>CM022303.1:438354013-439709689 GCA_011799875.1 Thinopyrum elongatum
AAAGATAAACATCACATGCAATCAAAATATGTGACATGATATGGCCATCATCATCTTGTGCTTTTGATCTCCATATCCAAAGCATCGGCATGATCTCCATCGTCAAAGCATCGGCATGATCTCCATCATCACCGACACGTCACATTGATCTCCATCGTTGCGTCGGGGTCATCTCGCCAACTATTGCTTCTACAACTATTGCTAATGCATAGCGATAAAGTAAAGCAATTATGTGGCGCTTAGTGATTGACGCGCAGGTCATACAATAATTAAAGACAACCCTAAGGCTCCTACCGGTTGTCGTACTCATCGACATGCAAGTCATGAACTTATTACAAAACATGATCATCTCATACATCAACATATATCACATCATATCTTGACCATATCACATCACAACATGCCCTGCAAAAACAAGTTAGACGTCCTCTACTTTGTTGTTGCAAGTTTTATGTTGCTACTACGGGCAACTTGCAAGAACCGTTCTTACCTACGCAAAACCACAATGGTGATTATCAAGTTGCTATTTAACCTTCTGCAAGGACCGCCGTAGTCAAATCTGATTCAACTAAAGTAGTAGAAACAGACACCCGCCAGCCACCTTTATGCAAAACAAGTTGCATGCAGTCGGTGGAACCGGTCTCATGTGCGTGGACATGTAAGGTTGGTCCGGGCCGCTTCATCCCACAATGCCGCCGAATCAAAATAAGACATTGGTGGGAAGCAATATGAACATCACCGCCCACAACTCCTTTGTGTTCTACTCGTGCATATCATCTACGCATAGACCTGGCTCATGATGCCACTGTTGGGGAATGTTGCATGGAAAAAAATCTACGCACACGCATGATCTATCCATGGAGATGCATAGCTACAAGAGGGGAGAGCATCTACATACCCTTGTAGATTGCTAAGCGGAAGTGTTTATTAATGCGGTTGATGTAGTCATACACCTTCACGATCCGTACCGATGAAGCACCGAACGCACGACACCTCCATGTTCAGCACACGTTCAGCTCGATGACGTCCTAGCCTTCTCGATCCAGCAAGAGAGGCAAAGTAGTAGATGAGTTCCGGCAACACGACGGCGTGGTGACGGTGGTGGTGAAACTTCTCCGCAGGGCTTCGCCAAGCATAACGGACGTGGACGGAGGAGGAACTAGAACTAGAGGGAGAGGGGTGCCGCACACGGCTTGGGGATTCGTGGTGTGTGTTGCTCCCTCCTCTCCTCACATATATATAGGTGGAGGGGGGAGGGGAGGCTGCCTAGGGCATCCCCAAAGGGGGATGGCGGCTGCCCTAGGCGCCTGCCCTGGCCATGCCCCCTTTCCTTCTTGGGCGCGCGGGGGGAAGGCAGGAGGGGAGGCGCCCCCTTTTCCTTTCCCTGCATGTGGAAGAGAAGGAAAGAGGGGGCTGGCCCTCTCCCCTCCTTCCCTAGGGTTGGCGCCATGAGGTGGGGGCGCACCAGCCCCATGTGGGCTGGTGTGCTCTCCCTCGTTGGCCTATTTGCCCCAATATGCTCCCGTGGCCTCCCGGAACCTCTTCCGGTGATCCGATAAATACCCGGTGCATTCCGGAACCTTTCCGGAGACCAAATACTATCATCCTATATATCAATCTTTACCTCCGAACCATTCCGGAGCTCCTCGTCATGTCCGTGATCTCATCTGAGACTCCGAACAACATTCAGTCACCAACTCACATAACTCATATAATACTATATCATCAATGAACGTTAAGCGTGCGGACCCTAAGAGTTCGAGAATGATGTAGACATGACCGAGACGCTTCTCTAGTAAATAACCAATAGCGGGACCTGGATGCCCATATTGGTTCCTACATATTCTACGAAGATCTTTATCGGTCGAACCTTTATGACGACATACGTAGTTCCCTTTGTTTGTCGGTATGTTAGTTGCCCGAGATTCGATCGTCGGTATCTCCATACCTAGTTCAATATCTTCACCGGCAAGTCTCTTTACTCGTTCCGTAATACATCATCTTGTAACTAACTCCTTAGTCACTTTGCTTGCAAGCTTCTTGTGATGACGTATTACCGAGAGGGCCCAGAGATACCTCTCCGTCATACGGAGTGACAAATCCCAATCTCGATTCGCGCCAACTCAACAGGCACCTTCGGAGATACCTGTAGAGCATCTTTATGATCACCCAGTTACATTGTGACGTTTGATAGCACACAAGGTATTTCTTTGATATCCGGGAGTTGCATGATCTCATGGTCCAAGGAATATGTATTTGACATTAAGAAAGCAGTAGCAATAAACTGAACGATCATATGCTAAGCTAATAGATGGGTCTTGTCCATCACATCATTCTCCTAATGATGTGATCCCGTTATCAAATTACAACTCATGTCTATTGTCAGGAAACCTTAACCATCTTTTGATCAACGAGCTAGTCTAGTAGAGGCTTACTAGGGACTTAGTATTTGCTTATGTATTCACACATGTATTTAAGTTTCCAATCAATACAATTATAGCATGAATAATAAACCTTTATCATGATTAAGGAAATATAATAATAACCACTTTATTATTGCCTCTAGGGCATATTTCCAACAATCCTTGTTTTGGAATGTGAGAGGGCTAAACACCTCTGCTTGTCGTGATGTTGTCAAAACTGTTGTGTTGATGCATCGACCCGTAATTATCTATTTGCAAGAATCCAAGTTAGTTGTTGTTCATCTCGCTATTGTCCAGCAATGTTGCGACCCAGCTTGCTCCAAGTTCTTCTCTCCCCTACCATTGGAACCAGAGGTGGCATCATACTGACATGGAAGAAGGACCTTGTGGATGTTATACCCCATGCTTCAAATTGATCTTTCCTCACTGCTAACCATCGTGGCTATAGTCTAGCATAGAGTTTAGATTGATTACTCTGTACAACCCTCAAATTGATGTTGAGAAGCTCTCGTTTATGGATGACCTCAGACCACACTGTCCATGTTCGATGCCCTGCATTATAGTTGAGATTTGAATCTCATTGCGCAAGCTTCTAATAAAAATAATCTGAACTTAAACAAGGAACCGTGGCTGCCTTCCAAAAATTCATCAATTAGTTAGAACTGAAGGAGTTGTACCTGCATGGAAGAAAGTATACTTGCACCAACGAACAAGAGTTTGAAACAAAGGCTAAGCTCGACCGCATGCTTTATGATGAGGGATGGATGATGGATCACCCCAATTGCATCCTTGCCGCCTTACCCTATGTTTTTTCTGACCACTACCTGCTACTGTTAACCCTGGATGCAACCTTGAAACCACACATGCATTTTAGATTCGATAATTACTAGAGCAATTTTGAAGGTTTTTCTTAAGTGGTTGCAGATTCCTGGAGCAAGCCTATACCATATATTGATTCTTGTTTGAGATTGCATTGCAAGCTGACCAACACCACCAGAGCTCTGAAAAGCTGGAGCTCTTCTTTCATCAGTGACCTCAAGCTCCGTGCAACCATCTCCAGCGAGCTAATTGGCATGTTGGATGTAGCACCTGATGAGAGGGATTTATTTGACGATGAAAGAAGACTACATGTGGCTCTAAAGATGAACCTCCTTGGCATTTCGGCACTCTAGCGTGCCCATTGGAGGCAACGATCAAGGATCACTGACCTCAAAGAGGGTAATGCCAAGACTACATTTAAAAAAAATCAAAAGCATATGCTAGATGTCTAAAGAGCCCTCTGTTGTCTCTTAAGCACAATAATGTGATGATGTCCAGGAGGGCTGAAAAGGTGTAGGCAACTGGGGAGCACTTGAATGAGTTTTTGGGATCTAAGAAGCAGAGGATGTTTTCTCTGAATCTCTCCAAGCTGGCATTATCTTTCCGATCTCTCTGATCTCGAGGCACTGTTCAGTGAGGATGAGGTGAGAGCTGCAGTTATGGACTTAAAACCCATTTAAGGCTTTGAGACCAGATGGCCACACTATCCTCTTCTTCCAAAACCTGCTGGGACATCGTAAAGGACGACATCATGATGGCTAGTCAGAAATTTGAGAATTCCAATGGGTTTAACTTGGACTGCCTCAACGAAGCTATTATTATGCTCATTCCTAAAAGAAAAAATGCTATGGAAGCCAAGGATTATAGACCTATCAACATGCTCTCTCTCTCTCTCTGCAACGTTACTTATGAAAACTCTCGCAAAGAGGGTGCAGCCATTCATGAATTCCCTAGTCCCGCCGACCCAAAGTACATTCATCAAGGGAACATCAATTCATGAAAAACTTTCTGTTTGTTAAGGTAATGGTCAGATCCCTTTACCTGAAAAGGCTGCCCTCCATTATGCTCAAGCTAGATGTTAAAAATGCCTTTGATAGTGTCTCCTAGGAATTCTCACTCTACATCATGGTTGCTAAAGGATTGAACTAGATAAATTGGGTTGCGATGATGATGGGTTCATCCTCCACTCGCATCCTAGTTAACGGGGAATTGACAGACATAATGTACCACCACAGAGGCCATGGGTAGGGTGACCCCCTTTGCCCTTTGATGTTTGTGATGGTGGGTGGACATGCTTGATGCTCGGATTTGTGCTGCGGAAAATGAAAACATTCTCTCTCCCTTCGGCCACAGACTGTCAAGTTTGACGGCCTCTTTTTATGTTGATGATGACATGTTGTTCATCAGGCCTACCTCGCAAGAGGTCCATGCTGCCAAGATTATCCTTGATTCCTTCAGCAAGGCCACGAGACTAACTACAAATTTCACGAAGAACAATCTTTGTCATAGCAGGTGCGATGTGAGTAATGTGCAATCCCTATCCAATATCCTCAATTTCTTTATTTCAGATTTTCCCATCACCTACCTCGGCATGCCTCTCAGCTTCTCTAGGCTACAAAGGATATACTATGAGCCTATCTTTGATATAAGCTGGAAGGCGAAACTTCTAGATGGCCCAAACTTCAATTGCCCATTGTGGGTAGGCTGGCCCTGGTAACATTGGTGCTCTATGCCCTCCCAGTATTTCAACTCCTTGCGATCGAGCCTCCGGCCTAGCTTGTTAAGATATCTAACTAATATTGCCGAGCCTTCCTTTGGGTTAATAATGACGAGGCCACATGAGGAAAATGCCTTGTTAACTAGAAGCAAGTCTGAATGCTGCACAAATTTAGTGGCCTTGGAATCCCAAACCTTTTCATGAAGAGTGTGTCCATGAGATGCTGATTGTCGGTGTGGAAGCACGATCACCTATGGGGAAGGGGTGCCCCTTTGTGGTTCGGCAAGGGGAAGGTCACATCGCATAAAGAGCAGAAGCAGCAGGGGGCAGCACGGCGATGATAGCTCTCTTTTACCCAGGTTCGGGCCGCTTTGCAGCATAAAACCCTACTCCTACTATGGTGGATTGATCTAGAGGAACATGAAGGCACGATGTGCTCTAGCCCGGCAAGGTTGCCTCGGGGAGAGCAGCGTATGCATACAAGCGTTGAGGGATCAAATGTTCGAACCCTTTGCTCGGTTGCCTCGAGCCTCCTTTTATAGGTTAAGGGGCGACCACAGTGGCAAAACAGTCATTTCAGGGTGATTAGATAGCTAACAATGCTATCATACCTAACTCTGGCAGTTAGGACAAAGTGCATTAAATGCACTGCTAGGTGTCGTGCTGAGGTTGAAGCCCGGCAAGCCTGCCACACCGCTTATCTGCCTCTTCTTATTTGCATGACACGTCCTTTGGACGGGTGTCAATAAAGCTAATCTCTTACTTACCACGCTGCCACGTGCTTGATAGGATCCACCTGGTTGTTTGATAGCTTGACACCGCATTGATTAATGACTTGGGTGTGATGAGGTGGAGCGGTGGCGTCTTGGTGAAAGCCTGCCGGCAAGGAGCCTGGCGAGTTCTGGTCTTGGCGGCCCCGGAAACCTTGCCGGGGCGAACTGGTCTCGTTCCTCAGGTTCTGCCTCGACCCGGCTAGGCCCTTCTGCCCGGCAAGGGAGGATTCCCTGAGGTGGTCCCTTGCTGGCTTAATCCTTTTAATGCTCTCCTTGATCTCACGAAGAGCGGTTTCTCTGGCTTATCTTTGTGTCATGCATTGGTATTGGATGTACGCCTGTGCATGAGTTCGGGTAGCAAACGTGAACGTTTGCTGCACCGACACTGATGGCTTTGGTTGCCCTACATGGATAGGATGAAGCCTTGGATTGGCCTTCCAACCCCTATTGATTGCACGGTCAGGACTCTATTCCATGCCTCTGTGGATTTTAGCATCGAAGATGGAGCTCTCACTGAATCTGGTTTGACCCTTGGCTATCTAAGATGAGTTAGACAGATTCCCCGACATTCTCAAGCATTGCACCATGGGGAGAATTACCATCCAGGCAGCTATGCAGGGCAACAAATGTCTGCAACTCTTCTAAGAAAATATTTCGGCTATCGTGATTCAGCAGTTCCTGGACCTCTAGAATGAGATCAAGATCGTGCAAATGTTACTTCATGAGCAAGACTCCTTGACTTGGAGATGGACGTCCAGCGGCAAGTTTAGTTGGGCCTCTTCCTATGCCATCCAATTCCAAATTCTCTGCTTGCATCCAGCTTGCTTTTGAGAAGCTGGCCTGGAAATTTGACACTCCTCCTAAGTGCAAACTTTTTGTCTAGCTTACAGCCCAGGACCATTGCGAGTTGCCTTACCGCTGATAATCTATAGCTAAGTGTGGATGGCCCCACAACCCAAGTTGCCACCTCTGTTTGCAAGCCCCAGAGAATTTCACTCACCTGTTTGCTGCTTGCCCTTACTCCCAAGAGCTATGAGTCACAACCTAAATTTCTCCTAAATTTTGGTTGTGAACATAAAAGCATATGCATCCATGATTGCATATTTGTTTTTTGAGACCAACAAAGCTAACATTTGAATTCAAACCACCATTTTAATTTAATTGAAAGCCATGGAGGCCTCACCCAAAAATTTATTTTCAAAATTGCATTAGGGCAGGAAAGAAATTTCCTAAGATTATACGATTTGCCCTATTTATTATTGAGTGGACCAGGGTTTGAAAATAGTTTAAATTGGGAAATTAAACTATAAGTAAAACTATGGAATAAATAAACAAAATAGAAAAAGAAATGAAACCACATTGCAAATGGGCCCATTAGTTAATTTGACAATTTCTAGTTTGTCGAAAATCCTTATAGAAATGTTCTGATAGTCAGAAATGTTCCCAAGGTAATTTATCAACACTTTCTCTTTTGAAGAAATTTCAAATTCGAATTTGAAAAATGAAAACAGAGAGCAGAAATGAAAAACAGAAAATAAAAGAAAAAGAAAAAAAGAGAGGGCCTAGGAGCCCCATCGGCGTCGCTCGCATCCAGCCGACCACCTCGCCGCCGCCGAGGAGCACCAGAACACCGGGAACATCCATGTCGGCGTTCTGGGATCGGGGGTACCCAGACTTGCCTGCCTGCGGCCCAGCACGCGGACACATCGATGGCCCGGTACGGCCCAGTTACGAGACCCCCAGGACAAGACCCTCGCGAGGGCCCCGGCCTCACGAGGCGAGCGACGCCAAGACCTCCCGTGGAGCAGCTCTGCAAGCCTGCCTCTCGAGGAGCGGAGATTTCTATGGAGGTACCCCGCCTCATGAGGCCGCGATGATGTGAGCCATGATGACCAAGGCCAGGCGGGCGCCAGCGGGCGCAGAGGGGACAGTTTCCTCTTCGGTGCTAAGGGAGCAAGGACAGGCGCATGTTCCCGAGGAAGGCCCCAAAGCTTTCCATTCCGGTGCAATGAGACCAAGACCACGAGCTCGGCAGGACGGATGTCATCGTCGAGCCCACTGCTGCATCATAGCTAGAAGCTTTGCAGGCGAAGACCACCTTTCGTCAGGATAAGATGTACTCCCTGTCCCCTTTCAAAATTGGCCACTGTGGGATCCCTTCCCGCCTAAGCTATGAGGGAAGAGGACCAAGGCCACTATAAATATGGGCTAGCCAGCACCGTAGAAGGGGATCTCGGATCGGTCCATCCTCACCACCCGAGCCCTCATGAGGCTGCTCAACCACTGTACTAGTTCATCCTCAACCTCCTCGCGAGGCCAATCCACCAAAAGCAGGAGTAGGGTTTTACACCGCAAGGTGGCCTAAACCTGGGTAAATCTCTCTGTTCTTCCTTCCTCTACAATCGCGCGCGCACTCGGTGAGATCAAGACATGGGTGTGGCAAGTTGAGCGCCGTGGTGAAGCGAGATCCTTCGCACACGCCCCAGAGTTCGAACCTTCCTTGGGTCTGCGAAGCCCCGATTCCGACAATCCACACCCGAACGTGCTCGAGTTTTTTGGTGAAGCTCTGGTGGCCTAGCCATGTGGTGAGGTCGGATCTAATCCTGGCTGTTAGATTTCAATCCGATAGATTAGATGAGATCACTTAAAAACGATTCGGTATGTTAGATGTGAGCCGTTAGATCCAGATCAGACATCCATGTTTTAAATTGATTCTGAAATGGTATCAGCCAATCAGGAGCCGCCATCTACACAATGTTATCTGAGACATTATTCAGAACTAATTCGTCAATTAAAAAGAAAGGGCAGTTTTGCAGGAAAGCCCCTAGAATTTCAAACCATCATAAATAATTATCCAAAGGTCCAAATTTAATAATTCTTTTTGCAAATGAAAACTTATGAGATGTAATTTCAGAATATTTTTGGTAGAATCAAATTTGAAACTTTGAAATTTTAAATCCAAACAGAGTTGTTTGATTATCAATTTGATCATAACTTTTAAACTATAAACCCAGTTTGGGTCATTATTTTTGCAAAATGATTCCCATGAAACATACTTTCACCCTGTCAAGAACTATTTGACATTTGAATAATTTGAAATTCAAATAGATGAATACAAATACAATTAGGGCATAACTTGAAATTTATAAATCCAAATTAATTAATTCTTTTTGCAAAATGAAACTAATGAAATGTAGATTCTGTCTAGAACCCCTAGGTTCAAATATGAAAAAAATTAAATGTATTTAAAATTGAATACAATAGGAGCCAGAATTCAAATAGGTATTAAACTTAATTAGGTTTAACCTTAAAATAAAATTGTTAATTAAAAACAATTATGATACAAGTGAGTTCAGAAAGATAAAATGAACTTTAATAAATAATTTTGGATCATTATGTGACTTTAGGAAATAAAAAAACATTTTAATTAATTCAAACACAGTTTGAATAAAACTTTGAAACCCTAGGCCTAATTTGAATAAAATCTTTGCAACATGATTTAGTAAGGTAAGATGACCTAATAAATATTTTTAGAGAAATAATTGACCTATGCCATTCTAAAATAGAAATAAATCAAATTAGTTTTGCACAATGCAAGTCAAATTCAAAATTTAATTTACTTGACTAAGGTAGTTCAAATTATTTTAAGTTCAAATATTAAACTAGGATGCATAGTTAAACCTAATAGAACTCTAAACATAGTTGGTTCATCTAATAGGACTTGCAATGAACAATTAACTAAACCCTAGAGACAAATCAACCAGGCCAACTAAATGAAGCCAAACCAAATAATCCAACACTAAGTGTTTGAGTATTTGCAATTGCATACATGCAAGTTTTCCCTTTGCATGAACTATGTGCTTACGATTGCTATGTGTTATTTTCCTGTCAACGTTAGATTATGAGGAGTGCAACCCCTGTGATTGTGAGGGGTGCACCTTTAACAACAACAACAACCAAGGCAAGTACCACTTTGATCATGTAACCCAGTATTTTATCGCATTGTAGTTTTGCCATGATAGGTGTGTGAGTTAGGATGCTAAATTCTACATGACCCAGTAGTTGACAACCTAGGTCCAAATTTACCCTAACCTTGTCATGTAGTTGCTTAGCTGCTATGACGTGGATTGGGAAACATCAATTATTATTCCACCATATAACCTCAATGTTGACTACTTAATTAATGAATCATCTGGGCGGTGCTTCGGTATTGCTTTGGTGGATGTGTGTTTTCTGGGCGACCGCCCAGGCTCAACGGGGTTGTACGAGATCAAGGTTGAGTAGATTCGAGTGTAATCGTGATATAATATGGGCTCTGTCTTGACCTAGTAAGTTGTGGGAACCCTCCTGGGTAGACCAGCAGATGTAGGTGTGTTGGTTGGACTGGGTCTGCCATTTCTGAGGGGGCAACTACTTCCCAAAAGTCTCGTCTTGGTCTACCTGGCTACTTCACAACTGAAGTTTAGTAGCACAAGGGTGTGATCAGGAATCACGGGTAAAGTACAACTGATCTTTATTAGCCGTGTCCCTGGTTATGGACAACTTGAGCAACTCATCCGAGAATTATCAGCTTGATCTCATCACCTCTTCCATTCTAAAACTTATGGGTTGAACCAAAGGGGATTGTGGACTGACCTAGGTTCCTGGTGTGATACCAGCAACTTCATCTGGGAAGGTTGGGGCAACCGCGTGATATGGAAGCCCACATGCTCAAACTATCTAGCTATTAGAGTAGTCTAGCACCAAATAATAGGACAAATATACTTTCTGCAAAGAGCCTTGAACCCCACTAGCCAAAGCACATCTAGGTGATCAGGATTCCAATGAAATGTGGACTTGCCAATACAATCCATGTATTGACCCTAGTGGCTGCAACATATCATGTAGCAGGTGATTACTACGAGGAGTGACTTATGTAGGGTTTTGTCCATCCACTCGACATGCTTTCCTGTGGTGTTGATGGAGCCTATCAAGATGTCTACCTTAGATTTGCTTTCGTTTCTGCTTGTGATGAACTCTATTTGCTTATTGTAAGACTATGTATTTGACTAGCCTCTGGCTAAAGTCTGTAAGAGTATTTGCTTTCTGGATCATGCGATGTAATAAAGGACGCATTTGTATATAATACAACATTGTTATCATGTATGTCGACAATTTGATCCAGGGGTTGTCATGGAAACACATGGAGACTGTATGCCTGAAAAGGCAGGTCGTGATAGATGTTATTAGAGCAATGTGTTGACTGAAGGACGTTGTAACACCCCCAGTGGTTAGCCACAGTAATCCCCCTTTTGATAATGCCATGTCATCATGATCAACAGTGCTTAAACATCATTTGGATCATATCTCTTTTCAAATTCAAATTCAAATGGAAATTCAAACTGAAAGTGAAAATAAAAGTTGTTCAAATCCAGAAACTAAAATGTTCATAATATTGTAAATATTCCAGAGACAATTCTAAAATTATAACCAACATTCACTAAATTACTTAATTGACTCTAACAGCAACAAAACAGAATTAAATTAATACCTTTTGTTTAAATAAAATCCATATGGAAACATTTGGACTCAAAACCTTTTTATATCAATGTTAAATATTGCACTGCTATTATATGGGCAAGTTCCATATTTTATAAAAGTCATTTGGTTTAAAAAAGAAAAGACAAAATAGAAATAAGAAAAGAAAACAGAAAAAGAAAAGGCCCCGGGGCACTAGACCTAAGTCCACAGTGCCCGACCCAGCCCATCTAGCCTCGCCTCCCACCTCGCGCTGTTCACGCGCGCTCGCTGTCGCCTCTGCCGCACGCCGTGCACCACCCCCGCCCCCCGCCTCTGCTCGACAACGCACGCTGCTGCAGCCGCAGACGCCTACTAGGAGCCCCCCTCGACCCCGCGGATGAACCCTAGCACCTTTCCCTCTCTCCCTGCGCTCTTCTCCTCGCCGTAGCCGCCGCTCCATCCGTGGCTGTACTGGACGCCGCGGAGCTCGCCGCCGACGTGTCGTCGGTGACCAAATGGCCCCGTGGCCGTGTCCGCTAACTTCCCCGCATCGTGTAGGGCCTCGCGGCGTAGTTAGTTTGCTCTCGCGCGTGCTGCTGCTACGTCTTCTTCACCACCCGAACGCCGTCGTCAGCCATCACTGTCGTAGCGCTCAGCTCCGGCCTCCCCAGCTCCGGCCGTGACCACCACTGGACGCGACGTGGAGTGGCCGTCCCAGTGCAACAAACCGCGCCCAAAATGGTGCACCATAGGAGAAACCCGAGCTCACCGGAGTTCCACCACCGCTCGGGGCTCGCCGAAGACCTCCGGCGGCCGGCGCTGACCTGGCCCCGGTGGGCCCCGCCCCTGTGCCACTAACCGATGGGCCCGGGGCCCACTGTTGACCAGTTGACCAAGTCAACTGTGCTGACTGGCCAGGCCCCAGTCAATGACATATGGGCCCCACCCCTTTAAGCATTTTTAAAATAAATAAAATCTATTAATTAGTTAAATTAAATCACTAATTAGTCACTGACCAGTGGGCCCCTGTTAATTAGTTAGGTAGTTAGATTAGTTAAACTCAGTTAGTTAGCCACTGAGTATGACAGGTGGGTCCCGCAGGTTAGGTTTGACTTGACTCAGGCGGTTTGACTGCTGACGTCATAGTGACATCATGCTGACGCAATAATCCATTTTTGTTAATTAAAATAATTCTAGAAATTGTTTAAATCTTTAGAAAATTGTATAAAATAATCCGTATCTCAGATCGAAAAACTTTGTACATGAAAGTTGCTCAGAACGACGAGACGAATCCAACCGTGCTATCTGTTCCCATATCGGGACCCTCTACGGAGGTGAACCCGCAACTTTTACCCTGATTCCGTTAGATGAATAGTGCTTCTACTCCGGTTAATGATTCCAACTTAAATCCTAAGTTAACTAAAATGATTAGACATGTATTTAGGCAACCCTGCACTACACGTTAGCGTAGCCTGCTCTGTGTTACATATGTTTGCCAAGTATTTATCTGTTTCCTCCCCCTCTTCTCTCTCGGTAGACCCCGACACCAACGCAGTTCCCGAGACCGACGCAGCTCAGGAGCCTGACGACACCGTTGACGACCTTGCCTTTACCGCCGAGCAACCAGGCAAGCACCCCCCTTGAGCATACCGATATCGCCTATTCTTTCTCTCTCATGCTTGCATTAGAAATGCTGCTGCTACTGCTTTACCTATTCTGATGCATAGCCTGTTTATTGTAACCTGCTATTGATACCTTACCTGCTTAACCTAAACTGTCTAGTATAGGCTGGGTAGAGACCTATCAGTGACCCCACTTGTCCCGAATGCCCCGCTGGATTATCAGAAGACCTGGTTAACGGGATCGAAGAGAGGCCCCGGCACCGCACATCACCCCCTTAGTTGTACACCGCTACTGGGTTACTATCGAGTGCCGAGGGTGATACCTCGTCAGCACTTCTGATGTTAATTTGGTAGGTTAGTTCATCAGTTGTGGTTACCGAGGGTGATTCCTCCTTCACCGCTTCCGATAACGACGCTGTCGTGCAACACATCAAGTGTGAACCCATCGAGGGTGATTCCTTCGAGTTCACCTTGACGGATACATCAAGTAGGAATCCAACAAGGGTGATACCTCAGATTCCCCTAATGTTATGGACACACGGATACTTGGACCCTACACTATTGATTGGAAAGGCGGGTCGACCCTGAGGGGTACCCGCATGAGCCTAAGTGGCGAGTGTTGTGGATACGGGTTGACCTGGAGGTTGCCCGAGATATGAATACGAGGCGCGGCCGGGCATTCCTAGCCCTTGCAGCAAGTCCTCGAGATGGGGCGACAGGGTCACATCGATCGTGAGTCTCTGCTCGTTACCGCAAGCCCCTAGTCCACTAACAATTTGGATATTTGATCCGAGCAGGCCTCTGGCCTGATAGCACTAACCATCCCGTGGGAAGAGTTATGGGCACTCTGCATCATCGCATCAGCCAAAAGCTCTGTCAGACGTCCAGTTCAGCCTCGTGGCCGGGCCGGGCCAGTGCCATCCAGGATTGAGGTGGTGCTCATCCCGACCTTGCACACACCGACCCGGAGTGCACAGGGCGATGGCCCAAGACCCCTGAGCGCTTAGGATATAGACCGACGGGGACCTCTCTGCTGAGCTGTAGGTAGGGTTGCGGTGTATCGTTTGGCCGAGGCCGGGCATGACCCAGGAAAGTGTGTCCAGCCGGAGTGAAGCGAGCGTGGTGGGTAAGTTGGTGCACCCCTGCAGGGAAGAACACATCTATCGATAGCCGGTCCTACGGTAAAGGACACTCGGAGTTGTATCCCGATCTATACAACTAGAACTGGATACCTGTGATGATACCTGGATATGTGGCTCTGGGAATGCTTTCTCGCAGGGAGTCGAGAATGGATCTCTGGCCGAGGTTGATACTTGGACATTATGGCTCTGGGATTGCTTTCTCGAGGGAGTCGAGAAAGGATCTCTGGGTGAGGTTGAGACTTAATGATACTACTATTCTATACTGTACTAATCTACACTCTTCTAATGCTGCAAGACCGCTGAAGATGCTAGTCTTCGATAGGACTAGGCCTTCTCTCTATTCTGGCATTTCTGCAGCCCAGTCCACATATACAGCCTTTCTTTGATAATGTTGCATATGTAGTGTAGATCCTTGCTTGCTGAGTACTTCGGATGAGTACTCACGGTTGCTTTGCTTTCTTTTCTCCCATATCCTTTTAATGCAACCAGATGACGGAGCCCCTAATACATCTGCCCCCGCCGACGATCGCTACTGCTACTACCCCGAGGGGGGATACTTCTACGAGTTGGCCGACGACCAGGAGTAGGTTCGGAGGGTCCCAGGCAGGAGGCCTGCGCCTTTCGATCGTAGCTTTTGTTTTGCCCCGCCTTTCTAGAGGCTTATCTGTTTCTGTTTCATATCTGTACTCAGATATCTGATGCTTCCGCTGACGCTTGTATGTGAGCTTATATATTCGATCCCTCGAGGCCCCTGGCTTGTAATATAAAGCTTGTATGACTTTATTTATGTTTTAGAGTTGTGTTGTGATATCTTCCCGTGAGTCCTTAGGCTTGATCGTGTGCATTTGCGTGTATGATTAGTGCACGATTGAGCCAGGGGCGTCACAGACGTGAGCCTAGGATTGGACGAGATCATAGGAAAAATTTATTTTGATGACCTTATATTTCTCTTCACTTGATTTCTAACGCTCTCTTTTTTCAAACTATAGATGGAGGACTACACCCAGGTTGTGTACTTGAGGAGGAAGGAGTGCACCAACCTATTTGCCAAGTGTTTGGGAGCCATGACACATGAGTTGGGTCTACCACCTCCAAAGATCAAGGCCAGGTGTGTCGAGGGAACAGTGCCTGGTGCCAGGCGTGCTTGGGTCATCGAGGCTCGAGTGCGAGGATGACCCGTAGAGGTGCACACGGAGGACATGGTCTTTGTTGGGACATACATTACCTGGCGCGATGGAGTGGAGCAGGCCATCTCAGAGGCTCTGGCACACACGGTATTCATGTACCGCGATGAGATTCCAGAGGACTCTCCATTCAGCGCAGTGGGAAGATGTGATGGCTTTGGCCACCAAGTGGGACAGATGCCTGGAGGCGCCTCGAACTGGGTTGAGAAGCAGCTGGAACACATGGAGAGGCATACAGCCAACCTGGGAGCCCTTATCCAGGAACTCATGGGGGAGAACTTCACGTTGGAGATATTAATGGACAACGCCAGGAAGACCTCACTTTTGAAGAGGGAAGAGGTGCAGAAGCTTAAGGCCGACAAGGAGAGACTGTTTGACGAGATCATGGAGCTCAAGAGCACCGTGGATATCAAGGATGCACTCTTGTTAGCCAAGAGCTAGCAGATAGTAAGCATGGCCAAGAAGGACATGGCTAAGGATACCCAGATGCAGGCTATGGAGAAGAGGATCAAGAATTAGGAGAAGCAGCTCCAGAGTTTGACAGTGTCTCCACCACCAGAGCCAGAGGAGGAGGATCCTCAAGAGAGGATATTGATCACTCTGATTGTGAGGAGGAGTCCATAGAGATAACACTAGAGGCGCTGAAGAAGCACAAGACAGGAGATGCTAGGAGTTACCATAGGTCTCCTGAGCGAGCTCAGGTGGGACTCTACACCGAGCGCCTAAGAGGGCGATAGACTACCACCACATAGCAGTAATAAACGATATCGTGTTAGGGTACTGATCACATCAACTTACTATGGGTGACTATACTAGTTTGCTTGTTGCTCGTTGCTTGTTGCTTGGATGATTGGGTTGTTTGAATTGATTGTTTGTTTGCCATCTGGTGTGTTAAGTGTTGATCATATGCATATGGGTAGAATCTCTAAGACCCACTATCTAGTTATCATATTTTCTAAAACCACCAGATGCTGCCGAGACATGATCATAGCAACAAGGAGGGAGAAGCCAGTGGCAACATGCCAGCTGGAGTTGAGCAGTTGCGCACAAGCCCAGTTGATCCAGCTTATGACCCAGAACCTAGCCAACAACAACAGCAATAAGCCTCCACCCCCGCCACCTCCACCACCCCGCCTCAGGAAGACCCACTCACCTGTTTTCTGAGGCTACGCCCACCAACCTTCATCACTTCACCTGAACCCATTGTGGCTGATGGTTGGCTCAGGTCGTTTGATACGTCTCCAACGTATCTATAATTTATGAAGTATTCATGCCATGTTTATTATAGTTTTGTATGATTTTGATGCACTTTTATATGGCTTTTATATGATTTTCATGGACTAACATATTGGCCTAGTGCCAAGTGTCAGTTGCTGTTTTCTGCTTGTTTTTGGTCTTCCAGAAAATCCATACCAAATGAAGTCCAAATGCAACGAAACTTTTTGCTGATTTTTTTGGAAGGAAAGGGACCCAGGAAGCTTCGGGGGAGTACCAGAAGACCCACATGGGCCCCACAAGCCACCTGGGCGCTCCTAGGGGGTGGTTGCGCCCAGGTACCCCATGGCCCCCCTGTGTCCCCTCTTCGCGTGATTTCAACGCCAAAAATTCTTATAAATACCAAAACCACTAGAAATAACCCTAGAACTTTGACTTCTCCGCCGCAAGCCTCTATACCAAAGAGATCCCATCTAGAGCTCTGTTCCGGCACCCTGCCGGAGGGGGAAATCATCACCAGAGGCCATCTTCATCATCCCAACGGTCTCCATGACGAGGAGGGAGTAGTTCACCCTCGGGGCTGAGGGTATGTACTAGTAGCTATGTGTTTGATCTCTCTCTCTCGTGTTCTTGATTTGGCACGATCTTGATGTACCGCGAGCTTTGTTAATGCAGTTGGATCATATGGTGTTTCCCCCCTCTCTATCTTATTGTGATTATTTGAATTTTTACCTTTGAGGTTTCACCGTTACCGGATTAAATATCTTGGATTTGAGAACACTACATGTATGGCTTGCATGTGGATACCAGTGGTGACAATGGGGTGTTTTATTGATTCACTTGATATATGTATTGGCAATCAACTTGCGGATTCCCGCGGTGACATTGGGGTAATCTAGGCATAGAGGTTGATGCACATTTTCGTCCTATTTTCTCTCATAGAAACTTTGGGGCACTCTTTGAAGTTCTTTGTGTTGGACTGAATATTATGAATCTGAAGTTCTTTGATGCATATCGAATAATCAACTCACTGATACTTGTGGTGACATTGGAGTATGTAGCTGACATTAGAGTTGGTTGATGCGTATCATATGGTGTTATTTTAGTACGAACTCTAGGGCTGTTCATGACACTTATATGGATAACCTAATAGATTGATCGAAAAAGATAACTTTGAGGTGGTTTCGTACTCTACAACAATTTCATCTTATGTTCTCCGCTAGATAAGAATTTTGGAGTGATTCTTTGTCACATGTTGAGGGATTGTTATATGATTCAATTATGTTAGCACTGTTCAAAGATTGCACTAGTGAAAGTATGATCCCTAGGCCTTGTTTTCAAGCATTGATGTACCGTTTGTGCTCCATTTTACCACTCGCTACCTTGCTGTTTTTTTTGAGATTACAAAAACCTATATCTACTATCCATACTACACTTGTATCACCGTCTCTTTGCCGAAGTACTGCACCTATACAATTTGCCATTGTATTGGGTGTGTTGGGGACGCAAGAGATTTCTTGTATTTGGTTGCAGGGTTGTATGAGAGAGACCATCTTCATCCTATGCCTCCCACTGACTCATAAACCTTAGGTCATCCACTTGAGGGAAAATTGCTACTGTCCTACAAAACTCTGCGCTTGGAGGCCCAACACGAGTCTACAAGAATAAGTTGTGTAGTAGACATCAAGCTCTTTCCCGGTGCCGTTACCGGGGAGGTGAGTGCTTGAAGGTATATCTTTAGATCTTACAATTGAATCTTTTAGTTTCTTGTTTTATCGCTAGTTTGGCTTATAAAAGAAAAATACAAAAAATATGGAATAGAGGTTGCCTCATATACTTCATCTTTATAATGTCTTTGGTGGAAATGATGGATTGAGAAATTGTGCCAAAGTAATAGAAAAAGAATTCAATAATATGTTTGGCATAAAATCTTTGAATGATAAGCATGATTGCAATGTTGTTAGTATGCTTTCTTTGAATATCCATGATGCTAATGATATGCAAAGCCATAAGCTTGGGGATGCTATGTTTTATGATGATGATATTTTTAGTCCCCCAAGTTTTGAAGACAATATTTATTATGATGATTGCATGACTTCTTTTTATGATGATTAAAATGATGAAAGTGGGTTTGGAAGAGTGTCAACTCTAGGTAATAATGATCCCACTATTTTTGGAGGGTGTTGAATCTTATTGTAATAATTATGGAAGTGGATTTGGAGAGGTCATGACTTTATTTAATGATGATTCCACTATTTTGGAAGAGGTTTCAATTGATTATGACAACAAAGTTGCTATCTATGATGATTATGGTGATCTATAAAGAATAATGATAACCATGAATCTTGTCACCATGATTTTAATGTTCAATTTTATTATGCCAATCAAGAATGAGATGATTGTTATTTTGTTGAGTTTGCTCCCACTACTATTCATGAGAATAAATTTGCTTATGTGGAGAGTAATAAAATTTCTATGCTTGTGGATCATGAAAATAATGCTTTATGTGATAGTTATATTATTGAATTAATTTGTGATGCTACTGAAAATTACTATGAGAGAGGAACATATGCTTGTAGGTATTGCAATAATATCAAGTTTCCTCTCTATGTGTTGAAAATCTTGAAGTTTTGCTTGTTTTTCCTTCCTATGCTAGTTGATTCTTGCTCCTATAAATTGTTTTCTCACAAAAATCCCTATGCATAGGAAGTGGGTTAGGCTTAAATGTGCTAGTCATATGCTTCAGGATGCTCCCGTTATGTTTCAATTCTTATCTTTTATGTGAGCATCATTGAAATCATCATGCCTAGCTAAAAAGGCATTAAAGAAAAGCGCTTGTTGAGAGACAACCCAATATCTACCCCTACTGTTTTTTGTGTTTCCACATGATTAATGATTAATCTACTATAGTAATCATGTTTTATAGCTTTTGTTTCAATAAAGTACCAAGTACAACCTTTGGGATAGTGTGGGTGATAGTTGACTTGATTCTGTGCAAAAACAGAAAGTTTTATGCTCAGTTCTGGAATTAATGTGATTCACTAGAGTGTCAAAAAATTCTGGATTTTTTACACATAATTTATATACAAATTTCCAAAACCCTAGAGTGAAGATGATATGACTTCTTCCATTTGAAATGAAAAGGGTTTTGAAAAGATTTGAATTCTATCGAAAATATTTCAAATTCGAAACTTTATGCAACTCAATGATTTTCAGGAGAGAAGATAAAATGACTACTTCAATTATATGAAATATGAGTTGGAAGTTAAAAAAAAGAATCAAATTGAAAGTCATTTGGAAGTATTTTGAAAACCCCTTTCAATTTGGAGTTATTTTGATTTTATTCAAATTATTTTTCTCCAAAAATGAAATATATGGAAAATAGGGTAAAATGATTCCCTACAATAAAAAATTGGAGAAAAGTAAATTTGAAATCATTTTGGTATTTTAAAAATGATTTTTATTGGGTTTTAATGCAACCGTAGCACTGTTTGCTTTATTCGATTTTTTTCTCATTTTATCTGGACCTGAAAAATAGTCCATGTTTTAGGATTTCTTTTTCTGAACATTTTGATATGTTTTATGCCTATACTCTTTTTTTATTATTATTATGTTTTGTGTTTTTCCTTTCTGTGTGTTAAAAAGAAAAAAGAAAAAAAAACTTTGGCCGAAGCCCAGATGCCCCAGGCGCTAGCCGCCGGCCCACCTGGCCGAATCGGCCCATGGCCATCTCCCCTCGCTGTAGCGCTTCCGCCTCGGTCGCCCGCTCGCTTGCCTCGCTCCCGCGCCCACTGACGCGTGGGGCCTGCTGTTTCTTCTTCCTCTGCACACAACGACGCGCCACAACGCCTCGACCGCCGCTGGAATCCCGAATCCTTCGGGATTTTCTCCCCCGATTCGCCCCCTCCTCCACGCAAAACCCTTCCCCCTATATATACCCCTCCCTCTCGTCCGTTTCCGCCCCTAAGCCCCAACCTCGACGCCCTCCATCGCCGATAATTCCTTGCCGGAGCTCCACCTCTGCCACCGCGCCATTGCTGCCGCCCTGCTCCACTCCGCCTCCCTCGACGCCTCCCGAGACCACCCCCAGCCTCCACTCACCCGCCCGCACCTCCCCGTGCCCTCGCCCGACTCCCTCGACCACCGGAGCGCCGTCGCCATCATCTTTCGAAGCTCACCGGAACACCAGAACCCGGCCACCTCACCCTGCTCGACTTCGTCATCCCCAAGCCTCGCCGTCACCATCATCGTCATTGTCGTCGTCGACTACGCCACCTCGACGCCTTCCCCGACTCCGAGGACCTCTGGAGCCGACGCCCCCTTCATCATCGAAGCCGCCGCCGCCGTCGACCATCGCCGGAGTTCCACCACCGCAGCTGTAAGCTCTCTCTCTCTCCCTCCTCGTCCGTCCGATCTAGATTATACGGTCGTGATTAGATTAGATCGAACAGTTAGTTTTTTTTACTAGATCGGTTTAGCCTCGGTTTATTCACGGTTTAGATCTAATCGGTTTAGCCGGTCGTTTTTTTTCCTTTACTAGCACGTGCGGTTTCGTTAAGTATCGGCCGAGCGTTTTATAGATCGGATCGCACATCCTCTAGGCCCAATAGCAGCCCGACGCGTAGCGCCTGCCCGTTTGTTTTTTTTAGTTTATTTTCGTTTCTGTTTTATTTTCAGAAATAGTTTCTGTTTTAGATTGTTAATAACTTTTATGTTTTAGATCTAAATTGAGTGATTCTTTTTGAATTGTGTCACAAATTTGTTGAAGTTTCTGTTTGTGTACTTAGTTTTCAAATTTGAGTAATTTAAATTTGAATTATTTCAAATATGCTTCAAACACTGTTTTGGCTCTAGTTTGAATTCTAGAATAGATTTTTGATTGATTCTTTTTGTTACTGTTTTGTTATTGTTTTGTATATCCAGTAGCATATAGTTATTTATTTTTAGTTTATTTTAAATTAGGGTTTTAGGCAAAACAGTACTGTTTAGTTCTAGTTTTGTTTTAGTCTTTTCTTTATAGTTTTAATTGTTTTTAAATTATTTCTTTTTGTCACTTTGACAAATTTAGTATTGTTTCTGTTATTTAATAGTAGACAATTTTATTCTTATTTAAAAAAATTATTTTGTAGTTTGTAGGAAAACTTGGATAGGTCATAGTTAGAGTTTCATAAAAGCTTTTTATTTGTTTCTTTTTGCAAATAAAATTTTATGAAAATACTTTCTGTTAACTTAGTGTTTTACTTTTTATTTCTATTAACTTATTAGTTTAGTGTTTAATTGCTGTTAAGTTTTTACTTAGGGCAAAACTATGTTAGATGTTTGTAGCAAAGTCATAGATTTTCGTTAGTAGTTTTTCTTTCTAGTTTTATTTGAAGTTTCTTTGGAATTTGTTGGAGTTTTATTATTGAGTTTTTATTTGTTGCTTTAATTGTTATTTTGAGTGTTAGTATTGCTTGCTAGAATGATTGCTTATGTGAATGCTATGTTTGACTTGTATAGATTTCCATCGGAGTGACGAATAGTTCTACCAAGTCTTTATTTGAGTGCGATTATCTTCATCGACATACCAGGCAAGTTCACTTTGACCATGATTTTCATACCTATGTTTTATTTGCATGTAGTAGCACCCTTTCAACAATCCCTCCAGTAGTGTTATTGAATCTTGTAGTTGAGTAGAATGCATGAGGTAGGAACCCATCTCCCTGTTACCAAGCCCGGGACGTAATATAGTTTTAATGCTACGCTACAGTAGACGGGGTTTGGTATGAGTGCACGAGAGTGGTGTGAAGGAGGACTCTACGTCAATGACAACAACTCCATGATGGAATCTGCAAGGACTGCATCTTCAAGGCCTCAAGACTTCAAGACTCGAGACAAGAATTCAATACACACTACTGGGTGAAGGACGGTTGACGGGCACCCTGGAGCAACCAGTGGATGGCCGGGATGCATGGAGAAGTGCCATGACATCTTGCGGAAAGCTTCACCCAGACTCAAAGAGACGGAAGAATACTTCATGCCCGGAAGCTTACCTGTGCAACCGCAAGTCACTATGGGCTCTAGCTTGGTTGACCTTAGTTGTGACTCTGGCTGGGACGGTGCTAGCAGATGTAGAACTACTGTAGGATTGGATGAGCACCGGACAGTGGTCAGAGGAACTCTTCGAAAGACCATGTTTCGATCGTCTTGTTCTCAAACACCCTGAAGTGCGAGAATGTAAAAAGAGGGATCGAATCTTGCGGGTAAAGTGTACAAACCTCTGCAGAGGGTTAAAACCTAATCGATTAGCCGTGTCCCCGGTTACGGACAATTTGAGCATCTGGACTTGGATCTATTTCGAAACTCTCAACACCGGACTGATAACTTAAGTGTGGGCAACTTATGATGATTTTGGGCTATGAGACATCGGTTGGCGGAACCATGTCATGATAGAAAACTCCGTAGTACAGACTCCTGATATTCCTTTGTTGTAGGGAAAATAAAACCAACTTTTACGCAAAAAAAAAACCCTTAGACTCAGAGCCACAAAGCCATATTGCATATAGAATAGTTTTATCACCTGTTTTCTCATGTTGTGATCTTGCCGGTACATTCAATGTACTGACCTACACGGCTGCAACGTCTCATGTTGCAGATATTTTTTTTCGACGAGTAAGAGTTACAAAAAAGGGTTACGGTCTACACTCAACCAGCCGATGGCGTTGATGGGACTCCACACCCGATTGACTGTTTCCGCTGAGACATATGAGGTATATATCAGTTTTACGTTACTTATACATGTGATTGCACGTTGATATATACATTGATGTATTGTGTGTGCCAGCATACCGATCCAGGGATGGCACGGATACACAGAGGCTTGACCGTTTGAGGTCGGGTCGCTACATTGGCTCTGGGTGTTTTGGGCTTTGACCTCGCAAGGATCTCTCTCTCAAAGGCTTCGGAGGTGGGTTGCTCTCAAACGACAAAAGCCGTGCACTAACTCTGAGCAGCCACCAATTTATGGTGGAGGGGGTGGGCTATTTATAGCCAGCAGGCAACCCGGCATGATATGTCCGAAATGACCCTGGGTCACTAAGGAACCGACATGTGTCCAATGGTCGGATTTCAAACACACGCGGCAGCTTGGTTTGGGCTACAAGCAAAGCTGACTCATCCAACTCTGTATAAGATTTGCTCTCATTGTCTTCGCTTGAAGACATAGGATTTTGGTTGAGCATCACGTCAGTCTTCTGACTTTTTCACTAGGACCCCACTTAATAGTACGGTGGTTCCTATGACTCAAGAAATAAGAAAATGAAACTACGAAAGAAACTATGTCTTCGCACTCCATAGTCTTCAAGTGAATGTCTTCACACGTCATTATCTTCAACGTGAATGTCTTCACGAACCACCATTGTCTTCAATGTCTTCATACATTTTTAGGGGTCATCTCTGGTAGGAAAACCGAATCAATGAGGGACTTCTACCTGTGTTATCCTGCAATTCTCACAAACACATTAGTCCCTCAACCACGTTTGTCATCAATACTCCAAAACCAACTAGGGGTGGCACTAGATGCACTTACAGATACTATTTCACCACTTAGGATTGTTAGAGACGTTGAAGTCTTATTTGGTAAGGTTAAATACCCTACTGATTTTCTAGTTCTTGGTTCACCACAAGATGACTTTTGTCCCATTATATTTAGTAGACCCTTCTTGAATACGGTTAATGCTAGGATTGATTGTACTAGGGAAATGGTCGGTGTTAATTTTGGTGATGTATCGGATGAATTTCATTTCTCTTAGTTTCATAGACAAATTCATGAAAAAGAATTGCCTAATAAAGATGAAATTATTGGTCTTGCTTCTATTGTTGTTCCCCTTACTGATCCTTTAAAACAATATCTGCTAGACCATGAAAATGATATGCATATGAATGAGAGAAATGAAATAGATGAAATATTCTTTAGACAAGCACCTATCCTTAAACACAATTTTCCCATTGAAACTTTGGGAGATCCTCTCCCACCTAAGAGTGACCCTGTGTTTGAATTAAAGAAACTACCTAATACACTGAAATATGCTTCTCTTGATGAAAAGAAGATATATCCTGTTATTATCAATGCTAACCTTTTAGAGGATGAAGAAAAGAGATCACTTAAAACTCCGAGGAAGCATCGTGCTGCTATTGGAGTGCTTGAAGGTATATCTTTAGATCTTGCAATTGAATCTTTTAGTTTCTTGTTTTGTCACTAGTTTGGTTTATAAAAGAAAACTACAAAAAAAATGGAATTGAGGTGGCCTCATATTATTCGTCTTTATCATGTCTTTCTTCAAAATGATGGAAAGGAAAATTGTGCTCAATTGATAGAAGAAGAATTCAATAAAATGTTTGGCATAAAATCTTTGAATGGTGAGCATGATTGCAATGTTGTTAGTGTGAATTCTTTGAATATCCATGATGCTAATGATATGCAAAGCCATAAACTTGGGGATGCTATGTTTGATGAAGATGATATTTTTAGTCCCCCAAGTTTTGATGAGAATATTTACTATGATGAAAGCATGCCTCCTATTAATGATAATTATGGTGATGACATGTATGCTATAAAGAGTAATGATATCCATGAAACTTGTCATCATGATTTTAATACTCAATATGATTATGCCAATCAAGAGTCACATGATAGTTATTTTGTTGAGTTTGCTCCCACTACTATTCATGAGAAGAAATTTGCTTATGTGGAGAGTAATAAAATTTCCATGCTTGTAGGTCATGAAAAGAATGCTTTACGTGAAAGTTATATTGTTGAATTCATTCATGATGCTACTGAAAATTATTATGAGAGGGGAACATATGCTTTTACATATTGCAATAACATCAAGTTTCCTCTCTATGTGTTGAAAATATGAAGTCATGCTTATTTTGCCTTCCTATGCATAGGAAGTGGGTTAGACTTAAATGTCCTTCATGATTCTCCCGTTATGTTTCAATTCTTATCTTTTATGTGAGCATCATTTAAATCTTCATGCCCAGCTAAAAATGCATTAAAGAAAAGCGCTTGTTGGGAGACAACCCAACATTTACCCCTACTGTTTTTGTGTGTTCACATGATTACGCTATTGTAGTAATCATGTTTTATAGCTTTTGTTTCAATAAAGTGCCAAGTAAAGCCTTTGGGATAGTATGGATGATAGTTGACTTGATTCTGTGCAAAAACAGAAACTTTTGCTTCCAGTAACATAATTGTTTAAATTCACTAGAGCGTCGAAAAGCTCTGAATTTTACAGATGATTGATCTACAAATTCACTGGAGTTACAGAAGTATGACCATAATTCAGATCTTTACGTACTGTTCTGTTTTTGACATATTCTGTTTTCAATGCATAGTTTGCTTGTTTTATGGTTTCTATGGCTTATATTGCTTAATATAAATTTTGGAAATTGTAGAGTATAGTATACATTATGTGGAAACAATTATGAATCTTATCTTGACAGTACCAAAGTGAATGATTTGTCTTTATCATACTAACCCATCTCACGAAGTTCCGTTAAATTTTGTGTGTTGAAGTTTTCAAGTTTTGGGTGAGATCTCGATATGAGGAGAATAAGGAGTGACAAGACCCTAATCTTGGGGATTCCCAAGGCACCCCAAGGTAATATTCAAGGAAGATCCAAGCAACTAAGCTTGGGGATGCCCGGGAAGGCATCCCCTCTTTAGTTTCCTACATTATCGGTAACCTCGCTTGGAGCTATATTTTCATTCATCACATGATATCTGTTTTGCTTGGAGCATCATTTTATTTTATTAGGATTTGCATGCTGTTATTTATAATAATGTTTGATATCTTTTACTTCAATAAAAATTTCAAGTATAGCCTTTGCCATGCTTATTTTGCAAGTCTATGTGTTGCTGTTTGAAAACAGAAAGTTGCATGCTAGTGCGTGAATTCTTGAGAAAAGTCAGAATGTGATAAAATATTGATTTTTTCTGCAAAATATGCTATGGTAAATTTTCTACAGTTTGGTAAATTTTCAGAATTTTTGGAGTTAGGAAGTATGAGGATAATTGCACTCTTTACAGACTGTCCTGTTTAGACAAATTGCTGTTATGTTTGCATTGTTTGCATATGTTTGCTTGTTTAATGATTCTATTTGAGGATAGGAGTATTAAATATGCAGAGGCATTTAGTATGCAATGTTAAATAATAATTTTAGTGATTTGCTACGATAGAGAATGATAAGGTTGTTGCGTTGATTTATACTAACTTATCTCACAAGTTCTTGTTGAAGTTTGTGTGGATGAAGTTTTTAAGATTTAGGAAAATCGTGATATAAAAGGAATTAAGGAGACACAAAAGCTCAAGATTGGGGATGACCAAGGCATCCCAAAATAATATTTCAAGAAGTCTCAAGCATCTAAGCTTGGGGGATGTCCCGGTAGGCATCCCACCTTTCTTCATCAACTATTATCGGTTAGTATCGGTTGAACCTAAGTTTTTTGCTTCTTCACATGAGTTGTGCTATCCTTGAAATGTCATTTTATTTTGCTTTGCTTGCTGTTTTAATAAAATACTTAGATCTGAAAGTTTTTAAATAAGAGAGAGTCCTCAAATAGCTACCCATTTACTTAACTACTCGCACGATCTTCACTTATATCTTGTTGGAGTAGTTTGTCATTTACTCTTGTGCTTCACTCATATCCTATGAGTTAATTGTTGGAAGAATTGAATATCATGAAGTTGAAATTATATGTTCATATCCTGACTAGTAGTAGCTTCACATTGGGTTCAGAAAGTGAAATCTTTTGAAGCTTGACAATCACAATATTGGTCATACAAGCAATTCATGAATGATTAGTATAAGGAAGAGAACTTTCACATACAAATATATTATCTTGGACATCTTCTATGATTGTGAATACCCATTAATTATTTTCAAACTTGAGCAAATTAGTTGAAGTTGGACAAGGAAGACAAGGTAATGAGTTATGTTTGGGCATATTTGCATAGAAGTTATATTGTTATGGATCCTCCAACATGTGGTGTTTGCTTTGGATCTTTTGCTAGCCAAAAATTCGTACTAAGTAGAGATACTACTTTTGCATCCAAAAACCCATAAACCTAGTTTCTTGCCATGAGTGTCCACCATACCTACCTATGGATTGAATAAGATCCTTCAAGTAAGTTGTCATCGGTGCAAAAAGGCAATAAAAATTGCTTCTAAATGTGTTTGATCATTGAGTGTAAGAGTTAATTGAGCATTGTACGAACTTGTGATGGCAAAGTAATAAAAGCGACGGACTACATAATGAAGGTTGCTATCATAAGGGGCAATATAACCTGACATTCTTTTGCATTAAGGGATTGTGCATACAAAACCAAAAAGCGCATGACAATCTCTGCTTCCCTCTGCGAAGGGCCTATCTTTTACTTTTCAGTATTTAATTTTATGTAAAGAGTCAATAGTATGAATTCTCATTTCAACCTCAACTATTCTCTAGTTGGCAAGCATCATGTGGTGGGGAAAGATCTAGGCACATATGACCAGTCAAATATATTTGATCATGATTTATTATTGTTGACAATTAACTCTATGATAAATGAGTTGGGAGGTGAAATATTAAGCCCCTATCTTTCTGTGTGTTCAATGAATGTCATTTGTTCTAAAAATATGCTTTTAGTACTAGCAATCATAGAAGACTATATGATGATTGAGTATGTGGAGCCCTTACTTAGACTTTGTTGAATAAGTTGAATTGCAATTGCTTGGTGACTAAGAACATAGGTTCTTAAGTTTCAAGAGAAGGCATTGTTTGAACCAAAACATGTGAATTGATTGCTACTTTATCATGATGAGTTTTATGAGAAATATTTGCTGTTATGATGCTAGGAAAAGTGAATGAAATTATCATTGATCAAACTTATGCACTTTGCTAGCATTCACACTTCATAAATCATTTCTTTTATCATTTACCTACTCGAGGACGAGTAGGAATTAAGCTTGGGGATGCTGATACGTCTCCAATGTATCTATGTTTTATGAAGTATTCATGCCATGTTTACAACAATTTTATATGGTTTTGGTATGATTTGAATGGAACTAACCCGGACTGACGTTGTTTTCAACAGAACTTCCGTGGTGTTGTTTTTTGTGCATAAATGAAAGTTCTCCAAATGCCACAAAACTTTTTGAAGATTTTTTTTGGAATAAAAGAGGCACTAGAATCTTCGTGGGAGGTCCAGAAGAGCCACGAGGTGGGCAAAACCCACCAGGGCGTGCCAGGCCCCCCCCAGGCGCACCCTGGTGTATCGTGCTCACCTCGACGCCCATCTTCGCGTGAAACCGACGCCAAAAAATCCTATAAATAGAGAAACCATCAGAAATAACCCTAGATCAGAAGTTCCGCCGCCGCAAGCCTCTGTAGCCATGAAAAACCAATCTAGACCCCATTCCGGCACCCTGTCGGAGGGGGAAATCATCACCGGTGGCCATCTTCATCATCCTGGCGGCCACCATGATGAGGAGGGAGTAGTCCACCCTCGGGGCTGAGGGTTTGTACCAGTAGCTATGTGTTTAACCTCTCTCTCTCTCTCTCTCTCTCGTGTTCTTGAGATGGCATGATCTTGATGTATCGCGGGCTTTGTTAATATAGTTGGATCATATGGTGTTTTCCCCTCTCTATCTTGTTATGATGAATTGAGTTTTCCCTTTGAGATTTCGTTTTATCGGATTCAATACTTTTATGGATTTGAGAGCATTTGATGTATGTCTTGCTATGAATACCCATGGTGACAATGGGGTATCATATTGATTCACTTGATATGTGTTTTGGCACTCAACTCGCGGATTCCCGAGGTGACATTGGGGTAATCTATGCATAGGGGTTGATGCACGTTCTCGTCTTTGTTTCTCCGGTAGAAATCTTGGGGCACTCTTTGAGGTTCTTTGTGTTGGATTGAGTATTATGAATCTGAAATTGTTTGATGCATATCGTATAATCAACTCACGGATACTCGCGGTGACATTGGAGTATCTAGGTGGCATTAGAGTTGGTTGATGTGTATCATATGATGTTATTTTAGTACGAACTCTTGGATAGATCGATCGGAAAGGATAACTTGGTGTTATTTTAGTATGAACTCTTAGATAGATCGATCGGAAAGGAAAACTTTGAGGTGGTTTCGTATCCTACAAACAATTTCTTCTTATGTTCTCCGCTAGATAGGAACTTTGGAGTGATTCTTCATCGCATGTTGAGGGATGGTTATATGATCCAATTATATTAGCATTGTTGAGAGGTTGCACTAGCGAAAGTACGAACCCTAGGCCTCATTTTCAAGCATTGCAATACTGTTTGTGCTCACTTTTGTTACTTACTACCTTGCTGTTTTTTATTGTTACTATTACAAAAATCAATATCTACTATCCATATTACACTTGTATCACCATCTCTTCGCCGAACTAGTGCACCTTTACAATTGTATTTGGTGTGTTGGGGACACAAGAGACTTTTTTATTATTTGGTTGCAGGGTTGTTTGAGAGAGACCATCTTCATCCTACGCCTCCCACGGATTGATAAACCTTAGGTCATCCACTTGAGGGAAATTTGCTACTGTCCTACAAAACTCTGCGCTTGGAAGCCCAACACGAGTCTACAAGAACAAATTCTGTAGTAGATATCAATTACCCTCGAGGTAAATAAGTTGGGAGGTGAAAATTATAAACCCCCATCTGCCTATGTGTTTAACTGGGACTTTTGCTCCATAAATATGCCGTGAGTGTCAACAATTATAGAAGACTAAATGATAGTTGAGTATGTGAACTTGCTAAACAAAGCTCTTACATAGACTCTTTCTGAAAATGTGATAAGTTGCAATTGTTTCAATGACTGAGATCATAGTTTGTTAGTTTTCAGTGAAGTTTATGGTTCATACTTTAGCATGTGAATGAATTGTTACTTTAGCATGAGAAGTTTTATGATGATATATTGCTACTATGATAATGATTATGATTCTTCCATGTCTGTATTTTGTTTTATCGGCACCTCTCTCTCTAAACATGTGGTAATGATTATCGAGTTCAACTTTCGCTTGAGGACAAGCAAGGTCTAAGCTGTGGGGGACTTGATGCGTCCATTTTGCATCATGTTTTCCTACTTTTATTTATTATGTTTTGGGTCATTATTTCACTTTATGATGCAACTCTAATGCCTTTTCTCTCTTATTTTGCAAGTTTCACATGAAGAGGGAGATTGCCAGCAGCTGGAATTCTGGACCTGAAAAAGCTACAGTAGAGATAGATATTCTCCAAACTTCAAATGACCAGAAAATTTACGAAGAATTATTTTGGAATATATAAAAAATATTGGCGGAAGAATTACCAGAAGGGGGGCCACCAAGGAGCGACGAGCTCAGGGGGCGTGCCCTATGAGCTCATGGACCCCCCAGCAGGCCTCCGGTGCCCATCTTCTGCTATATGTGGCTATTTTCCCTAGAAAAAAATAGAGAGAAGACATTTAGGATGAAGCGCCGCCGTCTCGAGGCGGAACCTGGGCAGGAGCACTTTTGCTCTCTAGCGAAGCGATTCCGTCGGGGAAACTTCCCTTTGGGAGGGGGAAATCAAAGTCCATCAACATCGCCAACGGTCCTCTCCAATCTTCATCAACATCTTCACCAACACCATGTACTTCCAAACCCTAGTTCTTCTCTTGTATTCAATCTTTGTCCCAAAACCTCAAATTGGTACCTGTGGGTTGCTAGTAGTGTTGATTACAGCTTGTAGTTGATGCTAGTTGGTTTATTTGGTGGAAGATTAAATGTCCAGATCCTCAAGCATATTCAATACACCTCTGCTCTTGAACATGAATATGATTTGTGAGTAGTTACTTCTGTTCTTGAGGAGAAGGGAGAAGTCTTGTTATAAGTAATCATGTGAAGTTGTTATTCGCTCGATATTTTGATGATATGTATGTTGTTCTTCCTTTTAGTGGTGTCATGTGAATGTCGAGTAAATGACATTTCACCATACTTGAGCCTAAGGGAAGGAATTGAGGAGTAATAAGTAGATGATTGGTTGCGAGAGTGATGGAAGCTTAAACACTAGTTTATGCGTTATTCCGTAAGGGGCTGATTTGGATCCATATGTTTCATGCTATGGTTAGATTTATCTTAATTCTTATTTTGTAGTTGCGGATGCTTGCAAGAGGGGGTAATCATAAGAGGGTTGCTTGTTCAAGTAAGAATAGCACCCTAGCACCGGTCCACCAACATATCTAATTATCAAAGTTGCGAACCCGAATCAACCAAACATGATGAATGTGACTAGACGACAATTCCCGTGTGCCTCAAGAACGCTTTGCTTACTATAAGAGAACATTCCGACTTGTCCTTTTCTATAAAAATGATTGGGCCACCTTGCTTCACCTTTCTTACTATTGCTACTTGTTACTTGTTACGAATTACCTTGCTACAAAACTATCAATCACCGCTACTTTCAGTACTTGCAGAGAATGCCTTACTAAAAACCGCTTATCATTTCCTTCTTCTCCTTGTTGGGTTCGACATTCTTACTTATCGAAAGGACTACGATTGATCCCTATACTTGTGGGTCATCAGAAATAAGGGAGTTAAGTTAAATTCTCTTAAGGGGATTAGCATCAAGGATGTATGGGTAGTATGGGAATTCCTGGTTGTCATCCCGGAGGAATTGCGAGGCATGCCACCCGATCGACATGTGGAATTTCTAATCGATTTGGTTCCCGGAACTGGACCGATAGCCAAGAGACCATATAAGATGGTTGTCGATGAACTTGTGGAGATGAAGAAGCAGCTCAGGGAGCAGTTGGACAAAGGATTTATAAGACCCAGTTGCTCGCCCTGGGGAGCACCTATTTTGTTCGTGACGAAGAAGGATGAGACTTTCTGATTGTGTTGGATTATAGGGACTTGAATGAGGTCACTATCAAGAACAAGTACCCCATACCTATATTAATGATCTTTTCGATCAATTGGAGGGAGCCAAAGTGTTCTAAAAAATTGACTTGAGGTTTGGTTACTTTCAGCTCAAGATACGGGAAGCAGACATACCTAAGACGGCTTTCACCACCAGGTATGGACCGTGTGAGTACACCGTCATGTCCTTTGGACTAACAAACGCTCCTGCATACTTCATGAACATGATGAACAAGGTATTCATGGAGTAATTGGACAAATTTGTGGTCGTGTTCATTGATGAAATTCTGATATACTCAAGGAATGAGGAGGAGCATGCAGAGCATCTGAGGTTGGTTCTCTAGAAATTGAGGGAACACCAGCTCTACGCCAAATTCAGCAAATGCGAGTTTGGGCTGAAAGAGGTGGGATTCCTGGGTCATGTCATTTCAGGAGAAGGTTTGGCAGTGGATCAGTCCAAGGTGTCAGCAGTGAATGACTGGGTGGCACCCAAGAATGTGGGCGAGATCCATAGCTTTCTCGGGATGGCTGGTTATTACCGTAAATTCATCGAGAACTTCCTGAAGATAGCCAAGCCCACGACTGACTTGCTCAACAAGGAGAATAAGTTTTGTTGGACGAAAGCTTGCGAAGGAAGTTTCCAGGAGTTGAAGAAGAGATTGGTGACTGCACTTGTACTGTGCCTATGTGACATTGAGAAGCCCTTCCAAGTCTACTATGATGCTTTGCACCAGGGACTGGGATGGGTTTTGATGCAGGAAGGAAGAGTAGTGGCTTATGCCTCGAGGCAGTTGAAGAAGCACGAGGTGAATTACCCGACCCATGACTTGGAATTGGCATCGGTAGTCCATGCTCTGAAACAGTGGATGCATGTTACGCCCCCGATTCAATCGTACACTAATCATACACGCAAATGTGTACGATCAAGATCAGGGACTCACGGGAAGATATCACAACACAACTCTAGACACAAATTGAAATAATAAAAGCTTTATATTACAAGCCAGGGGCCTCGAGGGCTCGCATACATAAGCTAGAAGACACAAGAGTCAGCGGAAGCAAAAATATCTGAGTACAGACATAAGTTAAACAAGTTGCCATAAGATGGCTAGCACAAACTAGGATACAGATCGAAGAGGCGAAGGCCTCCTGCCTGGGATCCTCCTAACTACTCCTAGTCGTCGGCGGCCTGCACGTAGTAGTAGGCACCCTCGGTGTAGTAGGGGTCGTCGAAGGTGGCGTCTGGCTCCTGGGCTCCAGCATCTGGTTGCGTCATCCGAGAAGAATGGAAAGGGGGGGGGGAAGAGGGAGCAAAGCAACCGTGAGTACTCATCCAAAGTACTCGCAAGCAAGGATCTACACTACATATGCATTGGTATCAATGAAATGGATAGTATCTGTGGACTGAACTGCAGAAAGCCAGAATAAGAGGGGGATAGCTAGTCCTATCGAAGACTACGCTTCTGGTAGCCTCCATCTTGAAGCAGTAGAAGAGAGTAGCTGGTAAGTTCACCAAGTAACAACGTATAGCATAAACCTACCCGGCGATCCTCCCCTCGTCGCCCTGTGGGAAAGTGATCACCGGGTTGTATCTGGCACTTGAAAGGGTGTGTTTTATTAAGTATCTGGTTCTAGTTGTCATAAGGTCGAGGTACAACTTCGGGTCATCCTTTTACCGAGGGACACGACTATTCGAATAGATAAACTTCCCTGCAGGGGTGCACCACATTACCCAACACGCTCGATCCCTCTGGCAGGGCACACTTCCCTGGGTCATACCCGGCCTCGGAAGATCAACACGTCGCAGCCCTACCTAGGCACAACAGAGAGGTCAGCACGCCGGTCTAAATCCTAAGCGCGCAGGGGTCTGGGCCCATCGCCCATTGCACACCTGCACGTTGCGTGGGCGGCCGGCGAGCAGACCTAGCAACCTCCATTACAAAGGAAGTTGCGTTACGCGGTCCAACCCGGCGCGCGCCGCTCAATCGCTGACGTCAAGAAGGCTTCGGCTGATACCACGACGTCGAGTGCCCATAACTGTTCCCGCGTGGTGGTTAGTGCGTATAGGCCAGTGGCCAGACTCAGATCAAATACCCAATCTCGTTAAGCGTGTTAATTGATATAACCGCGGACGCCGACTAGGGACCAGGCCCACCTCTCACCTAGGTGGTCTCAACCTGCCCTGTCGCTCCGCCACAAAGTAACACTCGGGGGCCATCGGGAACCCAGGCCCACCACTACCTGGATGGAACCACCTGCCCCTTCAGCCCCCATCTCCGAACAGTAACATATGTAATGTAAAAGTACATAGTATATGTACCCGTGATCACCTCCCGAAGTGATCACGGCCCAGTAGTATAGCATGGCAGACGGACAAGAATGTAGGGCCACTGATGTAATTCTAGCAACCTATACTAAGCATTTAGGATTGCAGGTAAAGGTATCAACAGTAGTAGCAAAGACAGGCTATGCAGCAGAATAGGATTAACCGAAAGCAGTAACATGCTATAATACTCTAATGCAAGCAGTAGAGAGAAGGAATAGGCGATATCGGGTTGATCAAGGGGGGGCTTGCCTGGAAGCTCGGCAGAGAAGGACGGGTCGTCAACACTGTAGTCGTACTGGGGGTCGCCGGCAGCCTCGGAGTCTACCAGAGAGAAGAGGGGGAAGAAACAATAAATATAATGCAAACAGATGCATAACGATGCATGACATGACATATAACGGTGCTAGGTGTGCCCTAACGCGGTGATAGGTGATACCGGTGAAGGGGGGAAACATCCGGGAAAGTATTCCCGGTGTTTGACATTTTCGGACAGACGGACTGGAGGTGGATTGTTGCATGTTCGCTATGCTAGGGACGTGTGGTGAATGAACGGGCTGCGTATTTGGATTCGTCTCGTCGTTCTGAGCAACTTTCATGTACAAAGTATTTTCATCCGAGTTACGGTTTATTTTATATTAATTGTTAAAGATTTTGTTCACTTTTAGAATTAGCAAAATTAATTTAATTAGAAAATATAATTATGATGTCAGCATGATGTCAGGGTGATGTCAGCAGTCAACCAGACAGTTGACCTAGTCAAACTGACGTGTGGGTCCCGCTGTCATTGACTGTTTATTAACAGATTAACTAAACAGAGTTAATTAGTTTAATTAGTGATTAGGTTAATCTAAACAGAATTAATTAAGTTAATTAATTCTTTAATTAATTAATTAATTAATATTTTTATTTTAAAATTCTTTTTTTTATAACGTTCCAGGGGCGGGGCCCCACTTGTCATTGGCCCATAGGGGCCAAACGGGCGCTGGGCGGTTACGGGCGCAGGGGCTCGCGGGCGTGCGGGGCGCGCTCCAAGGAGCGGCACGGTGGCGCGGCCACGGGCGCCCGATGGGGCGAGCCCGAGCGCGTGGCCGTGGTGGCCGGCCAGCGTGAGGGCGGAGTGCGGCGAGGGGGCCTGGGCGAGCGGCGGCCGGAGTGGCCAGGCGGGTGGCTGACGGCGCGGCGGCTTTGGCGGCGTAGGGGGCTGCGGGAGCAGGGCGAGGAGGGACCAGCAGTAGGGGGGGTGGTCCAGGCGAGCGAGCAAGCAGGGCGCGCGGCGAGGTCGTGCACGGGGAGCCGCGGGCGCGACGGTTGCTGAGGTCGGGCGCGGGTGGAGGTGGCCGCGGACGGCCGTGGGCGAGCGGCAGCGAGCAGGCCGTGGCGGGGCGGCGAGCACGCATCGGGGCGGCTAGGCAGTGGATAGAGGCACGGCGGCGGAGTAGAGGCGAAGCAGCGCCAGCAAGGGGGGTCGGCGAGCAGCTGTGCGAGGCGCGGTCGTCGCCCTTCAACCGAAGGGGGAAAGGGGAGAATGGGGTCCTCACCCCACGCTGTAGATGTACGCCGGCGAGGCTCGGTGATGCGAGTCGGGGAGGAGGACGAGGAAGCGAGGTCCGGCGGGGGAGAAGGAGATCCAGCGAGGCGGCTTCGGGCGATGGCGAGCGCAAGGCGCGCGGCAAAGCGCGAGCGCGGCGCGGTCGCCGATCCAGATCGGGGGGGAGTGAGAGCGAGGGGGATTAGGGTTTCGGTGGGTGGGGGTGGGAGAGGCCATATAGGCCGTGGCTGGGGTCGGCTGGCCAGGTGGGCGGCCGGCTGGGCTGGGCCAGCCCCAGCGGGGGAGGGGGTTTCTCTTTTCCTTTTATTTTGCTTTATTCTGTTTTCTTTTATTTATTCCTATTTATTTTAGTTTTAGTAAAATATACACTTAGTATCTAAATTAGTATTTCAACTTAGTCCATAGTCACAAAAAGTTTAGTCCTCAAATAAATTAGTTTGACATTTTATTATTTACAAAAGGTATTTAATTAATTGTTTTTGCTGCTGTTTTATTCATCTTATAATATTTAAACATTTTATAAAGGTGTGGTTTCTCCACCATAATTACCTATGCAATATTTGGTTCACTCCGAACATTTTAGTTTTAATATTTGAAAACTTTTATTGTTTGCTTGATTGTGGATTTGAATTTGAATCGGTTTCGAACTAACGCGAGATTCGCAACAGTAAGGGAAGTGACGTGGCATTGTTAGCAGAGGTTCACTGTAGCATAATTATCCGGGCGTTACAATTCTCCTCCACTATAAGAGATCTCGTCCCGAGATTTAGGAGGTAGAAGGAAACAGTGCGGGGTATTCTTCATGCAGGCGATCCTCGCGTTCCCAAGTGGCTTCATCTTCAGAATGATTCGACCACTGAACTTTGAGGAACTTGTTAACCTTCTGGCGGGTCCGACGTTCAGATTCATCAAGAATGAGAACCGGATGTTCCTCATAAGACAGGTCTTGTTGCAATTCGAGCATCTCGTGGTCCACTCCTCGAATAGGGTCTTTGAAGCAGCGGCGGAGCTGTGACACATGAAAGACATCATGAACCTGAGAAAGGTTCGGTGGGAGCTCCAACTGGTATGCCACTTTTCCACGCCTTTCAAGGATAGTGAAAGGACCAATATAACGAGGAGCAAGCTTGCCCTTGATTCCGAAGCGGTGTGCACCCTTCATTGGTGTAACTCGAAGATAAGCCTTTTCGCCAGGTTGATAGACCATGTCTTTATGATGACGGTCATACTAACTCTTCTGACGTGACTGGGCAGTCTTGAGATTCTCACAAATGATGCGGACTTGTTCTTCGGCATGTTGGATAATATCCGGACCGAAGAGTGGATGTTCCCCAGTTTCTGACCAGTTCAGAGGGGTTCGGCACTTTCATCCATATAACACTTCGAAGGGGGCCATCTTCAGACTAGCTTGATAGCTATTATTATAAGAGAACTCCGCATACGGGAGAGATTCCTCCCATTTCTTGCCGAAAGAGATAACACAAGCTCGAAGCATGTCTTCGAGAACTTGGTTGACACGTTCCACTTGCCCTTGCGACTGAGGATGAAATGCAGTACTGAATGACAGATGAGTACCCATAGCTTCTTGGAAACTTGCCCAGAATCTCGAGGTGAATAAGATGCCACGGTCCGAACTGATTACCAGTGGAATACCATGAAGTGAAACAATTCTGGACATGTAGAGAGTTGCAAGCTGACTAGTAGTGATTGTTTCTTTGACCGCCAGAAAATGTGCAACTTTAGAAAGTCGGTCAATGATGACAAGGATAGCATCATTACCCTTCTGCGATTTGGGAAAACCAGTGACGAAGTCCATTTCAACATGGTCCCATTTCCATTCAGGAATAGAGATAGGTTGCAGAGTTCCAGCAGGCCTTTGATGTTCTACTTTGATTCGACAACAAACGTCACATTCAGCAACATAACGAGCAATGTCTTGCTTCATATTAGACCACCATAATTTTTTACGGACATCTTGGTGCTACCGGGATGAATAGACAGAGGCGTTTCATGAGCTTCTTTCATAACCTTCTGAGTCATATCCAGGTTGTCTTCCGTAGGGACCACTAGGCGACTTTTAAAGAACAAGGTGTCATCATCTCCAAGGGTGAACCATGAGGGCCTTCCTTCCGCGAGGTAGCGCTTAATCTTGTGGGCTTGAGAGTCATATTTCTGCAGTGTCTTGATGCTGCCCAAGAGATCTGGTTCGACAACCAGGGTATTGAGGGAACCCTGGGGAACAACACGGAGGTTCATCTTGCGGAACTCTAGAGGAGGGGGAGTGAGTGCTCCAGGAGGAACAATATGGAGGTTCAGCTTTCTGAATTCTTCAACAAGCGAGGGTTGAACTTTGTGAACCTGGAGGTGGTTGCAATATGACATACGGCTCAAGGCATCAGCCATTACATTAGCCTTTCCTGGTGTATAGGAAATACCCAAGTCAAAGTCTGCAACAGACTCCATCCATCTCTGCTGACGGAGGTTTAGGTCTGGCTGAGTAAACAGATACTTTAGACTTTGGTGGTCGGTGAAGATCTCGCAACGATTACGAGAAGGTAATGTCGCCACTGTTTCAGTGCATGTATGACAGCAGCAAGCTCGAGGTCTTGAACTGGGTAGTTCTCTTCATGAGGGCGCAATTGACGGGATGCATAAGCAATCACTTTGCGCTCTTGCATTAGGACATAGCCTAATCCTTGACGGGAAGCGTCGCAGTAAATGACGAAGTCCATCTTAGTATCAGGTGGAGCAAGCACTGGGGCAGAAGTCAACTTGTCCTTGAGTGCCTGGAAACTTTCCTAACATTGGTCTGTCCATTGGTACTTGATGCCCTTATGCAACAGGTTAGTCAGAGGCCTGGCAATCTTGGAGAAGTTCTCGACGAATCGACGGCAATAGCTGGCGAGACCGAGAAAACTTCCGACTTGCTTGACGTTCTTCGGAGGAGTCCAATCGAGAATAGCCTGAACTCGCTCAGGGTTGATGGCAATACCATCCTTGGAGATGACATGCCCAAGATAAGTTACTTCGGGAAGCCAGAATTCACACTTGGAATACTTAGCATAGAGTTGATGCTCTTGAAGCTTCTCCAGGACAAGATGAAGATGTTCAGCATGCTCTTCTTTATTCTTGGAGTACACAAGGATATCATCCAGATAAACCACGACGAACTTGTTGAGGTATTCCATGAAGATATAGTTCATCAGACGAGAGAAGGTGGCTGGAGCATTGGTTAAGCCGAATGACATGACGGTGTACTCATATGAACCATATCGAGTCACGAATGCGGTCTTTGGGATATCCTCTTCACGAACACGGATCTGGTGGTATCCCAACCTTAAGTCGAGTTTGGAGAACACTGATGAGCCAGCTAGTTGATCATACAGATCATTGATCCGAGGAAGAGGATATTTGTTCTGAATGGTAGCTTGGTTAATAGGACGGTAGTCCTGGACCAATCGGTTTGTCCCATCCTTCTTCTTGACAAAGAGAGAAGGTGCTCCCCAAGGAGAGCAACTTCGGCGAATGAAACCACTGCGAAGAGATGTGTCGATCTCCTCCTTAAGCGCAATGAGTTCATGTGGCGGCATCTTGTAGGGTCGTTTGGCTATAGGAGTGGTGCCTGGTTTCAAGTCGATGATGAATTCGACAGCTCTAGCAGGGGGAATCCTTGGAAGTTCTTCAGGAAAGACGTCTTGGAATTCACGAACAACGGGAATGTTTTCAATGCCCTCGAGTGGTGCAGCGTTCAATGCGTTCAACGCATAAAGCCTTGCCTCGACATTCTGAACCAGACGAGCATTGTAGCTTATTATTTCATCGGAAGGGTGTAGCAGATGGACGGTCTTAGTGGCGCAAACTATAGATGCAGTATGCGCTTTCAACCAATCCATTCCCAGAATGAGATCAACGCTACAGGACTTCAGTGCGATGGGAGAGACAAGGAATTCCAGTCCTTCGATTTCAACGGGGACGTCCTTGCAAATCATGGAGGTTCGACATTGGCCCGCAGGGGTGTGTACTAATAGCGAAGCGTTCATGTCCTCACATTTAATGTCGTGCAAGCATGCAAAATCTTCTGACATGAATGAATGCGATGCACCTGTATCAAATAAAACGGATGCTGGTACTGAATTTACGAGGAGTGTACCCATCACAGTAGCAGGCTGGTCTTGAGCTTCATTGAGATCAACGTGGTTGGCATGAACACGACCATAAGACTTGGCATTGTTGTTGCGGGGCTGGTTGCTTCCACGGCCAGCTGCGGGAAGGGCCAGTTGATTCTGGTTCTGATAGCAGTTCCTGGAAAGGTGACCTGGTTGACCACACTTGTAGCACAGACCATTATTGGGAGTGGGAGCAGGAGCTTGGGGTGGTGCAGCTAGAAGTCTTGGCTGCCTGGGGGTGGAGGAGGCAGACGCGGTGTAGCATAAGACTGCCTTGGAGCAGGTGCATTTGGACGGTACATGCTGTTCGGGATCCAGATCTTATGCTTCTGCGAGGGCGGGCCCGAAGATGAGCCCATGTCACGGTTGCGCCTGTGAGAGCTCTGGTGTTCCTGCAGACCAGTTTCAACATTGATGGCCTTGTTCACCAAGGTGGCGAAATCGGGAAAGTCATGCACTAGCAGTGCGAGCTTGATGTCAGCTTGAAGGCCATCACGGAACTTCTCATGTCTGCGTGCATCAGTTGCAATGTCTTCTTCAGCATAGCGGGATAAGTCTAGAAACTCCCGCTGATAAGCTTCCACAGTTTTGTTGCCTTGGGTGAGGTTGTAGAATTCGCGCTTCTTTCGGTCCATGACTCCCTGTGGAATGAAGCGGGCACGGAAAGCAGCTTGAAAGTCTGGCCAGGTTATGATCGTTCCAACCGGCAGAGTACGCCTGTGGCTGTCCCACCATTGAGCAGCGGGTCCCTTCAGAAAGAAGGAAGCAAAGGTGACATAGCTGGCAGGGGCTACATCAGCAGACTCCATCTCATAGGTGATGTCACGGAGCCAGTCATCAGCATCCAGAGGCTAAGTTGAGCTGTGGTACATGGTTGGGTTGAGGCGTATGAAATCCTGCAGAGTTACTTGGGCTGGCTGCTGGTTCATATTGGGGCGCAGAAACTAAGCCATCATATTCTCCATGAACTGGCGGTTCAGCTCGAACTGTTGGATCATACCATCCATGTACTCAGGCGGTGGTGGGGCGTTGCCACCACGACCACGACCACCTGGTCTAACCATCCTTCTAATATATAACAGGGGTAGTTCAGCATTGAGAAATTTGCAAAGACAAGAATCATTCATGATGAAACATGCATAATGAAAGGAGCACGATAGATACTACATAGTAGTTGGCATATTGTAACACCCCCTTGTAATAAGCTCTGTGACACTCTGTTAAACTTGCCAAGTCATGATCATTTGCAGTGCCAAGTCATATGTGTTAATGATCCAATTCAAATTCACATCTGAAAATCAACTCAAATTCAAAAGTGAATTATAAAGTTGATCAAACACTGTTGGGAAAATGTTCATTAATTGGCAAATAATCCAGGAACATTTCTAAAATCAACATCAGAACAAATGGAGTTGAACAAGTGACTCAAACAAGATGAAACAACCCCAAAAGAGCAATATTTAATATATTTAAAATCATATCAAATTCCAATAAACTTCTTTTCTGTCCAAACCACTTTTTGGTGAGAGATAATATTGCATTGCAATATTTGGGCCAACTTCCACATTTTTCAAAAGAGCACAAGTGGCCTAATCATTTTGAAACAGAAAAAGAATAAAAGAAAAGGAAGAAGAGAAATAAGAAAAGGAGAACGCTACTGTTGGCTGGGCCTAAGTGCACAGTGTGCAGCCCAGTCCAACAGCAGCCCACACCTTCTCCCTCCTCATGCGTGTCGGCGCGCCCCTGGCCGAGCGCGCGCGCGCCGGCGAGCGCGCGACGCCGGGGCAGCCACCGACGAAACAGGAACGGGGGGAGGATAAGGAGGAGCCCCGTCCAGCTCCCCTGGTCCCCATCATCACTCCTCACCTCTCCCAGCTCGCTCCGCTCTGCCTCTTCCCCTTCTCCACATCCGGCCACCGAGCGCCGTCGACGCCGCGCCTCTGCTCAGTCGTGGCCACCGGCGACCCCGCGCTCGTCCACCGTGTCGGTCAGCTCTGCCGTCGTCTTCTTCATCTAATGGAGGATACGGGTGGAGCCGAGGGGCCCCGCTGACGCTGCACGACGCCGCCCCCTTCCGCTTCGGCTCCGGCGATCTTCCTCGTCTCTGGCGTGAACTGCTGCTACTAATCTGTCACCGGGCCACCGTGCGCCTTCACTGTGAGCCACTCCTCCCTCCTCATCTCTCTGTGGCTCCGCACGAACGCGCTGGCAGCTCCTCCACGCGAACCCGAGCCCGTCACCGCGAAGCCCGTCGCCGGCAAGCCTCCGGTGACCCAACGAGCTCGGGGTCGAGTCGGACGCACTCACCGCATCGCGTAGAGCTCGCCTAGGCCTCGTGCTCGAGCTGCTGCGTGCCGTAGTTTCGTTTTCATCGTAGGCCCGAATACACCGCCGCTTTTGCTCGTTGCCGGCGCCGTTTTCGGCCAAGTCCGGCTGCGCCACCGCCACGGTTGGACGCGGCGTTGAACGCCCGTTCGAAAGAACCTAACCACGGGTCGAACGGTGCCCCGTAGAGCATTTCCGGCCGCCTCCAGCGATCGGCCGCCGCGCAATTGGTCACCGGCGCAACTCCGGCGCCGGCGCCGACGTGGCTGGCTGGCCCCACCGGTCAGCGACACTGGCCGTGGGCCCAGGGGCCCCTGTTGACTGGTTTGACCAGTCAACGCGCTGATGTGGCAGCACAATGCCACTGACGTGTGGGCCCTGGCGGCTAATTAGACTAATTAAATAGTTAATTAAATAAAATTAATTAGATTAGCCTAATGTCTCACTGACAAGTGGGGCCTGCCCCCTAATTAACCATGTGGATTAAGTTAATTCACTGTTAAGATAAACAGAGACTGACATGTGGGTCCCACATGTCATATTTGACTCTGGTCAGCGCCTGTTGACCGCTGACGTCACAATGACTTCATGCTGACGTCATAATTCATTTTTCTGTAATTAAAGTAATTCCAGAAATTCAAATAAATTTCAAAAAATCATAACTTTTAAACCGTAGCTCGGATCGAAAAAGTTAAAACATGAAAGTTGCTCAGAACGACGAGCCGAGTCTGATCGTGCCGTCTGTTTCTTCATCGGAACCCCCTACGTAGAAGAACTCGTAACTCTGGACCCGTATCCGGCATATGAATAGTGCACACACCCTGGTTAATAAATCCCAGATTAATTCTAAAAATAACTAAAATGACTTAGATGCATAGTTAGGCAACCCTGCACTGCATCTTAGCATCACACGCACCGTATTGCATTTGTTTGCATTATGTTTACTTGTTTCTTCCCCCTCTTCTCTCTTGGTAGACCCCGACGTTGACGTAGCTCCCGAGGCAGACGCAGCTCAGGAGTACGACTACGTCCCCGACGATACCACTGAAGACCTTGCCCTTGCCCCAGAGCAAACAGGCAAGCACCCCCATTTTGAGCATGCCTATATCACCTATTCTCTTCTCTCTTATGCTTGCATTAGAACTGCTACTGCTACTGTTTTCCTATATCTGCTGCATAGCCTATTTATTGTAACCTGCCTTGCTACCTTACTGGATATCCTAGACTGATTAGTATAGGCTGGGTAGAGACACGACAGAGACCCCCCCCCCACTTGATCCCGACTGCCCTGCTGGATATCAGAAGACCCGGTCATCGGGATTGAAGATTAGACCCTGGCACCGCACATCACTTCTCCCTATGTTGCTCGACACTGCTGGGTTACTATCGAGTGCCGAGGGTGATACCTCGTCAGCACTTCTGATGTTAACCTTGTAGGGTAGTTACTCGGTCGTGGTAAGCGAGGGTGATTCCTCCTACACCACCCCCGATAACGACATCGTCGTGCAATCTCTCAAGTGTGGACCTCGAGGGTGATTCCTCCTTCGTTCACCTTGATGATAACATCGAGCGGGAATTCCATCGAGGGTGATTCCTCAGGGTTCCCTTCGGTGTCAGACACACAGTTACCTTGGATATTCTGACCTGCACTAAACCATGTTACTAAGGACGGGTCGGCCCGGAGGGGTACCCGCGCGAGCTTAATGCGAAGTGATGTGGAGTCGGGTTGACCTGGATGGTGCCCGCGAGATAACTACGAGGCGTGGCCGGGCATTCTTAGCCCTTGCCGCAAGTCCTCGAGACGGGGCGACGGGGTCACATCGATCGTGAGTCTCTGCTGGTTTCCGCGCGCTCCTAATCCACTACGGTTTGGATATTTGATCCGAGGGGCCTCTGGCCCGATAGCACTAACCATCACGTGGGCATAGTTTGGGCGTTCTGCATCGTATACTTCAGCCGGAGCTTAATGGACGTCAGCGACTGAGCGGCGCGCGCTGAATTGGACTGGGAATGCAATCATGCTTGTATAAGGGGTTGCTAGGTCTGCTTTCAGCCGCGTACGCAACGTGCAGGAGTTCCCGGGGCGAAGGCCCAAGACCCCTGGACGCATAGGTTTAGTCCGGCATGCTGACCTCTCTGTTAGGTATTCGGTTGGGTTGCGGCGTGTTGCTTAGCCGAGGCCGGGCATGACCCAGAAAAGTGTGTCCGGCCGGAGTTAAGCGAGCGTGGTGGGTAAGTTGGTGCACCCCTGCAGGGAAGAAACTTCTATCGATAGCCTGTCCTACGGTAACGGACACTCGGAGTTGTATCCCGATCGATACAACTAGAACATGTGATGAGAACTGGATAGTACGGCTCTGGGATTGCTTTCTCGCAGGGAGTCGAGAAAGGATCTCAGGTCGAGGTTGATGATACTACTACTATTGCTTTACATTATGTTCATCTGTTCTCTTCTATTGCTACAAGACTGTCGAAGATTGATGAAGATGCTAGTCTTCGATAGGACTAGGCTTCCCCCTCTATTCTGGCATTTCTGCAGCCCAGTCCACATATACAGCCATTCCTTTGACAATGTTGCATATGTAGTGTAGATCCTTGCTTGCTGAGTACTTCGGATGAGTACTCACATTTGCTTTACTTTCTTTTTCCCCCATATTCCACTTGATGCCACCAGACGACGGAGCCCCTGAGCCAGACGCCCCAGCCGACGACCAGTACTACTACCCGCCCGGCGAGTACTACTACTACGAGGAGCCGACTGACGACCAGGAGTAGGATCGGAGGGTCCAGGGCAGGAGGCCTACGCCTTTCGATCGTAGCTTTTATTTTACCCCGCCTCTGTGAAGGCCTATTTTCTCTCTCTGTAATATATCTGTACCCAGATATCTAATGCTTCCGCTGACGCTTGAATGCCATCGAGCTATGTATTCGAGCCCTCGAGGCCTTGGCTTGTAATATTAAGCTTGTATGACTTTATTTATGTTTTAGAGTTGTGTTGTGATATCTTCAAGTGAGTCCTTAGGCTTGATCATGCGCATTTGCGTGTATGGTTAGTGCACGATTAAGTCGGGGTCGTCACAGGTTGGTATCAGAGCCGACTGCCTCTAGGAATCCCCCTTCCTAATTCCTTGGCCGAAGTTGAGTCTAGTGGTCAAAAACTGTTTTACTAACTTGGCTGTGTGGCTTACGGGCCCACGTCGCCAACTGGGTGGTATTAGGATCTTTTATTCCTCGTCTTTACTCTGGGACTCTAATCTCTCATCTATTCGGGTTTAATAAAATTTACTAACACCGACATTTAGGATCTCGTTAATTCTATCCACCCGGAGAGCTGGATTCAGTGTGATTTCCCTGACTTTGATCTGATTAGTCCGATAATCATTTTGTTTCCATTGTTTTGTTCAACCTTTCTCTCCGAGTTGTATTATACTCCGAGTTGTCATTCGATAAGACCGGATTCTGCATCAGAGTGCACACAGAGAGTAGGATCCTGCAAGTTGATCGATCTTCGGTGTCTTCTAAACTCGACTTGAGGTTGGGTTATCACCAGATCCGTGTCCGCGAAGAGGATATTCCGAAGACTGCATTCGTTACTCGTTATGGCTCTTACGAGTACACAGTCATGTCATTTGGCTTAACAAACGCTCCAGCTACCTTCTCCCGCTTAATGAATTACATATTCATGGATTACCTCGACAAATTCGTCGTGGTATATCTGGATGATATTCTAGTTTATTCGAAGAACAAAGAAGAACATGCTGAGCACCTTCGTCTTGTTCTGGAGAGACTACGAGAGCACAAGTTATATGCCAAGTATTCTAAGTGCGAATTCTGGCTTTCTGAGGTAACCTACCTTGGACATGTCATCTCCAAGGATGGTATCGCAGTTAACCCGGAACGAGTTTAGGCTATTCTTGACTGGACCCCTCCGAAGAATGTCAAACAAGTCAGAAGTTTTCACAGGCTTGCAAGTTATTGTCGCCGTTTCATCGAAAATTTCTCCAAGATTGCCAAGCCCCTGACTAATCTGCTCTACAAAGGCGTTAAGTTTGAGTGGACAGACAAATGTCAGGAAAGCTTCCAGACCCTCAAGGACAAGCTGACTTCTGCTCCAGTCCTTGCTCCTCCAGACTCCCGCAAAGATTTTGTGATCTTCTGCGACGCCTCTCGCCAAGGACTAGGTTGCGTCCTAATGCAAGAGCGAAGAGTAATTGCTTATGCTTCACGACAACTGCGTCCACATGAAGAGAATTACCCAGTGCATGACCTCGAACTTGCTGCTGTGATTTATGCTTTGAAGCAGTGGCGTCATTACCTCCTTGGTAATCGGTGTGAGATTTAGACCGATCATCAGAGCTTGAAGTACTTATTCACTCAACTGGAACTTAATCTTCGTCAGCAGCGTTGGTTGGAAACAATCACCGATTATGACTGTGGTATTTCCTACACTCCTGGCAAAGCTAATGTGATGGCTGATGCTTTGAGCCGCAAGTCCTATTGCAGCAACCTCATGGTTAAACAAGGTCAACCCCAGCTATATGAAGAATTGCGCAAGCTGAATCTCTGCATCGTCCCGCAAGGTTCTCTTAATAACCTTGTGATACAGCCAGATCTTGAGAAAGCTGTCAAGATTGTGCAGGCTAAAGACGCTGAAATTGATCTAATGAAGAAAGAGCTTCACCTTCAAAAGTACAGGGATTTCTCGATTGCTGAAGATGGAACCTTGTACTTCCGAGACCGCATTGTAGTACTTCGCTTCGAGCTGATGACTGACAAAGTCATGAAGGAGGCCCATGATACACCGCTATCTATCCATCCGGGTAGTACCAAGATGTATCGAGATCTTCGTCAAAGGTACTGGTGGTCTAGAATGAAGCAAGATATTGCTCGTTATGTTGCCGAGTGTGACGTTTGTCGTCGCGTCAAGGCAGAACATCAGAAACCTGCTGGAATTCTGCAACCACTTCCTATTCCTCTGTGGAAGTGGGATAAAGTGCAAATGGACTTCATTACTGGCCTTTCCAAGTCTCAGAAGGGTCACGATGCTATTCTTGTCGTCGTTGACCAACTCTCCAAGGTTGCACACTTTCTGCCAGTTAAGGAGACTATTACTGCTAGTCAGTTAGCAGACCTATATATCTCCAGAATTGTTTCACTCCATGGTATTCCCAAGGAAATCAGTTCAGACCGTGGCAGCATTTTCACTGGCCATTTCTGGGAAAGTTTCCAGAAAGCAATGGGAACTCATATTACCTGGAGTTCAGCTTATCATCCCCAATCCCAAGGCCAAGTTGAGCGCGTTGATCAAGTACTTGAAGATATGCTTCGAGCTTGTGTTATATCCTTCGGTAAGAAATGGGAGGAATCTCTCCTGTATGCCGAGTTCTCTTATAACAACAGCTACCAAGCCAGCTTAAAAATGGCCCCCTTTGAGGTTCTTTATGGTCGTAAATGTCGAACCCCTCTGAATTGGTCAGAAACTGGGGAACGACCTCTTGTTGGACCGGACATTATTCAGCATGCCGAAGAACAAGTCCGAATTGTCCGGGAGAATCTCAAAGCAGCTCAAGACCATCAGAAGAGTAATTATGATCGCAAGCGATGGGGTGTGATCTATCAACCTGGTGATCAAGCTTATCTTCGTGTCACTCCAATGAAGGGCACCCGTCGTTTCGGAATCAAGGGCAAGCTAGCTCCTCGCTATATTGGTCCTTTCCGCATCATGGCTAGACGTGGACAGGTGGCATATAAATTGGAGTTGCCACCGCAATTCTCCCATATTCATGATGTCTTCCACGTGTCGCAACTTCGTAAATGCTTCAAGGAATCCCCGCACCGTGCAGTGGATCATGAGATGCTCAAGCTACAAGATGATCTTTCTTATAAGGAGCATCCGATCCGCATCCTCGACGAATCTGAACGTCGAACTCGTCAGAAGACGACTAAGTTCCTAAAAGTGCAGTGGTCGAATCACACTGAAGACGAAGCCACTTGGGAACGCAAGGATCATCTTCGGGAAGAATATCCTGGACTCTTTCCTTCTACCTCCTAAATTCTTGGGACGAGAATTTCTTTTAGAGGAGGAGAACTTGTAACACCCCCTTGTAATAAGCTCTGTGACACTCTGTTAAACTTGCCAAGTCATGATCATTTGCAGTGCCAAGTCATATGTGTTAATGATCCAATTCAAATTCACATCTGAAAATCAACTCAAATTCAAAAGTGAATTATAAAGTTGATCAAACACTGTTGGGAAAATGTTCATTAATTGCAAATAATCGAAGAACATTTCTAAAATCAACATCAGAACAAATGGAGTTGAACAAGTGACTCAAATAAGATGAAACAACCCCAAAAGAGCAATATTTAATATATTTAAAATCATATCAAATTCCAATAAACTTCTTTTCTGTCCAAACCACTTTTTGGTGAGAGATAATATTGCATTGCAATATTTGGGCCAACTTCCACATTTTTCAAAAGAGCACAAGTGGCCTAATCATTTTGAAATAGAAAAAGAATAAAAGAAAAGGAAGAAGAGAAATAAGAAAAGGAGAACGCTACTGTTGGCTGGGCCTAAGTGCACAGTGTGCAGCCCAGTCCAACAGCAGCCCACACCTTCTCCCTCCTCATGCGTGTCAGCGCGCCCCTGGCCGAGCGCGCGCCCGCCGGCGAGCGCGCGACACCGGGGCAGCTACCGACGAAACAGGAACGGGGGGAGGATAAGGAGGAGCCCCGTCTAGCTCCCCTGGTCCCCATCATCACTCCTCACCTCTCCCAGCTCGCTCCGCTCTGCCTCTTCCCCTTCTCCAGATCCGGCCACCGAGCGCCGTCGACGCCGCGCCTCTGCTCAGTCGTGGCCACCGGCGACCCCACGCTCGTCCACCGTGTCGGTCAGCTCCGCCGTCGTCTTCTTCATCTAATGGAGGATACAGGTGGAGCCGAGGGGCCCCGCTGACGCTGCACGACGCCCCCCCCCCTTCCGCTTCGGCTCCGGCGATCTTCCTCGTCTTCGGCGCAAACTGCTGCTACTAATCTGTCACCGGGCCACCGTGCGCCTTCACTGTGAGCCACTCCTCCCTCCTCATCTCTCCGTGGCTCCGCACGAACGCACTGGCAGCTCCTCCACGTGAACCCGAGCCCGTCACCACGAAGCCCGTCGCCGGCAAGCCTCTGGTGACCCAACGAGCTCGGGGTCGAGTCGGACGCACTCACCACATCGCGTAGAGCACGCCTAGGCCTCGCGCTCGAGCTGCTGCGCGCCGTAGTTTCGTTTTCATCCTAGGCCCGAATGCGCCGCCGCTTTTGCTCGTCGCCGGCGCCGTTTCCGGCCAAGTCCGGCTGCGCCACCGCCACGGTTGGACGCGGCGTTGAACGCCCGTTCGAAAGAACCTAACCATGGGTCGAACGGTGCCCCGTAGAGCATTTCCGGCCGCCTCCGGCGTTCGGCCGCCGCGCAATTGGTCGCCGGCGCAACTCCGGCGCCGGCGCCGACGTGGCTGGCCGGCCCCACCGGTCAGCGACACTGGCCGTGGGCCCAGGGGCCCCCGTTGACTGGTTTGACCAGTCAACGCGCTGACGTGGCAGCACAGTGCCACTGACGTGTGGGCCCCGGCGGCTAATTAGACTAATTAAACAGTTAATTAAATAAAATTAAGTAGATTAGCCTAATGTCTCACTGACAAGTGGGGCCCGCCCCCTAATTAACCCTGTGGATTAAGTTAATTCACTGTTAAGATAAACAGAGACTGACATGTGGGTCCCACATGTCATATTTGACTCTGGTCAGCGCCTGTTGACCGCTGACATCACAATGACGTCATGCTGACATCATAATTCATTTTCTATAATTAAAGTAATTCTAGAAATTCAAATAAACTTTGAAAAATCATAACTTTTAAACCGTAGCTCGGATCGAAAAAGTTAAAACATGAAAGTTGCTCAGAACGACGAGCCGAGTCTGATCGTGCTGTCTGTTTCTTCATCGGAACCCCCTACGTAGAAGAACTCGTAACTCCGGACCCGTATCCGGTAGATGAATAGTGCACACACCCTGGTTAATAAATCCCAGATTAATTCTAAAAATAACTAAAATGACTTAGATGCATAATTAGGCAACCCTGCACTGCATCTTAGCATCACACGCACCGTATTGCATTTGTTTGCATTATGTTTACCTGTTTCTTCCCCCTCTTCTCTCTCGGTAGACCCCGACGTTGACGTAGCTCCCGAGGCAGACGCAGCTCAGGAGTACGACTACGTCCCCGACGATAGCACTGAAGACCTTGCCCTTGCCCCAGAGCAAACAGGCAAGCACCCCCATTTTGAGCATGCCTATATCACCTATTCTCTTCTCTCTTATGCTTGCATTAGAACTACTACTGCTACTGTTTTCCTATATCTGCTGCATAGCCTATTTATTGTAACATGCCTTGCTACCTTACTGGATATCCTAGACTGATTAGTATAGGCTGGGTAGAGACACGACAGAGACCCCCCCCCCCACTTGATCCCGACTGCCCTGCTGGATATCAGAAGACCCGATCATCGGGATTGAAGATTAGACCCTGGCACCACACATCACTTCTCCCTATGTTGCTCGACACTGCTGGGTTACAATCGAGTGCCGAGGGTGATACCTCGTCAGCACTTCTGATGTTAACCTTGTAGGGTAGTTACTCAGTGGTGGTAAGCGAGGGTGATTCCTCCTACACCACCCCCGATAACGACATCGTCGTGCAACCTCTCAAGTGTGGACCTCGAGGGTGATTCCTCCTTCGTTCACCTTGATGATAACATCGAGCGGGAATTCCATCGAGGGTGATTCCTCAGGGTTCCCTTCGGTGGCAGACACATAGTTACCTTGGATATTCTGACCTGCACTAAACCATGTTACTAAAGACGGATCGGCCCTGAGGGGTACCCGCGCGAGCTTAATGCTAAGTGATGTGGAGTCGGGTTGACCTGGATGGTGCCCGCGAGATAACTACGAGGCATGGCCGGACATTCTTAGCCCTTGCCGTAAGTCCTCGAGACGGGGCGACGGGGTCACATCAATCGTGAGTCTCTGCTCGTTTCCGCGCGCTCCTAATCCACTACGGTTTGGATATTTGATCCGAGGGGCCTCTGGCCCAATAGCACTAACCATCACGTGGGCATAGTATGGGCGTTCTGCGTCGTATACTTCAGCCGGAGCTTAATGGACGTCAGCGACTGAGTGGCGCGCGCTGAATTGGACTGGGAACGCAATCGCGCTTGTATAAGGGGTTGCTAGGTCTGCTTTCAGCCGCGTACGCAACGTGCAGGAGTTCCCGGGGCGAAGGCCCAAGACCCCTGGGCGCATAGGTTTAGTCCGGCGTGCTGACCTCTCTGTTAGGTATTCGGTCGGGTTGCGGCGTGTTGCTTAGCCGAGGCCGGGCATGACCCAGAAAAGTGTGTCCGGCCGGAGTTAAGCGAGCGTGGTGGGTAAGTTGGTGCACCCCTGCAGGGAAGAAACTTCTATCGATAGCCTATCCTACGGCAACGGACACTCGGAGTTGTATCCCGATCGGTACAACTAGAACATGTGATGAGAACTGGATAGTACGGCTCTGGGATTGCTTTCTCGCAGGGAGTCGAGAAAGGATCTCAGGTCGAGGTTGATGATACTACTACTATTGCTTTACATTATGTTCATCTGTTCTCTTCTATTGCTGCAAGACTGTCGAAGATTGATGAAGATGCTAGTCTTCGATAGGACTAGGCTTCCCCCTCTATTCTGGCATTTCTGCAGCCCAGTCCACATATACAGCCATTCCTTTGACAATGTTGCATATGTAGTGTAGATCCTTGCTTGCTGAGTACTTCGGATGAGTACTCACGTTTGCTTTACTTTCTTTTCCCCCCATATTCCACTTGATGCCACCAGACGACGGAGCCCCTGAGCCAGACGCCCCAGCCGACGACCAGTACTACTACCCGCCCGGCGAGTACTACTACTACGAGGAGCCGACTGACGACCAGGAGTAGGATCGGAGGGTCCAGGGCAGGAGGCCTACGCCTTTCGATCGTAGCTTTTATTTTACCCCGCCTCTGTGAAGGCCTATTTTCTCTCTCTGTAATATATCTGTACCCAGATATCTAATGCTTCCGCTGACGCTTGAATGCCATCGAGCTATGTATTCGAGACCTCGAGGCCTTGGCTTGTAATATTAAGCTTGTATGACTTTATTTATGTTTTAGAGTTGTGTTGTGATATCTTCAAGTGAGTCCTTAGGCTTGATCATGCGCATTTGCGTGTATGGTTAGTGCACGATTAAGTCGGGGTCGTCACACATATCTTACAAAAGGGATCATGCATTGAGTTCAGTACATAAGACTAAAGACATCGTTGGCGGCACGCAGGCTCGCGGCGAATGCATCTAATACTAATAAGCAAGACTACATCAGTCCCAGGAGGAACTATGGAGGTAGGTGTAGCCTGACAGCTGGTAGTGACGCGACGGGAAGTCCTCCACGTCAGTAGCCTGCGGTCCGTGAACACTCTGGTGTAGAACCCGACGTCCAGGTGGCAAAAAAGGACCAAGTGCGGGAGTGTAGCCTCCCACATCTGGCCAACCGACACCCTGGGGCATCACGGTCCTGGCTGGGTAGATCGCAGATCGCGATAGCTCACCAGATTGGACAAAGGGCTGCAACAGCGTCAAAGCACTGTAAAGGTGCTGACGGGTGGTGTACAACTCGTGGCGAAGATCTCGGTTAGGTCGATCCAGCCCATCAGCATGCAGAACCAGGTTCAGATGGTGGAAGGGCTCTCGGGTGACGGTGGAGTAGGCAGCAGTGTAGTATCCCTCCGCACCATCGTCGGATGCGATAGCAACGTGCCTGAAAGGGGAGGTGTCCAACGCCCGATACTGTCCACGAAGACGTGTCAGAGCAGCATAAGCAGCATCGTGGACTGCGATATCGATGGTCACTCCAACACCATGAGCGGTGTGCAGCACAGTAGTGGAGTCATACTCCCGAGAGTAGAGGTGGACGATGGCATGGTACTGCTCCTAGTTAAAGTCCTGGTACTACTCGTACACGGTGTACTCGGGGTGCCAGCAATAACCCAGATAGGTCATCATCTCAGCTAGAATAGCAGGTGAACCTGGGACACCAATGGCCATCGTGTGACGCACGACCTGCCTCGTGGGTTCCATCTGAAAACAAAGATGTTTCAAAGGAGTCATATGACAGTGTGGATATTGTTCAAAATACTATTCTAAGGAATAACTATGGCTTATCCAACTTTGGGGTGAATGTGGTCACGGGATCCTAATGTTAGAGTTAGTAAATTTGTTTAACCCGAGTAGAAGAGAGTTCAGAGTCCCGGAGTAAAGATCGAGGAGTAAAAGATCCTAATACCACCCAATGGCGACGTGGGCCCGTAAGACACACAACCATGTTAGTCAAAGTTTTGCAATGTCTAGACTCGATTTCGGCCAAGGAGTGTGGAAGGGGGTTCCTACAGGCAGTCGGCTCTGATACCAACTTTTTACGCCCCCGATTCAATCGTACACTAATCATACACGCAAATGTGTACGATCAAGATCAGGGACTCACGGGAAGATATCACAACATAACTCTAGACACAAATTGAAATAATAAAAGCTTTATATTACAAGCCAGGGGCCTCGAGGGCTCGCATACATAAGCTCGAAGACACAAGAGTCAGCGGAAGCAAAAATATCTGAGTACAGACATAAGTTAAACAAGTTGCCATAAGATGGCTAGCACAAACTGGGATCCAGATCGAAGAGGCGAAGGCCTCCTGCCTGGGATCCTCCTAACTACTCCTAGTCGGCGGCGGCCTGCATGTAGTAGTAGGCACCCTCGGTGTAGTAGGGGTCGTCGAAGGTGGCGTCTGGCTCCTGGGCTCCAGCATCTGGTTGCGTCATCCGAGAAGAATGGAAAGGGTGGGGGAAGAGGGAGCAAAGCAACCGTGAGTACTCATCCAAAGTACTCGCAAGCAAGGATCTACACTACATATGCATTGGTATCAATGAAATGGATAGTATCTGTGGACTGAACTGCAGAAAGCCAGAATAAGAGGGGGATAGCTAGTCCTATCGAAGACTACGCTTCTGGTAGCCTCCATCTTGAAGCAGTAGAAGAGAGTAGCTGGTAAGTTCACCAAGTAACAACGTATAGCATAAACCTACCCGGCGATCCTCCCCTCGTCGCCCTGTGGGAAAGCGATCACCGGGTTGTATCTGGCACTTGAAAGGGTGTGTTTTATTAAGTATCTGGTTCTAGTTGTCATAAGGTCGAGGTACAACTCCGGGTCGTCCTTTTACCGAGGGACACGGCTATTCGAATAGATAAACTTCCCTGCAGGGGTGCACCACATTACCCAACACGCTCGATCCCTCTGGCCGGCACACTTTCCTGGTTCATACCCGGCCTCGGAAGATCAACACGTCACAACCCTAGGTCAGCACGCCGGTCTAAATCCTAAGCACACAGGGGTCTGGGCCCATCGCCCATTGCACACCTGCACGTTGCGTGGGCGGCCGGCGAGCAGACCTAGCAACCTCCATTACAAAGGAAGTTGCGTTACGCGGTCCAACCCGGCGTGCGCCGCTCAGTCGCTGACGTCAAGAAGGCTTCGGCTGATACCACGACGTCGAGTGCCCATAACTGTTCCCGCGTGGTGGTTAGTGTGTATAGGCCAGTGGCCAGACTCAGATCAAATACCCAATCTCGTTAAGCGTGTTAATTGATATAACCGCGGACGCCAACTAGGGACCAGGCCCACCTCTCACCTAGGTGGTCTCAACCTGCCCTGTCGCTCCGCCACAAAGTAACACTCGGGGGCCGTCGGGAACCCAGGCCCACCACTACCTGGATGGAACCACCTGCCCCTTCAGCCCCCATCTCCGAACAGTAACATATGTAATGTAAAAGTACATAGTATATGTACCCGTGATCACCTCCCGAAGTGATCACGGCCCAGTAGTATAGCATGGCAGACGGACAAGAATGTAGGGCCACTGATGTAATTCTAGCAACCTATACTAAGCATTTAGGATTGCAGGTAAAGGTATCAACAGTAGTAGCAAAGACAGGCTATGCAGCAGAATAGGATTAACCGAAAGCAGTAACATGCTACAATACTCTAATGCAAGCAGTAGAGAGAAGGAATAGGCGATATCGGGTTGATCAAGGGGGGGCTTGCCTGGAAGCTCGGCAGAGAAGCACGGGTCGTTAACACTGTAGTTGTACTGGGGGTTGCCGGCAGTCTCGGAGTCTACCAGAGAGAAGAGGGGGAAGAAACAATAAATATAATGCAAACAGATGCATAATGATGCATGACATGACATATAACGGTGCTAGGTGTGCCCTAACGCGGTGATAGGTGATACCAGTGAAGGGGGGAAACATCCGGGAAAGTATTCCTGGTGTTTGACGTTTTCGGACAGACGGACCGGAGGTGGATTGTTGCATGTTCGCTATGCTAGGGACGTGTGGTGAACGAACGGACTGCGTATTTGGATTCTTCTCGTCGTTCTGAGCAACTTTCATGTACAAAGTATTTTCAACCGAGTTATGGTTTATTTTATATTAATTGTTAAAGATTTTGTTCACTTTTAGAATTAACAGAATTAATTTAATTAGAAAATATAATTATGATGTCAGCATGATGTCAGGGTGATGTCAGCAGTCAACCAGACAGTTGACCTAGTCAAACTGACATGTGGGGCCTGCTGTCATTGACTGTTTATTAACAGATTAACTAAACAGAGTTAATTAGTTTAATTAGTGATTAGGTTAATCTAAACAGAATTAATTAAGTTAATTAATTAATTCTTTAATTAATTAATATTTTTATTTTAAAATTCTTTTTTTATAACGTTCCAGGGGCGGGGCCCCACTTGTCATTGGCCCATAGGGGCCAAACGGGCGCTGGGCGGTTACGGGCGCAGGGGCTCGCGGGCGTGCGGGGCGCGCGCCAAGGAGCGGCATGGTGGCGCGGCCACGGGCGCCCGATGGGGCGAGCCCGAGCGCGTGGCCGTGGTGGCCGGCCAGCGTGAGGGCGGAGTGCGGCGAGGGGGCCCGGGGCGAGCGGCGGCCGGAGTGCCCAGGCGGGTGGCTGACGGCGCGGCGGCGTCAGCGGCGCAGGGGGCTGCGGGAGCGGGGCGAGGAGGGAGCAGCAGCAGGGGGTGGTCCAGGCGAGCGAGCAAGCAGGGCACGCGACGAGGTCGTGCACGGGGAGCCGCGGGCGCGGCGGTTGCAGTGGTCGGGCGCGGGTGAAGGTGGCCGCGGATGGTCGTTGGCGAGCGGCAGCGAGCAGGCCGTCGATCCGGCGAGGCGGCTTCGGGCGATGGCGAGCGCGAGCGCGGCGCGGTCGTCGATCCAGATCGCGGGGGAGTGAGAGCGAGGGGGATTAGGGTTTCGGTGGATGGGGTGGGAGAGGCCATATAGGCCGTGGCTGGGGTGGGCAGGCCAGGTGAGCGGCCGGCTGGGCTGGGCCAGCCCCAGCGGGGGAGGGGGGTTTCTTTTTTCCTTTTATTTTGCTTTATTATGTTTTCTTTTATTTATTCCTGTTTATTTTAGTTTTAGTAAAATATACACTTAGTATCTAAATTAGTATTTCAACTTAGTCCATAGTCACAAAAAGTTTAGTCCTCAAATAAATTAGTTTGACATTTTATTAATTACAAAAGGTATTTAATTAATTGTTTTTGCTGCTGTTTTATTCATCTTATAATATTTAGACATTTTATAAAGGTGTGGTTTCTCCACCATAATTACCTATGCAATATTTGGTTCACTCCGAACATTTTAGTTTTAATATTTGAAAACTTTTATTGTTTGCTTGATTGTGGATTTGAATTTGAATCGGTTTCGAACTAACGCGAGATTCGCAACAGTAAGGGAGGTGACGTGGCATTGTTAGCAGAGGTTCACTGTAGCATAATTATCCAGGCGTTACAATGCAGTACCTCCTTGATACGTCTCCAACGTATCTATAATTTATGAAGTATTCATGCTGTTATATTATCATTCTTGGATGTTTTACAATCATTTTATAGCAACTTTACATCATTTTTTTTGGGACTAACCTATTGACCCGGTGCCCAGTGCCAGTTGCTGTTTTTGCTTGTTTTTTACATCGCAGGAAATCAATATCAAACGGAGTCCAAACACCGCGAAACTTTTTGTGGATTTTTTATGGACCAGAAGACATCCAATGGGCCAGAGCAGCACCTGGGGGTGCCCCGAGGGGGGCACAACCCACCAGGGCGCGCCTGGGGGCCCAGGCGTGCCCAGGTGGGTTGTGCCCACCTCGGTGGCCTCCCGCACCCCCTCTTCGCCCTATAAATCATCAAATATTCCAAAAACCCTAGGAGAAACCCTAGATCAGAAGTTCCGCTGCCACAAAGCTCTGTAGCCACGCAAAACCAATCTAGACACCGTTCCGGCACTCCGCCGGAGGGGGAAATCATCACCGGTGGCCATCTTCATCATCCCGGCGGCCACCACGATGAGGAGGGAGTAGTCCACACTAGGGGCTGAGGGTTTGTACCAGTAGCTATGTGTTTAATCTCTCTCTCTCTCTCGTGTTCTTGAGATGTCACAATCTTGATGTATCGTGGGCTTTGTTAATATAGTCGGATCATATGGTGTTTTCCCCTCTCTATCTTGTTGTGAATTGAGTTTTCCCTTTGAGATTTCGTTTTATCGGATTGAATACTTTTATGGATTTGAGAACACTTGATGTATGTCTTGCATATGAATACCCGTGGTGACAATGGGGTATTATATTGATTCACTTGAGATATGTTTTGGTATTCAACTCGCGGATTCACGAGGTGACATTGGGGTAATCTATGCATAGGGGTTGATGCACGTTCTCGTCTTTTGTTTCTCCGGTAGAAATCTTGGGGCACTCTTTAAGGTTCTTTGTGTTGGATTGAGTATTATGAATCTGAATTTGCTTTGGTGTTATTTTAGTACGAACTCTTGATAGATCGATCGGAAAGAATAACTTAGTGTTATTTTAGTATGAACTCTTGATAGATCCATCAGAAAGAATAACTTGGTGTTATTTTATTACGAACTCTTGGATAGATCGATCGGAAAGAATAGCTAGAAACAATTTCTTCTTATGTTCTCCTCTAGATAAGAACTTTGGAGTGATTCTTCATCACACGTTGAGGGATGGTTATATGATCCAATTATATTAGCATTGTTGAGAGGTTGCACTAGCGAAAGTACGGACCCTAGGCCTTGTTTTCAAGCATTGCAATACCGTTTGTGCTCCGTTTTATCAATTGCTACCTTGCTGTTTTTTATTGTTCCTATTACAAAATTCAATATCTACTATCATTACTACGCTTGTTTCACCATCTCTTAGCCGAACTAGTGCACCTATACAAATTACCATTGTATTTGGTGTGTTGGGGACACAAGAGACTTTTTATTATTTGGTTGCAGGGTTGTTTGAGAGAGACCATCTTCATCCTACGCCTCCCACGGATTGATAAACCTTAGGTCATCCACTTGAGGGAAAATTGTTACTGTCCTACAAAACTCTGCGCTTGGAAGCCCAACACGAGTCTACAAGAATAAAGTTGCGTAGTAGACATCAAGCTCTTTTCTGGCGTCGTTGCCGGGGAGGTGAGTGCTTGAAGGTATGTCTTTAGATCTTGCAATTGAATCTTTTAGTTTCTTGTTTTATCACTAGTTTGGTTTATAAAAAGAAAACTACGAAAAAAATGGAATTAAGGTTGCATCATGTTATTCATCTCTATAATGTCTTTCGTGAAAATGATGGAAAGGAAAATTATGCTCAATTGATAGAAGAAGAATTCTATAAAATGTTTGACAAAAAATCTTTGAATGATGAGCATGATTGCAATGTTGTTGGCATGAATTCTTTGAATATCCATGATGCTAATGATATGCAAAGCTACAAGCTTGGGGATGCTATGTTTCATGAAGATGACATTTTTAGTCCCCCAAGTTTTGATGTGCAAATTTGTTATAATGGTAGCATGCCTCCTATTTATGACGATTATATTTATGAAAGTGGATTTGGAGAGGTCATGACTTCATTTAGTGATGAATCCACTATTTCGGAAGAGGTTTCAATTGATTATGAAAACAAAGTTGCTATCTATGATGATTATGGTGATGACATGTATGCTATAAAGAATAATTATAACCATGAAACTTGTCATCATGATTTCAATTTTCAATCCCATGATAGTTATTTTGTTGAGTTTGCTCCCACTACTATTCATGAGAATAAATTTGCTTATGTGGAGAGTAATAAAATTTCTATGCTTGTGGATCATGAAAAGAATGCTTTATGTGATAGTTATATTGTTTAATTCATTCATGATGCTACTAAAAATTATTATGAGAGGGGAACATATGCTTTTACATATTGCAATAATATCAAGTTTTCTCTCTATGTGCTAAAAATCTTGAAGTTTTGCTTGTTTTGCCTTCCTATGCTAGTTGATTCTTGCTCCCATAAATTGTTTGCTCACAAAATCCCTATGCATAGGAAGTGGGTTAGGCTTAAATGTGCTTGCCATGTGATTCATGATGCTCTTTTTTCATGTTTCAATTACTATTTTTATGTGAGCATCATTGAAATCATCATGCCTAGCTAAAAGGCATTAAAGAAAAGCGCTTGTTGGGAGACAACCCAACACTTTTACCTACTTTTTTTGTGTGTTCACATTATTAGGCTACTGTAGTAATCTTGTTTTATTGCTTTTGTTTCAATAAAATGCCAAGTAAAGCCTTTGGGATAGTGTGGATGATAGTTGACTTGATTCTGTGCAAAAACAGAAACTTTTGCACTCAGTCCAGGAATTTTGAAAATTTAATGGAACGTTATTTTGAGATGAATTTTTTACAGGTGATAGCTATACAAATTCTCTACTTTTTCCTAATTTTTCAGAATTTTTGGAGTAGCAGAAGTATGGTTGGAGTACAGATTATTACAGACTGTTCTGTTTTTGACAGATTCTGTTTTCAATGCATAGTTTGCTTGTTTCCTAGTTTCTATGGCTTATGTTGCACAATATAAATTGTGGAAATGATATGATACAGTAGGAATTGTGTGGAAACAATTATGAATCTTGTCTTTGACAGTACCAAAGTGAAATAGTTTGCTCTTTATCATACTAACCTATCTCACGAAGTTCCGTTAAGTTTTGTGTGATTGAAGTTTTCAAGTTTTGGGTGAGATGTCGATATGAGGAGAATAAGGAGTGACAAGACCCTAAGCTTGGGGATGCCCAAGGCACCCCAAGGTAATATTCAAGGAAGATCCAAGCAACTAAGCTTGGGGATGCCCCGGAAGGCATCCCCTCTTTCGTCCCCAACATTATCGGTAACCTCACTTGGAGCTACATTTTTTCGTCACATGATATGTGTTTTGCTTGAAGCATTATTTTCTTGTTAGGATTTGCTTGCTGTTATTTAGAATAATGTTTTGCATCTTTATTTACAATAAAAATGTCAAGGATAGCCGTTACCATGCTCATTTTGCAAGTATATGAGTTGCTGTTTCAAAACAGAAAGTTTATCGATGTTGCAAAAATTCCCGAGAAAAGTCAGAATGCGATAAAATGTTTAAACTTTTTGCACAGTAAGATCTGATAAATTTTCTACAGTGTGGTAAATTTTCATAATTTTTGGAGTTAAAGAAGTATTGATACTCTTGCATTCTTTACAGACTTTACTGTTTTGGCAGATTGCTGTTATGTTTGCATTGTTTGCATATGTTTGCTTGTTTAATGATTCTATTTGAGGATAGGAGTATTAAATATGCAGAGGCATTTAGTATGCAATGTTGAATAATAATTTTTGTGATTTCCTACAGTAGAGAATGATAAGGTTTTTGCATTGGTTTATACTAACTTATCTCACGAGTTCTTGTTGAGTTTTGTGTGGATGAAGTTTTTACGATTTAGGGAAACCGTGATATAAAAGGAATTAAGGAGACACAAAAACTCAAGCTTGGGGATGCCCAAGGCATCCCAAGATAATATTTCAAGAAGTCTCAAGCATCTAAGCTTGTGGATGCCCCAGTAGGCATCCCACCTTTCTTCATCAACAATTATTGGTTAGTATCGGTTGATCCTAATCTTTTCCTTCTTCACATGAGTTGTATTATTCTTGGAATGTCATTTTGTCTTGTTTTGCTTGTTGTTTTAATAAAATACTTAGATCTGAAAGTTTTTTAAATAAGAGAGAGTCCTCAAATTGCTACCCATTTACTTAACTACTCGTTTGATCTTCACTTATATCTTTTTGGAGTAGCTTGTCATTTACTATTGTGCTTCACTTATATCCTATGAGTAAATTGTTGAATAAATTGAATATAATGAAGTTGAAATCATATGTTCATATCATGCCTAGTGGTAGCTTCATATTGGGTTTAGAAAGTGAAATCTTTTGAAGCTTGACAATCACAATATTGGTCATACAAGCAATTCATGAATGATTAGTAGAAGGAAGAGAACTTTCACATGCAAATACACTATCTTGGAAATCTTTTGTGATTGTGAGCCCCCATCAAAATATTATATGCCAAAATTGCTGACATTGGACAAGGAAGACAACGTAATGATTTATGTTTGTTCATATTCACATAGAAGTTATATTGTCATAGATCCTTCAACATGTGGTGCTTGCCCCCCATCTTTGCTAGCCAAAAATTCCGCACTAAGTAGAGATACTACTTGTGCATCCAAAAACCCTTAAACCCAAATCTAATTTTCAAGAGTCCACCATACCTACCTATGGATTGAGTAAGATCCTTCAAGTAAGTTGTCATCGGTGCAATAAGGCAATAAAAATTGCTTCTAAAAGTGTAAGATCATTTAGGGTAAGAGAAAATTGAGCGTTGTACGAACTTGTGATGGTAAAGAAATAAAAGCGACAGACTGCATAATAAAGGTTGCCATCACAAGGGGCAATATAACGTGATGTTCTTTTGCACTAAGGGGTTGAGCATACAAACAAATAAGCGCATGGCAACCTCTGCTTCCCTCTACGAAGGGCCTATCTTTTACTTTTATGTATTTACTTTTATGCAAGGGTCAAAGTTTTTCTCTCTATTCCTTTTAATTTTTCTCCTTTGGCAAGCATCATGTGGTGAGGAAAGATCTAGGCACATCTGTCCAGTTGGAGATGGGTGGCATGAGTTATTATTGTTGACATCACCCTTGAGGTGAATACGTTGGGAGGTGAAATTATAAGCCCCTATCTTTCTATGTGTCCGGTTGAAACGTTTTGCTCATGTGTATGCGGTGAGTGTTAGCAATCATAGAAGACTATATGATGGTTGAGTATGTGGAGCTCTTACTTAGACTCTATTGAATAAGTTGAATTGTAATTGTTTGGTGACTGAGAACATAGGTTGTTGAGTTTCAAGAGAATTCATTGTTTGAACCTTAACATGTGAATTGGTTGCTACTTTAACATGAGAAGTTTTATAAGAAAGAATTGCTGTTATGATGCTAGGAAAAGTGATTGAAATTGTCATTGATCAAACTTGTGCATTGTGCTAGCATTCACACTTCATAAATTATTTCTTTTATCATTTACCTACTCGAGGACGAGTAGGAATTAAGCTTGGGGATGCTGATACGTCTCCAATGTATCTATAATTTATGAAGTATTCATGCTGTTATATTATCATTCTTGGATGTTTTACAATCATTTTATAGCAACTTTATATCATTTTTTTGGGACTAACCTATTGACCCAGTGCCCAGTGCCAGTTGCTGTTTTTGCTTGTTTTTTACATCGTAGGAAATCAATATCAAACGGAGTCCAAACACCACGAAACTTTTTGTGGATTTTTTATGGACCAGAAGACATCCAATGGGCCAGAGCAGCACCTGGGGGGTGCCCCGAGGGGGGCACAACCCCGCGCCCAGGTGGGTTGTGCCCACCTCGGTGGCCTCCCGCACCCCCTCTTCGCCCTATAAATCATCAAATATTCCAAAAACCCTAGGAGAAACCCTAGATCAGAAGTTCCGCCGCCCCAAGGCTCTGTAGCCACGCAAAACCAATCTAGACCCCATTCCGGCACTCCACCGGAGGGGGAAATCATCACCGGTGGCCATCTTCATCATCCCGGCGGCCACCACGATGAGGAGGGAGTAGTCCACCCTCGGGGCTGAGGGTTTGTACCAGTAGCTATCTGTTTAATCTCTCTCTCTCATGTTCTTGAGATGTCACGATCTTGATGTATCGCAAGCTTTGTTAATATAGTCGGATCATATGGTGTTTTCCCCTCTCTATCTTGTTGTGAATTGAGTTTTCCCTTTGAGATTTCATTTTATCGGATTGAATACTTTTATGGATTTGAGAACACTTGATGTATGTCTTGCATATGAATACCCGTGGTGACAATGGGGTATTATATTGATTCACTTGAGATATGTTTTGGTATTCAACTCGCGGATTCACGAGGTGACATTGGGGTAATTTATGCATAGGGGTTGATGCACGTTCTCGTCTTTTGTTTCTCCGGTAGAAATCTTGGGGCACTCTTTGAGGTTCTTTGTGTTGGATTGAGTATTATGAATCTGAATTTGCTTTGGTGTTATTTTAGTACGAACTCTTGATAGATCGATCGGAAAGAATAACTTAGTGTTATTTTAGTATGAACTCTTGATAGATCGATCGGAAAGAATAACTTGGTGTTATTTTATTATGAACTCTTGGATAGATCGATCGGAAAGAATAGCTACAAACAATTTCCTCTTATGTTCTCCTCTAGATAAGAACTTTGGAGTGATTCTTCATCACACGTTGAGGGATGGTTATATGATCCAATTAGATTAGCATTGTTGAGAGATTGCACTAGCGAAAGTATGGACCCTAGGACTTGTTTTCAAGCATTGCAATACCGTTTGTGCTCCGTTTTATCAATTGCTACCTTGCTATTTTTTATTGTTCCTATTACAAAAATCAATATCTACTATCATTACTATGCTTGTATCACCATCTCTTCGCCGAACTAGTGCACCTATACAAATTACCATTGTATTTGGTGTGTTGGGGACACAAGAGACTTTTTGTTATTTGGTTGCAGGGTTGTTTGAGAGAGACCATCTTCATCCTACGCCTCCCACGGATTGATAAACCTTAGGTCATCCAGTTGAGGGAAAATTGTTACTGTCCTACAAAACTCTGCGCTTGGAGGCCCAACACGAGTCTACAAGAATAAAGTTGCGTAGTAGACATCACTCCTAGGCAAGGCCTGTGACGTGTTCACCGACCATAAAAGTTTGAAGTATATCTTCACATAGAAGGAGTTGAACATGAGACAGAGGAGATGGTTGGAATTTCTTAAGGATTACACCATGAAGTTGCAATACCACCTTGGCAAGGCAAACATAGTTGTTGATGCACTTAGCCGCAAGGCCTACGCGAACGGTTTGACAGCCGGAGAATTGCCACCAGAGTTGTGTAAGGCATTTAAGGAGTTAAGGTTGGAAGTTGTTCCTAAGGGGTATGTGCTAAACCTTGAGGTTCAGCCCACAATGATAGAAAGGATCGAAGAAAGCAAAGGAAAGATCCTGAGATCAAGACATATTTAAAGGAGAAAGTAGATGGTTTCCGCGAAGACGATAAAGAAGTTTTGTGGTACGAGAACCGAGTGTGTGTACCCAATGATCCAGAGATAAGGAAGCTGATCGTGCAAGAGGCACATGACTCTCCCTATTCCATACACCCTAGAAACATGAAGATGTACATGGATTTGAAAGAGAAATTTTGGTGGACCAGAATGAAGAGGGACATAGCTGAACACGTAGCGCTGTGTGACATGTGCAGTAGAGTCAAAGATGAGCACCAAAAACCAATAGGACTTTTGCAACCCTTACCACCCGGAGAATGGAAGTGGGATCATATCAGAATGGATTGTATAACCGGACTACCCAAGACCCAATCAGGCTATGATTCAATATGGGTACTGGTGGACCACCTCACTAAAGTGGCACACTTCATACCTGTAAAGACTACCTACACCAGTGTCAAATTGGCCAAGATCTACATGACCAAGATTGTAAGCCAGCAGGGAGTTCCACGGGAGATTGTCTCTGACAGAAGAACCCAATTCACCTCAAAGTTTTGGGAGTAGTTGCACGAATCACTCGGAACCCGTTTGGAATTCAGCACAGCCTTTAACCCATAGACCGGTGGTCAGACCGAGAGTGTCAACCAAGTACTCGAGGACATGCTAAGAGCTTGTGCCATGGATTATGGCTCTAGTTGTTCTGAGAACCTTCCCTACATGGAATTCTCTTACAACAGCAGCTACCAAGCCAACATTGAAATGGCACCCTTCAAGGCACTATACTGGAGGAAGTTCAGGACCCCACTACTTTGGAGTGGAGTAGGTGAGCGAAGTTTGTTTGGACCTGATATCATTCAAGAAGCCGAAGAAAAGGTGAGGCAGATCAAAGACTGCCTTAAGATTGCTTAGTCGAGGCAGAAGAGCTATGCCTATGCTAAGAGGATGGAAGTGAGCTATGCGGTTGTATATAGGGTGTACGTCAGAGTCTCACCACTCCACAGAGTGAAGTGTTTTGGCATCAAGGGGAAGTTGGCACCCAGGTTTATCGGACCTTACAAAATACTCGCCCGAAGCGGTGAGGTAGCATCGACTGGAATTGCTGATGGAGTTGTCTACAGTACATGATGTGTTCCATGTTTCTCAACTCAAGAAATGTCACCCCGACACGATGGACACGCTGCTAAACGAAATGGTACCCTTGACGGAAGTTCAACTAGGAGATGACCTCAATTATGAGGAGAGACCCATCAAGATCCTAGAAACCGCTGAGAGAAGAACCCGAACTAAGTCGACCAAGTTCTGCAAGGTTTTGTGGGATCACCACACAGAAGAGGAGGCTACTTGGGAGCACGAAGACAAACTTCTAGAAAACCATATGCACCTATTAGCTAGCCACACCGAATCTCGGGGACGAGATTCCTCTTAAGGGGGTTAGTCTATCACAACCTAAATTTCTCCTAAAATTTGGTTGTGAACTTAGAAGCATATGCATCCATGATTTCTCTGCATATCTGGTTTTTGAGACCAACAAGGCCAACATTTGAAATCAAACCACCACTTGAATTTAAATGAAAGCCAGGGAGGCCTCACCCAAAAATTCATTTTCAAAATTGTATTAGGGCATGAAAGAAATTTCCTAAGATTATATGATTTGCCCTATTTATTTTTGAGTGGGTCAGCATTTGCAAATAGTTTAAATTGGGAAATTAAACTATAAGTAAAACTCTGGAATAAATAAACAAAACAGCAAAAATACAAAAAGAAATGAAACCACATTGCAAATGGCCCATTAGTTAATTAGACAATTTCGAGTTTGTCAAAAATCCTTGGAGAAATGTTCTGATAGTCAGAAATATTCTCAAGGTAATATAGGAACACTCTCTCTTTTGAAGAAAATTCAAATTCGGATCTGAAAAATGAAAAGATAGAGCAGAAATGAAAAACTAAAAAAGAAGAAGGCCCAACCAGCTAGCTAGCCAGGTCGGCCCAGCTAGCCACCCGACCAAGCCTCGCGCACGCGCCCGCTCTCTCGCTCCCCTCTCACTGACAGCAGGCCCCACTCGTCAGCACCTCCCCTAACCTCCCGCAACCATCGCCCGCCCCACGCGCCACGAACCCGAGCACGCCCGCTCCCACGTTCCACCCTACTCACGCACTCCGACCACCCCGAGCCTCATGGCCATGTCCAATAAATACCCGTCCCCTCTCTCCCTCAAATCCCTCTGCTCTCACACGCCCTCGCCGGCAGGCTACTCCACCACAAGCTCGTCGTTACCGCATCGACAGAAACCCTAGCCACCAAATTCCGGCCACCGCAGCCACCCTCGAGGCCAATCATGACCACCACTCGAACCCCCACTCCACGGTGAGTCTCCAGGACATCTTCACCGCGAGATTTGCCCCCTGGAACGCCACCTCCGTCGGAGACCGAAGCTTAGCGCCGGCACCCTGACCTTGTAACCATCGAGTAGTTGCTTAGCTGCTATGATGTGGATTGGGAAAAATCAATTATTATTCACCGTAAAACCTCAGGGTTGGCAACTTAATTACAACTTAATTAATGAATCATCTGGGCGGTGCTTCGGTGCTGCTTTGGTGGACGACCGCCCAGGCTCAACGGATTGTATGAGATCAAGGTTGAGTATCTTCCGTGTGTAACCGTGATATAATATGGGCTCTGTCTTGACCTAGTATGTTATGGGAACCCAACAGATGTAGGTGTGTAGGTTGGACCGAGTCTGCCATTTCTGAGGGGCAACTACTTCCCAAAAGTCTCGTCTTGGTCTACCTAGCTACTTCACAAGTGAAGTTTAGACAAGGGTGTGATCGGGAATCACGGGTAAAGTACACAAACCTGTGTAGAGTGTATAAAACTGATCTTGATCTCATCACCTCTTCCATTCTAAAACTTATGGGTTGAACCAAAGGGGAGTGTGGACCGACCCAGCTTCCTGGCTTGATACCAACAACTTCATCTAGGAAGGTTGGGGCAACCACGTGATACGGAAGCCCACGTGCTCAAACTATCTAGCTGTTAGAGTAGTCTACCACCAAATAATAGGACAAAACTATTTTCTGCAAAGAGCCTTGAACCCCACTAGCTAAAGTGCATGTCGGTGATCAGTATTTCAATGAAATGTGGACTTGCCAATATAATCCATTTATTGACCCTAGTGGCTGCAACTTATCATGTTGCAGGTGATTACATGAGGAGTGACTTACGTAGGGTTTCATGCCTCCACTCGACATGTTTCCCCATGGTGTTGATGGAGCCTATCAAGACGTCTACCTTAGATTTGCTTTCGTTTCCGCTTGTGATGAACTCTAGTTGTTTATTGTATGACTATGTATTTGACTAGCCTCTGGCTAGAGTCTGTAAGGCTATTTGCTTTCTGGATCATGTGATGTAATAAAGGACGCATTTGTGTATGATATAACATTGTTACCGTGTATGCCGACGATTCGATCCATGTGTTGGCATGGAAACACACGGAGACCGTATACCTGAAAAGGTAGGTCGTGACACTATGGAAATTAATTTTTGACAGACTGAAGTTGAATATTGTGTTGCTATACACAGGCGACAAGAGTCTTGTCTAATGGTGGCAGTGTTCCTCTACAAACATGAGCAAGGAGTCTGCTAAACCATGGTAGCCAATCATTGCTCTAGTCTGGTGGAATCCGTGGAAAGAGAGGAACGACATGATTTTTTTAAACCCAACTACTTTGGCTCGGATGCGGTTCCAAATGCTTCAATTCGAAGCTAGGGAATAGATTGATGTAGGGAGATGTAGGGTAACAACCCTTATTGAAAGACCAGACTAAGAAACTAAATTGTATTCTTGTTTTCCTTTTCCTTTTCTCTTCTCCCATCCATCCCCTTCTCTTACTTTGTAATTCTTTCTACTCCTAAGGGCATCTCCAACGCCACCCTCAAACTACGCACAACTGTCCAGACCCGGGCGGTTAGGACGTGTTTTTCTATCCAATGCGGTCCTATATCGGTCCCTTTGACGGTCCGGGCGTCCTTTCTCCTACAAACTGCGGGAGCTAGGCGAGCGTCCGGACCGCTGCCACGCAAGCGTCCGACAAACTTGGCCCACCCAAACACTCTCCCTCGCTCATCCATTTCCCGCCCAAAGTGGCCAGCACCAATGTCGCACTCATACCGGCTTAGAGCGGGCGCGACCTCTCACGTCACTCCAGCATTGAAGCTACGCGCCGGTTGAGAGCGTCGTTGCTACTTGTGAGCTGCGTTGGGATTTTCCCCGAAGGGGAAGGGTGAAGCAATATAGTAGCAGATAGTATTTGCCTCAGTGAGAACCAAGGTTATAGAACCAATAGGAGAACCACGCAAATGCTTAGTAAGTAGTACTTACACACACAAGAGCAAATACATGCACCCAACACGGGCAAGAGGGTTGTCAATCCCCTTGAACTCGTTACTAGCAAGGATTAAATTGAATAATGGTAGATATATAAATTGCAAAGTAAAATAAAAGGAAGAAAATTGTAGCAAGGTATTTTTTGGTTTTAGTAATATGATAAAAGTAGACCCTGGGGCCATAGTTTTCACTAGAGGCTTCTCTCTTGAAAATAGCATATGGTGGGTATACAAATTACTGTTGGGCAATTGATAGAAAAGCGCATAGTTATGATGATATTCATGACAATGATCATGTATATAGGCATCACGTCCGTGACAAGTAGACCGACTCCTGCGTGCATCTACTACTATTACTCCACCAATCGACCGACTCCCGCCTGAATCTATGGTATTAAGTTCATGATAAACAGAGTAACGCTTTAAGCAAGATGACATGATGGAAATAGAATAAAACCAAGCAATATGATTAAACCCCATGGTTTTATCCTTAATGGCAACAATACAATACGTGCCTCGCTACCCCAGCTGTCACTGGGTGAGGACATCGCTAGATTGAACCCAATACAAAGCACCTCTCCCACTGAAGATAAATCAATCTAGTTGGCCAAACAAAATGAATAGATCGGAGGGAAATACAAAGCTATAACAGTCATGCATAATAAAGTTCAACAAAGACTACATTACTTTCAATGAATATTCCAAACCATAAACCCAAAATTCATCGGATCCCAACAAACACACCACAAAATAAGATTACATCGAATCGATCTCCAAAGAGAACATTGTATTGAAGATCAAAGAGAGAGAATAAGCCATCTAGCTAATCACTATGGACCTGTAGGTCTATGGTAAACTACTCACACATCATCGGAGGTGCACTAAGGTTGATGTAAGCCCTCCGTGATCGATTCCACCTCCGGCAGAGTACCGGAAAAGACCTCCAGATGGGATCGCGGAAGAACAGAAGCTTGCGGCAGCGGGAAAATTGTTTCGGGTGGCTCTCTTGGGGTTTTGGAATATTTTGGGATTTATAGTGCTGGAATTAGGTCAGACAGAGCCACAAGGGGCCCACAAGGCATCTGGGTGCGCCTACCCCTTGGGCATGCCCTGTTGCCTTGTCGTCTCCTTGTAGGTCTTCTAGTCCTCTGTCGAAGCTTCTAGGGTCTCTTATGTCCAGAAAAAATCGTCAAAACATTTCGTAGCGTTTGGACTCCGTTTGGTACAGATTTTCTGTAGAACCAAAAACAAGAAGAAAACAGCAACTGGCACTAGCAGTGAGTTAATAGGTTAGTTCCCCAAAATGATATAAATTGCACAAAAAGTATCCAAGATTGATAATATAATAGCATGAAACAATAAAAAATTATAGATACGTTAGAGGCGTATCAGCATCCCCAAGCTTAATGCCTGCTCTTCCACGAGTAGGTAAATGATAGAAATAGAATTTTTGATGTTGAATGCTACCTGGCATGTTTATCATGTAATCTCTTTATGGTATAAATATTGAGAAACGATGGAGTAATTGATATCAACATAATAATATCCACGAATATAAGAACATAATCATTACTTTCTCAAAATATCCGATGCTCAATGAATGTTATCCCTACTCATTTTATCATGTAAGCATGGCATGACTCCGCCTTCAACGCATTAAGATAAATCATGAGCACCCCAGTGTCAAACCAAGCAATTGGATCATACTTTTTAATGCGTTTCAGCATTTTGAACTCCACTCAATACATGAGCGTGAGCCATGGACATAGCACTATAGGTGGAATAGAATGCGATGGTAGAGATATATAAGGGAAGTCAAAAACGAAGAAATTCTCGCATCCACTCGGCGGATCAATAGGTAATGGAGAGGCCTATCAATCGATATCAATGTGAGGAGTAGGGATTGCCATGCAACGGATGCACTAGAGCTATAAGTGTATGAAAGCTCAACTGAAGCTAAGTGGGTGTGCATCCAACTTGCTTGCTCATGAAGACCTCGGGCATTTGAGGAAACCCATCATCGGAATATACAAGCCAAGTTTTATAATGAAAAATTCGTACTAGTATATGAAAGTGACAGCTCTGGAGACTCTCTATATGAAAAACATGGTGCTACTCTGAAGCACAAGTGTGGTAAAAGGAGAGTAGCATTGCCCCTTCTCTCTTTATCTCTCATTTTTTTGTTGGGCTCTTTTTGGCCTCTCTTTTTTATCAAGTTTGGAACCTCATCCTCATTCTTTGGAGGAATCATCATTCTCCATCATCCTTTTTCCCCACTCGAACAATGCTATAATAATGATGATCATCACACTTTTATTTACTTACAACTTGATAAACTGAAATAATATGACTCTATATGAATGCCTCTGGCAGTGTACCAGGATGTGCAATGATCTAGCATAACATGTAATACAATGATGAATGGTGGCTTTGCCACAAATATCATGTCAGCTCTATATGATCATGCAAAGCAATACGACGATGAACACACATGTCATGAGACGAAATGGTGGAAATTGCATGGCAATATATCTCAGCATGGCTATGGAAATGCCATGATAGTTAGGTATGGTGGTTTTTTAAGGAAGATATGAGGAGGCCTATGTGTGATGGAGCGTAACATATCACGGGTTTTGGATGCACCGACAAAGTTTGCACCAACTCTCGAGGTGAGAAAGGGCAATGCACGGTACCGAAGAGGCTAGAAATATGTGGAAGGGTGAGAGTGCGTATAGTTCATGAACTCACATTAGTCATAAAGAACTCATATACTTATATTGTGAAAGTTTATTAGATCTTGAAGCAAAGTACTACTCGCATGCCCCTAGGGAGGAGGTTGGTAGGAGTTAACCATCGCGCCCCCCAGATTTAGACAGCACTCAAGGATTTCAATCAGACATAAAATGCTCAAGCCTCCCCACCATGCCATGACCGACACTTAGATGAGAAGTTAATAAAAAGTTTTAATATCCATATTTCTACTAACCAATGATCATGAACTAATACCCTTTCATATTACGACATCAATATAATTAAACCATATGTATCATATTTAGTGATCTACATGAAAGTTTTTATTATATCACTCTTGAATACCTATCATTTTTAGACTAGACTTATAACTCGTGCATATTACCACTTCCTATTTAAAAGAATCTCAAAAATATTTAAGGGAAGGATGAGAGTGTAATAATTTCTATAAAATATAACTGCCGTCGTGCTCTAAAAAATATAAGTGAAGCACAAGAGCAACTGCATAGCTCAAAAGATATAAGTGAAGCTCATAAATTATTCTAACAAATCATGATGAATATGTGTGTCTCTCAAAAGGTGTGTCCAACAAACAATGAGTGTGGCAATTAGAAAGCAAACAAAGCAAAAACTATGGTACAAGACGCTCCAAGAAAAATCATATCATGTGATGAATAAAAATACAGCTCCAAGTAACATACCGATGAATTGTCGACGAAAGAGGGGATGCCATGCGGGCCATCCCCAAGCTTAGATGCTTGGGTCTTCCTTGAATATTACCATGGGGTGTCTTGGGCATCCCCAAGCTTAGGGTCTTGCCGCTCCTTATTCCTTCATCCATCATGATCTCACCCAAAACTTGACAACTTCAGCACACAAAACTCAACAGAAACTTCGTGATGCCCGTTAGTATAATAAACAAATCATAAACTTTAGGTACTGTTGTAAACTCATTAATAATTATTCTTGCAAAATACCTACTGTATTCTAACTTCTCCATGACTTATACCCCCCCGATATAATCCATAGCATCATTAAAATAAGCACATTATGCAATAAAAACAGAATCTATCTAAAACAGAACAGTCTATAATGATCTGAACAAAAACCATACTTCTGTAACTCCAAAAATTAAGAAAAAATGGGAAAACATGGGAAATTTCTATATAAATTATTTGTAAAAAATTTAGATCAAAATCATGTTCCAGTGAATTAAGAAAATTCCTGGACTAGCCGCAAAAGTTTCTGTTTTTGCACAGAATCAAGTCAACTATCAACGAAATCATCCCAAAGGCTTTACTTGGCACAAAAATTAATTAAAAGATAAAAAAAACAATAATTACAATAGGAATAATCATGTCATCACACCAAAATAGAAATGATAACTATTGGGTTGTCTCCCAACAAGATATTCCTTTATAGCCATTAAGATAGGCTTTGAAATTTCAATCATGCTCACGTCAAAGACATGAATTGAAGCACAAAGAGAGCATCATAAAACATGTGAAAAACACATTTAAGTCTAACATACTTCCTACACATAGGCATTTTATAAGCAAACAAATGATCAAGGCAAGAAATATTTAGCATATGCAAGGAAGAAGAATAAAACATTGACAATCTCAACATAAGGAGAAGTAATTTGGTAACATGGAAATTTTCATAGCTATACTTACCTCTCTCAAAATAATTACATGTAGGATGATAATCAAATTCAACAATATAGCTATCATATAAAATATTCTCTACATGATCCACATGCATGCAAGTTTTGTAATCTTCCAAGATAGTGGGATTAACATCAACTAAAGTCATGACCTCTCCAAACCCACTTTTATCAAAAAAATCATAAGATTGATAATTTGTGTGAAGGAACCTATAGGTATTTGATGATGTCTCCCCGGCAACAGCGCAAGAAACTCTTTCTGCTACTTGTGAGCTGCATAGGGATTTCCCCCGAAGAGGAAGGGTGAATCAATATAGTAGCGGATAGTATTTCCCTCAGTGAGAACCAAGGTTATCGAACCAATAGGAGACCCACGCAAATGCCTACTAAGCAGTACCTACACACAAGAGCAAATACTTGCACCCAACTCGAGCAAGAGGGTTGTCAATCCCCTTGAACTTGTTACTTGCAAGGATTAAATATGATAATGGTAGATATATAAATTGCAAAGTAAAATTAAAGGAAGAAAATTTCAGCAAGGTATTTTTGGTTTTAGTAATATGATAAAAGTAGACCCGGGGGCCATAGTTTTCACTAGAGGCTTCCCTCTCAAAAATAGCATACGGTGGGTAGACAAATTACTGTTGGGCAATTGATAGAAACGCGCATAGTTATGGCTATATTCATGGTAATGATCATGTATATAGGCATCACGTCAGTGACGAGTAGATCGACTCCTACCTGCATCTACTACTACCACTCCACCAATCGATCGACTCCTGCCTGCATCTATGGTATTAAGTTCATGATAAACAGAGTAACGCTTTAAGCAAGATGACATGATGGAGACATAATAAAACCAAGCAATATGATTGAACCCCGTCATTTTACCCTTAATGGCAACAATACAATACGTGCCTCGCTACTCCTGCTGTCACTGGGTGAGGACACCGCAAGATTGAACCCACTACAAAGCACCTCTCCCGTTGAAGATAGATCAATCTAGTTGGCCAAACCAAACAGAAAGATCGGAGGGAAATACAAATCTATCACAATCATGCATAATAAAGTTCAGCAAAGACTCCAATGCTTTCAATGAATATTCCAAATCATAAATCCACAATTCATCGGATCCCAACAAACACACCGCAAAAGAAGATTACATCGAATCGATCTCCCAAGAGAACATTGTATTGAACATCAAAGAGAGAGAAGAAGCCATCTAGCTAATCACTATGGACCCGTAGATCTGTGGTAAACTACTCACATATCATTGGAGGTGCAGCAAGGTTGATATAGAAGCCCTCCGTGATCGATTCCCCCTTCAGCAGAGTACCGGAAAGGCATCTAGATGGGATTGCGGAAGAACTGAAGCTTGCGGCGGTAGAAAAATTGTTTTGGGTGGCTATCTGGGAGTTTTGGAATATTTGGGAATTTATAGCGTTGGAATTAGGTCAGGCGTAGCCATGAGGGGCCCACAAGGCATCAGGGCACGCCTACCCCCTGGGCACGCCATGTTGCCTTGTCGTCTCCTTGTAGGTCATCTGGTCCTCCCCCGGAGCTTCTAGGGTCTCTTATGTCTAGAAAAAAATCATCAAAAAGTTTCATAGCGTTTGGACTCCGCTTAGTACAGATTTTCTGTAAAACCAAAAAACAAGCAAAAACAACAACTAGCATTAGGCACTGAGTTAATAGGTTAGTCCCCCAAAATGATATAAAACTGCATAAAAAGTATCCAAGATTGATAATATAATAGCATGAAATAATAAAAAATTATAGATACATTGGAGACGTATCAGTCGCCCGTGCCACTTCCCGGTGCATGCAACTGATCCGCATTCAAACAAGAGCCCTTTAATCCGCCTACCTGCATTAACATCTGCGGGTGCCAAGGAACCTTCTCGGCGCCAGCCGTTCTCTCCATCTGCCACCCACCATTTGTTGGAGATATGCCCTAGAGGCAATCATGTATGATGATATTTCCTATGTGTTTATGAATAAGTATAGACCTTGGATATTATGAATGATGTGTATCAACAAGTACATGACTTGTTTGTGAGACTATGCATTGTATGATGACTGTGCTAAATGGTCCCTGGTCGAAAGGGTTGTGTGGACTCGCAACCGACTAGACTAGCATATGACATGGTGGATGGCTTGGTCTCACTGGCCATGTAGCATTGGAAGCTAGCCTGATAATATGGTCTCAGAAAGATCTAGAGTCAGATTCGACATGGTTGGATCTGAGTAAAGATAAGGTCCGAGTCGGACGGACCCGACTATGAGACGTAGCAACATGTGGTCATCTGTTAATCTCTAGTACAACATACGTTCTGTGTCCTAAGACATGAGCTTGCACATGGACTCGGGATAGAGACCAACCTACTTTGGGCCGACCAAATGCAACTCCATAACTGGGTAGTTGTAAAGATTGGTATCGTGCTTGTGCATACCCATGCTGCGAGAGATGATTGAGCAAGATGGGATTTGCCCCTCCGATCAGGAGAGATACAATCTGGGCCCCTCGTGTGATCCGACCAGGATAAGAATGGCCATGTGATACATCTCCAACATATCTATAATTTTTTATTGTTCCATGCTATTATATTATCAATCTTGGACGTTTTATATAAACTTTCAAGCAATTATATATCATTTTTTGGGACTAACCTATTAACTTAGTGCCCAGTGCCAGTTGCTGTTTTTTGCTTGTTTTTGGTTTTGCAGAATATCAGTGCCAAACAAAGTCCAAATGCTACGAAACTTTTTGGAGATTTTTTCTGGACAAAAGGGACACTAGAAGCTTGGGGAGAAGACCAGATAATGGACCATGGGCCCACAAGCTACTGGGGCAAACCCAGGTGGGTAGGCACGCCCTGGTGTGTTGTGGGGCCCACGTGGCTCTGTTTGACCTAACTTTGCCTCTATAAATTCTCTAAAATCATGAAACCAACAGAGGAGTCCACGAAATACTTTTACCGCCGCCGCAAGTTCCAGAACCATGAGATCCCATCTGGAGGCCTTTTTCGACACTCTGTCGGAGGGGGATTCGGTCACGGAGGGGCTCTACATCATCCTTGCTGCCTCTCCGATGATGCGTGAGTAGTTTACCACAGACCTATAGGTCCATAGTTAGTAGCTAGATGGATTCTTCTCTCTTTCGACCTTCAATACAATGTTCTCCTCGGTGTTCTTGGAGATCTATTTGATGTAATAACTTTTTGCGGTGTGTTCGTTGGGATCCGATGAATTGTGAGTTTATGATCAGATCTATCCATGAATATTATTTGGGTTTTCCCTGGACTCTTTTATGCATGATTATAATAGCTTTGTATTTCTTCTCCAATTTATTAGTTTGGTTTGGCCAACTAGATTGATTTATCTTGTGTGACGCCCCCGATTCAATCATACACTAATCATACACACAAATGTGTATGATCAAGATCAGGGACTCACGGGAAGATATCACAACACAACTCTAGACACAAATTAAAGTCCTACAAGCTTCACTACAAAAAAAATACACTTCCATGATGATACGTGTTTGTCACAGTAGGTCACGTTTTCTGTCATGTATGTACATCCATGACGATTTTATGACAGAATCAAGATAGTCATACCTATCCTGTCATAGAAGTGTTCCATGACAATACCAAAATTATCATCACGGAAGTGTTCACTTCCATTTCGTCAAGGGTAACTGACACGTGGCATCCACCGTAACGGGTTGCTGTTAAGCTATCGGGTTCGGTTTTGGATCCGATAACCCGTTAACAGCCCAGACCAATGTGGATTTTCCACGTGTAAAATTCTCATTGGCCGAAGGAAACATGTGTCAGCTCGTCATTGGGTCAGATAGGTGCCTATGATATGTCGACACATGCGACGGCCCAAAACTGGCCCATTTAGCTTACAAAGGCCGGCCCATTTGACTTGGTCAAAAGTTAGCGGGCCGGCCCATGAAAAGCATGTTAACGGTCTGTTCGCATATAGCCCATTTTACAGCCCGGTAACTCACGGCCCGTTAGGGCGTTCCCGAAATCGGGCCAACAGCGTCATGTGGGCCATCGAATATAACACCAGCCGGTTTCACTTTCAGCCCATGTATGGGCCACGACGTCTTTTGGCCCATATGAGGCCATTCGTATCTTTAGGCCCTTTAGTGGTCCACGGTGACTCTGGCCCATAATGAACAGTAAATTTCTTTGTACCCATTAACGGCCCATGATTCACATGGGCCGTTTCCAGCCCGTGTTAGCTTTCGGCCTACTGACGGCCCATACATTCTTGGGCTCCTTTCCGGCCCTCGATTACTTCCGGCCCGTTACTGGCCTGTTCCCCTAATGGGCCAAATTCGGCCCGTGGTTAGAATCGGCCCGTTTGTGGTCTGTTAACCCATTGCGCCATTTCCAGCCCGTCCTATATTCTGGCCCATTAACGACTCGTTATGCCTGTGACAGAATTAAGCCTTTGCTGTCTTCCGGCCTATTAATGGCCCATTACCGTGCTGGCCCGATACCAATTACGCCCGTTTATGGCCCATGTGGACCCATTTATCTGATGGGCCGAGGCCCACAGATTCTACGGCCCGTTGAAGGCCCATTTATCCGACGGCCCGTAGGAGGCCCATGGATCCTACGGCCTGTAGCAGGGTCAAGGTTACCACGGTCCGTATATGGCCCATGGTTGTTGCGGCCACTAGCAAACCAGGGAAAAAGAAGACTAGGAAATAAATAAGCCCGAAACTAATGCTAGGCTATTAAGGTGATTACACAGATTACATCCACTGGGCATCAAAGTTCGCCACCAGTGCAAATATAGGGAACACCCTACACTATACAAAAATGGCTTGCTGTTTTCTTCAGCCGGTGGCTGCACGTTAAGAACAAATTTTGTATCGCAACAAAACAAATTACAACCATAAAACATAAGGAAGGTTGGCATAAAAGTTAACGGTCTGGCAGATAAATGCACCACCAGAAGTTCAGAAGCTCAGTTCATTTGACCTGACTGTTATGTTTTCATGTTGTACTATCCGATGGAGCACCTTAACCTTCGCCTTCATTTCTCCTAGGCTCCTGAACAACATAGCAAATGTCTGATAGTCTGGTTTCAAAACCATGCATATCTTGACGACATCGAACAATGGTTGTCCTTGTTTCACAAAGGGTCTCTGTTAGGGAATGGACTTGTGTCTGGAGCGCAGATATAACATTGTTTTGAGCTTGCATATCTTGATCATGAGGCAGTTTGGACGAGATTGCCTTAACAACTAACCCAGTATTACGCAGGAACATGCTTTTGGCACTGTTAGTGGACAGGTACTGACCCACTGCAGCAAGAGGTGACATTGCGGTTATAGTTGCCTCGTCACCGTCAGAAGGTGGCGGTTCCACCATTTTTTCCATAGCTTGCTGAAAAGTTGAGTTTTTACATTAGTAGTACCAGAACAGAAGATATTAAGGAGGCAGCAAAACCAAACAAAATAGCTTTGGTCTATATACAGAACTTATTCTGGTGAACCCGTGTAAAATATTAGTTGTATTTTACTGCAAAGTACATAATAAAACCAGGTTCCAAACATATGACCATGTACCATGGCTAATGTATTGTCTATTTCTTCACATTGTATTGACAGCTAAGGATAAAGAGACAAAGTTTATAATACGGTAACCATAGTATGACATCATTCATATCACAAAACAACTGAGAACAGACAAACAGGCAATTGTAACGTTGTGTGGGCAAGTCCAGCACGGAACTAGATTACAGATCAAGATCAAAGGAACATCACTCCTCTCTTTTAAACCTTGTAAGGTGCAATGATACGCTAAGACAATTGTGTATAAAATTGAAAAGAGTAATAGACATTGGCTGCAAACTGTGCAGTTCAATGCACGAGTCAAAGTAAGTAGTAGTTAAAAGGCATGAGGATTAAGGACTTACAACAACGGCTTTGACTGGTGTAGTCATGCCCTTCGTCTTGCTGGTGTGACAGTCCTTGAAGATTTCCACAGCATTTGGTTCAGGTACTTTTTGGTCCTTGCGGGCTTTCCTCTGCATTTGGAATAAGTCAATATAGATCTGATAATATGGCACAGCGAAAAGAGTGAAACAGCAGCTAATTACAAGTGCTTCGCAGTGTGCAATATAGCTACGAGATTCTGTCGTCTGTTGGAATTTCACTTTCGTACGGTTGGCCTTGTTCTTTGAACAGTTCACCTACAAGAAGATAGATTTGTGAGGCACATGCGTAAATAGGAGTTCAACATGTGATCTGATCACATACATATAATGTACTTGATACTTTGGCTCAGGCCAGTGTTTAACGAGGCCTCTCCAGTCTTCATCCGATATATTTTCCACTGGAGATGTTTGGGTAAGTTCACTGTTAGCCTTGCCTTCAAAGTGAGTTTTCCTCAAGTTATACCAATACTGTCATAGAGCAGACTTGAAAACATGGGTGCAAGCTTGTCTGGTTGCATCATCTTGGCTATCCAACTTGAACCTCATCTGTTGAAAATTATGGGAGTCTCATTATCAGCAACCTAGAAAGTATGGGACAGAGCAAGACGATATTACTAGTTTCCATACATAACCATACTTACAGATAAATGGTCGAGGAAGGTGTTGAACTGGGTTTCGTCTTTGTCATTCCTGTACTGAGTCCATGTTGGGAGGATACGTGCATGACACCTGACAGCAACCGCTGCCTCTGATACTAACTTGGCTGACTCTGTAGCATCACGTGGCCTTTTTAAACCTGCCTCAAAACGGATCTCCATTCTTCCTCCTCTAGATTTAGTCAACCTATCGAGCATTATCCCTGATGTTTGTTTCCTCTTGCGCCTAGGTGCTAGTCCAACAACGAACATAGGAAGTGTTAGTGTACATCAAACTGTGAGACTACATATAAAGAAGCATGCAACTGTAACTTGACTCCAGCAACTACCTTCTTGCTGTTGAAGCTCACAAGGTTCATCTGATCTTGCCAACTCGTCTTGTGTCAAGAGTGCTTCGGAAGTAGTGTTAGGTGGCAAGGGAGCTTGGGAACATGTTGCTAGCTGAGTTGACAAACAAGTAACTTGTGCAGCTGGTGGTACTGTGGAAGGTGTTGCAACAACTAGGGCTGTCGCTGCTTGTTTGGTGGCAGCTATTAGTTTTTGTTTGGCTTGTTTTGCAGCTCGTGTAGCACAGGATACCGCGTTTGTACAATTTTCTGCTGGACTTTGACCTTCTATTGCACCATCAGTACCAGCAGAATCTGCATAAATCTTCCGCTTCCGTTTCCGTGTGTCCTTAGTACTAACACCATCCCCTGTCATTCTGTGTTCCTTCCTCTTTCTCTGTGCCATGTTAAGTCAAGCCGACAAGAAAAAGGAATAAAAATTTAGTTCTTCAGAACAAATTGATGCATGATACAGACGACTGAACTTTGATGTTAGATAACCACATGATAGGAGGATGTAATATGTACGAAAAATAGGACGACATGAGATAATTAGAACTATGATGTGTAAACTAAGCAGAAGGCATTTCAATAAATTAGAAGCAATGCAATGGAAGCCAGACACCATATGAAAGATGCTACAAATATCACTCTGCCAAGTTAACAGTGTCTCGTCATAACTGGCGTTTAAACAAATGTGAAGCAGTAAAAGAAATAAATCATATGCAAGATGCAAACAACATCACACTACCAAGTTAAAGGTCTCTCGTCATTAGTGCCATTGCATATTCACAGCATTGCATATTCACAGCTTATGATGTGTAAACTAAGCAGAAGGCATTTCAACAAATTAGAAGCAATGAAAGCTAGACACCATATGTAAGACGCAACGAATATCACTCTACCAAGTTAAAACTGTCTCGTCATTAGTGCCATTTCAACAAATTAGTAGTACAAGCTAGAAAATAATGCGAGATGTAAACTATATCAGACTCCCAAGTTAAACGTGTCTTGTGAAAAGTGATTGTTGCAGGTTACACAACAGTAGTACTTTGATGTAAGAACATGGTGTGATAGACAGATATTGTATGTTCTAGAAACAGGAACACGTGTCTTATTCACAAGTATAATGTGTAAAGTAAGCAGATGGAATTCAACAAAATTAGAAGCAATACAAGCTAGACATCATACATAACATGCAACCACATATAACAGTGCCATGTTAGAGGGAGCACCTATGATGGTGGACAAGGGGGGACGTGCTCATCATCAACACAGCTACTTTGAGTGTCTATGCATGTCTTGTCTTCCAAATCTTGTTGGGGGGATGGCCGAGTAGAATGTGTAGAGGCCCTCCGTTTGGAAGAAGCACCTTTATCCACTGCCTTGCTAATTTCCTTCTGCTTTATTGATTTTGCATTGTCAAGTAAAACCGACAAGAAAAAGCAATAAAATTCACTCTTCAGAACTCATTCATGCATGATACTGACAATCACTACCTTGATGTAAGGCAAACACATGATACGAGGATGGAATATGTACGAAAAAACAGGACGGCATGGCATATTCACAACTATTTGTGTAAACTAAGCAGAAGTAATTTAATCAAATTACAAGCAATACAAGTGAGACACCGTATGCAACATGCAAGACAATATCACACTGCCAAGCTAGAGAAAGCACCTGGGATGCCGGTTTCGCCGGAAGACCGCCATCAGTCCCTGCCTTATTTTTTCCTTCCTATTTCTTAATTGTATTGCCTTGTCAAGTAAAACCCACAAGAAAAATGAATAAAAATTCGCTTTTCAGAACTCATTGATGCAGGATGCTGACGAGCACTACTTTAATGTAAGGCGACCGCATGATAGGACGATTGAATGTGTAAGAAAAAAGGACAGCATTGCATATTCACAGCTATGGTGTGTAAACTAAGCAGAAGGCATTTCAACAAATTAGAAGCAATGAAAGCTAGACACCATATGAAAGATGCAACGAATATCACTCTACCAAGTTAAAACTGTCACATCATAAGTGCCATTTCAACAAATTAGAAGTAGTACAAGCTAGAAAAGAATGCGAGATGTAACCTATATCACACTCCCAAGTCAAACATGTCTTATGATAAGTGATTGTTGCAGGTTACACAACAGTAGTACTTTGATGTAAGAACATGGTGTGATAGACAGATATTGTATGTTCTAGAAATAGGAACACGTGTCTTATTCACAAGTATAATGTGTAAAGTAAGCAGATGGAATTCAACAAAACTAGAAGCAATACAAGCTAGACATCATACATAACATGCAACCACATATAACAGTGCCAAGTTAGAGGGAGCACCTGTGATGGTGCACTAGGGGAGACGTGCTCATCATCAACACAGCTACGTTGAGTGTCTATGCATGTGTTGTCTTGCAAATCTTCTTGGGTGGTGGCGGAGTAGAATATGTAGAGGCCCTCCGTTTGGAAGGAGCACCTTTATCCACTGCCTTGCTAATTTCCTTCCGCTTTATTGATTTTGAATTGTCAAGTAAAACCGACAAGAAAAAGCAATAAAATTCACTCTTCAGAACTCATTCGTGCATGATACTGACAATCACTACTTTGATGTAAGGCAAACACATGATACCAGGATGGAATATGTACGAAAAACAGGACGGCATGGCATATTCAAAACTATTTGTGTAAACTAAGCAGAAGCCATTTCAACAAATAAGAAGCAATGCAAGCTAGACACCACATGAAAGATGCAACCAATATGACTCTGCCAAGTTAAAAGCGTCCCATCATAAATGGCGTTTCAACAAATTAGAAGCAGCGCATGCTATAAATCATATGAAAGATGCAACTAATATCACACTGCATATACTAAAGGTGTCTCGTCATATTGATTGATGCGGGATACAAAAAAAATAGTTTTATGTAAGGACATGCTTAATAGACAGATGTACTATGTACTAAAAACAGGAAGGCATGTCACATTAATAGTTATAATGTATAAACTAAGCAGAATAGCACATGCAATTTAACCAGATTGGAAGAATTACAATCTAGACACCATATGCAACATGCAACCACATATCACGCTGCCAAGTTAGAGCAAGCACCTGCGATGCTGGTGTAGGGGAAATGCGGTCATCAACTACAGAGCTACGTTCACTATCTTCATCTAGCCTTGCTGTTTCTTGAGAACCATGTGGGGAGGCTGACACTGCATTCTTTAAAAGAGCATATTTTCTCACAGTAACCCACTGGCGTGACTGTCTCATCATAAGCGATTGATGAGGGATACACAAGAACATTAGTTTGATGTAAGAACATGGTTAATAGACAGATGTACTAGTATGTACCGAAAACAGGAAGGCATGTCATATTCAAAGGTATAATGTGTAAGCTAAGCAGATGCAATTTAACCAAATTGGAAGCAATACAAGCTAGACACCATATGCAACATGCAACCACATATGACACCGTGAAGTTAAAGCAAGCACCTGGGATGGTGGTTCATGGCGAGCGAGATCATCAACTCCAAAGCTACATTTACTGTCTCCATCTGCTGACACTGCACCCTTTATAGCAACGAAACGTGTCTTGCCTAAGCCTGAAGAAAGCTGGAGCTGCTTCTCTCTTTTATTTCGTGCTTCTATCAACCAGTTGGTAGAGGCTGAAATACCCATGCATAAAAAAACAATAGTGAGAGTATGGGTGAAGTGTGTGCAGAACTAGTGCACTGTAAAAGTAGTAGATAGCAGGTGGCTGAAAAATAATGACAGGAGACATATGATAGCTCTACAACATTGCATGGCAAACAAAATTAGATTCTACTCCGTATGATTTTGTAATATATGAGCACAGGGATGGCTGGGAAATGCAGTTACTCCTCCAGCACACCAACACATGTGGTCCTATCAAAATAACAGTCGACTGAAAATAAATAGGTCAGTCGATTTTTTTATGAACCGTCCGATCTACAAGGAACGGGCAGATGGCCTTCGTCTACCTCCCGCCAGTCACTGTTGACGATCTTTCTCGAACCGCCAGCGACCACCGGCCCAGACCCCTGCCTCCGCCGCCCCACCCTCCCCTCGACCTCACACAACCGCCGTGCTTGGCAGCGCCCCCCGGCCATCCCTTTAAGCCCGACCGACCTCCAGATCGGGCGCCAGCAGCTCCTAGGCCCCACACACCCCTAAGATAAACACCGAGGCGCTGCTTCCCCAGCGTAATAGGCGTACTAGCGACTGTTGCGCCAGGGAATGCTTCCTTTAATTGGGAATCAACTGACCAGGAATTGAAATCCAGGGGGGCGACGGACCTCTAGCTAAGGTGAAATAGTATATGAGGAGAAACCTTGTGCATCGCGAGTTACTAGGAACATCTAGTATCAGGAAGAAGGTGTAGGAAGAAGCGGTCAACTAGTGTCTTCTGTGGGATGAATACCGTGCAAGCAGACACGTAATATTTGCATGAATAAGAGAAGAGGAGTACCATTTCCGGTTGCCAGTGATGTGTCCTCCTGATATCGCAGCAATGTTCTTCTTTTTACCGGGGGAACCGATGTTTTGGAGGAGGGTGGATCCTTGGACGAACCCATGGCCAAATTGTTGACTGTGTTGCCGTGGCCGTCTGTCGGCGGAGGGGAAGCAGATCCGAGGCGGCGAAGGACGGCGTAGCGGGAACAGCTCTGGTGCGGTGGACGGTGGCCACATTGGAGCGGCAGCGGTGAGGCGCAGGACAGCGTGGTTGAACTGGCTCGGGTACGGTGCACGTTCGCGTCCTGGAGGCAGCTCGGCCTCAGCTTCAACTACTAGCCGTGGAGGGCATTGCGGTTGAGGTTGCGGTGGACGACGACGTCGGGGTATCGGCTCCGGCGTGATGGAGGAGGGCGGCGGTTGATGGGTGGGATGGGGTGGCGGACGGAGGATGCCGGGGTTTCACGGCTTGTGGAGAGGTAGTTTTGGCGCCCACGGAGTACGAATGGGGAATCGGATAGGGGGGCGGGGGGAGCTAAGGGGGAACCATGTTTCGGTCTGGGACGCGCTTGTTTGAAATTTGGGGAAAGTACAAACTTTGCCCCCTCTTAAATTTCGGACCTACTACGGGTCGGGGGTAGGACGTTAATCCCAGGTGTCCCAAATAGTGGGCGGGAGCAATTTTGGTTGAGCGCATGTGCGCTTAGGTGGCGATGGTGTATGAATGTTTTTCGGAGGCGGTTGTGTGGCGTCTAGATGAAGCTACAAACCTACCGTGGTTTAGACCTTTGGACGTCGGGCCGGTAGGTTTCACGGGTCGGAGTTAGAAAAGTAATTTCCTTCTACCAAACATTGGTCTCACGCGGTTTCGGGCGAGTAGAGGCTCTTTTGGCGCTTCGTTTGAAATTTTAAAACAGAAGCATTCGCGTTTAGAGTACTCCCTCTGTTTTTATTTACTCTGCATATTAGGGTTGACTGAAGTCAAATTTCATAAAGTTTGACCAAGTTTATAAAAAATAATATAAACATTTATCATAACAAATCTATATGATGTGAAAGTACATTCAATAATAAATCTAATTTTATTGATTTGTTATTGCTTATGTTAATATTATTTTTTATAAACTTTGTCAAAGTTTATCAAGCTTGACTTTTACCAAAGCAAATACGCGGACTAAATAAAAACGGAGGGAGTACTCTTGAACTTTGAGGATTGACCTAAATAGACAACGTTAAATTTGACCTTGTATGTTTGAAAACTTCATTAAATTATGCGCTTCTTTTTGAAATTTTGACACTTGAAAATCCTATAACTACGATTATTTTGGAATGGAGGAGGTAAATTTGAATCTATTTTGTATACGACTATATATGCTATTATGTACAAAAGCAGAGCAAAGATTGGTGCCCCCATAATTTAGGTATGATTTGAAAATGCCATGATATCGAATTCAAATAATTGAATGGACTTCATGTTGAATTTGAATTTTTTAAACCACCTTAAGTTGAATTCAAATGTATGCTAGTTCATAGCTAGCTACTTATAATGTTCATTGTGTAACTTTTGTATGTATAATGTGCTTTACACACACAACATGAACTATACTCATGTTTATATTCGATTGCTAAAGCGATGCATTGTCTGGAGTTCAAAATACTAACTTTGTGGATCAATTATGTCGAATAATAACATAGACATGCTCAAATTCGATAGAATATAGATGTCTAATGGATCAATGACCGTTCCTTACGCGAATTGCAAATATCATGATCCCATCCTAATATTTGGATACAATTTAATATTTTTAATCAATGTGTACATCAGTATTTTACGTGTAGTTTCACTCTCCATAGGCCCCTCCTCACACACACGCTGACTTTCTCTCTCACACATACGCGCACACGGTGTATATCCATCGGTGGTCTCTCACACATGCTCACACACACTCTCCCGAGGTGTCTTTATCGCAGACATGCACTCGATATAACCCTCCCTCCCTCTCGTAACCATTTACGACTGTTTTCACTAACCTTTATCACAAGCACTCTTCCTCTCACAAGCATACACACGCACAATCCCCATCGACCCTTTCTATATACATAGACTTGCCTACGTGTCTCCCGCACGCACATTATCTTTAGGCTTGTCTCTCACGCATTGTATCCACCTCTCTTCCTAATTGACGAGTATGATTCTAACAGAGCATTCTGTAGAATGCCCCTTAAAGTTAGGTTGGATGAATAGTAATATCAGAGATAAGGGGTTACCTTAGTCCGAGGACCTAGGGTTGCAAATCCTTGCCGGCTTTGTCAGTGGACACAGAGTCCTTCACGACTCTGCTATCTTTGTCTTGTACGACTAGTCCTCCATGGGTCTCCCTAAATGCGTCATGGGCCGACCAATGTGGCGCAGGACGGAACCGAACCAAGGGCCTGTCCCCAGGTCTCGTTATCTTCTCACACCCACACATACCAACACAGACACCACACAAAATATTTTCTCCTCATGCCTCTATCCCCTCCCCCTTGCATATACACACTCAAGGGCATCTCTCGCTGTGACATCCTATTTGTCTCTCTTTCTAGACCTCTCTCATTTCTCGTGCTATCTCTCCCACGTCCCCCCCCCCCCCCCCCGCTAGCCACTCTATCCATGCCTCTCTCGAATACGTAATACATACACATACCTCTCTAGGCCCTGCCAAATACATCAACCACACATGTTACATCACATACCCATTGATCTAAAAAGCCCTCTCTTCACGTTTATTTCGCATACAACATTCCTTTTGAATAAAACCACACAAAGTGTGGCCAAAATATTATTTTAGAATTTCTACATATATACAACATTACAAAGTTATATGGAGGATTATGAACGTTAATTTGCATTGCATGGTGCCCCCAATGATATTTATTCCGCACTGTGAATTTTTATATTTTTATACTATATATAAAGTTAGTCATAATAAAGAGAAACGAAGACCATCCCTCTCTCCATCGCATACACCTCCTCTATGCCCCTTTCACGTACGCACACAAACTATCTCCAGGTCCTCTAAAAGTACGCCCCCAGCACATTCACGCATGTTTCATCTTTCTCTCGCGATATATACAGTGACGATCATTGTATTTGAAGCGAAAGCATGATACGTACATTGGACTTCAGAATCCATTCATTATGGTCACCATTTATGTTTTGTGGTTATTATACAGTCACGGGCTCACCGTACAGCTCTGTATTTGCTCAAGACACGACTAGTTGGCCAGTTAAACGCTCCATGTGGCACCTCTAGTGTTGCATCACATTATCTCACTACCATTGGGCCCACCTGTCGGCGTTTATAAGAATGAAAACAAACAATAAAAAAATTGGACGGTGGTTCGAAGTCATGACCGCGGGCACAACGGACAAGGTGGCCTTGTATTGGTATGCTGAGCCGTCTGTTTTAACACACAGGAGCTGGTGTGGTGATTATACACACACGAACTGCATGCACGCAACACTCACACGAACAAACGCAGCCACGCACGCACGCAACACTCACACGTACACACACAGCCATGCATGCATGCAACACTCACACGCACACACGCACGCATGCATGCACACACCACATGACCAACACACACTCTCACGCTCAAGTGCTCAACCTACACGTGCATGCGTACACATCAGGCCCTGACAGACACATACACAACTGGGTGGTTCCCGCGCACGGGTTGGAGTCTTGTCGCGCCTGCGTAAATTTGTGTTTATCTGACCTTTTTCCTATGCGAACTAACAGGTGGGACCCACAAGGAACGTGGTCAATTAAACTAGTCAACATAGTGCCACGCAGACTATTTGGCCGGTCAACAGAGTGCAATCCAATGCTGAACGGTGAGCAAGTGACCGTATAATCAGCACAAAACGTATATAGTGACCGTAATGAGCGTATTCTGAAGTCCGGTGACCGTATTACGCTTTTCGCTTGAAATGCACTGACCGCCCGTGTATTTATCTCTTCTCTCGCTCTCTCTGTGGAGCCGAGTAGGCCAACATGCCAGTGCCTAAATTGGCGCACGCCACCCCATTATTGCTGTACTGGTTTCGTAAGAGCGAACAAGCATTCATGTCTACTGTACAAACTATAGATATGAGTTACAAATGCTATGAAGACGAATACAAATATTTGAATCCACTTTATGCCCAATTTCTCTCTGTAGGCCCTCCAAAAGTACATCTCTACATGTTCTCGCATGTTACATCTAACAACTATGCAATACAGCACTACTACTACACTCTAACACATCAAATCATATGTGTTTTTAGTTTTACTAGATCTCATATTGTTACTTAATTATTCAGTTTGCATACATTAAAATTGCCTTTGAAATGTATGGCTAGTATCATCTACCGCGCGGGAAAAATCCCGCCCTTGCCTATTTAATCGGGTTTGTATTGATGGATCATGCGAAACAGCAAAACTATAGTAGTACTACAGTACAAGTAACAGTTCACTGGGCCGCCGTGTTGTGTACTCCTCCGTCGTAAGAGTGGAGCGCCCGCTTTCATAAATGTTCTAGTCCCTTTCGCCGACATGTGGGACATCAAGCAACCGGGTCCACGTGCCATACCGAAATAACAGTGCAGAGTAGCAGGGGTGAAGCACCCCAGTCATGGCGCCGGTGTAGTAATGAGCAATGAGGCGTCAAATCACAAAGCTGCACCTTTCCCGCAGTTAAGTTGGAAGGACGAAGTAATGCTAAAAAAAAGTTGGAGGGACGAAGCAACCATCATTTCACTCATTGCTGAATCCGCTTCTCCCTTATCTTTTTCAAGTTAACCACGTGTTGCTTCTGCCATTGTTCTGCCTCATGTGGGACGCGGATCAGCTTGGTAAAGCATTGACACGTGGGACCGCATGTTAGCAAACCGCCAGGCCAACGTCCTCTAAAAATAAGAAACCTCCCCCGCCATCCGCGCGGCAAAATCACCTCCTTTTTACTAATCTTGATACTATAATTTTTTAGATCAATATAATCGAGATTTGTATAGACAGCACACAGGAGCAAAACCAAGTGGTACGGTTAAGGGCATCCACAATGTGTAGCCAAATGTGAAAATAGCTTTTGGCATCGATGGGAACCATTGTGGACAGTGCTGCCAAAGCCAAAAAGATGGAACCGAAGCTCCCTAATTGATTGATTGAAGGAATAGAAAAATGCAACCTCTCTCCTCTTTCTCCCGTGCTTGGACGCATGTACAATATAGAGCACAGAGTCTACTCCCCTGTCCATCATTTCATTCTTCGCTGACTCCGCTTCTCCATCGTCTTCTTCGAGAAACCACCTTACCGCACTAAGCTGGACGGACAACGCTATTGTGTAGTACTAGTACATTTACGCGTCCTTTGGTTCAACGGACTTCCTGGATGCAAATAAGGCGGTTGTCTCGGCTTGCAGGCGGCACTTAAGAATGACTTACTGTGGTATCCCTCATTGGTGTTCTCCGTCGAACGCACTTCGCCAAACCACAACGTTCGAGATATCGTCGACGTCACCGCAATGGGGAAGGAAGTCAAATAGTTACTACCTCCATTTTTTTGTACACAAGGCCAGTATATCAAAATTACAATTTGCAGAAGGCCACTAACACTAATCGAGGCAAAATTGATGGGGTTTGCCTCGTACTAGCAACCAAGGACATTAATATACCCTTGCATGCATATGGAAGTGAGAAGGTTGGTTTGCATGGCGCTGCATTAATCAAGCGATGAGGAGTGAGATGGTTAGCTCTTTGGGCGTTGGAGAAAAAAATACGCATTAATTGACATGTCAAACGAGGATTTGTATCGATCAATTCCGTGAAGGAAAACCCTGCCTTTCTTTTTTAACACAAGTAGTACTCCTATGTACGTACTTGTATCCTGTTTGGGTCTAGGCCTTGCATTGCCATACTTCGCCACACATTTTTGCCAAGCTTGCCTAAAGTTTTCAAAATGAAAAGGAGGTACACTTGCACACGGCTGTCGCGGTCGCACCGCACCCTCACACAGTCGCTCCTGCACGCCGCAAACCCAACCAAGGGAACGCACCCTCACTGACACGTGCTACCGCATGTGATCAAACCAAACTCAGCCATCCTACCGCTGACACATAATTTTCGTTCATAAAGTATGTTTATCCAACCGCATGTTGGGGAAGATCCGTACGGCCTGTGCGGTGGTCTGTTGGGGAAGATGAAGAGGTGAGGAAGAAGGGTTAGGAGACGTAGGATATTCATCCAACCGCCTGAAATGGTCGACTGACCCAAATGATGAAAGTCAGGCGACTTGCATAAATATATGTTTTTACATAGCAAAAGATCCCTAAAAACAACAATATAAAGAAAAACTATCACTGCTCGTGGAACGAGACGGCCTCGTCGTCTTTGGCTGCCGGCGCGAACCAGCCGTAGCTGCCGACGTGTGTCTCCGCACCGTGGTTGTCCTCGGCCTCCAGCTACTCATTCACGCGGAGCGTGCGGGCGCTCTGCACGGATGCGAGCACCGCCCGGTTCAAGTCCAGGACGTCCGGTTCCGCGTGCAGGAGGGCCTCGATGGCAGCGGCATCCGTGAGCTCCGCGTCGAGTTGAGCCTCCGCCGCCCGGTTCAAGTCCAGGACGTCTGGTTCCGCCTGCAGGAGGGCCTCGACGGCAGCGGCATCCGCGCACTCCGCGTCAAGTTGATCCTCCGCCACCCGGTTCACATCCACGATATCCGGTTCCGCCTACAGGAGGGCCTCGATGGCAGCAGCATCCGCGCGCTCCGCGTCGAGTTGAGCCTCCGCCTCCCGGTCCTCCTTTACTATTGCCAGGTTGAACTGCTGGTCCGCCTGCACCATGGGGGACCGGACGCCGGCACGAAGTCGATGTCCATCGTCTCATATGCATCGGGGGCCTTCTGCGCCACGACCTCCACCATGAACATTGGATCGGCTTCCTCCTCCTCGGAGCTTGGCTCCAGAGAACTCGGGGATTGGCCCGCCGCAAAGCGAGCTTGGGAACGGAGGTCTGTGGCGCCGACTGCCGCCGCAATTTCTGCGCGGCGCTCCGGTGTCAGCATCTTGTAGTACGTGATCTTGCGGCGCACCATGGCTTTCCGGTGAACTAGGGGACGCTTGATGCTGGCTAGGGGATCGAAAGGTGGGGGAATGGGCTGGAGAGGAGGTGTGGTTTTGGGGCAATGGCTGGCGTAGGCCGAGCAGCGAAGGTTCTGGTGTGAATAGTGGTTCCGGTGATGACCGGTCAATCGGTTTTGACTGTACATCGCTCTTGTCGCGGTCGCGTTGCACCCCGGCACGCTGGACCCTCCACGTCGCTCACCGAATGGAACGCGCTTCGTCTTGCGTTTTTGCTCGCTTGTGGGACCGCAGTTGAGAGCAAACCGACGTCCCTCCCCCTCCCCCGCCCGCGTCATTTATACTACTACTAGAAGAGAGAGAGGTCGGCCGAGTGTTACTAGTACTCCCTCCGTTTTATGCGGAGTAAATAAAAACAAAGGGAGTATACTACTAGTACTATGAGCACTGCATACTCTACTGCAGATGTTGTCAGTACTCCACTAGTACTATTGGACAGGGAGCTTAAAAAAAGTTACTATTGGACTGGCTATACGTGGCGAAATCCTAGTAGGAAGAGCATGCGCAAGAACAAGCACATTCACGTGTTTGAAAACAAATTGGAAACCATCTCTGTTTGAATACAAATCTAGGAGTACGTACAAATCTAACAATATTGATTGGGCGTTGTTGAATGTTGATACTTTTTTCTGTAAGTTTGATCAAAGTAGAGATAGTTTGACTACACATAAAACTTATATGTAAACTAGAAAGGATCGGAGGGAGTATATTGTACGTTCAAAAGCGAAACGAACATTGAATACCCTTTATATTTGATTTGCTGATGCTATGATCACCGGTTCAAAATTTTGAATCCGCCTTAGGTATCACACATGCACCCACTCGTTCTCTCTCGGTTTCATCTCGGGGTCCGGAGATCAATTGAAAGAGGACTAGGGTGGGTACAGTATGTTCGTTTCACTTTTGAACGTACAATATACTCCCTCCGATCCCCACAGACCCCCCAGGTCATTTCTATCATAGAAACACACCAAACCTTTATCTCCTTGCATGACACGCACTTGATCTCTCAACATCAATCGATCTCGTCAAGATGTGTTGGGGCATGAACCGAATGGGATGTCAAAACTAAGATGGGAAGCGACACGTAGTGGAGGCAAAGTGAAACTTTAAACGAACCGTTTGTTTGTATGCATGTCGGACAAATTACAACATTGGAAATACAAGCATGGTCTAGGCCCACATGCGAATGATACTCGGCGGAATGTTCAAATGAGGCATGCGGGTGGATGGACTCGACCGGAGGGCGGCATGATCGATGGAGAAGAGGGTTGGAGAGGAATGAGAAATAAGCAACGCCACATGATTATACTTGAACGGCTCAAATAAACAATAAGTTATCTCGTTTTCCCTTTCGTCTTGGTCACGGAGTAAGATAATCCCTCCGTTTTTATTTACTCTGCATATTAGGTTTGACTGAAGTCAAACTTCATAAAATTTGACCAAATTTATAGAAAAAATATGAACATTTACAATAGCAAATCTATATGATGTGTAAGTATATTCAATAATGAATCTAATGGTATTGATTTGTTATTGTATATGTTATTATTTCTGTCTATATACTTTGTCAAAGTTTACAAAGTTTGACTTTGAGCAAAGATAAAATGCGGAGTAAATAAAAACAGAGGGAGTACGCAGGGACTAGTATAGATACTACTGCCGGAACATGGTAAGTTGGACCCCTAAATGCGGGCATGGACCGGGCACACCTCAATTATTCCTTCAAACAGCCTGACACCTACATTAGCACACCATCCGACTACTTAATCAAGTGTTACGCTTCACTAGTTGAAAAGAAAAAGGGTGGTACCGTACCCAAAACTACCACACTTGGGGCTAGGGTAACAACTTGGTATTGTACCACATTTGAACCAGGGCACAAAAACCACCTGTTCTGCGCCTAATGCGCAACGCGGAGCACTGACGCTCAAATTTGGCCGGGAAAACAGGGAAACCGACATGTGGGGCACACCTGTCAGGACGACGTGGTGCAGACTAGTCCAATGGAGGAGCTGGCCCACGACCTCCTCGCCACCGGCAACCGTTCATGTGGGTCGTGGGGGCCAGCAATGTGGCGCAGCTCCCGCACCGCCTCTGGACACGGCGACCGCGGTGAGCGACACGCTCATCGTTGCTGGACACGGTTGGCTTCAGGGTGCCGAGGGTGGCGTTAGCGCTGTGGCACGGCCAGCAGATCAACACCCGGCTCGTCGAGGATGCACGGGGCGCCGAAGTGCGTGCGCGCCGCGACGCGTCCGCGGAGTGTTGTAGCGCGGCCAACTGCATCCCCAGGACCTGAGACCATGCCGGGTCATCTTGCTTTTTCAATGACATGTGGGGATCGCATGTGAGCAAAGGGCATCTCCAACGTTGCCATGACCGCAGCTGACTACCCTGGCACACCAAAAACCCTCATCCCTCGTGCCGTCGCGCGGTGCGTTCCCAGCCGGCGCCAGCTTCCCGCATTCATGCCGCCCGTTCATATGCCGTCATTAAGAGGCTCGGTGCCCGAGGAACCAACTCTGGTGACTTAATGACGCACCCGGACCCTTAGCCTCACCGGAATGCGCTACTTAAAGCGGCAACGCCTAGCTAAACTCCACACCATAGCGCATCGTCCTGCTACCTGGCACCACATCCGCCATGACCGCGAGCGAGAACGCTCTGCGGGAGAGCTTGTCTTCCGGGATGAAGCTCGAGGTCGCCGCCCTCGCTCAAGTCGCCTCTCGCAACGCAATAGTGGTGTAGCCAGACGCGGACGCGACTGCACAAGCGGTGGCCATGCTGGCGGCCGATGACGGGAGCACCGTCAGCCACGCGTCCTACTTGCCGTCGTCCAACGTTCGGTGGCGCATGTGGCAGGTGAAGCGATGGACCGTGCATGTCCATCATCATCGACCTCATGTACACCGGCACTGCCGAGGTCGGGGACTCCTTCGAGGATGAGTAGGGCATGGGAGGAGGCAGGGCATGGTGTGCCAACTGGCCGGTCAGTCTCCCATGTTCTACTCTTCCTCGCCAGATACCGCATCTTCACTTCACGGGTCTTGAACCCCGCCCCCGTACATCGAGATCGCAGATGGAGGACGTCGGTCGCCACCGTAGAATAGGTTTAGGGTCGGGTTTCTTTTATTTTTCTGTCCTATAAAAGTTCGAAATGTAATGAAAATCTGTCGTGTTTGCATGAATCTCGTCCGGTGTATATGAACTTTCACAATAATAGTAAGATATATTGTAGGAGTATGAAAATATATGGAATGATGATTCGTTTTTGTGTGTATAAACTTAGAAGGTTTGACCCGAGACAAAGCTAACATGCGAAGTAAATAAACACATAGGGTCTACATACACAATTTATCTTAGGCACTCCAATAGTACGTCCACTAGACATTCACGCATTTCACATCTTTCTACATCTACGGGAACCTACGAAAGGGTTAACGTAAATTGCCTCTCTCTCCCCCCCTGATTTTCATGGTGGTGGGCCCCTCCCTCCCCCCAATCTCCAATCAACAGCTCACATGTTTCACATTATGTTAATTACGTAACTAGGATTACGTAGGTGTAGCATGACTCGTCCTAAAAAAATCAACTAAGCCAACCTCCCAGCATATCGCGCGGGAAAAGACCTGGTCGCGCCGTTTTAGTCGGGATTACTAGATTACTAGTAGTAGTATCGATGGATCGCTCGAATCACCAAGTTTTTTTTTGAGGGGGCGAAGCACTAAGTTTAAAAGGAAAAAAGGTGGTACACTCACAGCACGCCTGTCGCGGTCGCATTGCACCCCTCACACGGTCGGTCCTGCACACGGCTCACGCAAACAGAACGCGCTTCGGCTTGCCTCTTCACTGACACGTGGGACTGCACTTGGAGAAACCGACCATGCGCCAAACTACCCCGCCCACCGCGTGAAAATCCCCCCCAAATCCCAAATTCAACCTCCCTTCGGCCAACTAGCTAATAATATTTTGGTTATGAACAGTTGTGGTTATTGTGGAGTCCGCACCAGACACCCCCTCCCCCCCCCCCGCCCCCCTCCACTCCATTCGCTCTGCCAAAGCCGCCCTCCCCGCAGCGCCGATAAGTCGGCGCAGTGGTTCGTTGAGGGGACGCACGGCGATCCTCTTGCTCCCACAGTATGCTCTCGTAGACTGCCATCCTCTAGCCGCGTTGCCACCGCTGGCGATGTTCTTGTGGAGACGCACATCGGTCAGCATCTCCCACGGTACACGCATTCTAGACTGAGGCCCCGTGCATGTCGGGGTAGCACTGAATGTTAGCTGATAGACACTGTTAATCTCACTATTTGCCGAAGTAGTTTACAGTCAATATGCTCTGCTTAAGAAGCTTCCTTGCCCTGTTCTGCACTCAATCTGCTTAGCTGAGATGGCATGCCACACCCGATTAGTTGCTAAAATATCTTACCATATATTTATTATGACGTAGATTGCCATGGTCTATTAGGCAATCTGTTAGGTGAAATAGCTCTACACTGTTTTATACTCGATCCTTGTTGCTGAGATGGCCTTCGATGGCTGTGTGCTCAACCTCATTGACTGCTGAAATAGCCTGCCATAATTTAGCTTTCAAATCTGTTTATTGAATTAGCTATACATATATTTTGTCACTTAGATCTGCTTGTCCAAATATCTTGCCATAGCTTTAGACATCGACCTAGGTATTTTTTTCTGGACTTCATAAAAAAGCATATATGTTTTTCCTGTAATATCTAATAGAAGAACTAATTTGTATGTCTAACAGATGGACATGACTTGGATAACTTCTGCTCGAAGATTCTCCGTTGCATATGTCGAGGGGATTGAAAACTTCATGAACTTTATCAGAGCTGAGTATGGTGGTCCAAAATCAGATGTGCTCTGCCCGTGTAGTAGTTGTATGAATTCAGTTACAAGACCCCAGTCAACTATGCAAAATCATCTACACTTGTATGGGATGTCGGTCACATATACTAGGTGGGTTCATCATGGTGAAGCTGTGAACGTCAATGTTACTGACTATGTGGAAGCAGCAGATCACCATCTTGATCTGCCTGATGCTCAGGTGGAAGAGGAGGAGGAGGTGGTGGTGGCAGAGCCAGTGAGTTTGACCAACATTGAAACAATGCTACGAAATGCTCGTGCATTTCGTGAACTTTCACCTGCAGAAGAAAAACGATGGGCCCGCATATTGGAACAATGCAACATGGCTGTCACCCCAGGAAATAAGCTGTCAGTATTCTCAGCTATGGTCACCTTTCTTCAGGTGAAGACACCTGAGCGGATGACCAACAAATCATTCTATGCGATGTTGGCTGCTTTCCGCAAATCTTTCCCAGATGCGTCTGAGCTGCCACACACCTACAGTAAAATGAAGAATTTCCTTCGTGCAGTTGGAATTGGATATGATATGATCCATGTTTGTAAGAATAATTGTGTTATGTTCCAGAAGGATTATGCCAACTTAAGTGAATGCCCAAAATGCAAATCATCAAGATGGAAAGATGGCGATGCTGTGAAGAGAATTCCTCATAATGTTCTGAGACATTTTCCAATTATACCAAGATTGCAGAGGTTGTTTCATGATGGTGAAACAAGAGAGGATGTACTGTGGCATTCTAGGAACCAGGAGTACAGAGATCAGAATGTAATGAGCCATCCATCTCATGGTAGTGACTGGAAAAGCTTTAATCAGAAACACAAAAAGTTCGCTGCTGACCCGAGAAACATTAGACTTGGCTTAGCTTCAGATGGATTTAACCCATTTGGCCACCAGAGCGCCACATATAGCATGTGGCCAGTGCTTGTTATCCCTTACAACAAGCCTCCAAATGTCTGCATCAAAGAATCAAACTACATAATGGCCTTGCTCATCCCAGGTCCAAAAAGTCCTGGAAAGGATTTTGATTTATTCATGGAGCCTCTTGTGGAGGAACTTCAACAGCTATGGAGGGGTGTTCTCACTCGAGACCTATATAGCAGCCCACCAGCTGATTTCTTTCTGCGTGCTGTTATAATTTGGTGCATCCATGAGGGCGAACGACACATGGTTACAATGCATGTGTTCGCTGTGACGGGAATCCGCTGTCATACGCAATACTTAGCAAGATCTGTTAAATTGGACACCGCCGTTTCCTTGCCAAGGACAAGCCGTGTCCTAAAAAATACCAAAGATATGTGTTCAATGCAAAGCATGAAACCCGTGATGCGCCAAAGAGGCTCACCGCCGATGAGTTGCAAGTGGAATTAGAGAAGGTCAGGCATATTACACCAGGAAACCATCCTGATAATGGTAGCGGGAAAAGGAAGCGTGGCAGGGCAGAAGAGACATTATTGTTTACCCGCAGGTCCACTTTGTGGGACTTGGAGTATTGGAAAGATTTGGATTTGTGGCATAATCTTGATGTGATGCACATCGAGAAAAATATATGTGACAGCATTATCGGCACACTTCTTAATATTGAAGGCAATACGAAAGATACCTTAAAATCTAGGATTGATTTGACACACCTGGGTATCAGAAAGGATTTGCAGGTGGAAGATGAAGGTAAACCACGGGATATGGCACCAGCTGTGTACGTCTTGGACAAGGTAAAAAGAAAAGAATTCTGCGAGGTCCTGTCACGTGTGAGATTCCCACATGGATTTGCTTCCAACCCTGAAAGGAGAGTCGGTGCACATGGAAACAAGGTACAAGGGTTGAAAACTCATGACTACCACGTCCTACTTCAAAGGGTTTTACCTGTTATCCTTAGAGGATTGGGCCGCCCTGACTTATACAGAGCAGTTACAGGGTTGGGACAATTCTTCAGGGAACTCTGCAGTAGAAATATTAGGATAGATGCTTTGGAGCGTCTTAGAGACAAGATACCAACTATCCTATGCGACCTTGAGAAGATATATCCTCCAACCTTCTTTGATGTGATGGTGCATTTGGCTGTTCATCTACCTGATGAGGCACTACTTAGAGGTCCAGTACAGCATGGCTGGATGTACCCTATTGAAAGGTGGCTAGGCACTTTCAAGGGCTATGTTAGGAACAGAGCTAGACCCGAGGGTTCCATTGCAGAGGCCTACATTGCTACAGAAGCATTGACATTTTGCTCAAAATACATTGAAACAGCTGATCAGCTTAGCAAAGAGGTGGGTGAAGACAATCCCGGGCTCAATGTTTTTGATTGTTCTGTTCGAGTTACAGGGAAGAGTCGACAAGATGACAAACCTAAATATTTGGACAAAATGGTTTGGTATGTGTTGAATAACTGTCATGAGATTATACCTTATATCGAGTAAGTGCTAAGTACTGCAGCTTATACATCGTAATCTACTAAACTTGCAGCACATTCTTATATATTTAGATGTTTAACGCGATCACTATGTTGTGCAGCATCTACAAAAAGGAGTTACTGCCGCAAAATCCAAGAAACATTGACAAACTGGTTATGGCAGGATTTGCGAAATGGTTCAAGAGCTATGTAAGCTTTTGAATTGCACTATTAGTTTTTTTAATATATTGAGTACATAAGATGATCAGCTTGTCTATTTTCTAACCATAGGTTAAGAAGATGCGGGAGGATGGGCAGGCAGTTAATGATGCCCTTTACACACTAGCAATGGGTCCTGATACTCGGGTAAGACATTATGAATCTTGCGTTGTTGGAGATGTGCACTACAACACCCTTGCACGCGACGAAGGCAGGAAGACACAAAACAGTGCCATCATGAGCACGGATAAGTACGGTGAAGAGACAACTGAAATGTATGCTAACATAACAGACATTGTTTAGTTGCAGTATATCTCCAGTTTTGAGGTTCATCGGTGTGTGGTTCTGTTGTGTTGTCGTTGGTATAACCTGTTTTCCAGGATCGCAAAACCCAGAGCTGATGATTATTTCAAATCCATCAATGTCAAGGCGGCGTACCAGACCTACGAGCCTTTTATTTTGGCAAATTAAGCAACACAGATATTTTTCTTGGAAGACACATTTGCACGTAGCGATGACTGGAGAGTATTGCAAAAGTTTGAGCAGAGGAATTCGTTTAATGAAGTTGCACAACAAGATGATGCTTACACTGCTCCTGATGTAGAAGATTCCACAGATGTTCCTAATATCTTTGAGAACCATCACTTCAATGACGCTGGCGAAAAGATTGCCTATCGGGCTGTGGACATACGAGAGTTGATCAATAAGACGCCAATGTTCGAGGACATTGAGGATGAAGAAGAAGATGACACTGGGGGGAATTACGATTTAGACTGATGCAAATGGCGAAGATGTTGACGCTGCTGCTGCGGATGATGATTAGATTGCTTTTGTCTTGTTTGCCTGTCAGAAGACGTTTTTTTATCTACTATGTGAAATTGTGTTTGCTATGACAACTGAAACCTGATGAACTTGTTGTTTAGTATTTTGCTGTGAGAACATCACTTATTATGTATGTTGATTTGTGTTTGGTGATTGTATGACGACTAAAACATGATGACATTGTTGTTTAGTTGTACTCATATTTGGCTGTGAAACTTGTATTTGATGACATAGTTTGCTATTGGACTGCAATTTGCTCGACGTCTTCGAATGGGAACAAAGCTGACCCGACAGGGCCTCTGCTAATTTATTTATTTATTAGCAAAAGGGCCTCTGCAATTTATTTATTTATGAGCAAAAGGGGATACCCCCGATTTCCATTAATAGAAATCATTAGATGTTCACAACACTACGCCCAGCCTGCTAAACAGGTTTCATTCATTACTAGTTTCAGCAAAGTGCTCATGTCATAGCCACTGAATACATCACGAGTGCTACATACACTGCAAATAAAGAGACAATCATCCTACAGAGCACATCCATTTTACCCATTATCTTCACAAGCTCTTTCATCTCCTCATTGCTGTCAAGGCCGTTCAGCAGCTGTTGCTTGGCCATGATCAGAGGAACTGCATCTTTAACCTTCTGCTCTGCAACTTCCTCTTCTGCCGTTCCTTCAGTTACTTGTCCAACACCCCAACCTGCTGGTATTGGGATTCCTCGGCTAACCAAATAATCAGCGTAGTTGCATTCCCCCACATCAGCAACTTCCCAAAAATACAAATCACACGAATCTTCCCTTTTCTGCACGAATCAAATTGGAAGATCATCAACCAAACTATTAAAAAAATCAGCAACTGAAAGCAGCAGAACAACACTTAAACATATTATTACCCCATGATTCGGGCATTTGTAGAAGACTCGGCTAGGGTTGAGGATTGTGGTTGAGACGCTACGGATGACTCTGCGTGATTTGCAGCAGTGGCACCACACCAACGGCAGCGGGTTGCGATGAGCAACCGGCTGTGGTGCGTGTGCCGGCGGGGGTGTGATGAGACCCACAGGCGATGGTATGGGTGGTGACTTGGCGCATATCTGGTTGTTGCCTGCTGAAGAGCAGGTGGACAAGCAGCCATCGGACATGGTTGCTGCGGCCAGAGCTTCTGATGCTAGGCAGAGTAAGTAGAGAAGAGGAGAAGCGAACGTTGGATATGTCAGTTTCATTACTTGCAGAGTAGCATAGCACCATATATAGTCATAGTCTAGGTTTGGATTCGAACCAGCTACAGGAGCACGTCTCTCTTTTTTCTAAAACTCAGCAACGTCTCTTTACTAGTACACTAGCTTGTTCTGTATGCCTTCTCAAGTCTTTGATTTTCTTTCTTTTTTTTGCAAGGAAGGAAGGAGGACAAAACTGAGAGTTCCTGGGACTCGAACCCAAGACCTCTCGGTTGAAAACCAAGGGTGCTAGTCACTTATGTGGCGAACGTTCCCAGGGAGGAGGACGGCAGACAAACGCATTTTCCTCGCAGTTTTAGTTGCGACGCAAGATCGAACGGTCGCAGTTTCGGGAATGTTATCAGGCGAACGAGCCCATTTTTTCTTTTCTTCCTATATATAAAAAAGTATGCTACTTGGTGTCGGCTTAGTCAACAAACGATTATGCCAACCTTGACCGTTGGATTGACATTCAACATATGTCGTGTTTCTTCAGTCTCTTCTTCCTCCAGCCGCCAAAGCCAAACCAGCACCGGCGGGACCGCCTGCTCCCGCCTCCCATGGCTGGCTGTGCTGCCGCGCACGCATCGTGGCCACATCTCACCCTAAAACTCTGCGCATCTTCCCCGGCTCCTGTTCGTTCCTGTCCGAGGCCTCACCATCGTCCTCCGCCTTGGTTCGCTCACCGCGGCGCCGCCCTCCGGTGTTGTCAACACGGTCAACAACCGAGAGGAATAAGGAGATGACTGTACATGGTGAGGATGACAGTAGGGACCCACCAGGATCATGGAAGTAGGCAGGCAAGTGCCTCCTTTATTACAAGAAAAAAAGGGTTCCTCCTGATGGTTTCCTGACATCTGGGTCGCACGCCACTGTCAACGTAGTCAATAAGCGAGATAACTACACAAGGAGCGGCGGACACCCGGGACCCAGTAGCGCGTGCAGTATTTTTTTTTTTCGGGACGGAGAAGGGTATCAACTAGGTTGTGCGGGAGCTGTGATGACTGTACATGGTGAGGATGACAGTAGGGACCCACCAGGATCATGGAAGTAGGCAAGCAAGTGCCTCCTTTATTACAAGAAAAAAAGGGTTCCTCCTGATGGTTTCCTGACATCTGGGTCGCACGCCACTGTCAACGTAGTCAATAAGCGAGATAACTACACAAGGAGCGGTAGACACCCGGGACCCACCAGCGCGCGCAGTATTTTTTTTTGGGACGGAGAAGGGTATCAACTAGGTTGTGCGAGAGCTATGGCCCATCTATCCCAGGCTTTTATTTCATATGTTTACCACATGACCAACCCAGTTTTTTTTCCTTTCTGAAAATGGCTAGCCTAGCTATTTTGTTTTTTGCAGAATAACCAACGTAGGCCTACTTGCTTTTCTACGCCCTGCTGGGCCGGAAATCTTTCAAGACGAGGAGGGATGCATTCGGGCTTGCCCAGAAAATGGGCTATAAGTAATAAGAAATGGGCTATAAGTAATAATAAATGGGCTGTAAAATGAAAAAATACAGCAAACAGGCAATTAGTTGCAAAATACTTTTTTCTTTCGATTTTGATATTTTAAATTTCATTGTTTTTGTGCGGGTAAAATTTCATTGGATTTAAATTAAGGTATGTTTAGTTTTTTAAATTAATTTGAATCTGGCTCGGAATTTTGGGTTGTATGCTGTTTGGGACAGATTTGGAGGCTGACTTGTGGGTCTACTAGGTTGACGTGTACGAAAGGCTTTGTCAACTTAGTCCACAAACGATTCTAGCAGCAGTGATCGTGGGATGTTAATCCAACGGCCGTGCTGCTTCTTCAATATCTGATCCTTTTGCTCTAGCCGCCCAAACCAGCGCCGGTGGGACTGCCTGCTCCCGCCTCCCGTGGCCGGCTGTGCTGCCGCACAGGCCGCACCGCCCCACCCTACTCCATCGCTGGCTAGGCCATTCCTCTACTCACCCACACCTCCTGTTATTTTCCGGCGACGGCAGCCGAACCAGTAAACCCTCGTACTCCCCACCGCGAGAGCAACCACTGCCGAGTCTTCCCCGGCTCCGGGTCGTTCCCTTCCTAGTCCTCGCTATCGTCCACCACCCTGGTGCTCTCAGCACGGCGTGGTCAACGTGGTCAACGAACGACATCCATCGGAAGAGGACTATACATGGAGAGGCTAACAGCTGGGTCCACGGCCGCACGGAAGGAAGTGCCTCCTTATTACACGCAAAATAATGATTCCTCCACCTGACAGTAGGGACCCATCGGAAGGGCCTCTGTATTTCGCGAAAAAAATGTTCCTCCCGCTGACAGCTCGGACCCACCAGCTATATCTTCGCACGGAAGGAAGTGCCACCTTATTATGCACAAAAAAATGAATACTCCCCCTGCTATCTGGGACCCACCATAGTTGGAGGCTGACTTGTGGGCCTACTGATGCGGACGGAGGGCTTTGTCAACTTAGTCAATATGAACGATTCTAGCTCCAGTGACCGTACGATGTCCATCCAACGGCCGTAGTGCTTCTTCAATCTCTGGTCTTCTTGCTCCAGCCGCCCAAACCAGCGACGGTCGTGCCACTTGCTCCTGCCTCCCATGGTCGGCTCTGCTGCCGCGCAGGCCTGACCGCCCCACCCTACTCCAAACTCTGGCCAGGCCATCCCTCTACTCACCCACAACCCCTGTTATTCTGCATCGACGGCAGCCTCACACCACAGCCGAACCAGTCAACCCTCGTACTCCTCTCCGCGTGGGCATCCACTGCCGCGTCTTCCCCGGCTCCACGTCGTCCCCTTCCTAGGCCTTGCTGTCGTCCACCGCCTTGGTGCTCTCGACGCGGCATGGTCAATGTGGTCAAGGAACGATTTCCATCGGAAGAGTACTGTACGTGGAGAGGCTGACAGCTGGGTCCATGGTCGCAGCAAGGAAGTGCCTCCTTATTACGCGTAAAATAATGATTCCTCCACCTGACAGCAGGGACCCACCAGACATGCCACCGTATTTCACGAAAAAAATGTTCCCCCCCTGACTGCTGGGACCCACCAGCTACATCCTCGCACGCAAGGAAGTGCGTCCATATTACGGGCAAAAAATATGATTCTCCCCCTGACAGCTGGGACCCACCAGCTATATATTCGCACGCAAGGAAGTGCCTCCTTACCTCCCTGATAGCTGGGACCCACCCGGTCGAACCATATGTAGGGTTGTCTGTCTGGTCGCGAACATGTACGTACATACTGGTCGATCGGTCTGTCTGCAGGCTGCAGCGATGAACCGTGGCCGAGTAAGGAAGGGCACGTGTCGTAGTAGAGGCGCGGACGTAGCATGTCACGCAGTCCCGTCTATATCATGTACACGTACATACATCCAGGGTGCAAGAAAGTAAATACGGCCACATACGTACATACGGGCGGGGTCTCGAACGCCTACTAGCACATACGTACGGCCAGGACTCGTGTACATGAAGAGGCAGCGGAGAGCAGCGATGGCGTCCTGTTCATCGGCAGCCAACCGGCTGGGTCGGAACAGAGTAACTGCGTCATGTTCATCGGGAGGCAACGGAATGTGTCCTATTCATCGGGAGCCAACCGGCTTGGACGGAACAGCCAAAACGAGGCCTGGCGTACCACAGAATAGAGGAAACGGCCTTCTGTTTGATCGCCTACGGTCGAAACTGGATCCTGTTCACCGGGAGGGGTCTGGCGTACCACAAAACAGAGGAAACGGACTTCTCTTCGACATCCTACGGTCAAAACAGGGTCCTGTTGATTGGGAGGGGTGTGGCGTACCGCAAAACGAAGGAAACGGACTTCTCTTCGACCTCCTACGGTCGAAACGGGGGTCCTGTTCATCGGGAGGGGTGTGGCGTACCGCAAAATGGGACTCCACGGGCTACTGTTCATCCACCATCTACTGCCTCGCTCCAGCCTCCATGGGCTACTGTTCATCCACCATCAACCTCCTCCAGCCTCCACCTGCGACTGTTCATCCACGGCGTCTCCCTCCTGCCTCCACCAGCTACTGTTCATCCACAGGCTCCTGTTCATCCAGCCTCCACCGGCTACTGTTCAACCAGCCCTCCACGGGGCTACTGTTCATCCAGCCCTCCACCGGCTACTGTTCAACCAGCCCTCCACGGGGTCCTGTTCATCCACCCCCAACCGGCTCGATCGGGGTCCTGTTCATCCAGCGGCAATGGCCTCTACTACCACGGGGTCCTGTTCATCCAACCCCCACCGGGAACTGTTCATCCAACCCCCAACAACGCTCACTGTTCATCAAGAGGCAGCAGGTATGATCGGCTTCAGTTAGCAGTAGTAGCAAAGGAATCGCTCGATCGGGTTCAGTTAGTAGCCAGGGATCGATCGATCGCTCGGGTTCAGTAACGCATAGCTAGTGCAATCGCTCGGGTTCAGTAGGCGAACGCCTCGCTCAGGTTTAGTTAGAGCCCAACGCCTCGCACCCACGCGCATACGTGTACGAGAGAAATGCGCAATCCCTCCGTGCATCACTCGGCCCTGACCACCCACCGTAACCGGGAACTCCCCGATATTTTCCACGCCCTCGCTTCTACCATGGTTTTTTCCGTCATGGACGGCCCAAAGAATGTCATGCAGCTACGTCTCCGGCCCGCCAAGGACGAAAAGCCCATTTTCTGTCATGATTTTTTGTCATAGAAGTAGGAGCCCACCACATCTATGATGATACCAGGTTTTGTCACAATTATCGTCATAGAAGTGTCATAAGCATGACATTAAAAAAATTTCATTCGGCCCAAAATGTCATGGATGTGTCTTTTTTTGTAGTACTTTATATTACAAGCCAAGGGCCTCGAGGGCTCAAATACAAACAAGTCAGCGGAAGCAACAATATCTGAGTACAGACATAAGTTAAACAAGTTTGCCTTAAGAAGCCTAGCATAAAAGCAACAACGATCGAAAAGGCAAGGCCTCCTGCCTGGGAGCCTCCTATCTACTCCTGGTCGTCAGCGGTCTCCATGTAGTAGTAGGCACCGTCAGGGTAGTAGTAGCCGTCGGCGGTGGCATCTGGCTCCTGGGATCCGTCATCTGATCACAACAACCGGAAAGTAGAAAGTAGGGGGGAAAAGGTAGCAAAGCAACCGTGAGTACTCATCCGAAGTACTCGCAAGCATCAGATCTATACTAAGTATGCATTGGTATCAAGGGAAGGGATGAATCTGTGGACTATACTACAGAATGCCAGAATAGAAGGGAAGGCCTAGCCTATCGAAGACTAGCATCTTGCAGCAACAGAGGAGAGTAGAGTATCATAACATAAGTAATAAGTATGTTGTAGCATCCACGCCCAGAGGTCCTTCCTCAACTCCCTGCGAGAAAGCAATCCCAGAGCCATCATATCCATTTCATGCCTCAACATCCAGTTCTAGTTGTATCGATCGGGATACAACTCTGAGCGTCCATTACCGTGGACACGGCTATTCGAATAGATTAACTTCCCTGCAGGGGTGCACAAACTTACCCAACACACTCGATCAACTCTGGCCGGACACACCATCAGTTCAAGACCGGCCTCGGCCGATCAACACGCTGTAGTCCTACCTAGGCTCAACAGAGAGGCCAGCACGCCAGTCTACATCATAAATGCGAAGGGGCCATGGGCCAATCGTCCTTTGCAATCCTGCACGTTGCGAGGACGGCCAGGATCAGTCCTGGCTCCCTCCTTATACAAGGCAGGTGCTTACGCGGACCATTCGGGCACGTGCTGCTAAACCGCTCATGTCGGTGAGCTTTCGGAATAAACATACGATGCAGAGTGCCCATACTTATTCCCGCATGGTGGTCAGTGCGAAAAAGGACAGAGGCCTACTCGGATCACATATCCAAACCGTTAGTGTCTTGGGAGCGCGCAGTAATGATCAATGATCCACGAAATGTGGTCCCATCGCCCCGTCTCATGGACTTACGGCAAGGGCTAAGAACGCCTGGCCGTGCCGCGTAGAAATCTCGCGGGTACCCTCCAGGTCAACCCGACTTCACATCACTCGCAGGTACCCCTCGGGGCCGACCCGATGCCATCATGGTTCTGTGGTAAGTCAAAGTAACCGTGTGTCTGAAACAACAAGGGGGAAACCCAAGGAATCACCCTTGATGGATTCCCACTCGATGTAACCGTCAAGGCGAACTTGGAGGAATCACCCTTGGTGGTCCACACTTGAGGGGTTGCACGACAGAGTCATATCGGGAGTGGTGAAGGAGGAATCACCCTCGAAGACCATGACCGATTAGCTACACGACAAAGATCTCATCAGAAGTGCTATACGAGGTATCACCCTCGGCACTCGACAGTATCTCTGCAGAGTCGTACAACTAAGGGGGTGTGATGTGATGTGTCGGGCTTGGGACGTCGATCACGTTGATTGAGTCATCGAAGGTAAAGCGGGGGCAACAGGAACAAGGTGAGGGGTCACTGATGGATCACTAATCAACCTATACTAAGCAGATTAGGATAAGCAGGTAAGGTAACAATTGCAGGTTACAAAATCAAGCTATGCATCAGAATAGGAGCAATCAAATACAGTAGCAAAATCTAATGAAAGCATGAGAGAGAATGGAATGGGCGATATCGGAATGATCAAGGGGGGTTTGCTTGCCTGGAAGCTCTGCTGAAAAGGCCTGGTCGTCAGGGGTGTAGTCGGCGTCAGGAGTAGCATCGGTCTCGGTGTCTACCGGAGAGAAGAGGGGGAAGAAACAATGAATATAAAGCAAACAAGTGCAACACTATACATGACATGACAATATGCAGAGCTAGGGGTGTTCTAACACAGGACTACACGTTGCAGACGGAGAGGGAAAACATCCGGAGGGGTTTTCCCGGCGTTTGGCATTTTCGGACAGATGAAAAGAGGGGGACGGTTCCTTGTTCAGCATGCTAGAGGCGGGTGAGAGATGAACAGATTGCATATTCGCATTCGTTGGATTTTTCTGAGAAACGTTCATATATAAATTATTTTCATCTGACTTACGGATTATTTTATATTAATTTTCAAAGTTTTTATCATTTTTCGGAATTTCTAGAATTAATTTAATTTGAATTACCCAAATAGTAAAATGCTAAGTGCACCCGGTCCTGTGCACCCAGTAGTGTATCAGAGGCTGACAGTGGGGCCCAGTTTACAACACAGTCAGCAGTCAACCATGGGCTTTGACTGGTCAAACTGACTAGTGGGCCCCACCTGTCATAGGCAGAGTTATTTAACAGAGGGTTATTTTAACTAACTAACTTAATTAGCTATTGGGACCCATCTGTCAGTGTCACATTAAGTTAACATATTAGTTTAATTAGTAATTTAGTTAATTAGTGTCATGGGGCCTGCCTGACAGCGACTGGAGCTGCCAAGTCAGCACGTTGACTAGGTCAACACAGTCAACGGGGCCAGGGGACCCACTGGCCAGTGGCTCTGGGGGTGGCCCAGCCAGGCCACGTCGGCTGGTGGCCGGCGACTCGCCGCCGGCGGCCATTCTAACGACGGAGCGGCTCGGGACTCGCCGGGAATTGTCCACGGCGCACCATTTAGTGCGGGGGGCGGCCGTTCGAACGAGGAGACAGCGCCGCAGCGACTAGTGGCGATGGCGTGGCCGGACTTGGCTAGAAGCGGCGGCGGTGACGAGCACGGGCGGTAGCGGCATTCGGGTGAATGCGGCAATGTAGACGCGGAGCACGGCGGGGGCTGCGAGCGGGCGCTATGGCCTCCTACGGCGCTGTTGAGCGCGGCCAAGTGCTCGGGCATGAGCTCCAGTGGCCATGGGCGCGACGCGGAGCACGGAAGCAGCGGCGGGACTCGGACATGGCGGGGGAATATCTAGGGGATGCGTACGAGTAGACAGTGAGGGGGAGGAGAGGCGGGAGCTCACTGCCATTGCAGAGACAGCCCGAGGACGACTCGAGGTGGTCGGAGCCGTCTACGGCATGCAGCGGCCCGGGGAGGTAGACGGTGGCGTTCGGGGTCCAAGTAGAGGCGGCGAGTTCAAGTTCGGGGCCGGGGAAGATGTAGCGGGGCACGGCGGTGCTCAGGGACGCGTCGGATCGGCCCAGGGATGGCGGTGGCCGCAGTTACTCCGTCGGCATGGCCACGGACACGCCCATGGGCGGGTGGATCTGAGGGGGAGAGAGCACGGGCGAGGGGGAGAGGGGCGAGAGGGCGCGGTGAGGGGAAGATCTAAGGGCTCTAGGGTTTCGGGGGAAGGAGAGGGGCGTCTGGGGGGCTTATTCGTGTGAGCAGGCCGGCAGATGGCGGACGCGTGTGGTCGCCGTGCCATGGACATGCTGCACGCATCCAGCGCGACGGGGGTGAACATGGGAAGGGGAAAAGCAGGGGAGTGGGCTGGGCCTCGCTGGGTGGGCTAAGGCCCAGGGAAACAAGGGGGGTTTTCTTTCCTTTTCTTTTTAAGTTTTGTTTTCTTTTTCTGCTTCTTTTTTATTTGTTCTATTTGCCTTTATTTTTAATAGCAAACTAGTTTTACAAAATATGATACCTGGTCCATAAATATTGTTGCAAATTTAAGCAATGCCACAAAAAGTTTGGGAGGCCTTTGAATTAGTTTGGAATTTTCATAACTTGAAATAGCAATTAAAATATTGTTTTGGCCCCTATTTTAATTGTTTTAGGGCATTTAAATACTTTATAAAATGTTGGTTTCTCCAAGACAACTACTCAGTGATTATTTGCAATATTATGAACATTTTTGTTTTCATGTTTGTGAATTTCTTAATTTCACTTATAATTTGAATTTGAAATATTGTTGGATTTTTATCAAGGGGCAATTTGGCTTAGTAAATCTTGATGACATGGCACCATTAGTAGGAGATTACTGCCGCATGATTCTTGGGGTGTTACATCTTGCCATGGGAAGAGGTGCTTTGTAATGGGTTCGATCTTGCGGTGCTCAATCCCAGTGACAGAAAGGGACATGACACGCATGTATCGTTGCTATTAAGGGTTAAAAAATGGGGTTTATTCATATGTGAGTTTATCTTTTCTACATCATGTCATCTTGCTTAAGGCGTCACTCCATTTTTCCATGAACTTAATACACTAGATGCATGCTAGATAGCGGTCGATGTGTGGAGTAATAGTAGTAGATGCAGGCAGGAGTCGGTCTACTTGTCTCGGACGTGATGCCTATGTATGATCATTGCCTTGGATATCATCATAATTATTTTCTTTTCTATCAATTGCCCAACAGTCATTTGTTTACCCACCGTATGTTATTTTCTTGAGTGAAGCCTCTAGTGAAAACTATGGCCCCCGGGTCTATCTTTTATTATATATTAAAACTAAAAATACCTTGCTGCAATTTTCTTTTATTTATTTTATCTTGTATTTTTGTCCGATCTATCTATCAAAAGCTATACAATTTAATCTTGCTCATGACCGTTGAGGGATTGACAACCCCTCTGCGCGTTGGGTTACAAGTATTTGTTGTATGTGTGCAAGTGCTGTTTACATTGTGTTTCTTTGATAACCTTGGTTTCATAAGTGAGGGAAATACTTATCTCTACTGTAATGCATCATCCTTTCCTCTTCGAGGAAATCCCAACGTAGCTCACAAGTAGCACCATGTGACACAAATTATGAGATAATCTGGGTTGAGGTCGGCATCACTAGAACGGGAAAGAGGTCGGGCTGCAACAAGGAAGACCGATTCGCCTTGAGCCCAGCAACATATATCGTGAGGCAAAAGGAACATAAGTGTGACACATTGTACAGGTTCACCGAATCGTCTTCATCAGACACTTGGAGTCGACATGTTTTACTAGAAGTTGCTACCAATTGGTTGAGCCGGATGTGATCTGACTCGCGACCAAGTGGACAAGAACCTAAGGGGCCGCGCGCTTAATGGAAGGAACCCGTGAGGCCGGATCCGACTTCGCGAGTCGGATGTGATCCTACTTGAACTCGGATCCGGGCAAGCAAGCTTTGGGCTTTAGGATCCATGCGGGGCCCATGTTGAGCCCGCGACGGATTCTAATACATAGTGGAGTTGCCGCACACGTACTAAGTTGATCACTTCAGCGTTTGTCGTTAGGGCTTTGCATGTGTTGCAACTAGCCACCTCCACTCGCTGTCAGTTGCGTGATTGGACCTAGCAGTCCGTCGCATGACTTTCCTCCTACATGCATGGATATCGTTCGAGGCGTTGCACTTGTGCCGCTCCGGAAAACCTGTTTGTGGGATCTGACGATCGGCTATTCGAGGAAGATCAGACAAGGAGGAGATGAACTCCGTGGACGCGCTGCCCCGACTCTTCTTCCGTTGCACGACACTGCACATCTAGTGGTAATGATCCATGAGCCATCTCCATAGCATGTTCCTGGTTGATCTGCGTGTAGATTTTTTTTATATTGCAGCTGATGCACCTAGCGTAGCCTAACACCATTAACTACCTCGCCGGTTGCCCTCACATCCGCCCGCTATTTAAACACCAGGCCCGACCATAGCCGCATCCACAACATCCTCCACTTCCTTTCTCCTCTGGTCACCACGCCCACCATGGCTTCCTTGATCTCCATTGTCGTCTAGGACAACCTCTCATCCGAGCAGCAGCAGAAGATCGCTACCATTGCAGCCAGCTAACAAGCTGACAGGGAGACAGAGGCCAGCGCTGCGGATGCGCCAATGGAAAAGGCGGTCAAAGACGAGTCGACGCCTTGCCTTGCCGACCAATGCCGTCATCACCATGGCAATGCTCATGCTAAATACACCGAGATGGTGTTGGCAGAGAGGGGGGCCGCTATCTGGCAGGTGCAGGATGACCAAGAGTACAACCTCTACCACCTCGATGAGCAATGGCTACGGAGGAGCAACTCACCGCCGGCACGGCCATCACGCAAGACATGGACATGCCCGAGCATGAGGCTCTGCTTGAGTCCTACCGCTTCGCCCGCGACATTCGCCGCGACAGCCTCCATCAGGCGGAGTTAGAAGCGGCCTTCAAGGAGATCAATAAAGCGGTGGATGAAGTGTGTGGCAGAAGTGAGGATGAGGACAACATCGCCAGCGTCGCCTCGGTCGTGCCCCACTGCCACGACCACGAACCCGACAGGTCCGCAAGCACCGCCGATAGTGAGGAAGAGTAGAGCATAGGACGTCATCGATGCTCAGGTCCCAGGAAGGCCAACACTCCTCCCCTCCCGTTGAAGCCAAGCTTGACGGGCTCATCATCATGGATGATTAGCCACAAGTAGGATACGAAGGCGGAGCTTCATTTTCCGGGGCTCATGGCTGGTCAGACATGGGGAGCGGCGCCAACGGTCATTTAGAATAGTAGACTAAGGCATAGCCTAGTGGTGGGAAGGGGCTGATGCCTTCCCACCCACCCAGGTTCAAGGCATGGTACTTGCAATTTGGGTTTGTTGCACCAATTATACTGTAGGGGGTTCCCTTACAGTCTTTCTGTCAAAAAACGGTCATTTAGAATAGGCTTAAAGTTTCGTTTAGTTCAAATATATCCAAATGTAATGAATTTGCTCCAGTTTAGATGAAAAGCATATGATTTTATGTAAAAATCTTCCAATTATGAATAAATGTCGTTTGGTTTGTTTAATATGCATTGGCGCCAAGCCAAACACTTCCCAGGCCCAACTATAGCCGCATCCACAACATCCTCCGCTCCCTTTCTCCTCTCGGCACCACGCCCACCATGGCCTCCTCGAGCTCCAAAGCCATCTAGGATAGCCTCTCGGCCGATCAGTGATGTCTACTACGCAACTTTATTCTTGTAGACTCGTGTTGGGCCTCCAAGCGCAGAGTTTTGTGGGACAGTAGCAATTTTCCCTCAAGTGGATGACCTAAGGTTTATCAATTCGTGGGAGGCATAGGCTGAAGATGGTCTCTCTTAAACAACCATGCAACCAAATAACAAAGAGTCTCTTGTGTCCCCAACACACCCAATACAATGGCAAATTGTATAGGTGCACTAGTTCGGTGAAGAGATGGTGATAAAAGTGTAATATGGATGGTAGAAATATATTTTTATAATCTGAATAAATAAAAACAGCAAGGTAGCATTTGATAAAACGGAGCACAAACGGTATTGCAATGCTTGAAAATGAGGCCTAGGGTCCGTACTTTCGCTAGTGCAATCTCTCAACAATGCTAATCTAATTGGATCATATAGCCATCCCTCAACGTGCGATGAATAATCACTCCAAAGTTCCTATCTAGCGGAGAACATAAGACGAAATTGTTTGTAGGGTACGAAACCACCTCAAAGCTATTCTTTCCGATAAATCTATCCTAGAGTTCGTACTAAAATAACACCAAGCTGTTCTTTCCGATCGATCTAACCAAGAGTTCGTACTAAAATAACACCATATGATACACATCAACCAACTCTAATGTCACCTAGATACTCCAATGTCACCGCGAGTATCCGTGAGTTTATTATACGATATGCATCAAACAATTTCAGATTCATAACACTCAATCCAACACAAAGAACCTCAAAGAGTGTCCCAAGATTTCTACCGGAGAAACAAAGACAAGAACGTGCATCAACCCCCATCCATAGATTACCCCAATGTCACCTCGGGAATCCGCGGGTTGAGTGCCAAAACATATATCAAGTGAATCAATATGATACCCCATTGTCACCACGGGCATTCATAGCAAGACATACATCAAGTGTTCTCAAATCCATAAAAGTATTCAATCCGATAAAACGAAATCTCAAAGGGAAAACTCAATTCACAACAAGATAGAGAGGGAGAAACACCATATGATCCAACTATATTAACAAAGCCCGCGATACATCAAGATCGTGCCATCTCAAGAACACGAGAGAGAGAGATTAAACACATAGCTACTGGTACAAACCCTCAGCCCCGAGGGTGGACTACTCCCTCCTCATCATGGTGGCCGCCGGGGTGATGAAGATGGCCACCGGTGATGATTTCCCCCTCCGGCAGGGTGCTGGAACGGGGTCTAGATTGGTTTTCCATGGCTACAGAGGCTTGCGGCAGCGGAACTTCTGATCTAGGGTTACCCCGAGGGTTTTTGGAATATTTGGGAATTTATAGGGCGAAGAGGCGGTGCGAGAGGCCACCGAGGTGGGCACAACCAACCTGGGCGCGCCTGGGCCCCCAGGCGTGCCCTGGTGGGTTGTGCTCTCCTCGGAGCTCCCCTCTGGTACTTCTTTGGCCCACCGGGTGTCTTCTGGTCCAGAAAAAATCTCCAAAAAGTTTCACCGCGTTTGGACTCCGTTTGGTATTGATTTTCTGCGATGTAAAAAACAAGCAAAAAACAGCAACTGGCACTGGGCATTATGTCAATAGGTTAGTCCCAAAAAATGATATAAAGTTGCTATAAAATGATTGTAAAACATCCAAGAATGATAATATAACGGCATGAATACTTCATAAATTATAGATACGTTGGAGACGTATCAATCAGCAATAGGAGATTGCTGCCATTGCAGCCGGCTGGCAGGCCAGCAGGGAGATGGAGACCAACGCTGCGGACACGCCAATGGAAGAGGCGGCTGAAGACGAGCCGACACCCCCGTCCTCGCTGGCCAATGCTAACATCGGCATGGGCGAGTCCCATGCTCACTACACCGAGATGATGTTGGCAGAGCCGGAGGCTACGCTCCGGCAGGTGCATGCCGACCATGAGTGCAACCTCCGCCTACTCGACAAGCACCAGCGCACAGAGGAGCAACTCGCTGCTAGCACGGCCATCGCACCAGACATGGACGTGCCCGAGCAGGAGGCGTTGCTTGAGTCCTACCGCTCCGCCCACGACATTCGCCGCGACCGCCTCCATCAGGTGGAGTTAGAAGCCGCCTTCAAGGAGATCGATGAGAACCCACAAGTATAGGGTATCAGTTTTAGCCTTTCTCGATAAGTAGGAGTGTCAAGCCCAACGAGGAGCTAAAGGTAGAATTTATATTCTCTCAAGTTATATCGACCACCGATACAACTCTACGCACACTTGACATTCGCTTTACCTAGAACAAGTATGAAACTAGAAGTACTTTGTAGGTGTAAAGGGATAGGTTTGCAAGATAATAAAGAACACATAAATAAAAGCTAGGGGCTGTTTACATAAAGAAACAATTAAGTTAGTTTTAGTACAGAGCTTTTTGTCACAAGAAAGTTATTTGTCCCTAGGCAATCGATAACTAGACCGGTAATCATTATTGCAATTTCATATGAGGGAGAGGCATGAGCTAACATACTTTCTCTACTTGGATCATATGCACTTATGATTGGAACTCTAGCAAGCATCTGCAACTACTAAAGATCATTAAGGTAAAACCCAACCATAGCATTAAGTATCAAGTCCTCTTTACTCCCATACGCAACAACCCACTTACTCGGGTCTATGCTTCTGTCACTCACGCGACCCACCATAAGAGAATCATGAACATATTGCAACACCCTACAGCGGGGATCCCTCATGCTTGCGCGACATGGAGAGCACCATAGGACAGCACCAATAATAAAACATACAACTCAAACCAATCACGATCATCAATCAACCCATAGGACAAAACAAATCTACTCAAACATCTTAGGATAGCCACATATCATTGGATAATAATATATAGCATTCAGCACCATGTTTAAGTAGAGATTACAGTGGGTAAAAGAGAGATTACACCGCTGCATGGAGGGGGATAGAGTTGGTGATGACAGCGGCGAACTTGTTGGTGTAGATCGTCGTCATGATGATGGCCCCAGCGGCGTTCCGGTGCCACCAGGAGAGAGCCCCCCCTCTTCTTCTTCTTCCTTGACCTCCCCCCCCCCTAGATGGGAGGAGGATTTCCCCTCTGGTCCATGGCCTTCATGGCAGCGGAGGGGCGGGAGCCCCTCCAAGATCGGATTTATCTCTCTGTTTCTCTTTTGTTTCACGTTCCTCTTTTCTGGCCTTTCACCGTTTCTTAAATTCCCGGAGATCCGTAACTCCGATTGGGATGAAATTTTAATATAATTTTCTTTCAAATATTATCTTTATTGTGGCTAAAGAAGGGCGCCAACCGCCTTACGGGGTGGCCACAAGCCTTCTGGGCGCGCCTCAGGTAGGGGGGGGCGCCCCTCGAGCTTGTGGGCCCCTCGGGCATCGTCTCGCGTTGATTCTTTTTCCCAAAAATCACATATATTCCAAAATAAATTGCCATAAATTTTTATCACGTTTGGACATTGTTTGATATGGGTATTCTACGAAACAAAAAACATGCAACAAACAGGAACTGGCACTGGGCACTGGATCAATATGTTAGTCCTAAAAATAATATAAAATGTTGCCAAAAGTATATAAAAGTTGTAGAATATTGGCATGAAACAATCAAAAATTATAGATACGATGGAGACGTATCAATGTCCCCAGGCTTAATTCCTGCTCGTCCTCGAGGAGGTAAATGATAAAAAAAAGATAATTTTTGATGTGGAATGCTACCTTGCATAATATTGATCATGTAATCTAACCATACACTACTGCAGGATGTTGCTAACGCGACACTACAATCAGAGACCCTTCGACGAAACTTGTGTGTGATGCATTAATCGCAAACGGTGATGTAAAAAAACCGTCAAAAAAGATACAAAATGTTTGTGATGGCGGATACATCAAACATGGTTCAGATTTTAGTTGTGTGTGCGATGCGGGGCAAACGGTTCAGTTTAATGAACTATTTGCGACGAGGCAAACCAACAGAAATGGGCAGCCAGATGAAGGCGTGTGTGATATATGGCATACATTTCACTCGGATAAACTATTTTTGATGAGGCGGAACAAAAGAAATGGGCAGCCAGATGAAGGTGTGTGCGATATACGGCATACAGTTCACTCGGGTGAACTGTTTGTGATTAGGCAACACAAAAGACACGGTCAGCCAGATCAAGGTGTGGGTGATATACGGCATACGGTTCACTCGGATGAACTGTTTTCGATTAGGCAACGCAACAGAAATGGTTCAGCCAGATTAAGGTGTGTGCAATGGAGGGCATACAGTTCATTCCGATAAACTGTTTGTGTTGAGCCAAGAGAACAGAAACGTTTCGTGTAAACAAGATGTGTGTGATACGCGACAAACATCCAATTACATAGGTGGCTAGTACACACATGACATTTCCACACACCAAAGTAAACTATTACATGCATAATTAACTAGGATAAACGATCATCTGATCATCATCTACTTCTTGTGACGCTTGCCGCCACTGCTCTACTAGGACAAATGGAACAGTATTCTTTACTATGAATAGTGTGCTCTGTTGGGCACTCAGGTATATGGATCATAGCCTTGGGCGAGCAATGTGCCCGCACGCGACGTGCTAGCTCGATGTTCCTTCTATGCTAAGTTTCCATTAATTGATGGTGTTTTATGAACACGCCACCGTTTCCCGCCATTTCCACTAGTTTCCCGCCGCCATCTAGCGACATTGCGCATAAACCTAGGCGGCGCGCGACGCACAGAGGCAACAAGCGCAGCCTGTAGCACATCCACCTTTTCCAAGCATGTCAACCCACCAAAGCGCCGCCTCTGCCATCAACCTCCTCGACGAGGAAAACGAGAAGGCACCACCGCCCGTCGAGGCTGAGGCGCTCCTCGGCAACGTGATGGACGACGCCGTGATGCGTGTCATCGCATGGGTTGAGCAGACCCTTGGTGCATGGCGCTTCAGCGCCACGGATCAAGATAGGCATGTCAGCGTCGAGAGGCTGCAGCTCGCTGCACAAGATGATCGATGGTGCGCCGCAGAGCAAGCTAGGCGCGTCCGCGCCGATAGGCTATGGCTCGCCGCACACTGAGACCGTTGGAGCGCCACAGAGCAAGAGGCGCGGCGTGCCGCACAGCAAGAGCGGATCCATCGGTGCTTGCCTGTAGTCGATAGGGCATCGCAGCTGGGTACATGTCCCGTCAGTACCCCCATTCCTCGCCAGGGGTGGGTAGAGGCCATCTATGCCTTACTTGCACCAGAGGCCGGCCGCGCCGTACTTGCATCGGATGCCCGCCGCTTCGTTCGCATGGGTCGCGCCATTTGCCTTGTCCGTGGCCCGCTCGATGCCAACGCACTGGTCGCTAGGCTCGACCGCCTCCTTGGCTCAGGTGTCCACCTGGGCGCAATAGAGGAACATGGCCGTCGCATCCTCGAGCTGGTGATCTCCGATGAAATAGCCAACTTGGAGCTCGAGATCGCGCTCCAGATGTACCACGAGCATGTCGACCGCTTGGACGAACGCCTGCACGAGTTCAGGCAGAGCCAAGAGCTACCGTAGGCAAGGGTTGCTGGTCATGATCTCATGGACGCGTTTTATTTTGTTGAGTCGTTTCGACGTGGATCGCTATGTATTCACAGCAATCATAATATTGCTCTGTTTATTGCTCTGTTTCAATGTGTGTACTCTGTTTTCCATTCTTATATGTTCTATTTCAATGTGTGTATATATGTTTTCCATTCTGTATATGTGGATGATAACAGCTAGATACAAATTAGTATACGAAAACAGATAGAAAATGGAATTCATAATATATATTAATTGTTCAATAGTTCATCACATAATATATATAATATCATCACATATACGTGATGATACTTAACTACTAGGTACAATGCATAAAATTGAAAACGAACAATACTAAAACTAATAATACCTCCTGGGGGCAGTATTCCAACAGCCCCTCGCCAGCAGCTCCGTGGTGCGCGGCGTCTTCCCAGCGCGGAGGCAGTACTCCGCCTCCTCCGCCTCGCAGCGCTTGACTTACCGATCTGCCTCTTGCTGGCAGACGAGCACGAACGATCTTGCCATTTCGTTGGCCGCCCACCGGAGCTTCTCGTCGGTGGCACGCTGGAGCTTATTCGCCCACCTCCACGCAGCGATGAGGCGCCTAGCGCCTTTGACCTTCCTTGTGAAGTACCCGTCTTCGTACACCTCCTCTGCACGATGACGTGCCCGCCCCCAAAGCTCCACCACCTCCTTTTTCCAGGCGGCATCACGGGCTTCACAGGCCACCTGGTACCTGGCTTCCTCCTCCGCCATCTCCTTCTTGAACGCCACTTGCCTGGCTTTCTCAGCCGGCGGCAGCGACTTCCACAGACAAAGATTGTACTGGTCCCAGAACCACTCCAAAGTTGGGGGGTCCGGTGCAACCTTGTCCGGTGGCGCGTAGGGGTCCTCCTCGTCGCTGCTCTTCGACTGAGCGTCCTTGGGGGGTGGCGCCTCCTCGTCGGCGCGTGGGCAGATCGGCGGCGCCATGGCACAGATTTGAGAGAGAGAGAGAGAGAGGGCGAGCGAGGGGAGGATGTAGATGAGAATGCAGGCGGGATGACGTGAGCAAGGTAGTATTTATTGGCGGCCGAAATATAGATCGACGGGAACAGTACACATGCCGGTCGCCAGAATTTACGAGTACTGTAGTTTGAATTACACACGATTCCCGCAGCAAAAGCCGTGTGTGAACTTAATAGCTGACGGTTTCCAATACAGAACCGCGTCTGATTAATAACCCGCGCCACTCACCTTCCAAAACCTCGAGGTGCGAAATAGAGTGCCAATCATGTGGGGCCTGGTTGTCTTGCCAGATCTTTACAATTTCTTTTTTTAACACCAGATATGTACATCGTGTGATCATTTTTTAATTTTTGGAATTTAAATGCCATGGCACTCCATGCATGTGTCCAAGCTGTGACACCAATATGTTTGAAAATTCGTTCCAATTTACTGCACATCGAATTAACTCGCACACAAGTACACAAATATGATTTTTCAAACTGTTATGGTTAGCCGTTGCATATAGATGTAGTTCAAATTTGGATTACGGTCATTAAATGGCTAGAAAATCACTTAAATGTCTTAAAAAGGTCAAATGACCCCTGAAATTTTCCAAATTTTGACATGACAGTTGTATTAGTGCACGTTAACTGTAGAAATTTTTTGAAGGCCATAAGAGGAAGCTATCGTCGATTCGTCATCAAACATGCATTGTTCCCTCTCGGAACCACGGGCCTTCTAGTGAGTTGCTCCGGTTTGTGAGGGGTATGTGTCCAAACTTTCGTCAAACAGGCCAATTTTTTTACCACATCATCTTGGTGGCATGACATTATGTCAAGCAAGGTTTCATGTGTTTCTGATCATTTTTTAATTTTTTGGAATTTAAATGCCATGGCACTCCATGCATGTGTCCAGGCCGTGACACCAATATGTTTGAAAATTACTTCCAATTTACTGCACATGGAATTAACTCACACACAAGTACACAAATATGATTTTTCAAACCGTTATGGTTAACCGTTGCATGTAGATGTAGTTCAAATTTGGATTGCTGTCATTAAATGGCTAGAAAATCACTTAAATGTCTTTAAAAGGTCAAATGACCCCTAGAATTTTCTAAATTTTCACATGACAGTTGTATTAGTGCACGTTAACTGTAGAAATTTTTTGAAGGCCATAAGAGGAAGCTATCGCCCGTTCGTCATCAAACATGCATTGTTCCCTCTCGGAACCACGAGCCTTCTAGTGAGTTGCTTCGGTTTGTGAGGGGTGTGTGTCCAAACTTTCATCAAACATGCCAATTTTTTTACCACATCATCTTGGTGGCTTGACATTACATCAAGCAAGGCTTCATGTGTTTCTTATCTTTTTCTATATTTTTTTGGAATTTAAATGTCATGGCACTCCATGCATGTGTCGAGGCCGTGACACCAATATGTTTGAAAATTCCTTCCAATTTACTTCACATGGAATTAACTCGCACACAAGTACACAAATATGATTTTTCAAACCGTTATGGTTAGCCGTTGCATGTAGATGTAGTTCAAATTTGAATTACGGTCATTAAATGGCAAGAAAATCACTTAAATGTCTTTAGAAGGTCAAATGACCCCTGGAATTTTCAAAATCTTCACATGACAGTTGTATTAATGCATGTTAAATGTAAAAAAATTGAAGGCCATAAGAGGAAGCTATCGCCCGTTTGTCATCAAACATGCATTGTTCCCTCTCGGAACCACGAGCCTTCTAGTGAGTTGCTCCGGTTTGTGAGGGGTGTGTGTCCAAACTTTCGTCAAACATGCCAAATTTTTTACCACATCATCTTGGTGGAATGACTTTACATCAAGCAAGGCTTCATGTGTTTCTGATCTTTTTTTAATTTTTTGGAATTTAAAATGCCATGGCACTCCATGCATGTGTCGAGGCCGTGACACCAATATGTTTGAAAATTCCTTCCAATTTACTGCACATGGAATTAACTCGCACACAAGTACACAAATAAGATTTTTCACACAGTTATGCTTAGCTATTGCATGTAGATGTAGTTCAAATTTGAATTACGATCATTAAATGGCTAGAAAATCACTTAAATGTCTTTAAAAAGTCAAATGACCCCTGGAATTTTCAAAATTTTCAAATGACAGTTGTATTAATGCACATTAACTGTAGAAATTTTTTGAAGGCCGTAAGAGGAAGCTATCGCCCGTTCGTCATCAAACATGCATTGTTCCCTCTCGGAACCATGAGCCTTCTAGTGAGTTGCTCCGGTTTGTGAGGGGTGTGTGTCCAAACTTCCGTCAAACATGCCAAATTTTTTACCACATCATCTTGGTGGCATGACATTACATCAAGCAAGGTTTCATGTGTTTCTGATCGTTTTTTAATTTTTTGGAATTTAAATGCCATGGCACTCCATGCACGTGTCCAGGCCGTGACACCAATATGTTTGAAAATTCCTTCCAATTTACCACACATGGAATTAACTCGCACACAAGTACACAAATATAATTTTTCAAACCGTTATAGTTAGCTATTGCATGTAGATGTTGTTCAAATTTGAATTACGGTCATTAAATGGCTAGAAATCACTGAAATGTCTTAAAACGGTCAAATGACCCCTGAAATTTTTCAAATTTTCACATGACAGTTGTATTAGTGCATGTTAACTGTAGAATTTTTTTGAAGGCCATAAGAGGAAGCTATCGCCCGTTCGTCATCAAACATGCATTGTTCCCTCTCGGAACCACGAGCCTTCTAGTGAGTTGCTCCGGTTTGTGAGGGGTGTGTGTCCAAACTTTTGTCAAACAGGCCAATTTATTTACCACACCATCTTGTTGCCATGCCATTACGTCAAGCAAGGTTTCATATGTTTCTGATCATTTTTCAATTTTTTGGAATTTAAATGCCATGGCACTCCATGCTTTGTGTCATAGTCGTGAGACCAATATGTTTGAAAATTCCTTCCAATTTACTGCACATGGAATTAACTAGCACACAAGTACAAAAATATGACTTTTCAAACCGTTATGGTTAGCTGTTGCATGTACATGTAGTTCAAATTTGAATTACGGTCATTAAATGGCTAGAAAATCACTTAAATGTCTTAAAAGGTCAAATGACCCCTGAAATTTTCCAAATTTTTACATGACAGTTGTATTAGTACTACAAATTTTCTCGTACATTTAAAATACCATCTGTTGCCACTTTACTCCAAATTCGTCTTTCACAGCTAATAAAAAATATCAACAACATCACACACAGTTTTTTTCTAGGAACCGTTTGCGATGAAAGTTCATGGGTCTATTTAAGTCTTCCTCCTTAAGCTTCGCCGGCTTCGTCTGCTCCAGTGCCGGCAACCCCAGAATCCACGAATTCTGATCCCCATTCCCGCAACCCCTTCTTGCAAAGATGACGCCGTGGAAACGCTTCGTGAGGGCCCATACGGTGGTCGCGTCTTCCCCGAGTGCCGCCGCCTGAGCCGAGAGCGCGGCCGCTTACACCGAGAGTGCCACAGCATCCGCATTGAGCGCAGCCGCATTTGCCGAGGGGGCGTCTACGGCAGCCGACAGGGCAGCTGCAGCACCCGAGACGGCTGCAGCAGCAGCTGCGACGGCGGTTGCAAACACTGAGAGCGCTCGAGCTGCCGTCCGTGCTGCCGATGTTGCCCTGGACCGGGTCGAGGCCATCCACGCCAAGATCGAGGACGCACACGCCAAGATATTCCAGGCCACCTCGAAATTCAGCATACAACCCACGTCCGAAAAGGTGGCGATGGCCACGGAGCACCTTCTTCCTCATGAGATCCCCGAGCGGGAGCTAGAGATGCAGGAGGCGGCGGAGATCGAGGAACGCCGGGAGGAGGAGTTGCGCGTGGCCGAGGTCGAGGTAGAGAAGAGTCTATCCATCAAGGAATCGGCGGTGGAGTACCAAGGCGAGCTCTGGCGCAGCCACTACTACGAGTACTACAACCTTGAGGGTGGCGCCGAGGACGAGGACACAGTCGACTTCAGCAGGGAGGACGTGGAGTCCACCAACGGCGGCATGTCGCCAGGACAAGTCATCAACGTCTCATCTCACACCGGCGATGCATAGGCCGGCGCGGTGGCGGCTTTGTTAAAATTATGCATACTTAGGCTTTGTTTTTAATGCTGGTCTTTTGTTAGAGCAATGTTTAGGTCAACTGGCTATGTTTAATTACTAAAATTGCTCGATTCAGTAAGTGTGGTCTGTGTGCTGTACGCTCTTTTGTGTGCCCAAATTAGCAAGCGATGTTAAATTATGCAATGACATGGATGAGGACAGTACCCAGGGAAATTTCCACCAAAATTTGAATTATCAAACTCATCCCATGTGCGTAAAGCAGAAGAATCGTTTGCAATGCACACAATCGTTCAAAGTGAATGGTGTCCGGCGGCACCGCGCGCAAAGTTTCCCTCCACATTTCGAATTTTTTTGCCTACCGCCGAAATATCTACCCCCCTTCCCCACCCCCTTTTCTCCTTGACCACAAGTCACATTTCCACTGTTTCCTTCTTCCTTCCTTCCGAAGCTATAGCCGCTTCCTCACTTGCTTCCTCGCTCTCGCTGTCTCGCATCCTACTGCCGGGGTTGCCATGGTCTTCTTCAATGACCTCTCCAGCGGTTCCTCCTCCGACGACGACTCTTTCACCACCCGGGTATGCCTCTCTTCTCTCTCTCGGGTTATGACTTGGAATGAAGGATTATAATCCAGCGGTCGATTTGAGTCATTTCTTCCTCTTGTAGCTCCCTAGGACCATCAGTTGCAACAAATGGAGCGGGGTGGCTGAAGATCTGCCTGCTCGTTGTCACCATCAATCTCCATGTGTGAAGTTAGTTGCGTTTGAATCTGTGGACAGTGGGAGGAAGTTTCTGGCATGTGCAGAGAAGGTTAGCCCCCACTTTCGTTATTACAAATCATTTGTTAGATGTGATTCAAATACTGTCACTGTGCTATGTTATTCTGGATGTTAAGACAGTGTCACAGTTTGTACCTAGTATATAAAAATGTTGCCTTCTCATCAGTGGTGCCACTAGAAAATTATTTGGCACCGCTTCAGCAGTTTATGCAGCCGACTTTGGTCCACACATCCGAGCAGCCAAGCAGTAAAATACTAAATCTTTATGGCTCGAAGGAACTGGGCATCGGAGCAACTAGGTGCTCCGGAGTCTGGTTCCCTAATTTTTTTCCGCTGCATCGGCTCGCCAGTGCAGGGCACCGGTGCCAAATGTAGCAACAGTTGTCTTGACACTAGTTTTGGCATACATAGTGGATGGCCTTAGTGCTATTAGTTCTATGTTACTAAATTTGTGCATGTACACGCCTGTTAGTATCAATTTGATGCCATCCAAACACTGTCGCTATGCTGTTACAGTTATATTTAGCTTCCTCATAAAATGTTCAATTTGTTATTTATAGTACATGACTAAGAACTTGTAGCGTTGTTGTAGTTAATTATAGCTTTTGATGTTTCAAAATTTGGTTGTTGTCTCAGTAGCAATTAATTCATTTGCACATTGATCTTTTTGAGAAGATATGTCATAATTAACATGTTTCTTTAGTTTTTCAAATATGTATTTGGTGATTTTCTATATTGCTATAAACCCATTTCCCCTACAATTGTTACTGATCTAGTTTTAAATATTATAGGATGAACGAAAGTGTTCTTACCTGGAGTGGGTTGATCAAGAGTGGCCACAGTCTTTGAAGATGTGCCTAGCAAAGCTCTGGAGCATGTATGAGGAAGAGAATAGAGGTAGGCTTAGAGAAAGTGTTGTCAACGCTGAAGAATATTTCAAGATGTGGGAAAAAAGAGGAAGATGGAGAATGATTTCAGATTTTTTAAATTAGACTTTGCTAAGATGGTGTTGGCGAAGGAGGAGGCACTTTCCCAGTTGGTCAGTGCAAAACAGGTTCTTACTGAACTGAAAGCAGAGGTGGATAAGACGAGCTTGGATGATCTCAATTAGGGAAATGAATGTATTGTTCTAATATTGTTCTTATGAAGGGGAACTAGCTATATGATGTATTGTGCTGTTTTCAGGTAGCTATCGTACTGTGATGTTAAAATATATTTATGTGCCTGATATGAAATTGGCAAACAGTTGTTCTATATGAAATGTCAATTTGCGTAATACTGGAATTATTAATTCTAAACTAATAAACCTGCTAAATGGGTCATGGAACTTTGCAAACGGTTCTAGGAGTAAAAGCGATTGTGATGGATAGCCAAATGCCATACAGTTTTCTTCATCAAATCATGTGTGATGTAGTTGAATAAAAGCAAACGGTTAACCTAGGCAGAGCGTGTGTGATAGTTACACCTATCACACACGAGGCTATACATAAAACTGTGTGGGATGTATATACGAACGGAAACGTTTTCACTCGATTGACTATGTGGGATGTACATACGAATGGAAACGTACCTCTTGGATTGACTGTGTGGGATGTACATAAGAACGGAAAAGTATTCCTTGGATTGACTGTGTGGAATGTACATAACAAACGGAAACGTTTGTCTAGGACTGATTGTGTGGGATGTACTTACGACCGGAACTGATTGGGCCTGTATAATTGTATTTGATCGCTCACCCGTCGCACACGATCTCATTTTGCCTAGCATGTGTAACCGGAGGGCCTATCCCCAACAGTTTCTGGGTCGCGTGGGAAGGACCCCCTTATCGCACACACTCACTTGGCGACGGTTCAGAATGCCATCGCGGAAAGGGGTTAAAAACCATTTGTATAGCACCTCGCTGTACTAGTGATGGCATGAATATTAAGACACGAGTGATTCAAAGCAATAGTCTACAATTTGATATAAAGACATCAATACTAAGGCATCCCAACAAACAATCATGTCTTTCAAAATATCAATGCTAAAGAACGTTATCCCTACAAAATCATATAGCCTTGTCATGCTCCATCTTCTTAACACAAAGTATTTATCATGCACAACCCCGATGACAAGTCGAGCTATTGGTTCATACTTTTTAACGCGCTTCTGCTTTTTCAACCCCCATGCAATACATGAGTGCAAGCCATGGATATAGCACTATGGGTGGAATAGAATACGGTGGTAGAGATTAATATGGAGAAGACAAAAAGGAGAAAGTCTCACATCGACGAGGCTAATCAACAGGCTATGGAGATGCCCATCAATTGATGTCAATGCGAGGAGTAGGGATTGCCATGCAACGGATGCACTAAGAGCTATAAGTGTATGAAAGTTCAAACTAAAAACTAAGTGGGTGTGCATCTAACTTGCTTGCTCATGAAGACCTCGGGCATTTGAGGAAGCCCATCATCGGAATATACAAGCCAAGTTCTATAATGAAAAATTCCCACTAGTATATGAAAGAGACAACATAGGAGACTCTCTATATGAAAAACATGGTGCTACTTTGAAGCACAAGTGTAAAAAAGGATAGTAACATTGCCCCTTCTCTCTTTTTCTCTCATTTCATTTTTTTCTCTTTTTTTCTTTCTTTTCTTTTTTTTGTTGTGCTCTTTTTGGCCTCTCTTTTTTTCCTTTTTTTCGTCCGGAGTCTCATCCCGACTTGTGGGGAAATCATAGTCTCCATCATCCTTTCCTCACTGGGACAATGCTCTAATAATGATGATCATCACACTTTTATTTACTTACAACTCAAAATTACAACTCGATACTAGAACAAAATATGACTCTCTATGAATGCCTCTGGCGGTGTACCAGGATGTGCAATGATCTAGCATAGCAAAGATATCAAAAAACGGACAAGCCATGAAAATATCATGCTAGCTATCTTACGATCATGCAAAGCAATATAAGAATGAATACTCAAGTCATGTATATGATGATGGTGGAAGTTGCATGGCAATATATCTCGGAATGGCTATGGAAATGCCATGATAGGTAGGTATGGTGGCTGTTTTGAGGAAGTTATAATGAGGCTTATGTGTGATAGAGTGTATCATATCACGGGGTTTGGATGCACCGGCGAAGTTTGCACCAACTCTTGAGGTGAGAAAGAGCAATGCACGGTACCGAAGAGGCTAGCAAATTGCGGAAAGGTGAGAGTGCATATAATCCATGGACTCACATTAGTCATAAAGAACTCACATACTGATTGCAAAAGTTTATTAGCCCTCGAAGCAAAGTACTACTACGCATGCCCCTAGGAGGATAGATTGGTAGGAAAAGACCATCGCTCGTCCCCGACCACCACTCATAAGGAAGACAATCAATAATAAATCATGCTCCAATTTCATAGCATAACGAGAGACTATACGTGCATGCTTCGGGAATCACAAAGCTTAACACCAATATTCCACTACTGCAGGTTGGTCCAAACATGGCAGTCCAATCAGAGACCCTTCGACGAAACTGTGTGCGATGCATTAATCACAAACGATGATGTAATAAAACCGTAAAAAAAGATACAAAACGTCTGCGATGGCGGAGACATCAAACACAATTCAGATTAGAGTTGCGTGTGCGATGCGTGGCATACGGTTAATCCAGCAGAACTGTTTGCGATGAGGCAGAACAATAGAAATGGGCAGCCAGATGAGGGTGTGTGCGATATACGGCATACAGTTCACTAGGATCAACTATGTGTGATTAGGCAACACAATAGAAATGGTCAGCCAAATCAAGGTGTGTGCGATGGAGGGCATACAGTTCACTCGGATGAACTGTTTGCGATCAGCCAAGACAACAGAAACAGTTCAACTGAACAAGATGTGTGTGATACACGGCAAACAGGTCTGTAATCAGAAATGTGTGTGAAGACCAATAATAACACGGACGATTGCTGCTAATAAGCCGTGTGATTTTCTCTGTCTACAGAAGAATAACATATATATATATATATATATATATAACTGAAATAAACATCCAATTACATAAGTGACTATACGGATCATTCACACACACCTCAATAAACAATTACATGCATTCTAAACTAGGATAAACGATCATCTAGTCATCTACTTCTTGTGACGCTCCCGCCACTGCTCTGTGGCTCGATGCCTCGTCTGGGGCAAGACGAAGACACTTCCTCATGTCAACGATCCTCCTGTACATCTCGTAGCTTGTGTACGCGTCCTTGGCCCCGTACTTGACGTGTTCTTCATCCAGTCTCTGATGCCAGGCACTGTGCCAGGCGTTCCTGTCCTTCTTGCTCTCATCCTTCATCTTCATGTAGTAGGGGTCGATGATGGCCAAGGCGAGGTCAACCAGGGAGTTCTGTTTGTTGTTGTCGCTGCCCCAGACCTTGTAGTGGTCTCGGATGTTGACAAGATTCTGGCAGGTCTAGCCCGAAACCTTGAGCGCTTTTAGATCGTTGGTGGTGTCCACCGTAGGGAAATTGTAGTCGGAGCTGTTGATAAACCTGGAGAAATGCTCTCAAGGCCTTGTGGCCAGGTGGTAGTGGTAGACAAGGATGTCATGTCGCACACACAACTGGGCGACGGCAACCTTCTGATCGTGCCTGGCATGACCGCTGGTGAACTCGAGGTCAAAGCCGACCACTTGGTACTTGTCCTCATCAAGCAACTGCTCCATAGTTTGGATGGAGCTCTCCACTGAGACCGGCTCGTTCGTGTACACCACCGAGAGGTCCTTCCCCCTCACGTGGGTGTCCACTACGTGATACGTGGTGAACTGCCCCCCCCCCCCCCCCGTTGTCGTTGTCGGCTGCTGGGAGCGCCATTGGAGCCTCGGGGAGCGCCATTGGAACCGCTGGATGTCCTATCTGTATGTGTCGTCGTGGGTGTGCTTATTGTGTCGTGTGGTGCGAGAGATGAAGGTAAATGGCCAAAGGAATAAATGGGGGCCGGGCGTCCTGGATTCTCGGCGCGTCCGCATGGCAGTTTTTGCAGCGGGTAACTGCATCGTGGCGCCGCGCTCTGCGCAACCGCATGCATAATGGTAGCACTAACGTACGTGATTGTGCGCCGACCCCAAACACTGGCAGCGCGCGTAGAGGGATGAGGGCAGAGCGCCCGGAGGGACGCGAGAACAGAGCGCGCGCGGCCGCATGCGAGCAGAGTGCGCCGCGGCCGCCTCAACCACGAGCAACCACACGCATAGAGTAGTTGAACACGCAGGGAATGGTCATCTACAAGCTGGTCGGCTGTTGCGACGCTGCGTAGAGAGCGGCCGTGTGCTACTACCTCCGTCTTGGTCTATTAGTCCCCATTATATTCTATGCCATATTTTGACCTTAAATTTAACTAACAAAATGTTAATGCATGTTATAAAAATTATATAATTGGAAACTATGTTCAAATACGAATCCAATGATATAATCTTTGGCGACATGCATTCGTATTTTATTAGTTAAATCTCTAGTAAAAATTTGGCCCAAAAATAAAAAGCCGACTTATAAACTAGGACGGGGGTAGTAGGTAATTAAATCGCAAACATTTTTTTATTAACCGTATGTGTACGTGTCCTTTCGTCCTCCTCTCGCACGTCTTGTCACCCCGCTGCCGCAGACGGCTTCGAGCGCAAGCTTGAGCAGCGCGCGGGGGCGTTCTTTTGGTCAAACGGTGGCTCAAAGTGGCGCCAATGAATCATCGGTGAGCCCGTTCCCGCGCAACCGCGCAGGTTCCCGCGCAAGCTTCCCGCCCCACTCGGTGAAAACTCCAAAAATCCCAATGCTTACTGGCCTGCTATATAAACCCTCACGGCCGGTGAGTCCTACATCGCATTTTCCCCTCCCCCCTGTAGCTTATCTCGTCTGCTTCTCCCACAATCGCCAATGGCACCGGTCCGTCGTAGTCACTCACCCATGTGACGCCCCTGGCTCAATCGTGCACTAATCATACACGCAAATGCACACGATCAAGCCTAAGGACTCACGGGAAGATATCACAACACAACTCTAAAACATAAATAAAGTCATACAAGCTTTATATTACAAGCCAGGGGCCTCGAGGGCTCGAATACATAAGCTTGCGAACAAGCGTCAGCGGAAGGATCAGATATCGGAGTACAGATATGAAACAGAAACAGAAAGGCCTTTAGAAAGGCGGGGCAAAATAAAACACTACGATCGAAAGGCGTAGGCCTCCTGCCTGGGACCCTTCGATCCTACTCCTGGTCGTCAGTCAACTCGTAGTAGTATCCATCCTCTGGGTAGTAGTAGTAGTCGATCGACGGGGCATCTGTCTCAGGGGCTCCGTCATCGACTACTACTACTACCCAGAGGATGGATACTACTACGAGTTGACTGACGACCAGGAGTAGGATCGAAGGGTCCCAGGCAGGAGGCCTACGCCTTTCGATCGTAGTGTTTTATTTTGCCCCGCCTTTCTAAAGGCCTTTATGTTTCTGTTTCATATCTGTACTCAGATATCTGATGCTTCCGCTGACGCTTGTTCGCAAGCTTATGTATTCGAGCCCTCAAGGCCCCTGGCTTGTAATATAAAGCTTGTATGACTTTATTTATGTTTTAGAGTTGTGTTGTGATATCTTCCCGTGAGTCCTTAGGCTTGATCATGTGCATTTGCGTGTATGATTAGTGCACGATTGAGCCGGGGGCGTCACAAGTTGGTATCAGAGCCGACTGCCTCTAGGAATCCCCCTTTCCAACTCCTTGGCCGAAGTTGAGTCTAGTAATGGAAAATTGTTTTACTAACTTGGCTGTGTGGCTTACAGGCCCACGTCGCCAATTGGGTGGTATTAGGATCTTTTACTTCTCGACCTTTACTCTGGGACTCTGATCTCTCTTCTATTCGGGTTAAATAAAGTTTACTAACACCGACACTTAGGATCTCGTAATTCTCGTCCACCCGGAGAGCTGGATATCTGTGCGATTTCCCTGATATGGATCTGATTAGTTTGATAATCATTTTCCTTTCCATTGTTTTGTTTAACCTTTCTCTCCGAGTTGTATTATACTCCGAGTTGTCATTCGATGAGACCGGATTATGCATCAGAGTGCACACGGAGAGTAGGATCCAGCAAGTTGATCGATCATCGGTATTCTCTAAACTTGATTTGAGGTTGGGTTATCATCAGATCTGTGTTAGTGAAGAGGATATTCCGAAGACTGCATTTGTTACTCGTTATGGCTCCTACGAGTACACTGTCATGTCATTTGGCTTAACAAATGCTCCAGCCACATTCTCCTGTCTGATGAATTACATCTTCATGGATTACCTCGACAAATTTGTCGTGGTATATCTGGATGATATTCTGGTATATTCGAAGAATAAGGAAGAACATGCTGAACACCTCCGTCTAGTACTAGAAAGGCTCCGAGAACACCAGTTGTATGCCAAATACTCCAAATGTGAATTCTGGCTTTCTGAAGTAACCTACCTTGGTCATGTGATTTCAAAAGATGACATTGCCGTTAACCCAGAACGAGTTCAGGCTATTCTTGACTGGACTCCTCCGAAGAACGTCAAGCAAGTGAGAAGTTTTCTCGGCCTTGCAAGCTATTGCCATCAATTTGTCGAGAACTTTTCCAAGATTGCTAAGCCCCTGACTGATCTGCTTCACAAGGGCGTTAAGTTCGAATGGACCGAAAAATGTCAGGAAAGCTTTCAAACACTCAAAGACAAGCTGACATCTGCCCCAGTACTATCTCCTCCAAATACCCGCAAAGACTTTGTGATCAATTGTGACGCATCCCGTGAAGGATTAGCCTGTGTCCTAATGCAAGAGCGTAAAGTGATTGCTTATGGCTCTCGTCAGTTGCGCCCACATGAAGAGAATTATCCGGTACATGATCTAGAACTAGCTGTTGTGATCTATGCATTGCCGTTGTGGCGACATTACCTTCTCGGTAATCATTGCAAGATCTACACGGATCATAAAAGTCGGAAGTACTTGTTTACTCAACCATCTCTAAACCTCTGTCAGCAAAGATGGATGGAGGCCATTGCGGACTATGATTTGGGTATTTCCTATACCCCTGGCAAGGCTAACGTGATGGCTGATGCCTTAAGCCGCAAGTCCTATTGCGACAACCTCATGGTTAGGCGAGCTCAACCTCGTCTTTTTGAAGAACTGTGCAAGCTGAATCTGCGTATTGTTCCACAGGGATCTCTTAATAACCTTGTGATACAACAAGATCTTGAGAAAGCTGTTAAGAATGCGCAAGCTAAAGATGCTGAAATTGATCTCATGAAGAAAGACCTTCACCTTGTAAAGTACAGGGATTTCTTGCTGTCTGAAGATGGAACCTTGTATTTCAGAAACCGCATTGTCGTACCTCGCTTCAAGCTTATGACCGACAAAGTCATGAAGGAGGCCCATGATACCCCGCTATCTATTCATCCGGGTAGCACCAAAATGTATCGTGATCTTCGACAAAGGTACTGGTGGTCTAGAATGAAGCAGGACATTGCTCGCTATGTTGCTGAATGTGATGTGTGTCGTCGCGTTAAAGCAGAACATCAGAAGCCCGCTGGAATTCTGCAACCACTTCCTATTCCTCTATGGAAATGGGATAAGGTTCAGATGGATTCCGTTACAGGACTTCCCAGGTCACAGAAGGGTCACGATGCTATTCTTGTCGTCGTCGACTAACTCTCTAAAGTTGCACACTTTCTGCCTGTCAACGAGACTATCACTGCTAGTCAGTTAGCAGAGTTGTATATCTCCAGAATTGTTTCACTCCACGGTATTCCGAAGGAGATTAGTTCGGACCGTGGCGGCCTTTTCACTTCCAAATTCTGGGAAAGTTTCCAAACAGCTATGGGAACTCATATTACCTGGAGTTCAGCTTATCACCCCCAATCCCAAGGCCAAGTCGAGCGAGTCAATCAAGTGCTTGAAGACATGTTGCGGGCTTGTGTTATATCATTCGGCAAGAAGTGGGAAGAATCTCTTCCGTATGCCGAGTTCTCTTATAACAACAGCTATCAAGCCAGCTTGAAAATGGCCCCCTTCGAAGTTCTATATGGACGTAAGTGTCGAACCCCTCTGAATTGGTCAGAAACTGGGGAACGACCACTCGTGGGTCCGGATATTATTCAACACGCCGAAGAACAAGTTCGTATTGTCCGGGAAAATCTCAAGGCGGCTCAGGACCGCCAGAAGAGCAACTATGATCGCAAACGATGGGGTTTGACTTATCAACCTGGTGATCAAGCTTATCTTCGTGTCACTCCTATGAAGGGCACCCACCGTTTTGGAATCAAGGGCAAGTTAGCTCCACGCTACATTGGTCCTTTTCGCATTATTGCTAGACGTGGTCAGGTGGCGTATAAATTGGAATTGCCGCCGCAATTCTCTCATATCCACGACGTCTTCCATGTGTCACAACTTCGTAAATGCTTCAAGGAATCTCCGCACCGAGCAGTGGATCACGAAATGCTCGAATTGAAAGATGACCTATCTTATAAGGAGCATCCGATCCGCATTCTCGATGAAGCTGAACGTCGGACCCGTCAGAAGGTTACCAAGTTCCTCAAAGTGCAGTGGTCAAATCATACTGAAGATGAAGCCACTTGGGAACGCGAGGATAGCCTCCGTGCTGAATACCCCGAACTTTTTCCTTCTACCTCTTAATTCTCGGGACGAGAATTCTTGTTAGTAGAGGAGATTTGTAACACCCCCAGTGGTTAACTATAGTAATCACCCTTTTGATTATGCCATGTCGTCATGTTTAACAGTGCATGATCATCATTAGCATTATATTGCATTTCAACTCCTAAGTCAAAATCCAAATTTAAATGAAAGTGAAATATAAAAGTTGTGCAACATAGAAACTAAAATGTTCGATAAATAACAAATATTACAGAGACTATTCTAAAATTGAAACCAACAATAAATAAAATAATTAGGTGGCTCTAACATTGTCAAAACAGCAAGGATTAATGCATTTTAATTATTATAAAAATTGTGTGAACTCAAATTGTCTCCAAACTAATTTTTGGTAGTAGTAGGTAATGCCTAGTATTTATTGGAGCAATTGCCATGTTTTATAAAATCATTTGGTGGCCTACTATTTACTAACAGGAGATATGAATAAATAAAAAGAAAAAGGACAAAAAAAAGAAAAAAAAGAGAAAAAAAAAAGAAAAAAGGCCCCCCCCCCCCGACTGGGCCTAGCCTACTGGCCTCGACCCAGCCGCCCAGCCCACCCCTGGCCAATATGGCTCCCTCCCGAGCCACCAACCCTAAACCCACGCCACCCCCCCCCTCGATCCCCCACCCCCTCTTCCCCCGTGCGCCGCCTCCCACAGCAGAGGCCCGCCCCCGCCCCGGCGCTCGGCGCCCGCGCCCCGGCCGGCCCTTCCACCGGCGACCGTCGTCGCGCCACCCCCCCGCCGGCGCCCTCGCACTGCCACTGCCGGCCACCCCCCTCCACCTCCCCTCCCCGGCTTCCACCCCCTCCTCGCCCCCCCCCCCTCTTGTCCCCCCCCCTCCCCTCGCCCCCCTCTTCGTACAAGTGCCAGCTACCCTCTACCTTTCCTCTGCCCATTCCACGCCCTTGCCCTCGTCCCACGCATCCTTCCTTCCTCTTCTATGTCGACTCCTCTGTCTTCCGCCATCCCTTGCCTCCCTCTCACTCTCCTCTTCCATCTCCTCCGTCCTTCCTCCTCTGCCTCTCTCCTTCCCTCCTCTCTTTTCCCTCTCTCATGCCGTCTCCTTCCTTCTCCTCTCCCTTTTTCCTCTCCTTCTTCCGTCCCCTTTCTCCCCTCTTCTCCTTCTACCGTCCTCATCCCTCTCCTCCCTTGTTCGCCTCTTCCAAGGGGTTTAGGGGTCGTCTCCCTTCTTCCCCCTCGCTCCTTTCTCAAGCCCCCGGGCGTCGCGCTGCCTACCCGCCCCACCCCTGGCTTGTCCCCTCCCTCCACATCACACGTACTCGTGTGCCTCTTCCGCCTTTTTCCCCATCCAGCATATTGCCCACAGCCCCAGAACGTTGTTTTAAAAAAATGAAAAATATTAAAATTAATAATTAATTAATTAGTTAATTAATCCTAATTAGGTTAATCTAATTAATTAGTTAGTTTAATTAAATATTAATTAATTAGTTAAACCCTAAATAACTAACCAGTCTATGATAGGTGGGTCCCACGTGTTAGATGACTGCTGACGTCAGCATGATGTCATGCTGATGTCATCAACACTGTTTCGGATAATGTTAATTTAAATAATTAAATAAATTCCAGAAATTAATAAAAACTTTAGAAAATCATATCTTTTAATCCGTAACTCCGATCGAAAAACTTTGTACATGAAAGTTGCTCAGAACGACGAGACGAATTCGAATACGCGGTCCGTTCGTCCGTCACACATCCCTAACTATCCGAACATGCAACCGTCCCTCTCCGGTCATCTGTGTGACAAATGTCCGGAACCGGGAAGACGTTCACGGATGGATTCCTCCTTCCTCAGTGACGTGCAACCATACATTAGGACACACCCGGCACTGCAAATTGTCATATCGTACTTTGTGTTTCTCATGTTTGCTGTGTATTTATACTGTTTCCTCCCCCTCTTCTCTCTCGGTAGCCCCCGACACCGACGTCGTCCCCGAGTTCGACGCAGCTCCGGAGCCCGAAGACACCATTGACAACCTTGCCCTTGCCGCCGAGCAACCAGGCAAGCCCCCCCCCCCCCTTTGATCATCCCGATATCGCCCATTCTATTTCTCATGCTTGCATTAGAATTGCTGTTGCTACTGCTTTACCTATTCTGATGCATAGCCTGTTCATTGTAACCTGCTGTTGATAATTACCTGCATATCCTAAACTGCTTAGTATAGGCTGGGTAGAGACCTATCAGTGACCCCACTTATCCCGACTGCCCCGCTGGATTATGCGAAGACCCGATCAACGGGATTGAAGACCAGGCCCCGGCACCGCACATCACCCCCTTAGTTGTAACGACACTGCAGCGTTACTATCGAGTGCCGAGGGTGATACCTCGTGTAGCACTTCTGATGTTAACTCTGTAGAGTAGCTATTCGGTCGTGGTCATCGAGGGTGATTCCTCCTTCACCACTTCTGGTAACGACGCTGTCGTGCAACACATCAAGTGTGAACCCATCGAGGGTGATTCCTCCGAGTTCACCTTGACGGATACATCGAGCGGGAATTCAATGAGGGTGATACCTCGGATTCCCCTGATGTTATAGACACACGGATTCTTGGATTTTACACTATTACTTGGATAGGCGGGTCGACCCTGAGGGGTACCCGCGTGCGCCTGAGAGGCGAGTGTTGTGAAGACGGGTGCCTGTATGGTGCCCGAGTGATGAATACGAGGCGCGGCCGGGCATTCTTAACCCTTGAAGCAAGTCCTCGAGACGGGACGACGGGGTCACATCTTTCATGAGTCTCTGCTCGTTTCCACAAGCCCAAGGTACTAACGATTTGGATATTTGATCCGAGCAGGCCTCTGGCCTGATAGCACTAACCATCACGTGGGCATAGTATGGGCGTTCTGCATCGTATGCATCAGCCGAAAGCTCTGTCAGATGTCCAGTTCAGCAGTGCGGCATGGAGTGATTGGCGCCATTCCCGACAGAGGTGGTGCTTGGATCTGTGCCATGTGCGCAACGACCCGAAGGGCAAGGGGCGATGGCCAAGACCCCCTTGCGCTTAGGATGTAGACCGGCGGGGACCTCTCTGCTGAGCTGTAGGTAGGGTTGCGATGTGTCGTTTGGCCGAGGCCAGGCATGACCCAGGAAAGTGTGTCCGGCCGGAGTTAATCGAGCATGTTGGGTAAGTTGGTGCACCCCTGCAGGGAAGAAAACTTCTATCGATAGCCTGTCCTACGGTAAAGGACACTCGGAGTTGTATCCTGATTGATACAATTTAGAACTGGATACTTGGATACTATGGCTCTGGGATTGCTTCTCGCAGGGAGTCGAGAAGGGATCTCAGGACGAGGTTGATGACTGTATGGCTCTGGGATTGCTTTCTCGCAGGGAGTCGAGAAAGGATCTCTGGGTGAGGATGAGACTAAATGATACTGCTACTTTATATTGATCTGTTCTGCTCTCTTCTATTGCTGCAAGACCGATGAAGATGCTAGTCTTCGATAGGACTAGGCCTTCTCTCTATTCTTGCATTTCTGCAGCCCAGTCCACATATACAGCCTCTCATTGAAAATGTTGCATATGTAGTGTAGATCCTTGCTTGCTGAGTACTTCTGAGTACTCACGGTTGCTTTGTTTTCCTTTTCTCCCCATATCAGTTTGTCGCGACCAGAGGACGGAGCCCCCTGAGACAGATGCCCCGTCGATCGACTACTACTACCCAGAGGATGGATACTACTACGAGTTGACTAACGACCAGGAGTAGGTTCGGAGGGTCCCAGGCAGGAGGCTTACGCCTTTCGATCGTAGTGTTTTATTTTGCCCCGCCTTTCTAAAGGCCTTTCTGTTTCTCTTTCATATCTGTACTCAGATATCTGATGCTTCCGCTGACGCTTGTTCGCAAGCTTATGTATTCGAGCCCTCGAGGCCCCTGGCTTGTAATATAAAGCTTGTATGAATTTATTTATGTTTTAGAGTTGTGTTGTGATATCTTCCCGTGAGTACTTAGGCTTGATCATATGCATTTGCGTGTATGATTAGTGCATGATTGGGCCGGGGGCGTCACAAGCCACTCCGGCGTCATCAGAGGATAGCTCCAACTGGGAGGCTACACCGCGGCGGCGGCGCAGTCCCCGGCGTAGTGTAGTGTGCGTGGCGTCCCTATTGGGTGTGCGCAGAACACCCACCACACGCTCCGCCGCTGCTGCCCATCGGCAGCTATTGCCGGCCGCCGTTGCCGCCACCCCATAGTCTGCCGCCCTGGCCACCACACCACCGTCGAAAGCCAGGGCCATCGCCCGCTCCGCCGCCGTGGCCCGAAGGCGGGAGGTGGCCATCGTGGCCGCCACCCCACTGTCGGCCACCATGGCCACCACCCGCTCCACCACCGCGGCCCGAAGGCGGGAGGTGGTGGTCATGGCCGCCACCCCATCGTCGGCCGCCAGCCCACCGTCGACCGCCGGGGTCATCACCCGCTCCGCTACTGCTGCCCGAAGGCAGGAGGCGGAGGTGGAGGCCTGCACGTGTGTCAGCCACCTTGCGCGCTACATCGAGTTCCTGCGGGAGGAGGAGAAGCGCCTCGTCGAGCATGCAAAGAGCCTTACCGCCGCCGTGGCCGCAGCACACGCTGCCGCAGAGGCAAGGAATTAGGAGATCTATGAGGAGACCCGCCGCTTCGAGAGGGGTCGTCTGGAGCGGCAGAGGGCGTTCGAGGTAAGCGTCGTTGAAGGTGCAGCAGCGGCAGGCACCATATTGCATTTGTCCAGCTCATCGGTAGGCTCCTCCTCCTCTGCCTCTTACTGAGTGCGCTCGACAGAGGAGAGGCTGCTGGAAGTAGTACAAAGCCCCTCCGTGGTAGTAGTGTTTAGGGGCTATTTTGTTCAGTTCATCTGACTATATATGTGGTTGAACTGTACTACGTACTTAAAATTATCTAGTATATATAGTTGAACTAGCTATTTCAGTACGTGGTTGGCAACAATTGGGGAAAAGTTTGGTCGGTTCAGCTGTCAAGTTGAACTGTTTGTATAAAGAACCACTGCTTAATCTATGAATGAAATCTATGCTTACTGAATTTCAGTCGCAAAATTAGACAGTGCTAGTGATTTTTAGCGGCATATTTTGACAAATGGCAGGGTTACAAGGTTGACAAAGGGCAATGTTACTAGATCAACAAATGTCAATCATTCCTGTTTGACAAATGTCAATATACCCAATACGACAGATGCAAATCTGTCAAATTGTGTGTACGTGGTTGCACATGGGTCATCCGGAAAAACCATTTGCGTTGAAGGAATGTACAAATCCTGCGTGCCAGATTTTCTCTTGGCTTAGCGGCGAAGTCTCGCTTTGCATACCATATTCAATCTTAACCGTTTGCGTTGAAAAGATGCACAAATCCCGCGCGGCGAATTTTCCCTTGGCTTACTGGGGAAGACCATAGCTCTCACTTTGCATACGGGTGTTGTATCTAAAATGTTTGCAATGAAGAGCTGCAAAAATCCTGCTCGGCACATTTTCCCTTGGCTTACTGGGGAAGCTGTCGGTTTGCATACGGGTGTTCTAACTAAAACGTTTGAGATCAAGAACTGCACAAATCCTGCTCGGCACATTTTTCCTTGGCTTCCTGGGGAAGCTGTCGGTTTGCATACGGGTGTTCTATCTACAACATTTGTGATGAGTGTTTTATATTTAAAAACCATTAACGTTTTTTTATAGAAAATCGTTTAATAAATCTGTACATTCAGAGAGAAAAATGCAAGTTCGTTCAAACCATATCTTTCATTCAGTCACACTGCCAATTTATATTCATATGATCGAGCTACAGTATTAAACCCAAAAAAACTAATTCCGGCGGCGGCGGAGGCGGCGTGCCGCGCCGGCATTGTCGTTGTCGTCCTCCGGGACGCTGTTGTTGAAGTCTTCAAGGCAGCACAGAATGTTCTTCACTTGGAAATCAAACATCATGTTGTCGCGCGATCGACGGGCGGGGCGCGGGAGGACGGCAACTCGTGGCGCTGTGAGGTAGCGGTCGACGGCGGCGTCCCATGCCGCTAAGGGGGGCGCGCGCACGGGCACGGGTGCGGCGGGTGCAGGCAAACACATGGGGACCGGCGCCGCGGTGGGTGCAGGGGTGCGCACGGGCTCGGGTGCTGGCGTTGGCATGTACACGAGCTCGCGCGGGTCCGTGGAGACCTTGCTGATGCCCGCGGCTTCCAGCTCTGCGATAGTGCTCAGCGACCAGACCATCAATGCTACGGGGATGGTTCCTGGCGCGGGCGCGGGGATGGGAGCTGGGACGGGCGAGGGGGCAGCAACTGCCGTGGCCAGCTCATTCAGGGCCATGTCCATGAGGCCCCATTCCTCCTTATTTTCTATCTCATCCGGCTCAGAGTCGACTTCACCAAACTGGAAGACTAGTGGCATATAATCCTTCTGAGCCATGGCGTTGGTGGAGGTCTGCGGGAGGGGAATGGGAGGCGAACAGTAAGGTCGTCCGTATTAAACAGCGGCTCGGGCGCCATTAATGGAGAGGATGTGAGCAAGGCGGGCGGCCATGGAAGTCAAAGGGATCGCTTCCCAGTGAGCCTGCGCAGCGTACAGCTTGCACGCTTCCCGGTGAGCCTGCGCATTGGAGGACAGCTTGCACGCCTCTCGGTCAGCCTCCGCAACGGACTGCGCTCGCACACCTCCCGTTCAGTCAGGCAGCTGTCCGCAGGACACCTCCTAGCCATTAAAAGAGTAACGCGTGGTGTCACGTGAATGGTTAACAGAACGCACATGATTTAAATTATACAAAATGTTTGAGATGTTAAAGTGGCAGCTATTTGTTTCAAAATGCCTTTGTTGGCTGCTATTCGAGTGCGCCTTCTCTCAAAATGGACACGAAAAATACCACAGCATGTCAGGTGCCATTCCATGATAGCATGCCAAGTTTCATGAATTTCAGACGAGTTTTGGATTTACTAGAATTTAAAAACAAAGTATCTCAACGTTTTGCTGGCAATCAACAGTGCCCCGGTGTTTGAAATTCATTCCCATTTCTTGCATGGGACCTAAGCATGCACCCAAGGACACACATTTCATATGTCAACCCATTTTTCTGCACTGGAGCATGTGCATGTAGTTCAAATTTGAATTATGCACATAAAATGCCTAGAAAACTCAGTTAATGTATAAAAATGTCCAAACGAACCCCAAAATTGCAAATTTTAACACGACACTCCTGTGGCTCTATGTTGCCACTAGGAAAAAAATTGAAAACAGGAAGAGGCAACGAATATAGTTTCATCCACCAAGGAAGCACATTCCCTACCGGAACCATGAGGCTTGTTGTCAGAAGCTCTGGTATGTGAGAAGTTTATACCAAAACCTACCCCAAATGGGACAAAATTTTTACCACACCATGTTGATGCCGTTCCATGATAGCATGCCAAGTTTCATGAATTTCATACGAGTTTTGGATTTACTAGAATTTAAAAACCATGTTCTCAATGTTTGCGGCCGAGCGACGGTGGCAAGGTGTTTGACATTCATTCCCATTTCTTGCATGGGACCTAAGCATGCAACCAAGGACACATATTTGATTTTTTTCAACCAATTTATATGCACTGGAGCATGTGCCTGTAGTTCAAATTTGAATTATGCACATAAATGCATAGAAAACTCAGTTAATGTATAAAAATGTCCAAACGAACCCCAAAAAATTCTAAAATTTAACACAACACTCCTGTTGTTCTATGTTGACACTAGAAAAAAATTTGAAATCAACAAGAGGCAATGGATATCGTTTCGTCCAGAAAGGTGAAATGTTCCCTACCGTAACCATGAGGCTTGTTGTGAGAAGCTCTGATTTGTGAAAAGCTTATACCCCAACCTGCCCCAAATGGGACAATATTTTTACCACAGCATGTTGATGCCGTTCCATGATAGCATGTCAAGTTTCATAAATTTTAGACGCGTTTTCAATTTACTAGAATTTAAAAACCATGTATCTCAATGTTAACGGCCGAGCGACGGTGGCAAGGTGTTTGACATTCATTCCCATTTCTTGCATGGGACCTAAGCATGCAACCAAGGACACACATTTGAGTTTGAACCCATTTATATGCATTGGAGCATGTGCATGTAGTTCAAAATTGAATTATGTACATAAATGCATAGAAAACTCAGTTAATGTATAAAAATATCCAAGCGAACCCCAAAAAATCCCAAAAATTGACACAACACTCCTGTTGTTCTATGTTGACACTAGAAAAAATTTGAAAACAAGAAGAGGCAACGGATATCGTTTCGTCCACAAAGGTGGCACGTTCCCTACCGAAACCATCAGGCTTGTTGTGAGAAGCTCTGGTTTGTGAGAAGCTTATACCCAAACTTGCCCCAAATGGGACAATATTTTTACCACGGCATGTTAATGCCGTTCCATGATATCATGTCAAGTTTCATGAATTTCAGATGAGTTTTCGATTTACTAGAATTTTAAAACCATGTATCTCAATGTTAGCGGCTGAGCGACAGTGTCGAGGTGTTTGACATTCATTCTCATTTCTTGCATGTGACCTAAGCATGCAACCAAGGACATACATTTGATTTTTCAACCCATTTTTATGCACTAGAGCACGTGCATGCATGTAGTTCAAATTTGAGTTATGCACAGAAATGCCTAGAAAACTCAGTTAACGTATAAAAATGTCCAAACAAACCCCGAAAAATTCCAAATTTAACACGACACTCCTATTGTTCTTTGTTGACACCAGAAAAAAAAATTGAAAGCAAGAAGAGGCGACGAATATCGTTTTGTCCACAAATGTGACACGTTTCCCTACCGGAACCATAAGGCTTCTTGTGAGAAGCTTATACCATAACCTACCCCAAATGGGACAATATTTTTTACCCCAGCATGTTGATGCCATTCCATGATAGCATGCCAAGGTTCATGAATTTCAGACGAGTTTTGGATTTACTAGAATTACAAAAGCAAGTACCTTAACGTTTGCCGGAGAGCCACGGTGCCGTGGTGTTTGAAATTCATCCCCATTTCTTGCATGGAACATAAGCATCAACCCATGGACACATATATGATTTTACAACCCATTTTGGTGCACCGGAGCATGTGCATGTAGTTTAATTTTGAATTGTGCACCTGAAATGCTTAGAAAACCAAGTTAATGTATAAAAATGTCCAAACAAACCCTGAATAATTCCAATTTTTTTGACAACACACCTATAGTTGCATGTTCACTGCAGATAAAAGTTCTAGCAATTCAAACACCCTCCTTTGCCGCTGTGACCCCATTATGTAATTCAAATCAAGACAAAAAATCAAGTAGATCGCACATAGTTTATTATCAACAACCATGTGAGATGCAGCACAAAATATCTTGGAGCACCGTCGGAGTATAATACGCATATGGCTTACGTGAGAAGGTGCGTAGGCTACAGTCCACAGCCGGCGTGTCAAGCACACTAGCTCGCTCCCCAAATATCATTTCACTGTTCAATTGTCACCGGTGAAAGACGGGGACGTGGACCCGCGTCGTGAGGGCAACTTCGGCGGCCCACTCCGGCAAGAGCGGAGCCGCAGCCGCCATGCGCGTGCTAACAAGCTGCGTGAGCGCGGCCGCAATCTACGACCGGGCGGCCAAGGCAGCCCAAACGGCCGTTGTTGCTTCTCAGGTGGCGGCAGCAACATCTGCCTCGGGGATAGCAATGCCAAGAGCGGCACAGCAGTTGTGCGTTCCGCAGCGGCGGCCTTAGCCCTGATGGAGGCCACCCACGACCATGTCGAGGCCGCCCACACCCAGCTCGTGTGGGTCACAACACAAATCGAACAAAGCTTCTCCGATAACGGTCGGCAACCCACGGCCTAAGAGTTGGCAATCGCCGAGAGCGTTCGAGCAGCCGTCCGTTCCTTCACATCATACCTTGCCACGACGGAGCCCGTCCAAGCCCAGATCGCGGCCGCCCACGCCCAGCTCATGGTGGCCTTTTCCAAAGAGATGGCGGACGTGGATGGCGAGATGCTAGCCGAGTATGGTGCGATTGATGCCATGGAGCCCCTTCCCCAGGAGATCATCGGGCGCGAGCTGGACATGGAGGAGGCGGTGGAGATCGACGAGCGCCAGCCGGAGTAGTACTCTTTGTTTAATTTAGAGCACCGGTCTTTAATTTGTTAGGTTAATGTTTAGGTCAGCTAGCTCTGTTTAATTGCTGAACTTGCTCGATTAAGAAGTGTGAGTGTGCTGTAGGCTCCTTTGTGTACCCAAATTATGTAATGACGTGGATGACCACTGTAACCAAGGATATTCGGACCAAAATTTGCATGTTCAAACTCATCACACACGGGTAAGCTATATGAATCATTTGTGATGTTCATATATCGTACACAGTGCTGAATAAAGGACCGTGTCTGATGACACTTTGCGCTCCAGTTTTTTCGCTGCACCGATCCAAATTTTTTGGCTTCTGCGGAAATATCTACCTCCCCGCCCCCCCCCCCTACCAAAAGCCACATTTCCCCTTTTTCTGTCTTCCTTTTCAAGTTAAAATCTTCACTCGTTACTTGCAGCGCCGCCTCCTCACCGGCGACCCTCCTTCACGCTGCTCGGCCTCGTCGATCCAGGCAGGTAATCCACACCCGACCGCCATCCTCATCCTCCTTCCACATCCCACATGCCCCGACCGCCGGCGCGACACCTTCCACCCAAATCACCGACCCCTCCCCCAAATAAGTGCCGATCTAAGCCATGGTGCACGCAGTATAGCCAGGAGCTCAAGGAGCATTTGGCAGTGGAGAAGCAAATCGCGGCCGCACGTGTGAATGAGGTTGCGATGGCTGCCATTCGTGCCGACCCCCAGATCTTGGAGGAGCACCTCGCCGTCGAGGCCACTGTCGACGCCTCGCGCGCCGACGCCACGACGTGGTTGGCTGCTTTAAACGACAGTTCGTGGCATTTTTTTGAGGCCACCGTTGGTGCGTTCGACAAAGACTATGAGGTGTTTTCTCAGCGTGCCCGTGCTTACCTCAACTCGAGAGCCAGCAGATTGGTGCCCGGAGCGGCTCAGGCAACTCACCACTACGACGAGGGCACCCACGATGTGGAGGCCTCGCCCTCTTCCATGTCCAAGGAGCCAATCATCATCGATATCTCCGACGATGAGGAGTAGCTTGTCTTATTAGCTCACTATAAGGACCTATGTTCAGTTTGCTAGCTACGCCAGTTAAGCATGCTCGGTTTACCCGTTGCATGTGCTGTTCCTGCCTTTCCTTAACAAATTCTAGTGAATTGTCCTATCTACTTTTACCATGCAATATGTTGCTCTAGTGTATATGTTCTATATGTCGTGCAATGTGGTGCTCACTTATTAACTGTTTGGTTAATTAGTTGTCATGTTCAGTTAATTGTTTGGTTCAATTCTGCAAATGTGATTTTCAATTCTTCAGGGTGCAATTTTGTATTGTCTTCCATGTGAGAAATAAATCAAATTTATCTGTCCAAAATACATGAGAAACAAATACAATTGCTATATTTCCAAGTTGTCAAGCATGCTTGGTTTGGTTAACTATCTGATCTTCTAGTATGTTATATATTGTGCAATGTGGTGCTCGGTTAACGTTTGGTTCATTTGTTGTGGTGTTTAGTTAACTGTTTGGTTCAATTCTGCAATGCAATGTTCAACTGTTGTGGGTGCATTTTGTTATCGTATACCATGTGAGAAATAAATCGAATTTGACTGTACTAAATACATGAGAAACAAATACAATTACTATATTTCCAAGTTGTTAAGCATGCTTGGTTTGGTTAACTGTCTGATCTTCTATTAGGAGTATGTTATATTGTGCAATGTGGTGGTCATTTAATGTTTGGTTCATTTGTTGTGGTGTTTAGTTAACTGCTTGGTTCAATTCTGCAATGCCATGTCCAATTGTCGTGGGTAGAATTTTGTATTGTTGTGCATGTGAGGAATAAATCGAATTTGGCTACACTTAATACATGAGAAACATATACAATTGCTATATTTCCTAGTTCTTAATCATGCTTGGTTTGGATAAATGGGTTTTCCATGTGGCTTGAATTAATATGATAAATATGCAATGTCCTTATTTTTCATCAGCATATTTTACTGATAGTATGAGAACCCTCACTTAACTTGATCACTAACTACCTTATATGTGTTGCAGGGAAACAATGGGAAGCACTGAGGTTTAAAATCAAGGTTTGCACATGCATGGTCCTTTGTCTAATAGCACATTATTGTGCAATTGCAGGAACCATACTAATATTTAGGTTTTTAACAATTTGGTCTTGCACATGTAGGTCCCACTGTCAGAGGTTTTGACCCACTGTTCGATCCTTTTTACATATGGGGAAATGAGTTGTCCATGAATATCGGTCAAGTCAAGAAACTCAGAAAGATTGTTAGGATAAAGAAATTAGCGACAAAAAACAACAAGATCTTTGTCTGCACAATGAAGAAGACATCGGTTCACTACATGATGGTACTAACTGTTATACCTTGTCTTTTTAATTCCTTTGCGCCATTTTAAATCTAGAGAAGATATTTAAGCATATCCTTGTTTTCAGGCCTTTCCAAGGCAGTTCACTGATGATTACCTCTCAAACCACCTGTATGGTCAGGAGGCGAGGAAGGTATTCATACAAAACCCACGGTTCAATATTGAAGTATTCCTCAAGAGGACGAAGGATGGACGGTCAATCATCCATAGGCACTGGCCTAAAGTTGCAAAGACCTTCAACATCAATGAAGGCTCAATATTCGCCTTCCACTTCAGTAGTTTTCCGGATGAGATTCATCGGTCTATGTACCGTCTATGATGCTGATTTCGAAAGGTTATATATGTTGCATGTGAAACTTGGTGCTGGTGCAGTTGTGTAATGGGGTAGCTGAGTGCTGAAGCTATATGATGTTGTACTCTGATGTATTTCGATTATGAAATCATGCTTCCTTAATACGAAAATGAAATATATTGTGTGCTTAATATGAAATGTCAATTAGATTAATAAATGGATTATTAATAATTGGACAATTAGCCTGCTAATTGGGTTTTTCTATTGCAAACGGTTATTGAGAAAACACCGTGGGCGATGACCTCAGACATAGCACACAGTTTCTAGGAATAAAACGTGTTGGATCAATGAACAATCACACATGACTTCCTCTTGAAAACTGTTTGCGTTAGGCCACCTTGCGAAACATTTACCACATAAAAAGTGTGTGTGATGGACAGCCTATGCCACACAGTTTCTTCTACGCACCGTGTGGATTGACTGTGTGGGATGTACATACGAACGGAAACGTACTTCTTGGATTGACTGTGTGGGATGTACATATGAACGGAAACGTATTGCTTGGATTGACTGTGTGGAATGTACATACGTACGGAAACATTTGTCTGGGACTGACTGTGTGGGATGTACTTACGACCGGAAACGATTGGGCCTATATAATTGTATTTTTTTAACACAACTGTACGTATAGCCGTATTTGATCGCTCGCCCGTTGCACACGAGCTCATTTTGCCTAGCGTGTGTGACCGGAGGGCCTATCCCTGACGGTTTCTAGGTCATGTGGGAAGGACCCCCCTATCGCCCACACTCACTTGGCGACGGTTCAAAATGCCGTCGTGGAAAGAGGTTAAAAACCGTTTGTATAGCACCTCGTTGTACCAGTGTTCTTACTAAACCACAATCATTCACTAGTACCTTCCACATATTATAATCTCTATATCGCAAAACTATTGCAAGGAATCAAACATATCATATTCAGTGATCTACAAGTTTTATGTAGGATTTAATGACTAACCATATGGATGACCAATTTCTGTTGACTCTCTAAATAGATATAACTGAAGCAAGAGAGTTTAATTCTTTCTACAAAAGATTTGCCCATGCTCTAACAAATATAAGTGAAACAAAAGAGCATTCTACAAATGGCGGTTTCCTATGTGTAGAGAAACAGGCAATCCAAACTTCAAATGATATAAGTGAAGCACATGAAGCATTCTATAAAGCCATACTCAAAAGATATAAGTGAAGTGCATGAAGCATTCTATAAATCAACCAAGGACTATCTCATACCAGCATGGTGCATAAAAGAAAAAGGAAAAATAAACACAAAAGATGCTCCAAGAATTTGCACATATCATGTGACGAATAAAAATATAGCTCCAAGTAAAATTACCGATGGTCGTTAGAAGAAAGAGGGGATGCCTTCCGGGGCATCCCTAAGCTTAGTTGCTTGGGAGTCCTTGAATATTACCTTGGGGTGCCTCGGGCATCCCCAAGCTTAGACTCTTGCCACTCCTTATTCCTTCATCCATCGTGATCTCACCCAAAACTTGAAAACATCAATCACACAAAACTTAACAAAACCCTCGTGAGATCCGTTAGTATAATAAAGCAAATCACTACTTTAAGTACTATTGCAAACCCATTCATATTTTATTTTTGCATTATAAATATTGTACTCTAACTTCACCATGGCTTATATCACCGATACAATCCATAGATTCATCAAAACACGCAAAACAATGCATCAAAAACAGAATCTGTCAAAAACAGATCAGTCTATAGCAATCTGAACATTGACCATACTTCTATAACTCGAAAAATTCTGAAAAATTAGGAAAAAATAAAAAATTTGCATATCAGTATTGTTTAAAAAATTCAGAAACTTTTGACATTCCAGTAAAAAATTTAAATTCACGCACCACAGCCAAAGTTTCTGTTTTTGCACTACACATGCCAAACAAACAATCTAATCATCCTAAAGGCAAATCTTGGCACATTATTTTTATAATACAATGGATTTGTACAAGGGAATAATTATTTTTGTTGAAAATTTTCTAGAATTCAAGATTTGCAAAGTTTCCATGGGCATGAACAAAGTTCAAGGAGCTCCCCCACTTCAACGGTGCTCGTCTTTCTTACTTTCACTTTTCTTTTTGAAATTTTTTAGGTTCCCCTCTATATTTTTTATTTTTAAACTTTTAAAATCACACAACAGAATAAAATGACTCTCTAAAACTTCCGGGTTGTCTCCCTGGCAGTGATTTCTTTAAAGCCATTAAGCTAGGCATATAGTGCTCAAGTAATTGATCCACCCGGATCCCAAGGTATATCAAAGCCAATTTTAATTAACAATGATTCTTATTTTAGTAGTGAGAACAAAGTAATATATGTCATGCAACAACGAAGTCTAACTCTCTTCCTATGCATCGACATGTCATAAAAGAACAATTCATGCACACAAAGGCCGATGCATAGCATAAATAGTTTCTTGCAATTTTATTGTATTGGAAACATAGAGAGGTGTTGATGTAGTTCCTCTCTCATAATAATTGCAATTAGGAGCAGCAAGCACATGCATATTATATCTATCAAAATCATCATGTGTAGTGGTAAAACGTAACCCATCAATATAATCCTTAATAAGCGCAAACTTCTCTGGTATAGTATAGTTGAGAGAATTCAAAAAGATAATAGGACTATCATATGTGGGTGCAATAGCAACAATCCCATTTTTAACATAAGGATATATAGCAAGTTCATATCCATAAGCATAATTCAAATTGGCATCTTGACCACAAGCATAGCAAGCATCAATTTCATCAAAAAGGGATATTTCAAACGAATCCAAGGGATCATAGCAATCATCATAGCATTCGTCCTTCGATAAGCACGAAGGTAAATTAAACAATGTATGAGTTGAAGAGTTACTCTCATTAGAAGGTGGGCACGGGTAGCTAATCCGCTCTTCCTCCTTTTGTTCTTCGCTCTCCTCGTCATCTTTTTCATCCAATGAGCTCACAGTGTCATCAATTTCTTCTTCCATAGATTCCTGCAAAATATTAATCTCTTCTTGGACAGCGGAGACTTTCTCAATAAACTCATTAATATCGGCATTATATTCATAATTCTCATAGCAATATTTAAGTATAACATAATTTTCAGGTTTGTAAATAGCATCATCATAATTTTCACACTTTTTAAACAAAGATTCAATTGCATAAGCACCCTTAAAAGCAACAAATTCTTCTATTCGTTCCACATCATAGTAATCATATATACCATTAGCATAAGAAGCCAAGGTTTCATTATCACTAAATTTACATGAAAAGGGAAGGTGTGGAGCCTTCATCCTAGAGCAACAAGTATAATCATATCTCAAGCACAAATTCCAAGCATACCAATGCAACATTTCAATTTGATCCCATAAGAGTTCCCCTTTTTGAGTCAAGCAATAATCCCTCAAGTATTCACGTTGATCCAACGTGTCTCCCATTATCAAGTTGAATGTGGTTTTCTCAGGATTATCAAAGTAGTGTTCAATATTTTTCACATAACGAGCATCGAGGGTTTTAGGAGGTTCCCCATCTCCATGAGTAGCAAGTACACCTAATTTTTTTGGTATTTCGTGTTCCATATCCATAACCAAAGATATAAAACAACTTAGAATAGAAAATAAAAACTACTTAGTGGTAAAGCAAACAAGCACACACGAGAATATTCACCCCACGCTATTGCTCCCCAGCAACGACGCCAGAAAAAGGTCTTGATAACCCACAAGTATAGGGGGTCAATTGTAGCCTTTCTCGATAAGTAGGAGTGTCGAACCCAACGAGGAGCTAAAGGTAGAATTTATATTCTCTCAAGTTATATCAACCACCGATACAACTCTACGCACACTTGACGTTTGCTTTACCTAGAACAAGTATGAAACTAGAAGTACTTTGTAGGTGTAAAGGGATAGGTTTGCAAGATAATAAAGAACACGTGAATAAAAGCTGGGGCTGTTTAGATAAAGAAACAATTAAGTTAGTTTTAGTAGAGAGCTTTTTGTCATAAGAAAGTTATTTGTCCCTAGGCAATCGATAACTAGACCGGTAATCATTATTGCAATTTCATATGAGGGAGAGGCATGAGCTAATATACTTTCTCTACTTGGATCATATGCACTTATGATTGGAACTCTAGCAAGCATCCGCAACTACTAAAGATCATTAAGGTAAAACCCAACCATAGCATTAAGTATCAAGTCCTCTTTACTCCCATACGCAACAACCCACTTACTCGGGTCTGTGCTTCTGGCACTCACGCCACCCACCATAAGCGAATCATGAACATATTGCAACACCCTACAGCGGGGATCCCTCACGCTTGCGCGACACGAAGAGCACCGTAGGACAGTACCAATAATAAAACATACAACTCAAACCAATCACGATCATCAATCAACCCATAGGACAAAACGGATCTACTCAAACATCATAGGATAGCCACATATCATTGGATAATAATATATAGCATTGAGCACCATATTTAAGTAGAGATTACAACGGTTAAAAGAGAGGTTACACCGCTGCATGGAGGGGGATAGAGTTGGTGATGATGGCGGCGAAGTTGTTGGTGTAGATCGCCGTCACGATGATGGCCCCGGCGGCGTTCCGGCGCCACCGGGAGAGAGGGGGAGAGAGCCCTCCTCCTTCTTCTTCTTCTTCCTTGACCTCCCCCCTAGATGGGAGGAGGGTTTCCCCTCTGGTCCATGGCCTCCATGGCAGCGGAGGGGCGGGAGCCCCTCTGAAATTGGATCTATCTCTCTGTTTCTCTTCTGTTTCACGTTCCTGTTTTCTGGCCTTTCATCGTTTCTTAAATTCCCTGAGATCCGTAACTCCGATTGGGCTGAAATTTTAACAAGATTTTATTCCGGATATTATCTTTCTTGCGGCGAAAGAAGGGCACCAACCGCCTTACGGGGTGGCCACAAGCCTTCTGGGCGCGCCCAAGGTAGGGGGCGTGCCCCTCGAGCTTGTGGCCCCCTCGGGCATCGTCTCGCGTTGATTCTTTTTTCCAAAAATCACATATATTCCAAAATAAATCTCCATAAATTTTTATCGCGTTTGGACTTCGTTTGATATGGGTATTCTGCGAAACAAAAAACATGCAACAAACAGGAACTGGCACTGGGCACTGGATCAATATGTTAGTCCCAAAAACAATATAAAATGTTGCCAAAAGTATATGAAAGTTGTAGAATATTGGCATGAAACAATCAAAAATTATAGATACGACGGACACGTATCAATCGATGAGGCGGCGGATGAAGTGTATGACAAGAGCGAGGATGAGGACGACGTCTTCAGCTCCGCCTGGGTCGTGCCCCGCCGCCATGACCATGAAGCCGGCACGTCCGCGGGCGCCGCCGACAACGAGGAAGAGTAAAGCATGGGACGTAGCCAACGCTCGGGTCCCAGGAAGACCGCCACTCCTCCCCTCACGTTGAAGCCAAGCTTGGCAGACTCATCATCGTCGGCTGATTAGCCGCAAGCAAGCTGTGAGGTGGAGTTTCATTTTTTGGGGCTCATGGCGTGCCGAACATGGGAAACGGGCGCCAGCGGTCATTTAGACTAGGTTTAGAGTTCGGTTTAGTTGAAATATCTCCAAATGTAACGAATTTGCTCCGATTTAGATGAAAAACATCCGGTTCTATGTAAAAAATTATCCAAGTATGAATGAATATCGTCCGGTTTGTTTAACTATGTGTCAAATTTGCTAAATTTCTTCCAAAATGTAACCGGATATTTTCGGCTAGCTTTGGATGGCGGGCTCCCACATCATTGTCTGTGGACTGATCTCCCCTGGTCTGCGGAGGGATGCGGTGTCGTGTTTAGGGGTCAGCATTGGAGATGCCCTAACCACAAAACGCAACAATGCTCCATTTTCATCAAAAGGAAAAACTCCCCTTTAATAGTGGAAGCGATGGAATACAATGCAGCTCTCCTCTTTCGCCATCTAAAAATCAAAAAACAAAAACTATGGGTCCTTGGGCCTCTTCTCTTCTTGACCCCTCCCCCCTCCCTAAAATGCTAGACGTACAAACAAATGCAGGATTTTACAGGCTCTTTCCATCTAATAACCAATCACAAACTTGCCCCCTTCCCCCCCCCAAAAAAAGATTTTCAGGAGGGTGGGCCGCCTTCCTCACCTATTGACCAATCAGTTCCCCCACCAACCACCTTAGCGCCAATCGCAACCTCGAGAATTATGTTAAATTTGCTACCGTGGCAATGTTAGAAAATTTCAGCATCAGCAATGTTCGTGCATTTCCCACATACAAAAAAAAACAATGTTCGTGCCTTCCACGCTGGCAGACAAATTTTCTTTAGTACTGAATGACGCAAAGGAATACCGGGAGATACTAGTTTGATCTCGCCCTGTTGTAGCCCCCGGTTTTGTATGAGGCTCGGCATCATTCCTGGTAGGGAGGCCGGTATGGAGGCACGCACGCTGGTGGTCAAGAACTTTGGAGAATCCGTCGCATCGGTCCAAACGCTCATGCAAATGATGCACCCACATGTGTTCCTTGGTCCATTTCCACATCCAGGCAATCTGCACACGACCTTCAATTCTCTGGTGCAGATCGCCGGCGTATGAGAGGTCAATTCGCACACGTCCTTCGGTCTCGATCAATTCCCTCGACGGCCTTGCAATCATCATGCCGGCCGTAACTCAACTACCCTGCCATTCCCAAAACACAAAATCATAATGTCATGGCACTCGAATTTTACAAAAAAAAAAAGCCGGAAACGCACTCGGATTTTACAGAAACTGGAGCATATGGTGTTCCTCTTTGTTGAAAATCCTCGATAGAGAAGAGCCACAGGTCTTCGCCTCGGATCACCGGCTCACCGCCGCGTCGGGATCTGAAGTATGTCAAGCGTGTGGTGTTGCTCAGAGGAGCGGCAGGCATGGCCTATGGCTGGAGCTGCATGCCTCTCCAAGCCTCGACCTGGTTCACCAACCTCACCGTGCGTACAAGGCACGTACAATGTACTTGTACTGCCGCCTCTCGACACACTGGCCCGCCCATTCACGTCTCTGCAGCCAGCTATAGCACGGGGATTGATTTGATTTGATTAAATATCAATGCATGCAATGCAGATACACACATAGATATATAGGGACAGTGCACTCCCCATGTGCCATGTCCACCTTAGCAGCAAAGAAACCGCCACACAACCAGTTGCAGCGCATGCCATGCTGCACGCTCAGCTCAGATCAGCCCGCCTCTTGATGATTGCCTCCCCAGTGGAGCAGAGTAGAGTATCTCCACGACGATGCCGGAGCTATAAATACGGGACTAGCCTCGGTTCCCACCACTCTTCACCATCACTCCAGTCTCGAGCACACTGGCGGAGCTTAGTTGGGGCTAAACTATGCCATGGCCCGCCCAGCTTACAACGTATGCATGAGTAAAAGTGTGGTTAGCGAGAAAAAAACGTCCATGTATGAGTGAATGCCTAACGTGGCCCGCCCTGGTTTTTTATTGTAGCTCCGCCACTGCTCGAGCAACATACCACAAACATCAACCAAGCAGCCCAGTCTTGTTTGCTGGAAGGAGATCAATGGCGGGGAAGCTCTACCAGTTCATGGCCAGGCTGCACCTGGCCAAGGGACGGGCGTCGGCGGACGTGCCCAAGGGCCACTTCGCGGTGTACGTCGGCGAGCAGCGGAAGCGGTTCGTCATCCCGACGGCGTACCTGAGGCACCCGTCCTTCCTCGTGCTGCTCAAGCGGGTGGAGGACGAGTTCGGCTTCGACCACCGCACCGGCGGCGGCCTCACCATCCCTTGCTCGGAGGGCGACTTCGCCGACATCGTCGGCGGCTGCTCATCCTCCTCCCCACCGGTGGACTACCACTAGCTATATAGCAGCTCATCCGACCACACCGGCGCCGGCGCATGCATCGGCCGGTCCAGCCATCTATATGATCATTGCTAGATTGCTACATTAGGACGGATACATTTTGTTATTAGCTGAGGATTAATTCTTCTTGGAACGTGGCATTAGTACTCACCAATGTACTGTTGCATTTGCTTGAACCCTGTGATATAAGTAATTCTGCTGTTCTCATCTCATCACATTGCAATTTTCTCCAGATCGATGTTTTTTTGCGCGGAATTTTCTGTTAGGAGTCGACAGTCTAGAGATGACGATACAATAGGATACAAATTTTTTTCGATAAGGAAAATATATTAATATCGTGAAGATATCAATTACACCCAGCCTCTGCATTCAGTGTCACTGTGTCCAAAATTCAATTCAGAAGACCTGAGTTCACTTCAGGCTTTCCTCTGCCTATCAGTACCACGATTCCATCACTTTATTACACGATATATAGGCACCGGATGATTTTTCTCATATATTTTTTTGGACGTGGATGGTTTTCTTAACTTGATAGGCAGTAGTTTTTTTTTTAAAAAAAGGAGGATTACCCCGGGCACTACATTGTTGCGATGCACACAACCATTGATAAGCAGTAGATGATGAACAATGTCAATCTACTCCCAATACCACACACTAGGGGGTTCCATATCTTAACAAAAACCGCTTCGGGCCCCACGCCATCATCCTAGGCGATATAAGAGGTGATCTGCCGCCGCTGCCCCTAACCTTCCCTCCTTACCCCCTCCCCCCTCCTTATCGCCGGTAGTCAACAACAGCGGTAGGCGGGAGCGGGGCATCTCCCCTATCCTCTCTCCCATGTCCCCTCTCTCAACCCTAGTTCGCCAACGGGTTTGGTCCATGTCATATCTGGTCATGAAAGCAGGCAAGCCTTTGTTAGTGGCGTGGTGGCTTCCTCCGCTGATCTTGGATCGGTAGATTGATGGCGATGCATGGGTTTGGGGTTTTACACGTCGAAGCAGCATCCCTAGATGGCCAGCTCGTGGCCCACTCTCCGACGAGCAACATTGCAACGGGTGTTGGCAGTTCTCCCGGACCATGTAGGTGGCAAAGTGTGTTGTGGCGGGTTGTCCTGACAAAGTTGTTGCCGTCGGTGGCAGCCAAGCCTGTATCCAGATCTGGAGTCCTCGGTCCATTGTGGCAGGTATGGGGGCTTGAGTACCCTCGACGAGGTGTGCGGGAGGGGCCGAGCGAATGTTGGGCACCTCAGCATCGCGCTGGCAGCAATGCATGCATGTGTCGTGTTCATCTTGGTGGCGCCGCCTTGGCCCCCCCCTTGCCAGCACCTAGGGTTTCGTTTGCACCTATCTTTTGCATGAGACAACTTCTTCTCTTTGTTGTTTCTGCTTGCCAGCACGATGGGCGCTCCTCGGTCTGGAGCGAGAGGGTAGAGGGTCCTCTCCTCTTCGGCATTAATTTGGTGGTGATGATGCGAAGAAGTTAGGTGGTTTGTTCCTGGTGGCGAGTGTTCGCTTGTCGTAAGCGTCTTTGGTCGTGTCTTGCGGTGGTCTGGCCTCTCATGTGCTTCTTCTCAATAGCTTGCTGGAATCGTCTAGTAGTGCACTCCCGGTGCTTCTTAGCGTGTCTGGCTTGTTTTGTGGGGTTCTTTTTACCGGTGTGCATAAGAATTATCTCAATAATATGTATCGCTCGGTTGTGTGGCTTTATTTATAAAGCGGGACGAATATATGTTTTCAGTATACCACACACTACACTTAGATTGATATATGTGGGTTATCTTTCTATCATTGCTCCGCCCACCGTGTCACATGTTGATTGATGAGCTGAGGCAAGAGCCCCTGGTTTGAGAAAGGAACACTTGCGTCAAGATATATATATATCATGACAGAGGTAATGTGCTGCCAGATCACCATGTACAATATTCTGCCGATTGATCATTATATACAATTTTCAGTAGACTGTAGAGTATCACCGGTTGATCCGACCCAAAACAAATTGTATCACCGATTGCAGCGGCGACGGAAACCCTCACTCCCACCACCGAACCATTCCATCAGGTCAGGTGAACGAGCCGGCAGTCGTTGCCATGGTGCTCTCCGAATGGCGCGCAGAGCACTACCAGTTTTTTTTGCTAGAATCTGACGATTCTTTCAGAATCCGACTTCTACCCAGGTTCTCTTAGAATCTTTGAGCCTCATTTGTTTTACAATTCTATCTAATTAGACCCTAATTAAATATGATTGTAAAACAAATGAGTCTTAAAGATTCTGGAAGTTGGGTAGAAGTCGGATTCTAGAAGAATCCCCAGATTCTGGCAAAAGAACTGGGCCTAAATATGCAACGCTCTCGTGTACCAGGACCGTATCTGTATGCCGATCTCATGCATGGGGTCTCAGATTCAGACTTTCTTGACACACGAGTAAATGGCTCATGTGAGCCGATCAACCGAACCATCCCGTTCTCCATGAATACGCAGCGATCGCCGTTTGTCAACTTGGCATTCAAGTGGGCAAGTAGCTAGGCAGCAGCACAGTGGTCGATTGTCAATTCTCTACGATGCTCCGGGAAGAAATGAGCGGCAGTGCCTTCATGTGGTACTGTAGTTTTCCATCCGAGCCACATGGCATGTCCGCTTAACCCAAGGAAGGTGTACTCCAGCACAATGCCCGAAGCTGTTTTTTTAACAGCTCATACATACGCGAATACCTGTAAATACCGTATTCGCGTATAACTACGTTAGTTACATGTAACGGTAGCTATGACTCTACTTAAAGGATGACTTAGGATTCCTCGACCGTTGCAGCTCCCACGTCGTCCCTCCACCTCCCTTCTCCGAGTGGTGGGGGTCGTGCCGACTGAAGACTGGTCGCCGAGTGACGTCGAGGTGTCCGAGTGAACTTCCTAGTACACGCATCCGAACGCGAGTGTGGTCTTGTGACCTACCAATGATGGTGTGGGCCCCTAGGTGGACCCCATATGACAGGTTCTTGACCCTACCTGTAATACGTGACCTCATCATTAGCCCCCGAATTGGTTGAGGTTTCGTAGGGCACACGGACCGAGCCTTCGGTTAGGTCCGAGTGCTTCAGGGGCACTCGGAATTTGTTTCCGAATCGTGGTTCGTTGCTCCTTAGACGAAAACACAGCGGATTCTGGACTGTAAGTTTACTCGGATGACCGAGTGTCATTAACCGCCGAGAAAAACCTGGTGGCATTCATTTGTCTCTCTGAGGGGATAGACTTGAGGCCCGAGTGAGGGCATGCCATTATAACCCGAGTGGCGACGCCGACACGTGGTGTGGTTCTCCGGAGAGATGCCACTCATTATCCCAGGGGAACGCCAGCGCAGGCCATCTACGAGTCATGCACCTTGGAGCCTAATGAAAGGGCCAAGTCAACCCGCGGAGGGGCGTCAAGCTCGTCTCATAGCAATCCTGAAGAAGACTTCACTCAGGTGTTTAGCGTGGCCGAGTGCACGGGTCCCCGCGGAGGGTGGTCAGTCGGACTGACGAATGTCCCTTGAAAAGGGGACTACGAGCAATCAATCGGATCGATTTGCTCCGGAAATCTTGGGATTTGAATTTGTGTGTGCATGCGCGGAAGCGGTAACGACGTGGGTTAGTAGGGAAAGTGGGGGCACGACGCCTCAATCTTCACCCCTGAAATTCGCCACGTGCCACAGTTACTCTGCGCGATATCTTGTTGCGTGCACCGTCGATCCAGAGATCTGCGGCGTGAGATCCGGCGCGAGATTTTATCGGGATATAAAAGGATTTGGGGCTGGGGTTAGACCTCCAGATCCCCTTCTCTCCCTCTCGACTCCTCCGCTTCTCCTCTCCACTCGAGCGCGTAGGACACCCGAGGCCATGGCGAAGGACTCCACGGCCAAGGCGGAGAAGGCGAAGAAGGCCGGGAAGGCCTCCTCTTCGGGCTACGGCGTGTCGGCTGGGGGTGCGTCGAGGGACTGGATCCCCTCGCGCATCTCGGCCAGGAGGCTGGAAGACCTCGCCGCGGAGGGGCTCATCCCACAGGAGGGATGGAGGCACCGAGAGGCGGGGGAGATTGAGTCGGCGCCGAAGGAGGACGAGCGTGTTCTCCTAGTAACCCACATCGAGAGAGGTTTCTCTATGCCTCCCCACCCTTTCTTTAGGGTTTGCTTGGATTACTTCGGGGCGCAGCTCCACCATCTCCCTCCAAATGCTATCATCTACCTTTCGACTTTCATTTCTCTTTGTGAAAACTTTCTTGGTTGCCATCCCCATTGGGGCCTCCTCAAGCATGTCTTCACTTGCCGGTTAATGAGCGTGAAAAAGGATTCGCCGACTGGCGAAAAGACCCACGTCACCCAACTGTGCGGGGGCCTGGGCATCCAGCTCTGGGGTGGCAGTGCCTTCCCCAAGATGAGTTTTCCCGACTCAGTTAAGGGGTGGCAGGGAACTTGGTTCTACTGCAGGGACGTCCCCGGAGCCAACAACCAGTCGGGTCTTCCCCCGTACTCAACGGAGAGGGTGCGGGCTCCCGAGTCTCTTGCGGTGACGAAGTAGGAGAAGACGGAGGTCGGCATCCTGGCCACCTCCCTTGTTGGGGTCATCAACACTGGCGTGAACAGAATGGACTTGCTAGAGACCTTCCTCACTTGGCGGATCCAACTGCTGCAAGCCAGGGCCCACCCCATGTGGATGTACGAGGGGCCGAGTGATCCCACTCGGGTGCATCCGGAGGAGCTCGCCGAGAAGGACGTGGGGGCCAAGATCAGGGCCATCACTTGCGCCCGAGACAACCCACGGGGGGGGGGGTGTTGGTGCCTCCATATTCCAAGGACTTGCCGCCAGTCGAGGTAAATTTCTTTTATGCAGTCGGACCACCCACGTGTTACTTCTAGTGCATCGGATCCTTGTGTTGTGGTAAATTTGTTCCTTCAGAGTTTTCAGCATATGATCTCTGATATTCCGGTGCTCGATCGATCGCCCAAGGACGTGACGAGTGACACCGCCCCCCAGTACACGGAGGAGAGTGACGATGATGAGAGCGATGAGGACGAGAGCTCCAAGGAGGGGGAGGAGGCCGAGTCCTCGCCGTCGTGTCAGCTCGCCAAGGAGCCTCGCTCCAAAGCGCTGCACGATCCGAGCGGCAAAGCGGGAGGGGCTCAGCAGCTGACTGCTTCGGGGCGGACGACTCACAGCTCAAAGCACGGGCGCGCCAAGGCGGGGAGCTCCGCTGAGAAGCAGCCTGAGAAGACCGCCTCCAAGCCTCGGAAGGTCGGTGTGCCTCTGATCAAGGTGACAGTACCGGTGGCCTCGACGTGCTAATCCTTCGTTCATTGTTGTCTTGACTCTGCTGACGGCCGAGTGTCGTTGAACTTCGCAGCAATGAGACCTCGACGACGTCGCCAAATCCGAATGTTCCCAAGCAGGACCAGGGTGAGGTTGACGTAGCGGACACTGCCACTTCCAAAGGTATCCTCCTGCTGACTGATTGGGACATCCAGGTTTTCATGCGAGTGACTTTCACTGATGCCTTCAACTCGTGTGTTTGTGCAGTGCCGCCTGAGATCATTCAGGTCGATGATGATGATAAGGCCGACCCGCCCAACCCGGAGGCTGACAAGGGAAGAGCGACTGGCGCCAACATGGTCATGCAAGAGGCCTCTCCTCGCCGAGCGCCGCGCGTTTTGCCGGCCAAGACTGTCACAAAGCCTAGTGGACCGAGTCCTTTGGCTCGGAGCAGTTCTGCGCCTACGACCGCTATAGTTTCCACCCCGAGACCTATGCCAGCACCTCCGTCGACTCCCACCACCGCCTACCCCATGTACCATGTCCTAGAGGATCAGGTGGGGGCGAGCAAGGAAGCTCTGATTTGGGTGGGTCTGATGTGCAGTCGGCTGAAGGACGCCTACGACGCCAGCAAGGCGCTGCAGACCATCGTCCGAGTAAGTACCATTGTGAATAAGATTTCCAGTCGAAGTTTCTGAATTTCCAGTTTCTTTCTTCGTGGTAGAGTTTCCGTCAGTGGGTTTGCGCAGGGCACACCCACTGGGTGTTTTCGATCCAGTGGGGGCACGCTGAGTGCACCCACTGGGTGTAGTCCCCGAGGCTCCCGTTTACTCAAAGCAGTTGGCGGGAGTCTTAGAACTTATGCTTTTCGATCCAGTGGGGGCACGCTGAGTGCACCCACTGGGTGTAGTCCCCAAGGCTACCGCCGACTGAAAGCAGTTGGTGGTAGTCTTAGAGTGTCCGACGTCTTTGCCCTGGGGCCACTTATCTTTTTTTTACATATCTCATCAACACGAGTCACTTTCCAGTGGGGGCACGCTGAGTGCACCCACTGGGTGTAGTCCCCGAGACTGTTGTCGATTACGGGCAATCAGCTGCAGTCTTTAGAATTATTCCTGTCGTGTGGCACTCGGGGTGCTCGACCATACTCGGCTGTCCGAGGGGGTATTCTTATGAGATGAGGGGTAGGAAGACCAAGGTGTCAGTTCGTCACATCTCTCACATCTCCTCTCTGTTGTGTATACTGTAGCCGGTAGCCCATAGTTTTCTATTGTAATTACTATTTACTTATTTTGATTGATCTAGGCTATCAATTTTTATTTCCCCCCAAAAATATCGATCATAAGATTTAGATAAGGATGCTGGCACTTCAAGGTCACCCATTAGATGCAGTCAAAGTGCATCAAATGTCCCTGTAAGAATTTTTTTGAAGCCTTTCCATTCAAAGAGAAATTATGGATGCATCATCATGGCAGGGATTTCATTCAGCCACGTCATCATGGACTCCATATCCATATGGACGGACTCGCCAGACCGCAATTCCTTGTCGATTCTTCCCATGGCGCTGCACAGGCATGTGATGTATCCTAAGGCGTTGTCGAGGCGGTCATCGAGTCGGAGGACGGCGAGGGCGGCCTTATCGTTGACTATCTGCCTCCTGGGGTCCAGGTTCCGCTTGATCCGCCCCGTCTCCAACTCCTCGTCAAGGCAGTACTCTGTCGTGAGGAAACAACACCAAAAGTCAATGGATGAGCGAATAGGAGAGCACATGAACTACACTCAGTCGAAGGTCTTACCAGCAAGCTTCTCATTCATCTCTGTGCAGAAATCGTCGATGTACTGCTTGAGTGCATTCTTCTTCTCAAGAAGCTGGCTGACCTTCTCCGCCAGAGTCTTCTTCTCCTGCTCAATGGCATCAGCCTGTTCCTTGCATTTCTTCTCCCACTCAGTGGATTCACCTTTCGCTGCCGCGGCGGCAACTTTGAGGGTCTTGATCTCCTCTTCCAACTTGTCGACTGATGCCAGCTTCTCCTCAGCGAGCTTGGTCTTGGTCTTGGCCTCCTTCTGAGATAGCGCCAGCTGCTTGTTCTTATCTTCCAAAGCCTGCTTCATGGTATCTAAAGAAATAGAAGTCCTGAGCCTCTTTACGAGTTGAGCATTCTCACTACGAACATCTGTCCAAGCGGGTTGACTCGGATCAAGAGAGAAAACAAAATGCAAATGACCAACGAAGGAAAATAACTAACCTCCCAGGGCCTTCTTCTCCTTCTCCAATCAAACACTCTTGTTTTTCTCCGCTTCTGGGTCCACTCGGAGAGATACCACTTCCTTCTCTAGGTCGGCATAGCGTGATCCCAGCTCACAGGCTCTCTGCACCATACAAGGACCAGTCAGTCGGAAGACATGGATAAAATCAACATCAATTACATTAAGTACAAAATCATTCAGCCGACTTCCGAGTCAGTGATGAAGAAGATCGAGGACAATAAGACTCTGATCTCCAGTCATTCGGCTAAATTCCGAGTCAGCGATGAAGAAGATCGGGGACAACAACACTAATCTCCAGTCATTCGGCTGACTTCCGAATCAGCGATGAAGAAGATCGAGGACAAAAACACTCTGATCTCCAGTCATTCGGCTGACTTCTGAGTCAGCGATGAAGAAGATCACGGACAACAACACCCTGGTCTAGTATCATTCGGCTGAACACCGAGTCAGCAATGAAGAAGATCCTAGGGGGATTGCCCCTGCAAAGTTCATCCCTGTCACTAGGGTATTGATACGTCCATTTTGCATCATGTTTTCCTACTGTTATTTATAATGTTTTTATGCATAATAATGCTTTTGGGAGTAATTCTAATGCCTTTTCTCTCACAATATGCAAGGTTTACACAAAGAGGGAGAATACTGGCAACTGGAATTCTGGACCTGAAAAAGCTACGTCAGAGTTACCTATTCTGCACATCTCCAAATGAGCTGAGAATTTACGGGGAATTATTTTGCAATATATGAAGAATATTGGAGCAAATAACTATCAGAGGGGGCCCACCAGGTGGGCACAACCCAGCTGGGCGCGCCAGGGAGCCCAGGCGCGCCCTGGTGGGTTGTGCCCTCCTCGGCCCACCTCCGGTGCCCCTCTTCTGGTATATAAGTCATTTTGACCTAGAAAAATAGGGAGGGGACTTTCAGGACGAAGCGCCGCCGTCTCGAGGCGGAACTTGGGCAGGAGCACTTTTGCCCTTCGGCGGAGCGATTCCGCCTGGGGAACTTCCCTCCCGGAGGGGGAAATCATCGTTATCGTCATCACCAACAACTCTCCCATCTTTGGGAGGGCCATCTCCATCACCATCTTCAACAGCACCGTCTCCTCTCAAACCCTAGTTCATCTCTTGTGTTCAATCTTTGTACCGGAACCTTAGATTGGTACTTGTGGGTAACTAGTAGTGTTGATTACATCTTGTAGTTGATTACTATATGGTTTATTTGGTGGAAGATTATATATTCAGATCCATTATGCTATTTAATACCCCTCTGATCTTGAGCATGATTATTATTTGTGAGTAGTTACTTTTGTTCTTTGAGGTCACGGGAGAAGTCATGTTGCAAGTAATCATGTGAACTTGATATGTGTTCGATATTTTGATGATATGTATGTTGTGATTCCCTTAGTGGTGTCATGTGAACGTCGACTACATGGCACTTCACCATATTTGGGCCTAAGGCAATGCATTGTGGAGTAATTATTAGATGATGGGTTGCTAGAGTGACAAAAACTTAAACCCTAGTTTAGCGCTACTTCGTAAGGGACTGATTTGGATCCAAAAGTTTAATGCTATGGTTAGATTTTACCTTAATACTTTTCTCATAGTTGCGGATGCTTGCGAGGGGGTTAATCATAAGTAGGAGGTTTGTTCAAGTAAGAACAACACCTAAGCACCGGTCCACCCACATATCAAATTATCAATGTAGCGAACACAAATCAAACCAATATGATGAAAGTGATATGATGAAATTCCCGTGTACCCTCAAGAACGCTTTGCTTATCATAAGAGACCGTTTTGGCATGTCCTTTGCCACAAAAGGATTGGGCTACATTGCTGCATATTATTTACCATTACCGTTACTTGCTCGTTACAAATTATCTTGCTATCAAACTATCTGTTACCTACTATTTCAGTGCTTGCAGAAAACACCTTGCTGAAAACCACTTGTCATTTCCTTCTGCTCCTCGTTGGGTTCGACACTCTTACTAATCAAAAGGACTACGATTGACCCCCTATACTTGTGGGTCATCAGGTATCAAGGAGAACGAGAGAATAGATCGCAAAGTGGAGGAAGCGAATAGAAACGGAAAAGGTCGTGTGGCTGCCCTATGCATGTACAAACATAGAATCGCGGCAGGAAGCCAAGCACAGACATGTCAGTCTGGCTCGAAGGGAATTCACTTTGTGGGCTTATGGACTTCTCATCGAGTGTTCCATTCCAAGTTTATGGGTTTAACCCTTATTTTTTATTGCATTCATGCACATAGTATACGTGTACCTATACCATGGCCAGGAGAAATCGTTGGGTTCAGCTGAACCCAACGCCCGTACGCTGGCTCTGCCCCTAGGCGGGGTCGCAACCCGACATCCATTTATGACAGTTGAATGGGACAGGGCCGCCAACTAGTTGTTGCCAGCTCATCAACGGTAAAAATTTGAGCTCTCAAATTCTTTGCTGTAGGAGAACCAAACTGTTGGTTTCCTACCTCTTCAGTGAGAAGATTAACTATAGTGTCCCGAAGAATATCATCTCTCATGCTAAAGAAAATGAGCTTCTCTGCACCAGATTTCCAAAGTCTTCACTCAAAGAAATAGATTTAGATTAAGCATCACTTTGAAATTACTGTCGTCGTATCACCTCAACCCCTCTTAATAGTGCGGTGTTCCCTGTGGCTCAATGAAGAGGAAAAAGAACTACCAAAAGACAAAGTCTTCATGTTTTCTCAGCTAATTCTCAAAGGGCGCACCGATTTTTTCAATGTACCACATACATTTTATGGTTCGTCTACGACAGTTAAACCAAATCTTTAGAGACTTTCACTTATGTATACTCACAAACACATTAGTTCCTTGGTCATTTTTGCCACCAATTTAACTTATAAAGGATGAAGGGGGTGCTAGGCACAACCATTGCATCCACGTCATTTATGAATAGTGCAGTGAATCGAGAGAGAGAAAATGGCAGTCAGCGCGGGCAGCGAAAGAAAAACGAGACCACGTCTTCCCCACGCACGTGCACCTCCTTCCTCACGAACCCTAGGTCGCCTCCTCCTCCATTCCGCCCACCTCAGCCCCCCCCCCACGCGCACATCTCGTTCGCCCCGGGATCCGAGGTGCACGGGTGTGGAGGCGAGCTTCACGGCGACGGCGGCGGCGCTCGATTCGGTCTGCAGGAGAGGGAGAAGAAGGAAGGAGAGGAGGGTGAAAGAGAGGAAAGAGGAGAGGGAGGTGCGGCTCCGCCACCTTCTCTCCTGGCCTCTTCCCCAGCGGCCGAGGTGCAGCAGCGTGGGCGCCGCCAAGTTCTCGATCCAGTAGGATCTGGCGCAGGTCACTGGAATCCAGCCTCACGCGCCGTGATTCTAGATCGGGCGTAGGTCGCCGCTAGGAGAGCAGGAGCGGCTGCTGCAGTGGAGGAGCCCATTCTGGTCAAGCCCCCACCCCGGCGGCTACCTATAGAGGAGAGGTCGAGGATGCCCCCCAGTTCATGGAGGAGACACCCGGCAAGACAGTGCCAACGCTGGTGCTTTGACAGTACGTGATAAGATGATGAGGTGCTGGGTACCATGTCTGCCCCATGCCCAAATCCAAGTCTCAAGCCACACAGGTCAGCTTCTACTCCATATATGATTTCTTCATCTCAGTTGTACCAGAATAAAAGAAGCATGCCCAGATCGTGTCTGCCTTCACTAAGATTAGTATTTCAGAAATTGCATTGACTTCTTGGGTAGTCAAGTGCAAACCTTCAGTTAATTTTGCGGGCACTACATTGATGTTGTTTTTGCTGTCGACAGGTTTGGGGACATTGTGCATTCATTGACATTAACAGGGACCTGAGCATGTATTCCTAAAGTAAGTCTAATGATCAGCTTAGCAGTGTGTACAAGTATAGGAATTTTTTGCTATGTACTTTGCAGGCTGATTTCAAACAGTGAAAGAAGATTTAGTTAATAGAATGTACCATAAATACCTTACGCATCTTCTCTTTGTATATTTTTTCATTGCTTTCAAGATTATCACTTCCCACTAGGTATGTTCACTTCAGGTTGTGGTGTTGAGTCTTCAGCATTACACTCTAAATATTTAGCCATTAGATGACTGAGTATGGTGCTTGCTTAGAAAAAGAGTATGGTGGTTTGATTTGGTTCTCTTGGTGGTATCTTCCCTACCGTCTCTCTTTTTTCAGTTTCTAACTTCGATGCTTTGTTTTGTTGTTTTGTCTAGTAGGAGGAGTAGGAGGAGCCACGGATGAGGAGGAAGGAGACCAGCAGGAGGAAGAGATATTCTTGTTTGATTTGGTTCTCATGGTGGCATCTCCCTACTGTCTGCTTTCTTTTTAGTTTCCAGCTTTGATTCTTGGATTTGTTGTCTTGACCAGCAGGAGTAGGAGGAGATAGGGAGGATCAGGAGGAAGAGAGATTCTTGGGGGTTTGCTCGCCTTATGAACTCGCTATAAACAGGTGCCTGTTGTGCTACACATGTTTTTTTTAATCTTACCATCATCTCCAATAGTGTATTTCCCTTGGTTTGGCTTCGTTTTAGGGTCTAAGGAACATTTCAACTGTGATATTTGGTGAAAAGATAAATGTAATTTGCCCATGAATAGTCTTGATTCAGCCCAGAGAAAACACGAATGGTTTGGGTTTAATAAAATGGCAGGCAGCGCGGGCAGCGAAAGAAAAACGAGACCGCGTCTTCCCCACGCGCGTGCACCTCCTTCCTCATGAACCCTATGCCTCCTCCTCCTCCATTCCGCCCACCTCAGTCCCCCCCCCCCCCGCGTGCATCTCGTTCGCCCCGGGATCCAAGGTGCACGGGTGTGGAGGCGAGCTTCCCGGCGACGGCGGCGGCGCTCGATTCGATCTGCAAGAGAGGGAGAAGAAGGAAGGAGAGGAGGGTGAAAGAGAGGAAAAAGGAGAGGAAGGTGCGGCTCCACCGCCTTCTCTCCTGGCCTCTTCCCCGGCGGTCGAGGTGCATCAGCGTGGGTGATACGTCTCCGTCGTATCTATAATTTTTGATTGTTTTATGCCAATATTATACAACTTTCACATATTTTTGGGAACATTTTATACGATTTATTGGACTAACCTATTGATCTAGTGCCCAGTGCCAGTTCCTGTTTTTTGCATGTTTTTTGTTTCGCTGAAAATCCATATCAAACGAAGTCCAAACGCGATAAAAATTTACAGAGAATTATTTTGGAATATATGTGATTTTTGGGACTTGGAATCAATGCAAACGGGGCCCCACAGCCCCCACAAGACACCAGGGCGCGCCCCAGGCGCGCCCTGGTGGGTTGTGCCCTCCTCGGATGTCGGTTGGAGCTCAACTTCGGGCGCAAGGAAGCTTATATCCAGAAAATATCGTGTTAAAATCTCAGCGCAATCGGAGTTACGGATCTCCGGGAATATAAGAAACGGTTTTCGGCCAGATCTGAGGAACGCGAAACAGAAGAGAACAGAGAGGGAGATCCAATCTCGGAGGGGCTCCTGCCCCTCCGCCGCCATGGAGGCCATGGACCAGAGGGGGAACTCTCCTCCCATCTAGGGGGGAGGCCAAGGAAGAAGAAGAAGGAGGGGGGCTCTCTCCCCCTCTCTCCCGGTGGCGCCGGAGTGCCGCCGGGGCAAGGATCGTGACGGCGATCTACATCAACAATCTTGCTACCGTCAACACCAACTCTCTCCCCCTCTATGCAGCAGTGTAACACCTCTCTTACCCGTTGTAATCTCTACTTAAACATGGTGCTCAACTCAATATATTATTTCCCAATGATCTATGGTTATCCTATGATATTTGAGTAGATCTGTTTTGTCCTATGGGTTAATCGTGATCTTGGTTGGTATGATTGTATATTTTATTTATGGTGCTGTCCTACGGTGCCCTCCGTCTCGCGCAAATGGAGGGATCCTTGTTGTAGGGTGTTGCAATATGTTCATGGTTTGCTTATTTTCGGTGTTGCGGGGGTGACAGCAGCCTAAACGCGGATAAGTGGGTTATGGCGTATGGGAGTAAAGAGGACTTGATACTTAATGCTATGGTTGGGTTTCACGACCTTAATGATCTTTAGTAGTTGCAGATGCTTGCTAGAGTTCCAATCATAAGTGCATATGATCCAAGTAGAGAAAGTATGATAGCTCATGCCTCTCCCTCATATAAAATTACAAGAATGATTACCAGTACTTGTTATCGATTGCCTAGGGACAAATGACTTTCTCGTTGACAAAAGCTATCAACTTTTATTGCCTCGCAATTTATCCGTAGTTTTATTCTCGCAAAGTACTCATAGTTTTATTCTTGCAAAATAGTTTCATACTTGTTCTAGGTAAAGCAAACATTAAAGTGTGCGTAGAGTTGTATCGATGGTCGATAGAACTTGAGGGAATATTTGTTCTACCTTTAGCTCCTCATTGGGTTTGACACTCTTATTTATCGAAGAAGGCTACAAACGTTCCCCTATACTTGTGGGTTTTCAAGACCTTTTCTGGCGCCGTTGCCGGGGGGCAATAGCGTGGGGTGAATATTCTCGTGTGTGCTTGTTTGCTTTATCACTAAGTAGATTTTATTTTCTGTTCTAAGTTGTTCTCTATCTTTAGTTATGGATATGGATATGGAACACGAAACACCAAAAAAATAGTGGTACTTGCTACTCATGGAGATGGGGAACCTCCTAAAACCCTCGATGCTCGTTATGTGAAAAATATTCTGCACTACTTTGATAATCCTGAGAAAACCCCATTCAACTTGATAATGGGAGTAATGTTGGATCAACATGAATACTTTAGGGATTATCGCTTGACACAAAAAGGGAAATTGTTATGGGATCAAATTGATATGTTGCATTGGTATGCTTGGAATTTATGCCAGAGGTATGATTATACTTGTTGCTCTAGGATGAAGGCTCCACACCTTCCCTTTTCATGCAAATTTAATGAAAATGGAACCTTAGCTTCTTATGCTAATGGTAGATATGATTACTATGATGTGGAACGAATAGAAGAATTTGTTACTTTTAAGGGTGCTTATGAAATTGAATCTTTGTTTGAAAAGTATGAAGCTTTTGATGATGATGTTTATAGACCTGAAAATTTTGCTATCCTTAAATATTGCTATGATAATTACAAATACAATTCCGATATTGATATATTTATTGAGAAAGTCTCCGCTGTCTAAGAAGAGACTAATATTTTGCAGGAGCCTATGGAAGAAGAAATTGATGAAACTGTGAGCTCATTGGATGAAAAAGATGATGAGGAGAGCGAAGAACAAAAGGAGGAAGAGCGGATTGATCACCCGTGCCCATCTTCTAATGAGAGTAACTCTTCAACTCATACATTGTTTAATGCCCCTTCATTCTTACCGAAGGATGAATGCTATGATAATTGCTATGATCCCGCTGATTCGTTTGAAATATCCCTTTTTGATGAACTTGATGATTGCTATGCTTGTGGCCTTGATGCCAATTTGAATTGTGCTTATGGAGATGAACTTGCTATAGTTCCTTATATTCAGAATGAAATTGTTGCTATTGCACCCACACATGATAGTCCTATTATCTTTTTGAATTCTCCCAACTACACTATATCGGAGAAGTTTGCTCTTATTAAGGATTACATTGATGGGTTGCCTTTTACCGTTGCACACGATGATTTTGATAAATATAATATGCATGTGTTTGCTGCTCCTACTTGCAATTATTATGAGAGAGGAACTATATCTCCACCTCTCTATGTTTCCAACACGATAAAATTGCAAGAAACTTCTTATGCTATGTATTGGCCTTTACTTGATGTGCATGAATTGTTCTTGTATGACATGCCGATGCATAGGAAGAGAGTTAGACTTCGTCATTGCATGATATATGTTGCTTTGTGCTCACTACTAAATGCCAAATCATTGTTAATTAAAATTGGCTTTGATATACCTTGGGATCCGGGTGGATTCATTACTTGAGCACTTTATGCCTAGCTTAATGGTTTTAAAGAAAGCGCTGCCAGGGAGACAACTCGAAAGTTTTAGTGAGTCATTTTATTCTGTTGAGTGCTTTTATGAAGTTTAAAAACAAAAAAATATATAGAGGGGAACTTAAAACTTCACTAAAAGAGAAGCGATTGAAAGGTGATGCATTGGAGAAGTGAGGGTCGACCTTGAACACTTGTGTTCATGCTCATGGAAACAATGTAAATTTTTCATGAAGATTCTCAAAAAAAAAATTATCCCCTTGTACAAATCCATTGTATTATAAAAATAATGTGCCAAGATTTGCCTTTAGGATGATTAGATTGCTTGTTGGTATGTGCGGTGCGGAAACAGAAACTTTGGCTGTAGTGTGTGATTTTACATTTTTTACTGGAATGTTGAAAGTTTCTGAAACTTTTTTCACAGTATTGCTATACAAATTTTTTATTTTTTCTAATTTTTCAGAATTTTTAGAGTTACAGAAGTATGGTGAATGTTCAGATCTTTACAGACTGTCCTGTTTTCACAGATTGCTGTTATAGCTTCATTATTTGCGTATGTTTGAAATCTTGTTGAGCCCCCTTTGACTTGGTTCCATAGAATTGTGATAGCATACAGTGGGTAATGTTTGATTATAATTATACAATAATGTTATAGCAGTACATGATGGGATTTGACTTTTGTTTAACCCCGCCACTAAAAGTTCGGTTAAGTTTTGTGTGGATGAAGTGATCAAAGATCGAGGAGGTCTCGATATGAGAAGAAGGAGGAGAGGCAAGAGCTCAAGCTTGGGGATTCCCAAGGCACCCCAAGTAAATATTCAAGGAGACTCAAGCGTCTAAGCTTGGGGATGCCCCGGAAGGCATCCCATCTATCTTCAACAAGTATCGGTATGTTTTCGTCTTCGTTTCGTTCACGTGATATGTGTAAATCTTGGAGCGTCTTTTGTGTTTATTTTTCACTTTTCTTTTATGCACCATGCTGGTATGAGATAGTCCATGGTTGATTTATAGAATACTCATTGCACTTCACTTATATCTTTTGAGTATGGCTTTATAGAATGCTTCATGTGCTTCACTTATATCATTTGAAGTTTGGATTGCCTGTTTCTCTTCACATAGAAAACCGTTATTTGTAAAATGCTCTTTTGCTTCACTTATACTTATTAGAGCATGGTCTTTTGTAGAAAGAATTAAACTCTCTTGCTTCACTTATACCTATTTAGAGAGTCAACAGGAATTGGTCATTTGCATGGTTAGTCATAAAATCCTACATAAAACTTATGGATCACTGAATATGATATATTTGATTCCTTGCAATAGTTTTGCGATATAGAGATGGTAATATGTGGGAGGTACTAGTAAACGGTTGTGTTTAGTAAGAATATTGGTGTTAAGGTTTGTGATTCCCGAAGCATGCACGTATAGTCTCTCGTTATGCTATGAAGCTGGAGCATGATTTATTATTGATTGTCTTCCTTATGAGTGGCGGTTGGGGACGAGCGATGGTCTTTTCCTACCAATCTATCCCCCTAGGGGCATGCTTAGTAGTACTTTGCTTCGAGGGCTAATAAATTTTTGCAATAAGTATATGAGTTCTTTATGACTAATGTGAGTCCATGGATTATACGCACTCTTACCTTTTCGCAATCTGCTAGCCTCTACGGTACCGTGCATTGCCCTTTCTCACCTCGAGATGTGGTGCAAACTTCGCAGGTGCATCCAAACCCCGTGATATGATACGCTCTATCACACATAAGTCTTATTATATCTTCCTCAAAACAGCCACCATACCTACCTATTATGGCCTTTCCATAGCCATTCCGAGATATATTGCCATGCAACTTCCACCACTTCCGTTTTGATGACTTGAGCATTCATTGTCATATTGCTTTGCATGATCGTAAGATAGCTAGCATGATATTTCCATGGCTTGTCCGTTTTTTGATATCGTTGTTATGCTAGATCATTGCACATCCTGGTACACTGCCAGAGGCATTCATATAGAGTCATACTTTGTTCTAGGTATCGAGTTGTAATTTTTATTTCTTTTGAGTTATAAGTAAATAGAAGTGTGATGATCATCATTATTCATTATTAGAGCATGTCCCAGTGATGAAAGGATGATGGAGACTATGATTCCCCCACAAGTCGGGATGAGACTCCGGACAATGAGAGAAAAAAAAAAGAAAAAAGAAAAAAAAAGGGAGAAGGGGCATTGCTACTATCTTTTACCACACTTGTGCTTCAAAGTAGCACCATGTTTTTCATATAGAGAGTCTCCTATGTAGTCACTCTCATATACTAGTGGGAATTTTTTCATTATAGAACTTGGCTTGTATATTCCGATGATGGGCTTCCTCAAATGCATGAGGTCTTCATGAGCAAGCAAGTTGGATGCACACCCACTTAGTTTTCAAATTGAGCTTTCATACACTTATAGCTCTTAGTGCATCCGTTGCATGGCAATCCCTACTCCTCACGTTGATATCAATTGATGGGCATCTCCATAGCCCGTTGGTTAGCCGCGTCGATGTGAGACTTTCTTACTTTTTTGTCTTCTCAATATTTACCCCTATCATCATACTCTATTCCACATATAGTGCTATATCCATGGCTTGCGCTCATGTATTGCGTGAGGGTTGAAAAAACTGAAGCGCGTTAAAAAGTATGAACCAATTGCTCGGCTTGTCATCGGGGTTGTGCATGATAAATACTTTGTGTTAAGAAGACAGAGCATGACAAGACTATATGATTTTGTAGGGATAGCTTTCTTTAGCGTTGATATTTTGAAAGACATGATTGTTTGTTGGGATGCCTGAGTATTGATTTCTTTATGTCAAATTATAGACTATTGCTTTGAATCACTTATGTCTTAATATTCATGCCATGATTACACATATGATCAAGATTATGTTAGGTAGCATTCCACATCAAAAATTATCTTTTTTATCATTTACCTATTCGAGGACGAGCAGGAATTAAGCTTGGGGATGCTGATACGTCTCCATCGTATCTATAATTTTTTATTGTTTCATGCCAATATTATACAACTTTCACATATTTTTGGCAACATTTTATATGATTTATTGGACTAACCTATTGATCTAGTGCCAAGTGCCAGTTCCTATTTTTTGCATGTTTTTTGTTTCGCAGAAAATCCATATCAAACAAAGTCCAAACGAGATAAAAATTTGCGGAGAATTATTTTGGAATATATGTGATTTTTGGGACTTGGAATCAATGCAAACAGGGGCCCACAGCCCCCACAAGACACCAGGGCGCGCCCCAGGGGCCAGGCACGCCCTGGTGGGTTGTGCCCTCTTCATATGTTGGTTGGAGCTCTACTTCGGGTGCAAGAAAGCTTATATCCAGAAAAAAATCGTGTTAAAATCTCAGCGCAATCGGAGTTACGGATCTCCGGGAATATAAGAAACGGTTTTCGGCCAGATCTGAGGAACGCGAAACAGAAGAGAACAGAGAGGGGGATCCAATCTCGGAGGGGCTCCCGCCCCTCTACCGCCATGGAGGCCATGGACCAGAGGGGGAACTCTCCTCACATCTAGGGGGGAGGCCAAGGAAGAAGAAGAAGGAGGGGGCTCTCTCCCCCTCTCTCCCGGTGGCGCCGGAGTGCCGCCGGGGCAATGATCATGACGGCGATCTACATCAACAATCTTTCTACCGTCAACATCAACTCTCTCCCCCTCTATGCAGCAGTGTAACACCTCTCTTCCCCGCTGTAATCTCTACTTAAACATGGTGCTCAACTCCATATATTATTTCCCAATGATCTATGGTTATCCTATGATATTTGAGTAGATCCGTTTTGTCCTATGGGTTAATCGTGATCTTGGTTGGTATGATTGTATATTTTATTTATGGTGATGTCCTACGGTGCCCTCTGTCTCGCACAAACGGAGGGATCCTCGCTGTAGGGTGTTGCAATATGTTCATGGTTTGCTTATTTCGGTGTTGCGGGGGTGACAGCAGCATAAACGTGGATAAGTGGTTTATGGCGTATGGGAATAAAGAGGACTTGATACTTAATGCTATGGTTGGGTTTCACGACCTTAATGATCTTTAGTAGTTGCGGATGCTTGCTAGAGTTCCAATCATAAGTGCATATGATCCAAGTAGAGAAAGTATGTTAGCTCATGCCTCTCCCTTGTATAAAATTACAAGAATGATTACCGGTACTTGTTATCGATTGCCTAGGGACAAATGACTTTCTTGTTGACAAAAGCTATCTACTTTTATTACCTCGCAATTTATCCTAGTTTTATTCTCGCAAAGTACTCATAGTTTTATTCTTGCAAAATAGTTTCATACTTGTTCTAGGTAAAGCAAACGTTAAAGTGTGCGTAGAGTTGTATCGGTGGTCGATAGAACTTGAGGGAATATTTGTTCTACCTTTAGCTCCTCGTTGGGTTCGACACTCTTATTTATCAAAGAAGGCTACAAACGATCCCCTATACTTGTGGGTTATCAGCGGGCGCCGCCAAGTTCTTGATCCAGCCGGATCTGGCGCAGGTCACCGGAATCCGGCCTCGCACGCCGTGATTCTAGATCGGGCGTAGGTCGCCGCCAGGAGAGCAGGAGCGGCTACTGCAGCGGAGGAGCCCATTCTGGTCAAGTCCCCACCCCGGCGGCTACCTGTAGAGGAGAGGTCGAGGATGCCCCCCAGTTCGTGGAGGAGATGCCTGGCAAGACAGTGCCAACGCTGGTGCTTTGACAGTACATGATAAGATGATGAGGTGTTGGGTACCACTTCTGCCCCATGCCTAAATCCAAGTCTCAAGTCACACAGGTCAGCTTCTACTCCATATATGATTTTCTTCATCTCAGCTGTACCAGAATAAAAGAACCATGCCCAGATCGTGTCTGCCTTCACTAAGATTAGTATTTCAGAAATTGCATTGACTTCTTGGGTAGTCAAGTGCAAACCTTCAGTTAATTTTGCAGGCACTACATTGATGTTATTTTCGCTGTCGATAGGTTTGGGGACATTGTGCATTCATTGACATTAACAAGGACCTGAGCATGCATTCCTGAAGTAAGTCTAATGATCAGCTTAGCAGTGTGTACAAGTACAGGAAATTTTTGCTGTGTACTTTGCAGGCTGATTTCAAACAGTGAAAGAAGATTTAGTTAATAGAATGTACCATAAATACCTTACGCATCTTCTCTTTGTATATTTTTCATTGCTTTCAAGATTATCACTTCCCACTAGATATGTTCACTTCAGGTTGTGGTGTTGAGTCTTCAGCATTCACTCTAAATATTTAGCCATTAGATGATTGAGTATGGTGCTTGCTTAAAAAAGAGTATGGTGGTTTGATTTGGTTCTCTTGGTGGTATCTTCCCTATCGTCTCTCTTTTTTCAGTTTCTAACTTCGATGCTTTGTTTTATTGTTTTGTCTAGCAGGAGGAGTAGGAGGAGCCACGGATGAGGAGGAAGGAGACCAGCAGGACGAAGAGATATTCTTGTTTGATTTGGTTCTCATGGTGGCATCTCCCTACTGTCTGCTTTCTTTTTAGTTTCCAGCTTTGATTCTTGGATTTGTTGTCTTGACCAGCAGGAGTAGGAGGAGACAGGGAGGATCAGGAGGAAGAGAGATTCTTGGGGGTTTGCTCGCCTTATGGACTCGCTATAAACAGGTGCCTGTGGTGCTACACATGTTTTTTTTAATCTTACCATCATCTCCAATAGTGTATTTCCCTTGGTTTGGCTTCGTTTTAGGGTCCAAGGAACATTTCAATTGTGATATTTGGTGAAAAGATAAATGTAATTTGCCCATGAATAGTCTTGATTAAGCCCAGAGAAAACACGAATGGTTTGGGTTTCATCCTATATAAGTATTAATGTTTGTGATATAGGCTGTAGAATTTGCCTAACTTTTTACATGTGAGAGTATCTAAGTGTGCGCAAATATATGTGGTTGGATTTTATTGGTATGCCTACTGTGTTTCTGGTATGTTCTTCTTTATTTAGTCAATTGAGAGATCGTTGCTTCCTTTAACATTAATAAATACAAATAGGTGCCTTCAATTATGCTGCTACCATAGAACTGTACAGTTGACTGCTTATCTTTTCTGACCCTTATTCCAGGCTCTTATGCACGCTTCAGTTGCGTTGGAATTGTTCAGAATCATCTTCTAGACTGCTATCATGTATACTTACTGCGTAAGCACTTTGGGGAAACATGATAGGATTTGGAGTGCCATGGCTTCCAATGTTAAAAATCAGCCGCAAATGGTTTTCAACAAGAAACTTCTTGGTCACAGAAAGTTGATCATTGTTTAATTTGTTCCATTTGATATTCACATCATAGAAGATGGATCTCTCATCATTTGCCCGAACAACAATTAGTTTACACTTTTGCTAGAGCTATGGAGATCAGGACTGGAAATTTTATTAGTTTTTGCTCCGGGAGAATTGTAGCTGCGGACAAATAGATGAATTGCCATGGAGGCTTGGCAGAACCAGCAGTTACATTGGCAGTGGCCTGCGAGGGGTGTGGCTTTCTGAAAAATAGGCTTTTTGGTAGCTCCAGGTATAGATGTATTACATTTGAAATGAAGCTTTCAATGTCGTTTTTTCACATTTGAATGATTCTGAATGTATCGCAGTCTATTCTCTATAAGCCAGATTCTTGGTTCCTCTAAATTTTCCTTATTTAAAAAGCACAAAATCAATAGCGTAGATAAATAAAAGATTCCAGGTATGTTTCCATTCACAGGATCATCAGCTCCATTCTCTTTGGTGGTAATGGTAGGCTGCAGGTTGATATCTTTTTAATTGGTGTAAACTGGGTTCTTTCACCTTTTTCTTAGGTTCTCTATACAGAAGCAACTGGGATGGCAAGGCATTTGGTTGAAGCTCTCAGCTCCATATAGTTATATTATATGTCTACTATGTAGTTTGTTCACGTTTGTCATGGAAGTACTCTCTTTTTTCTAACATGCTCAGATGATGCCAATGTAAGTTTCTTAAGTGAGGTCAAGTTTGCTTATTGATATGCGTATTGATCTCTGTTAGTGAGGACCAGTTCCAAAAAATAAAAGAGTGAAGATTAGTTTCAGTCAGTGACAAATAATGTGAAATCATACATGACAAATTAACAAGCGAAACATTGTGTCCCAGTCCTACTATTCATTACCATTACACTGTTTTTCGACAATCAAAGCTCATATTTTACTTTTAAAATGGTTAGATATTCCTGTCAATTCTGCATAGATGCCCTTCTATTCTGATAAATAGGCTATCCACTTTAAAATTAAGATTTCCTTGGTAGCTTCAGTTCAGTTGTATCTCCAGTTCTGTACATACATGAGTGTTTAATCCTTCCATTTACATGAGAGCAAAATAAGGCATGTCAGGTTAAATCGTTGATACATTGTACGTGTTAACTGAAAGAGAAATTCCAGATGTGTACTCCTGGCCCTTTGTGTGAATATTCTATGGTGAGGCTGCACCTCTTCTCGTGTCTTACGCAAGACGTACTTGGCCATGTGACAGCTCTTAGTTTTTCGAATATAGCATCTATCTACCAGTTGTTTCATATTCCGCTGTTTCTTTTGATAATTCTATGAATTCTTCCTAAATTGGTTGTCCCTTAATATAGCAAGCTTCTCCTCAGTATATTTGAGATTTTTTTTGTTGTCCTTGCATCAAGGCATGCATAAGTTTATCTCTTCAATTGTCCTTTTGAATCTGGTTTACGGGCATGGTGCCTTTTATATTCTGTTCTTGGCCTGCTGTCTCGAATGCAGTTTGTTTTGTACTGCCAAAACCCTGTCATAAAGGAAAACCTCTATTTTTCTATGTGTTCTCATTTATGAGTTATTTCTTATTTCTCTTTTCAGTTCGTGGATTTGACTGTGCTACAAGTAACATTGCCTGATCCTCATGTTCCCGCACAATACTCCAGCAACTTAACAATGTCATGGATTTCTCAGGCCATACATTCCTTCTGCATCTCTAGGTAATTTGTGTCTTCACACCAAATTGGTACGCAATTAGAAGTACATGACAACATGAACACATGAAATCGCATTGTTAATATGCAATATCTTATTCTATGGTGAACTCATGAGGGTTGTCGTACATACCGGGGCAGGTACAAGAGTTCCATATGTTGTGAGCTCCTCCCAAACATAGTAGACTTTGTTTTTTAGATGATACACCCTCCAGCAGAGGCTCGGCACAACAAGGGAACTTTCCAATAGGAAATTAATTTAAATGAGAGTTGCTGGTAAATGATGGTGCGGATGATGTATATATGAGGAAGCTGATTTGCACTGCTGAGAACACAAAAGGACCGTCGGGTGTACCAGCAAAAGAACTTTATCGCATCATAGATACCAACTTCACAGCTGGGTCAACGTCCAAAGACAACGATCTAAATCATATTTTGTCACAGATAAGATATCTTGCTGACCGTCTTAATGATACAACTACACAATCAGAGTATAATCTCCAGCAAACAAACAAGTACTACTGGAGCGTGGACAACGACATTGAAGGTATTTCTGCTTTCGGCAATATGAGCCACCAATCAGAGCCACCATAAAGAATTGCCAATGAAGCACGCCGCAATGAGTCTATCTACCGTTCTTTGCTTCTAAACGCCTATATGATGTATCTTTGAACATCTACTTTCCTTGCTAATAACATTGTAAATAATCGTTCATAAGCTTCTTAGAACACTATGTATCATTACTATGCTACAATCTGTGACTGAGTAATTTACTTTTCACTCTTTCAATACTTGGTTTGTTCTCGCCCTTTGCTCCATCGGCGCAACGGGTCATCTAGTACTCCAAAACCACAAGGGGGCACTAGATGTACTTCCACTAGTCGACGATAAACTGTGTGTCAAAAATGAACATACAATTGAGTTAGGTCGAAGGACAAGTTATATGTCAAGAGTGCACATTTAATTAGATTGGAAAATGGGTCTTCCACTTAGTCTCTTTTGCTTCTTCTCGCATTTTCCCAAGAAAAGAGAAGGAAAAAAAAGCTCGTGAGGCAACAAAAGGCAACAACCCATGTATGTGATTCTCCCACAGGCCATTAACGAAGGCGTGCAAACGAAGGCAAAAATATCAACAATGGACCAAGCAAAAACTAGAACCATGCGGCTACATGCAAAAACAAACAACACGAATCTTGGAACTACAAAAATCCTACAGTGAAAAACTCACATGTGAGTTAACTATTTATATCTAGATGAGGATTAACAAACCTGATTTTATTAACACATTAAACATCATTTTCACTGTGTCATCACTAGAAAATAAAAAAGGAGAATTTACTCAATAATAAGCACAACACACATGGTTCTACCCGGCTAATATCCTGGTCGAGATGGCCACTCTCAAGTTTACACACAACTAGATGAACCGTTGCGCCGATGGCGCAAAGGGCGAGAACAAACCAAGTATTGAAAGAGTGAAAAGTAAAATACTCAGTCACAGATTGTAGCATAGTAATGATACATAGTGTTCTAAGAAGCTTATGAACGATTATTTACAATGTTATTAGCAAGGAAAGTAGATGTTCAAAGATACATCATATAGGCGTTTAGAAGCAAAGAACGGTAGATAGACTCATTGCGGCGTGCTTCATTGGCAATTCTTTATGGTGGCTCTGATTGGTGGCTCATATTGCCGAAAGCAGAAATACCTTCAATGTCGTTGTCCAGGCTCCAGTAGTACTTGTTTGTTTGCTGGAGATTATACTCTGATTGTGTAGTTGTATCATTAAGACGGTCAGCAAGATATCTTATTTGTGACAAAATATGATTTAGATCGTTGTCTTTTGACCCAGCTGCGAAGTTGGTATCTATGATGCGATAAAGTTCTTTTGCTAGTACACCCGAAGGTCCTTTTGTGTTCTCAGTAGTGCAAATCAGCTTCCTCATATATACATCGTACGCACCATCGTGTACCAGCAACTCTCATTTAAACTAATTTCCTATTGGAAAGTTACCTTGTTGTGCCGAGCCTCTGCTGGACGGTGTATCATCTAAAAAACAAAGTCTACTATGTTTGGGAGGAGCGCACAGCATATGGAACTCTTGTACCTGCCCCGGGATGTACGACAACCCTCCCGAGTTCACCATAGAATAAGATATTGCATATTAACAATGTGATTTCATGTGTTACATGTCGTCATGTACTTCTTCTTGTGTACCAATTTGATGTGAAGACACAGATTACCTTGAGATGCAGAAGGAATGTATGGCCTGAGAAATCCATGACATTGTTAAGTTGCCGGAGTATTGTGCGGGAACATGAGGATCAGGCAATGTTACTTGTAGCACAGTCAAATCCATGAACTGAAAAGAGAAATAAGAAATAACTCATAAATGAGAACACGTAGAAAAACAGAGGTTTTCCTTTATGACAGGGTTTTGGTAGTACAAAACAAACTGCATTCGAGATAGCAGGCCAAGAACAGAATGTAAAAGGCACCATGCCCGTAAACCAGATTCAAAAGGACAATTGAAGAGATAAACTTATGCATGCCTTGATGCAAGGACAACCAAACAAATCTCAAATATACTCAGGAGAAGCTTGCTATATTAAGGGACAACCAATTTAGGAAGAATTCACAAAATTATCAAAAGAAATAGCGGAATATGAAACAACTGGCAGACAGATGCTATATTTGAAAAACTAAGAGTTGCCACATGGCCAAGTACGTCTTGCGTAAGACACCAGAAGAGGTGCAGCCTCACCATAGAATAATCACACAAAGGGCCAGGAGTACACATCTAGAATTTCTCTTTCAGTTAACACGTACAATGTATCAACGATTTAACCTGACATGCCTTATTTTGCTCTCATGTAAATGGAAGGATTAAACACTCATGTATGTACAGAACTGGAGATACAACTGAACTAAAGCTACCAAGGAAATCTTACTTTTAAAGTGGATAGCCTATTTATCAAAATAGAAGGGCATCTATGCAAAATTGACAGGAATATCTAACCATTTTAAAAGTAAAATATGAGCTATGATTGTCAGAAAACAGTGTAATGGTAATGAACAGTAGGACTGGGACACAATGTTTCGCTTGTTAATTTGCCATGTATGATTTCACATTATTTGTCACTGACTGAAACTAATCTTCACTCTTTTATTTTTTGGAACTGGTCCTCACTGACAGAGATCAATACGCATATCACTAAGCAAACTTGACCTCACTTAAGAAACTTACATTGGCATCATCTCAGCATGTTAGAAAAAAGAGAGTACTTCCATGACAAACGTGAACAAACTACATAGTAGACATATCATATAACTATATGGAGCTGAGAGCTTCAACCAAATGCCTTGTCATCTCAGTTGCTTATGTATAGAGAACCTAAGAAAAAGGTGAAAGAACCCAGCTTACACCAATTAAAAAGATATCAACCTGCAGCCTACCATTACCACCAAAGAGAATGGAGCTGATGATCCTGTGAATGGAAACATACCTGGAATATTTTATTTATCTACGCTATTGATTTTGTGCTTTTTAAATAAGGAAAATTTAGAGGAACCAAGAATCTGACTTATGGAGAATAGACTGCGATACATTCAGAATCATTCAAATGTGAAAAAATTACATTGAAAGCTTCATTTCAAATGTAATACATCTATACCTGGAGCTACCAAAAAAAGCCTATTTTTCAGAAAGCCACACCCCTCGCAAGCCACTGCCAAGGTAACTGCTGGTTCTGCCAAGCCTCCATGGCAATTCATCTATTTGTCCGCTGCTAAAGTTCCTCCCAGAGCAAAAACTAATAAAATTTCCAGTCCTGATCTCCATAGCTCTAGCAAAAGTGTACACTAACTGTTGTTCAGGCAAATGATGAGAGATCCATCTTCTATGATGTGAATATCAAATGGAACAAATTAAACAATGATCAACTTTCTGTGAGCAAGAAGTTTCTTGTTGAAAACCATTTGCAGTTGGTTTTTAACATTGGAAGCCATGGCACTCCAAATCCTATCATGTTCCCCAAAGTGCTTACGCAGTTAGTATACATGATAGCAGTCTAGAAGACGATTCTAAACAATTCCAATGCAACTGAAGCATGCAGAAGAGCCTGGAATAAGGGTTGGAAAAGATAAGCAGTCAACTATACAGTTCTATGGTAGCAGCATAATTGAAGGCACCTATTGGTATTTATTAATGTTAAAGGAAGCAACGATTTCTCAATTGACTAAATAAAGAAGAACACACCTGAAACACAGTAGGCATACCAATAAAATCCAACCACATATATTTGCGTACACTTAGATACTCACATGTAAAAAGTTAGGCAAATTCTACAGCCTATATCACAAACATTAATACTTATATAGGATGAAACCCAAACCATTCGTGTTTTCTCTAGGCTGAATCAAGACTATTCATGGGAAAATTACATTTATCTTTTCACCAAATATCACAATTTAAATGTTCCTTAGACCCTAAAACGAAGCCAAACCAAGGGAAATACACTATTGGAGATGATGGTAAGATTAAAAAAACATGTGTACCACAACAGGCACCTGTTTATAGCGAGTCCATAAGGCGAGCAAGCCCCCAAGAATCTCTCTTCCTCCTGATCCTCCCTGTCTCCTCCTACTCCTGCTGGTCAAGACAACAAATCCAAGAATCAAAGCTGGAAACTAAAAAGAAAGCAGACAATAGGGAGATGCCACCATGAGAACCAAATCAAACAAGAATATCTCTTCCTTCTCATCTGTGGCTCCTCCTACTCCTCCTGCTAGACAAAACAATAAAACAAAGCATCAAAGTTAGAAACTGAAAAAAGAGAGACGATAGGGAAGATACCACCAAGAGAACCAAATCAAACCACCATACTCTTTTTTAAGCAAGCACCATACTCAGTCATCTAATGGCTAAATATTTAGAGTGAATGCTGAAGACTCAACACCACAACCTGAAGTGAACATATCTAGTGGGAAGTGATAATCTTGAAAGTAATGAAAAATATACAAAGAGAAGATGCGTAAGGTATTTATGGTACATTCTATTAACTAAATCTTCTTTCACTATTTGAAATCAGCCTGCAAAGTACATAGCAAAAATTTCCTGTACTTGTACACACTGCTAAGTTGATCATTAGACTTACTTCAGGAATGCATGCTCAGGTCCTTGTTAATGTCAATGAATGCACAATGTCCCCAAACATGTCGACAGTGAAAAGAACATCAATGTAGTGCCCGCAAAATTAACTGAAGGTTTGCACTTAACTACCCAAGAAGTCAATGCAATTTCTGAAATACCAATCTTAGTGAAGGCTGATACGTCTCCAATGTATCTATAATTTTTTATTGTTCCATGCTATTATATTATCTGTTTTGGATGTTTTATATGCATTAATATGCTATTTTATATTATTTTTGGGACTAACTTATTAACCTAGAGCCCAGTGCCAGTTTCTATTTTTTCCTTGTTTTTGAGTTTTACAAAAAAGGAATACCAAACGGAGTCCAAACGGAATAAAACTTTCACGATGATTTTTCTTGGACCAGAAGACACCCAGCAGACTTGGAGAGGGGGCCAGAAGAGTCCCGAGGGCTCCACAAGCCCTCAGGGCGCGCCCCCTAGCTTGTGGGCCCCACGGGACTCCTCCAACCCTAATTCTTTCGCTATAAATTCCCAAATATTCCCAAACGACCAGAAGCGTCCACCAAAATACTTTTCCGCTGTCGTAACCTTCGGTTCCCGTGAGATCCCATCTTGGGGCCTTTTCTGGCACCCTGCCGGAGGGGGATTCGATCACGGAAGGCTTCTACATAAACTCTATTGCCCTTCCGATGAAGCGTGAGTAGTTTACCACAGACCTACGGGTCCATAGCTAGTAGCTAGATGGCTTCTTCTCTCTCTTTGATCTTCAATACAATGTTCTCCTCATGTTCTTGGAGATCTATCCGATGTAATATTCTTTTGCGGTGTGTTTGTCGAGATCCGATGAATTTTGGATTTATGATCAGATTACCTATGAATATTATTTGAATCTTCTCTGAATTCTTATATGCATGATTTGATATCTTTGTATTTCTCTTTGAATTATCGGTTTGGTTTGGCCAACTAGATTGGTTCTTCTTGCAATGGGAGAGATGCTTAGTTTTGGATTCAATCTTGCGGTGTTCTCACCTAGTGAAGAAGTATTTTCCATCATATATTTTCAGATCTATAAACCAAAAAACCCAAAAATACCTTGCTGCAATTTATTTACTTTTATTTCGTTTTATGTTTTAGTTATCTTTTATATCTATGTCTATCAGATCTCATCCTTGCAAGTGACCGTGAAGGGATTGACAACCCCTTTATCGCGTTGGGTGCAAGTGTTTGATTGTTTGTGCAGGTGCATAGATTGGAGACTTGCGTGTACCTCCTACTGGATTGATACCTTGGTTTTCAAACTGAGGGAAATACTTATCTCTACTTTGCTGCATCATCCTTTCCTCTTCAAGGGAAAAACCAACACAAGCTCAAGAAGTACAAGAAGAATTTCTGGCGCCGTTGCCAGGGAGGTTCTACATCAAGCCTACCAAGTACCCTCCATAAACTCTCATCTCTTGCATTATATTATTTGCCATTCGCCTCTCATTTTCCTCTCCCCCACTTCTAAAATGATTTCAGAAAAACACAAAAAGATTTGCCTTTTTATTCGCCCTTCTTTCATTCGTCTTTTCGTTTGCTTTTTGGTTGCCTGTGTGCTAGATTGCTTGCTTTGTCACGATATCTCAAGAAAATACCAAGTTGTGTGACTTTTCCAATACTAATAATAATGATTTTATTAGTACTCCGATTGCTCCCGCCACTAGTGCGGAATCTTATGAAATTAATGCCGCTTTGCTCAATCTTGTTATGAAAGATCAATTTTCTGGCCTTCCTAGTGAAGATGTCGCATCCCATCTAAATATTTTCGTTGAGGTGTGTGATGTGCAAAACAAAAAAGATGTGGATAATGATATTGTTAAATTGAAGCTATTTCCGTTCTCTCTACGAGATCGTGCTAAAACTTGGTTTTCATCTTTGCCTAAAAATAGTATTGATTCATGGAAAAAGTGTAAATATGCTTTTATTTCCAAGTATTTTCCTCCCGCTAAGATCATCTCCCTTAGGAATGATATAATGAATTTTAAGCAACTTGATCATGAACATGTTGCACAATCTTGGGAGAGGATGAAATTGATGATAAGAAATTGCCCTACTCATGATTTAAGTTTATGGATGATCATACAAATTTTTTATGCCAGATTGAATTTTGCATCTAGAAATCTTTTAGATTCTACTGCGGGAGGTACTTTTATGAAAATTACATTAGGAGAAGCTACTAAACTCCTAGATAATATTATGGCTAATTACTCTCAATGGCATACCGAAAGATCTTCTACTAGTAAAAAAGTGCATGCGATTGAAGAAATTAATACTTTGAGTCGAAAGATGGATGAACTTATGAAAATTTTTACTAGTAAGAGTGCTCCTATTGATCCTAATGGTATGCATTTGTCTACTTTGATTGAGAACAATAATGAATCTATGGATGTGAATTTTGTTGGTAGGAACAATTTTGGTAATAACGCTTATAGAGGTAATTTCAACCCTAGGCCGTTTCCTAGTAATTCCTCTAATAATTATGGTAATTCCTACAACAATTCTTATGGAAATTATAATAAGATGCCCTCTGATCTTGATAACAATATTAAAGATTTTATTAATTCCCAAAAACTTTTCAGTGCTATGGTTGAAGAAAAATTGCTCATGATTGACGATTTGGCTAGGAATGTTGATAGAATTTCTCTTGAGATTGATTCTTTGAAAATTAGATCTATGCCACCCAAGCATGATATTAATGAATATCTAAAATATATTAAAATTTCTATTGATGAGTGTAAATAAAGAACCGCTAGGATGCATCTTAAGCGAGATTGGTTTGTAAAAGCGTGTTCTTCTAGTTTTTGCGAGAATAATGATGAAGATCTTAAAGTGATTGGTGTGACTCCTATTGAATCTTTGTTTTCTAATATAAATCTTGATAAAGATGGGACTGGAGATGAGTCAACTTTAGCTAGAAGGCATCCCAATGATTTGGAGTTTATAGATCTCAATGCAAAAATTGATAAAAGTGGGATTGGAGAGGTCAAAACTTTAAGTAGCGATGAACCCACTCTTTTGGATTTCAAGGAATTTAATTATGATAATTGTTCTTTAATAGATTGTATTTCCTTGTTGCAATCCATGTTGAATTCTCCTCATGCTTATAATCAAAATAAAGCTTTTACTAAACATATCGTTGATGCTATGATGAAATCTTTTGAAGAAAAACTTGAGTTAGAAGTTTCAATCCCTAGAAAGCTTTATGATGAGTGGGAACCTACTATTAAGATTAAATTTAAAGATTATGAGTGCCATGCTTTGTGTAATTTGGGTGCTAGCGTTTCCACGATTTCGAAAACTTTATGTGATGTGCTAGGTTTCCGTGAATTTGATGACTGTTCTTTAAATTTGCATCTAGCGGATTCCACTATTAAGAAACCTATGGGAAGGATTAATGATGTTCTTATTGTTGCAAATAGGAATTATGTGCCCGTAGATTTCATTGTGCTTGATGTAGATTGCAATCCTACATGTCCTATTATTCTTGGTAGACCTTTTTTAGAACGATTGGTGCAATTATTGATATGAAAGAAGGAAACATTAGATTTCAATTTCTGTTAAGGAAGGGCATGTAACACTTTCCAAGAAATAAAATTAAGTTGCCATATTAATCTATTATGAGGGCTACTTATGGATTGCATACCAAAGATGACTATACCTAGATCTATGTTTTATGCCTAGCTAGGGGCGTTAAACAATAGCGCTTGTTGGGAGGCAACCAAATTTTATTTTTATGTTTTTTGTTTTTGGTTCTGTTTTTCAATAAATACACATTATTATCTCTGTAGTAATTGTGTTTTGGTGTTTTAATTAGTGTATGAGCCAAGCAAGACCTTTGGGATGCTCTACGGTGATAATTGATTTGATCTTGCTGAAAACCAGAAACTTTTATGCTCATTGCCGAAAATTCAATAAATCACAGAAACATGCTTTGGATCTGAATTTTTTACAAAAGATTTATATACAAATCTCCCAGGTTTTCCTAATTTTTCAAAAAAATTGGAGTTTCAGAAGTATACGAACTTTTCAGATTACTACAGACTGTTCTTTTTTTGACAGATTCTGTTTTCTATGTGTTGTTTGCTTATTTTGATGAATCTATGGGTAGTATTGGGGGGGGGTTGAACTATGAAAAAGTTGGAATACAGTAGATATTACACCAATATAAATGAAGAATGAGTTCACAACAGTACCAAAAAGTGGTGATTTATTTTCTTATACTAACGGATCTCATGAGTTTTGTGTTGAGTTTTGTGTTGTGAAGTTTTCAAATTTTGGGTAGAGATTTGATGGACTATGGAATAAGGAGTGGCAAGAGCCTAAGCTTGGGGATTTCCAAGGAACCCCAAGGTAATATTCAAGGACAACCAAGAATCTAAGCTTGTGGATGCCCCGGATGCTATCCCCTCTTTCGTCTTCAATCCATCGGTAAATTTACTTGAGGCTATATTTTTATTCACCACATGATATGTGTTTTGCTTGGAGCGTCTTGTATGATATGATTCTTTGCTTTTTAGTTTGCCACAATCATCCTTGCTTTACACACCTTTTGAGAGGGACACACATGAATCGTGATTTATTAGAATACTCTTTGTGCTTCACTTATATCTTTTGAGCTAGGCAATTTGCTCTAGTGCTTCACTTATATCTTTTTAGAGCACGACGGTGGCTTTATTTTATAGAAATTGATGAACTCTCATGCTTCACTTATATTATTTTGAGAGTCTCTAAACAGCATGGTAATTTGCTTAGGTTATGAATTTAGTCCTAATATGATGGGCATCTAAGAGGGATATAATAAAAAAAATCATATAAAGAGCGTTGAATACTATGAGAAGTTTGATTCATTGCATTTGTTTTGAGATATAAAGATGGTGATATTAGAGTCATGCTAGTGAGTAATTGTGGATTGATAGAAATACTTGTGTTAAAGTTTGTGATTCCCGTAGCATGCATGTATGGTGAACCGTTATGTGATGAAGTTGGAGCATGATTTATTTATTGATTGTCTTCCTTATGAGTGGCGGTCGGGGTTGAGCGATGTTCTTGGAGATCTATCCGATGTAATATTCTTTTGCGGTGTGTTTGTCGAGATCCGATGAATTGTGGATTTATGATCAGATTATCTATGAATATTGTTTGAATCTTCTCTGAATTCTTATATGCATGATTTGATATCTTTGTATTTCTCTTTGAATTATCGGTTTGGTTTGGCCAATTAGATTGGTTCTTCTTGCAATGGGAGAGGTGCTTAGTTTTGGGTTCAATCTTCCGGTGTCCTCACCCAGTGACAAAGTAGGGTAGCAAGGCACGTATTGTATTGTTGCCACCAAGGGTAAAAAGATGGGGTTTTCATCATATTGCTTGAGTTTATACCTCTACATCATGTCATATTACTTTAGGTGTTACTCCGTTCTTATGAACTTAATACTCTAGATGCATGCTGGATAGCGGTCGATGTGTGGAGTAATAGTAGTAGATGCAGGCAGGAGTCGGTCTACTTGACACAGACGTGATGCCTATATTCATAATCATTGCCTTGGATATCGTCATAACTTTGCGCTTTTCTATCAATTGCTCGACAGTAATTTGTTCACCCACCGTGTGCTTTCTTTCAAGAGAGAAGCCTCTAGTGAAACCTATGGCCCCCGGGTCTATTTTCCATCATATATTTTCAGATCTATAAACCAAAAAACCCAAAAAGACCTTGCTACAATTTATTTACTTTTATTTTTTTTTACTTTTTAGTAATCTTTTATATCTATCTCTATCAGATCTCATCCTTGCAAGTGACCGTGAAGGGATTGACAACCCCTTTATCGCGTTGGGTGCAAGTGTTTGATTGTTTGTGCAGGTGCATAGATTGGAGACTTGTGTGTACCTCCTACTGGATTGATACCTTGGTTCTCAAACTGAGGGAAATACTTATCTCTACTTTGCTGCAGCACCCTTTCCTCTTCAAGGGAAAAACCAATGCAAGCTCAAGAAGTAGCAGGAAGAATTTCTGGCGCCGTTGCCGGGGAGGTTCTACATCAAGCCTACCAAGTACCCACCATAAACTCTCATCTCTTGCATTACATTATTTGCCATTCGCCTCTCATTTTCCTCTCCCCCACGTCTAAAATGATTTCAGAAAAACACAAAAAGATTTGCCTTTTTATTCGCCCTTCTTTCGTTCATCTTTTCGTTTGCTTTTTGGTTACTTGTGTGCTAGATTGCTTGCTTTGTCACGATGTCTCAAGAAAATCCCATGTTGTGTGACTTTCCCAATACTAATAATAATGATTTTATTAGTACTCCGATTGCTCCCGCCACTAGTGTGGAATCTTATGAAATTAATGCCGCTTTGCTGAATCTTGTTATGAAAGATCAATTTTCTGGCCTTCCTAGTGAAGATGTCGCATCCCATCTAAATACTTTCGTTGAGTTGTGTGATGTGCAAAACAAAAAAGATGTGGATAATGATATTGTTAAATTGAAGCTATTTCCGTTCTCTCTACAAGATCGTGCTAAAACTTGGTTTTCATCTTTGCCTAAAAATAGTATTGATTCATGGAATAAGTGTAAAGATGCTTTTATTTCCAAGTATTTTCCTCCTACTAAGATCATCTCCCTTAGGAACGATATAATGAATTTTAAGCAACTTGATCATGTACATGTTGCACAATCTTGGGAGAGGATGAAATTGATGATAAGAAATTGCCCTACTCATGGTTTAAGTTTATGGATGATCATAGAAAAATTTTATGTAGGATTGAATTTTGCATCTAGAAATCTTTTAGATTCTGCCGAGGGAGGTAATTTTATGGAAATTACATTAGGAGAAGCTACTAAACTCCTAGATAATATTATGGCTAATTACTCTCAATGGCATACCGAAAGATCTTCTACTAGTAAAAAAGTGCATGCGATTGAAGAACTTAATACTTTGAGTGGAAAGATGGATGAACTTATGAAATTATTTACTAGTAAGAGTTCTCCTATTAATCCTAATGATATGCATTTGTCTACTTTGATTGAGAACAATAATGAATCTATGGATGTGAATTTTGTTGGTAGGAACAATTTTGGTAATAACGCTTATAGAGGTAATTTCAACCCTAGGCCGTTTCCTAGTAATTCCTCTAATAATTATGGCAATTCCTACAACAATTCTTCTGGAAATTATAATAATATGCCCTCTGATCTTGAGAACAATATTAAATATTTTATTAATTCCCAAAAAAAAATCAGTGCTATGGTTGAAGAAAAATTGCTCAAGATTGATGATTTGGCTAGGAACGTTGATAGAATTTCTCTTGAGATTGATTCTTTGAAAATTAGATCTATGCCACCCAAGCATGATATTAATGAATCTCTAAAAGCTATTAAAATTTCAATTGATGAGTGTAAAGAAAGAACCGCTAGGATGCGTGCTAAGCGAGATTGGTTTGTAAAAGCGTGTTCTTCTAGTTTTTGCGAGAATAATGATGAAGATCTTAAAGTGATTGGTGTGACTCCTATTGAATCTTTGTTTTCTAATATAAATCTTGATAAATATGGGACTGGAGATGAGTCAACTTTAGCTAGAAGGCATCCCAATGATTCGGAGTTTATAGATCTCAATGCAAAAATTGATAAAAGTGGGATTGGAGAGGTCAAAACTTTAAGTAGCGATGAACCCACTCTTTTGGATTTCAAGGACTTTAATTATGATAATTGTTCTTTGATAGATTGTATTTCCTTGTTGCAATCCATGTTGAATTCTCCTCATGCTTATAATCAAAATAAAGCTTTTACTAAACATATCGTTGATGCTATGATGAAATCTTTTGAAGAAAAACTTGAGTTAGAAGTTTCAATCCCTAGAAAGCTTTATGATGAGTAGGAACCTACTATTAAGAAAATTAAATATTATGAGTGCCATTCTTTGTGTGATTTGGGTGCTAGCGTTTCCACGATTCCGAAAACATTATGTGATGTGCTAGGTTTCCGTGAATTTATGATTGTTCTTTAAATTTGCATCTAGCGGATTCCACTATTAAGAAACCTATGGGAAGGATTAATGATGTTCTTATTGTTGCAAATAGGAATTATGTGCCCGTAGATTTCATTGTGCTTGATATAGACTGCAATCCTACATGTCCTATTATTCTTGGTAGACCTTTTCTTAAAACGATTGTGCAATTATTGATATGAAAGAAGGAAACATTACATTTCAATTTCCGTTAAGGAAGGGCATGGAACACTTTCCAAGAAATAAAATTAAGTTTTCATATAAATCTATTATGATGGCTACTTATGGATTGCATACCAAAGATGACAATACCTAGATCTATGTTTTATGCCTATCTAGGGGCGTTAAACAATAGCGCTTGTTGGGAGGCAACCCAATTTTATTTTTATATTTTTTGTTTTTGGTTCTGTTTTTCAATAAATACACATTATTACCTCTGTAGTAATTGTGTTTTGGTGTTTTAATTAGTGTTTGAGCCAAGCAAGACCTTTGGGATGCTCTACGGTGATAATTGATTTGATCTTCCTGAAAAACAGAAAATTTTGCGCTCATTGCCGAAAATTCAAGAAATCACAGAAACATGATTTTGATCTGAATTTTTTACACAAGATTGATATACAAATTTTCCAGGTTTTCCTAATTTTTCAGAATTTTTGGAGTTGCATAAGTATACGAAGTTTTCAGATTACTACAGACTGTTCGGTTTTTGACAGATTCTGTTTTCTATGGGTTGTTTGCTTATTTTGATGAATCTATGGGTAGTATCGGGGGTATGAACTATGGAAAAGTTGGAATACAGTAGATATTACACCAATATAAATAAAGAATGAGTTCACAACAGTACCAAAAAGTGGTGATTTATTTTCTTATACTAACGGATCTCATGAGTTTTCTGTTGAGTTTTGTGTTGTGAAGTTTTCAAGTTTTGGGTAGACATTTGATGGACTATGGAATAAGGAGTGGCAAGAGCCTAAGCTTGGGGATTCCTAAGGCACCCCAAGGTAATATTCAAGTAAACCAAGCATCTAAGCTTGTGGATGCCCCGGATGGCATCCCCTCTTTCATCTTCAATCCATCGGTAAATTTACTTGAGGCTATATTTTTATTCACCACATGATATGTGTTTTGCTTGGAGCGTCTTGTATGATATGAGTCTTTGCTTTTTAGTTTGCCACAATCATCCTTGTTGTACACACCTTTTTAGAGGGACACGCATGAATCATGATTTATTAGAATACTCTTTGTGCTTCACGTATATCTTTTGAGCTAGGCAATTTGCTCTAGTGCTTCACTTATATCTTTTTAGAGCACGGCGGTGGCTTTATTTTATAGAAATTGATGAACTCTCATGCTTCACTTATATTATTTTGAGAGTCTCTAAACAGCATGGTAATTTGCTTAGGTTATGAATTTAGTCCTAATATGATGGGCATCCAAGAGGGATATAATAAAAACTTTCATATAAAGAGCGTTGAATACTATGAGAAGTTTGATTCCTTGCATTTGTTTTGATATATAAAGATGGTGATATTAGAGTCATACTAGTGAGTAATTGTGGATTGATAGAAATACTTGTGTTAAAGTTTGTGATTCCCGTAGCATGCACGTATGGTGAACCGTTATGTGATGAAGTCGGAGCATGATTTATTTATTGATTGTCTTCCTTATGAGTGGCGGTCGGGGTTGAGCCATGGTCTTTTCCTACCAATATATCCCTCTAGGAGCATGCATGTAGTACTTTGTTTCGATAGCTAATAAATTTTTGCAATAAGTATGTGAGTTTTTTATGAGTAATGTTGAGTCCATGGATTATATGCACTCTCACCCTTCCACCATTGCTAGCCTCTCTAGTACCATGCAATTCTCGCCCGTGCATTAAACCCACCATATACCTTCCTCAAAACTTCCACCATACCTACCTATTATGGCATTTCCATAGCCATTCCAAGATATATTGCCATGCAACTTCCACCGTTCCGTTTATTATGACACGCTTCATCATTGTCATATTGCTTTGCATGATCATGTAGTTGGTATAGTATTTGTGGCAAGGCCACCATTCGTATTTTTTATACATGTCACTCTTGATCATTGCACATCCCGGTACACCGCCGGAGGCATTCATATAGAGTCATATTTTGTTCTAGAATCGAGTTGTAAGTAAATAAAAGTGTGATGATCATCATTATTAGAGCATTGTCCCATGTGAGGAAAGGATGATGGAAGCTATGATTCCCTCACAAGTTGGGATGAGTCTCCGGGCTTTGCAAAAAAAAGAGGCCAAAAGAATTCCAAACAAAAAAATGAGAGAAAAGAGAGAAGGGGCAATGCTACTATCCTTTTACCACACTTGTGCTTCAAAGTAGCACCATGATTCATGATAGAGAGTCTCATATGTTGTCACTTTCATATACTAGTGGGAATTTTTTATTATAGAACTTGGCTTGCATATTCCAATGATGGGCTTCCTCAAATTGCCCTAGGTCTTCGTGAGCAAGCAAGTTGGATGCACACCCACTTAGTTTCTTTTTGAGCTTTCATACACTTATAGCTCTAGTGCATCCGTTGCATGGCAATCCCTACTCACTCACATTGATATCTATTGATGGGCATCTCCATAGCCCGTTAATACGCCTAGTTGTTGTGAGCCTTTCTCCTTCTTTTTGTCTTCTCCACAACCACCATATTCTATTCCACCTATAGTGCTATATCCATGGCTCACGCTCATGTATTGCGTGAAAGTTGAAAAAGTTTGAGAACATCAAAAGTATGAAACAATTGATTGGCTTGTCATCAGGGTTGTGCATGATTTAATACTTTGTGTGATGAAGATGGAGCATAGCTAGACTATATGATTTTGTAGGGATAACTTTCTTTGGCCATGTTATTTTGAGAAGACACGATTGCTTTATTAGTATGCTTGAAGTATTATTGTTTTTATGTCAATATTAAACTTTTGTTTTGAATCTTATAGATCTGAATATTCATGCCACAATAAAGAAAATTACATGGATAAATATGTTAGGTAGCATTCCACATCATAAATTCTGTTTTTATCATTTACCTACTCGAGGACGAGTAGGAATTAAGCTTGGGGATGCTTGATACGTCTCCAACGTATCTATAATTTTTTATTGTTCCATGCTATTATATTATATGTTTTGGATGTGTTATATGCATTAATATGCTATTTTATATTATTTTTGGGACTAACTTATTAACCTAGAGTCCAGTGTTAGTTTCTATTTTTTCCTTGTTTTTGAGTTCTACAGAAAAGAAATACCAAACGGAGTCCAAACGGAATAAAACTTTCGCGATGATTTTTCTTGGACCAGAAGACACCCAGCAGACTTAGAGAGGGGGCCAGAAGAGTCCCGAGGGCTCCACAAGCCCTCAGGGCGCGCCCTAGGGGGCGCGCCCCCTAGCTTGTGGGCCCCACGGGACTCCTCCAACCCTAGTTCTTTCACTATAAATTCCCTAATATTCCCAAACGACCAGAAGCGTCCACCAAAATACTTTTCCGCCGCCATAACCTTCTATTCCCGTGAGATCCCATCTTGGGGCCTTTTTCGGCACCCTGCCGGAGGGGGATTCGATCACGGAGGGCTTCTACATCAACTCTATTGCCCTTCCGATGAAGCGTGAGTTGTTTACCACAGACCTACGGGTCCATAGCTAGTAGCTAGATGGCTTCTTCTCTCTCTTTGATCTTCAATACAATGTTCTCCTCGATGTTCTTGGAGATCTATCCGATGTAATATTCTTTTGCGGTGTGTTTGTTGAGATCCGATGAATTGTGGATTTATGATCAGATTATCTATGAATATTATTTGAATCTTCTCTGAATTCTTATATGCATGATTTGATATCTTTTGATTTCTCTTTGAATTATCGGTTTGGTTTGGCCAATTAGATTGGTTCTTCTTGCAATGGGAGAGGTGCTTAGTTTTGGGTTCAATCTTCCGGTGTCCTCACCCAGTGACAAAGTAGGGGTAGCGAGGCACGTATTGTATTGTTGCCACCAAGGGTAAAAAGATGGGGTTTTCATCATATTGCTTGAGTTTTTTCCTCTACATCATGTCATCTTACTTAAGGCGTTATTCCGTTCTTATGAACTTAATACTCTAGATGCATGTTGGATAGCGGTCGATGTGTGGAGTAATAGTAGTAGATGCAGGCAGGAGTCGGTCTACTTGACACAGACGTGATGCCTATATTCATAGTCATTGCCTTGGATATCGTCATAACTTTGCGCTTTTCTATCAATTGCTCGACAGTAATTTGTTCACCCACCGTATGCTTTCTTTCAAGAGAGAAGCCTCTAGAGAAACCTATGGCCCCCGGGTCTATTTTCCATCATATATTTTCTGATCTATAAACCAAAAAACCCAAAAATACCTTGCTGTAATTTATTTAGTTTTTTTTACGTTTTAGTAATCTTATATATCTATCTCTATCAGATCTCATCCTTGCAAGAGACCGTGAAGGGATTGACAACCCCTTTATCGCGTTGGGTGCAAGTGTTTGATTGTTTGTGCAGGTGCATAGATTGGAGACTTGCGTTTACCTCCTACTGGATTGATATCTTGGTTCTCAAACTGAGGGAAATACTTATCTCTACTTTGTTGCATCACCCTTTCCTCTTCAAGGGAAAAACCAACGCAAGCTCAGGAAGTAGCAAAGGCTGACACGATCTGGGCATGGTTCTTTTATTCTGGTACAGCTGAGATGAAGAAATCATATATGGAGTAGAAGCTCACCTGTGTGGCTTGAGACTTGGATTTGGGCATGGGGCAGACGTGGTACCCGGCACCTCATCATCTTATCACGTACTGTCAAAGCACCAGTGTTGGCACTGTCTTGCCGGGCGTCTCCTTCCCGAACTGGGGGGCATCCTCGACTTCTTCTCTACAGGCAGCCACCGGGGTGGGGGCTTGACCAGAATGGGCTCCTCCGCTGCAGCAGCCGCTCCTGCTCTCCTGGCAGCGACCTACACCCGATCTAGAATCACGGTGCGCGAGGCTGGATTCCGGTGACCTGCGCCAGATCCGACTGGATTGAGAACTTGGCGGCGCCCACGCTGCTGCACCTCGACTGCCGGGGAAGAGGCCAGGAGAGAAGGCGACAGAGCCGCACCTCCCTCTCCTCTTTCCTCTCTTTCACCCTCCTCTCCTTCCTTCTTCTCCCTCTCCTGCGGACCGAATCGAGCGCCGCCGCCATCGCCGGGAAGCTCGCCTCCACACCCGTGCACCTCGGATCCCGGGGCGAACGAGATGTGCTGGGGGTGGGGGTGATTGAGGTGGGAGGAATGGAGGAGGAGGCGACCTAGGGTTCGTGATGAAGGAGGTGCACGCGCGTGGGGAAGACGTGGTCTCGTTTTTCTTTCGCTGCCCGCACTGACTGCCATTTTATGAAACCCAAACCATTCGTGTTTTCTCTGGGCTGAATCAAGACTATTCATGGGCAAATTACATTTATATTTTCACCAAATATCACAATTTAAATATTCCTTAGACCGTAAAATGAAGCCAAACCAAGGGAAATACACTATTGGAGATGATGGTAAGATTAAAAAAACATTTGTAGCACAACAGGCACCTGTTTATAGCGAGTCCATAAGGCGAGCAAACCCCCAACAATCTCGCTTCCTCCTGATCCTCCCTGTCTCCTCCTCCTGCTGGTCAAGACAACAAATCCAAGAATCAAAGCTGGAAACTAAAAAGAAAGCAGACAGTAGGGAGATGCCACCATGAGAACCAAATCAAACAAGAATATCTCTTCCTCCTGCTGGTCTCCTTCCTCCTCATCCGTGGCTCCTCCTACTCCTCCTGCTAGACAAAACAACAAAACAAAGCATCGAACTTAGAAACTGAAAAAAGAAGAGACGGTAGGGAAGATACCACCAAGAGAACCAAATCAAACCACCATACTCTTTTTTTAAGCAAGCACCATACTCAGCCATCTAATGGGTAAATATTTAGAGTGTAATGCTGAAGACTCAACACCACAACCTGAAGTGAACATACCTAGTGGGAACAGATAATCTTGAAAGCAATGAAAATATATACAATGAGAAGATGCGTAAGGTATTTATGGTACATTCTATTAACTAAATCTTCTTTCACTGTTTGAAATCAGCCTGCAAAGTACATAGCAAAAAATTCCTGTACTTGTACACACTGCTAAGCTGATCATTAGACTTACTTCAGGAATGCATGCTCAGGTCCTTGTTAATGTCAATGAATGCACAATGTCCCCAAACCTGTCAACGGCGAAAAGAACATCAATGTAGTGCCCGCAAAATTAACTGAAGGTTTGCACTTGACTACCCAAGAAGTCAATGCAATTTCCGAAATACTAATCTTAGTGAAGGCAGACACGAGCTGGGCATGGTTCTTTTATTCTGGTACAGCTGAGATGAAGAAATCATATATGGAGTAGAAGCTGACCTGTGTGGCTTGAGACTTGGATTTGGGCATGGGGCAGACGTGGTACCCAGCACCTCGTCATCTTATCACGTACTGTCAAAGCACCAGCGTTGGCACTGTCTTGCCGGGTGTCTCCTCCATGAACTGGGGGGCATCCTCGACCTCTCCTCTACAGGCAGCCGCTGAGGTGGGGGCTTGACCAGAATGGGCTCCTGTGCTGCAGCAGCCGCTCCCGATCTCCTGGCGGCGACCTACGCCTGATCTAGAATCACGGCGCGCGAGGTCGGATTCCGGCGACTTGCGCCAGATCCGACTGGATCGAGAACTTGGCGGCGCCCATGCTGCTGCACCTCGAACGTCGGGGAAGAGGCCAGGAGAGAAGGCGGCGGAGCCGCACCTCCCTCTCCTCTTTCCTCTCTTTCACCCTCCTCTCCTTCCTTATTCTCCCTCTCCTGCAGACCGAATCGAGCGCCGCCGTCGTCGCCGGGAAGCTCGCCTCCACACCCGTGCACCTCGGATCCCGGGGCGAACGAGATGCGCAGGGGGGGGGGGACTGAGGTGGGCGGAATGGAGGAGGAGGTGGCCTAGGGTTCGTGAGGAAGGAGGTGCACGCGTGTGGGGAAGACGCGGTCTTGTTTTTCTTCCGCTGCCCGCGCTTACTGCCATTCTCTCTCTCTCTCTCTCTCTCTCTATTCACTGCACTATTCATAAATGACGTGGATGCAATGGTTGTGCCTAGCACCCCCTTCATCCTTTATAAGTTAAATAGCTGCCATACTTCCAAATTGCAACCAAGTCCTGACACATGTTCCTTTCCTCATGGAGGTCGTTATCGTTGCAGCTTGGAGCATTTGGATCACAAGGAATAAATTGATTTTTGAAAATGAAGCCCCCACTTTTTGAAAAGTGGCGCCAATACTACAAATATGAATTAGTGTTGGTGGGGTTTATGGCCATGGAAAGGAATCCCAAACAATTTTTTTGTATTGGTTGCCAACCTTTTGATCTCTTCATTTAGCTTTTAAATAATTTTGTACCAGTTTTTTGTTAAAAAAAACCTAGTCCAAAAGGTGTTCTCTTCAAGTTGGGACTTGTTACGCCAACATTGCTCCTCGTCTAATCATATCACATTGGGAGATAGAGAAGAAAAAAAACTACCCGTCGGCGACTAGGTTTGTGATTCCTACTGGTTTCCCCCGCCTTCGGTCCCCATTTCGACTTTCAGAGGTAGTGGTGGGGGGTGACAAGTAGAGATCAATTCTCAAAGTATAGATTATTTTTCCATCTATGTTTGAATTTTGCTCTTTGCCCGCAAAGTCTCGGTAGTGGAGGGTGGTGTTGTACGGAATAAAAGTCTCATGGTTCTATCCCCGTCCTGGTGTGGCTGTCGGATCTGATGCGACCTACACCAGTGAGCTTGTGGTGTTTTGGTCCCGTTCCCGTACATAAATGGTTCTTGTGGATTTTTGTCTGGTGCTTCAACCTATCTTGACGTTGGTAGCAGCAATATTATTTTGTCAAGCATGCTCTTGTCACTAGGTATGTTGATTCGTTCCTTTGTGCTCTGAGTCTTCTTGCTCGACAGTACATCGATGAAGCAACGGTTCAACAAGCTGTGTTGCAATGGATGTGTCGCAGGCCACAGTTTATTTAACGATCTTAGGTTCTCATCTGTTGGAGTGGGTGGCTCATGTGACTCTTTCAAACTTTTGAGATTAGTCTAGCTTGTGCAGGTTTGGTCTTCTTTGGTTTCTTCATGAGATGGATGGAGAAAAGTCGAGATGACAGAAGGATCTAGGGTTAGCAACCACAGAGGATTTTGATATAACTCTATGTTTTATCTTGGCCCTCTGTTGTCTCGTTTTTGTTTAATCTGATATCGGATGGTTTGCTCAGGATGAAATAACACTCAGCCAAAGTTCGGACGGTCGAGTTAGTATAAGAAGAATGACGTTTGCTGTCCATACATGAAAGCGTCTGTAGTCCAACCTTCCAAGCAATAGACCCGGGTTCGACTCCCGGCAGACGCAAATATACATTTTTTGGCTAGTTGTTCATACTTACTCATTGATTTTGATTTCACAATAGTGGTGTTTTTTTTTCCGTGAAACAAAGAAAAAAAATTCACTGTAATCCGTGCAACTCTCGGACCCAAAAATACCTGTCCTCGCACCCAGTTCCCAAAGTTGAGAAGAACAGTCTGCCAGAAAAGTGTGCCGGATCATGTACCTCATCTCGACGGCAGCCCGCATGTTGCTGCAGCGCGATCTCGCCCACGGCATGGCTCCCCGCGCCTCAGCCGGGATGAGGCGCCCAGCCAGCCTAGCTGCTCTCGACTCGATCACCACCCCACGCGACGCGCGCTGCGCGATTCCTGGCCGCAGGAGCGGATGGCGCGCGTGGCCCCCGGACGATGCCGTGGGCCGCCGCCGATCAAATTCTTGACGCTGGAGGTGTCCACTCGATCGTTCTCTCTATCCGCTCACCGGTCCGTAATCCCCCGCTTATCGGGGCTTAAACTCTGCTAAGCCGCCATTGCCGGTGCCAATGAGCCGAAATCCGCGCGTGGTCAAGCACATGAGGATGCATCGATGCCCATGCGGCGGTGTCTCCATCCCCGGGCAATTGTACACGAGCTGAATTCGCGATGGATGCCACCCGTGGGGCCGCGTCCATTTGTATTGTCCAGTTGTCGCTGCGGCGGCGAGGCCTGCCGTGCAAGTTGGAGCAAGCGATGAACTGCTGTGACGCCAACACACGACAGCCACCGGTTCTTAATCTTGGAACGGGCTATTCATGTCTACATGGAGATGTTTTGTTCACTGGATAAACTTTCAGCAAATTTCCCAAGAATGAAATGAGCTATTACATCAGAAAAGAAGAAGAATGAAATGGACTACGTTGAAAGATCCTTACCAGTTTCTGCCACTCCAGCAACGAGTCACTGTTACGCGTTTACTGAGGCACTAACTTACTTCGTCTTCTCACATGTATAAACTCAACAGCTAAAAGCATCCAAATTTGGTCACCGGGGAACGATTTGAGTGCTCAACTTACTCGAGACACACTTGAGTGTCCATATTAGCGGCATATCTCATCTCAAGTGGACTCATCCTAACGGGAAAGCAACATGCCAGGGGACAGTCATGTGGCAATGTTCCTTGGTCAAATTAATTCCATTTCAGGAGGTTTAACAACTGACAGCACACAGAAAAAAATATAGTACTCCGCTACTATATATAGCAACAGCATTGTTGAGCTCCTGCAACCTGCAACACCAAGCAAGCTAGCAACTACTGGTGAACTCACTCACACTGACACTAACACTAGCTACCTAGCAACCGATACTGACGCAAATACTAGCAGTAGCATTCGAGCCAGCTGACCAATGCCATGGGTGGGAAGCTGCAGCAGCTGATGTCGAGCCTCCACCTGGCCAAGGGCGGCGGTGGCGGGAAGGGCGGCGTCGCGGTGCCGAGGGGCCACTTCGCGGTGTACGTCGGCGAGGCGAGGGCGCGGTTCGTGATCCCGACAGCGTATCTGAGGCACCCGTCGTTCGTTGCGCTGCTGGAGAGCGCCGAGGAGGAGTTCGGCTTCGACCACCACGGCGGCGGGATCACCATACCGTGCTCTGAGAGCGACTTCGTTGAGCTCGTCAGCAGCCTGAGCTCCTCGTCGCCGTCATCGTCGTGGCGGCACTGATCGGTGCTCGTTTCTTCACTGCGAGGAGATCTTGTCCTTTTTCAGTTCGTGGCATTTGGCAGTATGTACATAGCAGCTTTCTTTACCGTCGTGGCAAGTTTGCATGAGCCAGTGCTCCAAATCCAGGCATTCCGAAGTAGCTGGTGAATGCTTTTTAATCGTGACCAGGACTGATCGTGACTGTCCATGTTTTCGATCCTATGGTCGATCTGGCTCGGTGCGAATCTATAAAGGAACGCATGGATTTCAAATGATATCCGGGTTGAAAAAATTATCGTGGGGAACAACTGAAATTCTGTATTAATATTATTCTGCGAGAGAACGGAAATTCTGTATGGCAGTATGAACTACAAAAATGGAAATCACTGTTCCAAACTTGGGAGTTAAAATGTACTCCCTCCGTAAAGAAATGTAAGAGCGTTTAGATTACTAAAGTAATAATCTAAACACTCTTATATTTATTTACAGAGAGAGTACGTAGGATTTTAATTAGCATGTCAGCATTTGAAAAATAAATTGACTGTGTGTATCTTAACTATGCAAAGACCGGATGTGAGCCTCTAATTGTCGGCCCGACCAGGAACAACAGTGTCCACCCTGCCCGTGCAACCTGCGGATTCAACCCTCGGAGTCGCCGAGGGGACCTCCTATATGTCGCATTTTATGACAAATAGTCGGTGATTCGCACAGGGGCGCCCCCTAAGTAGACCGACGTGACAACGAACACCAGAACAATTGAAATTCCAAAAATAAAATATGGTGTGCGTGTTGGGGATTCGAACACCACACCCCCCGTTGTTCGGTGCGCGCGTATACAAACTGGAAAGAATGAACTTCGGTGACCAATAAACACCACGGAGTTGTAAGAACTACTAGGAGCGACACATTTGAAGAATTTACAAAATTTGAAGCGTTTTTAAAAAATGAATGTTTTTGAAAGGCATTTTTTCAAATTTGTGAATATTTTTTAAACTCTAAAAATTCTTAAACATTTTGGAAAATCACGTACATTTTTGGAATCCGTGAATTTTTTTAAACATTTGTTGAAATTCTAAACAAATTTTCCAAAATGCGAGCATTTTTGGAAATTTTCGAACATTTCCTGAAAAATGTGACTTTTTTGAACCTGTATTTTATTTAAATCCTAAGGAATTTAGAAACACTAACATTTTTTGTAAATCCCCAAACATTTATTGAATTTGTACTCAATTTTTTAATAGGAAGATTATTCGAAATTCTGAATCAAATTTGAAAACATAGACTTTTTTAAGCTCTAAATAAATTTTTTAAATACATTTTTTTAGAACAAGAATATTTTTTATGAAATCACGAACAATTTTTCAAATTTTGAAAGAAAGAAAAGAAAAAAGCAAAAATAAAACCAAAAAAACAAAACAAAAAGAAAACGGTCCTAGAAACCTTGTAGATGGTTTGGAACATCGGTTAGCTCGTTGTCATAAAGTCGACCGACCCGTCTCTCGTGCTCGGGGGGAGGGGGATTCACATGTTCGAGCATCCGGCAGTTTGTCAAACAGTCCGACATATAGGGAATTCCGTCGCCAAGGAACACCCTATTGAGGGAATATCCTCCTATTTGACACATTTTGCGTCAAAGGGATGACCAAGCAAGCAACGGGGTGGGTCGACCCATTAGCTAGCTTTACCGTAGGGTTTTCTGTTTGGTTTCCTCCGGTTTTAAGAACCTTATGGAATGTTCATGAACCTTCTAGAAGGTTCTTGAACCTTTTACCTGCTGATTTCTTTTTACTGGTTTTCTTGTTTCTTTTGCTTTTTATTTATCTTTTCCCCTTCTTTAACTTTATTTTTTTGTTTATTTTTCCCATAAATTCACAATTTCAAAAAATGCTCAAAATCTTCAAAAAATGCTCAAAATCTTCAAAAAAGTAGAATTTCAAAAACTATTCACTCTTCCCACAAAAATTATCATAATTCCAAATTTGTGTTCACTTTTTCAAAAATTGTTGGAAAATTGCTCCAAATTCAAAGAAAATTGTCATGTTTTAAAAAAAATTAAAATTTAGAAAAATGTTCAAAAACTTCAATATTTGTTTAAATTTTTTAGAAAATGTCGAATTTCAAAAAAAAAATCTCATGTTTCAAAAATTTGTTCATGTTTTCCATAATAAAGTTCATAAATTTTAAAAATTTATCGGGATTTCACATTTTGTTTGTGTTTTTCAACTGTTCAATATATCTTAAAATTTTCAAAGAAAATGTATTTAAAAGAAACTCAAACAATTCAAAAGGTGCAACTTTGCTACTCCCTCCGTCCCAAAATAACTGTCTCAACTTTGTATTAACTTTAGTACAAAGTTGTACTAAGCTTGAGACAGTTATTTTGGGACGGAGGAAGTACTGTGCATTTCCTACAATGCGTTTGCTGCAGTACATCGCTACAGCCGCTAGTGGGTAGGCGCAGTTGGGGCCCCGGTGCGCCCCGCTGCTTTTGGATGCAGCAAGCGGCATATAGTAGGTCCCTGTTTGAGGTTCCCTGCGTCAAGATCGGCGCGCATCGTACAAGGGGTGAAGCTGGACCAGCTCGTTTACACCGCCTTCCTCTCCTTTAACAAGGGTATATATACACGAGGGCTTGGTATTCGAAAAAAAATTAGTTACCATTTTACTTAGTTTTTCTAACGACCTTGTATTGGGTTTCTTTATTCCGGCTTTCCTTTGCCTTTGGTTCTTTATTTTTTATTTCAAGGGTTTTCGAAAATCATGATATTTTTGGAATACATAAACATTTTTGTAATTTGAGAACATTATTGAATTACACAAATATTTTTTTAGCATACGAGAACCTTTTTCAACTTCTTGAACTTTTCGTATTCACGAACATTTTTATATCCATGAATATATTTTTATATACGAACACTTTTGAAAATTAGCCAAGTCTCGTAGTTGACAGTTGAAGTGGAACAATATAGACTTCACTTCACTTAGGTTAGTTTACTGTACGGTAGGGCCATGCCTAAGCCAAGGTAATCCTCCTTTGAAATACTTTGGTATTTCTCCTAGATAAATCATAATACAAAAGGTATATAAGACCACACGGAGCTATCTCATTATCTTGCCGTAAATAAAACTATGGTGGATCATGACAATTTTTTTTTTAAATCATGAACTTTTCTCAAAATATGAGAAACACTTAATCATACATGAAATTTTATAAATTCATTAACATTTTTATATTCACAAATATTTTAAAAATCATGAATGATTTTTCAAAAATTAAAACATTTTAAATTCATTAATGTTATTAAAATTCACAACAATATTTTAAATATTTTAGTATAATTTTTATTTTGTAATTTACATATTTTTAACCAATAAAAAAATAGCAAGTATTTTTTTTCTCTAAACCTACTAAAACCAAAAGAAAAAGGAAAATAAAGAAAATTGGGATGTGTAGCGCTCGAATTGGACCGCCTATCCATGAGCTATGGCTATGAATTTCAATGTGAGGGTTGTCTAAACCATGAATGCCGATGACAGATCATTGGGGGTAGTGTTGGTGCAATATCTGCCTACCTTGTGTTTTGGAGATTATTGACAGAAACAGGTATGGACTGGTTTGTTTGCTAGTGCATACAGAGAGAAAAAATCCATACACAACCGAAGAATATGATGTCTCCGGTGCTGAGTTCGAAGAACTTCATCATAGTACATCTGCGTTGCAGAGAAGAACAAGCTATATCTGTTGAAGTGATAGAGTCGAGAAGATTGATGTGAAGAAATCGACCCCTCGAAAGTTTACTGCTGAAGCGAAGCTTTTGATTCGGTACTGTCGTCCGAAGAAATTGACTGCAGCGATGGAAGTCGAAGGCTAAGTGAAGATGTAGCATTCATTTAGGTGTTCTTCTTTCATTTCATTTGAGTCATAGGACCTCTGTACTATTAAGAGGGGTATAGGTTCTCGATGCTTAGATCCGCTGTGATGCTTAGCCAAAACCTATGAAAGTTGTGAGAGAAATTTCTTTGTGCTCCGAGCAAATACTCGTCAGCAAGAGACTGAGTTCTTCTTCATTGCGAGAGATTTGTCTCAAACCGAGGAGTTAGCATTACTTGTTCCGCAAGAAATGTTACTATTGTGCTCAAATCCGACCGTTGGAAACGTGTCGTTCGGCCATTGGCTGAGCCCAATGTCTAATTTGGTCATTTCCCATCAGGGAAGGCTGCGGCTATAAATAGCCACCCCGCTCCAACGTTGTCCGTTGGCTGCTCCGTTTTAGATTTCTGAGAAGATTGATTTGAGCAACCCCTCTCCAAGTGATTTGAGTTTAAGATCCACTGAGAGAAAAACCAAGAGCCCAAACTTAGACAGTGGTTTAGCATCACAGTAGTTCCGAGTGAGAGTTCTTGTACCTATTACTCTTGAGAGCTGTGCACTCTCTAGACGGATAGATTTCGGCTTCGAGTGATGAAGAGTCGTTGTCTTCACCGAGCCTGATCTTTAGCAACCAAGAGTGATTGTGGTTCACGAAGGTCGACCGAAGGTTTGGAGATTGCCGATAAGGATCTGCCACGAGTGAAATCAACCTGAGTCTGATCAGCTCTGCGTTGAAGGAGAATAGGGTGAAGAGAGATTATCTTCCGTGTTAAGTCACAGCCCCTCCAACCAGACGTAGCCCTTTGGCAGAAGGTGAACTGGTCTACCAAATCTCTCTGTCGCTATCGAGCACCACTGGTTAATTCTACTCTACTACATTTCCTTCAGCAGTTATCATTCGTGCTCTGTGCCGATAGAATTCTTGATCACTTTGTTCTTCGTCTCCTTCCTGTGCATTAGATTTACGTGTGAAATAGTTCTATAGCATTTTATTCAGTTTCAACTATGTTGTGCCTCATTCTGCTACATCTGTTTGCATGTTGTATTACTCTCATTATGGTTAAACCTGTGATTCATCAAGCACGTACTGTTGTTAATGCTTTCATCGATGAATATGCTTCTGACGAAGAAGATTGACTCAGTCTATTTCCTTTTAAAGTTATATTCCGCTGCTGTGATTGGGTTTTGTTTCAAAGCTTTCGAAAGAAAAATTGAATCTCCCATTCACCCCCTCTGGTCGATATACTCTCGATCCTAACAGGTAGCTGCAGTGGTCTTCAACCACAAACAAGGTTTGAATATTTTAATAGAGAAGCAAAATTGATAGCACGTGAGATAGCTTTCTTTTAAAATAGACAACGTGAGTTAGCTAGGTTGGCTAGATTTTCTACATGCAGTAGCTAGTTTGAAGAGGCTTCAGCGAGCCGACCCTCGTTTGACCATTTTTATGTAACAATTGTGATTGCCTCAAAAAAAATGTAACAGCTATCACAAGCTAATAAAGAGAGGTATTTAAGTTAAAAGAAAGTTGATTATGACCACAAGAAATAAGGCAACACTACTTTTTTTTAGGGAAAGCCTTCATGATTTATTCATTAGGCAAAACACTTACATCGTTTGATAAGACAACACAAGAAAATTAGGAGGACTATTTTGTCGCACAAGAGGACTAATCTCTGACTTACTAGCTAAAACATGTGTCGCCATATTGGCTTTCTTAGGACAAAACTCGAACGAAACATCACTAAACTCATGACAAATGAAGAAACAATCATCGTAGATCACTAAACTCATGACAACCATGTTTCATAATCTCGATCCCCTCCATGCAACTAAATTGTTGATCATGACCAACTAAATTTTCATGTCCCAGGCTGTATTTCGGAATTAGTTTTAGCTTACTATAGTCCTATTACTGCGAATAAATTCTCAATTCTCAGTTCTGCTGGAGGAAAAAAAACCTAAACTCTCATGTTTCTACTATAAAAAAGAGTTAAATACACCACGGGTGCCTTAACTTGTCATGTGCGGTCAGTTTGGTGCCTAAAGTTGTAAAATACATGAAAGTGGTGCTCTAACTTGTCCAACCGTGCAAATACGGTGCCTCCTACTATATTCGGGTGTACGTCTTGTCTGTGTGGCGTGCCAGCGTGGCGGCTGCCCAAATCTCAGTGGCTGGAAGTGGACGAGTGATTTTTTATTTTTGCCGGGATGGAAATTTGAACCTGGGACATCCTGCTTTATGCAACTAGTACGTGTGCACGTGCAACGCACGTCTATTTGGACTAATAAGTGTGCACGTGCAACATGCGTCCATTTGGATTAACACATTATACTAAACTTAATACAAGACAATTTATTCATAAATTTGAAATTTCCCTATAAAGTACACAATCTCTTATTCCCAACTCGTACAAATAATTTGAAATATCGTTTCTCTTTAATCAATATCGTTTCTCCTTAATCAACATGTCTCCTATATTAAAAGGCCACCCACTTTTCCCAATGTATAAAACTCAAAATTATTTAGAAGATTCATCATGATTCTCCATATGCACACATTTATGCAAGTATAATCACACCTGAAAATGTCACTTAGGACAAGCTAAGGAACCGTTTCAGTGCCAACAAACTCCAGTCAAGAATTATTATTACAATTGAGTGTCAACCACAATAGTGGGAAGAGACCTCTATGGTTTGTTGAAAAGAGGAAGCCATTCTCAGATAGAGAAGTGTAGAGATGTCTTGACTGCATAGAATCAGCTGTGAAACAAGACAAAAAAATGCTAGTTGGACCATCCGATTCTACTATTGCACCACAAGTGTCGTAATGTCTGGAAGCAAGAAAAGTGACTTACTTTATTATGAAAATAGAACATGTAAACCAAATAAAAATTACAGTGATAAATTGCATAATTATACTTGTTATTCACTGGACAAAAGCATTAATATGACAACTTGGAACAGTTACTTGAGTACTACACATTTCTTTAAGGGCTCAACATTCTAAAAAAATTACAATATAACAAATATCCTCTCAGTTTGTAGTAATAATGATACGAAGATAAATAATTTGGAAATGGTCTTCAACATGCGTAGGCTACCACTTGTAAGAATAACAGTGGCAAAAAAAGGGCAACAAATGCCGGTTTAGAAAGAAAAAAACTGCAGACATGCTTCCAATTTTAGCAACTCTAGTGGATAAAACATACCTTACCTCTCAAGTCAGGAAATAGTCAAATGAAAAAATGTACTTCTTATAAGTAGTAGAGATGAAGTCATAAGGATCATGATTCAAGATATTCGGAGAAACATGGTTGGTCTCTCTGTATGATGCGAACTCGTCACCTCTATCAAAGTGGTCGTGCGTAGTATGTAATGTAGAGTGCAATAATGAAATAAAATAAATGATATGAGAATTTACCATGACCACAAAATATCCTACATTCGTCATCATCATAATCAACATGCATTTTTTGCTTCTCTTGTATGTGGTCCAAGTTTTCTATCAGGAAAACATGTTAACTCAACTGTAGATAAGGACGGTATGAAAATGCTCATGTAAAATTACAATTGCCATGTATCTGCTGGACAAACAAATACACTTATGCAAACTTCAGGTTTTTTTAGTAAAACTTATGCAAACTTTTTTTTTTCACTAAAACTTATGTAAACTTCTAGGTTTTTTTCAGTGAAACGTAATTTCATGACTGCAAGTAAGGTCTTGGTTCAGCGAATTTGTCTGTGAGTTCACTGTGTAGTCGTGAGTTGGCCATGTAATAACCGGTAGTCAGTACTTAAAAAAACAGGGATGTCTGTTGCAGGTACGCGAAAATCAGTGAAAAAATAAAGAAAGAAAGAAGGCATTGGTTGCCTGAAACCCAACTGTGTGTGCTCCAGCGCTCCTCTGTTTCTCATTGCCTCATCTCTAGTTCCTGTACTGTACTTCTAGATGTGTCACCACCGGCGAGGTAGCGATGAGAGTAAAAAAACAACACTCGGTACTTACCTGATTAGTGCGTGCGTGCGGTGCGTTAGCGTGAAGGCGAGCGTCTCCGTCGTTCAGGCCTGCGAGCGGCCACGGCGACCGTGTCCTCTCACCAGCTGGGCGGCGTTGTCGACGCAGGTGAGTCAGTCATCCAGCTTTGAGGCGGCGGCCTCCACGCACCGGGGCGTGGGGAGTTCCAGTGTCTGACGAAGGTAGGATGTCTTTGGACGACGTCGTCCACGCGTGAGTACTGGACAAGCGTGTCCAACGGAGCAGCACGCGTCAGAGCTGAGGGAGTCGGCGGTGGCTTCGGGCGAGTGAGATGGGGCCGTGATTAGCTTCACCTGCTGCGCAGTGGCCGAGACCTGCGCCGCCCTGGGGACGACGATGGTTGGCGACCAGGCGAATCTACATGCATGGCTGTGGGGGCGAATGCCCCCACTCGATTTTTTTGGGCCGCTTATACCGGTCCAGGATACTCAGCGTTGCCCCCACTTGAAGGGCGTCAGCGGTGGGTGGTTGTCAGCGTGGGTGTCGTGGACGGAGCTGAAGTCGACGCGGATGCCGGTGGTTCCCGGAGAGCATGCCCAGGACGTGGATGAAGTCGTTGCAGTCAGTAGAAGAGTGACCTGGCCTCCAGGCAGAAGACGAAAGCGGCGACGGCACGTGTGTGTGTTCGGAGGAAGCCGCAGCTCCTCCTGGCGTGTCTCCCACTGTGGCTCGCGTGGGTGGTGGGCTGGTGACGGCAGGCGACTCGCGATCGCGATTCCCTGATAGGAGACGATAGGATGCGCTCGCGATTAGTTTCCTAATAATTAGATGCGTTCGTGATTAGTTATCTAATAGGATGTGTCCGTGATTAGTTTCCTAATAATTAGATGCATCCGTGATTAATTTCCTAATAGGATGCGCGCGTGATTATTTTCCTAATAATAGGATGCGCCCGTAATTAGTTTCCTAATAATAGGATGCGTTTGTGATTAGTTTCCTAATAATTAGATGCGTCCGTGATTAGTTTCTTAATAGGATGTGTCCGTGATTATAGTTTCCTAATTGACCAGGCGTGGACTTTCATATTTTCCTCCGCGGTGGAGTAAGGTCAGTCAATGTAAATTGCTAAGTGCACACAGAGAACGGATTAGGTTAAGGCTAGCCGTTAGATTGAGTTTAGTGGGACTAATCATGCGGTGGTAATGTATCTGTGTACGTTTTGTGGGGTGCACTTAGAGAAGATAATGTTTGCTCTTTTATCGAGAAATAAGATTGACAGGGATCCTCCCGGCTCCTCAGCCGTTTGGATCCCTGGCCGTCGGATCTTTTGCTTGATCGCATTTGGGCCGTCAGATCTTGCCTCAGGATGACACCGGCCGTCGGATCGAAGAGGTGAAACTATAGGAATGAATAGTTTCACCCCGTTCTTGCCACCGCGCGTAATTCGGCACCCCGCCGAGGGCATAAATGGTAATTCACGTCTTGGCCTGTTACGTGTCGGCTGCTGATTGGTTTCTGGAGGGAGAGAGGTAAATATCTTCTGCCACCGCCGTGGTTTGGGTGCCCCGCCGAGGGCATTATCGTCTTTTCACGTGTTGGCCCGTTGCGTGGTCGTCGCTGGTTGGCCCGTCGGTGGATGAGGTGAGGGCAGCAGCCTCTTCGTCCTCCCATTCGCCCCCTCCCCCCTCTCTCCCTTGCTTGATCTCCTCTCCAAGCCGCCAGCACACCCCCTGCCATCGCGCCGCCGCCGTCGTTGCCGCTCGTCCCGACCCCCATCCTCGACCTCCCTTCCTGTTCTTCCCCACATCGTGTCCGTGCCGCGCGGGGTGGCGCTGCAGGACCTGCTCGCGCGCCTCGCCTACGCCACCGGCCTCGAGGCGCTCATCTCGGTCTCCTCACCCGAGGATCTCGACAGCCCCAAGCTGCGGGTCTTCATCTTCCCCATCTCCGACGTGGCGGCGGGGGACGAGGGCGGCGAGGGCAGCGCCGGGTTTGACGCCGGAGGACGCCGGACACGGCGGCGCGGCCACATGTGGGCCGCCTCCCCGGCCTTCCGCATGCAGCTCTTCCTGCTCTGCTCTCTCGCGCCCACCTGCGTAGACGGCGGCCGTGCCTCCTCGAGCTCTCTTCGTCCCCATGGGGATGTATGCGGCACCGGCGGACGCGGAGGCGGTGGTCCGGCGGATCACGCCTCCGCTCGACTGCGCAAGGCACAAGGGTCAGACAGGTCAATAAGCCGCCCGTCTTAGCTCCTTGCCCGTGCTATCTGTGTGCGTGCGCGTTTGGTAGTGGACTGGCTGGTGATGCTCACGCGCACTTTGTGTTCGTTGGAATGCCCCAGTCCTGAGTGATCTTGGATTGTAGGTCGAAGAAGTAGCGAGAGTTTTGGGGTTGAAGCAGATTGTTTCCTTAACCTGCGAACAGTTTCAACAGGGGCCGAGCCGGCATTTAGGTAGGGAAAGTTTACTACCTAGGCTAGGCAAGCTATTGGAGAAAACATTGTGGGCGCCTGTAGGGCAGTGTTTACCACCTAGGCTTGTCTCAATGATGATGAGCTGCCACACACAAATGATCGGAGTAGTCTACTCCGTGACTCTTGGCTAGATAATTCCCCCCGTTCATTTTTAGCACTCTTGGCTGCTGATGTAACAGTGGTTGCTACCTTAGCTGCATGTTTACTGTAAACAAAGGTTGGCTTTTTCGTCGGTACAGGATTCATGTATAGCACAAGAAACGGTTTGTTCATTGCATTCTCACGGATCAGCAAGATTTGTCCAAATATTGATCACCATTCAAAACCTGCTATGAAGTAATGCAAAATGAGTTGTGATTTGGTCAGCATGTCAAAAGCAAACAGAGCGTGATTAATTGTTTTGTTTCAGATAATGGAAGAATAACTCTCCCTGCCTCTCCCCCCAGGGGTGCACACAGCCAATGTTATAACTGTTTTACCACCATCCTCTCCACCCAGGGGTGCACACAGCCAAGTTCGTATGTATATCCATTTGCCTATTACAAGTGATTTAGATCTTGGTGTTTCTCATATCAACATTTCTCGTATCGCTGCTTTCTGTAGAATAATTGGTTGAACGCTTTTGGAAGAGGCAGCAGGAAGCATAGAAACCATGATGTCCATGGAGATTCAAAGTACATAAAGATGGAAGAGGTTATGATTCTTCTCATTGTATTTCTAATTTTTTTGTCTACTATATAACCATTGAAAGTATAGATACTGCCCCGGTGGGGAATCAATATTACAAAGGAGTAATTGGAATTTTAACCCGGTGCAAATACTGAACATGTAGAGAATGAATAGGCTGTATTTTTCTTAGTAACCCATTCTGTTATGAATGATAATTTGTGTCTGTTTTGCATCTCTGCTGATAGAACATATGCTTTTCTATTATTGCACGATGATATTAGTGTATTTGATTCTGCAGATATGTTTTGAGATTTCCCTAGAGCCGACCAATGAAACGGCGCTGGATTATATAACACATCGTCTCTTCGCAGTTTGACTACTACGGTCACCGAATCCTTGGAACAGGTAACCATCCAAGGTTACTTCAGCTAAGGGTTGTAGATTTTTTTTCTCTCAAAGCTAAATTTGTTTTCTTAGATGATGATAAGCATCATATCCGGCAGCTATGTGGAGTAGGAGTATTTCTGTAGCAATCGGTGTTTATTTGCACCTTCTGGTTGTTTACATTGCAAAGTTTTGGAACATTTCATTTTATAGCCATCCCTATCGTCTATCGATTATTTTGTTTCTTCCGAAAGGCTGCCTCCTTTGATTTGTGTTGTTAATGTAGTATTGAGCTTCATGATTGGATGTTGTCTTGTGCCTTGTGTTCCAGCGACATCGTGTATGGTAACATAAGAATGGTATTTTGTTACTACTTCGCCCTTAAGTAGTGTGTCTGACTCGATATAGTTGTTTAATTTTAGCTCAACCATGTGCAAAGGTGGATTCTAGCGTGATGTGATCATATGTGATGTCCATGTCCTGCTTTTATTTCCTCTTTGTTTTCCAATGTTACCTTGCATTGCTTTGCCTGCATAAAGTTCACTTCCTCGGCACATTTTACTTCACAGGAGGTAGTTCTGGTTAATTTTCTTTGTCTCCTGCATTTTTATGCATATCAATTCCTGCTCATGTTTTCCCCTTACATTTGGCAATGACTGGATTGAAAGATACCGATCACTCCTATGTTGTGCCAGGTGTCTGTAGGAGCTTGCTTTCGAGTTGCTTTACTGCCTTAAGAAGTATCTTTGTAGTTGTCGATTGACTTGAGTAGCCCTTAGAAGAGTTTATTTATTTTCCTTAAGTATCTTGCTTGCATCAAGTGGTTAGATGTTTTTACATTCTATATACCTACGTGTTGCTTGGTTGTGTCCTTCGACTGGTACCTGGGCAAGTACTTGAGCAGCAGTGCAGCACCATGCCTCATTGAGCTCCCTAATTTGGCTAGAACAGAGGTCTACAACTGAGGGCTACTGTATTTACATTTTATATACATGTGAAAGTTATCTTTGTGATTCGCTTCAGTTAACATTGATTTCAATGCATGTGTCTTCCTTTTGTTGTCAGTAGTGCAATATACTTCTATTAAATGAGAAATAATCCAGAGCAATTCCTTCCAATTGTATATGAAGCTCTGCTAGGTTCCGAACAGAAAGATCTTTTATTGCAGTGTAAACTGCTAGCAGAGCTACATTGCGGAGTACAGAGTTGATATGAAGCTCTGCTAAGTTCCGAACAGAATGATCAACCTTATTCTAAGGTTCAATATATGATTCTTTCTTTCAGTGTTCTTCCTTGAAAACAAATCAATGATCAAATCATCTTCTTAGGTATTGGTTTTTCTTTCTCATGTCAAGTTAGCATTTTGGTGTTGTGTATTTCTAGATTGTGCTCCTGCTAACTTGGCCCCTGTACTAAAGATGCGTGGCTGGATTTTAAAGTTATGGTTATGAACACAAAGCTAATTTCTTGTGAATTAATCCCTAGAATCTCTCTTTCTGCAGATTCTTATTTATCTATGCCTATATGTTGTTCCATGAAAATACAAGTAGACTCCAAGGTGGTGGTGCTTGGGTCTGGGGGTGCACTGGTGAGCCATCCCTTCTCCCCACCATCTCTGATTTCTTTGTGTGCATTACATATGCATGTTGTTTTATAGCTCCCTTAGTATACATCTGATTAGCGATTAACTTGCTGCAAAGAAGGCGTGTAGTCATGAAACTTGAACCATGCCTGAATTAGAAATGACAATTTTGTTGATTTCCCTACTTTATCTCCAGAACACACCATACATTGATATTTTCTATAGATCTCAGCTTCATTGTTCGAGTTTCTCATCAGTGCATTAATCCCAATCTGGCACAAGATATTATTCTCTGTTCCCCTTTCATTTTAGTTACTTATAGAGAGAATGGATCTTAATTTTGATTTTATGAATAGCCACATCAATTCTCTGAATATGGCACACACAAATAATTAGCTCTCTTCACTTCGATTTGAATTTGAGAGTAATCAGTAGAGGATTGGATTCATGGTCGCAAGATCTAAGATCGATTAACTTGCTTTTAATATTATATGAAGTTCAAATCCCTTTATATTCCAAGACAAGAAACACTGAGTTGTAAAACTCTGTCAATGTTGAATAGTGTAAAAAAGACATTTTAGGATCATTCTACTTTAATTTGTTTGCCATACTTACCAGCTCACCTGATTTACCAGTTTTAACCTTTATTGATCCAAAACCATTTTAGCCATCATGAGATCGAAGTTTGTAGGCCCCCCTTGAATAAGCTAACATTTCCACCTTATTGTGGGTACCACGATAACAGTAATAATAAGAGGCATAAACAAATATTATTTTGTTTGTTTAGATGATGTATTTCGTAACTTATCATGCAGAAATAATGAATCCCTTGTTATGTATTGTTTGTGCAATTCCATGCTACTCTGGGTAAGTTATGTATTAGTACTTTCATTATTAATGGATGGATAGATGTATTGTGGTAATATATATTTTTGGGCACCCTGTGTGATAATATTTTGAAAGAGTCTAACTCCAGAGAATTACATGATGCAAGGGGTATAACTCCGGTTCACATTCTTATACATAGTTCTCCTTATAATGTAGATTGATGATATATGATGCTTCCATGGCTTAGTTCAAGGAATGGATGATGCTATTTTCTGGCCTATGGGTTTTGGCTACTGATTTTTATTGGCATAGTTTATTGTTTGTCATCTAAAAACAGATTCAGAGGGATACAAAGGGTCCTTTAATTTGCAACCGATTAAACTGCTTGGTTCATGATTCGTATTTGTTTGTCTATATTATGGACAACCGATTAAGGATCTTTACAGAGTAGGAGTCTTCGTTTGATGGCCACATTCGACATCACCCTGTTTGTGTGTAGGGTGCTTAATAAGTTTCTTGAGATGTATGCACTGCATGAAGGAGCACATTTCTGTCAATTTTACTAGAGGTCAAGGTTACCTTCAAATGCTTGTAGTTATTTGTAAGTTTCAGCAGCATGAATGCAATGGAAGTTTGGATTGGAAGGATTTTGGGTTGGCTATAAGGGAGAGAGCAGTTGACGGCCATCTATACTATTGTTGTGGTTGTCCTTGGCGCAGAAGGGGTGGCGGGGGAGGCGCAGAGATGGGGGTCCAACTAGCAGAGATGGAGCAAACCTTTCACTGTGTCTAATCCACTTGATGCCATCATTTTCTATGAGATGCACCAAGGGTTGTAACGAATCTTGACGCTTTGTACTAAACCTTTACTACTATGTATTTTGTTTGCTCCTATGTCATGAGAAATTCCAAATGTTGGATCTGTGCCTGGCACATGTCGCGAGCCGGCTCAGTTGTCCCGGGCCTTGCTTTTGGAACAAATTAAGTATTTGTCATGAGCTGGTAGATTAAATAATATCCTGTTGACAGATTATATATTGCTTACCTTGCTTTTGCTACATCTTCACCATTTGTGATGTACCAAACGCTTTCTTAATCTGTATGCTTTAAACTCAGTTTTCCTGGGCAGCAACTATATATACCTTACTTTTGTTATATCTTTAGTGTTTGTGATCTGTACAGAACATATTTGGCTTGACCAATTACTCTAATTTACTTTGAATGTACAAGATGCTATGTTGGAGTTTTAGGTGTTGGAGCACTGTGCTGAGCCAGGCACCTGTGCGCCAAGGCGCACTTTTGATCTTCATGTCGAGTGGCTATCACGCACTGAAATCGGTTCTACCTTTAGTGATCTTTTGTACTCTTTTCATGACGATATTAGCAGCATTATGTGAGCAACGCTATGTCTTGCTACAATTACAATCGAATATTTCTTCTATGCTTTATTGTTATCCAAACTTAGCATTACCTGCTTGACAAAAACGTTGGGACTGGCACCCTCGCGCCAAGGCGCGATACCGATCTAGTAAGTAGTATAGATAACGTGCTGGCCAGCCGGCCAAACTAAGTTATACGTTGTAGTATCGAACCCAATAAGAGTCGCCACAATGGCGCATCCTCGCGCGTGCCATGTCATCCCAGGCGCACTGTGCGTGCCAGCCAATGGCGAGAGAAGGCGGGCGCGCGGAGGGGATTTGACCTCAACCACGCCTGCGGCAACGGCGAGGGCCTCCGCTCGTAGGTCTTCGTCTCGCTGCTCGTCCGGGAGGCTGCACGTGGAGGGGATTCGCTGTGGGCGAGGTGCCGTGGATCGGCAAGCGAGCGCTCGGGACGAGCAGGACCTTTTCTTCTCCGGCCTCTTGGCAGTTGGGATCCTCTGTCTTTTCGCCATGGCTAGGGTTGCCGCCGTCGCCGCCCCTCCCCATCTTGACTCCTCTAGTGCCAGCCTCGACCCGCTTGGCGATAAGGCACTAGTACTTCAGCTCCTATGCCATCCATGATTGACAGTGATCAGGTACGTGCCATGCTCCTCCTTGTCATCTCCCTTTTCTGGTACATACTCATGGATCTGTTTTTGTGTTCTGGCCCTTGCTATGCCGTTGATTTTGAATGTCTATATGCAGTGCTAGCTGGATGGATTAATAGATATGTTGAACCTATACATTTTGTATTACCTAGATGGATTAATCAATGTGCTTGCTTTTTTTTCTTGATGTGTCCCAGCTATGCATCTTCTTTCCTTGCTCATAGTATTTTCTTGTGTGCTGATGGCTGCAATTATATCTGATACAAGTTGTCCTACTTGTGGTGGTTGCCCAGATGCCAACAACGCATGGGAGTGGATGTCATCACCCAGTGACGTGTCTCCTTGCCGAGGTGGCCCTGCTGCTGGTCGACGAGCTTGCTAGCGGCCACGCATGCCTTGAAGTGACTTCCTTCTCTTTGCTGAGCTTCCTGGTAAAGACCTTTACCAATACGATGTATGGACTTTACATGAAGTTTTATTTCCCCGCTGTAGTTTCATTTTGTAGTTTTTGATTCAATAGTCTTGTATAATAAGGTCCCTATTACTCCAGAGGTCACATTACGTGTTGTGATGGCCGAACTTGTTAAGCTATATAGATATTCTCAATTAGATGGACGTCTACCAGCCTATGAAAAGACATTTGAAATTACTCTGCAAGACGGAGACGAGATATGCAGCAACGCATTCTGGCTCAGGGGCAGCGCCCTATTTAACTTCCATGGCCTCTCTCCCTAAGTTTTTTGGTTAACCGGGCTATTAGATTACTTATCAAGAGTCATTTTCACTTGGCTACATTTTTTTATTTGTCAGGCTTACTTCAACAATTCCATTGATTGAGTTCCCCTACCATTTGTAAGTTCATCGATGGCTTACTTGTCAGGGAAGAAAGGGCTAGAAGGGCCTTGTCGAAGAGCCAGGAATTGTTGATTTGTTGGCATATCCTTTACTTCACTGATTTAAAAAAAATCGATGGGTGGTCTATATTAACAAGTATCATTCCCGCCTACCTTGCAATTGTGGCATCACCATGAAAATATGTTTGGTGTGACTATCAGATTGCTATGCTCCCTGAGATCTTTCATGGTTTAATGCTATCCAATGTAACTTTCCTCTTTTAAGCATGGAGTAGCATATGAACTGAGGCTTAACTTTTGTGCATAATCAGATACCCTTGTCTTGAGCGGTGGAAGGTATAGCTTTATTAGCAAAGGATTTATTTTTCTGAATCTCTTTGTTCTTCAATTTGAGGTATTTCTCAGTGAGGTTGGTGCCGGTTGAGTGTCATAAATTTATGTTCTGCTCTCTTGCATTTGGATGCCCACGTCTAATCCTTATTGTAGGATACTTCTATATATTTTTTGGAAGAGTGAGATACCCCGGATCAAAGAATTAACCTTGATTTGGTTCTTATTGAATCAGATAGCCCAGTGCAGACACTGATTCTAGATTATGGTTGGACCCTTTGTTGTTCGTTGAACCCATAATTCCTCCCATAGTTCTTCCTCAACCATGGTCGGGGGCGGGATGGACCTACACATCCATCAAGGTAACTAGCGGGGGTGGTGTTCACGAATCGGGGCAGTACGAGATAAGATCGATTACGAGGGTTGTGCCTTTGCAGCAGGTGTTTTGGATGGGAGGGACATCCAAGTTCTATTCTTGTATTTGATCTCTTTTTTGATAAGCTGCAAGTGATTGCTATCATCATGAACATTAGGCTCGTCAGTATATACTCACAAAATTTGGTCAAACTGACAATACTGGTACATCAATACTATTTTGGTGATATCTCAACAACAATTTATCTGAATTGAGCAAACTCAGTCCATTTGGAAAGATATCAACAAGCTTAACAAAACTGATTTTAGTGTCATCTCGAAATTATGTACAGATTAATACCAGTTTTCAGAACACTAATCTTGTCCAATGATTCAGTCATCGGAAGCAATTCTATGCACCTACTTAGATCAGCAAACTGCATATTTAGGAACTAGGGACTGTCAAAGAGGTTATCCTTATGTTGTAGAACAGAGATTCGAAATCAGTTGATAGGTCCAGATCCAGTCAGGCAGTCCTTTTCGTTTCTCTCTTTCTATTCCTTCGTGTCCTTATTCCTCCGTGTCCTGATCCTTCTCTTTCTCCTTACTGCTTGTGCTATGCTGCAGCATCAAGCAAACCTCCTGGGTGAGGCTTCCTTGTACAACAGCAAGCATCATCTCTGTGCGCTCCAGATTCTCTTATAGCACCTCCTGCTGCTTGTCCTTGCCCAGTAGCAAGCCTAGCAGGTAGCATCAACACAGGAAGGTGAGGTTGCCAGCGGCCAGTGGGTGGCTGCTCCAGCAAGAAACTAAAAGAGCCTATCATGTGGCAACAGGAGTTAAGGTGGAGGCACACTATTTTTTTTTACTATTACATGAAATTCCACTTACACCTGCATCTGCTCTCTGTTCTTTGCTATTTTTGTCTATAACCCTTTTGGTTGTGCTAATTAAAGGTGAAGAATCCTCTTTGAAGTGCATGGTGTTCCTATGTAGATTTTTTGTTTGAGCAAACAATGTTGAGTGACCTTTTGAATCAAGTATGATCTGGATTGCACAGGATATAAAGGTTTTGCACATGATATAAAGGTTCGCCTGCTCTTTGTTGAATGACTTTTTGAATGAAGTGTGATCTAGATTGCATGTAGTTCTTTAATCAGATCTTACACTTGATGTGTTGTTCATAACCAGGTTGTTCATAGCCTGTTCACAAATGTAGTATACCAATGAGTTCAGTTTGTAAGCTACCCTATTGATCATGTCATGAAGCTGACAAAAACGGAGAGGCGGCCAACGCGGCTTAGGAAGCGGCACACCAGTGAAGCGACAATGAACACTGCTAATGCCAACACTCCAAGGTGAGCTTCCCTTAATTTCTCTCTGTATATATGCAAGCTTGTGTGATGTGCTCTGCTTCCTCCTCCCTTCTTTAATTAATGAATCTATTACTGAGCAGAGCATGTGCTTTAGGTTCGCAGCACAAAAGATATAGTTGAATTAATGCTCTTTTACTGGTGGTTTTTGGTAATAACCTACTATGCTTCACATATTTGGAAAAGCCTATGCATTTACATTCCTGCTGTCAAATTGTGCTATGTAAATTACAGGAGGACAATCTACCTTTGCCTTTAAATATGAAATTACTTGCGTGCAATTGAATGCAATCTAAAATTCATAGCTATGAAAGAAAGGCCTTGATATTCAAATAACTCTCATTTTAAATCGTGTAGAGTGCAGGTGCTATCCTGCTTAGTGAATTGTGGCCACGAAGGAAATTTCCTACTAGGAACATATGCAATGTTTGGTTATCTTTGTCATCTTACTGTCAAAAGCATCTGTGGAATGCAATGTGGACTGTGTAATACTTCTTGAAGAGACAATACTTGTTATCTGTATGCAAGTTTCTAACTGCCCTGGCAGGAGAAAAGTCCGGTTTCCGTTAATGTAATCTTCAATACATCTTTATCTGCTGCTTGCAACTTTAACTTCTGTTCCACTTTCTATTTATTCTCTGGTAAGTAAAAGAAGTGTGATCCAATACCAGTACTTAGTATAGATAAGAAAGTGAAAGGAGCGCACCCCACCTGGCACCACCCCAACTTTCTCTCAAGCGGCGCACCAAGGGTGCGCCCCAACCACTAGTTAGCTAGAAATGTATATAGACCGACTCGGCGTATCAGTCTGCAATTCTTCAACACATTTTCTACATGTTTTTATTTTTTTAAAGCTCCTGTTTAGTTTTCATGATATGTAAATGTTACCAAATAGAAAATACAATAATTATCAGTAGGGCATTATTGTGTATTTTAAATCTTTATTCTATTTTCATTATTGTGTACTTTGAAGAGGTTAACATGAACGTTTTCTTAAATTTATGTGGGTTTTGGACAGTTCGACATATATTGAAAATTATTGTGTAAATTTATGTATCTTCATGCAGGACAACAAGCACGGACAATTATTGTGTATCTTCATTGTATTACTCTATTTTTAAAATACACAGTTACAAAAAAATTTGACAATGTAACTGTTCAGCGTGTATTAAAAATTATTGTGTGACAATAGTAATTCTAGAAATGTATTAAAATATGTTAAAGATTTTGTAGGAATCTAAGAATAATTTTACACAATAACCTTTTCAATACATGTTGAACATTTTTTTAAATACATGTTATCAATTTTCTGAATGCATGACAAACGTCTTTCAAAATTAAGTTTACAATTTTATAATACACGTGAAACATGTTTCAAATTCGTTTTTTCAAATGCACTAGGATATTCCCGAAATCTCCCTCGATACTAAAACGTTTAAGAACTAAATTATCTCATTTAGGCATCAAATGGTGTCTTGTCTATTGGTTAGCACACACACGCGTTGGTAGCACCGAGAGGTCCCTCGGTGAACAATATAACCACGAGGCAGGACACCACGTAATGCCTAAAATGAAGAAATAACGTTACATCTTTTAGAGGATGAGACAAATAAATCTGCAGGAAAATTCCAACTAGATGCTCTAATTAAACATAAAATCTTGCCTGGTTTATCGGCTAGATTGCAAGGGTGGCACACCTAAGCTCCTGGGTTCGAAACTTCGGATCCCTTTTTCTTTCTTATTTCTCTTTATTATTTCACACAGTATAATTATTATAAATTGCGTTATATATGTGATTTGCACATACAACTGTGCTTGGTGTAGATGATATGTGGGATCCAAACCTAACAGGTTGGACCTATCAGTATGCATCCGTATGTGATACAATTATGTGTAAATAAATAAAATGTGAGGGGGTTGGATGTAAAAAATGCTCCCGGTCACTGACATGTGGGCCGCCACCATACTGGCTCACTATGCGGGCAAAGCGTGGATACTATAGGAGGCACCGTATTTGCACAGCCGGACAAGTTAGAGCACCACTTTCGTGTATTTTACAACTTTAGACACTAAACTGACCGCGCATGACAAGTTGAGGCACCCGTGATGTATTTAACTCTATAAAAAAAGACCAACTAAATTTTCATGTTTGATCGTCGACACGAACGAAATGTATGTATCCATAAATGGTTCGTAGGAGTATGAATTCCACACGATTTTGGAAGTAACCGTTCGATGGCCACGCAAATCGAAGAGAAATCCCGCTTGTGACTGTGAGCTTAGTCCCTTTCGCAGCTCCATAGGCCTCCACCGGCAGCATAAAGAAAAGAAGCGGCTCCGTGCAATCTCCATCTCAACGAAGAAAAGGAGCTGCCGAATCTCCAGCCCCACGATCTCCCCACGCGCACCCACCAACGACCCAGCCCCCCAAAACCCTACGCCGTGCAAACCCTAGCCGCCGCCTCCACATCAGCAATGGCCGGCCTCCTGCGGTTTGCCGGCGCCGCCAGATCCTTCTCCCGCGCGCTGGCCCCGGCCGCGCCACACCACCGCAGGCTCGCGGCATCGGCGGCCGCCCTGGCGGAGGACGATGCGTGCTGGACCGAGTGGGAGGAGGAGGAGGAGCGGCGGCAGCGCGCCCGCGCATCGGCGCCCGCCGCGGAGTCTTGCCCGGCGGACGGCGGTCCCAGGGGCGTGCAGTGGGTGGTGATGGGCCGCCCCGGCCCGCAGAAGCACGCTCACGCCGCGCGCCTCGCCGAGGTGCTCGCCGTGCCGTACATCTCCATGGGCACGCTCGTCAGGCAGGAGCTCAGCCCCACATCCTCGCTCTACAAGAAGGTTCGGCCTCGTGCTCGCTCCGAATTCTCCGATTCTCATACGGGGTATTCGAATGCCTTTACTGCATTTGGTTGTAATCTGAGCTGCCATCCGTTTCCTCATCGAGCAATTTTGCGACCACGGGTCCTCCCCGCGATACTAACCTTGATCATTTCAGTCGGATTGGCGCCAGAAATTCTGGAGATTTTTCTCGCTTTGACTAATTTTTGGAGAGATGTCTCAAGGTGCTTCGTTAATTTGGAACATCACCACGAATCCTTTGCCTAATTGATGAAAAGCCGCTCCATTTCCCCACAAACAAATTTTTAGGCTTGGTGCCCAATTTCTTGGGCGCTTCTCGAAATTTCTCGTGACTTATGGACGGACTCATGTGATCTTTTGCCCCGAGTTCTCCAAGCCACAACTTTTCGCTGGACTAGCAAAGTTCCCCAACTTCTCCCCATATTTCCCACGAGTTATTACACAAATCAAAAGAATTTTTCTTGGCCACAATTTCCTAGTCCTTATTTAAAGGCCATGATTCAAACAATATCACATGAGTATTTTCGTCCATATTTTTTATGCTTAATATACTGGACCGTATGATGCTGGGAGAGGAGTGTGGCGGCCATGTCTTTCTCCGCGCCCTGCACTTTGGCGATGACTGGGACAACACCGTAATTTGCTTACGCTGACATGGTGCTGTGGGGCAATTCGGGAATTCCACATGCTAGGGTTTCATAAGCAAGTTTGGACCATTCAATTCTACTCCCTCTGTCCCAAAATTCTTGTCTTAGATTTGTCTAAATACGGATGTATCAAGTCACGTTTTAGTATTAGATACATCCGTATCTAGACAAATCTAAGACAAGAATTTTGGGACGGAGGGAGTAGTATCTTGTGGAGGGCGGCCGTCTGCATATACATGCTTCCAACTTTGCCCTGCATTTGTCCGGCCCTCTTGTTCTACTTTTCTTGAACAGCTGGAGAGTAGTTGGTAGAGTTTCTTAATCGTGCACAATGAGAACCATTTCACAAAGGAGCCGGCTACGGCACGATGGCATGGAACGCACCGGCCGTTCTGCCTTCCACGTGAACCTGGCCCCTATCATGGACACGGGTACACGATCGTGCCAGGGAATCACACGGCCATGAGCGTGTTGCGTTGCAAGGCCGCTAATGGAATATCCGCTCATTATTTTTCTGTTTCATAAGTGGACACTATTATAACTATTGTACTAGTATGTTGAAAATTACAGCAGTTGGTTGTGGTTTTGTGGGTATTCGGTTGTGCTAAATGGTTTTTGCATTGCATATTGACAGATTGCTAATTCGGTGAATGAAGGGAAGCTTGTGCCAGAGGATATCATATTTGGGTTGCTGACTAAGCGTCTCGAGGAGGGATACTACAAGGGTGAAACTGGATTTATCCTTGACGGAATCCCACGTACCCGTATGCAAGCTGTAGGTCCCCAGTTACCTTATATGTTTGGACAAAAGAGCACTTACTGTTTTCATGTGTTTAACCAGTTAGCCTAGACAATATAGTGCATTGATGTTTAGGTGCTTCCAGTGTTCTGACTGTTCTCATATTTTAGGAGATTCTTGATGAGATCGTTGACATCGACTTGGTTCTGAACTTCAAATGTGCTGATAACTGTTTCATGAAGAAGCGATCTGGAGGCGACATATGTTCCCACTGTGGGCAGCATTTTGGTGTCAGCAGTCCGGTGTCTAGGGAGCGTAATCTCTCCCTTGGAAGCTCTACATGGCCTGCTCAGGCACAACATGCTTCTGTTATAGGCCTGGAAAACCCAAGGATGGAGAAGATGCGTGCTTATGCTGAGCAGGTATTTTCATCTTGGCCAATTTTTTTGAATATGTATGGTTGGTTATGATAGATCTCAGCTTTGCTTTGCACTTAGGGGACCACACGAATTTCAGTTTTATCTAACAAAAACCAGTATTTTTTATGCTATCTGAAACACAAGAAACATATAGAGGGTTTTATGCTATTACAACTGAACCTGATAGTGGGAACACATGGTTAACTATAGCAATATGATTATATGAAACATTCAATTTGCAGACCAAGCAGCTGGAAGATTACTACAAGAAGCACAGGAAACTCGTGGAGTTGAAGACATCCGCTCGCCCTGGTGAAACCTGGCAGGGGCTCGTAGCTGCCCTTCACCTCCAGCATCTAGACCCATCCCCAACACCACACAAACTCACCGTGTAATTATCATCCACTGAGTCTAAGGATCTATAGTATGTTTCCATGTTTGTGAGTTCTGGCTGAGGAGTCAGTCGGCTGTGGTGCTTTGGTCTTTATCGGTTATAGGTATAATGTAAGGCTCTGGTCTTTATTGTTATAGATAAAATGTAAGCGATTTTGTAGACCCGCTTGCTTATATGTTTGTAACGCAGAGCTTTGAACTTGCAAGTGCAAGTGTGCGGTGTGCCAGGCTCCGCTGTGCTGTTGTTTTGAGTACCAGTTTTGATCAATATATAAGTTACCGTGAATGTTGTGCGCAACTGCCATCTCCTGCTATGGGCTTTTAACTTGTATAAGTGGCAAACCTGATAGGTTTTTCTCTTATTATGGAGCTCCACTGCTCACTTGCATTTTTGATTCATACCCTGTGTTCTGTTTCCATAGCCCCATGTCCTTGAAACTACAGGTTTGTTGCACAAACTATGACTTTATCCTGGGCCAATTCCTTGTTTATAGATTTTGAAATTCATGTGCTGTATCAGTGGTCGAAACCGTGTGCACCTAGTTGTACATATTCTAGGGCCTCTCCTTTTTGTGCGAAGGAATAGGACTTTAATTACTTAGGAGAAGGTATTACATCCACATTCTCAAAAGTTCAGTTAACAAGGTATCTGAAGAAATTTGAGGGGTGAAACCAACACAAAAACAATTAAATCTTATGCTATTTGATTAGACTGAAGTACATTTAAAAATAGGGTCAACTATGATAAAAATTGAGTAAAATGCATCATAGGTCCTATAACTATTCGAGGTGTGTCAAGTTAGTCCTAAAACTTTAAAAGTGCAGATTCAGGTCCTAAAAGTTTATAAGTTGTTCATCACAGGTCCTGCGCAGGCCAGACCAGGTCTGACTTGCTTATGTGGCAAGTTGACCATCGCCACGTCGGCGCGCGCCACGTTAGCGGCACTGTTCATCGCACTGTATATACATATCGAGTTTTCCTACATTTTTTTAAATTCATTTTCTACAAAAAATTACACAAATGCACTGTTACGCACTGTTCATAATCTGGAATTTCCCAAAAACTCTGAAAAAGTTCATTTTCTGGGAAAAAATCTCTGAAAAGTCTGAAAAATTCATTAAAAATACGTTGTTACGCACTGTTTATATCTGGAAATTTCCAAAAAATGCCGAAAAAATCATTTTTGGGGAATCTGAAATTTTCAAAGCACTGTTCATAATCTGAAATTTCCCAAAAACTCTGAAAAATTCATTTTCTAGGAAAAAAAATCCCTGAAAAGTCTGGAAAATTCATTAAAAATACGCGGTTACGCACTGTTCATACTTGGAAATTTCCAAGAACTCTGAAAATTTCATTTTTGGGGAATCTGAAATTTCCCAAAACACTGTTCATAATCAGAAATTTCCCCCAAAAAATGAAAGTTTCAGTTTCTACAAAAAATATTCCACGAAAAACCCGAAAATAAAAAATCTGGACTTATGAACAGTGCGTAAAACAATGCATTCATGTAATTTTTTGTAGAAAATGATTTTTTTTAAAATTAGGAAAACTCGATATGTATGTACAATGCGATGAACAGTGCTGCTGACGTGGCGCGCGCGCCGACATGGCGATGGTCAACTTGCCACATAAGCAAGTCAGGCCCGGTCTGGCCTGCGTAGGACCTGTGATGAACAACTTATAAACTTTTAGGACCTGAATCTGCACTTTTGAAGTTTTAGGACTAACTTGACACACCTCGAATAGTTATAGGACTTATGATGCATTTTACTCATAAAAATTATTCATACGCAGGCAAGCGTCTTTAAAATGGTAATAGCCTGAGAAGAATCCTTCTTGGTTATTGTCAAGCTTCCAGGCAGTTTGCCATGCACTGAAGTGGAAACAAAGGTGGAGGTGTCGAAAATGCCTTTTGGAGCTGGAGGCCGGTTTTTGAAAAACACAAAATTCATGAAAATTCATATTTTTACAATTCAAAAAAATCTAAAAAAATTACAGATATACATGGAGGCATAACACACATGTGTGTAAATTTTTAGGACGAAATACGTTGAAATGAAGGCTGTGCAAAAAAGACAAATCTGAGGCTTTTTAATACATGATACTATTCATCCTCAAAGTCCAGAAATTTGTCTTTTTTGTATAGGTCGCATTTCAAAGTATTTCATCTTGAATTTTTACACACACATACATTTCATCCTTGTATAGTTGCATATTTTTTTCAGAATTTTTTTAAGTCAAAAAGTTTGAATTTTGAATTTTTCAAAAATAAAGGGCTCCATGGAGCTCGGTCACCAAAACGCCCTACTCGTGGAGGTGTGCACTATATCTCTATTGTTACTATGAATGCCCGTGTGTTGCCACGGGCTTTTGAAATATTTTGCTGAAATTATGTAAACATAATGCATGTTATATTTCACATGTAAAAAAAAAGATAGCACGGGCATAATCGAGTAATAATTTAAGTCCACTTCACTTACATTATAAATTATTAACAAAAGGCAATTTGACAATGCATACATATACAGCGATGATCCAACTAAAAATCTGTTACAAATAAATATCTACTTGATGCGTTTAAGAAATTCTCGCACAATATCATAAATGTTGTCTTTAGTTTCATTCGCACGATATTTGAGCAAGTATAATAAAAATGTCTTCCTCACCGGCCTTCGGGTCCGTCCACTTTCACGCCAACCACGGTGGCCAACCTTGACCCAGGCTCGACTTCTTTGGTTGCGCGATGGCGGACGCCTCGCTCACTCGAAAACACCGTAATGGCCACCATCCACTCTACCTTGCCTACCGGCAGCACTTTTCTTCCGGCACGGGCTCGCCGACCACCTCTCTCCCAGGACTCGCTCCACAACTACACGGCGGTCGCAGCCAGCCGTCTGCCATGACCGCTCCACCACCACCCTGAGGCTCGACATGAGTCAACTTTAATCGTGTCAAACATACATTGTTTGGATCCTCATGCACAATAAGCAACATTCTTGATTTTTTTCTGCCTATAAACCACTATTTTTCTTCGTCTTCGTTCTCCTGCTCCTCTTCACTTACTATCTCTACCTTCCCTATCCAAGCCAGCCCAATCATCAATGTCCCATCCGGCTCAAAATCCCCAAACCTTCTACACCCATACTATGAATTTTGAGGGACCTTTTGCCATTATTTTCTCCTTTCAAGTCTACAAACAATAATATGAATGTAGAAGTAATTAGTGTAAACTCCTTTATGCCCGCTCATGGCCACTACGACCACAACTCTGCCGTCTCGCCTACATGATGTGCGTCCACTCCCACAATTTTCCCCCTAACTCTGGCGAGGCCTCCATTACTTCCGAATATTTTGTTCAGATTATTTGCCATCAAGGAGAAATTAGCATACTGCGCATGAACATATGTGATAAAAGTTCTTGCGATTTGACACTACAGAGGTAGAGCAACATGAAAATAAAAGATCATGCTTCTAATCTTCAGACTTTTGTAGTTTAAAAAAATGGCGATAACCTTACACCATTTTTCAGACTCCCGTCCATATTGAAAATGATTCATGCATTAAGGAACACCACACAAAATATGGAATCCAAAAAAAACTAACATCAAACGATGATACGCCCATTTTGCATCATGTTTTTCTACTGTTATTTATATTGTTTTTATGTATAATAATACTTTTTGGAGTAATTCTAATGCCTTTTCTCTCATAATATGTAAGGTTCACACAAAGAGGGAGAATACTGGCAGCTGGAATTCTGGACCTGAAAAAGCTACGTCAGGCCACCTATTCTGCACAACTCCAAATGAGCTGAACCTTCACGGAGAATTTTTATGGAATATATAAGAATTATTAGAGCCAATAAGTACCAGAGGGGGCCCAGCAGGTGGGCACAACCCACCTGGGCGCGCCAGGGAGCCCAGGCGCGCCAGGGAGCCCAGGCGCGCCCTGGTGGGTTGTGCTCCCCTCGGCCCATCTCCGGTGCCCATCTTCTGGTATATAAGTCATTTTGACCTAGAAAAAATCAGGAGAGGACTTTCGGGACGAAGCACCGCCGTATCGAGGCGGAACTTGGGCAGGAGCACTTTTGCCCTCCGGCGAAGCGATTCCGCTGGGGGAACTTCCCTCCCGGAAGGGGAAATCATCGTCATCATCTTCACCAACAACTCTCCCATCTTGGGGAGGGCAATCTCCACCAACATCTCTCAAACCCTAGTTCATCTCTTGTGTTCAATCTTTGTACCGGAACCTTAGATTGGTGCTTGTGGGTGACTAGTAGTGTTGATTACATCTTGTAGTTGATTACTATATGGTTTCCTTGGTGGAAGATTATATGTTCAGATCCATTATGCTATTTAATACCCCTCTGATCTTGAGCATGATTATCATTTGTGAGTAGTTACTTTTGTTCTTGAGGTCACGGGAGAAATCTTGTTGCAAGTAATCATGTGAACTTGATATGTGTTCGATATTTTGATGATATGTATGTTGTGATTCCCTTAGTGGTGTCATGTGAACGTCGACTACATGGCACTTCACCTTATTAGGCCCTAAGGGAATGCATTGTGGAGTAGTTATTAGATGATGGGTTGCGAGAGTGACAGAAGCTTAAACCCTAGTTTATGCGCTATTCCGTAAGGGATCGATTTGGATCCAAAAGTTTAATGCTATGATTAGATTTATTCTTAATACTTTTCTCGTAGTTGCGGATGCTTGCGAGGGGGTTAATCATAAGTAGGAGGTTTGTTCAAGTAAGAACAGCACCTAAGCACCGGTCCACCCACATATCAAATTATCAAAGTAGCGAACACAAATCAAACCAACATGATGAAAGTGACTAGATGAAATTCCCGTGTACCCTCAAGAACGCTTTGCTTATCATAAGAGACCGTTTTGGCCTGTCTTTTGCCTCAAAAGGATTGGGCTACCTTGGTGCACTTTTGTTACTGTTACCGTTACTTACTCGCTACAAATTATCTTGCTATCAAACTACTCGTTACTTATAATTTCAGTGCTTGCAGAGAATACCTTGCTGAAAACTACTTGTCATTTCCTTCTGCTCCTCGTTGGGTTCGACACTCTTACTTATCGAAAGGACTACGATTGATCCCCTATACTTGTGGGTCATCAAGGCTCTTTTCTGGCGCCATTGCCGGGGAGTGAAGCGCTCTTGGTAAGTGGAAATCGGTAAGGAAAAATTATTACTACGTGCTGAAATTTATCGTCACTTGTTACTATGGAGAACAATCCTTTGAGGGGTTTGTTCGGGGTATCTTCACCTCGACCGGAACCACAATTAGTTACCCCTCAACCTACAGCACATACTGAAAATATTGGTTATGAAATTCCTTTGGGTATGATAGAACAACTACTAGCTAATCCTTATGCAGGAGATGGAACTGAACATCCTGATATGCACTTAATATATGTGGATGAAATTTGTGGATTATTTAAGCTTGCAGGTTTACCCGAAGATGAAGCTAAGAAGAAGGTTTTCCCTTTATCTTTGAAGGGAAAAGCATTGGCATGGTATAGGCTATGCGATGATATTGGATCTTGGACTTGGAATCGATTGAAATTGGAATTTCACCAAAAAATTTATCCTATGCATCTAGTTCATCGTGATCGGAATTATATATATAATTTTTGGCCTCGTGAAGGAGAAAGTATCGCTCTAGCTTGGGGGAGGCTGAGAGAGTCCTGGATTAGGGGGTCCTCAGGTGTCCGGGATATTTGATATGGGCCGGACTGATGGGCCGTGAAGATACAAAGCGGAAGACTTTCCCCAGTGTCCGGGTAGAACTCCCCTATGCGTGGATGGCAAGATTTGTGTCCGGATATGTAATTTCCTTCCTCTATGAACCGACTCTGTATAACCCTAGGCCCCTCTGGTGTGTATATAAACTGGAGGGTTGAGTCTGTAAAGACAATCAGAATTCTCATAGGCTAGACAACTAGGGTTTAGCCATTGCGATCTCGAGGTAGATCAACTCTTGTAACCCCTATACTCATCAAATACAATCAAGCAGGACGTAGGGTTTTACCTCCATTAAGAGGGCCCGAACCTGGGTAAACATCGTGTCCCCCTTTGTCCCTTGTTACCTTCGATCCTCAGACGCATAGTTCGGGACCCCCTACCCGAGATCGGCCGGTTTTGACACCGGCATTGGTGCTTTCATTGAGAGTTCCACTGTGTCGTCGGCAGAAGGCTCGATGGCTCGTTTGATCATCAACAACGATGCTGTTTCCAGGGAAACTTTCCTCCCTGGTCAACTTTTTGTGTTTGGCGGCTTCGCTCTGCGTGCCAATTCAATTGGTCACCTTGAACAGATCGACAGCTACGCTCCTGGTCACCAGATCAGGTTCGGGAGCCTGAATTACGTCGCTGATATCCGAGGAGATTTGATCTTCGAAGGATTCTCGGCCTCGACCGCCGCTCCTCATCTATATGAAGGAGGCCCATCGGATTCACTATCAGGCCCCGTTCAAGGATCAACCATCGTCCCTGCCCGGGCCTTAGATCTAGAGCAGACCACCCTGTCCGAAGACGGGAGTATGAACCCCACCGGACCCTCTCCTACTACGGAGCTCCCTGCCGGAGACCCAGAGGTGACCATATTATCGGCAGGCCTGGAATCAAACAGGGCTCTCCCTGTCATCGGGAAGCCGGACTCACCTCCGGATGTTAACTCTGAACTCTTGAGGCCCGCGTCCATTGAGCACGGTCGGGCGGCGATTTCCGGACCCAGCTCCGCAGGGTCTCAGTCACCCGTCCAGCTATCGCTCCTAAACGAGGCTCTGGACTTAATGCGATCTCTCGCCATAACGGAGGTATCACTTCCAAACTACGTCCAGCCCGGACTAGGGGCTGAGTGTGGGGAATTTTACGTCCCACCCACCACCCACTTGATAGCCACTGTCGAGGACTTAACCGACATGCTAGACTACGCCTCTGAGGACATCGACGGCATGGACGACTATGTCGGAACCGAATCAGGCCAAAACCCACCCATCACTGGGCGTTGGACGGCCACTTCTACATACGACGTGTACATGGTGGATACACCCAAAAAGAAGGAAGACGATAGCGCTCAAGACCTGATCGAGGACAAGCCTATCGAAGCACCACCTAAACGCCGACGTCAGCGGCGCCGCTCACGACCGCGTCGCAAAAAGGAAAGCAATACCGGCACCGGAGACAATGACACTCCGGAGAATGCCGAAGACTCTGACCACCTCATCGAGCCTGCTGTTGAGCAGGATGAGTGGGAAGAAGGACAAGTCAACCCAGACGAACCTGTCGATCATGAGGATTCGGAGGATAGTAATTATCTACCGGCCTTCGAGGAGGATGTTAGCCTCGGTAACGAAGATTTTATCGTACCAGAGGAACCCCTCGAGCAAGAAATCTTCAGGTGACAGCTCATTGCCACTGCGAGGAGCCTGAAAAAGAAACAGCAACAGCTTCAAGCTGAACAGGATACGCTCAACGATAGATGGACCAAGGTCCTAGCCGCCGAAGAATACGGCCTCGAGCGCCCAATAAAAAGCTACCCAAAGCACAGGCTACTACCCCAATTCGACGACGAGGCCCTTGAGCCAATTCCGTCAAGATACAATCATGCTGACGAACCGGACCGACCACCACGTGGACGGGACAAAAACGGCTAATCACGCCGAATACCAGCCCGTACCACCTCGCCGTAAAGGCAGAGAGGCAGCGGCTCTGGGCTACACGCATGACTTACGTCAGGACCTGGACAATAGAGCCGGCCTGACCAAATCAATCTACGGATCAAGGGGATGCGCTCCAACACGAGACGACGGCCGTCAAGCCTGGCGCGACACGCATCACCAAGTTCGGGCCGAGAACCGAACACGGATGTCATCCGAACTCTGCCGAGATGTTGCCCGATATAGAGGCGCCGCACACCCCATGTGCTTTACCGATGAGGTAATACAGCACCAGTTTCCAGAAGGGTTTAAACCCGTAAACATTAAAGCATACGATGGAACGACAGATCCCGCTGTATGGATTGAAGATTTTCTTCTCCATATACACATGGCTCGCGGTGATGATCTCCATGCCATTAAATACCTCCCCCTAAACCTAAAAGGACCAGCACGGCACTGGTTGAATAGCCTCCCAAAAAACTCTATTGGCAGCTGGGAAGACTTGGAGGACGCTTTTAGAGACAACTTCCAAGGTACTTATGTCCTGCCACCGGACGCTGATGACCTCAGTCACATAGTCCAGCAACCCGGAGAGTCAGCCCGCAAACTCTGGACTCGGTTCTTAATTAAAAAGAACCAAATCGTCGACTGTCCAGACGCCGAAGCCTTAGCGGCCTTTAAACACAGCGTCCGTGACGAATGGCTCGCCCGACACCTCGGTCAAGAAAAGTTGAAGACTATGGCAGCTCTTACTACACTTATGACCCATTTCTGCGCGGGCGAAGATAGCTGGTTGGCTCGTAGAAGCAACAGTACCAGCGACCCTGGCACCTCTGAAGCCAGGGACGGCAACGAAAGGCCACGACGTAACAAAAACAAGCGTCGGAACAACAATGAAGAAACTGAAGATACGGCGGTCAACGCCGGATTCAGTGGATCTAAACCCGGTCAGCGGAAGAAGCCATTCAAAGGAAACAGAGACGGTCCATCTAATTTGGACAAGATACTAGATAGGCCTTGCCAGATTCATGGCACCCCCGACAAGCCTGCCAACCATTCCAACAGAAACTGCTGGGTTTTCAAACAGGCCGGTAAGTTAAATGCCGAACACAAGGGGAAGGGCCTCAAAGCGAGGACGATGATGAGTCTCGTCCACCGAACACAGGGGGACAGAAGAAATTTCCCCCCGAGGTGAAAACAGTGAACATGATATACGTCACACATATCCCAAAGAGGGAGCGCAAGCGCGCGCTAAGGGACGTCTATGCCGTAGAGCCTGTCGCCCCAAAATTCAACCCATGGTCGGCTTGTCTGATCACCTTCGATCGCAGGGACCACCCGACCAGTATCCGTCATGGAGGTTCGGCGGCCCTGGTGCTCGATCCCATCATCGATGGATACCATCTCACTAGAGTCCTTATGGACGGTGGCAGCAGTCTAAACTTGATCTATCAAGACACTGTCCGTAAGATGGGCATTGACCCGTCAAGAATTAAGCCCAGCAATACTACCTTTAAAGGAGTAATACCCGGCGTGGAGGCCCGTTGTACGGGCTCCTTAACATTGGAAGTAGTCTTCGATTCGCCGGATAACTTCCGAAGCGAAGACTTGATCTTTGACATTGTCCCTTTTCGCAGTGGCTATCACGCGTTGCTCGGACGAACTGCTTTCGCCCGCTTCAATGCGGTCCCGCACTACGCTTACTTAAAGCTCAAAATGCCCGGACCGCGCGGCGTTATCACAGTCAATGGAAATATGGAGCGCTCCCTCCGTACTGAGGAGCACACCGCGGCCCTGGCAGCCGAAGTACAGAACGGCCTCATCAAGCCGAACAATTCATCGGTCACTAAGACACCTGACACTGCCAAGCGAGCCCGGTCCACTCTGCAGAACGACAGCTCGGTGAATCCAGAGCTTGATAGCAGTTTCGCCTCCACCGATCGCCCCATAAAACAGCGGCATGCGTATCACGCATGCATAATTACGCACTTAAAATACCTTGGGCAGCGATGGAGGCACACTGCGGAAAAGGTCTATAGTGCGGCTTGACCCTATTCGGACCTTAAACTATTTTTTTCTTTTCTTCTTTCTTTTTTTCTCCTCTTTTGTACTACAGGTTCATTAAAAACCTACCTACCCTACGGTCGTGCAAGGGCCCTTTTTGAGGCCCCCCCCTTTTTTCGTATAGACGACAATCGACCTCTCCTCTCAAAGGATTTTCCACCAAGGGGAAACGGCGCAGAGGTGCGGCAGGGCACCACTGGGGTCTTCAAGACTACCTTTTCTTTTAGGCCCTGTATAAAGCTTCCCCTCGTGCACAAACTCTCGGCATGTCAAATAGCCTTGATGTTCATGGCATTATCTGTAATAGCACGTCTTAATGTATTAATCAGGGTATAAAGGAAACAGTTGATCGCCAACTTTTGTTCGGTCTTGATTTATTTTTCCATGTGTGATCCCTCCTTGCTTCAGATTGCCACATATGCTTTGTTCCGGCCTAAATGCCGGGGGCTCTATCCGGCCATGCATATTTTTCAAAAGTCCGAACACCTATAAGGTACTCTTCGGCGTCCCGAATATTGCATTATATGCATCAGCTCCGAATCATGTCTTTGGTCGATAGTTGGGTTGCCCGGCTCCTGTGATTACCACCTTACGTTCCGCTAGTTCGGCTAAGGTAGTAAAGGGAGAACTACTGCGATTGTGTTTCTGGTTCGTCCGGTCAAATACCTCAGTAGAGAAAGCCGAAAACTGACTGTCATGATACGACGAGAGCTGGTCGGCGATTCGGTGACTTAATACAAATCCTTAGTGATTTACCCCGTGTTATACGAAGGGCTGGATTTCGCCCAGTCATGCGACAAAGGCACCCTAGTTCAGATTGCCGCATACGCACTAGGGGCTGGTACTTAGCCCCACCGTCAAACTCCTATGGCTAAGTGAAAGTGATAAAGCCGCATAGTCTGATTGCCTGGTTCATTGCGCGAACACCTCCTTTACGGACCAAGACGTTGGACAAACTGTGATCACGCGCTCCACCGAACACCCCCGTAGCATCTACGAGGGGCCTGAAGCCGACGACTGGCAAACTTTTAGAATTAAAACGGCCGCATAGGAGGAAAATAACCCAGGATAAAAGGCATAAATATATGACAAGCCTTGGTTCACAAAATAAAGTTTTTACAGCCCGGATATGTTTACTCAAACATCACGTCCTTTGAGCATTGGCCCTCTACTATTCGGGCACCCGCTAGGACATCTTCAAAGTATCTTTCCGGCTTGCGGTGGTCCTTGCCTTCGGGCGGGCCTGCGATCGCGACGTTGGTGGCCTTCATCTTTGCCCAGTGCATCTTGACACGAGCAAAGGCCATCCGCGCACCCTCTATGCACGCCGAGCGCTTCACAGCATCAACTCGAGGTAGCGCATCAACAAGTCGCCTCACCAAACCGAAGTAGCTGCTAGGAATTGGTTCGGCTGGCCAAAGCCGGACTATGAGATCCTTCATGACCAAGCCGGACACCCTATGCAGCTCCGTCAGCTGCTTCATCTGGTCGTTCAGGGGTGTCGGATGCTCCGGCGCCAGGAACTGTGACCAGAATAGCTTCTCGGTCGAATTCCCCTCTTGGGCTCGGAAGAACTGTGCGGCGTCAGTGGCACTCCTTGGAAGATCCGCAAAGGCGTCTGGAGAACTCCACAGTCGAGTGAGCAAAGCATATCTTTGACCTCCAAATACACTCTGTAAAAGAAAAGGCTTACCGGCCGCTATCTGTTTGGCCTGCCGGATCTCTTCACGAGCACTCCGGGACTCGACCCGCGCCTCTTTAGCCTCCTGGAGGGCTTTGGCGAGTTCGGTCGCTTGGTCCGAAGTCTTCTCCTCCAAGGCCTCGCACTTGCGGATGGCGTCCTTCAGCTCTTGCTCCACTTCGGCCACCCTATCTTCGTGCTGGCGGCGGGCGTCCTGTTCGGTCTTTAGTTCCGCAGCCGCTTTGTCAGCGACTGCTTTATTCACCTTCGCCTCCTCCTTGGCCTGAGCAATGGCGTTTTTTAGGGTCTTGACCTCGGCCGCGCCAACTGCGCGCATAATCACAGTAGTACATGAGTTAAACTCTGAATTTACATATCAGCTATATGCTAAAACTCTTTAAAATACACGCATACCTTGCGTCTCGTTGAATCGGTTGTTGATGTGATCTATTTCATCATCGGCCAGCTTTAGTTTCCGATTAAGTTCGGAAACTTCAGCGGCCTGGGCGGTTGCCGCCAACAAGGAAGCCTGTTATACAATAGAAAAGTACGTCACCTCTTCCGAATACTATGTGATCCTCTGCCCGGCTTTTTCAAACCCAGACAGAGTCTCAGGGGCTACTATCTATGCATAGGTATACCCCTTTATAAAAAGTGTCTAGAGCATTACGCTGCATACCTCGAAGCCTGTCAGTAGGCTGGTGAAGGCTTCGTTCAGCCCGCTCTTGGCGGACTGAACCTTCTCTACCACCACACCCATCAGGGTGCGGTGCTCCTCCATGATGGAAGCACGTTGTAGTGCTTCCACAAGAGTATTCGGTGCCTCCGGATTAGTGGAGGCCGCCATCGGAGCTGATGCTCCCCCCTCCTTCGAAGGGGGCTGCTCGCCTGACTCCGGAGCCACATTGGTCTCCGGAATGATGTTCGGCTGGGGGCCGGATTGATCAGGGCCCCCGCCGTCGGTCACCATGGGGGTCGCCCCCCTCCCCCATGTCTTCGGCAGCCAAGGTATCACCCTCGGGCGCCCTCTCAGCAGCCTCGCTTGCCCCTTCGCGGCCAGGAGAGGTCCTTCGGGACAACACCTCGGTGTCATCCGCGGTGATTGGCGAAGGGGCTCGCGGTGGCGTCTCGCTCTCTGCCATCTCGGGCGGCAGAGAACCCCCTTCAGATAGTGAAGGGTTGGGGAGGTCGCGAGCAGGACTGAAAGACACACGGTGTAATATGTTATATTATAAAAACATAAGAGACCGAAGACAAATAATAGACCCTTTTGGTACTTATGATTCGGCCAGGGGCTTCACCCTGGGAAGTCTCTTGGGGACTGGTTCGGCCTCCGAATCCGAGCCATCCGAGAGGGCTATCTTGCCCCTCTTGGGCGCCTCCTCTTTCGGGTCTGTGGAGGCCGCCCTCTTCTTCTTCCCCCTAGGAGGGGAGTCGCTTTCCACTTCCTCCTCCTCTTCTTCCTCATCTCCCTCGTGGGAGGAGAGGACTTCTGTTTCTCCGGACACTGCGTCCGAAGGGCCCTTGTGGCGAAGGCCGCCTTTGGCCTCCTTGCCCTTTTTCTTCTTGACCTTCTTCTCCGACGCCTGATAGGGCGCCGGGACCAGCATCCCTGTCAGTTGGGGTGTGGCCGGGTCTTCAGGCAGTGGTGCCGGACACTTGATCCACTCCGCCTTTGCTATCCAGCTCTGTACGAAGGACAGAAAATTCATTATGTCTAAAACTTATTGACCGAATAGACATTCGGGAAAATCATACTTACCGGCGTGGCCGGATTCTCGATGTCAAGACCGATGTCTTCGGTCTTCTTCGGCCACGTTTTTTGGGCCTTGAAGAGCAGCTTCCAGATGTCTTCGTGCGTTGTGCCGAAGAAGCGCTTCAAGGTTCGTGGATCTTCCGAATTGAACTCCCACATGGGAGAGGGCCGGAGTTGGCAGGGAAGAATCCGGCGGAAGAGCATCACCTGAATCACGTTAGTGAGACTGGTGTTCTTGCCTATCATATTGGTGATGCGCTTTTGCAGCATCAACACTTCCGCCATGGATCCCCAATCCAGACCCTTAGTGGTCCACGAGGTAAGCCGCGTAGGGGGTCTGGATCTAAACTCAGGAGTAGCCGCCCACTTGGCATCGCGGGGTTCGGTGATGTAGAACCACTCCTGTTGCCACACCTTGATGGTCTCCACGAAGGCCCCTTTGGGCCACACGGCATTGGGGAGCTTGCTTACCATGACGCCGCCGCAGTCCGCATGATGCCCGTCGACCACCTTCAGCATCAGATTGAAGACCTTGAGCCATAGGCCGAAGTGTGTGGGGATGCGGAGTAGCGCCTCGCACCCGACGATGAACACCGAGATGTGGAGGAAAGAATTCGGGGCTAGATCATGGAAATCTATCCCTTAATAGAACATAAGGCCCCGGACGAAGGGATGGAGGGGGAACCCTAGTCCGCGGAGGAAATGGGGGATGAATACAACCCTTTCGCTGGGCTCCGGAGTGGGGATGACTTGATCCTTGGCAGGGAGCCTGTGCGCGATCTCCGCGGATAGATATCCCGCCCCCCGGAGCTCCTTGACGCCCTTCTCGGTGACGAAGGAGGCCTCCCACTTGCCCTTTGAACCAGATCCCGACATGGCTAGGGAGGCTGGTTGTGGTGGGAAAGATTGAAGTTTGGGCGCTGGAGCTTGAAGATGGGAAGGCAGGAGAATAAGGCGTGGGGAAAAAAGAGGGATATTTATCCTCTTATATAAGCGGTGAATATCAAGCGCCCCCCCTTTAAGCCTTAAAACTCGCCTGTTCCCAAGGGGTCGTGCGAATGGCACGGTTGGATTACCCAAAACCGTATTGATGAAGATCCCGTAATGGGCGGGCACGATCTCTGTTTTGACAAGACATGCCAATGGAGGCTGTGCCTCGAAACATGAAGCGGGAGGCATGAAAACGGTTCGAAATGTTAAGAGGCCAGATGTGACGTTTCGCCAAAAAAGTTGTCAGTAAAAAGACACTGTTCTGTTTGATATCTTGCCTTCGTGGCTAAGGGTTGTAATAATTATACAGAGCTGGATATAGTTCTTTTGTTCAAAAGATTGCTTTGAAGTATTCAGGAGGAGGAACCCGCCTTGCAATGCCGAAGACAATCCGCGTGCCGAACATATCGTCATTGAAGACTGGTTCAGGGGCTACTGAGGGAGTCCTGGATTAGGGGGTCCTCGGGTGTCCGAGCTATTTGATATGGGCCGGACTGATGGGCCGTGAAGATACAAAGCGGAAGACTTTCCCCCGTGTCCGGGTAGGACTCCCCTATGCGTGGATGGCAAGATTTGTGTCCGGATATGTAATTTCCTTCCTCTATGAACCGACTATGTATAACCCTAGGCCCCTCCGGTGTGTATATAAACTGGAGGGTTGAGTCTGTAAAGACAATCAGAATTCTCATAGGCTAGACAGCTAGGGTTTAGCCATTGCGATCTCGAGGTAGATCAATTCTTGTAACCCCTATACTCATCAAATACAATCAAGCAGGATGTAGGGTTTTACCTCCATTAAGAGGGCCCGAACCTGGGTAAACATCGTGCCCCCCTTTGTCCCTTGTTACCTTCGATCCTCAGACGCACAGTTCAGGACCCCCTACCCGAGATCGGCCGGTTTTGACACCGGCAGGAGGCTTAAGTCAATGTTATATTCATGCCCCAATCATAAGCCCTCAAGAGAAATTATCATTCAGATTTTTTATGCTCGACTTACTCGTGATGATCAATCCATGCTTGATACTTCTTGTACTGGTTCCTTTATGAAGAAGACTATTGAATTCAGGTGGGATCTTTTAGAAAGAATTAAACGCAACTCTGGAGATTGGGAGCTTGACGAAGGTAAAGAGTCAGGTATTAAGCTTAAGTATGATTGTGTTAAATCTTTTATGAATACCGATGCTTTTCAAAAGTTTAGCACTAAATATGGACTTGACTCTGAGATAGTAGCCTCCTTTTGTGAATCATTTGCTACTCATGTTGATCTCCCTAAGGAGAAGTGGTTTAAATATCACCCACCTATTAAAGAAGAAATTAAAGAACCGGTAATAGCTAAAGATGAAACTATTATTTACAATGTTGATCCAGTTGTTCCTACTGCTTATATTGAAAAACCACCTTTCCCTGTTAGGATAAAGGAGCATGCTAAAGTTTCAACTGTGGTCAATAAGAGTTATATTAGAGCACCCAAGCCTGCTGAACAAATCAAAGTAGAACCTAGTGTTGCTATGGTTAAAGATCTCCTGGTAGAAAATTTAGATGGGCATGTTATCTACTTCTGTGATGAAGCTGCTAGAATCGCCAAACCCGATGAAAAAGATAAACATAGACCTGTTGTTGGCATGCCTGTTGTCTCAGTTAAAATAGGAGATCACTGTTATCATGGTTTATGTGACATAGGTGCTAGCGTGAGTGCTATTCCTTTTACCTTATATCAAGAAATTATGAATGATATAGCACCAGCTGAAATAGAAGACATAGATGTTACTATTAAACTTGCTAATAGAGACATCATCACACCACTTGGGATTGTTAGAGATGTTGAAGTCTTGTGTGGGAAAATAAAATATCCTACTGATTTTCTCGTTCTTGGTTCCCCACAAGATGACTTTTGTCCCATTATCTTTCGTAGACCTTTCTTGAACACCGTCAATGCTAAAATAGATTTTGAGAAACAAATCATCGGTGTTAGTTTTGGTGATGAGTCTCATGAGTTTAATTTTTCTAAGTTTAGTAGAAAACATCATAAGAAAGAATTGCCTAGTAAGGATGAAATAATTGGTCTTGCTTCTATTGTTGTGCCTCCTACTGATCCACTAGAACAATATTTGTTAGACCATGAAAATGATATGCATATGCATGAAAGGATTGAGATAGACAAAATTTTCTTTGAACAACGACCTCTGCTTAAACACAATTTGCCTATTGAAACTCTAGGAGGTCCTCCTCCACCTAAAGGTGATCCTGTGTTTGAATTAAAACAACTGCCAGACACTTTGAAATTTGCTTATCTTGATGAGAAAAAGATATATCCTGTTATTATTAGTGCTAACCTTTCAGAACATGAAGAAGAAAGATTATTGAAGGTTCTGAAGAAGCACCGAGCTGCTATTGGATATACTCTTGATGACCTTAAGGGCATTAGTCCCACTCTCTGTCAGCACAAAATTAATATGGAACCTGATGCTAAACCCGTCGTTGATCACCAACGAAGGTTGAATCCTAAAATAAAAGAAGTGGTAAGAACTGAAATATTGAAGCTTCTGGAAGCAAGTATAATTTATCCTATAGCTAATAGTAGATGGGTAAGTCATGTTCATTGTGTCCCTAAGAAAGGAGGTATTACTGTTGTTCCTAATGATAAAAATGAACTTATTCCAGAATTGTCACTGGCTATAGAATGGTAATTGATTTTAGAAAATTAAATAAAGCTACTAGAAAAGATCATTACCCTGTACCTTTTATTGATCAAATGCTAGAAAGACTATCTAAGCACACACACTTTTGTTTCCTTGATGGATACTCTGGATTTTCTCAAATACCTGTGTCACAACCTGATCAAGAGAAAACCACCATCACTTGTCCTTTTTGAACTTATGCTTATAGACGTATGCCTTTTGGTTTATGTAATGCACCTGCTACTTTTCAAAGATGTATGACTGCTATATTCTCTGATTTTTGTGAAAATATTGTTGAGGTTTTCATGGATGATTTTTCCGTTTACGAAACTTCTTTTGATGATTGCTTAAGCAACCTTGATCGAGTTTTGCAGAGGTGCGAGCAAACTAATCTTGTCTTGAATTGGGAGAAGTGCCACTTTATGGTTAATGAAGGTATTGTCTTGGGACATAAAATTTCTGAACGAGGTATTGAGGTGGATAAAGCTAAAGTTGATGCAATCGAGAAAATGCCATGTCCTAAAGATATCAAAGGTATTCGTAGTTTCCTCGGTCATGCTGGTTTCTATAGGAGATTTATTAAAGACTTCTCTAAGTGACGCACCCGGCTCAATCGTGCACTAATCATACACGCACATGCACATGATCAAGCCTAAGGACTCACAGTAAGATATCACAACACAACTCTAAACCATAAATAAAGTCATACAAGCTTTATATTACAAGCCAGGGGCCTCGAGGGCTCGAATACATAAGCTCGCATACAAGCGTGAGCGGAAGCATCAAATATCTGAGTACAGATATTAAAAGAGAAACAGAAATGCCTTTAGATAGGCGGGGCAAAATAAAACACTACGATCGAAAGGCGCAGGCCTCCTGCCTGGGACCCTCCGAACCTACTCCTGGTCGTCGGCCAGCTCATAGTAGTAGCCACCCTCGGGGTAGAAGTGGTAGCTGAAGTCGTCAACCGGGGCAGCGGTCTCAGGGGCTTCGTCATCTGGTTGCACCAAAAGGATATGGGGGAAAAAGAAAGCAAAGCAACCGTGAGTACTCATCCGAAGTACTCAGCAAGCAAGGATCTACACTACATATGCAACATTATCAAAGGAAGGCTGTATATGTTGACCACGCTGCAGAAATGCCAGAATAGAGAGGAAAGCCTAGTCCTATCGAAGACTAGCATCTTCAGCGGTCTTGCAGCAATAGAAGAGAGTAGAACAGTACAATATAATATAGCAGTAATGATATCAACCTCACCCAGAGATCCTTTCTCGACTCCCTGCGAGAAAGCAATCCCAGAGCCATACAGTCATCAACCTCGTTCGGAGATCCCTTCTCGACTCCCTGCGAGAAGCAATCCCAGAGCCATAGTATCCAATTCTAGTTGTATCGATCGGGATACAACTCCGAGTGTCCGTTACCGAGGATCCGGCTATGCATAGTTTAGTTCTTCCCTGCAGGGGTGCACCAACTTACCCACCACGCTCGCTTAACTCCGGCCGGACAAACTTTTCCGGGTCATGCCCGGCCTCGGCTAAACGACACACCGCAGCCCTACCTAGAGCTCAGCAGAGAGGTCCCCGCCGGTCTACAACCTAAGCGCCCAGGGGTCTTGGGCCATCGCCCTGTGCACTCCGGGTCGTTGTGTGCAGGGTGGATACCAGCACCGCCTCGGATGGTCGGTACGATCCGGCCGTGCCACAATGCTGAACTGGACGTCTGACAAAACTTTCGGCTGATGCCAAAATGCGGAGTGCCCATAACTTTTCCCCCGTGATGGTTAGTGCTATCGGGCCAGAGGCCCACTCGAATCAAATATCCAAATCGTTAGTACCTTGGGGGTGCGGTAACGAGCAGAGACTCACGATCGATGTGACCCCGTCGCCCCGTCTCGAGGACTTGCGGCAAGGGCCAAGAATGCCCGGCCACGTCTCGTATTCATCACTCGGGCACCATCCAGGCAACCCGTCTTCACATCACACGCGGGTACCCCTCAGGGTCGACCCGCCTTTCCAAGTAATGATAGTACAGTCCAAGTATCCGTGTGTCCATAACATCAAGGGAATCCGAGGTATCACCCTCGATGGATTCCTACTCGATGTATCCGTCAAGGTGAACTCGGAGGAATCACCCTCGATGGGTTCACACTTGAGGTGTTGCACGACAGCGTCGTTATTGGAAGTGGGGAAGGAGGAATCACCCTCGATGACCACGACCAAATAGCTACTCTACAGAGTTAACATCAGGAGTGCTATACGAGGTATCACCCTCGGCACTCGATGGTAACGATGCAGTGTCGTACAACCAAGGGGGTGATGTGCGGTGCCGGGGCCTGTCTTCGATCCCGTTGATCGGGTCTTCTGATAATCCAGCAGGGCAGTCGGGACAAGTGGGGTCACTGATAGGTCTCTACCCAGCCTATACTAGACAGTTTAGGATAAACAGGTAAGGTTTCAATAGCAGGTTACAATAAACAGGCTATTCATCAGAATAGGTAAAGCAGTAGCAGCAACAATTCTAATGCAAGCATGAGAGAATAGAATGGGCGATATCGGGATGATCAAAGGGGGGGCTTGCCTGGTTGCTCTGCGGCAAAGGCAAGGTCGTCAACGGTGTCGTTAACCTCCGGAGCTGCGTCGGCCTCGGGGACGACGTCGGTGTCGGGGTCTACCGAGAGAGAAGAGGGGGAAGAAACAGTAAATATAAAGCAAACAAGAGCATGACATGACAATACGCAGAGCTAGGGGTGTTCTGACGCGGTGCTACATGATATAGGTGAAGAGGGAAAACATCCGGGAATGTTTTCCCGAAGCTTGGCATTTTCAGACAGATGAAACGGAGGGGGGCGGTTGCATGTTCGCTATGCTAGGGACGTGTGGCGCACGAACGGACCGCGTATTCGGATTCGTCTCGTCGTTCTGATCAACTTTCATGTACAAAGTTTTTCGATCCGAGCTACAGATTAATTTCTATGAATTTATAAAGATTTAAACAATTTCTGGAATTTCTGGATTAATCTAATTTCGAAAATAAACATGAAAAGGCTAGGTGCACCCGGTCTAGTGCACCCAGCAGTGAACCAGGGGCTCATAGTGGGTCCCGTTGACTGCTGAGTTAGCAGTCAACGGTTGACTAGTCAGCAGGTGAACAGTGCACACGGGCCCACACGTCAGTTTAGTTAAATATCTAACAGTTTTCATTAGGGTTAATTAACCAGTGTGGGGCCCGGCTGTAAGTGGGGGTTAGGGGTTTGGGTTAGTGGCTAATTATGGTGGGGGCCACTCGTCAGCGTCTCACAGCCGCGTTTTAAACGCGGGCGCGCGACAGGGCATCGCCGGCGACCTCCCGAGCGGCGGCGACGCATCGGAGACGGCCGGAATCGCACCACAGGCCACCGTCCAATGCCCCGTAGGCTGGGATCGAACACGGGCGTCAAGCCGCGTCGAATGGGTGCAATAGCAAGGGCGAGGGTGGTCGGAGCTCTCCGGAGGGATGACGAAGAGCGGCGGAGGCGCTCGGGCTCCGACGGATACGACTATGCGCTAGGCGAGCGGACGATCTAAAGGCCTCGACGGCATCTGCGGGACCTCTGGAGCGCACTGGGGCCACGCGCTCAAGCAGAGGGGGCCAGGAGCGAGGAGCACGACGGCCACTGCGGCAGCCAGAGCAACGGAGCAACGACGGCTTCGTTCGGGCTCGGAAAAAGAGCAGTAGAAGGAGGGAGGAGTAGTGGAGCTCACCTAAGTGGCTCACGATGGCTGGCGTTAGTTTAGTAGCGTAGATGAGAGGCGGATCGCGGCGATGTGGTAGCGATGGCCAGAGAAGGGGATCGGGTCGCCAGCGTTGCTGTGCTGCTCCCCGGCGTCGATCTGGGGGCGTAGGAGATGAGGACGAGCCCGGCGGTCCTCCTGGACAACGAATGACGGTGCGGGGATGCTGGTGGACGCGCCGGCGACGGTGGTGCGGCGACGAGCGCGTACGGGAGAGGAGGGGAGAGAGGGAGAGAGAGAGAGTGAGCGAGGGGGGGGGAGGCCAGAGGAGCACGAAAGCTGCGGCTTTAACCTCGACAGGCGGGCGCCATCGCGTTGTCGACCAGGGGAGAAGGGGGGGCCGGGGCGCGGCGAGCGCGCGCGTGGTGACAGCGGCGTTCATGAACAGCGCGAGGTGGGAGGAGGTGCGGGGTGGGCTGGGCCGGTGCTGTAGCGGCAGGCTTAAGTGCACAGTAGCATATTAGGCCTTTTCTCTTTTCTCTTTTTCTGATTTCTTTTCTTTTCTGTTCTGTAAATTGTTTGGGCACTAAATGGTTTTTGTAAAATATGAGACCTAGCCCATAAATCACAGTGTAATATATCCTAGCACCAAAAACTAGTTTGGGTCAGTTACTATTTCATATAAATCATAGTGTAATATATCCTAGCACCATAAATCACAGTGTAATATATCCTAGCACCAAAAACTAGTTTGGGTCAGTTACTATTTCATATAAATTTTGGATTAATTAAAAGGTTATTAAATATTGTTCTCAGCCACTGTTTGAGTCACTTAACTAATTTATTTACTGTTCGTTACAATTTTAGCATTGTCTCTGGAATATTTGTTATTTAATGAACATTTTAGATTCTGATTTGAACAACTTTTATTTTCTACTTTGAATTTAATTGAAGTTTGAATTTTCATTTGAATTTGAACTAAAAGGAATATGATCCAAATGATGTTTAGGCACTGTTGATCATGATGACATGGCATTATCAAAAGGGGATTACTGTAGCTAACCACTGGGGGTGTTACATCTAAAATTTCTAGGACTCTTACAAATCTTTTGCAAAAAAAAATTTCCATTTGTTTTTGATGATGATTATGTAGAAGCCTTTGAAACACTTAAGAAAGCCTTAATCTCTGCACCTATTGTTCAACCACCTGATTGGAACTTGCCCTTTGAGATTATGTGTGACGCTAGTGATTATGCTGTTGGTGCCGTTCTAGGACAAAGAGTTGATAAGAAGTTAAATGTTATTCATTATGCTAGTAAAACTCTAGACAGTGCTCAACGCAATTATGCTACTACTGAAAAGGAATTCTTAGCAGTTGTGTTTGCTTGTGACAAATTTAGATCTTACATTGTTGATTCTAAAGTTACTGTTCACACCGATTATGCTGCTATAAAATATCTTATGTAAAACAAAGATGCTAAACCGAGACTCATTAGGTGGGTTCTTTTGCTACAAGAATTTGACTTACATATCACTGATAGAAAAGGAGCTGAGAACCCCGTTGCTGATAACTTGTCTAGGTTAGAAAATATTCTTGATGACCCACAACCTATTAATGATAGTTTTCCTGATGAACAATTAGCTGCAATAAATGTTTCTCATAACACTCCTTGGTATGCTGACTATGCTAATTACATTGTTGCTAAATACATACCATGCACCTAGCTTCACATACCAACAAAAGAAAAAATTCTTCTATGATTTAAGACATTACTTTTGGGATGACCCACATCTTTATAAAGAAGGAGTAGATGGTATTATTAGACGTTGTGTACCTGAGCATGAACCGGGACAAATCCTACGAAAATGTCACTTCAAAGCTTATGGAGGGCATCATGCGGGAGATAGAACTGCTCACAAGGTATTGCAATCTGGTTTTTATTGCCTACTCTCTTCAAGGATGCCCGTATTGTCTTATCTTGTGATGAATGTCAAAGGATTGGAAATACTGGTAAGCGTCAAGAAATGCCTATGAATTATTCACTTGCTGTTGAACCATTTAATGTTTGGGGATTTGATTACATGGGACCTTTTCCTTCCTCTAATGGGTATACTCATATTTTGGTTGCTGTTGATTATGTTACTAAGTGGGTAGAAGCTATTCCAACTAGTAGTGCTGATCACAACACCTCTATTAAAATGCTTAAGGAAGTTATTTTCCCAAGGTTTGGAGTCCATAGATATTTAATGACTAATGGTGGTTCACACTTTATTCATGGTGCTTTTCGTAAAATGCTTGCTAAATATGATGTTAACCATAGAATTGCTTCACCCTATCACCCTCAATCTAGTGGTCAAGTTGAACTTAGCAATAGAGAAATAAAGTTGATATTACAGAAAACTGTCAATAGGTCTCGAAAGAATTGGCTAAGAAATTAGATGATGCACTTTGGGCTTATAGAACAGCATATAAAAATCCTATGGGTATGTCTCCTTATAAAATGGTCTATGGAAAAGCTTGTCATTCGCCTCTTGAGTTAGAACATAAAGCATATTGGGCAATTAAAGAACTCAACTATGATTTCAAACTTGCTGGTGAAAAGAGGTTATTTGATATTAGCTCACTAGATGAATGGAGAACCCAAGCTTATGAAAATGCCAAGTTATTTAAAGAAAAAGTTAAAAGGTGGCATGACAAAAGAATTCAAAAGCGTGAGTTCAAAGTTGGAGAATATGTTCTTTTGTACAACCCTCATTTCAGATTCTTTGCAGGAAAACTCCTCTCCAAATGGGAAGGACCCTACGTTATCGAGGAGGTTTATCGCTCTGAGCCATCAAAATAAATAATGCCGAGGGTACTAACCCGAAGGTTGTCAATGGGCAAAGAATAAAACATTATATATCAGGTACGCCCATTAATGTTGAAAGCAATATTATCCAAACTATGACACCGGAAGAACACATAAAAGAAACCTCCCGGAACACTCCAGAATCATGAAAAAAGAGGAGGTACGTGATACAGTAAGTAAACAGACTCCGAAAAATCCGCAAAAATATTTTCTGTCAGTTTTAGAATATATCAAAATTTAGGAAAATAAGAAACAACCAGGAAGGCACCCCTGGTGGGCACAAGACACCAGGCGCACCCAGGTGGGTTGTGCCCATCTCGGGTACCTTCCGGACTCCGTTTGCTTGTTTCCCAAGATAAAAAATCTTTATATACCCCCCGAACCTATTGACCACCGTATCGTGGAGAAATCTTCTGTTTTCTAACAGATCTAATTCACCATGGCTGCTTCGAGCTCCTTCAAGGACAAGTTCTTCGAGAACGTCATCAACTCGTATCTGTGGGAGGTGATGCTACACCCTTAAGCTATCGAGATGCGTGAGGGGGTGCTCCACATCCGCGATGTGCAAGGCCCCAAAGGGACGAGATCCGTGGAGGCTAGGCTTGAAGCTATGGAGCAGGAGGTCTTCCGGTGCAAGGGGATGGTGGAACGTGGGCTCAATGCCAATCACCTCATGATTGTGGACTATACCCGTGATCTCAAGGTGGAGGGCAAGTCCATGAAGGACATCGTCTTCACCTTCAACGAGCAAATCAACTTTCTCCAAAGCTAGATCTACGATCTCCAAAACCAAGCCTTTGAATATGAGGCAAGGTTTAAAGGTATGAGTTTGGCTGCCAGTTGCAGGACCCGCGAGACTCACTCTTCTTCCTATAATGGTGAGCCCTTGCCATGGAAACCTGAGGATAAGATTGCTACTACTTCATCACCACCACCTCCTTCTTCATCACCAAAGGAAACTTGAGTATCGGGTATGGGCACTCCCCTTGGCTTGTGCCAAGCTTGGAGGAGGTGCCCCGGTATCGTATCACCTCCACTATCTTTTGCCTTTACTTATCTTAGTTCGATCCATAGTTATCTTTTGCTTTAGATGAATAAAAATTTAGTTTGATCCCTTCTCTTCGAGTGTTTGCTTAGTGGTCTATCCTTGTAATCGAGTGCAAGATATATAATAAAGTTTAGTTCTCTTTATTTTCATGTTCAATAAAAAGAAAGGAAATAAATGAAAAAGATCATATGCTAATCTTATGGTAAGTAATGACATCACATAAGGAAGAGTATAAGTAGAAAATTTTATTGGAGATTTACAAACATAGCATTGGTCAATGATGCAATTCATGAAAGAATTAATAAGGGAAGAGAAGATTCACATGCAAATACACTATCTTGGACATCTTTTGTGATTGTGAGCCCCCATCAAAATATTATATGCCAAAATTGTTGACGTTGGACAAGGAAGACAACGTAATGATTTATGTTTGTTCATATTCACATAGAAGTTATATTTTCATAGATCCTTCAACATGTGGTGCTTGCCCCCCATCTTTGCTAGCCAAAAATTCCGCACTAAGTAGAGATACTACTTGTGCATCCAAAACCCTTAAACCCAAATCTTGTTTTGAGAGTCCACCATACCTACCTATGGATTGAGTAAGATCCTTCAAGTAAGTTGTCATCGGTGCAAAAAGGCAATAAAAATTGCTTTTAAAAGTGTGGGATCACTTAGTGTAAGAGAAAATTGAGCGTTGTGCGAACTTGTGATGGCAAAGAATAAAAGCGACATACTGCATAATAAAGGTTGCTATCATAAGGGGCAATATAACGTGACGTTCTTTTGCACTAAGAGATTGAGCATACAAACAAATAAGCGCATGGCAACCTCTGCTTCCCTCTGCGAAGGGCCTATCTTTTACTTTTATGTATTTACTTTTATGCAAGAGTCAAAGTATTTCTCTCTATTCCTTTTTATTTTCTCTTTTGGCAAGCATCATGTGGTGAGGAAAGATCTAGGCACATATATCCAGTTTGATATGAGTAGCATGAGTTATTATTGTTGACATCACCCTTGAGGTGAGCATGTTGGGAGGTGAAACTATAAGCCCCTATCTTTCTATGTGTCCGGTTGAAACTTTTTGCTCATGTGTATGTGGTGAGTGTTAGCAATCATAGAAGACTATATGATGGTTGAGTATGTGGACTTGCCAAAAAGGCTCCGATACGTGACCCTTCCTGAAAAGATGATGAATTGTAGTTGCAAAGTTGACTGAGAACATAGTTTGTTGGTTTTCAATAGAGTTTATGCTTTATACTTTGATGTTGTGATGAATTGTTACTTGTTCATGAGAAGTTTATGACAGAAGTTATGTGGTAAAAGTTCTATGATGAAGTTCTATGTTAAAGTTTGTTGTTGTTACAATAATATACATGATGCTTCTATGTCCGTATTTTGTTTTTATCGACACCTCTCTCTCTAAGCATGTGGACATGTTTCTCGATTTCGGTTTTTCGCTTGAGGACAAGCGATGCCTAAGCTTGGGGGAGTTGATACGTCCATTTTGCATCATGTTTTCCTACTGTTATTTATATTGTTTTTATGTATAATAATGCTTTTTGAGTAATTCTAATGCCTTTTCTCTCATAATATGCAAGGTTCACACAAAGAGGGAGAATACCGGTAGCTGGAATTCTGGACCTGAAAAAGCTACGTCAGGCCACCTATTCTGCACAACTCCAAATGAGCTGAAACTTCACGGAGAATTTTTATGGAATATATAAGAATTATTGGAGCCAATAAGTACCAGTGGGGGCCCACCAGGTGGGCACAACCCACTTGGGCGCGCCAGGGAGCCTAGGCGCGCCTTGGTGGGTTGTGCTCCCCTCGGCCCACCTCCGGTGCCCATCTTATGGTATATAAGTCATTTTGACCTAGAAAAAATCAGGAGAGGACTTTCGGGACGAAGCGCCGCCGTCTCGAGGCCGAACTTGGGCATGAGCACTTTTGCCCTCCGGCGGAGTGATTCCGCCAGGGGAACTTCCCTCCCGGAAGGGGAAATCATCGTCATCATCTTCACCAACAACTCTCCCATCTTGGGGAGGGCAATCTCCATCAACATCTTCAACAGCACCATCCCCTCTCAAACCCTAGTTCATCTCTTGTGTTCAATCTTTGTACCGGAACCTTAGATTGGTGCTTGTGGGTGACTAGTAGCGTTGATTACATCTTGTAGTTGATTACTATATGGTTTACTTGGTGGAAGATTATATGTTCAGATCCATTATGCTATTTAATACCCCTCTGATCTTGAGCATGATTATCATTTGTGAGTAGTTACTTTTGTTCTTGAGGTCACGGGAGAAATCTTGTTGCAAGTAATCATGTGAACTTGATATGTGTTCGATATTTTGATGATATGTATGTTGTGATTCCCTTAGTGGTGTCATGTGAACATCGACTAGATGGTACTTCACCTTATTAGGGCCTAAGGGAATGCATTGTGGAGTAGTTATTAGATGATAGGTTGCGAGAGTGACAGAAGCTTAAACCCTAGTTTATGCGCTATTCCGTAAGGGACCGATTTGGATCCAAAAGTTTAATGCTATGGTTAGATTTATTCTTAATACTTTTCTCGTAGTTGCGGATGCTTGCGAGGGGGTTAATCATAAGTAGGAGGTTTATTCAAGTAAGAACAACACCTAAGCACCGGTCCACCCACATATCAAATTATCAAAGTAGCGAACACAAATCAAACCAACATGATGAAAGTGACTAGATGAAATTCCCGTGTACCCTCAAGAATGCTTTGCTTATCATAAGAGACCGTTTTGGCCTGTCCTTTACCTCAAAAGGATTGGGCTACCTTGCTTCACTTTTGTTACCGTTACCGTTACTTACTCGCTACAAATTATCTTGCTATCAAACTACTCGTTACTTATAATTTCAGTGCTTGCAGAGAATACCTTGCTGAAAACTACTTACCATTTCCTTCTGCTCCTCGTTGGTTTCGACACTCTTATCAAAAGGACTACGATTAATCCCCTATACTTGTGGGTCATCAAGCGACAGTGACATGGATGGCTACCTTATTGCTTTGGAAGTGGATGGCATGAGCCGTCGCCCAGATGCACGAAATAGTCCCGACCATGCACAGCTAGCCGAGAAACATTGGGTCAAAACAAGGGTGTTGGTACCTTGAGCAAACGACGCCATCGCGTTGACGAATGCCCAACCCAACTGCTCATGGCCATCCTCGACCACCACCTATCCACCTGGACACACTCCTCTAGACCCAGGCGTTCCGAATGACATCCTCCCCGCTTCCCCAGCGCGATGGACGACTACCGTAACTTCTCTAGAGCGAATCCTTCCAAAGGCGCTGCCGACAACGTCGTCCCTGTGGCGCTGCTCCTTCCTTCTTGTGCCTTTTGCTCCATTGACCTCCTTCCTATGAAATTTTAGTAACAAGGTACATTTCATTAATCAGTAAAAAAATGCAGATTTTAGTACAAGAAAAATGAGCCTCTTGACAAAGTTTTAGTAGAAATCAGATTTCCATACAACATGATATTTTAGTACCTACTAAAAAGAATAGTACAAGGGTAATCATCCAAACAATATCATCATAAGTATGAAACTGAACCTTTAGTCGCAGCACAATCAGACCAGTAGTACCTGGAACAAAACTCAATGGAGAACCATAACATCAGTCGAAACTAAACATGCAAATTTTGAACTCGTTGACTTTATATCAGTCCAGTAGTAATAGTAGTACAAGCGCTGGTAGAAAATGCAATTCTCAAGGTGCATAGAGAGGCTATTATCTTGCTGCTAGAAAATGTAGCGCTCAAGGTACATATAGATATGCGATTGTCTTGCTGTGAAATAGACTGCTTGGTTTGTTTGTTAGATCAGGAAACCTAAGCTTTCCAACAATTCCAATTTGGAAGCACAATCAGACCTCATAGCCTATAAAGATAAATGAAAAGCAATCAAACCATTGGCGAGAACTTTTGATTGCAGCTCTGAGAGAGCTCTAATTCATTTGTAATTTGCCTAGAAATAAAATCAATCAAACTGTAATTTGCCTAGAAACAAGAACTCAATGGCATGCAGACCATCACCTTTCATATCCTTTTATCACATTAAATGATTGTTGCATTGTCTACGGATGAGCCAAAATTGCTATGCCCTCAGTTCTACAAATTAGATGCACAATAGATTCCCCATTCAGCCCAATACCGCTGCAAATGAACAATAGAAATCCACATTAGTAAATACATCACGTACCCTGGTTAAGTAGTTAATTTCAAGCCCAAAAAATTAACACACTCCTGGCCAATGTGCACGGTTAACTATGAGCTGTCGTGTCCTTGCCAAGTGTCCTCGTCCCACTCTTCCGCTTGGCACGAGGCCTCAACAGGACCTGCACGATCTATCCATCAGCGCATTGATAGGATTGTTACCAAAATTCGTGTTCCTGCGATCAAGCGGGAGGAGTACCGTGTAAAATTTCGACATCCTGCTGTTGTGACAAGAATGCATCCTATGACAAAAATGTATCTAACGTCCTCAATCTCAAGCTAGAAAAAGACACGAGTCTCTTACTTACTATGACAAAGTTACCAGTATTTTTATCATTAACTTAAGACAAAAAGGCTCAGGATTGACATGAGTAACATGAAAGACCTTGGGAAATATGAAGAAATTAGGCACACTTTTTTGTGCATGACGTGAAGTAGAAGTAAAAAATCAAAATGTCTCATCTGGTGTTCAGTTCTGCATACCAAGGTTGTAGTTATACAAGTACAACAATTATTCAGACAAGATCAGCAAGGAGATGAGAGGATGCCCTCACAATTATTCTGAAAATCGGTAGTTGGAGTCAACTTGCTTCATTCTATGTGCATGCATATTCAAAACAACATGGAGAATCATTGTACGTTGGCTTGGGAGTACCTTTGCAACATGGATAATCGTTGTAGGTTGGCTTGCTGAATTCTGTGTGCATGCATATTTTGCAGTTGATTATGCGGCATCCTCATGGTGCAATCTTCTGCTGATTCGTTGGGAGTACCTTTTGCCACCTCATCTGTAGAGATCTCTGTCGGGGTCAAACACTTAAACGTACTTTTGTTGTCGATGCTAATTTATGAATATAAATATCATCAATGGACCTAGTTGGGCAGATGCAGGAATAACTGTACAACAAACCTTGTCTAAAATAATTGTGGAATTAATTTCCCACGAAGACAATTGAATTTTTCTTGTGTTGAGGAAAGAATAGTCCACATCGACCAAGCACAGTTGCAATGGGTTGTCAGTTGCACACATGCTGATAAGCCTCCGTTGTGTCCTAATCTAAGCAACAGGCTAATCACCTGATGATCTGAAAAGATGACATGAATGTTCAGAGCTTGCAGGTGCAATTCTACCAGTGTCTTCAGACCAACCTGCAGAGCAACTTGCACGATCCATCCATCAGTGCATTGACTGGATTGTCAAAGTTGCCGACTTTGGTGTGCGACTGGGCACCGACGATCGCTGCAAGGAAGACGACAACATCAATGGCGGCGGCGCAAGTTACTGATTAGAATATATGGGCGAGTGCTTGGAAGACAATCAAGAGAAGAGATTAAAGATGATCTCACTGGCGAGGTGTCAGTCTTTGGGCACCGCTTTTTGCGCTGGTGGCCTTGCACGCATCGCCGGGGTCGCTAGCCATGGAGTAACAAGGGCCAGTCGCATGACGCGGTGCTTGCGAGGTCGTCCCTCTCCTCCGTGCAGCCCTCCGCCATGAACCTCCTCCTCTCTGATGGGATCTGGCCAATGAACCAGCACCAGCGCGAGGAAGGCGTCAAATCTTCATGGATCCAACGACAACAAACCTTGTTCCTGCTACGGAGACCTTGATCTAGACATCGACGATCAGGGGGTAAGCCAGGGCCGTTCTCCTCGCGGAGGCAGAGAGAGATGAGGGCCGCCTCAGAGAAGGACAGGCATGTGGAGAGCCCGGTGTGAGGGTGAGCGGAGGGTGGATCTGTAGGCGCCGCCGATGCAGGGTGGGGGTAGGTTTGCTCGACATGCAGGGTAGCGGTGCGACCGTCGCCACCACCTTGATCCGTCAGATTGGTCGGGGAGGGGAGCTCCTGGCCTTGGACGAAGGGGGGAGGGAGGCCAAGACCCACCTAGGCCAGGCGCGTGGTCGCCTCCCGATGTACATGGCTACGGGGGGAGGAGGTGGTGGCGCCGTGGTGGCCTGCTGGGGAGGGAGGTTGCGGTGGCCGGCTGATCCGTAGGGGAGGTGGCACAGGGAGGGAGGGCTTGGGAGTTGGGAGAGGTAGTTCAAGGGTTGGGGTCCTCGTCTAATTTTTTTTCATTGCGTGCGAGGGAGCCTCGTTCGCCTGATTTGTTCGCTGCGTGGGACGGGATTACGTGCGAGGGGCCTTGTTGGTCCGATTTTTTTAACTGCGAGGGGTTTTCTTTCATGAAGTGAGAGGTAAAAGCGATGGGGTAATGGACGGTGGGAGGAGGGACAAAAAACAAGGCGAAGGTGGGAGGTGGAACGAAGAAAAACCGAACGAAAATAAACCGTAGCAGGCTACAAGTGCTACATTAGGAGTAGAGAAAAAAATTAAGTAGGTACATAAAATGCTTTAATAATGAGATTTTTTTATTATGATTTACACATTAATTTTTTTAAAATCGGTTATTTGTTTCCTAATTAATGTGATTGAGCGATTTAAGGTAAGTTTAATTAATTTAGATTTGATCTTCAGAGATTGATCGTGATTGAATCTTTCACATAAAGACATTACTAAATAATTTACGCCAGCATGGAAAGTTCTGATCCGTTCAGATTTTTTCGTTGTGTGAGAGGGTGACGCGAAAATAAACCAGTGGGTGGGGGGAGGGGACGAAAAAATAGACGAAAAGGGGTGGACGAAAAAAAACCGAGGATGCCAGCCTACCAACTGCTCCATTAGGAGTAGAGAAAAGAGGAGTTGGTACCTTCTCTACACCTCCTCCCTCTTCACTACATTTTTTCCTTTCCATGTGCCCTTTTTTTTGGAATAATCCAAATCAAAGCGGTACTTTTTTTTTGAAAACCCCACCATATATTAATTAATTCAAAACATTTGTACAATCATTCATTACAAACTGTGCCACATAGGGCAGAACAATATTAAAAAGAATACCATCTGACCTATCAAAACTAAACCTTGCAACCTCGTGAGCCACCATATTGGCTCTCCTATTAATCTTGGATATCGTCATACCCGCCATCAGCCTTGAGACATTCAGTGCCTCCTTCTTTAGGTCTACCAGGCTTGACCTATCAACACACTCTTTTCCAAGTACCTAAGCTACAAAGGAGCAATCCATTTCCAAAATTATGGGTTTGTCAAGAGTGATACCAATATACAAGACGGAGAGGGTCGCTCTTAGCTTCGCTTCCTCGATGCTATGGCAAGCACCAATATAATCCCAAGAGGAGATGATAACATGTCCATAGTGGTCTCTGACGACCACTGTAACACCCCTGTGTAATTACCTCTGAGATCAACTGCTAATAATGCCAAGTCATATCATTTGCAGTGCCTAAACATAGTGGTTAACCAAAGCAATTCAACTCCATTCTGAAAATCAACTCAAATTCAAAAGTGCAAAATAAATTTGCTCAAACACTGTTGCAAAAATGTTCACTAAATAGTAAATATTCCAGAAGCACTCATAAAAATATAAACAATGGAATTGGAACTAGTTAAATGGTTCAAACCACATGAAACAGCACCAAAACAGAATTATTTAACCTAATTAAATTCATTTCAAATTCAAATGAAATCCAAATTCACCCAAACCAGTTTTTGGTGACAAGGAATATTGCATTGTAATATTTGGGCCTAGTCTCATATTTTACAATAGTGCAAAAGTGTCCTAACTAATACAAAACAGAAAAGAAATAAAAGAAAAACACAAAACAGAAACAGAAAAATAAGACGAGGCACTGTGCACCGGGCCTTAGTTCACAGGGCCTCGACCGCCCACCTGGCCCGCTTACCTCTCTCCTTCGTCGTGTCGCCGCGCCCGTGGCTGAGCGCGCGCGCGCCGGCGACAGGGCGACACCGCGACGCCACCGACGGCCACAGGCGCGAAAGGATAAGGCCGAGGCCTCGTCCATTCCCCCTGGACGCCTCGCCATTCTCCCCCTCCCTCCATCGCTCTCTCCCTTTCGATCCCGTCGACGCTCGAACGGATCCGCCGCCGTGCGCCGTCGCCACCGTGACCACCGTCATCCCCATGCCTCGCCAAGCTGTCCATCGTCTCCGTCGTCCTCGACTACCCCTTCCCCGTCCACGCGCGCGAGCAGGCGAGCTCTTCTCCGCCTGGATCGAGCCGCCCCCTTTGCTGCTGCCTCCGGCGGTCTCCTTCAACTCCGGCGTCGCGCGCTGCTGCTACTAACCAGTCGCGGGTCTTTCTTGACCGCACGGTGAGCCACAGCGCCTCCCTACTCATTTTCCTCGCTCCGGTGACCAAATGGTCATGCGCAGCTGCTCATCGTGCTCGCCCGCGCGCGTAGGTGCTGCCTGGCCTAGCCGTTTAGTTCGAACGCGCTCGCCTTGCCGTTTTTCACTGCAACCGATTCCGGCCGTGCGCCGATGTGCTCGCCGCCGTCGTTACATGCCGTTCCCAGCCGCGCCACCACCACCAATGGACGCGCCGCGCTGCGGCCGTTCCAACACACCATACCACGCGTTAAAAGGTGGCCGGAGGACGAATTCTGACCACCTTCCGAGCCACGCCACCGCGAAACGCGCTCGCCGGCGCATTTTCGACGAGTCATCGGGCGCCATCCGATGTGGACCGCCACGTGGGGTCCTCCGAGACGCTGACGGGTGGGCCCAGTTGACTGGGTTGACCCAGTCAACTGCTGACTGGGCAACCCAGTGTCACTGACATGCGGGCCCCATCGCCATGTTAATTAACTAAAATGTTTAATTAAATAAAAACAAATTAATTATACTAATGACTCACTGACATATGGGGCCCACCTCACTAATCACTCTGTTAGTTCAAATAATCCACTGTTAGAATAACATAGGCTGACATGTGGGTCCCACTGGGCCCCACATGTCAGGTTTGACCCTGGTCAGCCGCAGTTGACCTGCTGACGTCACCTCTATGTCATGCTGACGTCATATATCATTTCTGATAATAAAAATAATTCCAGAAAATCAATTAATCTTCGAAAATTAATAAATTTTAAACCGTAGCTCAGATCGAAAAAGTTAAAACATGAAAGTTGCTCAGAACAACGAGACGAGTCTGATCGTGCCGTCTGTTTCCATGTCGGAACCTCCTACGTAGGAGAACTCGTAACTCCGGGCCCAATTCCGGTAGATGAATAGTGCACACACACACCGGGTAATAAATTCCGTGATAAACCTAAAAATAACTAAAATGACTTAGATGCATATTTAGGCAACCCTGCATTGCATCATAGCATAGCACGCACTGTGTTGCATCTGTTTGCATTATGTTTACCTGTTTCTTCCCCCTCTTCTCTTTCGGTAGACCCCAACGTTGCCGTAGCTCCTGAGGCAGACGCCGCTCCGGAGTACGACTACGTCCCCGACGATCAGACCCTTGCCGTCGAGCAGACAGGCAAGCACCCCCCCTTTTGAGCATTCCGATATCGCCCACTCTCTTCCCTCTTATGCTTGCATTAGAAGTTACTGCTGCTACTGTTGTCCTATATCTGCTGCATAGCCTGTTTACTTGTAACCTGTTTTTGATACTTACATGTTATCCTAAACTGCTTAGAATAGGTTGGGTAGAGACCATAAGAGACCCCACTTATCCCGACTGCCCCGCTGGATGATCAGAAGACCCGTGCAACGGGATTGAAGACCAGGCCCCGACACCGCACGTTACATCCCCTTAGTTGCTGACACTGCTGGGTTACTATCGAGTGCCGAGGGTGGTACCTCGTCAGCACTTCTGATGATAACCTTGTAGGTTAGTTATTCGGTCGTGGTAAGCGAGGCTGATTCCTCCTACACCACCCCCGATAACGACGTCGTCGCGCAATTCCTCAAGTGTGGACCTCGAGGGTGATTTCTCCTTTGTCCACCTTGACGGTAACATCAGGTGGAATTCCATCGAGGGTGATTCCTCAGGGTTCCCCTTGGTGTCAGACACACAGATACTTTGGATGCTACGACTGAACACTGAACCATGATACTAAAGACGGGTCGGCCCTAAGGGGTACCCGCGCGAGCTTAATAGCGAGTATGGTGGAGTCGGGTGGACCTGGATGGTGCCCGAGGGTTGAACACGAGGCGTGGCCGGGCATTCTTCACCCTTGCCGCAAGTCCTCGAGACGGGGCGACGGGGTCACATCTTTCGTGAGTCTCTGCTCGTTTCCGCACTATCAACACACTAACGTTTTGGATATTTGATCCGAGGGGCCTCTGGCCTGATAGCACTAACCATCACGTGGGCATAGTATGGGTGTTCTGCGTCGTATACTTTAGCCGAAGCTTAATAGACGTCACCAACTGAGCAGCACACGCTGGGTTGGACTGGTAACGCAACCGCGCTTGTATTAAGGGGTTGCTAGGTCTGCTCACCGGCGGTGTACGCAACGTGCAGGAGCGTCCGGGGTGATGGCCCAAGACCCCTGGGGGCATAGGTTAGTCCGGCGTGCTAACCTCTCTGATAAGTATTTGGTCGGGTTGCGGCGTATCGTTTGGCCGAGGCCGGGCATGACCCAGTAAAGTGTGTCCGGCCGGAGTTAATCGAGCGTGGTGGGTAAGTTGGTGCACCCCTGCAGGGAAGAACTAATCTATCGATAGCCTGTCCTACGGTAACGAACACTCGGAGTTGTATCCCGATCGGTACAACTAGAACTTGAGATGATAACTGGATAGTATGGCTCTGGGATTGCTTTCTCGCAGGGAGTCGAGAAAGGATCTCTGGCCGAGGTTGATGATACTACTACTACTTTACATTATGTAATCTGCACTCTTCTAATGCTGCAAGAACGATGAAGATGATTGAAGATGCTAGTCTTTGATAGGACTAGGCTCTCCCCTCTATTCTGGCATCTCTGCAGCCCAGTCCACATATACAGCCACCCTTTGAAAATGTTGCATATGTAGTGTAGATCCTTGCTTGCTGAGTACTTCGGATGAGTACTCACGTTTGCTTTACTTTCTTTTTCTTCCCATATCCAGTTGTCGCCGCCAGATGACGGAGCCCCTGAGATAGCTGTCCCTGTCGACGACTACGACTACTACTACTACCCTCCAGGCGAGTACTACTGCGAGGAGCCGACGGACGACCAGGAGTAGGATTTGGAGGGTCCTAGGCAGGAGGCCTACACCTTTCGATCGTAGAGTTTTATTTTGCCCAGCCTTTCTAAAAGGTCTATCTCTATTTCTGTAATATATCTGTACCCAGATGTCTGATGCTTCCACTGACACTTGTATGCCATCGAGCTATGTATTCGAGCCTCGAGGCCCTGGCTTGTAATATAAAGCTTGTATGAATTTATTTATGTTTTAGAGTTGTGTTGTGATATCTTCAAGTGAGTCCTTAGGCTTGATCGTGTGCATTTGCGTGTATGGTTAGTGCACGATTAAGCCGGGGTCGTCACAGGTTGTTATCAGAGCCGACTGCCTCTAGGAATCCCCCTATCCAATTCCTTGGCCGAAGTTGAGTCTAGTAACCGAAAACTGCTTTACTAACTTGGTTGTGTGGCTTACGGGCCCACGTCGCCAATTGGGTGGTATTAGGATCTTTTATTCCTCGTCTATACTCTGGGATTCTAATCTCTCATCTATTCGGGTTTAATAAATTACTAACACCGACACTTAGGATCTCGTAAATTCTGTCCACCCGGAGAGCTGGATTCTTTGCGATTTCCGTGTCATTGATCTGATTAGTCTGATAATCATTTTCCTTTCCATTGTTTTGTTTAACCTTTCCTTCTGAGATTTGTTATATTTCTCATCGTCATATGACAACCCTGAACTCCTTTGTTTCAGATGGATCGTATATTCCCGCCGTGTCCTACGACCCAGCTCGGGCTTCGCACTTGGGCTCGTGATACCCCTGGGTTCCCAGCTGTTCTGATCGCTCTCTTGACCAGACTGGGTTACCGATGGTACCCCGAGTACATGGTCTACGAGGTTTACCGTGAGTTCAATCAGGAGCAGTACTATGCTGATGTTCGCATCTATGATCAGCAGGATAACTCAGACACTGAGCTGCATCTTTTCCACGGTATCGGCGTGATGATTGAGATGGCAGTCCATGATGCCGCCTACTCTGCTGTTGCACGCCTCCGAGGAGAGCACAGCGCTAGCTTGGATGCTTCTGAGTATCGATACATTCCGTATGCCCCGGCTGGAGATGTTACTGGTTACTACACAGCTATTTGTGCCCCGTACGAGCCTCGTTGCTACGATCAGCGAGTTCTGATTCAGTGTACTCAGGCTCTGGATCGCACTGTTCGCGCTCTTGCTGTCGAGTTGTTTGCCACTCGAGTGCGACTCTATGAGGCTATGACATAGTTGCTATCGGCTGTTCGTGCAGGGATACATCCGGAGCATATTCTTTACCCGCGCAGGACCGAGATGCCACCAGGGATTGATTGGCCTGCTGTGGGAGGTCATACACCTGCACGTGGACCTCTTCTTTCAGCTCGATACCGGGTTCTGCATCAGAGTGCACATGGAGCACAGGATCCTTCTGCGACGAACGTCCGTCGTCCGCACTTGCAGCTACCCCGTTTCCGTGGTTTTCTCCGACGTTGATGTAGCCTTTGCTATGTCTCGTTGTGTACTTCCTTACCGCGTGCCTGCGCGCCGCCTAGTATGTCTAGCTTTTAAATTTGCGCCGTTGTGCTGCCCGATTGTAACCGACTCTATATGGATCTGTATGACTTAATGATTACTATTAAGCATCTGTTGTACTACTTAAATTCCATCGCGTTACATCATGCATGTCGCTAAACACTCGCATTGGCTTCTGCTAAACTACCCCTGTTGATTTAGCAGGATGGCAGATAATAATCCACCACCGCCGCCACCGATTAACTATATGGCTGCGATGATGCAACAGTTTGAACTTAATCGGCAGTTTATGACTGGGATTATGCAACAGTTCCCTCGCCCCAATGCTGACCAGCCGCCACCTTCAATCACACTGCCATAGTTTATGCGACTCAACCCGTCATTCTTCCGCAACACAGTGAATCCGCTGGATGCCGATGACTGGCTGCGTGATATCCTCTATGAGATGGAGTCTGCTGATGTCGCCCCAGCCAATTATGTCACCTTTGCGACATACCTACTGAAGGGTCCCGCATCTCAATGGTGGGCCACTCACCGACAGACCCTACCACCTGGTACCGTCGTCACTTGGGCAGAATTCAAGATTGCTTTCCGTGCCCGCTACATTCCTTAAGCTGTTATAGCTCGCAAGAAGGCCGAGTTCCGTAGCCTTGTTCAGGGAAACAAGTCTGTAGAAGTCTATCAGCGTGAGTTCCTTGAATTATCTCGCTACGCTGAAGAAGATATTCCCACTGATGCCCACAGGCAAGAGAAGTTTCGTGAAGGGCTGCACCATGACATTCAGTTAGCCCTGCTCGTCCAAGACTATCCTGACTTCGCCACCTTGGTGAATAAGGCTATCATGGTCGAGACTGGTCTGAAGAAGCACAAGGAAGCGACCAGACGCACTCGTGAAGCGGGCTCATCTTCGGGCTCGTCATCCCAGAAGCGCCGCATATGGATTCCACAGAGCATGTATCGTCCAGCAGCTCCAGTGTACAGACCTGCATATGCCGCACCTCGTCTGCCTCCTCCACCACCGAGGCAGCCCCTTCGAGCTCCGCCACCTCAAGCTCCCGCACCACGTCCTGACAGTGGACTCCGCTTCAAGTGTGGCCAGCCAGGTCACTGCGCCAGAGACTGTTCTCAGAATCAGAATCAACTAGCTCTTCCTTCTGCTGGCCGTGGTAATGGCCGTGGTATTCCTCAGCAACGTAACAACAATGCCAGACCTTCTTATGGTCGTGGGCAGAACTATCACGTCAACCTGGCTGAAGCTCAAGATCAACCTGAAACTGTGATGGGTACACTTCTTGTTAATTCAGTACCTGCAACTGTTTTATTTGATTCAGGAGCATCGCATTCATTCATGTCAGAACACTTTGCACTCTTGCATGACGTTAAGTGTGAAACACTACACCATCCGTTAGTTGTAAACACTCCCGCGGGACGGTGCCAAGCCACTATATTCAGCCCCGAAGTCACTGTTGTGATTGAAGAGAGAAAGTTTCAGGCCTTCCCCATAATTCTGAATAATTCCAACATTGACCTTATTCTGGGAATGGATTGGTTGAAGGCTCACTACGCCTCAATCAACTGTGCCACTAAAGTTGTTCATCTTCTTCATCCATCAAATGAGTTGGTGAATTACCGCGCTCATATCACTCAGAACGCCGAGGCTCAGATTTATGCCTTAAATGCGTTGAACGCTTCTCCACTTGAGGGGATTGAAAACGTTCCAGTTGTCTGCGAATTCCAGGATGTTTTTCCAGAAGAACTTCCAGGAATACCCCCTGCTAGAGCTGTCAAGTTTGTTATTGACTTGAAGCCTGGCACCACTCCTATTGCGAAGCGTCCCTACAAGATGCCTCCGCACTACCTACTTGAGCTTAAGGAAGAAATCGATAAATCACTTAAGATGGGCTTCATCCGTCCTAGTTCCTCTGCCTGGGGAGCACCGTCTCTCTTTGTCAAGAAGAAAGATGGTACGAATAGGTTGGTTCAAGATTACCGTCCTATCAACCAGGCAACCATTCAGAATAAATATCCACTTCCACGGATCAATGACTTATATGATCAACTTGCTGGATCATCGGTGTTCTCTAAACTCGACTTGAGGTTGGGTTATCACCAGATTCGTGTCCGTGAAGAGGATATACCGAAGACCGCCTTCGTTACTCGTTATGGCTCCTACGAGTACACCGTCATGTCATTTGGCCTAACGAATGCTCCAGCTACGTTCTCCCACCTGATGAATTATATATTCATGGATTACCTCGACAAGTTCGTTGTGGTATATCTGGATGATATTCTGGTATATTCGAAGAATAAAGAAGAACATGCCGAGCATCTTCGCCTTGTCCTAGAAAGGCTTCGAGAACACAAGTTGTATGCCAAGTACTCCAAGTGTGAATTCTGGCTTTCTGAAGTGACCTACCTTGGACATGTGATTTCCAAGGACGGTATCGCCGTTAACCCGGAGCGAGTTCAGGCTATCCTTGACTGGACTCCTCCGAAGAATGCCAAGCAAGTCCGAAGTTTTCTCGGCCTTGCAAGTTATTGCCATTGATTCGTCGAGAACTTTTCCAAGATTGCCAAGCCCCTGACTAATCTGCTCCACAAAGGCGTTAAGTTTGAGTGGAAAGACAAATGTCAAGAAAGTTTCCAGACCCTCAAGGACAAGCTTACTTCTGCTCCAGTGCTTGCTCCTCCTGATTCCCGCAAGGACTTTGTTATATATTGTGACGCCTCTCGGCAAGGATTAGGCTGTGTCCTAATGCAAGAACAAAGAGTAATTGCATATGCCTCGCGACAGTTGTGTCCTCATGAAGAAAATTATCCTGTGCATGATCTCGAACTCGCTGCTGTGATCTATGCTTTGAAGCAGTGGCGACATTACCTTCTGGGTAATCGGTGTGAGATTTATACCGATCATCAAAGTCTGAAGTACTTATTCACTCAACCGGATCTTAATCTTCGTCAGCAGCGATGGTTGGAAACGATTACGGACTATGACTATGGTATTTATTATACTCCTGGCAAGGCTAATGTGATGGCTGATGCCTTGAGCCGCAAGTCCTATTGCAATAACCTCATGGTTAAGCAAGTTCAACCCCAGCTATAAGAAGAACTGCGCAAGTTGAACGTCTGTATCATTCCGCAGGGTTCTCTTAATAACCTTATGGTACAGCCAGACCTTGAGAAGGCTGTTAAAGAAGCGCAAGCCAAAGATGCTGAAATCGATCTGATGAAGAAAGATCTTCACCTTGAGAAGTTCAGGGATTTCTCGATTGCTGAAGATGGAACTTTATATTTCCGAGACCGCATTGTAGTACCTCGCTTCGAGCTTATGACAGACAAGGTCATGAAGGAGGCTCATGATACACCTCTGTCTATCCATCCGGGTAGTACCAAGATGTATCGGGATCTTCGTCAAAGGTACTGGTGGTCTAAAATGAAGCAGGACATTGCTCGCTATGTTGCTGACTGTGATGTTTGTCGTCGCGTGAAAGCAGAACATCAGAAGCCTGCTGGAATTCTTCAACCACTCCCTATTCCTTTGTGGAAGTGGGATAAAGTGCAAATGGATTTCATTACTGGTCTTCCCAAGTCTCAGAAAGGTCACGATGCTATTCTTGTCGTCATCGACCAACTTTCCAAGGTTGCTCATTTTCTGCCTGTCAAGGAGACTATCACTGCTAGCCAGCTAGCAGAGCTGTATATCTCCAGAATCATTTCACTCCACGGTATTCCAAAGGAGATTAGTTCGGACCGTGGCGGTCTTTTCACGTCCAAGTTCTGGGAAAGTTTCCAACAAGCTATGGGAACTCACATTACATGGAGTTCAGCTTATCATCCTCAATCCCATGGCCAAGTCGAGCGAGTAAATCAAGTGCTTGAAGATATGCTTCGCGCTTGTGTTATATCATTCGGTAAGAAGTGGGAAGAATCTCTCCCGTTTGCCAAATTCTCTTATAATAACAGTTATCAAGCCAGCTTGAAAATGGCCCCCTTCGAAGTGCTTTATGGACGTAAGTGTCGAACCCCTCTGAATTGGTCAGAAACTGGGGAACGACCTCTCGTGGGACCGAACATTATTCAACATGCCGAAGAACAAGTCAGAATTGTCCGAGAAAATCTCAAAGCAGCTCAGGACCGCCAGAAGAGCAACTATGATCGCAAACGATGGGGTTTGACTTATCAACCAGGTGATCAAGCTTATCTTCGTGTCCCTCCTATGAAGGGCACCCGTCGTTTTGGAATCAAGGGCAAGCTAGCTCCTCGCTATATTGGTCCTTTCCGCATCGTGGCTAGACGTGGACAGGTGGCATATAAATTGGAGTTGCCACCACAATTCTCTCATATCCATGATGTCTTCCACGTGTCACAACTTCGTAAATGCTTCAAGGAATCTCCACACCGCGCAGTGGATCACGAGATGCTCCGGTTGCAAGATGATCTTTCTTATAAGGAGCATCCGATCCGCATCCTTGATGAAGCTGAACGTCGAACTCGTCAGAAGACGACCAAGTTCCTGAAAGTGCAGTGGTCGAATCACACTGAAGATGAAGCCACTTGGGAACGTGAGGATAATCTCTGAGCAGAATATCCCGAACTCTTTCCTTCTACCTCCTAAATTCTCGGGACGAGAATTTCTTTTAGAGGAGGAGAACTTGTAACACCCCTGTGTAATTACCTCTGAGATCAACTACTAATAATGCCAAGTCATATCATTTGCAGTGCCTAAACATAGTGGTTAACCAAAGCAATTCAACTCCATTCTGAAAATCAACTCAAATTCAAAAGTGCAAAATAAATTTGCTCAAACACTGTTGCAAAAATGTTCACTAAATAGTAAATATTCCAGAAGCACTCATAAAAATATAAACAATGGAATTGGAACTAGTTAAATGGTTCAAACCACATGAAACAGCACCAAAACAGAATTATTTAACCTAATTAAATTCATTTCAAATTCAAATGAAATCCAAATTCACCCAAACCAGTTTTTGGTGACAAGGAATATTGCATTGTAATATTTGGGCCTAGTCTCATATTTTACAATAGTGCAAAAGTGTCCTAACTAATACAAAACAGAAAAGAAATAAAAGAAAAACACAAAACAGAAACAGAAAAATAAGACGAGGCACTATGCACCGGGCCTTAGTGCACAGTGCCCCGACCGCAGCCCACCTGGCCCGCTTACCTATCTCCTTCGTCGTGTCGCCGCGCCCGTGGCTGAGCGCGCGCGCTCCGGCGACAGGGCGACACCGCGACGCCACCGACGGCCACAGGCGCAAAAGGATAAGGCCGAGGCCTCGTCCATTCCCCCTGGATGCCTCGCCATTCTCCCCCTCCCTCCATCGCTCTCTCCCTTTCGATCCCGTCGACGCCCGAACGGATCCGCCGCCGTGCCCCGTCGCCACCGTGACCACCGTCATCCCCGTGCCTCGCCAAGCTGTCCATCGTCTCCGCCGTCCTCGACTACCCCTTCCCCGTCCACGCGCGCGAGCAGGCGAGCTCTTCTCCGCCTGGATCGAGCCGCCCCCTTTGCTGCTGCCTCCGGCGATCTTCTTCAACTCCGGTGTCGCGCGCTGCTGCTACTAACCAGTCGCGGGTCTTTCTTGACCGCACGGTGAGCCACAGCGCCTCCCTACTCCTTTTCCTCACTCCGGCTAGTCCGTAGTAGCCGCTCCGCCTTTGCCCGAGTGTGCCTCCGCCCAACTCACCGCCGGCAAAGCTCCGGTGACCAAATGGTCATGCGCAGCTGCTCATCGTGCTCGCCCATGCGCGTAGGTGCTGCCTGGCCTAGCCGTTTAGTTCGAACGCGCTCGCCTTGCCGTTTTTCACTGCAAACGATTCCGGCCGTGCGCCGATGTGCTCGCCGCCGTCGTTACACGCCGTTCCCGGCCGCGCCACCACCACCAATGGACGCGCCGCGCTGCGGCCGTTCCAACGTGCCATACCACACGTTAAAAGGTGGCCGGAGGACGAATTCCGACCACCGTCCGAGCCACGCCGCCGCGAAACGCGCTCGCCGGCGCGTTTTCGGCGAGTCGCCGGGCGCCATCCGACGTGGACCGCCACGTGGGGTCCTCCAAGACGCTGACGGGTGGGCCCAGTTGACTGGGTTGACCCAGTCAACTGCTGACTGGGCAACCCAGTGTCACTGACACGCGGGCCCCACCGCTCTGTTAATTAACTAAAACATTTAATTAAATAAAAACAAATTAGTTATACTAATGACTCACTGACATATGGGGCCCACCCCACTAATCACTCTGTTAGTTCAAATAATCCACTATTAGAATAACAGAGGCTGACATGTGGGACCCACTGGGCCCCACATGTCAGGTTTGACCCTGGTCAGCCGCAGTTGACCTGCTGACGTCACCTCTGTGTCATGTTGACATCATATATCATTTATGATAATAAAAATAATTCCAGAAAATCAATTAATCTTCGAAAATTAATAAATTTTAAACTGTAGCTCAGATCGAAAAAGTTAAAACATGAAAGTTGCTTAGAATGACGAGACGAGTCTGATTGTGCCGTCTGTTTCCATGTTGGAACCTCCTACGTAGGAGAACTCGTAACTCCGGGCCTGATTCCGGTAGATGAATAGTGCACATACACACCGGGTAATAAATTCCGTGATAAACCTAAAAATAACTAAAATGACTTAGATGCATATTTAGGCAACCCTGCACTGCATCATAGCATAGCATGCACTGTGTTGCATCTGTTTACATTATGTTTACCTGTTTCTTCCCCCTCTTCTCTTTCGGTAGACCCCGACGTTGCCGTAGCTCCTGAGGCAGGCGCCGCTCCGGAGTACGACTACGTCCCCGACGATCAGACCCTTGCCGTCGAGCAGACAGGCAAGCACCCCCCTTTTGAGCATTCCGATATCGCCCACTCTCTTCTCTCTTATGCTTGCATTAGAAGTTACTGCTGCTACTGTTATCCTATATCTGCTGCATAGCCTGTTTACTTGTAACCTGTTTTTGATACTTACATGTTATCCTAAACTGCTTAGAATAGGTTGGGTAGAGACCATAAGAGACCCCACTTATCCCGACTGACCCGCTGGATGATCAGAAGACCCGTGCAACGGGATTGAAGACCAGGCCCCGACACCACACGTCACATCCCCTTAGTTGCCGACACTGCTGGGTTACTATCGAGTGCCGAGGGTGGTACCTCGTTAGCACTTCTGATGATAACCTTGTAGGTTAGTTATTCGGTCGTGGTAAGCGAGGGTGATTCCTCCTACACCACCCCCGATAACGACGTCGTCGCGCAATTCCTCAAGTGTGGACCTCGAGGGTGATTTCTCCTCCGTCCACCTTGATGGTAACATCAGGTGGAATTCCATCGAGGGTGATTCCTTAGGGTTCCCCTTGGTGTCAGACACACAGATACTTTGGATGCTACGACTGAACACTGAACCATGATACTAAAGATGGGTCGGCCCTGAGGGGTACCCGCGCGAGCTTAATAGCGAGTATGGTGGAGTCGGGTGGACATGGATGGTGCCCGAGGGTTGAACACGAGGCGTGGCCGGGCATTCTTCGCCCTTGCCGCAAGTCCTCGAGATGGGGCGACGGGGTCACATCTTTCATGAGTCTCTGCTCGTTTCCGCACTATCAACACACTAACGGTTTGGATATTTGATCCGAGGGGCCTCTGGCCTGATAGCACTAACCATCACGTGGGCATAGTATGGGCGTTCTGTGTTGTATACTTCAGCCGAAGCTTAATAGACGTCAGCAACTGAGCGGCACACGCTGGGTTGGACTGGTAACGCAACCACACTTGTATTAAGGGGTTGCTAGGTCTGCTCACCGGTGGTGTACGCAACGTGCAGGAGCGTCCGGGGCGATGGCCCAAGACCCCTGGGGGCATAGGTTAGTCCAGCGTGCTGACCTCTCTGTTAAGTATTTGGTCGGGTTGCGGCGTATCGTTTGGCCGAGGCCGGGCATGACCCAGTAAAGTGTGTCCGGCCAGAGTTAATCAAGCGTGGTGGGTAAGTTGGTGCACCCCTGCAGGGAAGAACTAATCTATCGATAGCCTGTCCTACGGTAACGGACACTCAGAGTTGTATCCCGATCGGTACAACTAGAACTTGAGATGATAACTGGATAGTATGGCTCTGGGATTGCTTTCTCGCAGGGAGTCGAGAAAGGATCTCTGGCCGAGGTTGATGATACTACTACTACTTTACATTATGTAATCTGCACTCTTCTAATGCTGCAAGAACGATGAAGATGATTGAAGATGCTAGTCTTCGATAGGACTAGGCTCTCCCCTCTATTCTGGCATCTCTGCAGCCCAGTCCACATATACATCCACCCTTTGAAAATGTTGCATATGTAGTGTAGATCCTTGCTTGCTGAGTACTTCGGATGAGTACTCACGTTTGCTTTACTTTCTTTTTCTTCCCATATCCAATTATCGCCGCCAGATGACGGAGCCCCTGAGATAGCTGTCCCTGTCAATGACTACGGCTACTACTACTACCCTCCAGGCGAGTACTACTGCGAGGAGCCGACGGACGACCAGGAGTAGGGTTTGGAGGGTCCTAGGCAGGAGGCCTACGCCATTCGATCGTAGAGTTTTATTTTGCCCCGCCTTTCTAAAAGGCCTATCTCTATTTCTGTAATATATCTGTACCCAGATATCTGATGCTTCCGCTGACACTTGTATGCCATCGAGCTATGTATTCGAGCCTCGAGGCCCTGGCTTGTAATATAAAGCTTGTATGAATTTATTTATGTTTTAGAGTTGTGTTGTGATATCTTCAAGTGAGTCCTTAGGCTTGATCGTGTGCATTTGCGTGTATGGTTAGTGCACGATTAAGCCGGGGTCGTCACAACCACTCCCACGCTTGCAGATTTGATGGCCTCCACAAAATTTGTGTCGACATTAATCTTGTAAAAACCCAAATCGGGAGGCTTCCAGGGACTGACATTCCTCTCCATGTTAGTATTTACCTGTAGATCTTCCACCACTTGCTTATCCTTATTGCACACCACCACCTGCATGTTTGCCTGACAAGACAAGAAAGTAGCCTAATAACTTTGAACAAAACTTACCGAAGCCGCGATGGATTCCTTTCCCTTACCAAAAATCAAAACATTCCTCAAGTGCCAAGCTCTCCAGAACATGAATATTGTTTGCTCACGCATATGCGAATTTAATTGATCCAATAATATAAGAAACCAATCTGGCCCAGAATATTTGAGAATTTCTCCGGCCGGTATATTCCACACTTCCTTCAGAGCCATACAAAATGCACGAGCCTTTGGACAATTTACCAACGCGTGAAAAGTACATTCATCTTCAATACCACAAATCGAGCACGTATCAAAGCAGTACTTTGTCCTATTGAAAACCATGTCCTGCATTAACTCAATCAAATATTATCAAAATCATGACTTGCATTAACTCAATGAAATGAAATCAAATATTATGAAAAACTAAATAAAAACTTTGCTTGCCTTCCCCTACTCATATCCAAATCAAATCAAATGTTATCAAAACCTCAAGTACATCAAAACTTCCCTTGCCTCCCCTGCACATACTCAACTTAAATCAAATCTTACCAAAATCTAGAATATAGTGGGTGTAAGATATATATCAGACATAATTAGTGTTAAACCATTATAATATGTATGCCCCCCTCCCTCGTTGTAACGCACGGGTAATTAGCTAGTTGAATATTATGAGTGAGTCGATTATAGACAAGTACCTTGGTCACCTCCTATTGTAGGGGTGGATAGATCGAATTGTTTCCAACATTTGATTGATAGAGTTTGTGCTCATTTGAGAGGATGGAACGGAAATAAATTGTCTTTTCGTGGAAAGGAGGTTTTGCTTGGCTGTCATCCAAAGCTTTACCATCATGCAATGTCTGTTTTCAAGCTACCCGTGCCAATATGTGAAGGGACTACTACTGCTATGTCCCGATACTTCACCCCGGGCATAAAAACCGAAGACCGAACCCGAAAAGACCGAGAAATAACCCGAAAAGACCGAAACCGAAAAGACCAAATAAAAAATGGTCTGCAGAATGCTAAGACCGAACTAATTATGGTCTTTTCGGTCATGATGTATTGAGGACCGAACAGCCCATATAGACCGAATAGCCCAAGTGCCCAACCGTGCAAGACAATTGTTAACTAAGGCCCATATGGCTAGCCCAAGCGCCCGAGCCAGATACACAGGACAGGTTTCACGTCCTCACCTCAAGCTCACAGATACACACAGGAAACCTAGCCGCCACCCGCCGCTTCACTCACCTCCTCTTTTCTTTCCCAGAACGAACCCTAGCCGCCACCAATCGGCCGCCGCTGTGGCCCGATGCCCCGCGAGCCGTGAACCTGTGAGGCCGATTTTTCGTGACGACCGCCGCACCGAGGCGCGCCGGGCCTACGCGTCCCTGGCCGATGAAGACTGGCACCTCGAGCCACGGCCCGGATAGGGACAGGTGACGACCAGTCGACCATCATCCAAGCCGCGAACCTCCGTGCCCCATGCGGCTGTGCGGCGCGCCGCCAACCCCGACCCTCCTGCTCGCTCGATGGCCCGTGACGCGTCCATCCGCCGCCGGTGTAGCTGTTGGCTGCTACTGTTCGTCACCACCACCGCACCACTCATCCTCTTCCGCGCTGGTTGTCGGCTCGCCGCCTACTGTCCTCTTCTAGTGCTCAACGTCGCAGCTGAAGGTGAGCAAGCTGCTACTTCTCCTTATGTGCATCAGTGATGTACATATTGCTGTTCATTTAAGTGCATCAGTGCATCAGTGATGTACAAATTGCTGTTCATTTAAGCGCATCAATGTATTGTTCATGTTCAGTGATGTTTAGATTTTGTGATCTTCAAATTTAAGTAGATGTAGTGGCTTGCTTGTAGTTGTAGGTGTTGGTGTTGGAATGATCAATAGCTTTTTTGTTGGTTTGTATGTTCATGGCAGAGTGTGCCATGCATTTTTTATGTTGATTTGGAATGGTTACTATATAGAGAGGATACCAAACAGAGCAATGTCATTTCTTAGCTCCGAAAAAGAAGATTTTCTGAAATGTCTTACAGATTTGGAGGACTTGATTATATGCACTTTATGTTGTGATTTGCTCATGTCAATGTTGTTTGACAGACCAATGTCTTCTTTTTTTGTACATGTTTTCTATCCTAGAATCTGAACATGATGAGGAATTGAATGAGAAAGATGATACGTTTATGAGTATAGAGGCAGAGGCGGATGCAGAAGCAAGCGACGAGTCTGTCTGGGAGCATTTCACCAAAGTTTTTGATGATAATTAGCGATTAGTGAAGGAAGGAATGTGCAAGTATTGTGACCGACCAATTCAAGCTACTACAACATGCATTTCACCAAAGTTTTTGATTTGTTTGATGTCAAGTACTATGGGGTGGTGCTGCATGCTTGTTTGCTGCTGCTTGTTATCTCCTTACTTTCTATCAAATATAAATGATTATGCATGCATCTTGTTGCTGGACCATGAATCGTGAGTCTTCTTACTTCGTGTCCTATGAATCTTGTTACTTGCTGTCAAATATAAACAAGTTTTGGTACTTTGTTACTTGCTGTCAAATGTAAACATGTATTGGTACTTTGTTACTTGCTGTCAAATATAAACATGTATTGGTACAGCCATACTGGAAGTAACATGAATGTACTGGTATAGGAGGTAACATGGATATGAGTTGTAGCAAATTAATTTGGTCTGTTTGGTCGGGACCGAAGACCAAATAGTAAAGACCGAAGACCGAATAGTGAAGAACCGAAAAGACCGAAATTATTTTGGTCTTCAATTCTGGAAGACCGAATTCTTGGAAGACCGAAAAGACCGAACCGAACAAACCGAAAAGACCAAATGTCCGGGGCTACCGATACTGGTGGGGGAATGAGGATTAGAAGAAGCATATGCATTGAATTGCATGGTGAAACATGTGTGTCCCTAAAATGAAAGGTGGTATGGGGTTTAGAGACTTGCATTGTTTCCAAAGCAATGTTGGAGGTTACTTATGAATCCCTTTGTGCAAAAATCCTCAGGGCTCAGTACTTTCCTTCTGGCGATCTATTGAATTGTGAATTGAAGAAGGACAACTCTTATACCTGGCAAAGTATATGGACGAGTATGCATACCTTTAAACGAGGCCATATTTGGCGGGTTGGCGATGGTACGAAGACTAATATCTGGGATGACCCATGGATCCCATCCAACCCTTCGAGTGTGATTATGACCTGAAGAAGTAATATTATGTTCCCAAAAGTTTCTGAGCTCATGGATGAGGGTAACCGAGCTTGGGATACCGAGTTGGTAAACGATGTGTTCTAGTCAATGCATGCTCAGCGTTCCCTCTAGCTCAACACGTTATGGAGGACTTCGTTGCGTGGCAGTTCAATAAAATGGCATGTTTCCAGTGAGATCGGCGTACTATTGTGAGTGGGAAAATCAACACGGAAAGAAGCCGAGAAGAACAGATCAACCCGGTCCCTCATCTAGCCCGATCTGGAATATCTTATGGTCTTTAAATGTTCCTGCCAAGGTTAAAATTCATTGTTGGGATCTCTCTTGGGTGTTATTCCCTATTATAGAGTCCTACTGAGTCAACATATTCAAGCAAAAGGGGGTGCCCATTATGCAACATGGATCGCGAGAGTATTCGATATGCTTTTTCCAATGCCCGCATGTTCGTGAATTTTGGAAACACTTGGGTCTCGGTCGAGCAGTCGATATTGCATGTACTGAAGGGTCCTCGGTTCTTGCAGAACTTTTGCTGGATAACACATCACCGGTGCCACTTCTCCCAAATGCTCTCCTGGCTGGTCTTGTTGATAACACTGCATGGTAAATTTGGTGGAAGCACCGGCAGGCAACTTGTGGCGAGAAAGTTCAACTCCCCACCAAGTCTTCTCAACCAATATCTTCAATGGCTACATACTTCTCGAGGGCGAAGAAGAAGAACAATGCTCAGGTTGTTAGACATGGTTGACACGACCGAAGGAGGATGCGTGAAGCTTTATGTAGATGCGACTTTTGATGTCGAGAGTAAAATTGGGGGAACTGGAGATGTTCTCATATATGATTGGGGCTACTTTGTGGTCGCTTCCAACTGAACACTTGTCACTGTCAGTGACATGACGACGGAGGAGGCAATTGCCTTTCCCTAGCAAATTCTATGAGGTGCAACATGCTGGTGGTGAACTATGATTGCATGAAAGTTGTGGAGATCATGAAGAATGGTGGACATTCACTAGGGTGTGCCGTGCAGTAGCGGAGCTACAGATAAAATCTTGGGCGGACTGAAGGGAAACTCATATTTTTGCTCTCAAAACCCAGCTTGGCCTTTAGTGTTCACTGTTTTAGTCCTGGATTGGGCGGGCCACGACCTTGTTTCGCTTCACTGTAGCTCCGCCACTGCTGCCGCGATGATCTGCGACAATTGTCTCTTCCTCTGTCATGAGTTTAGTGACATTTCCTTTGATTTTTGTCCTAGGGAGGCCAATGTGGTGGCACATGCTTTAGCTAGTAAGTCAGATAACTCTAGCGCTTTTGTTTGACAACAGGAACCTCCTGCATTTCTTGTGGCTGTCATCACAAAGAATGTAAGCGTTTTGCCTTATGAATAAAAAAACACCACGAAGGCTTCCCCTAAAAAAGGTATTGTCTTTACAAATCTAACATTTTCTGGAAGAGTGTGCTAAGAACCAATGCATTCAAACTGGCTAAGTGAATTGTACTTGATTGGCGACATCCCTATCTCCTTGCGCCAATAGCTTTATATCCTCAATTTATTTTCAAAGAATTCATCCTCGGTTTTTTTCGGAGAGAATCACCTCCTGAAATATGTGAGTATGTGGTGGACGAGTTGCAATGTCAAGTCTACCCAAACACTACATATAAAAGTGTGTTTGGTTCCATGATAGGAAAACATATGATTTTTTCCAAGGAGACAACCGAGATTTTTCTTTTAAATTTGTGGAAAATTTTCCTATATGATTAAATCATGTGATTGAACAACAAACCATAGTGGGATTCTTCTATGGATTTCAACCAGCCAAAAATTTAGACCGTTTTTGAGTTCAAGAAGCCCTAAGACATGTTTTTTGGTGTATGATTATTCATCTATGTTAGGCCTATATTATTTTGAATTTGTTATTACTTCAGATGTTTACCCTGTCAATCCTGGACCATTTGGTCACCCCATTACAATCGGAAGCTACGACATGCATCAAAGCTATTGAAGCAGCTGCTGAAATGGGCATCCGACCAAACTTGCTTCACCTCGTCAATGCCCTCACTATTGGCGACTATGATTAGTCATCTATAGGTGTGCTCCTGAGAGAGCCGCTAGCCTTTTGTTTTGCCTCCTTTGAAGCTTTTGAATTCAAATTATGTAAACGTGAGTGTAATAAGGTAGCTCATGGCCTTGCAGCGTTCAACTTTAGGGTTGGTATGCTCTACTAATGTTGGAAGAAGCAAGTTCTTAACTTAGTGTATGACTTGGTCGTCGACGAGTTGGCTGTGTGAAGTGAAGTTACGAAATGCATTTCCAGTTAAAACTTAAAACAAACAAACAAAACAATGTGATGTCCTTTGTATAGAAAGATTCAACGCATTTTTTACTCATTGTGATGTCCTTTGTATAGAAAGATCCAATGCATTTTTTACAAAGGACATCACATTGTTTTGTTTTTTTACCTTAAGGATGTCACATTGTTAGTACTCCAAAGCATGTTTTTTTAACAAACACACTGTAGATAAACATGGTTCTCTCCTCCCATCAAACGGCAGAGTCATAATCCGCGACATTTTTTTTTTCACGGTTATTATGATCTCCTTCCGTCTCACATGTTGTGCCTGACTTGGGTACATGGACGGGGCAGATTACATCTCCAAACTCATCGAACGGGCCAGATTCATCAGACATAGAGGCCCCCAAGAACAAGACGCCTTTGGGCCGGTCGCGTGCCCACAAAAGCACCATCCGCCGCTCCTCCCGTCTCGTCTCCCCCAACCAGGCGAAAACCCGCATCGCGAACGGCAGCAGACCAAACCCCCGAATCCGAGCCAAGGAGCAAGGGCAAAACCCCATCTGCGGCGGCGGCGGCGGCGATGGAGTCGGTGGAGGCGCTAGTGGCGCACATCCAGGGCCTCTCCGGGAGCGCGGACGAGCTGGCGCAGCTCCACGGCCTCCTCAAGCAGGCCGACGGCGACGCCCTGCGCGTCCACTCCGCCGGCCTCCTGCCCTTCCTCTCCCACCTCCACCCCGGCGCCCACTCCCTCGGCTACCTCTACCTCCTGTACGCGACCCCGCATCCCCTCCCCCTTCACCAAAACCCTAACCCCCTTCGAGTCCATCGCGCCGCGACGCTCCAATCTCTCCTTGGCGTCGATCGATCCCTAGCGCATCTAATCGTTCGTTTACTCTCTGCAGGGATTCTTTCGTGTCGTCGTCCGCTAATCTGAGGGCGCACGCCGGCGGGGACCTTCTTGTGACCGTGGCCGATTTCCTCACCTCTTGCTCGGCTGACCAGATACGCCTGGCGCCCGACAAATGTGTGTGTTGTGCGATTATCAAATAATTGTTCCGTTTCGTTTTGCTGTGTGCTAATCTTTCTAATCTGTTTGTTTGTGCAGTTCTGAATGTGTGTAGGGTGCTCAAGAACGAGGTCATGCAGCTCAATGCGCCGATCAGAGGGATTGCTCCGCTGCGGGCGGCCGTCCGCAAGATCCAGACATCGTCAGAGCAGCTTACCCCACTCCACGCCGACTACCTGATGCTGTGCCTGCTGGCCAAGCAGTACAAGGCTGGCCTGAGCGTCCTGGAAGACGATATATTCGAAGTTGATCAGCCCAAGGACTTGTTCCTCTACTGCTACTACGGGTCTGGATTAAGTTTGTTGCATAGCTTATGGTTTTGGAGTATGTGTTGACTTGCTTACTAGTTTGCCTTCTTTTGCAGGGGGATGATATATATTGGGCTGAAGAAGTTCCGTAAAGCATTGGAGCTTCTTCACAATGTGAGGCCTTCAACTATGCGTCTAGTTTTTTGGGCGGCCCTTTCTCCGTTTGTGCTGTTTACCGAAGATATACTTCTTTTTTTCAGGCTGTTACTGCCCCAATGTCGTCATTGAATGCAATTACCGTCGAGGCTTACAAGAAGTATGTCCTAGTTTCGCTCATTCAGAGTGGACAGGTATATCACTTCTTTGCATTCTATAGTGATTTGTGATGCTACTTTTAGAGAAAAGTTGCCTTATCGCGTTGGGTTTGGATCAATTAAGTCATGTCTGTACTGCCTAGCTTTAATCGACGACATTGATGCTTCCTATAGATAGATACACATTATCAGTTGCCAAAATAAGATACAAGACGTTGTTTGTTGTCACCTGCATTTGTTCGGAGAACAAGGTCGTTTCTTCCCAGCTTTAATCAAAAGAAAATCAATTTAAAATTGAATATGTTACTTAAGACCACTACCACATAGAAAATAGGAAATCGATCAAATGAAACACCTTGGAGAAGAAAGCGATGCATTAAGGTAAGAATGTAAATGACATAGCACCAAATTTGATGCTAGAATGCTAGATTAATGTAGTAACATGTCGTATCCCTGAAAAGAGACCACATGTTTTAGATTTGCTGGCTTTACAAGCTCATTGCATGGACCCCCAACCCCTATCTTCTGTTGATGGGATAATGAGGTAGGACCTATTGCGATTTGATGATCATAAATTCACAATCCTTTGTTTTGTTATCCCTAGTTGGTACAAATAAGCACAACAATACAAATTTTATGAGTGAATGAAGAAAATATGGCAACATAGGCTATTGGTGCCCATATTAGTGCGCGCATATCGTAATCATTAACCGTTGTGCATCATTATTTGCTTGGAACAAAAACCAATGGCCCTATAGCCCTTTGCTCTACTGGTGATTCCATATCATATTGAGATAGCTTGTTACATTTGGAATGATTTTGTTGAAGTCTTGTGCGGTATGTCAAGTTGATATGTACTGAATTTTTGGAACAGGTTCCGCCATTCCCCAAGTACACGTCTTCGACTGCTCAAAGGAATCTGAAAAATCACACTCAGGTATACTTATTTCCCATGAGTCATAATTTCAAATGTATCCAGTGAAAAAAGGTTTTGGTCTTGCACTCACAAGTTGTTGGATGCAAGGTGGTAGTCATCTGCCCTCCTAGTTTCTTCATTGGATTTGGGTGTGACAGTAGTCAAATTAAATTTAGTTCTGATATATAATTTTTCATAGTATATTTTCTCGCATTTCCTAGTTTATTCATTGGTTTTGGTGCCATGGTAGTCAAATTGATTCAGTTCTGATAATTTTTTATGGTGGTTATTCGTGCATTATTCTATTGAATGAATGACGTTTATTGCTTTACTCTGTCAGCTACATTTGATTGATTCTTGGTACAATGTGCATTCCTTAGACTTTAAAAATGAACTTAGTTTCATAGTCCTAAGACAATAAGTACACGGATGTCTTGTCACCACTAATGCCATGCTTTAATAATATGTGCCTTTGCTATGAATGATGTAATTTATCCCTTTTATTGCATGATAACCCTTTTTAGCTCTTTCAGGAAGCATTAATGCTGTCTGTACTGTTTAATTTTTAGATTTACGTCGATCTGTCTACATTCTATGGCACTGGTAGCTACTCTGATTTGGAGACATTCATCCAGTCAAATGCAGAGGCCTTCCAAACTGTGAGTATTTTCTCTTTCCTTCTTTGTCTAACATGCTCTACTGTTAGTGACAAGTGTCAGTCTGTTACCAGGCATACCCCCAGCTGTACCTACCTCCTTCCTTGCTGGGAACTGCTTCTAGTTATTTTTCTATTATGCTATATATTACTCCCTCCGTCCCAAAATAAGTGTCTTTGATTTAGTACAAAGTTGTACCAAATCAAAGACACTTATTTTGGGATGAAGGGAGTACTAAAGAATCCATCAGTAAGATTTTCATGGCACAGTAATATGCGTTGGTTTCTGATTATCTCTGTTTTTCAGGATAACAACTTTGGACTAGTGAAGCAAGTGCTCTCTTCAATGTACAAGCGAAACATCCAGAGGCTGACCCAGACCTACTTAACTCTTTCACTTGAAGACATTGCAAGCTCTGTTCAACTTAACACCCCAAAAAAAGCTGAGATGCATGTACTTAGGATGGTAGGTGTTGTTTATATGCAGTCTGGTGATCTTTAGCATCTACAGAAAACATTATCACACAATTTAACTATTTTATCAATTCAGATTGAAGATGGTGAGATCCATGCAACGATAAACCAGAAGGACGGCATGGTCAGCTTTAATGAAGATCCTGAGCAATATAAAAGTAGTGAGATGGTGGAGCACATCGACTCTTCTATTCAAAGGTATGTGCCTTTTATTTTCTACAATCCGTCATATGTTATATATAAGTTGTGCACCCTCATAGATTTCTGAAATTTGTCGTTATGCTTGGTACATAGTTCCACTCTTGGCGTCCTATGCATAGTCTCAACTTGGAACATCAACTGAGAATTCAAAATATATTTACTGGATTGCTTAATTCTATTTAAGTAGTTACATAATGATCACTGAAATTACTGCCATGTTTTTTCTATTCCAGAATTCATTCTTAGGCACATGCAGAATATGATTAAATATGGAGCAGAAACAACTAATGTTTTGTGACTGATTACTAATATTCTTCAGGTTGATGGCTTTGTCCAAGAAGCTGACCTCAATTGATCAGAACATCTCGTGCGATCATGCATTTTTGATGAAGGTTAGCTCTTCAGACTTGCAGATGTATTTTCCCTTCTTGCCGTTGCCCTCTGTTGTTTTCTAAGTTTTTAAGTAGGTGCAGAGTGGAAGGGAACGTGCAAGATTCGACTATGACGACTTCGACTCGGTTCCGCACAAATATTTTTGAGATGATCAGCGCCTTAGGTGACTCGGAAGTACTACCATCAAGCTAGCCTTGTCCTGAGGTTATTATTGGTTCGACCCGTATATTACAGCCATCGAAGTTTGAACCCTGTAATTTCTGGAATTAAAGGATGGGAGCTTTTGCTTAGGGATAATGATATTCAATCTTAGAATTTGCCCAGCAAGCTTTCATTTTGAGTACCCATTGGTGTTCTTCTGTGCGAAGAATATGGTTGTGTTTACTGCTGTGTGCTGCCGGTTACCTGGTTAGGCAAAGTTAGTCTCTTTTTTTTTGAGTAGAAGGCAAAGTTAAGGCGCGTTCGGACTCCCTCGGCTCCGCGCCGGAGCGGAGTGGCTTGCTAGTTATAATCTGCGGAGCTGCTAAGCGCTTTCCGTGGGCCAGTAAGCGGTTGGGCCGTCAGTTTGGTTAGAGCCTAAGGCCCTGTTTGTTTAGGCTTTTGCTTCTGCTTTTGCAGCTTTTTCACTTTCGCCAAAAAACCATAAAAGCTCCTAAATAGATGCTTTTGGAGCTTTTATGATATTTGAAGCCAAATATTGTTATATTTATGCATCAAAAGCCATAAAAGTTCTAAAAGCATCTATTTAGAAGCTTTTATGGCTTTTTGGTCAAAATGAAAAAGCTGCAAAAGCAGAAGCAAAAGCCCAAACAAACAGGGTAGCTTTTGGCTCCTTAACATAGACCAAATTAAGGTCAGTTACCCCTAAAAAAAAAAAAATTAAGGTCAGTCGGGGCTGCTTATGCGTCAGGCGACTGCCTGATTGAGTCCTGTTCATCTGCAACCTCTAGCCAGGACGCGTCAGGTCGTGCTCCATCTAATCTGAGCAGCACGAAAGTTATGGAATAGCAAAACCGAGGTGAGTTTTGGCCACAGTCCAAACTTCCGCACACATACACGAGGGAGTGAGAGAGCGCTGGAGCTCAATGGCAGGGAGAGCCATCCTTCAAATCGTCTACAAATGTCTCGAGGTTTCGGACTTTCTTGCCGTCCAGAAAAGGTGCCGCAAACGGCCGCGTCCGCGTTCTTGCAAACTGGCCACAAACTGGAGGAGGTTTGCAGGAGTCCAAACTTCTGCCGCGTAGGGCTCCGGCACCCTTAGCCCACTTACACTTTTCTTCCACTCCGTCTCTTCCCTCAGCCTTGTATTTGCACCCTCCTCCGCCGGGCACCACATCTGACAAGTGTTTAGCCAAATGTCATTTAGTTTTTTTTCGACGTTCTCGTTATTTCTTTGGAGCAAGCACGATGGCGGGGTACTTGATGATGGATGATGAGTTGTTGTGCGATGCGTGATTGGCTAGAATTGCGGACTTTGTAGGCATGAAGCAAGTGGTGCAGTGTTTTGGTTAAATGCGCATTCTTGGTTTCATGAGCAAAAATACTTCATGCCTTATAACTTGCACGATCGCAATGTGAAATCGCTAGCCCATCAACGGTGCACCATCTCAAACTCCCGCCATGAAGATTTGCAGTGTGATTGCACAAAAGTGGAGAGAAGGCGGCCATCCGACGCGTCGATCTTGGAGATCGTAAGTTTACTTCTTGTTGCTGTGTATATTGATCAATTCATTGATACATTTAGTGTTGCAACTTGATAGTCATCATATTGTATAGCCCGGATGCGCTACGTGTTGTACCAGAATGAAGGGTAGACTATTCATGTTCATACATTGTTTCGATGAAGCTCAACGGCATAGCGTCAGGAACTCTGGATGACCAATATTTGCGGATACTAATGCCTTGTTGGACTTGGTAACACTGAATCTGCATCGATGAATTTGACAAATACTTTGAACATCCGATTCCGATAATCGGATGTAATATTTATATTTGAACTATTGTTGTACTAGGATATTTGCATGTTATTTATAAATGAATTGTACTATTGCTACTTCCTATAATTATTTTGAGTACTCTGGGCATAGAAAGAAGAAACATATGCGAAAGTTTGATGAATATGGTTGGATGCAGACTCCCGTATTCATGTCCGTGGACGCGTCCAAGACGCATTCACTGGCGGATATTGCGTCTGATTTAAGACTGCGTTGAACATGCCCTACCCAGAAAGCTAGAGTTCCTCTGCCTCCCGTCGGTGCTGGCGCCGGTCCGCCTCGTCTCCCATGGCCTTAGGGCCATGTGGGCGGAGTGGATCCCGGCCCTTGCCCGTGGGAGGGCTCCGTTTTTAGATCTTTTTTCGATATTTGTTAGGGTTTGTGTCCTACTCAGGAAGGCGAGACGGCGGCGGCTCCCTGAAGATGGAATAAAGATCTCCCCGCCTAGCCCCCGTTCCGATGATGCGTCTAGCATCGTCGGTTGGCGTGTGGAGGTGTGTCTCCGGTGGATCTGTCTTTAGTGGATTTGCTCGGATCTGTTCATCGTTCGTCTTTGTTCGTGTGTCTTCAGGTTGGATCCTTCTTATCTACACTCTTCATTGGCGGCGGTTGCTGTTCTGCTGCGTTGGTTCTATGGGACCTTAGCACGACAACTTCCCGACTAAGCTAGACTAAATTCGAGGAGTACTTTCCAAGAAATTCAGATGTACTCCTACATAGAGAGAGAGAGTCCGAGGGGCCTTCCAGGAAACTCAGATAGTACCAGAGTTGGAGGAGTCCTATTTAGCGAAAATTGCTTTTGGAGCTAGGCCTCCGTGGAGGCCGGTTTTTGAAAAGTTCAAAATTCCAAAAATTTCATTTTTTACATTTCAAAAAATTCTGAAAAAAAATACAGACATACATGGAGGCATAACACACATGTGTGTAAATTTTCAGGACGAAATATGTTGAGGTGAGGGTTGTGCAAAAAAGACAAATTTATGACCTTTTAACACATGATACTATTTATCTCAAAAGTCCGTGAATTTGTTCTTTTTGCGGAGATCGCATCTTAGGGTATTTTATCCTGAAATTTTACATACATATACATCACATCCTTGTATAATTTTTTTCAGATTTTTTTGAAACCGTAAAATATGAATTTTAATTTTTTTTTTTAAAAAGGCCTCCATGGAGGCCGAGCTCCAAAATGCCGTTCTCCCTATTTAGGGCCAACATTACCGAACAGCCGCGGTTTGATCAAACTGCAAACCTCTCGCTCGCTAGCTAAACCCTCGCCTCCGCCTCCAATGGCGACCGCCGGCTGTGCTGGCCGCTGGGTCCCGCTTGCCCTCGCTCTGCTACTCGCCGCCGTCGTCGCGCTGGCGCTCATCCCGCAGGCCGCCCTCGCCGCGTCCGGGGGCGTCATGGGCGGGCGCTCCTACTCCTCTTCCGAACCCGACGACTCGTCCTCCTCCAACTCGTATTCGTTCTACGACTCGTCGAGTCACATATCGATCGGCGCGCCGTCGCGTCGCCGCGCGGCCAAGGACGACGACGACGACAACTCGGATGTAATATTCTGGGTGGTGTTCGTCGGTCTCGTTTTGCTGATCGCTGCCGTTTGGTACTACTACGAGTACGAACGCCAGAGGACGACCGTGGTTAAGCTCCAGGTTCTCCCGATCTTCTTCAGTTCAGCGCAGCAATTTACCTCTCTTAATTTAATTTAATTTCAACTGGGCACTAGTCGTAGTTAATGCAAGTCAATGGAGGTCGTGACAATTTCAGTTTTGTTCACGATTTCAGGTTGCCTTGCTCGGCTGGGCAAAACCGTTTCAGAAGGAATTGAACGAGATCGCGGAGAGAGTACAGGCTTCCAACAAGCATTCGTATAAATTCATGTTGACTGGTGCTGAGTAAATAGGTAATTTTTCGACTAATTTAATCCATAAATAAATCACTAGCATGGCATTGACTAAATTGATGACGTACTGACTCTGATCTAAACATGCACGTACTAAGCAAACAGTAGACAAATCTACACGTACTGCTAGTACTGCTAATACGAGAATAAACAGGAGCGGGATAAACGCGTTATATCCTCCAGTAGGCCATGCAGACGCCGCGGCGGTGGTGGCGGCAGCAGCGTCCTCGGCGGCCTTCTTGTCGGCTTCAGCTTTCTCGGCGGCGGCACGTTCGGCGTCGGTGGACATGATGATGATGAGGGCGATGCAGACGTAGAGGATCGGAAGCGAGCAGTCGCGTAGTCGCTGCCCAAAAACCTATTCGCCCCTCACCCGTACAGGAACCAGAAGGGCGTGGTTTCGGAGACCTGCTCTCCCGTCGACCGTGTACGCGGCGGACGGGATGGAGTCACCGGCGGCAGCGGCAGCAAGGGAACGACGGTGGGTGTGCGCGTGAGCAGATGAGATCTGTTCGTGGTTAGGGTTAGGAGACACCGCACACTTATATAGGCGCAGCCGCGTGGAGAGACGTGGGCTCGACCCACGTCCGAGTCCGTGACAGCCCAGGTATGAGCTCGGCTCGGCTCAATCCCGCAACCCGCGGCGCGTCGTGACGAGGCGTGGCGGGCGGCGGCGGAGGAGGAGTGCGCGAGGGCCTCTTCTATTCTCAAGCTCCAATAGCATGTGAAAGAACACCCCTTATAAAGAGGTCCAACTCCTCTTCCACTTCCGGGGTGGGACTAAACTTCCCACCTCCACCTAGTGCCAATAAACCCACATGGGCCCTTAGAGATTTTCAGAAATTGCTATATGGGCCTAAAGCCCACTCCAAATTTCAGCAATCCCCCACCAGATCTCGAGGGCCCATTGTGTCCTCTGTTCCAATTGCTGTTTCGATATACCAGTGTTTCAGTGAAGACCTGTTAAGGTTGAACTTCACCTAGAGCAAGCAGCTACACTCCTTCACAACTGAACAATGGACTAAGCCTTGAATTGTCAGTTTGGCGTGAAGAAGTTTCACCACATGTCTTACTAGTACTAGGCTGCCGAAGGCTGACCCCTCGGGTGGAGCATATAAGTCACACTCCTGGCCTGTTCATGAGCTTACTCGAGATTACCCCAATCTCATAGACTGTGACCAGCAGTCGGGCTCATATAGGTGTGTTCCTCCAAAGATCGCTCTGTAGGATAGCATCTTGCTTGCATAAGCTTTGGAACACATTAAGACAATAGTCACCCTACCATACAGTATTGAGAGTATTGCATCTCCAACGGAGTGGGTTAATATAGTTACTCTCCTCAGTTCACCACTGGCTTGTTTTCCCAGGTCCTACTTCACGGGATCTCCGATCACATAGGTTGGGTTACTACCATGGCAACTCATGTGGGTCTCATACCCATCTCCCTCGATGCATTATCTATCACAACACGTGATAGCCCTTTAGTAAAGGGATCTGCCAGATTCTTAGCCGTATGGACATACTCCAACGCTATCACTCCGGAGTTTCTTAATTTTCTGACAGCTTTTAGTCTCATTCTTATGTGTTTGTTGGACTTCATGTTGTCCTTTGAACTCTTCACCTTGGTGATGACAGTCTGATTGTCACAGTTCATAAGGATAGCCGGAACCGGTTTATCAACCAATGGCAAGTCCATCAAAAGATCTCGAAGCCATCCTGCTTCAACACCAGATGTGTCTAATGCTGTTAATTCTGCTTCCATTGTCGATCTCGTTAAGATCGTTTGCTTGCAAGACTTCCAGGAAACAGCGCCACCTCCAAGAGTAAACATATACCCAGTTGTGGCCTTCATCTCATCAGCATCAGAGATCCAATTCGCATCACTATACCCTTCAAGTACCGACGGGTATCCGGTATAGTGAAGTCCATAGTTCATCGTACCTTTCAAATAGCGCATAACTCTCTCAACAGCATGCCAATGTACATCACCCGGTTTGGAGACAAACCGGCTCAGTTTGCTCACAGCAAACGCGATGTCAGGCCTCGTTGCGCTCGCTAGGTACATCAGCGAACCAATGATTTGAGAGTATCTCAATTGATCTTTAGCCATGCCTTGAGACTTTCGAATCAACACGCTAGGATCATATGGTGTTTGAGATGGTGTGCAGTCCGAATATCCGAAACGACTCAACACCTTCTCAACATAGTGGGATTGCAGAAGTGTAATCCCACCCTCATTATCTCTCAGTAGCTTGATGTTCAATATAACATCAGCCACACCAAGGTCCTTCATTTCAAAGTTCTGAGATAGAAACGACTTGACCTCCTCAATGACTTTGAGGTTTGTTCCGAATATCAGTATGTCATCAACATACAAGCACAGTATAACTCCTTCGCCCCCACCATGGCGATAGTATACACATTTGTCAGCTTCATTAACAACGAAGCCAACAGATGTCAAAGTTGTATTAAACTTATCATGCCATTGCTTAGGTGCTTGCTTCAGGCCATATAAAGATTTCAGCAACCTACACACCTTTCTTTCCTGACCATCTATCACAAAGCCATCTGGCTGTTGCATGTAGATTTCCTCGTTTAGCTCTCCATTCAGAAAAGCCGTCTTAACATCCATCTGGTGGACGAGAAGACCATGCGAGGCTGCCAACGAGAGTAATACTCGAATGGTGGTCAGTCTAGCCACAGGTGAATAAGTGTCGAAGAAATCTTCCTCTTCTTTCTGGTCATAGCCCTTGGCCACAAGCCTAGCCTTGTACTTTTCAATCGTACCATCGGGCCTAAGCTTCTTCTTGAACACCCATTTACATCCCAATGGTTTGCAACCATAGGGGCGGTCAGTGATCTCCCATGTCCCGTTAGCCATGATGGAATCCATCTCGCTACGGACCGCATCCTTCCAGTAGTCAGCTTCTGGAGAGGCATACGCTTCTGAAATAGAAGTGGGAGTATCATCCACGAGGTACACGAAGAAATCATCACCAAAGGTCTTTGCAGTCCTTTGTCTCTTGCCCCTACCAAGGGTTTCCTCGTCATCCTCCTCAGGATTTTCATCATGTGTTTGTTCATAATAATCCATAGGGATGGCAGGCTCAGGAGTCTCCTCAGATTCCTGTCTAGAAGTGCTTTGCATATCTCTCATAGGAAAAATATCCTCGAAGAATGTAGCATCCTTAGACTCCATAATCGTACCGACCTTCTGGTCAGGTACCTCAGATTTCACTACTAGAAATCTATATCCAACACTGTTCTTAGCGTAGCCCATATTAACGCAGTCCACGGTCTTAGGTCCAAGCTTACGCTTTTTGGGGATCGGCACATTGACTTTCGCCAAACAGCCCCAAGTACGCAAGTATGAGAGTGTTGTCCTTCTCTTTGCCCATTTCTCATATGGAGTGATCTCATTATCCTTTGTCGGAACTTTATTCAGGACATGACATGCCGTCAATATGGCCTCTCCCCACCATGCCTTGGATAAACCCGATGTATCTAACATGGCGTTAACCAAATCACTTAGAGTACGGTTTTTCCGCTCGGCAACCCCGTTTGACTGGGGTGAATAGGGAGGCGTCCTCTCATGAATAATACCGTGTTCCACACAAAAAGAATCAAACTCACTCGAGAAGTACTCTCCACCACGATCTGACCGGACTCGTTTAATTTTCTTTTCAAGTTGATTCTCAACTTCTGCCTTATAGATTTTAAAGTAGTGTAGAGCCTCATCTTTAGTATTTAACAGATACACATAGCAATATCTAGTGGAATCATCTATCAATGTCATGAAGTATTTCTTTCCACCTTTAGTCAACACACCATTCATCTCACAAAGATCAGAATGTATGAGTTCTAACGGTGCCAAGTGTCTCTCCTCCGCGGCCTTGTGAGGCTTGCGAGGTTGCTTAGCTTGCACACATGAAAGGCACTTAGAACCTTTGACTAAAGTGAAACTCGGGATTAAATCTAACTTAGCTAGCCGCGTCATAACACCGAAACTAATGTTACAAAGACGTGAATGCCAAACTTCAGATTCATTAACACTCGAATGAATATGGTTCACGACTTTATTACAAAAATCTGCGAGGGAAAGGCGGAACATCCCTCCGCTCTCATAACCTTTTCCAACAAATAGTCCATACTTAGTAACAACTAATTTATTAGACTCGAAGACCAACTTAAACCCTTCTCTACACAGAAGGGAGCCACTAACGAGGTTCTTCTTGATGGCGGGGACATGCTGCACGTTCTTCAGCTGCACGATCCTTCCCGAAGTAAACTTCAGATCGACCGTGCCAACACCATGAACAGAAGCACTCGCGCCATTCCCCATCAATACGGACCCGTGGCCTGTGACCTGGTAAGAAGAAAACAATGAAATGTCAGCACACACATGAACACCTGCACCTGTGTCCACCCACCAATCGGTGGGCTGAAACACTGAAAAGACAGTAAATAAATTACCGTACCCTGATGCACCATTCTCATTGTTGCCCATAATCATGTTGACAGACTTGGAGTCCTGCCCTGACTTCTTAAACTTGTTTGGGCACTTGTTGGCCCAATGTTCAACCGAACCACAAGTAAAGCAGCCCTCATCCTTCTTGTTCTTCTTGAAGGTCTTCTTACCCTTCTTCTTAAAGTCGGTATTCTGTTGGACACCGTTCTTTCCCTTGGGCTTGTGGGAGTTATGGTTCCTCTGGTTAACCATGTTGGCAACAGAAGTTCCTTCGACCCCTTTTCCGTGCGAGTCCTTTGCCCTTGAATTCTGCTCAACACTCAGATGGCCAATGACATCCTCCACAGAGAATTCACGCCTCTGATGTTTCAGAGTGGTGGCAAAGTTCCTCCAGGAATTAGGGAGCTTAGCGATTATGCAGCCCGCGACAAACTTGCCGGTAAATCGCACTTAAGAAGCTCAAGCTCCTTAACAATGCATATTATCTCATGAGCCTGCTCCAATACAGGACGGTTTTCAACCATCTTGTAATCGTGGAACTGCTCTATAATATACATCTCGCTCCCGGCATCGGCGGCCCCGAACTTAGATTCGAGCGCCTCCCACAAGTCCTTGGCGACATGCACATGTAAATATGCGTCGACCAGTTTATCTCCGATCACGCTAAGAACTGCTCCGAGAAACACAACGGTGGCCTCCTTGAACGCCTTCTCCTGTTCAGGAGCAATCGTTCCCGTGGAGACACCGGTGACCCAGAACACGTTCATAGCCGTGAGCCATAAAGTGGTCTTAGTCTGCCAACGCTTAAAATATGTACCGGTAAACTTATCCGGTTTCAGTGCAGCGGCGAAGCCACTTGCCGAAAAATTCCTACACATAATAGGTTTTTGGATTGCTGAGTAAATAGGCAATTTTTTGACTAATTTAATCCATAAATAAATCACTAGCATGGCATTGACTAAATTGATGACGTACTGACTCTGATCTAAACATGCACGTACTAAGCAAACAGTAGACAAATCTACACATACTGCTAGTACTGCTAATACGAGAATAAACAGGAGCGGGATAAACGCGTTATACCCTCCAGTAGGCCATGCAGACGCCGCGGCGGTGGTGGCGGCAGCAGCGTCCTCGGCGGCCTTCTTGTCGGCTTCAGCTTTCTCGGCGGCGGCACGTTCGGCGTCGGTGGACATGATGATGATGAGGGCGATGCAGACGTAGAGGATCGGAAGCGAGCAGTCGCGTAGTCGCTGCCCAAAAACCTATTCGCCCCTCACCCGTACAGGAACCAGAAGGGCGTGGTTTCGGAGACCTGCTCTCCCGTCGACCGTGTACGCGGCGGACGGGATGGAGTCACCGGCGGCAGCAGCAGCAAGGGAACGACGGTGGGTGTGCGCGTGAGCAGATGAGATCTGTTCGTGGTTAGGGTTAGGAGACACCGCACACTTATATAGGCGCAGCCGCGTGGAGAGACGTGGGCTCGACCCACGTCCGAGTCCGTGACAGCCCACGATCTGACGTCTCAAATCGTGACCCAGCTGTCAGAGAACTCTCCGTTAGTGACTGGCAAAAATAAGCGCGTAGGTATGAGCTCGGCTCGGCTCAATCCCACAACCCGCGGCGCGTTGTGGCGAGGCGGGCGGCGGAGGAGGAGTGCGCGAGGGCCTCTTCTATTCTCAAGCTCCAATAGCATGTGAAAGAACACCCCTTATAAAGAGGTCCAACTCCTCTTCCACTTCCGGGGTGGGACTAAACTTCCCACCTCCACCTAGTGCCAATAAACCCACATGGGCCCTTAGAGATTTTCAGAAATTGCTATATGGGCCTAAAGCCATCCATGTCATTTTTTCCCCTAACATGGCTGATAATAATAAATTTCCTATTTGTGCTTGCTTTCGTATGGCGTTCATGTTTTATGGACTCCTCAGGATGAGAATGACATTCTTTCAGAAGAGAAGCTTCGAGCGGATTATCCTAATCTGAAGCCTCATAATGATTACTAGGACGGCGTCCTTTTGGTGTTCTTGGATGCTATGATACAACATCTAGTCAGACTATACATGTAAAAGGATATGGTAGCTCATGGTAATTTCTGGAAGTTACGGTGCATCGAAACGAAATCATTTAGAGTCTAGGCTGCAAACACCATTCATGTGACATCACCTCTTGTATTTTGACGTTTGTTTGTGAAGCAATAGATGAACTCTTCATATTGATCATGGTATCCAAATTCAATATGGAAGAGGGATGCTTGCAAGAGCTTTGCAAAAACCATGGGTGACGCGTCTTCCAAATTCAAATTTCTTGCTAGTTGCAAGCCACTAACTAATTGGTATGTGCATTAGTTATTACAAATTAACTATGTGCACCGGAATTTTGTATCCTTCTATTTTCGAACCATGCAGGAGAGAGTACAACGTGGAAGACGGCACAAACCCATACAAAAGATGGCACAACCTATAAAAATTATGTCCAAGATAACCTAGACTGAATAACATCAACGTCATAGAGAGGTCCACTGTGAGAGCCTAAACACGAGTCAACCGCAACATGACCTAGAGACGATTAACATGACAATGACGAGTGACATCACAGAGCAAGAGGCCACCAGCCCAACGCCACCGGACCAGTCGCCATTGGGGCCGTAGAGAGGGAACAGTGGAGGTGACGGAGACCATCCGGAAGTGAGTAGAAGGTCATGCCCGAGCATCGATGATGAAGCCAAATGACCGATGAAACGACCAATGAGCACTCGACCAACAACCAAACCCACCCATGCGCCCGGATATGAGCCGACGGGACGATGCTCCAAATCCGACAGAACCACACCCAGATATGGCCGAGGACGACCGGGAGGAGGGGGGCGAAGTCGGGGTCAGTGGATGGGATGAAGGACCCTCGACGCTGCCTGATGCGGAGCATCCCTCCATCTTCCCCATGGACTCTACTACAACTCATCACGCACCACGAGGAGGACCAATGACAAGAGCTCGCGCACGCGCCCTCGAGATCGAGGTTAACTCTTTCCTCTTCGAACATCATTCGGATTCACATGAGAATTGGGTTCTACCTCAAAGAGAAACGTTATGCATTCTTACGTACCACGGAGATGATCGCGAGGAAGCATGGAGGGATCACCAAGTCCACACGGAGACCCAAAGAGAAGGAGGAGGAAAAGGAACCCCGAGACGCGGAGGACCGGAGACCTCCTGGACACCCCGGGTGCCCGGACATGCAGTCGCGGGGTGGGCAAAGCCCCTGGACACCCCGGGTGCCCGGCCTCCGAGCCCCGGGTGCCCGGCCCCTTCCACCCAGGCGACGCCCCGGGTGCCCGGGCCCTCAGCCCCCGGGTGCCCGGCCTCCTACAGCTGCCAGCCGGCGACACGCCTGACTGGTCCGGGTGCCCGGGCCATCACCCCCGGGTGCCCGGCCTCCCCTGACGCCGGCCCCTGTTCGGTCCGGGTGCCTGGCCTTTGGCCCCCGGGTGCCCGACCATCTCTTGGAGCATCCCCTCCGGGTGCCCGGGCCCCTTTACCCCGGGTGCCCGGACCCGTCCGGCTGTGCCTGTGTGCACTATGGGCAAACGACCCTTGTACCACCATTTTCCCCCCAATTCGTCCCTAGCCTATAAGTACTCCTCACCTAGCTTGTTTTTAGGGTTAGCAAAGTATTGGATAAACATTGAGAGAGCTTTGCTCATCTACCCCCTCCTCTTGGAGATCAAGACCCCTCTTGGGAAGAATCCTAGAGGATTATCAAGGCCTCCTCTTGGAGAAGATCATAACCAAGACCTCACCTCCTTTGGAGTGGGAAGAACTTCTACCCTAGTGCTATTTTCCTTGAATTGTTCTTGTATGCTTGTGGATCTCATGTATGCTACTCTAGTGGATGTGTGATTTGGGTTTGTTTGAGTGATTCTCTTCTTGTGTTCTTGTGTGTTCTTCACTTTTCCCCCCCTCCAAGTGTGAAAATATCTCATCTAGGGTTCCACCCTACAACATCTTGGTATCATGGGCAAGGTTGATTCACATCTTGGAGACCCTACCCCCCATTTGCTAGCCTAATTTCGTTGCTTTTTGGTCCCAATTTGAAAATCCCCACAAAAATAGCCCCAAAAAATTTTCTTGCAATTTGTTAGATCTTGTGAAATTTTGTTGTTTTGGTCCATGGATTTGTTGTTTGGTAAGTGGATCTAGCCTTCCCCCATCCATCCCCACCCTTTCCACCACGAAATCCATCAATTTCCTGCTTTCCCCACAATTTTCGCCCAAATTCGGCCACCACCGGGTGCCCGCACCCCGAACCCCCGGGTGCCCACACCCCCGGGCAAATTTCTCCCACCACCCCTGACCACCCCGGGCACCCGCACCCCGTACCCCCGGGTGCCCGCACCCCCAGAATCAGCCCATCAACAACACCGTTTCGGCCATATTTTCCACATCCGGAGTCCGATTTTGACGTTCTTTAGCTCGTTGAGTAGCTATTGACATCCCCCATCCATCTAGATAGGTTCCAACATCATTTGACTCTATCAAAATTTTGGAATTTTGGCATCTTTGCCTAGGCCCTCCACCATATCATCCGCAAAACCACCATAGCTTACCGCAACCTAACCCATTTTGATCCATATAGCATTTGTGGTTGCGTGAGTGGTGACTTGAGTCTTCTAAGGTGTTTCGGCTACATAGGGACGGTTGCTTCTTCATCAACCACCACCCTACTTCCGCGTTGCCAACTCCGGAACCACCAACGTATTCCGCTATCACCATTTGACATTTTTCGTTTGAGATTTTGAGTTTGCGGTTTTTCCGTTTCCTAGGGTGTTTCGGCTAACTAGGAACGGTTCGACATGGACAACACCGCCGCTCAACTTCACCAAGGATTCAACATTGGCCACCTTCACCTTTTTGACACCCGAACCATAAGCAAGAGCGGTAACATCTATATCATCTTGGTATCGTGGTATCCCATCATTGTACATTCTTTCTTGCCATTGCTTTGTTAACCCCTAGCCCATTTTGCGTCACTTTCCTATCGAGATTAGCCATTTGAGTATTGCCGGACCACGCTACTTGTGCACTTTAGTGATCATCGATACGAACCTACCATTGCATACATACCTCATCTTGGTATCATCATATCATCTATTGTATCACTAGATTGTTCCCGCATACACAATTGCTATCTTGGTTCGAGCATTTTGCAGAAGTGGCCAAAGAAAAGAAAAAGAATAAGCTTTTAAGCAAAAAGAAAAAAACAAAGAGCTTGTAAGCAATAGCCATAGCATCGCCACATTGCATATCATACTACCATATTGATCATCTTGGATCATCGTGTGCGACACACCGGAACATCATACATATATAGCATACTCGGGATAGAAAGTTGATACATTTTGCATCTCATAGGTTGTGCACAAGTGTCGTATCCGCCTATTGAGCAATCGTGCTAGCGTCTCTCTAGAGTTGTGCAACACGAGCGTTTTCCGTGGATTCCACATTTTGAGCTCATTCCTTGGTTGCACGGCCCCGTTTATCTATCCGTGTGTGTGTTTCCGTGTGCCATTCTTTGCTATTGGTCTACTTGCTTTACTTGCAATTTTGTGAACCTTCTCAACATTATCGATATCTTGACTAACATTTGCTTGAAATTTTGTGCCACTCATCCTCCCCAAGCTCCTCGATAAGCCCTTACTTTTGTAGGTGTGAGAAACAAACCCGGTACCAGTTCTACTATTGTAGCATTACATTGAGTGATACTCGATACATCCTCAATCTTCGGAAAAGGTAACTTTGGTTTTGTTCTCTCATTTCCTACTCACCTTTTCTCGAGACTTGTGATGGATAGGCAATGCACGTCATCTTCGGTCTTCGACCGCATCGAGCGACTCGCCATCAACATATGACACTCCGAAGCAAGGAAAAGGGACTACATCAACAACATGTTAGACGCACACATGCTTCAAGTACAAGACATGGTGGCCAAATACAAGTCTTCTTCCCCTTCGTCATCATCAAGGCGGCGACGCTCAAGTTGCAAATCTTTGAAGCATTCATCCGAGGCAAGCGCAATTCGACCACGTCCTCATCTTCGAGACGACGAGCACCATCGCATACAAGGTCAAGCGCGACAACATCACCATCAACACGATGACGCTCGAGATGCGCACACCGACAAGTCCCAACAAGCTCTACATCAAGCTACGACCAAGCTTCATGAGCACAAGAGAAGACCGCGAGACGAGCACCACCAAGAGGAAGCTACGGCTACCACCACCACTTCGGCATCTTCGCCAAGTGTTATCAAGGCATCTTCGCCTTTGGACGTATGGCATCTTTGCCTACTTCCCACAAGCACGCCTACATCAACATCGGCAAGTCCAAGGCAACCACCTACAAGCGAGGGCGACACTTCCGTCTTCAGAAGCCCCTCAAGGAGGATGGCCGAGCATGGGAAATTCCCTTCGGTCATGGAGACGAGCTACGAGGTGCCACATCATATGGGCCTCATACAAGACCGCGACAAGACGGTCGAGCAAGGGCCACCCCCTTCGACCATGGCGACGAGCACAAACCTCTTTAACAACATGAAGACAGCGCCCCATTGGGATACTTACTCCGAGTCAACCTACGACACCGCACATGAGACTTTATCATTGGTCTCGGAGGAGAGTGATGATGTCCATCTTCGGCCTTCATCCACGGCAACGACTATGACATGGTTGAGCATGGAATTTTCCCTTCGACCGAGGAGGCGTATGGTGATGAGTTGAGTGACATATGCCACCATATTGAGAGTGAGAGTGACTGTGGCACCCCGGCTCAGAGGAAACCGGAACGCCCCGTATTCCAGTCCCAGGGACAAGTCCACTGGAATACGGCACTGTTGGCATAGAACAAATCAGCTCTTTATTGCTATAAATATGGTTACAAAGATTACATCAACACGGCGACACTACGCCTGCTCAAAATAGCTCTATGCTAACAGCGGATCGACCTGAGGAGGCGGAGTATCTCTCGGCAGCGGAACAGCGTCGGCGGTGATGGACTCCACTCCGCAGGGACTCTGGCTAGAACGCGTATCCTAGCTCGCGCAATCAACATCTTCGACAAACAAGCAGTCATGGCATGACCTGCAAACTGGCATGACACGCCAGGTGAGTACTTTGAATGTACTCGCAAGCTCACAACAAACATCAGCATTAAGGCAAGACAACATCACAGCAATCAAGATTAGGTTAAGATTTATTGTTACCGAAGGAATGGTTGAAATGAGCAATAACAAGCTACTCTTCCTGCATTCTGGTGACCAACTCATGATCACTCCAAGAACATCCAACGATCATCCTCAAGATCGTTACCAATACTTGCCCATGGCATGATATCCGACTGTTACCATACTCAGATGAGTTCCTTCCTTATCACTGTCATTATAACGGTTGATCTCCTATAGAGGTCTGGACGGGCTGTCCAATACCGTGGACACGGCTATTCGAATAGATTTAACACTCTGCAGAGGTTGTACACTTTACCCACACCACGGAACTCATGGCCTCGTGCTCCCATTCGGGTGGACCAACGACGTTCCGACGAAACCCGCCTGACCCGTGACTCTTCCATCGTACGACTGGCAATCATACTCCCTCTTGGAGTCAAGCCCTGGGTGGCTCCGTGTCCTCAAGACACCTGCCAGCGTCCTGGCCAACAAACTGTCCCAAACGGGGACCTGGATCCAATAACTCAACTGGGCTCACAGGGTTATCGCCGCCTACCGGGCCAGGGTAGCGCGCGCGCATAACCCTCCCTCTTTGGAGGTACCGGTGGAAGAGCACGCGGTCAGACCAAGTCAAGGCCGTCCCATACCGGCAAATGTGGCTGCACGAATAAGCCCGGACAGGTGACTCTCGATCAACCAACTAAGTTCACCTATTACCAGGTTGTTTCATCAAGTTAACTTAGTTGGTCAAATTAGGCATCTTATCCTCGAACAATCTTTCTGTCACAGCTAACACTCCGGTATCATAGTAATCCAATAACCGGCATGCTTAGGCTACTGCTACTAGTTCATATCCACAAATGCCGGATGAAATCCCAAAATAATCATAGACGGTAATCTCATCATCATAACCTCAACGAGTGGGTAAACTACTAGTCAATAACAATCCGGTATTCAACATCTACTCATGCATGTCATAATCCAATCCATGCTACAGATAACATTCTTGCTATTAAAGTAATTAATTAAACTATGATATTGCATTGCAATTATGCAGATGAGGGTTGTGGCTTGCCTGGAGATGAAGGAGTCATCGGAATGAGGTGCGGAATTGTCGCGGCGGCGAATGCCGGAAACAGTACTCTCTCGGAGGGCTGTTTACGGATAAGGGCAAAAGGGTCATTTCTGCTGTGTCAACACAGCATGAGAATGACACCATCGGAACGGGCTCGATGAGACGAAGACGTGGGCGTTGGTTTCACCTCGATCGGAGTTACGAGCAAAAAGTTATAACCCGACGAAGTTCAGGGACCAATTTGCAAAAATTACTCTACAAACGGGTCCCTGGCTGAGAAAACAGAAAGCGCCCTTTAGAAGATTACGCTTTCAGAACTGAGAAACGTAATCTGTGCTGAAGTGCAAAGGAAATACGCCTTCTGAAGACGAAAACGTAGTTTTGGAAGGGCGCCTCCACTTAAATCCCGCGGGCCCGGGCGTTGACTCTTGCTACCACTGACTGGTGGGGTCGGCGCGATGCGGGGCCCGCCTGCCCGGTTCGTCTCCTTCCTCCCTCTGTCTCCCGATGGAGAACAGAGGAGGGGCGAGGCAGGGCCGCTGCGGGCGTTGGTCCCGCCGCCTCCGGCCATCCCCGGCCGAGGCGAGGGCACCGGCAGCCTCGGGCGGAGGCGCCGCACCCGCCTGGTGCAGCAGCAAGGTAGGGGAAGGTCGGGACGGCCGTGGCCCGCGGCCATAGAGTGCAGGGGAGGGCGGCGGCCGGACGAGGGGGCGACGGCCTCGGGCACTCCGGCGATGAACGGAGAGGCGGGGCGGGCTCGCCGGAGGGTAGGGAAAGTGGTGGTGGTGGAGGGAGGGGCGGAGGAGCTCCGAACGGCTCCAATTTAGGAGGAAGAGGCCGGTGGCCATGGCGACGGTGGTGGCTGGAGAGAGCTTCTCCCGCTCGGGGAAGTGGCTGGGCGGGACCAGAGGAAGACGGGGAGGTCCAGTGGAGTGAGGAGAAGAGCTTGGTGAGGACGGGAGCGCTCGAGAGGGCCTATTTATAGGCGGGCGACGAGGGAGGCCGAGCACGGCCGCGGTGCCACGTGCACCGGCGTCCCGGCGCTTCGGGAGGCCGCCTGGAGGAAGGGAGAGAGTTCCTGGGAGGTCGCGGAGGGTCTGAGAGGGCTCGGGGAAGGTCGGGAATGCTCGGGAGAGCTCGGGGCGACGGGACTCGTCGACGGCAGAAGCGGACAGGGAGCAGCGCGGCTGTGCACTGCGCAGGAAGAGACGGGAGAGGGGGGAGGGGTCCAGCGCGAGGGCGACGACGAAACGAAGCCGCTGGACATGAGGTGGTGTCGAACGAGCGAGGAAACGGACGAGGCCAAGGGTCCCATGCACAGAGCGCGCGATTTGGCAAGTCAAACACGTGGTCACCATGTGCATATGGTGCCACGGCCACGTACTTGGCACGAAATCTTGTCTGGTGTGTAGTCCCTCCAAACTACATTGCACCTGAGGTGATAGATCGACTATAAAAGCTCTGAGGTGAAGTGAGGGTTCACTGAAACTTTGCTGTATCAGACTAAATCATGATACAGTGATCAACAGAGATGATCTAGGAGCCAAATAAGTTGTCTGGGATGTTTAGATGAGGAAGGACCATAATCCTGTGGGTTTTGGAAGTAATAGGACCAATATACATCATGGTTGCTTTGCAACAGCACAAATTGGTCCAGAATCAAGATCATGATGGTGCACTCAAATGAAGAAGCCACTTGAGCTGAAATTTGGCAAGGCAGGGTTATTTGGACATATGAAGATGCTGTAAAAATTTCATACCAAATGGACATGCCAAAATGGTACTTCCTTCACAAGCATCCTCTCTGTCCAGAAATATGCAAAATTTGCACAGGGCAATTGGATTACTGAATTGGGCCAAAACTTGGTGGAGAAGTTAGATATGGGTATAAGCATGTTCTGGAAATTATTCATGAATTATGGAGCAATAAAAATTATAGTTGCTTCACAACCCATAATAATTACCAGAAACAAAGATTTGATGCTGTGATCACATAGATGATTGCATAGGGTTGAAACTTGTGTAAGAGTCATTATTTGGGCAATTGGAGGTGCTTGCAAAATTTCAACTCATTTGGATACTCCTAGCTAGCACTTGCTTCACAAAGATTCTAGTTGCCCAGAAACTTTGGAAATTAGCCAAGAGAGATTTAATATCCAAATAAAGTTGAATTTTGGCATGTGGCAATGATATGGATAGGAAAGAATGCCCAAAAAGTTTGAGAGCAAGCAAGCAAATATAAATGGTACTTGCTTCACAAACTGACAACTAGGGCAGAATCAGAAAAGGAATTTTGGTGGATTATTTTTGAACATGGCAAGGAATATTTTGACATATCTGGATAAGATATGTCCCAAAGGATTTATGAGAATTATTTGGGAATTTTGGGAATGATAGAAATATGAGTTGCTTCACAACTCAGAGCTGAGAGGGTTATTCCTTTAATAGAAAAAGGAATATTCCCAAGAAAAGAATATTGGGATTGGTCCAAGATGGAAATGACAAGGTCTTGGGATGATTTTGAGGTTGGCAAGCCACTTGGGAGAGGAATCAAGGGTGATCTCTCCAGGTTTCAGGACTACTAAGCCATAGAAAAGCAAATCCAGACCAAAATAAAAAGAAAAAAGAAATGGGCAAAATCCAGGGTGTCACAAACCTACCCCCCTTAAAGAAATCTCGTCCTCGAGATTTGGTTGCTCAGGGGTTAAACCTGAATATTCCCCTTTGAGGAAACCGTTTCCCACTCGGGTTTCCTTTATACCTTTGTATTCTGCTCCCGCTGGTTACTCGGACTGACTGCCTGGCCCTGATGTGATTCGTTTCACTGGATCCTTATTCTGACAGGTCTTTCCTCATATATTATTCTGACTTTAATCCTTTTATGTCCAATGGCCTGCCTAGGTGCAATGAATTATCCTGACTACAATACCCGTCCTTCTCGCAAGCCCGAGAGTTGTTCCTTATGGACGTGTTGTGATGAAGTCCAATACGGATGATCGTCCATTGACTCGTGAACAGATCCTCTCGAAGGACATGAAATCTTTTACTCATCGTGCTTGGGTGTCCTCAAAGGGCTGTATGTCCTCCAAGTTTGAAACAGTACTGTGATTCATATAGTTCTCCTTCTCGCATGGTTTACTGAATCATCTTTGGTATCTGTACTATCTCAGGTATCACATTCGCACCGAAGATTTAATTGTCACCTGTCGTGACCAGCATAAAGGTGTACGGTGATATTATCCATAAACTTGACTGACAGTGGTCCTGGCAGCAGAATCTTGTTCACGGCAGGTTATTCTTTATCTGCTTCCCATATGTGAGGGCATGTGCTGCGAGACTGTTGCTCATCCTTCTGAGTGCTCAGTCTGACAGGCTTGACTATTCTCTTCTGATGATTCTGGGAATATTTAGTTGGCTGAGCGGGTTGACTCGATATGGGATCCTTGCGAATAGATTAGACCCCGTGGTGTGTATCCCCATGGTGACCGGTATCGAACCAGTCTATTCTGGCATTTGTACCAAGTTGATCATGTAACCATTATCATATCTGTATGGCCAATCTTGCTCCTTCATTATGGTTTTCTTTACCTGGATCCTTAGCTGAAAGAGCTTGGCCTTATGTATTCTCGATTCTTCGGGTGACCATGGGTACTGCCAGATGCAACGTTCCGGCAGGCATATTACTTTACAAGTTGTAGCTGTAGGGTAACGACTATCTGAACCCTTGGATGAAATCGGCAAATAAACCAGTAGCCACCAGAACGGTCTTTACAACTCAGATCTGGGACATTACTGGAGTAACTCAACCCCGACTCAAGACGGCTGAAAAGCAGCTCAGAGCATGAGACGGTGTCGATAAGAAGAAAGTAGCAGCTCCCTAAGACGGCCGAGAAACAGCTCAGAGCATAGGGTCACCGCTACGGAAAGAAATTCAACAACTGTCCGAGACGGCCGAAAAGCAGCTCAGAACACGGGCCAGTTACTGACAAAAGAAATAAAAATCGGCATCCACCCCGGACGGCCGTAAACAGCTCAGTACACAGGCGTGGTGCCGTTATTAAAGAAAGGCAGGCAGGGGTTCAGTAGCGTCCATACAGCTTGCTACTACGCAGACAAGCACAGGTATGTTAATTGAAACCGGGCTGACATCCTGGTCTGAGTAACTCATGTAACCTTGGCAGCATGTTCATCATTTCCATAAAAACATGTGTAGCTGGCACTTGATTTCTGAGGCAGGCTTGTGTCCTGACTGGTTCTTGCATTCCGACCAACGGTTGCGGACCTGACTCTTGGGATGCATTGTCATATGCTGCCAACTGTCTGGGGAGTATCTTGTACTCTGAGGCTTCCTTTTTGCCACATACGGACTGAGTGCATATATCTATTCCTTAATGTTTCTGCTGTGAAGGTTGCAATGATGCATACTGGATGCTAATAATCAATCCAAAATACCATTGGTAGTCAGGCTAGGTATTTCCCGATATCAGGCAGTCAGCGGAAAATTCCATATTGTTGAGCTGAGCCTCCAACTAACTGTCTCTTCACTGATTTCTTTGAGTCCGGTGTCGGGGAGCAATTTCCATAAGGGGAAATAAGGTAACACCAAGGACCCGACGAAAGAAACAAAAGAAACGACTAAACAAAAGCACACAAAGCACTAAGATCACACACAAGCAATATATTACAGCTACTCACAACAATAATATGCATGCCTACCTAAGCACACAAATCTCGCGGAGACTCCGGTATTACGGTCTAACATGCTGTGGCGATGTGCACGAAAGGAAGTCAAGGTGTGGAAGGAGTTGGTGTAAACAAAGGTACACCAAACACGGCTTAACACTGGTTGCAGCTGGAAGGATACTGAGGCGAGGACGGACTTGATGATCGTGGATCGGAACACGGAGGTCATGACCACATCATCATCAAGCGTACGGAAGAAACCGTACTTGTCCTGGGAACGGATAGCGATGAAAAGAAAGGCTTGCTGGCATTGCCCTTTTCTGATAACCAAGATCAGTAAGGGTTGCCAAGGCGGCTAGAGGGATGGCACGATCCGGGATAGTGACATGTCTATCACCGAACCATAGGGGTGGCTAAAGAGGATATATTGGTGTGGTACCTGTGCATCAATCCTGCAAAGGATCGATACACCAAGCACCTAGGCATCACTCCGCTGGGACGAAGATGACACCAACCACCAAGAAAAGATATGCAACTAGAGGGTACAGGTAGTGGATTGCCACCTATACTCACCAGATCAATCGTTAGTGATAACTAGTCTATATGCATGCTATGCAGCAAACAAATGCGACAAACAAGTGCAGCAAACCAACTAGACTCTATACTACCGGTTCTAACGCTCGCACCTAGACTGCGCGTTCTATAGCCAGACCTGCTCTGATACCAACTCCTGTGGCACCCCGGCTCAGAGGAAACCGGAACGCCCCGTATTCCAGTCCCAGGGACAAGTCCACTGGAATACGGCACTGTTGGCATAGAACAAATCAGCTCTTTATTGCTATAAATATGGTTACAAAGATTACATCAACACGGCGACACTACGCCTGCTCAAAATAGCTCTATGCTAACAGCGGATCGACCTGAGGAGGCGGAGTATCTCTCGGCAGCGGAACAACGTCGGCGGTGATGGACTCCACTCCGCAGGGACTCTGGCTAGAACGCGTATCCTAGCTCGCGCAATCAACATCTTCGACAAACAAGCAGTCATGGCATGACCTGCAAACTGGCATAACACGCCAGGTGAGTACTTTGAATGTACTCGCAAGCTCACAACAAACATCAGCATTAAGGCAAGACAACATCACAGCAATCAAGATTAGGTTAAGATTTATTGTTACCGAAGGAATGGTTGAAATGAGCAATAACAAGCTACTCTTCCTGCATTCTGGTGACCAACTCATGATCACTCCAAGAACATCCAACGATCATCCTCAAGATCGTTACCAATACTTGCCCATGGCATGATATCCGACTGTTACCATACTCAGATGAGTTCCTTCCTTATCACTGTCATTATAACAGTTGATCTCCTATAGAGGTCTGGACGGGCTGTCCAATACCGTGGACACGGCTATTCGAATAGATTTAACACTCTGCAGAGGTTGTACACTTTACCCACACCACGGAACTCATGGCCTCGTGCTCCCATTCGGGTGGACCAACGACGTTCCGATGAAACCCGCCTGACCCGTGACTCTTCCATCGTACGACCGGCAATCATACTCCCTCTTGGAGTCAAGCCCTGGGTGGCCCCGTGTCCTCAAGACACCTGCCAGCGTCCTGGCCAACAAACTGTCCCAAACGGGGACCTGGATCCAATAACTCAACTGGGCTCACAGGGTTATCGCCGCCTACCGGGCCAGGGTAGCGCGCGCGCATAACCCTCCCTCTTTGGAGGTACCGGTGGAAGAGCACGCGGTCAGACCAAGTCAAGGCCGTCCCATACCGGCAAATGTGGCTGCACGAATAAGCCCGGACAGGTGACTCTCGATCAACCAACTAAGTTCACCTATTACCAGGTTGTTTCATCAAGTTAACTTAGTTGGTCAAATTAGGCATCTTATCCTCGAACAATCTTTCTGTCACAGCTGACACTCCGGTATCATAGTAATCCAATAACCGGCATGCTTAGGCTACTGCTACTAGTTCATATCCACAAATGCCGGATGAAATCCCAAAATAATCATAGAAGGTAATCTCATCATCATAACCTCAACGAGTGGGTAAACTACTAGTCAATAACAATCCGGTATTCAACATCTACTCATGCATGTCATAATCCAATCCATGCTACAGATAACATTCTTGCTATTAAAGTAATTAATTAAACTATGATATTGCATTGCAATTATGCAGATGAGGGTTGTGGCTTGCCTGGAGATGAAGGAGTCATCGGAATGAGGTGCGGAATTGTCACGGGGGCGAATGCCGGAAACAGTACTCTCTCGGAGGGCTATTTACGGACAAGGGCAAAAGGGTCATTTCTGCTGTGTCAACACAGCATGAGAATGACACCATCGGAACGGGCTCGATGAGACGAAGACGTGGGCGTTGGTTTCACCTCGATCGGAGTTACGAGCAAAAAGTTATAACCCGACGAAGTTCAGGGACCAATTTGCAAAAATTACTCTACAAACGGGTCCCTGGCTGAGAAAACAGAAAGCGCCCTTTAGAAGATTACGCTTTCAGAACTGAGAAACGTAATGTGTGCTGAAGTGCAAAGGAAATACGCCTTCTGAAGACGAAAACGTAGTTTTGGAAGGGCGCCTCCACTTAAATCCCGCGGGCCCGGGCGTTGACTCTTGCTACCACTGACTGGTGGGGTCGGCGCGATGCGGGGCCCGCCTGCCCGGTTCGTCTCCTTCCTCCCTCTGTCTCCCGATGGAGAACAGAGGAGGGGCGAGGCAGGGCCGCTGCGGGCGTTGGTCCCGCCGCCTCCGGCCATCCCCGGCCGAGGCGAGGGCACCGGCAGCCTCGAGCGGAGGCGCCGCACCCGCCTGGTGCAGCAGCAAGGTAGGGGAAGGTCGGGACGGCCGTGGCCCGCGGCCATAGAGTGCAGGGGAGGGCGGCGGCCGGACGAGGGGGCGACGGCCTCGGGCACTCCGGCGATGAACGGAGAGGCGGGGCGGGCTCGCCGGAGGGTAGGGAAAGTGGTGGTGGTGGAGGGAGGGGCGGAGGAGCTCCGAACGGCTCCAATTTAGGAGGAAGAGGCCGGTGGCCATGGCGACGGTGGTGGCTGGAGAGAGCTTCTCCCGCTCGGGGAAGTGGCTGGGCGGGACCAGAGGAAGACGGGGAGGTCCAGTGGAGTGAGGAGAAGAGCTTGGTGAGGACGGGAGCGCTCGAGAGGGCCAATTTATAGGCAGGCGACGAGGGAGGCCGAGCACGGCCGCGGTGCCACGTGCACCGGCGTCCCGGCGCTTCGGGAGGCCGCCTGGAGGAAGGGAGAGAGTTCCTGGGAGGTCGCGGAGGGTCTGAGAGGGCTCGGGGAAGGTCGGGAATGCTCGGGGCGACGGGACTCGTCGACGGCAGAAGTGGACAGGGAGCGGCGCGGCTGTGCACTGCGCAGGAAGAGACGGGAGAGGGGGGGAGGGGTCCAGCGCGAGGGCGACGACGAAACGAAGCCGCTGGACATGAGGTGGTGTCGAACGAGCGAGGAAACGGACGAGGCCAAGGGTCCCATGCACAGAGCGCGCGATTTGGCAAGTCAAACACGTGGTCACCATGTGCATATGGTGCCACGGCCACGTACTTGGCACGAAATCTTGTCTGGTGTGTAGTCCCTCCAAACTACATTGCACCTGAGGTGATAGATCGACTATAAAAGCTCTGAGGTGAAGTGAGGGTTCACTGAAACTTTGCTGTATCAGACTAAATCATGATACAGTGATCAACATAGATGATCTAGGAGCCAAATAAGTTGTCTGGGATGTTTAGATGAGGAAGGACCATAATCCTGTGGGTTTTGGAAGTAATAGGACCAATATACATCATGGTTGCTTTGCAACAGCACAAATTGGTCCAGAATCAAGATCATGATGGTGCACTCAAATGAAGAAGCCACTTGAGCTGAAATTTGGCAAGGCAGGGTTATTTGGACATATGAAGATGCTGTAAAAATTTCATACCAAATGTACATGCCAAAATGGTACTTCCTTCACAAGCATCCTCTCTGTCCAGAAACTTGCAAAATTTGCACAGGGCAATTGGATTACTGAATTGGGCCAAAACTTGGTGGAGAAGTTAGATATGGGTATAAGCATGTTCTGGAAATTATTCATGAATTATGGAGCAATAAAAATTATAGTTGCTTCACAACCCATAATAATTACCAGAAACAAAGATTTGATGCTGTGATCACATAGATGATTGCATAGGGTTGAAACTTGTGTAAGAGTCATTATTTGGGCAATTGGAGGTGCTTGCAAAATTTCAACTCATTTGGATACTCCTAGCTAGCACTTGCTTCACAAAGATTCTAGTTGCCCAGAAACTTTGGAAATTAGCCAAGAGAGATTTAATACCAAATAAAGTTGAATTTTGGCATGTGGCAATGATATGGATAGGAAAGAATGCCCAAAAAGTTTGAGAGCAAGCAAGCAAATATAAATGGTACTTGCTTCACAAACTGACAACTAGGGCAGAATCAGAAAAGGAATTTTGGTGGATTATTTTTGAACATGGCAAGGAATATTTTGACATATCTGGATAAGATATGTCCCAAAGGATTTATGAGAATTATTTGAGAATTTTGGGAATGATAGAAATATGAGTTGCTTCACAACTCAGAGCTGAGAGGGTTATTCCTTTAATAGAAAAAGGAATATTCCCAAGAAAAGAATATTGGGATTGGTCCAAGATGGAAATGACAAGGTCTTGGGATGATTTTGAGGTTGGCAAGCCACTTGGGAGAGGAATCAAGGGTGATCTCTCCAGGTTTCAGGACTACTAAGCCATAGAAAAGCAAATCCAGACCAAAATAAAAAGAAAAAAAGAAATGGGCAAAATCCAGGGTGTCACAGTGACTTCACCACTAGCCCCATATATGACGAGTTGCCCCAATTCCCATGTGAGGAGAGCCAACAAGACCACCACTTGAGTGATTTGAGTGACTCCACCATATGTGACATTGAGTTCACCTACCTTGAGGGAGTGAGTGAGCCACCACCACATAGAGAGAGTGAGGTAGTTGATAGGGCATGTGAGGCCATTCCGATTTCTAACAACTTAACCTCTACCTTTATTGTGTCTTCTCATTTGGTGCTAGGTCCCATATATGATGACGTGCCGATCCTCGACGACTTCGTCCTTCCTTTGGACAAGACGATGGCCAGGGTGGACTATGATGCACCCTCCACATGGTTCCATCACGATGATGACGTTGACCACGATTTGCTCTTTGACACCTCACCTACAACACATGAGTGGAATGACAAAGGTAACATAGGTGATGATGATGCTCTTGTCCCACTAGTGGACTATCTTGCAAACGATTACTTGCATGGTGTTGATCACCTTATGGATTCATCACATACTACATTCTCTACTTGTTTGATATGCCACCCATTTATGATGAATATGATGTTGAGCATGTCGAATTACCTAGTTGTGATGCTATGCTCCATAGGATATCATGTGAAAATTCTGTTGGTCACATTATGTTTGACAATCCATTAAACTTGTCATATGCTATGAGTGAGATCTCCCATATTGCATCATTCCAATCTCAACATAGTAACTATGCATGCCCCATTAAAATAAATCCCATTTGCACTTATGGCATAGATGACGAGATCATGGTTATTGGTATGTGTTTCTCTTGTGATGATATTGCTATGCTACCTTTGCAACATTTGTGCAATTCATCTCATATGCCATGCCATGAAAATTATTGTGTATCGCATGATTCCATATATTGTGTGCATCATCCCATGAATAAAATTGCTACACATGAATATGGTGATGAATTACAAATTCCATGCCATGAGAATGATTATAGATTGCATGAATGCATCCCTTGTGTGCACCATATGCATACCATTCATGAAAATGCTCTAGATATTACTAGTGATGCATTACACAATTTGAGTCTTCATTATGCTATACATAACAACAAACCTATCATGATGGATGACATGTTTCTATATCATGCAACTCATTTATTTGAACATTGAATATTTTGTGCTAACCAACACATGCACGTGTGCATCATAATGGATGATGTGTACATATACCACGCACACACAATTTTTCCTTTGCCTTTGTTTTGTGTAGGTACTCACGAATACTCGTCAACCTCACAATCCCATGAGTTGACAAAATGAGCTCTTGAGAGCAACGATGATTTGGGATTCCGTGGAGTATCCTTACTACCGTTCCCTTTGCGCAAGGACTACGCGCATCTCTTTTACTTGGCTCTCACGCGGCTATGGGCTATATACCATTTGACACTTTATGCCTATTTTACAGTGTTCACTTTTGTAACGCCCAGATAATTAAGCTACAGTAATCCCCTCCTAATGGTGCCATGTCATCGCAGTTAATTTGCTAAACCTCACTTTGATCCAAACCCGGTTCAAATTCAAATTTAAAATAAAGTCAAATTATTAATTCTTAAAAAGGTAAATTAAAAATGTTCGTTGGGTTACAAGTATTCACTAACTAATTTTCATGATTAAACCAACATTATTTGGCTCACCAGTTAATCCCTAGTAATTTATGAAGTGGTCCGACATCATCTTAATGAACCATTTAAGTTTTAAACATGATTTTAAACTTTTCAAAATAACTCCAAACTTTTTGTGGCGGTGTCCAAAATTGCAATACAAATTATGAGCCAAGTTTCATATTTTACAAAATCAATTTGGTGGATTAACTTAACACAAAACAGTAGATAAAAGAAAACAGTAAAAGAAAATAAGCAAAAGATGAAAAGAAAGCAAACAAAAATAAAAGAAGAGAACCCCCCACCCCTCGGCCCAACTGGGCCTTGGCCCAGCCGGCCGGCCCACTCACTCCCCCTTAACCCCCCACTACCCGAAACCCTAACCCACCGACACCCCACTTCCCCCCACTCGCTCTCTCCCTCCTCCTGATCCGATCTGGATCGGGGGCACGAACACCCGTCAACGCCAACGCCTTGTCACCCCCGACGCCCGTCCCCGGCGCCGCCCCAACCCGTCGCCCCGGGACCTCCACCGAGCAGCAAGCAGCAGTCGCCGTCCTCGTCATCTCGGACCTCTCCTGCACCTCGGCTGCCGCGCCTCCGACCAACCTCGCGCCACGCCCCTGCCTCGGCATGGACGGCCTCGACCTCCCCCCGGCTTCACCGACCCCTCCACGAGCTCCACTATGAGCCTCTTCGACGCCCCCCACCTTTCCTCCTCAATCCCGTTGCCGCGCCCGGTGCCCCGCTCCGCGCACGACCTGGCCGCGCTCGCCGTGAGCCCTTGGCTGCCCGGTCGTACCCTGACCGCGCACCCTCGCGCGCACACGTCCGCCTGGGCCGCGCCCCCTGTCCATGCTAGCTGCCGTTGTCGCATTGTCCTGCTGCTCGCCCTGCTGCTGCGCGCCGCTCTGCCGCCTCGCCGTGGCCGTTGGCCGCCTCGGTTGCGTGCCCCCGCTCGTCGCTCCGGCCGCCGCCGGCCCTTGTGCCGTCTGCCGCCCCCGCCGCGCTGTCTTGCCAGCCCCCGTGCCGTTGGCCGTGCCCGGGGCCAGCGCCCGGGTTCGCCCCGGTGCCCGCTCATGGCTGTGCCCGAGTGCCCGCACGCCCGACCCGTTAGCCTCCACCAGAGACACTGACTAGGGGGCCCCACGCCCCAGAACGTTTACAAAAAAAAGATAATAATAATAATCATTAATTAATTAATTAGTTAATTGAGTTAATTAATTCTGTTAATTAAACTAATTGAATCTAGTTAACCTTATCTTTTAGTTAGACTAATTTAACCCTGTTTAGTTAGTCTGAGTCAATGACGACCGGGCCCCACCTGTCAGTTTAACTGGTCAACGGTCAATGTTGACCGCTGACATCATGCTGACGTCATGATGGCACAATAAACATTTTTGAATTAAATTAAATCTGTTATTTCCAGAAATTGATTAAATCTTTGAAAATTCATATAAAATAATCCGTAACTCGGATGAAAATACTTTGTACATGAAAGTTGCTCAGAACGACGAGACGAATCCGAATACGCAGTCCGTTCGTTCGCCACACGTCCCTAGCATAGCGAACATGCAACCGTCCCCCTCCGTTTCATCTGTCCGAAAATGCCTAACACCGGGAATACTTTCCCGGATGTTTCCCCCTTCACCAGTGCCGCCTAGTACCGCGTTAGATCACACCTAGCACCGTTTATTGCCATGTCATGCATATGTTTGCGTTGTATTTATTGTTTCTTCCCCCTCTTCTCTCCGTTAGACTTCGAGACTGACGCCGCTGCTGCCCCGATCGACTACGGTGTTGACGACCCCTCCGTCTTGCGAGAGCAACCAGGCAAGCAAACCCCCCTTGTTCATCCCGATATCGCCTACTCTTTCCCTCTACTGCTTGCATTAGAGTAGTGTAGCTGTTACTGCTTTCGGTTAATCCTATTCTGCTGCATAGCCTGTCTTTGCTACTGCTGTTGACACCTTTACCTGCAATCCTAATGCTTAGTATAGGTTGCTAGAATTACATCAGTGGCCCTGCATTCTTGTCCGTCTGCCATGCTATACTATCGGGCCGTGATCACTCGGGAGGTGGTCACGGGTATATACTATATACTATCACACTACTTATGTTACTGTTCGGATGTGGGGGCTGAAGGGGCAGGTGGCTCCATCCAGGTTGTGATGGGCCTGGGTTCCCGACAGCCCCCGCGTGATTCTTTGTGGCGGAGCGACAAGGCAGGTTGTGACCACCTAGGAGACAGGTGGGCCTGGTCCCTGGTCGGCGTCCGCGGATAAATTAATTAACATGCTTAACGAGATCTTGGTATTTGATCTGAGTCTGGCTACGAGCCTATACGCACTAACCAACTACGTGGGAACAGTTATGGGCTCTCGACGTCGTGGTATCAGCCGAAGCCTTCTTGACGTCAGCGGTTGAGCGGCACGCGCTGGATTGGACTGGAACGCCTGCGCTTGTATTAAGGGGGCTAGGTCTGTTTCCGGCCGTGTTCGCAACAAGCAGGTGTGCAATGGGTGATGGGCCCAGACCCCTGCGCGCTTAGGATTTAGACCGGCATGCTGACCTCTCTGTTGAGCCTAGGTGGGGCTGCGGCGTGTTGATCTTTCGAGGCCGGGCATGACCCTGGAAAATGTGTCCGGCCAGAGTAATCAAGCGTGTTGGGCAATGTGGTGCACCCCTGCAGGGAATTTTATCTATTCAAATAGCCGTGTCCTTCGGTAAAAGGACGACCCGGAGTTGTACTTCGACCTTATGACAACTCGAACCGGATACTTAATAAAACACACCCCTTACAAGTTCCAGATACAACCCGGTGATCGCTTTCCCACAGGACGACGAGGGGAGGATCGCCGGGTAGGATTATGCTATGCGATGTTACTTGATGCTGCACTTGCTACTCTCTTCTACATGCTTCAAGATGGAGGCTGCCAGAAGCGTAGTCTTCGATAGGCCTAGCTATCCCCCTCTTATTCTGGCATTCTACAGTTCAGTCCATAGATACTACCCATTTCATTGATACCAATGCATATGTAGTGTAGATCCTTGCTTGCGAGTACTTTGGATGAGTACTCACGGTTGCTTTGCTCCCTCTTCCCCCCCCCCTTTTCCATTCTTCCCGGTTGTCGCAACCAGATGTTGGAGCATAGGAGCCAGACGCCACCGTCGACGATGACCCCTACTACACCGAGGGTGCCTACTACTACGTGCAGGCCGCCGACGACCAGGAGTAGTTAGAAGGATCCCAGGCAGGAGGCCTGCGCCTCTTTCGATCTGTATCCCAGCTTGTGCTAGCCATCTTATGGCACCTTGTTTAACTTAATGTCTGTACTCAGATATTGTTGCTTCCGCTGACTCCTTTATGTTCGAGCACTTGTATTCGAGCCCTCGAGGCCCCTGGCTTGTAATATGATGCTTGTATGACTTATTTGTTTTTAGAGTTGTGTTGTGATATCTTCCCGTGAGTCCCTGATCTTGATCGTACATGTTTGCGTGTATGATTGAATCGGGGGCGTCACAAGTTGGTATCAGAGCCGACTGCCTGTAGGAACCCCTTTTCCACACTCCTTGGCCGAAGTCGAGTCTAGACATTGCTAAACTTTTTCTAACATGGCTGTGTGTCTTACGGGCCCACGTTGCCATTGGGTGGTATTAGGATCTTTTATTCCTCGTCTATACTCTGGGACTCTGATCTCTCTTCTATTAGGGTTAAATGAATTTTGCTAACTCTAACATTAGGATCTCGTGATCACTTCCACCCAGAGAGCCCCTTATTACCAATGATCCCCTGCTGCACCAGAAGATTCTGAAGATACTCTACGATGTTCCCTCGAGACTTTGTGCCATCGCTTTTGCAATTCCCTTCCATCGATACCTCTATGGATAACCACGTACACTTGCCATTCATACAATCGTTCCCCGTTGATCTTGTTATTATAAGATACCTCGAAATTCTCTCTATTGTTCTGAGAATATTTTGTGCCTACTGCCTTGCAGTTCTTTGCCACGTGAATACCTTCACGGATATTCCTCGCACTTATCGAGTATCCGCTCATCCCCAGTTGTTCATGTGTTTCAGAAAGGTCTTCGAAATACTATTCAATCTTCCGAAAATCCTCAGCAGCTTACTGCTCTTGAAATTCTTGCTTCCTTGCATTGTGGTTAAACCCCATAAGTATAGTAATCTTATTGGCATCCTTTGTCACTATCATTTTGAGTCCATTGATTCAATATGTTGCGATTGCTTGCAATCCTCAGACAAATCCTAGAATTCATCCTTCTGGCTCAGATGTCATTTGAACAGGAGCTGGCTCTCGACCAATCAAATTACCGTCGATTGTACCCCTAAGTCTACTCAACTTATCCATCCCTAATCAGAGCATTGCTTCTGATCCCTTGTCTTGGAATTCATAATTTCTTTGCAATTAAGCTTTGAATTAGTCAGTTGTTTCTATCATCTGATCTCCTTGCATTCTTTCTTCTTCTGGTTGAGTACCGATGCTCACATTAGATCCCTTGTGGACCACTAGATCCTTTGTTGGATTTCATCCGACAACGTCCTTCATATTCAATAACCTTGTGAGCCTTTTCTCGGATATATAATGCCTTTGGTAAATTGTATCCTCTGCTTCTCAACCATGCTCTGCTTCCGAGCTATTATAATTTACTCCTGAAGTTTGCGTTATATGTTCCTAAGATCCCCCGATGGGTTGAACCTATGCCTTCCTTAGTCTGTGTGAACTTGAAAGTTATGCGGGTTATATTCTACTGACTTTTCGTCAGGTAAAATTTCAACGCTACAACTTCTTCGAAAGCGTGAAGTAAATGAAAGGTTATGCATTGAAGAAGTGGAAGTCGACCTTGAACCTTTGTGTTCATGCCCATGGACCCGATGTGGGACTTATCATGGAAGCTTCTTTTAATAATAATAATAATCCCCTTGTTATAAGATCATCTGGTATCTATGTTTGGTATTTTGCAACCGTGGTTCCGACCATGATTGTTCTCCTTTGAATCCATTTCTTGGACAAGTTGAAGTACTTGTCATCTGCAGATTGATACGTCTCAGTCGTATTTATAATTTTTGATTGTTCCATGCCAATATTATACAACTTTCATATACTTTTGGCAACTTTTTATACTATTTTTGGGACTAACATATTGATCCAGTGCCCAGTGCCAGTTCCTGTTTGTTGCATGTTTTTTGTTCAGCAGAAAATCCATATCAAACAAAGTCCAAACGCGATAAAAACTTACGGAGATTTTTTTTGGAATATATGTGATTTTTGGGAAAAAGAATCAACGCGAGACGATGCCCGAGGAGTCCACAAGGCAGGGGGGCGCGCCCTGGGCCCTTGTGTCCACTCCATAAGGCGGTTGGTGCCCTTCTTCATCCGCAAGAAAGCTAATATCTGGATAAAAATCGTGTTAAAATTTCAGCCGAATTGGAGTTACGGATCTCCGGGAATTTAAGAAACGGTGAAAGGCCAGAAATAGGGAGCGCAGAAACAGAAGGAAACAGAGAGAGAGATCCAATCTCGGAGGGGCTCTCGCCCCTCCGCCGCCATGGAGACCATGGACCAGAGGGGAAACCCTTCTCCCATCTAGGGGGAAGGTCAAGGAAGAAAAATAAGGAGGGGGGCTCTCTCCCCCTCTCTCCCGGTGGCGCCGGAACGCCGCCGGGGCCATCATCGTGACGGCGATCTACACCAACAACTTCGCCGCCGTCATCACCAACTCTCTCCCTCTCTATGCAGCGGTGTAACACCCCTTCTCCCCGCTGTAATCTCTACTTAAACATGGTGCTCAACGCTATATATTATTTCCCAATGATGTATGGCTATCCTATGATGTTTGAGTAGATCCGTTTTGTCATATGGGTTGATTGATGATCGTGATTGGTTTAAGTTGCATGTTTTATTATTGGTGCTGTCCTATGGTGCTCTCCGTGTCACGCAAGCGTGAGGGATCCCCGCTGTATGGTTTGCAATATGTTCATGATTTGCTTATGGTGGGTGGCGTGAGTGACAGAAGCACAGACCCGAGTAAGTGGGTTCTTTGCGTATGGGAGTAAAGAGGACTTGATACCTTATAATGCTATGGTTGGGTTTTACCTTAATGATCTTTAGTAGTTGCGGATGCTTGCTAGAGTTCCAATCATAAGTGCATATGATCCAAGAAGAGAAAGTATGTTAGCTTATGCCTCTCCCTCATATAAAATTGCCATAATGATTACCGGTCTAGTTATCGATTGCCTAGGGACAAATAACTTTCTTGTGACAAAAAGCTCTCTACTAAAACTAACTTAGTTACTTCTTTATCTAAACAGCCCCTAGCTTTTATTTACGTGCTCTTTATTATCTTGCAAGCCTATCCTATCACACCTACAAAGTACTTCTAGTTTCATACTTGTTCTAGGTAAAGCGAACATTAAGCGTGCGTAGAGTTGTATCGGTGGTTGATAGAACTTGAGAGAATATTTGTTCTACCTTTAGCTCCTCGTTGGGTTCGACGCTCTTACTTATCGAAAGAGGCTACAACTGATCCCCTATACTTGTGGGTTATCAAGACCTTTTTCTGGCGCCGTTGCCGGGGAGCAATAGCCTGGGGTGGATATTCTCGTGTGTGCTTGTTTGCTTTATCACTAAGTAGATTTTATTTGATGTTCTAAGTTGTTATCTATCTTTAGTTATGGATATGGAATACGAAATACCAAAAAAATTAGGTCTACTTGCTACTCATGGAGATGGGGAACGTCCTAAAACCCTCGATGCTCATTATGTGAAAGATATTATGCACTACTTTAATAATCCTGAGAAAACCCCATTCAATTATATAATGGGAGACACGTTGGATCAACGTGAATACTTTAGAGATTATCGCTTGACTCAAAAAGGGAAACTGTTATGGGATCAAATTCATATGTTGCATTGGTATGCTCGGGAACTATGCTTGAGATATGATTATACTTGTTGCTCTAGGACGAAGGCTCCACACCTTCCCTTTTCATGTAAATTTAATGATAATCAAACCTTGGCTTCTTATGCTAATGGTATATATGATTACTATGATGTGGAATAAATAGAAGAATTCGTTGCTTTTAAGGGCGCTTATGAAATTGAATCTTTGTTTGAAAAGTATGAAGCTTTTGATGATGATGTTTATAGGCCTGAAAATTTTGCTATACTTAAATATTGCTATGAGAATTATGAATATAATTCCGATATTGATGCTTTTATTGAGAAAGTCTCCGCTGTCCAAGAAGAGACTAATATTTTGCAGGAAACTATGGAAGAAGAAATTCCTGAAACTGTGAGCTCATTAGATGAAAAAGATGACGAGGAGAGCGAAGAACAAAAGGAGGAAGAGCGGATTGATCACCCATGGCCACCTTCTAATGAGAGTAACTCTTCAACTCATACATTGTTTAATTTCCCTTCGTGCTTACTGAAGGATGATTGCTATGATAATTGCTATGATCCCTTTGATTTGTTTGAAATATCCCTTTTTGATGAACTTGATGCTTGCTATGCTTGTGGCCATGATGCCAATATGAATTATGCTTATGGAGATGAACTTTATATAGTTCCTTATGTTAAGAATGAAATTGTTTCTATTGCACCCACGCATAATAGTCCTATTATCTTTTTGAATTCTCCCAACTACACTATATCGGAGAAGTTTGCACTTATTAAGGACTATATTGATGGGTTGCGTTCTAATATTGCACATGATGATTTTGATAGATATAATATGCATGTGCTTGCTGCTCCTACTTGCAATTATTATGAGAGGGGAAATACATCTCCGCCTCTATATGTTTCCAATACGATAAAATTGCAAGAAACTGTTTATACTATGCATTGGCCTTTACTTTATGTGCATGAATTGTTATTTTATGACATGCCAATGCATAGGAAGAGAGTTAGACTTCGTTGTTGCATGATATATGTTGCTTTGTGCTCACTACTAAAATACAAATCATTGTTAATTAAAGTTGTCTTTGATATACCTTGGGATCCGGGTGGATCCATTACTTGAGCACTATATGCCTAGCTTAATGGATTTAAAGAAAGCGCTGCCAGGGAGACAACCCGGAAGTTTTAGAGAGTCATTTATTTCTGTTGAGTGCTTTTATAAAGTTTAAAAACAAAAAAATAAAGAGGGGAACCTAAAACTTTTTCAAAAGAAAAGTGAAAGTGAGAGAGACGGGCATTGTTAAAGTGGGAGCATGCCTTGAACTTTGTTCATGCCCATGGAAACTTTGTGAATCTTAATTACAGAAAATTTTCAACAAAAATAATTATCCCCTTGTACAAATCCATTGTATTATAAAAATAATGTGCCAAGATTTGTCTTTAGGATGATTAGATTGCTTGTTTGGTATGTGCAGTGGAAAAACAGAAACTTTGGCTGTAGCGCGTGAATTTACATTTTTTCTGGAATGTCAAAAGTTGCTGAATTTTTTACACAGTAGTGCTATATAAATTTTTTATTTTTTCCTAATTTTTCAGAATTTTTGGAGTTGCAGAAGTATGGTAGATGTTCAGATTACTACAGACTGTTCTGTTTTTGACAGATTCTGTTTTCTATGCATTGTTCTCTTATTTTGATGAATCTATGGGTAGTATCGGGGGGTATGAACCATGGTGAAGTTGGACTACAGTAGATACAATGCTATTATGAATTTGGAATGAGTTTTCAACAGTACTTAAAGTGGTGATTTGTTTTATTATACTAACGGATCTCACGAGGGTTTTGTTAAGTTTTGTGTGATTGAAGTTTTCAAGTTTTGGGTGAGATCACGATAGATGAAGGAATAAGGAGTGGCAAGAGCCTAAGCTTGGGGATGCCCGAGCTACCCCAAGGTAATATTCAAGGACTCCCAAGCAACTAAGCTTGGGGATGCCCCAGAAGGCATCCCCTCTTTCTTCTAACGATCATCGGTAATTTTACTTGGAGCTATATTTTTATTCGTCACATGATATGCGTAAATCTTGGAGCGTCGTGTTTTTTTATTTTTCTTTTAATAATGCACCATGCTGGTATGAGATAGTCCTTGGTTGATTTATAGAATGCTCTTTGCATTTCACTTATATCTTTTGAGTATGGCTTTATAGAATGCTTCATGTGTTTCACTTATATTATTTGAAGTTTGGATTGCCTGTTTCTCTACACATAGAAAACCACCATTTGTAGAATGCTCTTTTGCTTCACTTATATTTGTTAGAGCGTGGGCATATCTTTTGTAGAAATAATTAAACTCTCATGCTTCGCTTATATCTATTTAGAGAGTTGACAGGAATTGATCATTCACATGGTTAGTCATAAAATCCTACATAAAACGTGTAGATCACTAAATATGATATGTTTGATTCCTTGCAATAGTTTTGTGATATAAAGATGGTGATATTAGAGTCATGCTAGTGAGCAATTGTGGATTGGTAAGAATACTTGTGTTAAAGTTTGTGATTCCCGTAGCATGCATGTATGGTGAACCGTTATGTGACGAAGTCGGAGCATGATTTATTTTTTATTGTCTTCCTTATGAGTGGCGGTCGGGGACGAGCGATGGTCTTCTCCTACCAATCTATCCCCCTAGGAGCATGCGTGTAGTACTTTGTTTCGATAGCTAATAGACTTTTGCAATAAGTATGTGAGTTCTTTATGACTAATGTTGAGTCCATGGATTATACGCACTCTACCCTTCCATCATTGCTAGCCTCTTTGGTACCGTGCATTGCCCTTTCTCACCTCGAGAGTCGGTGCAAACTTCGCCGGTGCATCCAAACCCCGTGATATGATTCGCTCTGTCACACATAAGCCTCCTTATATCTTCCTCAAAACAGCCACCATACCTACCTATTATGGCATTTCCATAGCCATTCCGAGATATATTGCCATGCAACTTCCATCATCATCATATACATGACTTGAGCATTCATTGTCATATTGCTTTGCATGATCGTAAGATAGCTAGAATGATATCTTCATGGCTTGTCCGTTTTTTGATATCTTTTGCTATGCTAGATCATTGCACATCCTGGTACACTGCCAGAGGCATTCATATAGAGTCATACTTTGTTCTAGATATCGAGTTGTAATATTGAGTTGTAAGTAAATAAAAGTGTGATGATCATCATTATTAGAGCATTGCCCCATGTGAGAGAAAAATAAAAGAGGCCAAAGAAGCCACTCCAAAAAAAGAGAGAAAACAAATAAATAAATAAATAAATGAGAGAAAAAGAGAGAAGGGGCAATGTTATTATCCTTTTTCCACACTTGTGCTTCAAAGTAGCACCATGTTCTTCATATAGAGAGTCTCTTGAGTTATCACTTTCATATACTAGTGGGAATTTTCATTATAGAACTTGGCTTGTATATTCCAATGATGGGCTTCCTCAAATGCCCGAGGTCTTCATGGGCAAGCAAGTTGGATGCACACCCACTTAGTTTCATTTGTGAGCTTTCATACACTTATAGCTCTAGTGCATCCGTTGCATGACAATCCCTACTCCTCGCATTGACATCAATTGATGGGCATCTCCATAGCCCGTTGATTAGCCGCGTTGATGTGAGACTTTCTTCCTTTTTGTCTTCTCCACGCAACCCCCACCATCATATTCTATTCCACCTATAGTGCTATGTCCATGGCTCACGCTCATGTATTGCATGAAAGTTGAAAAGGTTTGAGAACATCAAAAGTATGAAACAATTGCTTGGCTTGTCATCGGGGTTGTGCATGATTTGAATATTTTGTGTGGTGAAGATGGAGCATAGCCAGACTATATGATTTTGTAGGGATAACTTTCTTTGGCCATGTTATTTTGAGAAGACATGATTGCTTTATTAGTATGCTTGAAGTATTGTTGTCTTAATGTCAAATGATAGACTATTGCTTTGAATCACTCGTGTCTTAATATTCATGCCATGATTAGATTATATGATCAAGATTATGCTAGGTAGCATTCCACGTCAAAAATTATCTTTTTTATTTACCTACTCGAGGACGAGCAGGAATTAAGCTTGGGGATGCTGATACGTCTCCGTCGTATCTATAATGTTCCATGCCAATATTATACAACTTTCATATACTTTTGGCAACTTTTTATACTATTTTTGGGACTAACATATTGATCCAGTGCCCAGTGCCAGTTCCTGTTTGTTGCATGTTTTTTGTTTCGCAGAAAATCCATATCAAACGAAGTCCAAACGTGATAAAAACTTACGGAGATTTTTTTTTGGAATATATGTGATTTTTGGGAAAAAGAATCAACGCGAGACAATGCCCGAGGAGTCCACAAGGCAGGGGGCGCGCCCTGGGCCCTTGTGGCCACTCCGTAAGGTGGTTGGTGCCTTTCTTCGGCCGCAATAAAGCTAATATCTGGATAAAAATCGTGTTAAAATTTCAGCCTAATCGGAGTTACGAATCTCCGGGAATTTAAGAAACGGTGAAAGGCCAGAAACAGGGAGCGCAGAAACAGAAGGAAACAAAGAGAGAGATCCAATCTTGGAGGGGCTCTCCCCCCTCCGCCGCCATGGAGACCATGGACCAGAGGGGAAACCCTTCTCCCATCTAGGGGGAAGGTCAAGGAAGAAGAAGGAGGAGGGGGTCTCTCTCCCCCTCTCTCCCGGTGGCGCCGGAACGCCACCGGGGCCATCATCGTGACGGCGATCTACACCAACAACTTCGCCGCCGTCATCACCAACTCTCTCCCCCTCTATGCAATGGTGTAACACCCCTTCTCCCCGCTATAATCTCTACTTAAACATGGTGCTCAACGCTATATATTATTTCCCAATGATGTATGGCTATCCTATGATGTTTGAGTAGATCCGTTTTGTCCTATGGGTTGATTGATGATCGTGATTGGTTTGAGTTGCATGTTTTATTATTGGTGCTGTCCTATGGTGCTATCCATGTCGCGCAAGCATGAGGGATCCCCGCTGTAGGGTTTGCAATATGTTCATGATTTCTTATGGTGGGTGGCATGAGTGACAGAAGCACAGACCCGAGTAAGTAGGTTGTTTGCGTATGGGAGTAAAGAGGACTTGATACCTTATAATGCTATGGTTGGGTTTTACCTTAATGATCTTTAGTAGTTGCGGATGCTTGCTAGAGTTCCAATCATAAGTGCATATGATCCAAGAAGAGAAAGTATGTTAGCTTATGCATCTCCCTCATATAAAATTGCCATAATGATTACCGTTCTAGTTATCGATTGCCTAGGGACAAATAACTTTCTTGTGACAAAAAGCTCTCTACTAAAACTAACTTAGTTACTTCTTTATCTAAATAGCCCCTAGCTTTTATTTACATGCTCTTTATTATCTTGCAAGCCTATCCTATCACACCTACAAAGTACTTCTAGTTTCATACTTGTTCTAGGTAAAGCGAACATTAAGCGTGCGTAGAGTTGTATCGGTGGTCGATAGAACTTGAGGGAATATTTGTTCTACCTTTAGCTCCTCGTTGGGTTCGACACTCTTACTTATCGAAAGAGGCTACAACTGATCCCCTATACTTGTGGGTTATCACAGATCAATACACCTGTCCAGCCTCTATTCTGCTCTACCTTCAAGTATACCCTTTGGTATCTCGAGAATATCACGGAACTACATAACTTCTTATGAGTTCTTCATCAACTATTATTCTCACCGATTGCAATCCCCCCCCCCCGAGTTCTGAGTTATTAGTCACTCGAGAACAAGTGAGTCGATTTCGCACTCAAATTCAATAACTCTAAGTAATTTTCATTGCTTACGAGTTTATGAATCCTTCAAGTCATTCCTAGCCTGATCGACTATATCATTATCGTGCTAAATTTTAACTGTGCCACCTGGTCCGTCTTCCCGGAGCACAACTTTCGACGGTGAGCTAAGCTTACGTCAATCTTCCTCATCATATCATTTCGCCTTGAACAGCAAGCGTGATTTCGAGTTTGGGTCGTACCTGTGGTTCCAATAACCTTTCGCTTCATCATTCCTTTGACTCGATGTCATCGCCGATCGATTACATCTTCTTGAAACCTCTCGACAAATTTGTCGTGATCATTGTCAACAATTTGACTTCTTCCAAGTTGTGCGTCAAATTTATGATGAGAAATACCATCCTTGCCCCCTCGATGGTTTGTATTAACATCGACAACATTCTTGCATTCACTCCGACACAAAACTTGTTCATGTTTTGTGTTGTACCTAGAGTTCCTTTCTAGCCAACTCATATTATGATTCTATCTTGGAGTATTACCATCTTTTATGTCAAGGATGTTGTAACACCCCCTTGTAATAAGCTCTGTGACACTCTGTTAAAACTGCCAAGTCATGACCATTTGCAGTGCCAAGTCATATGGGTTAATGATCCAATTCAAATTCACATCTGAAAATCAACTCAAATTCAAAAGTGAATTATATAGTTGATCAAACACTGTTGGGAAAATGTTCATTAAATGGCAAATAATCAAGGAACATTTGTAAAATCATCATCATTGAAGTTGGAGTTGGACAAGTGACTCAAACAAGATGAAACAGCACCTAAACAGCAATATTAATTCATTTAAAATCATTACAAGTTCTAAGGGTTTCCAAATCTACCCAAACCACTTTTGGGTGAGAGCTAATATTGCATTGCAATATTTGGGACAACTCTCACATTTTTAAAAAGTGTAGAAATGTCCTAACTATTTCAAAACAGAAAAGGAAAGAAAAACAGAAAATTAAGAAAAAGAAAAAGGCTAAAGCTGGACTGGTCCAAGTGCACAGTGCACTGGCCCAGCCCAGCCGGCCCACCTCGTCCCTCTCCCTCGCGTGTCGACTCCTCCCTGGCCGAGCGCCCGCGCTCCGGTCGCCCGGCGACACGGCGACGCACCGGCGCCCACCGACAGAACAGGACGTGGAAGGAGATAAGGCCGACGCCCTCCACTCCTCCCCGGCCTCTCTGTCATTCTCCCCCTTCTCCTCTCGCTCGCTCCGCCCCTCGCTCCCTCCCAGATCCGGCCACCGAGCGCCGTCGCCGCCGCGTTCCTATCGTTGCCGCGGCCACCGCCGATGAACCGACCCGCCGCGATGCCGTAGAGCCTCTCTGTCGTCCTCTCTGACCTCTGGTGGCCGCAGCTGGAGCTCGGAGCCACCGCATCGCCCGCATCAACGCCGTCTTCTTCCTCTGCCCCGACGCGCTCGCCATCGTCCCCGACCACCACTGCTGCTACTAAGCTCCCGCAGGTCTTTCGTGACCACTCGGTGAGCACCTCCCTCTCCCCTGTCGTCTCCGGTAGCCCGTTAGCGTACTAGAGCAACGGCATCGCCGGAACCCGAACGCCGCCGCCGCCATTGCCGTCGTAGTCGAGCTCCCAGTCCGTTGCAAGCTCGCCTGACCCCTCCGGCGTGTTCCTCGTGACTCGTAGATCCCGCGTGGCTAGCTAGTTTGGCCGTCCACGCGCTCGAACGCCGTTTCCGACGAGCTCGTGCTTCGGCCTCCGCCACGGCTCGTCGCCGGCGCCATTTCCGGCCAAGTCCGGCCGTGCCGCCGCCACCAATCGACGCGGCTCGTTCGACCCGTTCGAACGCGCCCTCGTGCGTGTCAAATGAGCGCCCGTAGGCGAAATCCGACGAGGCCCGAGGCCTCTGCCAGGTTTTGACGTCGCCGCCGGCCACCGCCGACGTGGCAAGGCCGGCCCCACCACAGGGTGGCTGCCGGTGGGCCCTGGGGGCCCCAGTTGACTGGGTTGACCTAGTCAACGTGCTGACTGGGCAACCCCAGTCGCTGACGTGTGGGCCCCAGCAACTAATTAAACTAATTAAGCAATTAATTAAATAAAGTTAATTAGATTAGCCTAATGTCTCACTGACAAGTGGGGCCCGTCCCCTAATTAACCCTGGAATTAAAATTAGCCCACTGTTAAAAATAACAGAGGCTGACATGTGGGTCCCACTGGACCCACATGTCATATTTGACCAGTCAGCGCCACTGTTGCATGCTGACGTCATCCTCACGCAATGCTGACATCATCAGGAACTATTCTGGATAATGTTGAGTTTATTAAATAAATAAATTCCAGAAATTCAAATAATCTTTAAAAATTAATAACTTTTAAACTGTAGCTCAGATCGAAAAAGTTAAAACATGAAAGTTGCTCAGAACGACGAGCCGAGTCTGATCGTGCCGTCTGTTTCTCCATCGGAAACCCCTACGTAGAAGAACTCGTAACTCCGAACCCGAATCCGGCAGATGAATAGTGCACACACGTCGGATATTAAATCCTAGATTAATTCTAAAAATAACTAAAATGACTTAGATGCATAATTAGACAACCCTGCACTGCATCATAGCATCACACGCACCGTATTGCATTTGTTTGCATTATGTTTACCTATTTCTTCCCCCTCTTCTCTCTCGGTAGACCCCGACGTTGACGTAGCTCCCGAGGCAGACGCAGCTCAGGAGTACGACTACGTCCCCGACGATACCACTGAAGACCTTGCCCTTGCCCCCGAGCAAACAGGCAAGCACCCCCATTTTGAGCATGCCTATATCGCCTATTCTCTTCTCTCTTATGCTTGCATTAGAACTGCTACTGCTACTGTTTTCCTATATCTGCTGCATAGCCTGATTATTGTACCCTGCCTTGCTACCTTACTGGTTATCCTAGACTGCTTAGTATAGACTGGGTAGAGACACGACAGAGACCCCCACTGGATCCCGACTGCCCTGCTGGATATCAGAAGACCCGATCATCGGGATTGAAGACTAGACCCCGGCACCGCACATCACTTCCCCTTAGTTGCCGACACTGCTGGGATACCGTCGAGTGCCGAGGGTGATACCTCGTCAGCACTTCTGATGTTAACCTTGTAGGTTAATTACCCGGTCGTGGTAAGCGAGGGTGATTCCTCCTACACCACCCCCCCGATAACGACATCGTCGCGCAACTCCTCAAGTGTGGACCTCGAGGGTGATTCCTCCTTCGTTCACCTTGATGATAACATCAGGTGGAATTCCATCGAGGGTGATTCCTCAGGGTTCCCTTCGGTGTCAGACACACAAGTACTGTTGATGAGTTGAATTGCACTAAACCATGATACTAAAGACGGATCGGCCCTGAGGGGTACCCACGCGAGCTTATTACGAAGTGATGTGGAGTCGGGTTGACCTGGATGGTTCCCGCGAGATAACTACGAGGCGTGGCCGGACATTCTTGGCCCATGCCGCAAGTCCTCGAGACGGGGCGACGGGGTCACATCGATCGTGAGTCTCTGCTCGTTTCCGCGCGCTCCTAATCCACTACGGTTTGGATATTTGATCCGAGGGGCCTCTGGCCCGATAGCACTAACCATCACGTGGGCATAGTATGGGCGTTCTGCGTCGTATACTTCAGCCGAAGCTTAATGGACGTCAGCGACTGAGCGGCGCGCGCTGGATTGGACTGGTTACGCAACCGCGCTTGTATTAAGGGGTTGCTAGGTCTGCTTACGGCCGCCCACGCAACGCGCAGGAGTTCCCGGGGCGATGGCCCAAGACCCCTGGGGGCATAGGTTTAGTCCGGCGTGCTGACCTCTCTGTTAAGTATTTGGTCGGGTTGCGGCGTGTTGCTTAGCCGAGGCCGGGCATGACCCAGAAAAGTGTGTCCGGCCGGAGTTAAGCGAGCGTGGTGGGTAAGTTGGTGCACCCCTACAGGGAAGAAACTTCTATCGATAGCCTGTCCTACGGTAACGAACACTCGGAGTTGTATCCCGATTGGTACAACTAGAACATGTGATGAGAACTGGATAGTACGGCTCTGGGATTGCTTTCTCGCAGGGAGTCGAGAAAGGATCTCAGGTCGAGGTTGATGATACTACTACTACTTTACATTATGTTGATCTGTTCTCTTCTATTGCTGCAAGACTGTCGAAGATTGTTGAAGATGCTAGTCTTCGATAGGACTAGGCTTTCCCCCTCTATTCTGGCATTTCTGCAGCCCAGTCCACATATACAGCCATTCCTTTGACAATGATGCATATGTAGTGTAGATCCTTGCTTGCTGAGTACTTCGGATGAGTACTCACGTTTGCTTTATTTTCTTTTCCCCCCATATCCAATTGATGCCACCAGACGACGGAGCCCCTGAGCCAGACGCCCCAGCCGACGACCAGTACTACTACCCGCCTGGCGAGTACTACTACTACGAGGAGCCGACTGACGACCAGGAGTAGGATCGGAGGGTCCAGGGCAGGAGGCCTACGCCTTTCGATCGTAGTATTTTATTTTACCCCGCCTCTGTGAAGGCCTATTTCTCTCTCTGTAATATATCTGTACTCAGATATCTAATGCTTCCGCTGACGCTTGTATGCCATCGAGCTATGTATTCGAGCCTTCGAGGCCCTGGCTTGTAATATAAAGCTTGTATGACTTTATTTATGTTATAGAGTTGTGTTGTGATATCTTCAAGTGAGTCCTTAGGCTTGATCGTGCGCATTTGCGTGTATGATTAGTGCACGATTAAGCCGGGGTCGTCACAGGTTGGTATCAGAGCCGACTGCCTCTAGGTATCCCCCTTCCCAATTCCTCGGCCGAAGTTGAGTCTAGTGGTCAAAAACTATTTTACTAACTTGGCTGTGTGGCTTACGGGCCCACGTCGCCAACTGGGTGGTATTAGGATCTTTTATTCCTCGTCTTTACTCTGGGATTCTAATCTCTCATCTATTCGGGTTTAATAAAATTTACTAACACCGACATTTAGGTTCTTGTTAATTCTATCCACCCGGAGAGCTGGATTCAGTGCGATTTCCCTGACGTTGATCTGATTAGTCTGATAATCAATTTCCTTTCCATTGTTTTGTTTAACCTTTCCTTCCGAGATCGGTTATAATTCTCATTGTCTTATGACAACCCTGAATCTCTCTGTTTCAGATGGATCGACTGTTTCCACCGCAGCCTACGACCTAGCTTGTGCGTCGCACTTGGGCTCGTGATGCCCCTAGATTTCCAGCTGTTCTGATCGCCCTCCTAAGTAGACTGGGTTACCGCTGGTATCCCGAGTACATGGTCTATGAGGTTTACCGCGAGTTCAACCAAGAACAGTACTATGCTGAAGTTCGGATTTATGATCAGCAGAACAACTCAGACACTGAGCTACACCTTTTTCACAGAATAGGCGTGACGATTGAGATGGCAGTACATGATGCCGCCTACTCTGCTGTCGCACGTCTCCGAGGAGAGCACAATGCTAATTTGGATGATACTGTGTTTCGGTACATTCCGTATGCACCTGTTGGAGATGCTACTGGATTTTACACAGCTATTTGTGCCCCGTACGAGTCTCGACGCTACGACCCGCAGGTTCTGATTCAGTGCACTCAGGCTCTGGATCGCACTGTTCGGGCTCTTGCCGTCGAGTTGTTCGCCACTCGAGCACGCTACTACGAGGCTATGACACAGTTGCTACCAGCTGTTCATGCAGGGATACATCCGGAGTATATTCTTTACCCACGCAGGACCGAGATGCCGCCAGGTATTGATTGGCCTGCAGTGGGAGGTCACACGCCTGCACGTGGACCTCTTCTTACAGTTCGAGACCGGGTTCTGCATCAGAGTGCACATGGAGCACAGGATCCTGCCGCGACGAACATTCGTCGTCCGCACTTGCAGTTACCCCGTTTCAGTGGTTTTCTCCGACGCTGATGTAGCCTTTGCTATGTCACGTTGTGTATTTCCTTACCGCGTGCCTTCGTGCCGCCTAGTGTGTCTCTAGTTTTTCAATTTGCGCCGTTATGCTGCCCGATTGTAACCGACTGTGTATGGATCTGTATGTCTTAATGACTACTTTTAGCATCTATTGCACTCTTTCAATAACGTCGAGTTACATCATGTTTATTGTTAAACACTTGCATAAGCTATTGCTGAAATACCCCTGTTGGAATAGCAGGATGGCTGACAACAACCCGCCACCACCGCCACCACCTGATTACATGGCAGCGATGATGCAACAATTTGAACTCAACCGCCAGTTTATGACGGGAATTATGCAGCAATTCCCTCGTCCTGATGCTAATCAGCAGCCACCATCCATCACCTTGCCAGAGTTCATGAGGCTCAGTCCATCATTTTTCCGCAACACAGTCAACCCACTAGATGCAGATGACTGGCTGCGTGACATCTCCCATGAGATGGAGTCTGCTGGTGTCGCCGAAGTCAACTATGTCACTTTTGCGACTTACCTTCTGAAGGGTCCCGCAGCCCAATGGTGGGCCACCCACCGACAGACTCTGCCGCCTGGTACTGTCGTCACTTGGGCAGAGTTCAAGATTGCTTTTCGTGCCCGCTACATTCCTCTAGCTGTCATAGCTAGGAAGAAGGCTGAGTTCCGTAGCCTTGTTCAAGGAAACAAGACTATGGAAGTCTATCAGCGTGAGTTTCTAGACTTATCTCGCTACGCTGAAGAGGACATTCCTACTGATGAACGCAGACAGGAGAAGTTTCGTGAAGGACTGCACTATGACATTCAGTTAGCCCTGCTTGTCCAAGACTATCCTGATTTCGCCACCTTGGTGAATAAGGCCATCATGGTTGAAACTGGACTGAAGAAGCATAAGGAAGCGTCCAGACGCACCCGAGAAACGGGCTCATCTTCGGGCTCGTCTTCCCAGAAGCGACGCATCTGGTTTCCCCAAGGCATGTTCCGTTCAGTAGCCCCTGCAAACAGGCCCTCTTATGCTGCACCACGCCTGCCACCTCCACCACCGAGACAGCCTCTGCCAGCTCCAGCACCTCGTCCTGACAGCGGACTATGCTTCAAGTGTGGCAAGCCAGGTCACCGTGCTAGAGATTGTTCTCAGAATCAGAATCAACTGGCTCTTCCATCAGCTGGTCGTGGTATTGGCCGTGGTATTCCTCAACAGCGCAACTATAATGCCAGACCTCCTTATGGTCGTGGGCAGAGTTACCACGTCAACATGTCTGAAGCTCCAGATCAACCAGATACTGTGATGGGTACACTTCTCGTTAATTCAGTACCAACATCTGTTTTATTTGATTCAGGTGCATCGCATTCATTCATGTCAGAACAATTTGCACTCTTGCATGATGTTAAGTGTGAAACGCTACAACATCCGATAGTAATAAACACTCCCGCGGGACGATGCCGAACTTCCATATTCAGCCCCCGAGTTAATATTGAGGTTGAAGGGTTGCACTTTAATGCAAACCCCATTATCCTGCAATCTTTAAAGATTGACCTTATACTGGGAATGGATTGGTTGAAGGCTCACTACGCCTCAATCAATTGTGCCACTAAAGTTGTACACCTCTTGCACCCATCAAATGAGATGGTGAACTATCAAGCTCATCTCACCCAGAACGCTGAGGCTCAAATTTATGCCTTGAATGTGTTGAATGCTTCTCCGCTTGATGGGATCGAGAATATCCCAGTTGTCTGTGACTTCCCGGATGTCTTTCCAGAAGAACTTCCAGGAATACCCCCTGCTAGAGCTGTCGAGTTCGTCATCGACTTGAAGCCTGGCACCACTCCTATTGCGAAGCGTCCCTACAAGATGCCTCCACACCATCTTATTGAGCTTAAGGAAGAAATTGATAAATCCTTGAGAAAGGGTTTCATTCGCCCCAGTTCCTCTGCATGGGGAGCACCTTCTCTCTTTGTTAAGAAGAAAGATGGAACAAATAGATTGGTCCAAGATTATCGTCCTATTAACCAGGCAACCATTCAGAATAAATATCCACTTCCCCGGATCAACGATTTATATGACCAACTCGCTGGATCTTCGGTGTTTTCTAAACTCGACTTGAGGTTGGGTTATCACCAGATCCGTGTCCGCGAAGAGGATATTCCGAAGACTGCATTCGTTACTCGTTATGGCTCTTACGAGTACACAGTCATGTCGTTTGGCTTAACAAACGCTCCAGCTACATTCTCCCGCCTAATGAATTACATATTCATGGATTACCTCGACAAATTCGTCGTGGTATATCTGGATGATATCCTAGTATACTCGAAGAACAAAGAAGAACATGCTGAGCACCTTCGCCTTGTTCTGGAGAGACTTCGAGAGCACCAATTATATGCCAAATACTCTAAGTGCGAATTCTGGCTTTCTGAGGTAACCTACCTTGGACATGTCATCTCCAAGGATGGTATCGCAGTTAACCCAGAGCGAGTTCAGGCTATTCTTGACTGGACCCCTCCGAAGAATGTCAAGCAAGTCAGAAGTTTCCTCGAGCTTGCAAGTTATTGTCGTCGTTTCATCGAGAATTTCTCCAAGATTGCCAAGCCCCTGACTAATCTGCTCCACAAAGGCGTTAAGTTTGAGTGGACAGACAAATGTCAGGAAAGTTTCCAGACCCTCAAGGACAAGCTGACTTCTGCTCCAGTCCTTGCTCCTCCAGACTCTCGCAAAGATTTTGTGATCTTCTGCGACGCCTCTCGCCAAGGACTAGGTTGTGTCCTAATGCAAGAGCAAAGAGTAATTGCTTATGCTTCGCGACAACTGCGTCCACATGAAGAGAATTACCCAGTGCATGACCTCGAACTTGCTGCTGTCATTTATGCTTTGAAGCAGTGGCGTCATTACCTCCTTGGTAATCGGTGTGAGATTTACACCGATCATCAGAGCTTGAAGTACTTATTCACTCAACCGAAACTTAATCTTCGTCAGCAGCGTTGGTTGGAAACAATCACCGATTATGACTGTGGTATTTCCTACACTCCTGGCAAAGCTAATGTGATGGCTGATGCCTTGAGCCGCAAGTCCTATAGTAACAACCTCATGGTAAAGCAAGCTCAACCCCAGCTATATGAAGAATTGCGCAAGCTGAATCTCTGCATCATCCCGCAAGGTTCTCTTAATAACCTTGTGATACAACCAGATCTTGAGAAAGCTGTCAAGATTGCGCAAGCCAAAGATGCTGAAATTGGTCTAATGAAGAAAGAGCTTCACCTTCCAAAGTACAGGGATTTCTCAATTGCTGAAGATGGAACCTTGTACTTCCGAGACCGCATTGTAGTACCTCGCTTCGAGCTGATGACTGACAAAGTCATGAAGGAGGCCCATGATACACCGCTATCTATCCATCCGGGTAGTACCAAGATGTATCGTGATCTTCGTCAAAGGTACTGGTGGTCTAGGATGAAGCAGGATATTGCTCGTTATGTTGCCGAGTGTGACGTTTGTCGTCGTGTGAAGGCAGAACATCAGAAACCTGCTGGAATTCTGCAACCACTTCCTATTCCTCTGTGGAAGTGGGATAAAGTGCAAATGGATTTCATTACTGGTCTTCCCAAGTCTCAGAAGGGTCACGATGCTATTCTTGTCGTCGTCGACCAACTTTCCAAGGTTGCACACTTTCTGCCAGTTAAGGAGACTATTACTGCTAGTCAGTTAGCAGAGCTATATATCTCCAGAATTGTTTCACTCCATGGTATTCCCAAGGAAATCAGTTCAGACCGTGGCAGCATTTTCACTGGCCATTTCTGGGAAAGTTTCCAGAAAGCAATGGGAACTCATATTACTTGGAGCTCAGCTTATCACCCACAATCTCAAGGCCAAGTTGAGCGCGTTAATCAAGTGCTTGAAGATATGCTTCGAGCCTGTGTTATATCCTTCGGTAAGAAATGGGAGGAATCTCTCCCGTATGCCGAGTTCTCTTATAACAACAGCTATCAAGCCAACTTGAAAATGGCCCCCTTTGAGGTTCTTTATGGTCGTAAATGTCGAACCCCTCTGAATTGGTCAGAAACTGTGGAACGACCTCTTGTTGGACCAGACATTATTCAACATGCCGAAGAACAAGTCTGAATTGTCCGGGAGAATCTCAAAGCAGCTCAAGACCGTCAGAAGAGTAATTATGATCGTAAGCGATGGGGTGTGATCTATCAACCTGGTGATCAAGCCTATCTTCGTGTCACTCCAATGAAGGGCACCTGTCGTTTCGGAATCAAGGGCAAGCTAGCTCCTCGCTATATTGGTCCTTTCCGCATCGTGGCTAGACGTGGACAGGTGGCATATCAATTGGAGTTGCCACTGCAATTCTCCCATATTCATGATGTCTTCCACGTGTCGCAACTCCGTAAATGCTTCAAGGAATCCCCGCACCATGCAGTGGATCATGAGATGCTCGAGATACAAGACGATCTTTCTTATAAGGAGCATCCGATCCGCATCCTCGATGAAGCTGAGCGTCGTACTCGTCAGAAGACGACCAAGTTCCTAAAAGTGCAGTGGTCGAATCACACTGAAGATGAAGCCACTAGGGAACGCGAGGATCATCTTCGGGAAGAATATCCCGGACTCTTTCCTTCTACCTCCTAAATTCTCAGGACGAGAATTTCTTTTAGAGGAGGAGAACTTGTAACACCCCCTTGTAATAAGCTCTGTGACACTCTGTTAAAACTGCCAAGTCATGATCATTTGCAGTGCCAAGTCATATGGGTTAATGATCCAATTCAAATTCACATATGAAAATCAACTCAAATTCAAAAGTGAATTATATAGTTGATCAAACACTGTTGGGAAAATGTTCATTAAATGGCAAATAATCCAGGAACATTTGTAAAATCATCATCATTGAAGTTGGAGTTGGACAAGTGACTCAAACAAGATGAAACAGCACCTAAACAGCAATATTAATTCATTTAAAATCATTACAAGTTCTAAGGGTTTCCAAATCTGTTCAAACCACTTTTGGGTGAGAGCTAATATTGCATTGCAATATTTGGGACAACTCTCACATTTTTCAAAAGTGTAGAAATGCCCTAACTATTTCAAAACAGAAAAGGAAAGAAAAACAGAAAATTAAGAAAAAGAAAAAGGCTAAAGCTGGACTGGTCCAAGTGCACAGTGCACTGGCCCAGCCCAGCCGGCCCACCTCGTCTCTCTCCCTCGCGTGTCGACTCCTCCCTGGCCGAGCGCCCGCGCTCCGGTCGCCCGGCGACACGGCGACGCACCGGCGCCCACCGACAGAACAGGACGCGGAAGGAGATAAGGCCGACGCCCTCCACTCCTCCCCGGCCTCTCCGTCATTCTCCCCCTTCTCCTCTCGCTCGCTCCGCCCCTCGCTCCCTCCCAGATCCGGCCACCGAGCGCCGTCGCCGCCGCGTTCCCGTCGTTGCCGCGGCCACCGCCGACGAACCGACCCGCCGCGATGCCGTAGAGCCTCTCCGTCGTCCTCTCCGACCTCTGGTGGCCACAGCTGGAGCTCGGAGCCACCGCATCGCCCGCATCAACACCGTCTTCTTCCTCTGCCCCGACGCGCTCGCCATCGTCCCCGACCACCACTGCTGCTACTAAGCTCCCGCAGGTCTTTCGTGACCACTCGGTGAGCACCTCCCTCTCCCCTGTCGTCTCCGGTAGCCCGTTAGCGTACTAGAGCAACGGCATCGCCGGAACCCGAACGCCGCCGCCGCCATTGCCGTCGTAGTCGAGCTCCCAGTCCGTTGCAAGCTCGCCTGACCCCTCCGGCGTGTTCCTCGTGACTCGTAGATCCCGCGTGGCTAGCTAGTTTGGCCGTCCACGCGCTCGAACGCCGTTTCCGACGAGCTCGTGCTTCGGCCTCCGCCACGGCTCGTCGCCGGCGCCATTTCCAGCCAAGTCCGGCCGTGCCGCCGCCACCAATCGACGCGGCTCATTCGACCCGTTCGAACGCGCCCTCGTGCGTGTCAAATGAGCGCCCGTAGGCGAAATCTGATGAGGCCCGAGGCCTCCACCGCGTTTTGACGTCGCCGCCGGCGAGCCGCCGGCCACCGCCGACGTGGCAAGGCCGGCCCCACCACAGGGTGGCTGCCGGTGGGCCCTGGGGGCCCCAGTTGACTGGGTTGACCTAGTCAACGTGCTGACTGGGCAACCCCAGTCGCTGACGTGTGGGCCCCAGCAACTAATTAAACTAATTAAGCAATTAATTAAATAAAGTTAATTAGATTAGCCTAATGTCTCACTGACAAGTGGGGCCCGTCCCCTAATTAACCCTGGAATTAAAATTAGCCCACTGTTAAAAATAACAGAGGCTGACATGTGGGTCCCACTGGACCCACATGTCATATTTGACCAGTCAGCGCCACTGTTGCATGCTGACGTCATCCTCACGCAATGCTGACATCATCAGGAACTATTCTGGATAATGTTGAGTTTATTAAATAAATAAATTCCAGAAATTCAAATAATCTTTAAAAATTAATAACTTTTTAACTGTAGCTCAGATCGAAAAAGTTAAAACATGAAAGTTGCTCAGAACGATGAGCCGAGTCTGATCGTGCCGTCTGTTTCTCCATCGGAAACCCCTACGTAGAAGAACTCGTCACTCCGAACCCGAATCCGGCAGATGAATAGTGCACACACGTCGGATATTAAATCCTAGATTAATTCTAAAAATAACTAAAATGACTTAGATGCATAATTAGACAACCCTGCACTGCATCATAGCATCACACGCACCGTATTGCATTTGTTTGCATTATGTTTACCTGTTTCTTCCCCCTCTTCTCTCTCGGTAGACCCCGACGTTGACGTAGCTCCCGAGGCAGACGCAGCTCAGGAGTACGACTACGTCCCCGACGATACCACTGAAGACCTTGCCCTTGCCCCCGAGCAAACAGGCAAGCACCCCCATTTTGAGCATGCCTATATCGCCTATTCTCTTCTCTCTTATGCTTGCATTAGAACTGCTACTGCTACTGTTTTCCTATATCTGCTGCATAGCCTGATTATTGTACCCTGCCTTGCTACCTTACTGGTTATCCTAGACTGCTTAGTATAGACTGGGTAGAGACACGACAGAGACCCCCACTGGATCCCAACTGCCCTGCTGGATATAGGAAGACCCGATCATCGGGATTGAAGACTAGACCCCGGCACCGCACATCACTTCCCCTTAGTTGCCGACACTGCTGGGATACCGTCGAGTGCCGAGGGTGATACCTCGTCAGCACTTCTGATGTTAACCTTGTAGGTTAATTACCCGGTCGTGGTAAGTGAGGGTGATTCCTCCTACACCACCCCCCCCCCCCCCCCCCCGATAACGACATCGTCGCGCAACTCCTCAAGTGTGGACCTCGAGGGTGATTCCTCCTTCGTTCACCTTGATGATAACATCAGGTGGAATTCCATCGAGGGTGATTCCTCAGGGTTCCCTTCGGTGTCAGACACACAGGTACTGTTGATGAGTTGAATTGCACTAAACCATGATACTAAAGACGGGTCGGCCCTGAGGGGTACCCGCGCGAGCTTATTACGAAGTGATGTGGAGTCGGGTTGACCTGGATGGTGCCCGCGAGATAACTACGAGGCGTGGCCGGGCATTCTTGGCCCTTGCCGCAAGTCCTCGAGACGGGGCGACGGGGTCACATCGATCATGAGTCTTTGCTCGTTTCCGCGCACTCCTAATCCACTACGGTTTGGATATTTGATCCGAGGGGCCTCTGGCCCGATAGCACTAACCATCACGTGGGCATAGTATGGGCGTTCTGCGTCGTATACTTCAGCCGAAGCTTAATGGACGTCAGCGACTGAGCGGCGCGCGCTGGATTGGACTGGTTACGCAACCGCGCTTGTATTAAGGGGTTGCTAGGTCTGCTTCCGGCCGCCCACGCAACGCGCAGGAGTTCCCGGGGCAATGGCCCAAGACCCCTAGGGGCATAGGTTTAGTCCGGCGTGCTGACCTCTCTGTTAAGTATTTGGTCGGGTTGCGGCGTGTTGCTTAGCCGAGGCCGGGCATGACCCAGAAAAGTGTGTCCGGCCGGAGTTAAGCGAGCGTGGTGGGTAAGTTGGTGCACCCTTGCAGGGAAGAAACTTCTATCGATAGCCTGTCCTACGGTAACGGACACTCGGAGTTGTATCCCGATCGGTACAACTAGAACATGTGATGAGAACTGGATAGTACGGCTCTGGGATTGCTTTCTCGTAGGGAGTCGAGAAAGGATCTCAGGTCGAGGTTGATGATACTACTACTACTTTACATTATGTTGATCTGTTCTCTTCTATTGCTGCAAGAATGTCGAAGATTGTTGAAGATGCTAGTCTTCGATAGGACTAGGCTTTCCCCCTCTATTCTGGCATTTCTGCAGCCCAGTCCACATATACAGCCATTCCTTTGACAATGATGCATATATAGTGTAGATCCTTGCTTGCTGAGTACTTCGGATGAGTACTCACGTTTGCTTTATTTTCTTTTTCCCCCATATCCAATTGATGCCACCAGACGATGGAGCCCCTGAGCCAGACGTCCCAGCCGACGACCAGTACTACTACCCGCCTGGCGAGTACTACTACTACGAGGAGCCGACTGACGACCAGGAGTAGGATCGGAGGGTCCAGGGCAGGAGGCCTACGCCTTTCGATCGTAGTATTTTATTTTACCCCGCCTCTGTGAAGGCCTATTTCTCTCTCTGTAATATATCTGTACTCAGATATCTAATGCTTCCGCTGACGCTTGTATGCCATCGAGCTATGTATTCGAGCCCTCGAGGCATTGGCTTGTAATATAAAGCTTGTATGACTTTATTTATGTTATAGAGTTGTGTTGTGATATCTTCAAGTGAGTCCTTAGGCTTGATCGTGCGCATTTGTGTGTATGATTAGTGCACGATTAAGCCGGGGTCGTCACAGATGTTGAGAGAATTCCTCCAGCTATTAATTCTTGATATAGATTACTTCTCGCCATCTCCGTTCATATCTTGGTCCCCGTATTGATTCTAACCGGAATACCAGCAACGGTGCTGCTTGGGTTCTATACTTATAGCAACCCTATTGCTTGGAGTTAATGGTCGATAGCTTGATTCTTATTCTATTGGCTATTGAATCACCATTCTTACATCGATCGTGCTACTTAGTCCATCTTCTAGGTGCACATTTCGATCAATGTTCACTCGAGTATGTTCTCCTCGAACATACTTCGTTATATACTTCGACATGTCCAATATGTTACCTTGTTCACATAATTGTGGAAATTCATCCTTTGGAAATCTCGATGAATTGTCGCTGAGTCCATCAGCCACCTCCTCATCCTCTCCTTGGTTTACTGATGAACTCTTGTTTCAAAACTCGCTTCCATAGTTCATTTCCCGAGAATCTTACGATGTCTTCTCGTCAATTTGTGTCGCACCTTTTCTTCTCAGGCATCCTGAGTCTGAGGTATCCTGACCCCAATCAGATCTGAAACTTGCTCAGATATGATGGCTGGAACATTTTCCAAGAGTCATAACATTGGTCCTTATATGACCCGGTAAGGTGATGTAATGCCTAGCACACCTGGCCGGAGGACCTGTTGTTATAGTTTCCTTTTTAGCAAGGTTAACCGTTCTTCCATGAGGAAATTGTAAGACTTATTCTATAAGTTGTTCCTGATGAATCCTTTGTGTATCCAAGTCCGACCTTTGCTTGAAGACCATGTCAATGCTATCTCGAAGCATGTCTGTGGTACTCCAATTTTCAACAAGAACATTTGAAGCCCAATGCTAAATGTTTCTTGCTCAATTATCCAAACACCATTGTATGGGTAATGTCATGAAATTTCTCTCCCCTTACCTAAAGGGTTTTCTACATTATATCATGTCATGGATATCATGCTCTGCTTGTCCTTGGGAAGGATATACCCCTGAAATATGTGTTTAAACACATTTTCCTTTCCATTGTTCTGATTAGTATACCAATCACTTTTCCTTCCCATTGTTTTGTTTAACCTTTCTTCTAATCTGACTTAACTGGTCAGTGATGATTCCCTGCTTAGGTAAGCAGCTCATTGTACCACTCTGTACTATTGTTGATGACATTCTGGTAACCACCGATGGACGAGAACTTTGCCTATTGGTTTGCCTCGTTCAACGAGCAGGAAAATGGTTCTCTTCGTCCCTCGCCCTTGGTACCGATGTTGTTGCCGACATAACTGACGGTCTCTTCCCTGACATGCCTTGCTATCATGTTCATGCAAGATGACAGCGCCCTCCCTACTTTTAACCCACATGGTGGGCCCATAACCCACAGTTCCACAGGATCAAAACCTGACTCTCATGTACATCCCTGTTTCAAAGTTATCCCTTGTGCTTGGTTTCGTATGTAATTCATGAGCCACCTTCCTAGTGATCTATTCTGGTATCGGACACAATACTTATTCCCATTGCTCTGAAACTTTTCACACTCTGTTTCAGGCAATGAACAATTGCCTATCCACTCGAAACTTGTTATTGCACCGTCTTACTTGCTCTCGATGTTTTCTTAAGTTTCAATTCGAGAGTTACTTCCCGCCACCTTCCCTGGTTTTATCTACCAGATAAGCAACCTTGTAGAGGACCGTTCTTCCGATGTTACCCCTTGTCCTTTCGTAAGTACAATGAAGACCCCGAAGAAAGGATGACAACTTCATCATGATGGCCTGGAGCAGAGAAATGAAGACATCAACGTAGTGGATCGACCTCTTCGAGAAGAGCAACCAAGACCGAGAAGGATCGTTAGAATTTCGTAACCAGAACTTTCCCCCTTACTCCCCCTCTTAAATCTCGGGACGAGATTTCTTGTAGTGGAGGAGAATTATAACGCCCGGATAATTAAGCTACAGTAATCCCCTCCTAATGGTGCCATGTCATCGCAGTTAATTTGCTAAACCTCACTTTGATCCAAACCCGGTTCAAATTCAAATTTAAAATAAAGTCAAATTATTATTTCTTAAAAAGGTAAATTAAAAATGTTCGTTGGGTTACAAGTATTCACAAACTAATTGTCATGATTAAACCAACATTATTTGGCTCACCAGTTAATCCCTAGTAATTTATGAAGTGGTCCGACATCATCTTAATGAACCATTTAAGTTTTAAACATGATTTTAAACTTTTCAAAATAACTCCAAACTTTTTGTGGTAGTGTCCAAAATTGCAATACAAATTATGAGCCAAGTTTCATATTTTACAAAATCAATTTGGTGGATTAACTTAACACAAAACAGTAGATAAAAGAAAACAGTAAAAGAAAATAAGCAAAAGATGAAAAGAAAGCAAACAAAAATAAAAGAAGAGAACCCCCCCCCTCGGCCCAACTGGGCCTTGGCCCAGCCGGCCGGCCCACTCACTCCCCCTTAACCCCCCACTACCGGAAACCCTAACCCACCGACACCCCACTTCCCCCCACTCGCTCTCTCCCTCCTCCCGATCCGATCTAGATCGGGGGCACGAACCCTCGTCAACGCCAACGCCTCATCACCCCCGACGCCCGTCCCCGGCGCTGCCCCAACCCGTCGCCCCTGGACCTCCACTGAGCAGCAAGCAGCAGTCACCGTCCTCGTCGTCTCGGACCTCTCCTGCACCTCGGCTGCCGTGCCTCCGACCAACCTCGCACCGCGCCCCTGCCTCGGCATGGACGGCCTCGACCTCCCCTCGGCTTCACCGAGCCCTCTACGAGCTCCACTGTGAGCCTCTTCGGTGACCCCCCACCTTTCCTCCTCAATCCCGTTGCCGCGCCCGGTGCCCCGCTCCGCGCACGACCTGGCCGCGCTCGCCGTGAGCCCTTGGCTGCCCGGTCGTACCCTGACCGCGCACCCTCGCCCGCACATGTCCGCCCGGGCCGCGCCCCCTGTCCATGCTAGCTGCCGTTGTCGCACCGTCCCGCTGCTCGCCCTGCTGCTGTGCGCTGCTCTGCCGCCTCACCATGGCCGTTGGCCGCCTCGGTTGCGTGCCCCCGCTCATCGCTCCGGCCGCCGCCGGTCCCTATGCCGTCTGCCGCCCCCGCCGCGCTGTCTGGCCGGTGATACGTCTCCAACGTATCTATAATTTTGGATTGTTCCATGCTGTTATATTATCATTCTTGGATGTTTTACAATCATTTTATAGTCATTTTATATCAATTTTTGGTACTAACCTATTGACATAGTGCCAAGTGCCAGTTGCTGTTTTTTGCATGTTTTTTACATCGCAGGAAATCAATACCAAATGGAGTCCAAACGCAGCGAAACTTTTTGTGAATTTTTTTTGGACCAGAAGACATCCAGTGGGCCGGAGAAGCGCCTGGGGGGTGCTCCGAGGGGAGCACAACCCACCAGGGCGCGCTTGGAGGCCCAGGCGCGCCCTGGTGGGTTGTGCCCACCTCGGGTGCCCCCCGAACCGCCTCTTTGCTCTATAAATACCCCAATATTCCAGAAACCCTAGGGGAGTTGACGAAAATCAATTCCAGCCCGCAGAGTCCAGAACCACCAGATCCAATCTAGACACCATCATGGAGGGGTTCACCACTTCCATTGGTGCCTCTCCGATGATGCGTGAGTAGTTCTTTGTAGACCTACGGGTCCGTAGTTAGTAGCTAGATGGCTTCCTCTCTCTCTTTTGATTCTCAATACAATGGTCTCTTGGAGATCCATATGATGTAACTCTTTTTGCGGTGTGTTTGTTGGTATCCAATGAACTTTGAGTTTATGATCAGATCTATCTTTTTATCCATGAAAGTTATTTGAGTCTTCTTTGATCTCTTATACGCATGATTGCTTATAGCCTCATATTTCTTCTCCGATACTTGGGTTTTGTTTGGCCAACTTGATCTATTTATCTTGCAATGGGAAGAGGTGCTTTGTAGTGGGTTCGATCTTACGGTGCTTGATGCCAGTGACAGAAGGGGAACCGACACGTATGTATCGTTGCTACTAAGAATAAAACGATGGGGTCTATTTCTACATAAATAGATCTTGTCTACATCATGTCATCGTTCTTATTGCATTACTCCGTTTCTCCATGAACTTAATACACTAGATGCATGCTGGATAGCGGTCGATGTGTGGAGTAATAGTAGTAGATGCAGGCAGGAGTCGGTCTACTAATCTTGGACGTGATGCCTATATAATGATCATTGCCTGGATATCATCATGATTATTTGAAGTTTTATCAATTGCCCAACAGTAATTTGTTCACCCACCATTTGCTATTTTTCTCGAGAGAAGCCACTAGTGAAACCTACGGACCCCGGGTCTCTTTTCCAATATATTTGCTTTCAAGATCTATTTTGCTATTCATTCTTTTCCTTATTTGCAAATTTTATTTTCAGATCTATTAAACCAAAAATACAAAAATACCTTACTGCACTTTATTTTATTTGGTGTTCGATCTATCAATATTTACTACTCTCTCACGTCCGTTTGCCAATTTTTGGCGCCGTTGCCCGAGAGGGATTGATAACCCCTTTTACACGTCGGGTTGTGAGTATTTGTTATTTGTGTGCAGGTGCTATTTACGTAGTGTTGCTTGGTTCTCCTACTGGTTCGATAACCTTGGTTTCATCACTGAGGGAAATACCTACCGCCGTTGTGCTGCATCATCCCTTCCTCTTTGGGGAAATACCGACATAGCTTCAAGCCGCATCAAAAGGAATTTCTGGCGCCGTTGCCGGGGAGGGTCTTCAACATATACCAGGTTCCTAATCACAAATCTCATATCCTCGCAATTTACATTATTTGCCATTTGCCTCTTGTTTCCTCTCCCCCACTTCACAAAAAAATTGCCATTTTATTCGCCTTTTTTTTCGTTCGCCATTTTCTTACCGGATCTGTTTTTTGAGTGCAATCTTGTTGCGTAGTCACAATGACTCAAGAGAACACCAAGTTGTGTGATTTCTCAAATACCAACAACAATGATTTTCTTAGCACTCCGATTGCTCCTCCCGCCACTAGTGCGGAGACTTGTGATATTAATACTGCTTTGCTGAATCTTGTTATGAAAGATCAATTTTCCGGTACTCCTAATGAGGCTGCCGCGTCCCATCTTAACACATTCGTGGAATTATGCGATATGCAAAAGAAAAAAGATGTGGACAATGATGTTGTGAAGTTGAAATTATTTCCGTTTTCTTTGCGAGATCATGCAAAAATTTGGTTTTCTTCTTTGCCTCGTAATAGTATCGATTCTTGGAATAAGTGTAAAGATGCTTTTATCACTAAGTATTTTCCGCCCGCAAAAATTATTTCCCTTAGAACCCAGATCATGAATTTCAAGCAACTTGAACATGAGCATGTTGCACAATCTTGGGAAAGGATGAAAATGATGCTAAGGAATTGCCCAACTCATGGGTTAAATCTTTGGATGATCATACAAATTTTTTATGCGGGGTTGAATTTTGTTTCTCGTAATCTTTTAGATTCCGCCGCGGGTGGTACTTTTATGGAAATTACTTTGGGTGAAGCCACCAAATTGCTTGATAATATCATGGCAAATTATTCACAATGGCATACCGAAAGAGCGCCTACTAGTAAAAAAGTTAATTCGGTTGAAGAAATGTCTTCTTTGAGTGAAAAAGTTGATGCTCTTATGAAATTGGTTGCTACTAAAAGTGCTCCTATTGATTTTAATGATGTGCCTTTGTCTACTTTGATTGAGCAAAATAGTGATGCCGTAGATGTGAATTTTATCTCGCGAAACAATTTCAATAACAATGCTTATAGAGGTAATTTTAATCCTAGGCCTTTTCCTAGTAATTCCTCTAATAATTATGGTAATTCCTATGGTAATCCTTCTTATAATAATAATAGGAACACCTCTGATCTTGAGAATAATATTAAAGAATTTATCAATACTCAAAAAGTTTTCAATGCTTCGATGGAAGAAAGGTTGAATAAGATTGATGATTTGTCTAGAAGTGTTGATAGAATTTCTCATGATGTGGAAAATCTCAAGATGAAAAGTTTTGTGCCTAAAGTTGAGGAATCAATTAAAGCTCTTTATGTTTCTATGGATGAAAGTAAGAAAAGAACCGCTATGCTTAGAGATAGAAGAGAATTTTTAGAAAAGGCATTTTCTAGTGATTGCTTTCATAAAAGTGATGAAGATCTTAAAATGATTGGTGTTTCTTCTATTGATTCTTTGTTTAGTAAAATTAAAATTGATGAAAAAGGGACTGGAGAAGAGTCAACTTTAGTTAGAAGGCGTCCCGATAATTTGGAGGGTGAAAATCTTGTTGAAAATTTTGATAAAAGTGGGTTTGAAGAGGTCAAGACTTTAACTAGTGATGTGCCCACTATTTTGGATTACAAAGACTTTAATTATGATAGCTTCTCTTTGATTGATTGTATTTCTTTGTTGCAATCCATGATAAATTCACCCCATGCTTATGAACAAAATAAAGCTTTTACTAAACATATTGTTGATGCTATGATGAAAGCTTTGGAAGAAAAGTTGGAATTAGAAGTTTCAATTCCTAGAAAATTATATGATGAGTGGGAACCTACTATCAAAGTCAAGATTAAAAATTATGAGTGTTTTGCTTTATGTGACTTGGGTGCTAGTGTTTCTACAATTCCGAAATCTTTATGTGATGTGCTTGGTCTTACCGATATTGAAGAATGCTCTTTAAATTTGCACTTGGCGGATTCTACTATTAAAAATCCTATGGGAAGGATTAATGATGTTCTTATTCTTGCAAATAGGAATTATGTGCCCAAAGATTTTATTGTTCTTGATATTGATTGCAATCCGTCTTGTCCAATTATTCTTGGAGACCGTTTTTACGCACTATTGGTGCCGTGATTGATATGAAAGAAGGCAATATTAAATTTCAATTTCCACTAAGGAAGGGTATGGAACACTTCCCTAGAACAAGAATTAGGCCTCCATATGAATCAATCATGAGGGCATCTTATGGATCTCGAAACAAAGATGACAAAACTTAGATCCTTGCTTTATGCCTAGCTAGGGGCGTAAAACAATAGCGCTTGTTGGGAGGCAACCCAATGAATAAAATTTATTTTTGCTTTTTGCTTTATGTTCTTGAGTGTTTGCACAATTATGCTACTGTTATAATTATGTTTTTTTGTGTTTTAATTAGTGTTTGTGCCAAGTAAAGCCTTTAGGATTATGTTGGGTGATAGTTGATTTGATCTTGTTGGAAAATAGAAACTTTTGCTTCCAGTAAAACAAGTTTGAAAATTCACAGCAGAGACGAAAAATTCTGAATTTTTTTACACAAGATTGATATACAAATTTCCTATGTTTTCCTAATTTTTCAGAATTTTTGGAGTTTCAGAAGTATTCGAAATATCCAGATTTCTACAGACTGTTCTGTTTTTGATAGATTCTGTTTTCTTTGCGTTGTGTGCTTGTTTTGATGATTCTATGGTTTTCTTTGTTGATTTTTTGCCATAGAAAAGTTGGAATACAGTAGATATAATGCAAGAATAAAATATGAATTGGTTTGCTACAGTACTTATAGTAGTGATTTGCTTTCTTATACTAACGGATCTCACGAAGGTTTTGTTGAGTTTTGTGTGATTGAAGTTTTCAAGTTTTGGGTTATCTTACGATGGATGAAGGAATAAGGAGTAAGAAGAGCCTAAGCTTGGGGATGCCCATGGCATCCCAAGCTATTATCCAAATTGAAGCAACCAACTAAGCTTGGGGATGCCCCGAGTGGCATCCCCTCTTTCTTCTAACGACCATCGGTATTTTACTCGAAGCTATATTTTTATTCGTCACATACTATGAGTTTTGCTTGGAGCGTCTTGTATGATATGAGTCTTTGCTTGTTTTGCTTTGTGTTCTAAGTAATGAATCCTTACTGGACACACCTATTTGAGAGATCCAAAATTATGCCATGACTTGTTAGAATTGCTCTCTATGCTTCACTTAAATTTTTATGAGCTATGGATTTGCTCTAGTGCTTCACTTATATCTTTTTGAGCACGGCGTGCTTTAGTATTTTTGAAGAAATGCTCTCATGCTTCACTTAGATTTATTTGGGAGTTAGTAAAACTTTTAAGAAATTCTCTCTTGCTTCACTTAAATTAATTTGAGAGAAAGAAGTATTATGCTCATGATCTTCACTTATATTTGTTTGAGCTCATCAAAAGCAACACATGAAAATTAGTTCCAAAGTGATAGATATCCAAGAAGGATATAATAAAAACTTTCATGAAGATCATTGGACAAAATAAACTTGATTCCTTGTAATAGTTTTGAGATATGATGATGTGATATGTGAGTTATGTTGATGAGTAATTGTGCTTTAGTAAGAATATTGGTGTTAAGGTTTGTGATTCCCTATGCAAGCACGAAAGTCAATAGTCATGCAATGAAATTATATCCTACTTGTGGTGCTTTATTCGGTGTTAATTATGCTTAATGCTCGCTTATGAGATTATTCGTTTTTTGGTTGGTCGCTTCTCAATCTTTTGCTAGCCTTCATTTTGCACTAAGTATGATCACTACTTGTGCATCCAAAACCCTTTAAACCAGTTTTGCCACATGAGTCCACTATATCTACCTATATGCGGTATTCTTTTGCTGTTCTAAGCAAATTTGTATGTGCCATCTCTAATTTTCAAAATAAAACTTCTCTTTTGTGTGTTCGTACCGCTCGCAAGGCGGTGAGGGGTGGCTAATATTTTCCATGCTAGATGTGTTATTCTCACGATGAGTGTTTATTCACTTGTCATTGCACGAGAGTAAGGCAAATGTATTAGCGATGCCCAGTCCCGAAATGAAAAATGAATTTACTTTATGTTGTCAAATAATAAATTCCTTGGAAAGTGTTGGTATGGAGGGCACCCATGGATACGGCTAGCCATGGAAAGTGAAAGAAATGGTGGAAAAAGGAATAAACTTTATTTTCTGTTTGGGAACCGCCTATGATATATCTAGCATGGAAAGTGTTGGGAACTCTTAAGTCATTTTCGTTGGTGGGAAAAGCACACCTCCCAAAATGTTTTTATCTCTAAGTTTTTCGTTTTGAGCTCTGGCACCTCTACAAATCTCTACTTCCCTCTGCGAAGGGCCTTTCTTTACTTTATGCAATTTTTATTTTAAATTTGAGTCTCCATCTTCTCTTATAAAGCACCAACTAAGAGGCACTATGACCGTACTTGAGCATTGGGTGTAGTTAATATGCGAGTGTGTTTCATGAATGGATCAATGGTTGAGCATGATGGGCTAGGGATAACTTATTTTAGCGTTGATATTTTGAAAGACATAGTTGCTTGTTGATATGCTTGAGTATTTAAGTCATCATGTCAAAACTAGACTATTGCTTTGAATCATATAAAACTCCAAATGTACATGCTATAAAGGAAAGAATATGAGATGACATGTTAGGCAGCATTCCACATCAAAAAATTTGTTTTTATCATTTACCTACTCGAGGACGAGCAGGAATTAAGCTTGGGGATGCTGATACGTCTCCAACGTATCTATAATTTTTGATTGTTCCATGCTGTTATATTATCATTCTTGGATGTTTTACAATCATTTTATAGTCATTTTATATCATTTTTTGGTACTAACCTATTGACATAGTGCCAAGTGTCAGTTGCTGTTTTTTGCATGTTTTTTACATCGTAGGAAATCAATACCAAACGGAGTCCAAACGCAGGGAAACTTTTTGTGGATTTTTTGGACCAGAAGACATCCAGTGGGCCGGAGAAGCACCTGGGGGGGTGCTCCGAGGGGAGCACAACCCACCAGGGCGCGCCTGGATGCCCAGGCGCGCCCTGGTGGGTTGTGCCCACCTCGGGTGCCCCTCGAACCGCCTCTTTGCTTTATAAATACCCCAATTTTCCAGAAACCCTAGGGGAGTCTACGAAAATCAATTCCAGCCGCCGTAGAGTCCAGAACTACCAGATCCAATCTAGACACCATCATGGAGGGGTTCACCACTTCCATTGGTGCCTCTCCGATGATGCGTGAGTAGTTCTTTGTAGACCTACGGGTCCGTAGTTAGTAGCTAGATGGCTTCCTCTCTCTCTTTTGATTCTCAATACAATGGTCTCTTGGAGATCCATATGATGTAACTCTTTTTGCGGTGTGTTTGTTGGGATCCGATGAACTTTGAGTTTATGATCAGATCTATCTTTTTATCCATGAAAGTTATTTGAGTCTTCTTTGATATCTTATATGCATGATTGCTTATAGCCTCATGTTTCTTCTCCGATATTTGGGTTTTGTTTGGCCAACTTGATCTATTTATCTTGCAATGGGAAGAGGTGCTTTGTAGTGGGTTCGATCTTACGGTGCTTGATCCCAGTGACAGAAGGGGAATCGACACGTATGTATCATTGCTACTAAGGATAAAACGATGGGGTCTATTTCTACATAAATAGATCTTGTCTACATCATGTCATCGTTCTTATTGCATTACTCCGTTTCTCCATGAACTTAATACACTAGATGCATGCTGGATAGCGGTCGATGTGTGGAGTAATAGTAGTAGATGCAGGCAGGAGTCGGCCTACTAATCTTGAACGTGATGCCTATATAATGATCATTGCCTGGATATCGTCATGATTATTTGAAGTTTTATGAATTGCCCAACAGTAATTTGTTCACCCACCGTTTGCTATTTTTCTCGAAAGAAGCCACTAGTGAAACCTATGGCCCCCGGGTCTCTTTTCCAATATATTTGCTTTCAAGATCTATTTTGCTATTCGCTCTTTTTCTTATTTGTAACTTTTATTTTCAGATCTATTAAACCAAAAATACAAAAATACCTTGCTGCACTTTATTTTATTTGGTGTTCGATCTATCAATATTTACTACTCTCTCACGTCCGTTTGCCAATTTTTAGCGCCGTTGCCCGAAAGGGATTGACAACCCCTTTTACACGTTGGGTTGCAAGTATTTGTTATTTGTGTGCAGATGCTGTTTACGTAGTGTTGCTTGGTTCTTCTACTGGTTCGATAACCTTGGTTTCATCACTGAGGGAAATACCTACCGTCGCTGTGCTGCATCATCCCTTCCTCTTTGGGGAAATACCGACGTAGCTTCAAGCCGCATCAGCCGGCACCCGCGCCGTTGGCCGTGCCCGGGGCCAACGCCCGGGTTCGCCCCGGCGCCCGCTCATGGCTGTGCCCGAGTGCCCGCATGCCCGACCCGTTAGCCTCCCCCAGAGACACTGACTAGGGGGCCCCACGCCCCAGAACGTTTACAAAAAAAAGATAATAATAATAATAATCATTAATTATTTAGTTAATTAATTATGTTAACTAAACTAATTGAATCTAGTTAACCTAATCTTTTAGTTAGACTAATTTAACCCTGTTTAGTTAGTCTGAGTCAATGACGACCGGGCCCCACCTGTCAGTTTGACTGGTCAACGGTTAATGTTGACCACTGATGTCATGCTGACGTCATGATGACGCAATAAACATTTTCAAATTAAATTAAATCTGTTATTTTCAGAAATTGATTAAATCTTTAAAAATTCATATAAAATAATCCGTAACTCGGATGAAAATACTTTGTACATGAAAGTTGCTTAGAACGACAAGACGAATCTGAATACGCAGTCCATTCGTTCGCCACATGTCCCTAGCATAGCGAACATGCAACCGTCCCCCTCCGTTTCATCTGTCCGAAAATGCCTAACACCGGGAATACTTTCCCAGATGTTTCCCCCTTCACCAGTACCGCCTAGTACCACGTTAGATCACACCTAGCACCGTTTATTGCCATGTCATGCATCTGTTTGCGTTGTATTTATTGTTTCTTCCCCCTCTTCTCTTCGTTAGACTTCGAGACTGACGCCGCTGCTGCCCCGATCGACTACGGTGTTAACGACCCCTCCGTCTTGCCAGAGCAACCAGGCAAGCAAACCCCCCTTGTTCATCCCGATATCGCCTACTCTTTCCCTCTACTGCTTGCATTAGAGTAGTGTAGCTGTTACTGCTTTCGGTTAATCCTATTCTGCTGCATAGCCTGTCTTTGCTACTACTATTGACACCTTTACCTGCAATCCTAATGCTTAGTATAGGTTGCTAGAATTACATCAGTGGCCCTACATTCTTGTCCGTCTGCCATGCTATACTATCGGGCCGTGATCACTCGGGAGGTGGTCACGGGTATATACTATATACTATCACACTACTTATGTTACTGTTCGGATGTGGGGGTTGAAGGGGCAGGTGGCTCCATCCAGGTTGTGATGGTCCTGGGTTCCCGACTGGGCAGGTTGTGACCACCTAGGAGACAGGTGGGCCTGGTCCCTGGTCGGCGTCCGCGGATACATCAATTAACACGCTTAACGAGATCTTGGTATTTGATCTGAGTCTGGCTATGAGCCTATACGCACTAACCAACTACGTGGGAACAGTTATGGGCTCTCGATGTCGTGGTATCAGCCGAAGCCTTCTTGACGTCAGCGGTTGAGCGGCGCGCGCCGGATTGGACTGGAACGCCTGCACTTGTATTAAGGGGGCTAGGTCTACTTTCGGCCGCGTTCGCAACGTGTAGGTGTGCAATTGGCGATGGGCCCAGACCCCTGTGCGCTTAGGATTTAGACCGGCGTGCTGACCTCTCTGTTGAGCCTACGTGGGGCTGCGACGTGTTGATCTTCCGAGGCCGGGGATGACCCTGGAAAGTGTGTCCGGCCAGAGTAATCAAGCATGTTGGGCAATGTGGTGCACCCCTACAGGGAAGTTTATCTATTCAAATAGTCATGTCCCTCGGTAAAAGGACGACCCGGAGTTGTACTTCGACCTTATGACAACTAGAACCGGATACTTAATAAAACACACCCCTTACAAGTTCCAGATACAACCCGGTGATCGCTTTCCCACAGGGCGACGAGGGAAGGATCGCCGGGTAGGATTATGCTATGCGATGTTACTTGATGCTGCACTTGCTACTCTCTTCTACATGCTTCAAGATGGAGGCTGCCAGAAGCGTAGTCTTCGATAGGACTAGCTATCCCCCTCTTATTCTGGCATTCTGCAGTTCAGTCCACAGATACTACCCATTTCATTGATACCAATGCATATGTAGTGTAGATCCTTGCTTGCGAGTACTTTGGATGAGTACTCACGGTTGCTTTGCTCCCTCTTTTCCCCCCTTTTCCATTCTTCCCGGTTGTCGCAACCAGATGTTGGAGCCCAGGAGCCAGACGCCACCGTCGACGACGACCCCTACTACACCGAGGGTGCCTACTACTACGTGCAGGCCGCCGACGACCAGGAGTAGTTAGGAGGATCCCAGGCAGGAGGCCTGCGCCTCTTTCGATCTGTATCCCAGTTTGTGCTAGCCATCTTATGGCACCTTGTTTAACTTAATGTCTGTACTCAGATATTGTTGCTTCTGCTGACTCGTTTATGTTCGAGCACTTGTATTCGAGCCCTCGAGGCCCCTGGCTTGTAATATGATGCTTGCATGACTTATTTGTTTTTAGAGTTGTGTTGTGATATCTTCCCGTGAGTCCCTGATCTTGATCGTACATGTTTGCGTGTATGATTAGTGTACGATTGAATCGGGGGCGTCACAACTTTGCATGTTATGCTTCCTTCAATGCCTTTGCCATGCAATTGTGACCCTTGCTTGCACTTACATATGATTCACCATTCTACTACTACTATGTGTATTTGCATGCTTGGTGGAGATACTTGTTGCTATGTGTATTTTACGATGATCACTTGCTTGGTTGCATCACCCATGATCCATTCTTGCTTGTTTCATTGGGTTGATAACATATATGTTCATGCCTCTCATAAGATTTATCTTGATCATTGTCAATTGTCTCCATTAGTTGCCTCTCTCATATCCACTTGTAGTGAGTGCAACCATGCTATGCTTGTTGATCTTGGAGACTTGGACATCTTACATGTGTCGCATGCTTGTTTGTTTAATCTTAATGTCTTTGGTTGTTCTAGCATCTTATGCCTACATACCATGCCCTACACCCTTGTCCTTTCTTATGATAAGAATGTTGAAAACACTTGTTGGGTAACTCACCACACGAATAGGTTTTGCATTTCTGCTAACCTCATTTGTTTTTCCGAGTGTTTGTCATGTTCTTTCGTTTTAAAGGATTCACAAGATGGTGCCGTCATGAGAAATTGTCATGCGAAGGCATACACGATGTGCAACACCAACATATTTGGACACCTCCCAAAGGTGAACTCCTTCCTTTTGAGTCATCCTCACATAGACATATTGGATGGGCCATACTTTCATTGTTGTTTGCTCCTTGTCTACATGATACATATATTGGATGGAGGCGCGACATTGGAGATTGACCCTATGGACCATCAAGTTGAGGAGTGCTCGGACTTAGTGAATGCACCTACTTTGGAAGCACCACCGGAACACCACTTATGCATCGCCATTGAGCCATGTTTCCATGGTGATGAGGTTTACGATCCGCGGACGGATCTCTCCCAAGGGGAAGGGGGAGATGATGCGGAGCATCCCTCCATCATCCCCATGGACTCTACTACAACTCATCACGCACCACGAGGAGGACCCATGACAAGAGCTCGCGCACGCGCCCTCGAGATCGAGGTTAACTCTTTCCTCTTCGAACATCATTCGGATTCACATGAGAATTGGGTTCTACCTCAAAGAGAAACGTTATGCATTCTTAGGTACCACGGAGATGATCGCGAGGAAGCATGGAGGGATCACCAAGTCCACACGGAGACCCAAAGAGAAGAAGGAGGAAAAGGAACCCCGAGACGCGGAGGACCGGAGACCTCCTCGACACCCCGGGTGCCCGGACAAGATGACCCCAGGTGCCCGAACATGCAGCCGCGGGGAGGGCAAAGCCCTTGGACACCCCGGGTGCCCGAGCCCTCAGCCCTCGGGTGCCCGGCCTCCTACAGCCACCAGTCGATGACCGCCTGACTGGTCCGGGTGCCCGGGCCATCACCCCCGGGTGCCCGGCCTCCCCTGACGCCGGCCCCTATTTGGTCCGGGTGCCCGGCCTTTGGCCCCCGGGTGCCCGGCCATCTCTTGGAGCATCCCCTCCAGGTGCCCGGGCCCCTTTACCCCGGGTGCCCGGACCCGTCCGGCTGTGCCTGTGTGCACTATGGGCAAAAGACCCTTGTACCCCCGTTTTTCCCCAATTCGTCCCTAGCCTATAAGTACTCCTCACCTAGCTTGTTTTTAGGGTTAGCAAAATATTGGATAAACATTTAGAGAGCTTTGCTCATCTACCCCCTCCTCTTGGAGATCAAGACCCCTCTTGGGAAGAATCCTAGAGGATTATCAAGGCCTCCTCTTGGAGAAGATCATCACCAAGACATCATCTCCTTTGGAGTGGGAAGAACTTTTACCCTAGTGCTATTTTCCTTGAATTGTTCTTGTATGCTTGTGGATCTCATGTATGCTACTCTAGTGGGTGTGTGATTTGGGTTTGTTTGAGCGATTCTCTTCTTGTGTTCTTGTGTGTTCTTCACTTCTCCCTCCCCCCTCCAAGTGTGAAAAGATCTCATCTAGGGTTCCACCCTACAACACTGCCATAGACCGAGCGTGCGGCACCACCGCGACCAGAGGACCACACCGAGGTGCCAGTGACAGGGGCTACCGAACCGGCGACGAGGAGCTCCGGCATTGCATCGGACCGACACAATGTACTATGAGCAGAATGGCGCCACCACATGTGCCACCAATGATGCGAGCTTTGGCCACGATATTTGACTAGGATAATGACCTTGTATGCCGTTGTCAAAATGGAGAGAAAGCTCGAAACTGTTATGAGATCTCGAAGAAGGCAGAGGAGTCCAAAGTCTAGACTCCAAATGAAAAATCACAGTGATTGATCTTTGGATAGTTTTTTGTAAGCCAAGAACCGTAGAACAATAGTTCTACCTTCATTCCTTTATTTAAGGTGTATTATTCTCAGCACGGTGACCAAGGTACATAATTATGAACTATTTAGGACGAAATTACCCTTGTCTAATTCGTAGATTAGCGAGAGAGATGGTTTCCTTTTCTTTCTCTATAAGGAGAGATACATGCAATCAGATGATAGATACTTTCCTTTTTCTGAAGGGCCAAGATCGGAATTACGAGGAATTAGAACAAATGCACCTTACATTGTGAAATTTTATCAAAAAAAAAAAACAAATACACCTTATATAAAGAAACGGAGAGGTATTTCATAGCATAGAGAAATAGATCTTTGGATAGTAGAACTGATAGTGATAGAAATGAATTTCATAACATAGAGAAAGCAGAGTACACTCAAGGACGAGTGAACCAGATTTTGTATTTAGTTTTCAAAATACTACTCGTAAGATTTTGGTCGACCAACGGTAGATGTTTTAGTTGGAAAGAAGCCACATCCCTTTCTTTCCTGATTCAGCTTCAAAATTTTAGGCGACTTTACCTGATAGTACATTGAAGTTGCCATTATCTTTTTATAAACACAGCGTTTCCTTTTATGTCTCCGCGTGAATTGTATTTCTGTTGTACTTATATAGTTGCGATTTTCTTTTTATTGCGCGGACTTTATATTTTCCAGTTGATCTCCAAAGCCCTCCGCTCTAAACCCTCGGCTCGTTCGCTCCCAATGGCGGCGATCGCCACCCATGTGCACCATCCACCGGCAGCCCTCTCACGCTGCGGACCGCCGTCCAACCCCTTCCTCCGCTTTGCCCCCTCGCCGTCCGTGCTCCTCCGGTCCCGCGCAGCGGCGACGCCTCGGCTGGCTCCCATCGGCGCGCGCGGCAAGGATGACGACCCCATCTCCTACCCGGAGCCCCGTAAAACCTCGCTCGGTCTCTCCCCCATGCTCGTCGCCGTGGCAGCGGCGGCGACCCCTCAGGCCGCGCTGGCCCTGTCCGGCGGCTCCTGCGGCGGGTGTGACGACTCCTCCAGCTCTTCCTCGTCCTCCACTTCCTCGTCCTCGTCCTGCGATGACTCCACTACTGACTCCATAGATTGGTCATCCACGTCCTTCTCCTCTAAGCCGAAGAAGAAGGAGGGGGCGGAGGCGACTCACGAGTCGGTCGGCACAGCGGCGGCTCCTCCGTTTGGCTGGAACTCGGACCTATGGTTCTGGGGCACCTTCGCCTTGGGATCCGCCGGCGCCGTTGCCCTATTCGTCGCCTTGCAGAAACTGCTGGGCGAGAAGACCGCCGTGGTTAAGCTCCAGGTTCGATCTCTCCTGATTACGTAATCCAAATGCAGTGTAGTTTAGGACCTCAGTTCCTTGATCACTGATTACTTACGGCTATAAATGTAATTGTATAATTCATTGGAATTGCTCATGAGTCAGGTTGCGCTGCGTGATACGGCGATGGTAAGATCAGTCCAAAAGGATCTGAATTCCATTGCTGAGAAGGTGGAGGGTTCGAACCGATGGTGGTATAAGTTCATATTGACCGGTAATTAAGACCGCCAATTCTGAATTATTGCGTTTTTATGCTTCAGTGCCTCGTTGACATGTCTCCAGTTTGTTATAATAATAGTAAGGCCATGCTATTTGTCTCTAGGTTCGTTCTGTTCAATGGCTTCCATGTTCATTGTTCTAGTTGCGTGTGTCTCCTTTGTTTAGTTTATGCTTTTGAAATACTACTTCACATTTGAATTTTATTCTCTCCTCAAAAGTAGAATTTTAGTCTAATCAATCATAGTATATGTAAAAATATATATAGGAAAAGTAGCAATGTAACCAGTCAGGTGTCTCTGGTTATGAAGTGCAGTGGCAAATTGGAACTGAATTTAAATGGATCATTATAAACAAGAAATCTGGATGTGCACTTAATTTATTGCAAATAGGTTGGTGATAAACATGTATTTGTTTTGACGAGATGACCATCTATTTTTCTGTGCATATATAGATACATGTCATTTAAAAATTGCCAAATATTAGTAGTCACTGAAACTAAGCTTATTTGTATTCAGAATAAGGGATATAGGGGTATAGAGTGTCTAGATACCTATTAGTGCACACAAATGTTGTTCAAGCACTTGAATACATAGTAACGCATATCAGAACATAAGCTACAAAGTTGCCCATCAGTACTAAGCTTATTTACGTACCTTCTATTTTAGATATCGGAAGATTAGCATTAATACTGCTACTTTGTTTGGTCTATTCTGATGATTCACCATTTTGCAGAGACCATGTATTCCTTACGCCGTCACCAGCATTGTTGCATCTCTTCATGCTTATCAGTAAGAAAGCATATAAGTTATTAAAACCTTTGTTGATACAAAGTATACACTCTATTATTTATATAACCTTTGAGTGTTGACACTTATATATACATGCGGCTGCTTCTTGTTGTGATGACGATTTATATCAGGTATGCACGTAACCCTGCAGAGTAAATCACTGAATCCTGCAATTTCTATTCCATCTACTTTAGGTTGTCACGACAAACATAGAGGGTTCTTGGAAGGAGCATTTTGACAGGATTTCTGCGGAGGAGAGGAGCAAATTTGATGAAGAAACACTTTCGAACTCGAACGGGGTCAAACAAAAGAAAACCTACTCCATGAAAACAGATGGCAGCAGAAACGAGTACATAGTGGTATGTTCCACAGAAAATTCTTCCATTTTTTTTGGTTATCCTGTATTTAGTTCTAAGTATGTTCTATCACATGTTGGTTCCGTGATTGTTATGAACTGAAGCTTTCCTTTTTCTTTTCTGGCGAAACATGGATGCCTCACACTATTGTGATGATTTGAGAGTTTTTCTTTTTCTTTTTGATGATTTCTGAACTCTCCAGGTAACCATTCTCATTGCTGCTAATGGAACAATAAATCTCTCTGTGGCGATCAAAAGCCCTGCAGATCTGGAAGCGGTAATGGCAGGGCTCAACTCTACGCCTGCAAGTGAACTTCGGGTATGCAGGCCGTTTCCTTTTTGTTCAATAAATTAGCGAATCAGTCGATGAGTTCATCTGATGTTACATTTTAGTTTGCTGCTTTGCTTATTGGTCACACTGTTTCAGGGTGTTCGAGTCATGTGGACCCCTCAAGATGCGGATGACGTTCTCTCAGAAGAGAGGATGCGGAAGGATTACCCATACCTGAAGCCCTTTGCGTGATGACGAGCAGACAGAGTTCTGCTGCTCATCGTGCCTTTGGATGGGGGGTGATGGTCACCATGTAACCCTGGCCCTTTTCTAGTTATAAGAACACAAGCAAGTGATAGGTTAACATAGGTGATGGAGTAATGGTCATGCACTCATGCTACCGAGTATGGATCGCAATGTTAGGCTTTTTGTTTCTGTTTTTAACAATCACTACCAGAAACTGAAATTTTTCTGTGAGCCCAAAACCGATAGGAAAATAGGGTGTACCGACAGGAAAAGTATTTCCTTGTCGGCCACCCGTCAGGGTTAGCGGTCAGGGATAGCTTGACAGGGAAAATAAACTATGCCCCGACAGGAACTATATCCTGTCAGATTTTCACATTTCCCTGACGGATTTGGCCCTACAGGGTTATATAGGCGTCAGGTTTGGCAAACCAGGGAAATAGTATATCCCTGTCAAACATAACCGTCAGGAAAAAAAGAAACCCAATGAACAAATTTTTTTTGATGGTTTTATACATAGCTATTCCATAACTCAGAATATTTAGAACATAGAAACATCATTATCAATTGTTTCCATCAACCAGAGATACAAATTCACATGTCTTCACATACAGTTCCATAGAATTTACATACATGAATCGAAGGTCAATGAAAACAGAGGTGCAACATCTAAAAACACACAAGTGCATCAACTAAATATACACAAGAAGAGACCTCATTTTCTACAATCTTTTGTTGCAGCTTAAGTTGCAAGCTTCTCTTCAAGGTTACCCTGCAGTGGACATATAATTGAACTTGTAAAAATGTGAAAGTGTCAGGAACAATATCTATAAGATATAATAAGCATAATCTATTTGGTATCTCAGTTTCTCGCAATAACATTGGCATATATACCCAACTTGTTTTTGTCTCATCAAAGTTACCCACTTCTACAGCTTATAGACTAATAATGGGGTAATTTTTTCTACCGTCATATCTCAGATTTGATACAAATCATGCAACTGACAAAATCCACTTAAATGACAACCTGAGCACATGCTACTGGATTAGTTTGACAGAATTATCAGCTAACTTCCTAAGCAGATAAGTCATTAGAGACTTCTTGCAAGAAATCACACTAACTAATTGGTATGTGCATTAATTATTGCAAATTAACCCAAATTTTGGACACCCAGCGATGTCTATGAGTTGGCTAGTCATGTTTCATGTTCTTGAGCAAAAATGACACTGAGAGCATATTTCCTATCCTATAATGGCAAAACGTATCTTTTATCTCAAAAAATGTTTTAAAAAGTTAGGGGATTAAACTTTTTTTCATTTAGCATATCCTAAGTTAATCCCTCAAATCAACTTGACCTCACATGGAAATGGAAGCCTCTTTGCATCTCATCATCTTCCTCATTCTTCCTTCTTCTTTCATTCATGTGGCCAATATGTCCGTGAACTAGCTAGGGCCTAGGATAGATGATCCACAAAAGTAATTTGATAAAGGCTTACTGAACGCACATGCACATGCGAAGTAGTCAAGAAGGTAGACGAAATTCTTCCTTCACCAGCCACGTTTTGGGCACTTCTTCTGAATTGGTTCTTCTCATCTTCCTTCTCCTAGTGACATGCTGGTGTGGTCTGAAACGCAACGAATCATCAGAATCGGTGCCAACGGTCATATTTCTCTGTGCATAAAAGATGTAGGTGATGTTTCTCCTCTGTAGGAGCTAGTCCGCTCGTTTTGTTGCTCTGCTTGTGTCCGTGACGACAGGGAGGAGCGCCGCCTGGCCAGGGACGCCAGGGAGAAGCGCCACCGTGGTTGTAAACGACAAGGAAGACAAAAAATAAAAATAAAACTTCACTGGAATCTCGTCGGAGATGGTGAGGGGAAGGAGGCGGTGCTGAGGGGAGGTGCCACGAGCGGAGGGGTGGGCCGGGGCGGCGGGCAGCAAGGTGGGAAGTAGTGGGTGCAGGCGGCACAGTCGTCTCCCTACTTATTCTGAGAGTTGCCCTTGTTGGAGGAAATATAAGCTACAGGGTGGCCTTTTAAGGGATGAAAGTTACTCCCTCCGTCCCAAAATTATTTTCTTAGATTTGTCTAGATACGGATATATCTAACGCTAAAATATGACTAGGTACATCCGCATCTAGACAAATGTAAGACGAGAATTTTGAAACGGAGGGAGTATAATTTTAAGGAGTAAGACGTCCAGGGGATCCACTAGCTAAGGGATTAATTTTGTACGCGAAAAATTTTCCTCTCAAATATACAGCTTTTAGGGGATCTACTAGAGATTCCCTAAGAACAATGTGCTACTGCATGGATAGCACTATAAAAGTGGTCGTTCCGAGCAAGGATAGATTCCAAAATGTAAATATTTGGCTGCCAATGTCTTCGAGTTTTTTATTTGATACTCCCTCCGTCCCAAAATAAGTGTTTCAAACTTAGTGCAACTTTGGACTAAAGTTAGTACAAAGTTGAGACACTATTTTGGGACGGAGGGAATACTTGAGAATCATGTACGTAAATTTGTTTCAAAGGGTATTTTAAAAATTTTATAGTTTTTCCCCATCTCGTAGAATAAATTAGTAGTCTAAATTGTGTTTTATATAACATGTCAATGTCTAAAACCAAGCTTATACGGAATTACTTCCTCTTTTTTATATGGCGTAGTTTGATTGGTTAAGACAACCATTTGATCAACAGTTAGTCTATTAATATGTATATGGGATACAATAACACATTTAAATAAGTACATTTTAATATCTTTCTTTACCTACTAGTAAACATGCCCGTGCGTTGCAACGGGAAAACAAAAAGCACCCGATCCCAACGCACAGGTCCACGCCCTTTATTTCAATGTGGCACCCCATCTATGTCAGCACTTATCCTCCCCCAGTCGAGATCTCCACTGTGTTCACCACCTTATTTAAGTGTGATCATTCAATACGACATGGAAATACCCCTTTAGCAAAGAAAAATAGACACGATGTCGCTTTATTTTATCGCATTGAAAAAGACTATCCATATCCTATGTACCTAACCCTTCCAGGGGATTCTGTGTCAGAAAGCACGGATATTTATTTCATTCCATATCAGTATATTAGTAAATTTGTCACATATACACTGTTTGTCGAACCAATTCCAATAATAATCAATAGACATGCATATCTCTGGAAAGAAAAGGAACACACATGCATACAATGGAAGTGTCTCAAGGGCCAAACTATTCTGGAAACTATCATAGCAGAAATCATATTTTTCTAAATCTGGACTAAAAGGGGATGCACGCACACTTATCTTGGCTTGATCGCCTGCACAATCGGATCTTACTACTCGACATTGGTATTGTTTGATGCTTCCCATCGAACATCAGGCAATTTGTGATTCACCATTGCCCTAGGGACTCGACATCCCAGCTATCTTGCTCTGGCAGCTTACTGGTAGCAGACCAAAATGCTTGGATGCCTGCTCTGGAAGTTGTTCCAAATTTGTGCAACTCCCTAGGTGGACTCATAGAAGGTTGAACAATGTTTTATTAATCAGATACAGCATCCGTAAACTTAAAAAAAATGCATAAACAAAATCTACCTCATTAGGTGCATCCTTTTATGATTCTTGGCAGTTAGGTGAACACAGAGATAATAAGAAACATACGAAACTGGCTTTTTAAACTTGCATTATTGCAGTATGCAAGAAATTGATGTCTGATGATATTGTCCCCAAGTGGTCTAGGATAACTTGATGATCTAACAATGCACTAAGTGATTATGTAGAGAATTATAAATTCGCCAAATTCTTAAATCAGTATTTTAATCAAACAACATTTGTTAATTTGGAACTTTTGATATTGTTGATTGTTCATAAGTCTATTTAGTTAGAGAAGGTTCTCAATCGGATTCCCATCCCTCTTTCATTCAATTAGGTTCAGCAAATTCCTGTTATTACCTTGACAGTGCCCACTGCTGGACAGAGTTAATATTTTTGGCAAGAAATCTCTGTTATAAATGGTCCAAATTTATCTATATGTATTATGTATATCCCCAACAATAGAAAAAACATTCTGGTCCTTTTCCTCTCTAGCAAATCTTCGTCAGTGATAGGGATATGCCAATGACCTTTCTCTGATTTCTGAGTTTCAGAGGTAGAGGCTGGAACAATTAGAAAGTCAACAAAGGGCTAGATGAATCTGACTGAAAAACTAAAAACAACAGAATATCTTGTTGTGCATAAATCATCAATTATATGCCCAATTAGTACTGTCCAGTTAAAGGTCGAAGCTAGAATTATAGATCTTACAACTGTACTTCCGAAAAGAACCATTCAATGTCAGACTTTTATCATTGCTAAATGTCAGGATCTCATATCATACAATCATAATCCTTATACCAAATTAGTGAACGAATAAAATAACTACAATTTGGAGCTTCAAGTAAAGCAAACGGTTAACTTAATTCTCTAGTCGACGGCCATGTTGGTACCTGAAGAATCACCCTTCCCCTGCTGTTAGTTCAGCACCTTGGTCCCTCGTTCTTGGCGCAGCATCCGATCCCCAATCTCCAACCCGGTAGCCAATTCTGGTCAACAAATAGTAGCATGGAATACTTTTACAACTAACTTAGAATCAGACAAGAAGACATGCTTACCATGTTGGCGTATATGACACTGGAACCACTCATGCAACCATTGTCTAGATGTGTCTCTTTCGGTTCAAAACTGTGAATTTCAGAGATGCGCTTCTCTGAAAGCATAAAGATGCCATATCAGACTCAACACCTGGCTCAACAAATCATACAGTTCGGTGCAAGTATTTATACTGCTTTCATGTGCAAATTCAAGTGAGAGTAGTATATTGGTAATCTATATTTCAGATGGAAACAGGAAAACGGAAGTGTGATTTTAGAGGTGAATACCTTATCCTCCACCTCATGGATAAAACAGTCGCCGTCAGATGCGTGGTGAAGAGGTGGCCACCATGCGATCAATGCAAACAGAAACAAGCACACCACTGCCCATCATATTTTGGGGGAAAATATACAGCAGTGCTCTCCGGCGTTCATCCTTTGTTCTGTGTTTTCTTTTCACTTCTTCTTTGCCATTTTGGTTCTTGTCAGGCGACGTGAAAAATCGACGAAGGGAAAAACAAAGTAAAGTAAGAAAAGGGGCAATAGACGCCATGGCGTGAGCTGTGAGCACAACAATTCCTCTCACCGAATTTTTACAGCTTGGTCGAGCTTTCACTTGGGCTCCTTTTTCACCACATGCCGACATCATCATTGGCTGCGCGGCGGTGTCGGTGGCGGCGGCGCGGCCGCAGAAGGCATCCCGGCAGACGGCACTGCCACCGCGGATGACGAAGTGGGCCACTGACCGCGTGCTGGACGCCGGCACGCGGTTTTCCTCGCACAGGAACTCCCTGGAGCACGCCCGCTCTCTCCCGCTCGTAGTCGTGCACCAGCATGTCCGTCGAGGCGCCCTCCTCCTTCCGAGCCCGCGCCAGCACGCCCGCGGTGAAACCGCCAACATCCGACCCGGCGACGACGCCGCGTACCTGCCATCATGAAAACTGAACGAGATTCAGGGAGCTGCTTCTTTCGCTTGAGCGAGAAATCTGATTCCCCCAAAACGAAAATTGGATCTTGGATGCCCACCCGCGCGGGCCGTCGACGAGGATGACGTCCCAGGCAACGTCGTAGAGCTGGTTGGGGAGGTCGTTGATGGTGGCGAGGCGGCAGGCGGAGAAGAGCAAGTTCTGGACGGGGCGGCACTCGGCGGCGCGGGCGGCGCACGCGGCCTCGAGGAGGTCCGGGAACCCGCGGACCGTGGTGGTGTAGGCCACGTATTAGGCCTCCAGCCCCGGATGCGAACACGTACCCCGGCAGCCCCGGCTCCGCCTCCCCGCCTCGCGACCGCATCTTCCGAGCGTCGAGTCGCCTCGCCGCCGCCTGATCGAGTTAAATACACCACGGGTTTCTTAACTTGTCCTGTTCGGTCAGTTTGATGGCTGAAGTTGTAAAATACACGAAAGTGGTGCTCTAACTTGTCCAACCATGCAAATACGGTGCCTCCTAGTACTATATTCGAGTGTACGTCTTGTCTGTGTGGCGTGCCAGCGTGGCGGCCGCCCAAATCTCAGTGGCTGGAAGTGGACGAGTGATTTTTTATTTTTGCCGGGATGAAAATTTGAACCTGGGACATCCTGCTTTATGCAATAACATGCTGGCCAGCCGGCCAAACTAAATTATACGTTGTAGTATCGAACCCAATAAGAGTCGCCACAATGGCGCATCCTCGCGCGTGCCACGTCATCCCAGGCGCACTGTGCGTGCCAGCCAATGGCGAGAGAAGGCGGGCGCGCGGAGGGGATTCGACCTCAACCACGCCTACGGCAACGGCGAGGGCCTCCGCTCGTAGGTCTCCGTCTCGCTGCTCGTCCGGGAGGCTGCACGCGGAGGGAATTCGCTGTGGGCGAGGTGCCGTGGATCGGCAAGCGAGCGCTCGGGACGAGCAGGACCTTTTCTTCTCCGGCCTCTTAGCAGTTGGGATCCTCTGTCTTCTCGCCGTGGCTAGGGTTGTCGCCGTCGCCGCCCCTCCCCATCTTGATTCCTCTAGTGCCGGCCTCGACCCGCTTGGCGATAAGGCACTAGTACTTCAGCTCCTATGCCATCCATGATTGACAGTGATCAGGTACGTGCCATGCTCCTCCTTGTCATCTCTCTTTTCTGATACATACTCATGGATCTGTTTTTGTGTTCTGGCCCTTGCTATGTCGTTGATTTTGAATGTCTATATGCAGTGGTAGATGGATGGATTAATAGATATGTTGAACCTATACATTTTGTATTACCTAGATGGATTAATCAATGTGCTTGCTTTTTTTTTCTTGATGTGTCCCAGCTATGCATCTTCTTTCCTTGCTCATAGTATTTTCTTGTGTGCTGATGGCTGCAATTATATCTGATACAAGTTGTCCTGCTTGTGGTGGTTGCCCAGATGCCAACAACGCATGGGAGTGGATGTCATCACCCAGTGACGTGTCTCCTTGCCGAGGTGGCCCTGCTGCTGGTCGACGAGCTTGCTAGCGGCCACGCATGCCTTGAAGTGACTTCCTTCTCTTTGCTGAGCTTCCTGGTAAAGACCTTTACCAATACGATGTATGGACTTTACATGAAGTTTTATTTCCCCGCTGTAGTTTCATTTTGTAGTTTTTGATTCAATAGTCTTGTATAATAAGGTCCCTATTACTCCAGTGGTCACACTACGTGTTGTGATGGCCGAACTTGTTAAGCTATATAGATATTCTCAATTAGATGGACGTCTACCAGCCTATGAAAAGACATTTGAAATTACTTTGCAAGACGGAGACGAGATATGCAGCAACGCATTCTGGCTCAGGGGCAGCGCCCTATTTAACTTCCATGGCCTCTCTCCCTAAGTTTTTTGGTTAACCGGGCTATTAGATTACTTATCAAGAGTCATTTTCACTTGGCTACATTTTTTTATTTGTCAGGCTTACTTCAACAATTCCATTGATTGAGTTCCCCTACCATTTGTAAGTTCATCGATGGCTTACTTGTCAGGGAAGAAAGGGCTAGAAGGGCCTTGTCGAAGAGCCAAGAATTGTTGATTTGTTGGCATATCCTTTACTTCACTGATTTAAAAAAAAATCGATGGGTGGTCTATATTAACAAGTATCATTCCCGCCTACCTTGCAATTGTGGCATCACCATGAAAATATGTTTGGTGTGACTATCAGATTGCTATGCTCCCTGAGATCTTTCATGGTTTAATGCTATCCAATGTAACTTTCCTCTTTTAAGCATGGAGTAGCATATGAACTGAGGCTTAACTTTTGTGCATAATCAGATACCCTTGTCTTGAGCGGTAGAAGGTATAGCTTTATTAGCAAAGGATTTATTTTTCCGAATCTCTCTGTTCTTCAATTTGAGGTATTTCTCAGTGAGGTTGGTGCCGGTTGAGTGTCATAAATTTATGTTCTGCTCTCTTGCATTTGGATGCCCACGTCTAATCCTTATTGTAGGATACTTCTATATATTTTTTGGAAGAGTGAGATACCCCGGATCAAAGAATTAACCTTGATTTGGTTCTTATTGAATCAGATAGCCCAGTGCAGACACTGATTCTAGATTATGGTTGGACCCTTTGTTGTTCGTTGAACCCATAATTCCTCCCATAGTTCTTCCTCAACCATGGTCGGGGGCGGGATGGACCTACACATCCATCAAGGTAACTAGCGGGGGTGGTGTTCACGAATCGGGGCAATACGAGATAAGATCGATTACGAGGGTTGTGCCTTTGCAGCAGGTGTTTTGGATGGGAGGGACATCCAAGTTCTATTCTTGTATTTGATCTCTTTTTTGATAAGCTGCAAGTGATTGCTATCATCATGAACATTAGGCTCGTCAGTATATACTCACAAAATCTGGTCAAACTGACAATACTGGTACATCAATACTATTTTGGTTATATCTCAACAACAATTTATCTGAATTGAGCAAACTCAGTCCATTTGGAAAGATATCAACAAGCTTAACAAAACTGATTTTGGTGTCATCTCGAAATTATGTACAGATTAATACCAGTTTTCAGAACACTAATCTTGTCCAATGATTCAGTCATCGGAAGCAATTCTATGCACCTACTTAGATCAGCAAACTGCATATTTAGGAACTAGGGACTGTCAAAGAGGTTATCCTTATGTTGTAGAACAGAGATTCGAAATCAGTTGATAGGTCCAGATCCAGTCAGGCAGTCCTTTTCGTTTCTCTCTTTCTATTCCTTCGTGTCCTTATTCCTCCGTGTCCTGATCCTTCTCTTTCTCCTTGCTGCTTGTGCTATGCTGCAGCATCAAGCAAACCTCCTGGGTGAGGCTTCCTTGTACAACAGCAAGCATCATCTCTGTGTGCTCCAGATTCTCTTATAGCACCTCCTGCTGCTTGTCCTTGCCCGGTAGCAAGCCTAGCAGGTAGCATCAACACAGGAAGGTGAGGTTGCCAGCGGCCAGTGGGTGGCTGCTCCAGCAAGAAACTAAAAGAGCCTATCATGTGGCAACAGGACTTAAGGTGGAGGCACACTATATTTTTTTACTATTACATGAAATTCCACTAACACCTGCATCTGCTCTCTGTTCTTTGCTATTTTTGTCTGTAACCCTTTTGGTTGTGCTAAGTAGCCCCTTCATGTTTTTCTTCAACTACGGTTGTTCTTGTGCAGGGTATATGGATTTGCTTGAGAAGCCCACACAGAGCCGACAGTTGAGGTAATTCTTTCTTTGCTTTTTCCAAAGGCATCTAGAAGGTTTTCTTAAAGGCTTCTATCTTAGTCCTCTCAGTCTGAGATATTCAAAGCACTTGAAAGAGCAAGACTACTCGATGGAAGTAGGAAAGATTAATGATATTCTGGGTGTGGAAGAATCAACAATGGAGTTCTGCTACTAAACAGGTAACTGCATATGTGTAGGTGCCTCATTGTTGGACTGCCAGCTCACACATGATAATTATGCTTACATTACTAATAGTACTGGCTCGTATATGTTCTAGATTTATTGTTGTCTCTTATTTTTATTTTTAAGTACCAGTTTCAAGTCTCTATACAAAAATCATGTCTTTTGAATTAGTATTGCTACTGTTTATAGAATGCCATGTGCAGAAGTACATGACCACCTATGTGATAAGATCGTTGTAATGTCACAATTATGTACTCCCTCCATTTCTAAATATAAGACCTTTTAGATATTTCAATACGAACTACATACAGATGTATATAGACATATTTTAGAGTGTAGATTCACTCATTTTGCTCCATATGTAGTCCATATTGGAATCTCTAAAAGGTCTTATATTTAGGAACGGAGGGAGCAACTGACATCTTGAAATTAGGACAATTTTTTTGAGAAACAAGTAAGATATCTTTTAGCTCGGGCCTTAAGCAAATCAGAGAAAAGATCTACGACTATTGCATTCTTTGGATTGTCAGGCCTCTACATAAAGGGGATCCTCTATGAGGAACAACTAAGCAGAGCATAAACCAATATTATTCATGGTCTCCTTGTATGCAGCAGGCTTAGTTTATCTTGCATGTGTCGTTCCTCTCCAATTGTCCAGGTAAAAACAGCTGCACATTCGACCTGAAGCTCCTCAATTCTTTCGAGATGCATTAGATAATTGGACTGCCATGTGTGTTTGGCTCCCATGTATCCTCCAATTCATCAGGTATGCCTTCTTGCTGAACTAATCACATTTAACTATAGCATCTCAGTTGCATTATACTAGCTTTATTCTATGATTTTTGCTTTCTATGTGTATGCCGAAATATGTGATCGGATAAGAATATTCAGTTGCAAAAGAATATGAAATTGCCAATTTACTTTCAAGGGTAGGCGGAGCTAAAATAGTTTTGGTTGGCGACGTTTTTCTGTGAATCCCTTTCACCCTAATAGGTGACATCCCTTCCTTTTTGTTATCCACCCCATGCATCAGGCCTACCTCTGACTAGCTCCCTGCAAACATTTTGAACTTACAGATTGCAACACTATTATTTGGGCATTTGATAGCAAACTAGCGAAGTGGTTTTGTATAACTATAATAAATGGGGTTGAACTGGTTTTGATATTGTTTCTGGTACTAACCAGTAGACTGTTACAATTTTGTCCTTGTTCCCTCATTTAAAGACTCATTTTTTTGTCTTATGTAGCAAGCAACCTCTGGAAGTTGGCCATGGTTTTGGTTCCCTACTCCTGACAGTAGTTGGGGTAGTGGCGGTTCGAAGGATGAACTTCCATGGAAGACCAAAGCTTCAGTCCTTGACTCAGCTCGTGCACACCCTGGGGCTCTGCGGTCATTCGAAGTCCATCATGATGATTGCACAATTTTTACTGGGGGAGTTGGACATGGTTTTAAAGGGTGTATACATCGTTGGGAGTTGTCCAACGTGAATTGCACATATGGATATTACGGGCATGAAGAGGTCAGTTTGTCTCACTACCTGCACATGACTTTCTTTTTTGCTATTATTGTTGGATGGTTTTTGAATTAAACGTAGTTTGTATAGATCTTGTACTGATGTTTGGCTTAGTGTATGAAATACTAATATATGATTAATGGTTTATGAATTATTATATGATAGATAGTGATGGTAAATTATTTGAAGATAGTTCTGTGTAGATCAGAGTTAAACATGTTTATAACGAAGCCTTCTCTTGGAATGAAATTAAATTTATGACTTCAAAAGTACACCTCTATATCAACATATAAGATGTTTTTGCAGTTCAAATTGAACTAAAAAAACGTCTTACATTTTGGTATAGAGGTAATAAGAATTTAGCATTTGCTTGATTGTCTAATTTGAGAGCCTTCATGTTATCGGATATCTTTTTTTTCAACTCTTTATTGATGTCACCATGAAGCTTGAATATTTTCCATTCCTTGATAAATATATTGCTCTACAGAATTGGTTGACTAAAGAATTAACTCTTCTTCATAGTAGTGTTTTTCTCAAATTATGAAACCTCCAACAATGTAGAGAGATAACCATTTTGTTAGTTTTTCAATCAAAGCTTCCATCAAATAATTTATTACAATTGTCCTCCAGCTTATTCAGAAACTGCATGATTCGAAAGACGGATCGGATGAGGCCGCTGGCCATGGCGCATAGGCCCGCTTACGGCGGGACATGAATTAGCTGATGGCGACGTGTGCAGGCAGAGCTCGTGTAGCGACCCGACCCGAATGGATCGAATCTCTGTGTTCAAGTGTCATCCCTGGATCGGTAATGCTGACACACACAGTACTTGAGGGAGTTATAACAGAGTAGCAATCACACACTTATTACATCGAATGTCTCAAAAGAGAACTGCTTACAATAAATATGGCTTAAGGCCATCTAATTAAGATAACAGCGGAAGGCTTGGAAGATAAAGTGAGTCCATCAACTCCAACGGCATAGCTGAGTGCACGACAACGACCTAGCACACCTTACTCTTCGTCTGAAAAGTCTGCAACATGATACGTTGCAGCCCGAAACGGGTCAGCACATGGAATATGCTGGCAATATAACACAGTAGAGCAATGAACAGAATAATTGCTAATGCTACATGCATATTTGGCTGGTGGAAAAGCTCTAGTGTTATACTGTTTTGCGAAAAGCCAATTTTTCCCTACAACAAAGGAATATATTTTATTTAACTATCATGGTGGTTGTTGAACATTGAGAAGGTAAATCCCCCTCTCAATCCCAATTAAAAGTAATTATTAATCCCAACAAATTAATTTAGAGTGATGGGATTCAATATGATGATCCAAGAACCGGATACTCAAGATGTCCATAACCGGGGACACGGCTAATCATGATCAGTTTGTACACTCTGCAGAGGTTTGTGCACTTTTCCCCACAAGACTCGATCTCCTCCGTTGGATTTCTCGCACTACATGGTGTTTGAGAAACGGATGACCGAGACACAGTCTTTCAGAAATATTTACTCTTTACTCTGGGTAGACAGTTACACCTACTTTCCCCTACATCTGCTAGCCTACCACTGAAAGAGGTCATGTAACATACTCAACTATGCTAGAGCCCATAATAGCTTGTGGCTGCACACGGAAGTTTCTAGCATGAATAATCTTATGATCCCTTTGAGCCTGGGTGGCGGACCGTAGGAGGATCACACGGTATATCCCCGGGATCTCCTAGGACAACACTGGTATATCCCCAGGTGCCCAAACAAGCAATCCACCCAGATGTGTATTAAAGTTGCCACCTTAAGTTGACCATTAATTAAAAATCTCACATCTGTCATGGATACACTCAAAACCCAATCCACGTCTACGAGCATAGCATGGCAACATAAGCATAGCGTAGAAGTAACTCCCAAGGGTTTGTTATTAAAAGGGCAATAGGTTCTACCTCATCATCTACTTCCCAGTACCCACAAGTTAATCACATCCTAATCATGCAATATTTGAGGGTCGAAACTAATGCATAAAAACTGGGTAACGAAGAAGTATGATCAATGTGTTACTTGCCTTGCTGACGATCTGCAAATCCTAGAGACTCGTAGTAGCACGCTTCGCACTCCGGGTACTCTATCGCGAACAAACAATAGCATACATAAGCAATCAAGCGAAGATGCACGGGTAAAATCCAAATGAGAAGACCTAACCAGAAAGTTCAACTGAAGAACTCCGGTTTGCAAAAAGAATCGAATCAAACGGAGCAACGAAACTCAAACTGCGAAAGAAACAAGCTTCGATTACTAATCTGGACTAAAGTCAAATTTTACAGTAGCAAAAACTTGTTTAAGTTGGTTAAACAGAAAGAGGGCTTCGAGACGAAGATCTAGGCGCTTGAATCGCCTGATTCCGACAAACGAGCGAAAAGTTATACTAAAACGAAAATCGGATCAGAAATCGCGATCGAAAATAATCGCGGAAAATCCGAGAAAAAAAAACTAACGAACAGGCTAACGAACGAACGTTCGCTGTCTGCGGTTAAACGGTGAAAACCGTTCGTTAAAACGAACGTACGGACGAACGTCCGCTAAATAACTAAACCGACGGAAAACCGATCTAAAAAGAATAAACCGGAATTTAAAAAAAAACCGAATCTAGATCTAGGGTTTAAACAAAACCGATCGGTTTTTCTCACGAAACCGACGGCGGCGGCGGCTACCTCCGGCGGGGCTCCGGCGGGACGGCGGGGTGCGGCGCGGCGCGGCGGGGCGGGGCGCGCGCGGGGCGGCTGGGCCGGCTGGGCTTCGGCCCAGTTCGGTCCGGCGGAGTTTTTTTTTTTTAAATAATTCTGCGTAGAAAAACAAATAAAAGAAATACTAAACGGACTCCAAAATTCCCGAAATAAATTTTCCCCGTCCTCTAAAAATCTCCCGGACAAGGTAAACATTTATTTGGGACTCTAATGCAATTTTGAAAAATGCATATTATTCTAAATTCAAATAAAATGGCAATAAAAATCCAAATAAAATATTTATTTGATTTTAATATTTTTCCTCCAATATTCCATTTATTTTGGAGAAGTCATATTATCTCCTCTCATATATTTTTAATATGAAATATTTTCGGAGAGAAAAATAGTTAAACCAAATTGATCCCTGTTTCAATATTTGAGAAAATTCAAATATGAAAACGGTGAAATCCCCAACTCTCTCCGTGGGTCCTTGAGTTGCTTAGAATTTTCGAGGATCGCAAAACGAAATGCAATAAAATATGATATGCATGGATGACCTATGTATAACATTCCAAATTAAAAATTTGGGATGTTACAAACCTACCCCCCTTAAGATGAATCTCGCCCTCGAGATTCGGGTTGGCTAGAAAACAGGTGCGGGTGGTCCTTCCGGAGGTCTTCTTCGCGCTCCCAGGTAGCTTCCTCCTCGGTATGATGACTCCACTGAACTTTGCAAAACTTGATAACTTTGTTGCGTGTAACTCGGCTGGCAAACTCGAGAATCTTGACGGGTTTCTCCTCGTAGGTTAGATCACTATCCAATTGAATGGCTTCTAGGGGAACTGTATCTCTTAGAGAAATATCAGCCATCTCCGCATGGCACTTCTTCAACTGGGAAACGTGAAACACATCATGAACTCCTGACAGTCCTTCGGGCAATTCCAACTTGTAGGCAACTTCACCCATACGTTCCAATACTCGGTATGGTCCTACAAACCTCGGGGCTAACTTTCCTTTAACTCCAAAACGTTTCACTCCTCGTAAGGGTGATACTCGTAGATATGCTCTGTCTCCGACTTCATAGGTTACCTCCTTGCGTTTTGGGTCGGCATAACTCTTCTGTCTGGACTGGGCTACTTTCAGTCTATCTCGAATCAGCTTAACCTTCTCTTCGGATTCCTTAATCAAATCCGGTCCAAACAACTGACGGTCTCCAACTTCATCCCACATCAACGGTGTTCTGCACCTCCTTCCATACAAAGCCTCGAAAGGTGCCATCTTCAAACTGGCTTGGTAGCTGTTGTTGTATGAGAACTCCGTGTAGGGCAAATTGTCATCCCAACTAGATCCATAATCTAGCGCACAAGCTCTTAACATGTCCTCCAGAATTTGATTGACTCTCTCGGTCTGTCCATCTGTCTGCGGATGAAAAGCTGTACTAAACTCTAGCCTGGTTCCCAATGTCTGGTGTAGTTGGCGCCAAAACTTTGAAGTAAACTGGGTTCCTCTATCTGATACGATGGTCCTCGGAACTCCGTGCAGACATACGATCCTGGTCATATATATCTTGGCCAACTTCGCACTCGTATATGTGGTTTTCACTGGGATAAAGTGAGCTACTTTGGTCAACCGATCCACTACTACCCAGATAGAATCATATCCTGATCGGGTCCTGGGTAATCCGGTGATGAAATCCATGCCAAGCTTATCCCACTTCCATTCGGGTATTGGCATAGGCTGTAGCAATCCTGCGGGCTTCTGATGCTCTGCCTTCACTCTCTGACATACATCACATACGGCTACATACTCAGCAATATCCCTCTTCATACCCGTCCACCAGAAACGCTCTTTTAAGTCCAAATACATCTTAGTGTTTCCGGGGTGTATCGAGTATGGCGAGTCATGAGCCTCCTGTAGTATCAACTTCCTGATCTCGGCATTATTGGGTACATACACACGGTCCTCAAACCATAAGGTGTCGTGCTCATCTTCACGAAAACCTTTGGCTTTTCCTTTGCGCATTCTATCCTTTATCTCGGCAATTTCTTTGTCCTCTTTCTGAGCTTCTCGAATCCTTCCCAATAATGTTGACTGAACTTCCATAACTGCGACAAAACCTCTAGGGACTATCCCCAAACGAAACTCCCTGAGATCTTCGGATAACCCCTTTGGTAAACCTCCGCTTTTGAGGGTATTGACATAACTCTTCCGGCTCAAAGCGTCTGCTACGACATTGGCTTTTCCTGGATGATAATGCAACTTCATATCATAATCCTTTATAAGTTCCAACCATCTCCTCTGCCTGAGGTTCAGGTCCTTCTGAGTGAAAATATACTTCAAGCTCTTGTGATCCGTGTACACATCACAACGATTCCCAATAAGAAAATGTCTCCAAGTCTTAAGTGCATGAACTACAGCTGCTAACTCCAAGTCATGCGTGGCATAATTCAACTCATGCGGCCGAAGCTGACGTGAGGCATATGAAACAACTCTTCCTTCCTGCATAAGTACTCCTCCCAGTCCTAAGCGAGAAGCGTCGCAATACACTTGGAAATCCTTGCGTATATCTGGCAGAATCAGAACTGGGGCTGTAACCAAACGTTTCTTCAGTTCCTGAAAACTTGCCTCACATTCATCTGTCCATTTGAACTTAGTGTCCTTCTTCAGTAACTCCGTCATAGGCTTCGCAATCTTAGAAAAATTCTTGATAAATCTCCGATAATATCCTGCAAGTCCAAGAAAACTGCGGATCTCCCCCACTGAGGTGGGTGCCAACCACTCAGTGACAGACTGAACCTTAGTGGGGTCTACTGCTATACCTTCGCCCGATATAACATGTCCAAGAAATCCAACTTCCTTCAACCAAAACTCACATTTGCTGAACTTGGCATACAACTGATGTTCCCTGAGCTTCTCGAGAACTAAACGCAGATGCTCCTTGTGCTCCTCTTCATTCTTTGAGTATACCAAGATATCATCAATGAACACCACGACAAACTTATCCAAGAACTCCATGAACACCTTGTTCATCATACTCATGAAATAGGCAGGGGCATTAGTCAATCCAAATGACATAACTGTGTACTCATATAGCCCATACCGGGTGGTGAAGGCTGTCTTAGGTATATCATGTTCTCGGATCTTCAGCTGGTGATACCCTGATCTCAGATCGATCTTGGAGAACACTTTAGCTCCTTGCAACTGATCAAACAAATCATTAATCATTGGCAGTGGGTACTTGTTCTTAATCGTCACTTCATTCAATGCGCGATAATCAACAACCATTCTCAAGGATCCATCCTTCTTCTCAACTAAGAGCACTGGGGCTCCCCACGGTGATGAACTTCGTCGAATGTAACCTTTCTCCAATAATTCCTTGATCTGCTTCTTAATCTCCTCCAGATCATTTGCGGGCATCCGGTATGGTCTCTTTGATATTGGTCCGGTGCCTGGCAACAACTCTATCAAGAATTCAATGTCTCGATCCGGCGGCATGCCTGGTAACTCCTCTGGAAATACATCCGGGAAATCTTTCACAATAGGCACCTCCTCCTGAACAACTCCCGTGAGAGAATTTACTTGGCTCCTTCTAGGCACATGCCTAGATACATACTTGATCCCTTTTCCCTCCGGGGTGGTAAGCGAAATCGACTTACTCGCACAATCGATGCTTCCTCCATACATCGATAGCCAATCCATGCCTAGTATCACATCCAATCCTTGTGACTTCAAAACTATCAGGTCTGAGGGGAAAACATGACTTCCAATGATCAATGGCATCTGAAAACATCCTTGTCTTGCCATATACTCCGCACCGGGTGATCTTACTAACATGGGTGTCCTAAGTACCTTAGTGGGCAACTTATACTTATCCACGAATCCCCTTGATATGTATGAATGCGATGCACCAGTATCGAAAAGAACAATTGCAATAAAAGACTTAACCAAAAACTTACCGATAACTGCATCAGGCTGCTCCTCAACCTCCTCCACGTTCACGTGGTTCACTTGTCCTCGGTTGAATGGATTGGGCTTCTTCCCAGCGCTTCCATTACCATTGCCGTTCTTCAATTCTGGACATTCGTTGGCATAATGTCCAGCCTTCCCGCACTTGAAACAGGTAACGTGGCTTTGATCCTTCTTGGCGGGTGTGGCTGGGTTAGAGCGGTTCTGATTACTGCCTGCTCCATGTCCATTTCCATTCTTGTGGCCATTATGGTTGTGTGAACTTCCTCCATTGTGGTTATGACCTCCATGGTTATGAACAAGTCCTCCCGAGTTCGGGGTGAACCGGAGCTTCTGCTGAGCTCCTGAGTTGAACTTCCCTTGTCCATACTTCCTCTTGCGGCTATCAATCTGCTGCTGCTTCCCTTCAATCATAAGAGCTTTGTCTACCAACTCCTGGTAGTTGTTGAATGTTGCCACCATCAACTGCATACTCAGCTCATCATTCAACCCTTCCATAAACTTCTCCTGCTTCGCGGCGTCAGTGGCCACATCATCCGGGGCATAGCGAGCTAATTTACTGAACTCATCCACGTACTGCCCCACGGTACGGTTTCCCTGGCGTAAGTTGCGAAACTCACGCTTCTTCATGCTCATAGCTCCTGCTGAGACATGTGCCGTGCGGAAAGCTTGCTGAAACTGATCCCAAGTGACATTGGCTATAGGGAATGTGGCTGTGTAATTCTCCCACCATGAGGCTGCGGGTCCATCCAATTGATGTGCGGCAAAACGCACCTTCTCAGCGTCTGTGCATCCTGCGGTGGTCAACTCCCTTCCAATCCTGCGTAGCCAGTCATCCGCAACTATTGGCTCGGTGCTACTGGAAAACACCGGCGGCTGCAACCTCAGAAAACGGGCTAAGTTGTCAACTGGTGGTGGTGGCGGTGGGTTGTTGTTGTTGTTGTTGTTGTCTTGGTTCTGAACTAGTAGCTGCATCAGGGTATTCTGCTGTTGAATCAACTGAGTGAGCTCCGGTGGGAAAACAAATCCGGTGTCGCGTCTCGGAGGCATCTGATGGGTTTAGAGGGAAGAGATTAGAATAGAGTAAGGTCTAGTGAGAAAGCACTACCCATATGCACATGAGACAAACACATTCATAACACACCACTCAATTCAAGCAAGAGCATACAATCTATCTAACTACCGTTACAAAAGTGCTCGGACTATTACTATTTACATGGGGAAAATGCTAAGGATAATATGGTGGTCATCTAGAAATTTTGATCGGTGGAAGACTCCATGATATCCGCTCCAGCTTCGTCTTCATAATCATCATCACTACTGTCGGGGTCGGATTCGGTGTCGTCGATGATGATGTAGTCTTCAGATCGAATTTCCTCAGGTTCGTCGTCTTCTTCTCTGGGCACGGGGTCTCCCATGAATACTCCTAGCTTCCTTGTCAGGTCGTCATTCTTTTCCACTAGTATTGCGATTTCCTCCTCGTATCCGTCGCGTGTAGACTTGAGTTCCTCTTCTAGCTCCATGTTCCTGGTCATCACCTTCTTCAAATCTATCATGCTTGCACACATCTGGTTCTCCTGTCGACGAATGTGCTGGTTTAACTCCTGGATGAAAGCTGCAATGGACCTGTCCCTCCGGGTGCTGATCATCTCCCATTGCTCATCTCGGCGCCCACATAACTGGTAGATCGTGTCCTTAAGATCCTTGTGATACACTTCGCCGATGCGTCCCATGGCGATGTGGGCTGCCATGCTCTTTCCTAGACTCCAGGTTGGTGCATCAAAGGAAAACTCTATGGGCTCCGTAACTGGCGTGAATGTCCTTCCTGGAATTTGAACTCGAATCATCCAACGCTCCTCTTCTGGTACAGTGACGGTGTAGGTCCCGGTGAAGCTTGGTATTCCGATGTTCAGGTACCTAGTGACTTCCTTCAAGTGTCGTCCAAAAGGTGTGTCTTCATCCGGTTGTGTAAACTTGTTCCTTGAGTCTGCCATCCTAGAGAATAGAAGATGGAGAGAAGTCAGAAATGAGTAGAGAAGAGTGACCTATGGCTTTTCTTAGTGGTCGTGTCCTACAGTCAGTGTGTGCTCTGATACCATCTCTGTAGCGACCCGACCCGAATGGATCGAATCTCTGTGTTCAAGTGTCATCCCTGGATCGGTAATGCTGACACACACAGTACTTGAGGGAGTTATAACAGAGTAGCAATCACACACTTATTACATCGAATGTCTCAAAAGAGAACTGCTTACAATAAATATGGCTTAAGGCCATCTAATTAAGATAACAGCGGAAGGCTTGGAAGATAAAGTGAGTCCATCAACTCCAACGGCATAGCTGAGTGCACGACAACGACCTAGCACACCTTACTCTTCGTCTGAAAAGTCTGCAACATGATACGTTGCAGCCCGAAACGGGTCAGCACATGGAATATGCTGGCAATATAACACAGTAGAGCAATGAACATAATAATTGCTAATGCTACATGCATATTTGGCTGGTGGAAAAGCTCTAGTGTTATACTGTTTTGCGAAAAGCCAATTTTTCCCTACAACAAAGGAATATATTTTATTTAACTATCATGGTGGTTGTTGAACATTGAGAAGGTAAATCCCCCTCTCAATCCCAATTAAAAGTAATTATTAATCCCAACAAATTAATTTAGAGTGATGGGATTCAATATGATGATCCAAGAACCGGATACTCAAGATGTCCATAACCGGGGACACGGCTAATCATGATCAGTTTGTACACTCTGCAGAGGTTTGTGCACTTTTCCCCACAAGACTCGATCTCCTCCGTTGGATTTCTCGCACTACATGGTGTTTGAGAAACGGATGACCGAGACACAGTCTTTCAGAAACATTTACTCTTTACTCTGGGTAGACAGTTACACCTACTTTCCCCTACATCTGCTAGCCTACCACTGAAAGAGGTCATGTAACATACTCAACTATGCTAGAGCCCATAATAGCTTGTGGCTGCACACGGAAGTTTCTAGCATGAATAATCTTATGATCCCTTTGAGCCTGGGTGGCGGACCGTAGGAGGATCACACGGTATATCCCCGGGATCTCCTAGGACAACACTGGTATATCCCCAGGTGCCCAAACAAGCAATCCACCCAGATGTGTGTTAAAGTTGCCACCTTAAGTTGAACCATTAATTAAAAATCTCACATCTGTCATGGATACACTCAAAACCCAATCCACGTCTACGAGCATAGCATGGCAACATAAGCATAGCGTAGAAGTAACTCCCAAGGGTTTGTTATAAAAAGGGCAATAGGTTCTACCTCATCATCTACTTCCCAGTACCCACAAGTTAATCACATCCTAATCATGCAATATTTGAGGGTCGAAACTAATGCATAAAAACTGGGTAACGAAGAAGTATGATCAATGTGTTACTTGCCTTGCTGACGATCCGCAAAACCTAGGGACTCGTAGTAGCACGCTTCGCACTCCGGGAACTCTATCGCAAACAAACAATAGCATACATAAGCAATCAAGCGAAGATGCGCGGGTAAAACCCAAATGAGAAGACCTAACCAGAAAGTTCAACTGAAGAACTCTGGTTTGCAAAAAGAATCAAATCAAACGGAGCAACGAAACTCAAACTGCGAAAGAAACACGCTTCGATTACTAATCTGGACTAAAGTCAAATTTTACAGTAGCAAAAACTTGTTTAAGTTGGTTAAACAGAAAGAGGGCTTCGAGACGAAGATCTAGGCGCTTGAATCGCCTGATTCCGACAAACGAGCGAAAAGTTATACTAAAACGAAAATCGGATCAGAAATCGCGATCGAAAATAATCGCGGAAAATCCGAGAAAAAGAAAACTAACGAACAGGCTAACGAACGAACGTTCGCTGTCTGCGGTTAAACGGTGAAAACCGTTCGTTAAAACGAACGTACGGACGAACGTCCGCTAAATAACTAAACCGACGGAAAACCGATCTAAAAAGAATAAACCGGTATTTAAAAAAAAACCGAACCTAGATCTAGGGTTTAAACAAAAACCGATCGGTTTTCTCGCGAAAACCGAGGCGGCGGCGGGATTCCGGCGAGGCTCCGGCGGGGCGGCGGTGTGGGGCGCGCGGTGCGGCGGCGCTGCGCGGCGGAGTGCGGCGGCGGCGGGCGGCGGCGGGCGGCGGACGCGGCGGCGGCTGGCGAGCGAGGCGGCGCGGCGGCTCGGCGGCGCGGCGAGGGCAGGCGGCGGCGGGCGGCGGCGGCGGCTTGGGGCTCCAGGGGGGGCCCCGGGTCGGCTTTTTAAGGGGGGAGGGGGTGGCTTGGGCGAGGGGGCGACGGGGCGGAGGCGCGGCGGCGGCGGACTCCGGGAGAGTCCCGGTCGGCCACGGGGAGGAAAGGCGGCGGCGAGGCTGCTGGGCCGGCTGGGCTTCGGCCCAGTTCGGTCCGGCGGATTTTTTTTTTTTTTAAAAAAAAAAAAATAATTCCGCGCAGAAAAACAAATAAAAGAAATACTAAACGGACTCCAAAATTCCCGAAATAAATTTTCCCCGTCCTCTAAAAATCTCCCGGACAAGGTAAACATTTATTTGGGACTCTAATGCAATTTTGAAAAATGCATATTTTTTTCTAAATCCAAATAAAATTGCAATAAAAATCCAAATAAAATATTTATTTGATTTTAATATTTTTCCTCCAATATTCCATTTATTTTGGAGAAGTCATATTATCTCCTCTCATATATTTTTAATATGAAATATTTTCGGAGAGAAAAAATAGTTAAACCAAATTGATCCCTGTTTCAATATTTGAGAAAAATTCAAATATGAAAACGGTGAAATCCCCAACTCTCTCCGTGGGTCCTTGAGTTGCTTAGAATTTTCGAGGATCGCAAAACGAAATGCAATAAAATATGATATGCAGTGAATGATCTATGTATAACATTCCAAATTAAAAATTTGGGATGTTACAGCTCGCCACCTTGAACCCAACACGAGGCGAAGCTGGAAGCCGGCATCACAGGCGCGCACGCGTCCATGCCACGCTCCCCGATGGTGGGTGGCACACCAAGCCGTCGTCTCCGTCCACCATGAAGTGCCCCACCCTGCTAAGTAAAGGTGAAGAATCCTCTTTGAAGTGTATGGTGTTCCTATGTAGATTTTTTGTTTGAGCAAACAATGTTGAGTGACCTTTTGAATCAAGTATGATCTGGATTGCATAGGATATAAAGGTTCGCCTGCTCTTTGTTGAATGACTTTTTGAATGAAGTGTGATCTGGATTGCATGTAGTTCTTTAATCAGATCTTACACTTGATGTGTTGTTCATAACCAGGTTGTTCATAGCCTGTTCACAAATGTAGTATACCAATGAGTTCAGTTTGTAAGCTACCCTATTGATCATGTCATGAAGCTGACAAAAACGGAGAGGCGGCCAACGCGGCTTAGGAAGCGGCACACCAGTGAAGCGACAATGAACACTGCTAATGCCAACACTCCAAGGTGAGCTTCCCCTAATTTCTCTCTGTATATATGCAAGCTTGTGTGATGTGCTCTGCTTCCTCCTCCCTTCTTTAATTAATGAATCTATTACTGAGCAGAGCATGTGCTTTAGGTTCGCAGCACAAAAGATATAGTTGAATTAATGCTCTTTTACTGGTGGTTTTTGGTAATAACCTACTATGCTTCACATATTTGGAAAAGCCTATGCATTTACATTCCTGCTGTCAAATTGTGCTATGTAAATTACAGGAGGACAATCTACCTTTGCCTTTAAATATGAAATTACTTGCGTGCAATTGAATGCAATCTAAAATTCATAGCTATGAAAGAAAGGCCTTGATATTCAAATAACTCTCATTTTAAATCGTGTAGAGTGCAGGTGCTATCCTGCTTAGTGAATTGTGGCCACGAAGGAAATTTCCTACTAGGAACATATGCAATGTTTGGTTATCTTTGTCATCTTACTGTCAAAAGCATCTGTGGAATGCAATGTGGACTGTGTAATACTTCTTGAAGAGAAAATACTTGTTATCTGTATGCAAGTTTCTAACTGCCCTGGCAGGAGAAAAGTCCGGTTTCTGTTAATGTAATCTTCAATACATCTTTATCTGCTGCTTGCAACTTTAACTTCTGTTCCACTTTCTATTTATTCTCTGGTAAGTAAAAGAAGTGTGATCCAATACCAGTACATAGTATAGATAAGAAAGTGAAAGGAGCGCACCCCACCTGGCACCACCCCAACTTTCTCTCAAGCGGCGCACCAAGGGTGCGCCCCAACCACTAGTTAGCTAGAAATGTATATAGACCGACTCGGCGTATCAGTCTCCAATTCTTCAACACATTTTCTACATGTTTTTATTTTTTTAAAGTTCCTGTTTAGTTTTCATGATATGTAAATGTTACCAAATAGAAAATGCAATAATTATCAGTAGGGCATTATTGTGTATTTTAAATCTTTATTCTATTTTCATTATTGTGTACTTTGAAGAGGTTAACATGAACGTTTTCTTAAATTTATGTGGGTTTCGGACAGTTCAACGTATATTGAAAATTATTGTGTAAATTTATGTATCTTCATGCAGGACAACAAGCACGGACAATTATTGTGTATCTTCATTGTATTACTCTATTTTTAAAATACACAGTTACAAAAAAATTTGACAATGTAACTGTTTAGCGTGTATTAAAAATTATTGTGTAACAATAGTAATTCTAGAAATGTATTAAAATATTTTAAAGATTTTGTAGGAATCTAAGAATAATTTTACACAATAACCTTTTCAATACACGTTGAACATTTTTTTAAATACATGTTATCAATTTTCTGAATGCATGACAAACGTCTTTCAAAATTAAGTTTACAATTTTATAATACACATGAAACATGTTTCAAATTCGTTTTTTCAAATGCACTAGGATATTCCCGAAATCTCCCTCGATACTAAAACGTTTAAGAACTAAATTATCTCATTTAGGCATCAAATGGTGTCTTGTCTATTGGTTAGCACACACACGCGTTGGTAGCACCGAGAGGTCCCTCGGTGAACAATATAACCACGAGGCAGGACACCACGTAATGCCTAAAATGAAGAAATAAGGTTACATCTTTTAGAGGATGAGACAAATAAATCTGCAGGAAAATTCCAACTAGATGCTCTAATTAAACATAAAATCTTGCTTGGTTTATCGGCTAGATTGCAAGGGTGGCACACCTAAGCTCCTGGGTTCGAAACTTCGGATCCCTTTTTCTTTATTATTTCACACAGTATAATTATTATAAATTGTGTTATATATGTGATTTGCACATACAACTGTGCTTGGTGTAGATGATATGTGGGATCCAAACCTGACAGGTTGGACCTATCAGTATGCATCCGTATGTGATACAATTATGTGTAAATAAATAAAATGTGAAGGGGTTGGATGTAAAAAATGCTCCCGGTCACTGACATGTGGGCCGCCACCATACTGGCTCGCTATGCGGGCAAAGCGTGGATACTATAGGAGGCACCGTATTTGCACAGCCGGACAAGTTAGAGCACCACTTTCGTGTATTTTACAACTTTAGGCACTAAACTGACCGCGCATGACAAGTTGAGGCACCCGTGATGTATTTAACTCCAAGAAAAACGTCACCCCAAATTAGCCACTAAAAAAGGACAGCGGGTTGAATACTCCAAAATGCAGGGTCCTTTTTATAAAAACGAAATGTTTTCTCAGAAATCCACTTACGTCGGGACTGCGGGTTCAATTATCGGAAACCGCAGGGACCTTTTTGTAAAAAAGCCACGACGGTGAACCTTAAGACTGTCGGGTTCACCGTCGCACACTTTTTACAAAAAAGCCCTTGTCTGTTTCGGTAATTAAACCCGCAGTCCAATATTAATCTGCCAGTAGAAGGAAAAAACGGTTCGCTGAAAAAAAGAACCCGTACGCATCTGCCTCCTCAACTCGAACCCTCGCCTTTGCCCATGCCGAGCCCTCGCCGCCGCCACACCTCAGCCCCCTCGCCGCCACAGCAGCACCTCAGCCCGCTCGCCGCGGTCGCACCTCAGCCCGCTGGCCGTCCCCGCCTCCGCGGTCGCACCTCTGCCCTCTCGCCGCCCCCGTCGCAACCCAACGCCCCCCTCCCCCCCTCCAATGGATGCCACCCCAACTACCTCATCCAATAGGATGCCGGCCGCGGCGTCACGAAGTTGCTGGCGTCGCCCAGTTCGCCGTGGGTGAAGGCGCCTCAGACGCAAGCGAAGCTGGAGCTTCTTCAACGTATGCCTCACCATGGGGCTGGCTGTGCTGCTGGCGGACAGCCGTGGCCTCGCTGGTGTGGTGCGAGACTTCCAGATCACCTGGCGGCTGGGGTTGGAGGATGGCGTTCCCACAACTCCTCATCGGTGGTGAGCGCGGCATGGAGCAGCAAGCCCATAGCTCCCTCAACCAGCATGCTAATCTCTTTTTGTTATTCATCCTGAATCTATCGTGCACATACAGTACATGCTTATGTATTGTCTCAATGATTATCCTATTTTTTTAGGATTCAACTTGCGTTTTGTGCAATGTCATCAGTTCATGAGGTTACAGTATGAGTATATCTTGGAATCGACATTTTAATTTTGGAGTAGCTTGCATTTTATTTCACAGAAATAAAATTGATGATACTCAATCAACAAATTCTCCGGGTTTTTTTTGCGGGATTTGTGTTTGTTCGGATGCTTAGGTTGATTGCCTGTTTTGTGCAGTTCGATAGTGGCTGCAGGTGCAGCTGCATCAAGCGAAGTGGCCGACGGCATGCAATGCATAGACAAAGCAAAAGTCAGTATGGAGCAAATACGAGTTCGGTTGCTCTTCTGTACGACTACTACATTTAAATTTGGATAGCTATTTCTCTAAATGTAGCCAGGGCACTGGATTCATTTGCTTTTCTTTTCTTTTTTCAGGACAATTTCACTTCGATTTTGTTGTTAGTGACTGATTGAGGCGTCACTCCCACCACGGCGGTGACGGCAACCTTCCCCCTCTAGCCGCTGCGGCCGCAGCGTACCGCTCCAACGCCATCTGACACAACCGTCTTGTGGTGGAGGAGGGCCACCTCGAGCACATTGGGAAGCGGTGAGCGCGGGCTTCGCCACATGTTCTGCCGAGTCGTCGATGTCAGTTTCTAGGTTTGTGAGTGCGCTGTCTGGTGCTTCTTTTTACGGTGTCCGTCAACACAAGCACAACGTGTTCCAAGTATTAACTGAGAGAGTGTGCTCCCATTGGGTTCTGTATGCGGACACTGTGGCCGGTGAGGCATAACTGGAAGTTTCTCTGATGGTCGACAACAAGGTACCCCACTGCTCTGAATATTTACATGGTTAATGTGAGTTGAATCATCAAAGGTCTGCGCGTTGGTAATGGTTGAAAAATTCATTGCATTAGAGAAAACTGAACGGTCTATCAGTTCTCTAATAATACATATTACAGAATGTACCTTTCTGTTCGATCGTAGGGTCACTGCACAAAAGGCTTTGGAGCAGGCTCTGATTCTCGGAGAACTCCCCAGCAACCTCATCTTTTGTGGATATTAGATGGATATTGAATCCAGTAAGCCTCCAAGAGATAAACAAAGTCAATTTTCTGTTGGTAGCTTGCATGACGGGGTTCTAGCTAATTTATGATTGTGCCTACAACAGACTACCTCTGCCTGAAGATTTGAGGTGTGACTCAAATTTCGTGCTGTTAGAAATCAACAATAGAGATTTCAGTTTTTTTCATGTATATTCGTACGGATTTCAAGTTTAACGGATCATAAAATTTTATTCTATATTCAGATCTTGGTATGTTTTCAGATTTTTCAGAGAAGAAAGAAGTCTAGAGGCGTGGACGTATGTTTTTAGGGGGAATCAAGTCTGCAGAATATACACTAATTTGAGGAATTCAGATGTTACCCATGGTCATACAGGGATGTAGTTTATGAGCAACTATCTTATGTTGATGGCACTGGAAAAAATAGCGCGCTATAGCATGCTGAGAATTGGCTCGCTAAATAAATCTGTGTACAAAGCCTCGCTAATTAGCACGCTATAGCGTGATATAGCACGCTAATAGCATATTTTGAGGTCGGCGCTATTTTGTTGTAGCGCGCTATTTTTTTCCTTCACTTGATGGTGTGTAAGCATATCAGCCTCCCGGTTGCCTATTTCATTCCTCACGGGATCATGAGTTGTGGTTCATATAAGTTTGAACTAGGGAACATGGGCATCTATAATACCTAAATAGTTCATTCCCACTAAACTAATTCTCTTAACATGCAAGCTATCCACATCAGCAGCCTAGCCACGTCATTGTTTCACTATCGGCTTACACGAGGGACCCAACAACAAGCACAAGCTACCACATCAGCACTATAGAAAAAAAATCATAAGAAAAGCACTATAAGAAGAAAAAAAATACTTCAACGCCATGCCCGGTTCCGCTCGCGTAAATCTGTTCGTTTCCCATCCCTCTTTCAGTAACCGATGATTCATTCTCATCACATAAATCCTCTGTTCGTTTCCCATCCCTCCTTCAGTACGCAAACCCTCCTCAATCGAGAGTGGTCCCGACGCTGGCATGCGCGACTGGTCAGACACCTCCAGCAAGCGAGGCATGCCATCCGGCGCGACCCAAGGGAGCCGCCCCCACAATCTCGGCGACGTCGCCCTCATCCATTGACAGTACCTGCGTCCGGCGAGGCACGACCCACTGCGCGAGATGCGCTCCGGCGACCCCGACTACTAATACGCGTCCGCCCTTCTGCTGACCAGTGTAGATGTTCAGGTGGAGGCCTCTCCTGTGGGCGCTCTGGCAGTCGGCAGATGTCCCTCCGAAAAAGATTTGCTGACAACCCAATGCGTGGAGTTTTCTGTGTTTCCTATCCTGGCTATGCAGCCCTTGTGGAGGAGTGCCTTGGAAAGGAGGTGCAATCGGCTGCTGTAACCCCCCCTACGCATCCATCCATTTGAGGTAAGCTGTAGGACAAATAGGGCCACGAATTGATCTGATGTTCAGTGTTGTAGATACAACATACAAACAGAGTCCAGTGAGATATGTTTCTTCAACGGTATGGCTGTAGGACAAATAGGCCACAAATTGATCTGATGTTTAGTGTTGCAGATACAACAAATAAACAGAGCCCAGTGGGATATGTTTCTTCAAAGGTATGTGCTATAGGCTTCTCTTTCTACGGGGTTTTGTAATGAAAAGAGAGGTCATTTTCCTTGATTTTCTTCAAAGGCGTGGATCTGTTATCAATGTTGATCATGTACTGTCATTTTTGTGCTTCTTAGGAGCTGAGAAGATTAAAGTGTGAAATGTAATATTCAGTTATACGGGAAGATTCAGTATATTCAGGCCTATACATGGGAAGTTTGTTTCTAGAGGACCAAAGAAGATTTACTATCAATACTTATGAACTTCACATTGTCTAGCATTTGACCTTTTGCATGTAATGCCTTGCAGTATGCAGAAGATATAAAGCGGTTCTTGGGATGTTCAAACAAAGTACAAGCGAATGTACGAAGATGACATAAATCATTCCGCTGCTTTCTCGAGCAAGGTAGATGTATTTGAGCATATCATCAGCAGCACAGGTTATCCATGCTATAGTATGTACTCAGTTTAAGTTTCAACCCTTTTGTTTTATATTTTTTGCAAGTTGCCTCTCATCTCTGTCCACAAGGCCCTGCTGGGTCATTGATCTACATGTCCTCCTCTGAACAAGTATCTATGTTATGAATCTAGACATGATGTTATTTAAGTAAATATTTTTGCAGTCACACATATATACATATGGCTCCTTTGCGACTCAATTAGTATCATGTTACCCTACTATATTGTAGGGATAAACTTCCTTTTGCAGATCTGAAGTATACATATATTAAAATTGGTTTACCTCTTGATGTCTGCATTACCATTCATTCTTTGCAGATCTTAAGTACGCAAAGTATCTCAAGAAAATTTGTACATTTCCATTCATAGCGTCCCCATTTCGGAATCATTGTTCTTAGTGTACTTACATTCATGAATATTTATGTAAGTCACATGAGATTGCTTATGTAATATCCTGATCACATAATTCACATTTTTAATCTCTATAATTGTCCTCCAAGTACTATGTCTATAGCAATTTTTTTCATCTTAAGATCATATATCTACTATGCAAACAAACTTATTCGATTTATGTATTATCACGTGCATATGACTAAGAGCTCCCACAGCAACGCGCGGGGTATCATCTAGTTTATATAGCTCATTGTCTATTTTATCTCAATATCTTCATGAGAAGCATAAAATCCAGTGGGGGCGCCAGCGACAAAAAAAGTTTGGGTTCAAGTGCATTAATCTCTCAGAAATTTTCTATTTTTGTACACGCATCTGAATACAACTAAGCATGTAATAAAAAAAAGCTGTGGGTTCAGCTGATCCACTGCTAACATGTAGAATCGCCACTGATAAAATCATAACATCATCTGTTTCCTAATATCAATGTAAATTTTGTACTGAATTAATGTGGGTGCTACTTTACTGATGTTTCTCGACACCAGCTAACTCGTCATGTTTCAATTTGTCTACAAGAAGAATGTTTAGCACAGAATTTTATATCTGGTGGTAAGTTCGAAGTCTTAATTTGTGTATTTTATGCAGGTGTGTCTTACAATTATGAGAAGACTAAGAATGGTGTTTTTTGAGTAAAGCTCGCTGCAAATGCCACAAAAACAAGTATCTCCGAAGGTGTCTGTTGAGTTGGCGTGAATTGAGATTGTGATTTGTCACTCCGTGTATCGGAGAGGTATCTCTGGGCCCTCTCGGTAATACACATCACAAGAAGCTTGCAAGCAAAGTGACTAAGGAGTTAGTTACAAGATGATGTATTACGGAACGAGTAAAGAAACTTGCCGGTAATGAGATTGAACTAGGTATGAAGATACCGACGATCGAATCTCGGGCAAGTAACATACCGACAGACAAAGGGAATTACGTATGTTGTCACAAAGGTTCGACCGATAAAGATCTTCGTAGAATATGTAGGAACCAATATGGGCATCCAGGTCCCGCTATTGGTTATTGACCGGAGAGGTGTCTCGGTCATGTCTACATTATTCTCAAACCTGTAGGGTCTGCACGCTTAACGTTCGTTGACGATATAGTATTATATGAGTTATGTGAGTTGATGACCGAATGTTGTTCGGAGTCCCAGATAAGATCATGGACATGACGAGGAGCTCCGGAATGGTCCGGAGGTAAAGATTGATATATAGGACGATGCTATTTGGTCACCGGAAAGGTTTCGGAATGTATCGGGTAGTCATCGGATCACCGGAAGGGGTTCCGGGAAGCCCCGGGAGGTTAATGAGCCATATGGGCCAAGAGAGGGGAGCACACCAGCCCACAAGGGGCTGGCGCGCCCCACCTCTAGGCCGCCGGCCCTATGGATGGTAAGGGGGAGGGCTAGCCCCTCCTGCCTTCCCTCCACCTAAGAGGAACGAAAGGGGGGGCACCCCCTCCTGCCTTCCCCCCGCGCAGCAAAGAAGGAAGGGGGCGGCCAGGGCAGGCGCCCAAGGTGGCCGCCGGCCCCTTGGGGGAACCCTAGGCTGCCTCCCCTCCTCCCCCACCTATATATATGTGTGGAGGGAGAGGGGAAACACACACCACGATCCCCAAGCCGTGTGCGGCGCCCCTCTCCCTCTAGTTCACCCTCGGTCATATTTTCGTAGTGCTCGCCGAAGCCATGCGGAGATAGTTGCATCACCACCGTCACCACGCCGTCGTGCTGCCGGAACTCATCTACTACTTCGCCGTCTTGCTGGATCAAGAAGGTGAGGACGTCATCGAGCTGAACGTGTGGTGAAGACGTGATGTGATATACGTTGTTGTATGAGATGATCATGTTTTGTAATATCGACAACCGACAGGAGCCTTAGGGTTGTCTCTTAATTATTGTATGAAATGCAAGCGCCATGTAATTGCTTTACTTTATCGCTATGCGTTAGCAGTAGTTGTAGAAGCAATAGTTGGTGAGACGCCCTCGATGCAATGATGGAGATCAAGGTGCTGAGCCGGTGACGATGGGGATCATGACGATGCTTTGGAGATGGAGATCAAAAGCACAAGATGATGATGGCCATATCATGTCACATATTTTGATTGCATGTGATGTTTATCCTTTATGCATCTTATTTTGCTTAGAACGACAGTAGCATTATAAGATGATCCCTTCACTAAATTTCAAGATAAAAGTGTTGTTAGGGCATATTTCTCCCTAAGTAGTTTTGGTGATTGATGACACCATGTTTGCGGACTAATCGTGTGCATTGAGCTTTTCAGTCTTTCAAGCATTTGGCACAAGACGATTCGTGCCCCTTGGAGTTTCAAGAGAAGACGGTTTTCTTTCCCGCGTTTCTTTTCTGGTGGACTTGAGTCGTAGGGAAAACCGTACTATCAAGAGGGGGTCCGCATCGGAATGGTTTGGGTGGAATCAACATGTACACACTCATATTGCACCCATTAACCCCTTCCGTTTCTTTGGAGTTGTCCTTCGTTTGCATCGAAGGAGGGGAGAAGAGCCACAAGCGGTAGTACCGCTGGCTGTAGCGGTAGTACCGCCTATAGGCGGTAGTACCGATGTAACCACCGCTCGCAATACCGCTCGTGGCTGGGACCTCAATTTTTCGTGTCGGGATCGACGGTGGTTCCTCAGGGTACTACCGTGGTATTCGTTTGTCCCCAAAAAAATGGGCGGATATAGCAGCGGTAGTTAGGGCGGTAGTACCGCCTATAGGAGGTAGTATCGCTCCTACTACCGCGGCTACCACCGCCCGGTCCTCTGTTTTTTTCATGTTTCCCTTTGTCTCCTGTGCAGTTTTCAGGGAGCGGTAGTACCGCTCCTGGAGCGGTAGTACCGCTTGTCTGCGTGCTGAGAGGTGCATACCGGTTGGATTTGTCCCCCACTATAAAAAGGGGTCTTCTTCCCCAAGAAGACCCACGTCTTCCTCCCCCAAACTCCATTGTTGCTCCAAAGCTCATTTTCGCCCGATCTCTCTCCCTAGCCAATCAAACTTGTTGATTTTCTAGGGATTGGTTGAGAAGGCCCGGATCTACACTTCCACCAAGAGATATTTGATTCCCCCCCCACTAATCCCTTGCGAATCTTGTTACTCTTGGGTGTTTGAGCACCCTAGACGGTTGAGGTCACCTCAGAGCCACATTCCATTATGGTGAAGCTCCGTGGTTTCGTTGGGAGCCTCCAATCAAGTTGTGGAGATTACCCCAACCTTGTTTGTAAAGGTTCGGTTGCCGCCTTCAAGGGCACCACTAGTGGAATCACAACATCTCGCATTGTGTGAGGGCGTGAGGAGAATACGGTGGCCCTAGTGGCTTCTTGGGGAGCATTGTGCGTCCACACCGCTCCAACGGAGACGTACTTCCCCCAAAGGGAAGGAACTTCGGTAACACATCCTCGTCTCCACCGGCTCCACTTGTGGTTATCTTTGCCCTTTACTTTGTGCAAGCTATTGTTGTGTTGTATTCCTTGCTTGCACTTGTTGTTGTTGTTTGCATCATATAGGTTGCTCACCTAGTTGTACATCTAGACAACCTATTTATCGCTAAACCTAATTTGTGAAGAAAAGCTAAAAATTGGTAGTTGCCTATTCACCCCCCTCTAGTCAACCATATCAATCCTTTCAATTGGTATCAGAGCCTCGTCTCTTTATTAAGGGTTTCACCACCCGAAGAGTATGGTTGACACCGAGGAGGAAGTGCCCGAGGCCATGGAGTTGACTTTGATCAGACGAGATGACTTAAATGAAGCTATGGCTTCACTTAAGACATCTATGACGACCGAAGTCAAGTCTATGCTTAAAGAATTGCTTGAGGGGATGAAATCCACTCCCGATCCCTTGCTTGTGGTTAATCCCACGGCATCGGAGTCGGAGGTCAATTCCACCAAGGAAGCAGCTAAAGGTACTCATGTTCCTTCCCCTCACGACAAGAATGGGATGGGAACCTTTGCCTCGGTTCCCCCTCCCCCGGTCTATGGAGGATCGGTCCCTACACCTCGCATTATTATTCATGGTCCTCCTCCCAAGATTGTTAAGGGTGATTTTGCTAATTGGGTCTTTCGCATTAGGTCTTATTTGAATCACTGCTCAACTAACCTTTGGAGAATCATTGAGCAAGGCTTCTACCCGCATGATCCAAACAACTTCACCCCAAGAGAAGAAGTGGACAATCAATACAATCACTCCGCTTTGTTCATCCTTCAAGATGCGGTCCCACCCGAAGATCTATCTCACTTACGTCCTTTCACTCGGGCAAAAGATTGTTGGGAGCTCATTGTTTCTATGTACAAAGGGAGCTCAAGCATCCAACGGTCCAACTTTGAAGTGGTCCTTGATGAGGCCGATGAATTTGTGATGCTCGAAGATGAGGATCCACGTGATCTCTATCGGAGGGTGACTACTCTTGCGGTTGCTCTCCAAGACCATGGGAGCAAAGATACGGATGACACTTGGATCAAGCGCAAGTTTCTCAAGGCCATCATGCCATTTAACAAGGCCATATCTTCCGTGATTCGTCAAAGGCCGGATTTTCACACCTTAACCTCAAGTGAAGTGTTGGATGAGTTTATTGCCATGAACATCATGAACAAGACCGCCGACAATGCTCTTGCTCGTGTCCGGTCAAAGAAAAGCACTCCCACCCTTGCTTTGAAGGCCAAGGTCATTCCGGAAGAAGAAGAAGAAGAAGAAGAAGAAGAGGAAGAAGAAGAGGAGTGTGGCCCTGAGGACACCAAATATGCTTACCATGAGCACATGGCTCTTGCGTCAAGGCAATTTTGGAGCAACAAGAGGAACTCAAGGCCCAACTTCACCAAGAACAATTCAAGTGGGTCAAAGAACAAGCAACGAGTAAGGACTTGCTACAATTGCGGCAATGTGAGTCACTTTGTGGCGGATTTCCCATATGAGAAGAGGGAAGATAATGGTGGCAAACTCATTCGCAAAGACAAAGCCAAGTCTTTCCCTAGCAAGAGCAACTTCACCAAGAAGACTCCTCCAAAGGGCTTGGTGGCACATGAAGAGTACGCTTCCGATGATGATGATGAATACACAAGTGGAGAAGGAATGGCAACGGCGACCATTGCCATTGCCACATCTTCCCCCTCCAAGGTCTCTCTCTCTCTTTGGCGCCCCCAACGAGAACACCATTGCCAAGTGCCTCATGGCCAAAGGTATCAATAAGGTAACTCCTAACATCAAAACCACCATCATTACTACTCCTTCATTGTTAGATTGTGTTGATGATAGTGAGGTGGAGAAAGTTGATGAGAATGAGTTCACCAAGTTTGTGAGCAAGCTCAAGGGTGAGTCCAAGAAGCACTTAGTTGCTCTCTTGGAACAACTTGGTGAGGCCAATGATATCATTGAGTCGCATGAGGATACTATCTCCAAGTTGGAGGGGCATAGTCATGACAATGCCGATGAGATTGCAGATCTTTCCATTGCTCTAGAGGAAGAGCGAGATCTTCGTTTGACTCTTAAGGAGTCACACAATGTTGATCATGCTAAATTGCAAAAGGATCTTGATCATGCTATTGTTCTTACTCGTGTGCTTAATTCCGAGAAAGCCGCACTTGGGGTTGGCCATGATAGACTCAAGGAAGAATTTGATACACTTGACAAGGCTCACAAGGTCTTGAAGGGTGCTCATGCTTCTCTCAAAGAGTCTCATGATCAACTCCAAGTGAAGCTAACCAAGGAGATTTCCACTTGCCCTCCTTTCGTTCTAATTGATAATGCCCATGCTACTAACCCTTGTTGTGAGCATGTGCATCTTGTGGAAGAAAATGCCAAGTTGAAAGAGCAACTTGAGAAGGGCCTTGTGACATGCATACAAGGTGAAAAGAACCTCAATGACCTTTTGACGATCCAAAAGGAAGTTGTAGGAAAGGAGGGACTTGGGTTTGCACCCAAGTCAAATAAGAAGAAGAAGAACAAGACCAAGCAACCTCTCCCACTCAAGGAAACCTTTGTCAAGGCGGGTGAGGGTACTCATGAGAAGAAGAAGAACAAGGAAGTGGGTGGTAATGCCAAAAAGGGCAAAACTGCCCCTAACAACAAAGCCGGCGACTTTAACCCTTCTTATGTTTTGTGCCGTGCTAGTGATGGGCATGTTTATGCTAAATTTGTTGGTTCTTACTATGAGTACATTGAATGGTCTATTTGGGTTCCTAAGACCCTTGTTACTAACCTCAAAGGACCCATTCAAGAATGGGTACCTAAATCCAAGCATTGATCTCTTGTAGGAGTTTGCTTCCGGTGGAGTGTCATGGTTGCTTGATAGTGGTGCAACAAATCATATGACCGGGAGCAAGGACTTGGTGGTGGATGTGCATCCAATCCCATCTATGCCCACCCATGTCCAATTCGGTGATGCGTTAACTTCTAAGGTATTGGGACTTGGCAAGGTGGTCATCTCTCAAGATTTATCTATTGAAAAGGCCATGCTTGTTGAGTCCCTTGCATACAATTTGCTTTTCGTTCGTCAACTTGCACTCATGGGCTTTGCAACTTTCTTTGATCTTGATACCGTGGCCCTTTTGTGGAGCAAGACTCTTAAAGTAGCCTTTGTTGGGCATGTCGAGAACGGTCTCTATGTGGTGAACTTTTCGGAGCGACCCACTAAGACCGTGACTTGCCTAATGGCTAAAGTTGATGTGGGTTGGCTTTGGCATCGCCGACTAGCCCATGTCAATATGAGATCTTTGCAAAGTCTCCTCAAAGGGGATCATGTTCGTGGACTAACAAATATGAGTTTTGCCAAAGATCGTGCTTGCAGTGCTTGTATCGAAGGAAAGCTTCATGAAATGGCTCACCGACCCTCGACTATCATCTACTCGAAGAGGCCCTTGGAGCTCCTTCACATGGATCTCTTTGGACCTCCATCCTTTGATAGTCTTGGTGGAAGAAAGTATTGCTTGGTAATTGTGGATGACTACTCAAGATATACATGGGTATACTTCTTCAAGAGGAAGAGTGAGACTCAACAAACCGTCATCAACTTTGCAAATGAAGCTCAACGTCAACATGAAGCAAAGATCTTGATGATTATAAGTGACAACGGCACCGAGTTCAAGAACTACACCTTGGATGAGTTTCTTAGTGATGAGGGGATCAAGCACCAATATGCCGCACCCTATACCCCTCAACAAAATGGTGTGGCAGAGAGGAAGAACCGGACGTTGATGGATTCGGCAAGGACCATGATGGCGGAGTTCAAATCTCCGTACAACTTTTGGGCCGAAGCCATCAACACCGCATGTCATGCATCCAATAGGCTCTACCTCCGCAAAGGCTTGAACAAGACTCCATATGAGATAATTACCGGCAACAAGCGCAACCTCAAGTACTTCAGGGTGTTCGGTTGTAAGTGTTTCATTCTCAAAAAGGGTGTTCGTTTGTCTAAATTCGAACCTAGAGCTCAAGAGGGCATATTTGTTGGTTATGCTACAAACTCTCATGCTTACCGTGTCCTCAACAAGTCCACCAGACTCATTGAGGAGACGTGTAACATGGAGTTTGATGAAAATAATGGCTCCCAAGTGGAGCAAAGTGGTCTTTGTGATGTAGGTGATGAAATTCCTCCCCAAGCCATAAGAAGAATGGGGATTGGTCAAATATTCCCCATTGAGGAACCCCTTGTGGCCGAAGGAGAAGGATAATGCTCTACTCAAATGGAGCCATCACCTACGCTAGACCCACATGCTTCCGAAGAACAAAGTGAAGGCCCTCAATCCATTGAGAAAGATCAAGGGCAAGATCAACCCCATGGAGATGGTGATGCACCAAATGATGCCCAAGGTCAAGTTCATGCCTTCGAGCTCGCTCAAGATCAAGAGCAAGCTCAAGACGGTGCCCAAGATCAAGAGCAAGCTCAAATCAAGGGCAAAATCAAGACGGTGCTCAAGATGTGCAAGATGATCATCAAATGCCCATGAGGAACTTTTGGAGCGCCGTGCCGCCAAGGTGGCTTCCAAGCTCGAGCGTCAACAACATGTCATGGAGAATGTGCTTGGAAGCTTGAGAAAAGGGGTAACTACTCGTAAACAATTGTCAAACTTTTGTGAGCATCACGTGTTTGTTTCGTGTGTTGAACCCCAAAAGGTACATGAGGCGCTCGATGATGAGGATTGGCTTGAAGCTATGCACGATGAACTCAACAACTTCGAGCGCAATCAAGTTTGGGAATTAGTGCCAAGGCCAACGGAGGAACATAATGTCAGTGGGACCAAATGGATCTTCAAGAACAAGCAAGATACGAATGGTGTGGTTGTTCGAAACAAGGCGAGATTGGTGGCACAAGGCTACTCCCAAGTCGAGGGTATCGACTACGGTGAAACCTTTGCCCCCGTTGCTCGCCTTGAATCTATTCGCATATTGCTTGCATATGCATCTCATCATGATTTTAAATTGCAACAAATGGATGTGAAAAGTGCATTTCTTAATGGTCCTTTGAATGAGTTGGTGTATGTCAAACAACCTCCGGGATTCGAGGATCCCAAGCTCCCCACTCATGTATACAAACTCAAAAGGCGCTCTATGGCCTTAAACAAGCCCCACGTGCGTGGTATGAGCACCTTATCGAGTTGTTGCAAGATCGTGGGTTTGAAATTGGGAAAATCGATCCCACTCTTTTTACTAAGAGGGTCAAAGGGGATTTGTTCATATGCCAACTATATGTTGATGATATTATTTTTGGTTCTCCTAACAAATCTTTCAATGATGAGTTTGCCGCACTAATGACCGAGAAGTTTGAGATGTCTATGATGGGAGAGTTGAAGTTCTTTCTTGGGTTCGAAGTCAAGCAAAGAAGAGAAGGAACTTTCATCAACCAAGCCAAGTATACCCAAGACATGCTCAAGAGATTCAAGCTAGATGATGTCAAGCCGGTCAAGTTTCCCATGCCCACCAAATGCAAGCTTGACAGTGATCCCAATGATAAGCGGTGGATCAAAAGGTATATCGCTCCATGATTGGATCCTTGCTTTACCTTTGTGCATCTAGACCAGATATCATGTTGAGTGTGGAAATTTGTGCATAGTTTCAAGCCGCACCTAAGGAAAGCCACTATGTGGCGGTCAAGCGAATCTTTTGATATTTGGCTCATACCCCAAACTTTGGCTTATGGTACCCCAAAGGAGCAAGCTTCGATCTCATGGGTTACTCGGACTCGGATTGGGCGAGAGATTGTGTGGAGAGGAAGTCAACTTCCGGAGGGTGCCAATTCCTTGGTTGCTCTTTGGTGAGTTGGTCTTCGAAGAAGCAAAACTATGTGTCTCTCTCATCCACCGAAGCCGAATATGTAGCCGCCGCAAGTTGTTGTGCAAAATTGCTATGGATGAGGCAAACTTTAAAGGATTACGGTGTCACATGTGACAAAGTGTCTCTTCTATGTGACAATGAAAGTGCTATCCAGATTTCTCACAATCCGGTGCAACATAGCAAGACGAAGCAGATTAAGATTCGTCATCATTTTATTCGGGATCACATCAAGCGGAGAGATATTGATATCATCTACATCAACACTCAAGAGCAACTAGCGGATATTTTCACCAAGCCTCTAGATGAAGCAAGATTTTGTGAGTTAAGGCATGAGCTAAATATCATTGATTTGAGCAATGTGGCTTGAATCTAGGCACACCCCACCACACTCACCATCATATCTTGTTCTAGATGTAGGCATGGACATAGGGGGAGTGTTGTTCTCTCAATTAATTCTCCCTCCCCCCATTATGCATAAATCGATCAAGTCTTTCACATTAGCCATTTTTTATGGTACTTGTGCTTCAAAGATGAGTTTTGGTCATGGGCCCAAGGTTGAAATCTTCGCGGTGCCGTACCTATTAACTCAAACATAGGTGGCTTCGGCCACCGCCTTCTCCTTGTGATCAACGGTTGTTGTTTGGTCTTGAGGTCTTTTGTGTGGGTTTGAGACACTTCTTGTGTGGTTCTTTTTCCCCTTGCTTTTGTGATTGAGGTGTCTCTTCCCGCTGTTGTGGTTCTTTGTCTTGTCCCTCTCGTGTTTTTCTTGGTCGTTCCATTTGCATAAGCCCCTTTGCTTTTCTGCTCCTGCCTGTTTTCGACTGAGTGGTACTACCGCCGAGCCAGCGCGGTACTACCGCCCGGGCCCGCGGTACTACCGCGCGGGGAGTTGGAGCGGGGGATATGTAGTGGGGGCAGGGGGAGGTTTCTTTCCCCATACCCATTCACTTGCCTCTCTCTCCTCTCTCTCTCTCTCTCTCTCTCAGGCGACGAACAGGCAGCGGAGGCTGCCGCCGTCTCCGTGCCGTCTTCCGCATTTTCGTCCGGTGGGATCGATCCCCACCCCTTCCTCTTGCCATGGATGCCGGTATTGCCCCGATCTTCTTCTCTTTGGTTCTAGTTCTTGGATCTAGGCTTTAGGGCAATATCCGTTGCATTCTTCGATTTTTGGCCAAATCGGGGCTTGAGTAGGACGTAGAAGACTGCTAGAGTAGGTAGATTGAAGATTTAACCGTGAATATTTGAATTTGGCTTCTCCGGTACTATCGGATCTCACCGTGGAAGTCGTCAGCCCTTTTGACTTCCGCCTCGAGCGGTACTACCGCTCCCTGGAGTGGTACTACTGCTGGGAGGTGCGGTACTACCGCTTTGAGCGTCCAACTTCAGATTTTCTCCGTTTTATCTTCACTCTTGTGTTGTCTTTCTCTCTTGGCTTATGCGATTTGTCTCTTTTGTGTTCTTGTGTGTGGTTCCAGGTGGTAGTAGCTCCGAGCATCAGGCTCGTCGCAAGAACCCCACCCGTACCGGTGGCTCCAAGCACTACCGTTCTGCCGATGTGTCTGTGGGGAGCACCATTCCAGAGGGTGGCTCTGTGCCTGCTCATGCCTCAGGCGAGCAGCCACGTCAGAGAGTCAAAGTGATTGCAACCAAGAACAAGGGGCCCAAGGGCGCTCATCAGATGTCTGCTTTGGAGTTTGGTACGGCACAGAAGCGCAATTCGTACCGGGAGCCTCAGGATCCTGCACTGGTTCATCGTATGTTCTGGAACAGGTTTCAGCAGTCCATATTCCATGATGTGTTGAAGACAAAGAAGAATTTGTATGTGAAAGTGAAGTCAGTTGATATCTCTCACATGGAGAGGGACTTGCCTTACTTCGGAGATGCTCTTCAGAGGTGCGAGGAGCTGGATATCAAGAGGATCATCTCCTTCAACAAGGACTTTGATGCGGAGCTTGTGGCCCAATTCTATGCCACAGTTCACTTTGGGCATGATGAGGACAGGACCTCTCCTGGATGACCAATGGTCGGCGTTTGTCTGCTTCTTGGAAGACCTTTATGGAGTTGCTGTCGTATGAGGATAAGGGCGCCCAAACCCCAGTTGGGTTTCACCCTCACCGGGAGGCCAATGCTACTCACAAGGAGGCTTTGTGGCCGTTCTCTACCAGGAAGGTGTCTGATACTGGGCATGTCTCCTACGAGCTCTGGCCCTTTCTGGATATCATGCATAGGATCTTCAGGAACACTCTGTTCCCTCGTGTTGGTAATCAGGATATGGTGCATTCCTATCTGGTGGATTTTCTTCTCTTTTGCCAGAAGGAGAAAGGCTCTCAGGAGGTGTTGGATGTATCTCATATCATGTGGTCGGAGCTCCGGTGTGCGATCTTGGAGCGCAAGTGCATCATGTATGGCCCTTACCTGATGCAGCTCATTGACGAGACATGGGCATCTTCGTTCCCTGATGAGGAGCTTCTTACTGGAGACCTTGTGTCTCATGATGTTGTTCAGTTGAGGCAGAAGGAGAAGTGGGGCACGGCTGCTCCTGCCCCACAAGTGTAGTCTGAGGATGAGGATGATGATGAGCCTGACTATGAGCCGTCAGAGGAGCCCTCTTGGGCTAAGAAGCTCAAGCAGAAGATGAAGAAGCTATTTTGCCTCCAGGCCAAGGGACAGTACAATGCTCATGTTGCTGCAAAGAAGGCCCGTTGTCGTGACAAGGCCATTATGAGGCAGGTTGGCCTCACCGTGTCTGATGGCTCTGAGGAGAGGATCACTGATGAGGAGGCTTCGGTCCATGTGCACTACCCGTGGACTGATTCAGATGATGGCACTGGAGGCCCTTCAGCTGCTGCAGCGGAGTCTGACGAAGAGGAGGAGCATGATTGGTGATGTCCTGGAGTGTTGCTACCACCGTCGTGTTTAGGTGTCCTATCTACCCTTTTGGTGTCTCGATGCCAAAGGGGAAGAGAGTAGAGGGATTTGCAGTGTGTCGTGAGTTGAGTGTGTTTCTCCATTTGCAGTTGCTTTCCTCGCTCGAACTTGTTTGCTTTGTTTTATGTTGTCCCGTGTGTTCGAGACCATATGGTGTGAGACATATGAGCTACCTTTTCTCTATCTATTTATGTCTAGTAATTTATGTTAGGTATTACCTGTGAGATGCATCCTATGCTTATGCTTTTATGTGTTCAGTCATATGCTCTCCTGCTATTACATGCCTGATTTCATCTTCTATGTTTATGCTAGTATGGCATGATCTATAAAATATAGGGGGAGTGTGGATCCTTGATAACCCACAAGTATAGGGGATCGCAACAGTTTTCGAGGATAGAGTACTCAACCCAAAATTTATTGATTTGACACAAGGGGAGCCAAAGAATATTCTCAAGTATTAGCAGCTGAGTTGTCAATTCAACCACACCTAAAAGACTTAATATCTGCAGCAAAGTATTTAGTAGCAAAGTAGTATGGAAGTAACGGTAACGGTGGCAAAAGTAACAGTAGCAGTTTTGTAGCAATTGTAACAGTGGCAATGGAAAAGTAACTTAGCAAAGATCAATATGTGAAAAGCTCGTAGGCAATGGATCAATGATGGATAATTATGTCGGATGGCATTCATCATGCAACAGTTATAACATAGGGTGACATAGAACTAGCTCCAATTCATCAATATAATGTAGGTATGTATTCCGAATAGTCATACGTGCTTATGGAAAAGAACTTGCATGACATCTTTTGTCCTACCCTCCCGTGGCAGCGGGGTCCTATTGGAAACTAAGGGATATTAAGGCCTCCTTTTAATAGAGAACCGGACCAAAGCATTAGCACTTAGTGAATACATGAACTCCTCAAACTACGGTCATCACTGGGAAGTGTCCCGACTATTGTCACTCCGGGGTTGCCGGATCATAACACATAGTAGGTGACTATAACTTGCAAGATAGGATCAAGAACACAAATATATTCATGGAAACATAAAGGGTTCAGATCTGAAATCATGGCACTCGGGCCCTAGTGACAAGCATTAAGCATAGAAAAGTCATAGCAACATCAATCTTAGAACATAGTGGATACTAGGGATCAAACCCTAACAAAACTAACTCGATTACATGGTAAATCTCATCCAACCCATCACCGTCCATCAAGCCTACGATGGGATTACTCACGCACGGCGGTGAGCGTCATGAAATTGGTGATGGAGGATGGTTGATGATGACAACGACGACGATTTTCCCTCTCCGGAGCCCCAAACAGACTCCAGATCTGGTCTCCCGAGGAAGAACAGGAGGTGGCGGCAGCTCCGTATCGTAAAACGCGATGAATCCTTCTTTCTGATTTTTTTCTCCCCGAACGTGAATATATGGAGTTGGAGTTGAGGTCGGTGGAGGTCCAGGGGGCCCACAAGGACAGAGGGCGCGCCCTGGGGGGGGGGGGTGGGCGCGCCCCCCACCCTTGTGGACAGGGTGTGGGCCCCCTTCAGTTGATTCTTTCGCCAATATTTTTTATTTATTCCAAAACTGATCTCCGTGAAGTTTCAGGTCATTTCGAGAACTTTTATTTTTGCACAAAAATAACACCATGGCAATTCTGCTGAAAACAACGTCAGTCCGGGTTAGTTCCATTCAAATCATGCAAATTAGAGTCCAAAACAAGGGCAAAAGAGTTTGGAAAAGTAGATACGATGAAGACGTATCAATCCTATATGTGTGCATTTTGCATTCCAAAAGCATATCTAAAATAGTGCACACATCTAGGGGGAGCCTGTCTATATTTTGTAGATTGTGGGGTTGCACACCTCTTATTGCTATATCCTTTGTGAAAATCCCACGTTGTCATCAATCCACCAAAAAGGGGGAGATTGTTAGGGCATATTTCTCCCTAAGTAGTTTTGGTGATTGATGACAACATGTTTGTGGACTAATCGTGTGCATTGAGCTTTTCATTCTTTCAAGCATTTGGCACAAGATGATTCGTGCCCCTCGGAGTTTCAAGAGAAGATGGTTTTCTTTCCCGCGTTTCTTTTTTGGTGGACTTGAGTCGTAGGGAAAACCGTACTATCAAGAGGGGGTCCACATCAGAATGGTTTGGGTGGAATCAACACGTACACACTCATATTGCACCCATCAACCCCTTCCGTTTCTTTAGAGTTGTCCTCCGTTTGCATCAAAGGAGGGGAGAAGAGCCACAAGAGGTAGTACCGCTGGCTGCAGCGGTAGTACCGCTGTAACCACCGCTCGCACTACCGCTCGTGGCTGGGACCTCGATTTTTCATGTCGGGATCTACGGTGGTTCCTTAGGGTACTACCGTGGTACTCGTTTGTACCCAGAAAAATGGGCGGATGTAGCAGCGGTAGTTAGGGCGGTAGTACCGCCTATAGGAGGTAGTACCGCTCCTACTACCACGGCTACCACCACCCGGTCCTCTATTTTTCCCCTGTTTCCCTTTGTCTCCTGTGCAGTTTTCAGGGAGCGGGAGTACCGCTCCTGGAGCGGTAGTACCGCTTCTCTGTGGGCTGAGAGGTGCATAACGGTTGGATTTGTCCCCCACTATAAAAAGGGGTCTTCTTCCCCAAGAAGACCCACCTCTTCCTCCCCCAAACTCCATTGTTGCTCCAAAGCTCATTTTCGCCCGATCTCTCTCCCTAGCCAATCAAACTTGTTGATTTTCTAGGGATTGGTTGAGAAGGCCCGGGTCTACACTTCCACCCAGAGATATTTGATTCCCCCCACTAATCCCTTGCGGATCTTGTTACTCTTGGGTGTTTGAGCACCCTAGACGGTTGAGGTCACCTCGGAGCCACATTCCATTGTGGTGAAGCTCTGTGGTTTCGTTGGGAACCTCCAATCAAGTTGTGGAGATTGCCCCAACCTTGTTTGTAAAGGTTCGGTCGCCGCCTTCAAGGGCACCACTAGTGGAATCACGACATCTCGCATTGTGTGAGGGCGTGAGGAGAATACTGTGGCCCTAGTGGCTTATTGGGGAGCATTGTGCCTCCACACCGCTCCAACGGAGACGTACTTCCCCCAAAGGGAAGGAACTTCGGTAACACATCCTCGTCTCCACCGGCTCCACTTGTGGTTATCTCTTCCCTTTACTTTGTGCAAGCTATTGTTGTGTTGTATTCCTTGCTTGCACTTGTTGTTGTTGTTGTTTGCACCATATAGGTTGCTCACCTAGTTGCACATCTAGACAACCTATTTATCGCTAAACCTAATTTGTGAAGAAAAGCTAAAAATTGGTAGTTGCCTATTCACCCCCCTCTAGTCAACCATATCGATCCTTTTAAGTGTTCTCCCCGAGTATGCACCATTGCTAAAGTTCGTCGTTTCGAAGAACCTCGTGATGATCGGGTGTGATAGACTCTACGTTCACATACAACAGGTGTAAGCCAGTTTACACATGCAGAATACTTGGGTTAAACTTGACGAGCCTAGCATGTACAGACATGGTCTCGGAACACTAGAGACCGAAAGGTCGAACGTGAGTCATATAGTAGATATGATCAACATAGAGATGTTCACCATTGATGACTACCCCATCTCACGTGATGATCGGATATGGGTTAGTTGATTTGGATCATGTATCACTTAGATAACTTGAGGGATGTTAATTTAAGTGGGAGTTCATTAGAAATTTGATTAATTGAACTTAATTTATCATGAATTTAGTCAAAATGTCTTTGCAAATTATGTTATATATCAATAGCTCGCGATGTAGCTCCCCTGTTTTTGATACATTCCTAGATAAAACTAAGTTGAAAGATGATGGTAGCAATAAAGCGTACTGGGTCCGTGATCTGAGGATTATCCTCATTGCTGCATAGAAGAATTATGTCCTTGATGCACCGCTAGGTGACAGACCTGCTGCAGGAGCTGATACAGACAGTATGAACGTTTGGCAAGCTCGATCTAATGACTACTTGATAGTTTAGTGCGCCATGCTTTACGTCTTAGAATCAGGGCTCCAAAGATGTTTTGAACGGCATGGAACATATGAGATGTTCTAAGAGCTGAAATTGGTATTTCAGGCTCATGCATGTGTTGAGAGGTATGAGACCTCTGACAAGTACTTTGCCTACAAGATGGAGGAGAATAGCTAAGCCATTGAGCATGTGCTCAGAATGTCTGGGTACTACAGTCGCTTGAATCAAGTGGGAGTTAATCTTCTAGATAAGATAGTGATTGAAAGAGTTCTCCAGACACTATCACCAAGCTGTTAGAGCTTCATGATGAACTATAATATGCAAGGGATGGCAAAAACGATTCCCAAGCTCTGCGCGATGCTGAAATCGGCGGAGGTAGAAATCAAGAAAGAGCATCAAGTGTTGATGGTTAACAAGACCTTCAGTTTTAAGAAAAAGGGCAAGGGAAAGAAAGGGAACTTCAAGAAGAACAACAAGCAAGTTGCCACTCCCGTGAAGAAGCCCAAAGGTGGACCCAAGCCTGAAACTGAGTGCTTCTATTGCAAGGGAAATGGTCACTAGAAGCGGAACTGCCCCAAATATTTGGCGGATAAGAAGGATGGCAAAGTGAACAAAGGTATATTTGATATACATATTATTGATGTATTCCTTACTAATGCTCGTAGTAGCGCCTGGGTATTTGATGCCGGTTCAGTTGTTAAGATTAGTAACTCGAAATAGGAGTTGTAGAATAAACGGAGACTAGTTAAGGGCGAGGTGATGATGTGTGTTGGAAGTGTTTCCAAGATTGATATGATCACCATCGCACACTCCTTCTACCTTCGGGATTAGTGTTGAGCCTAAATAAATGTTTTTTGGTGTTTGCGTTGAGCATGAACATGATTAAGATCGTGTTTATTGCAATATGGTTATTCATCTAAGTCAGAGAATAATTGTTGTTCTGTTTACATGAATAAAACCTTCTATGGTCATACACCCAATGTGTGAATGGTTTATTGAATCTCGATTGTAATGATACACATATTCATAATATTGATGCCAAAAGATGCAAAGTTGATAATGACAGTGCAACATACTTGTGGCACTGCCGTTCAGGTCATATTGGTGTAAAGCGCATGAAGAAACTCCATGCGGATGGACTTTTGGAATTACTTGATTATGAATCATTTGATACTTGCGAACCATGCCTCATGGGTAAGATGACTAAAACTCCGTTCTCCGGAACAATGGAGCGAGCTAATGACTTATTGGAAATAATACATACTGATGTATGCGGTCCGATGAGTGTTGAGGCACGCGGCAGGTATCGTTATTTTCTGACCTTCACAGATGATTTGAGTAGATATGGGTATATCTACTTGATGAAACACAAGTCTGAAACATTTGAAAAGTTCAAAGAATTTCAGAGTGAAGTGGAGAATCATCGTAACAAGAAAATAAAGTTTCCGCGATCTGATCGCGGAGACCAATATTTGAGTTATGAGTTTGGCCTTCATTTAAAACAATGTGGAATTATTTCACAACTCACGCCACCTGGACCACCACAGCGTAATGGTGTGTCCGAACATCGTAACTGTACTTTATTAGATATGGTGCGTTCTATGATGTCTCTTACCGATTTGCCTTTATCATTTTGGGGTTATGCATTAGAGACAACCGCATTCATGTTAAATAGGGCACCGTCTAAATCCGTTGAGACGACATCGTATGAACTATGGTTTGGCGAGAAACCTAAGCAGTCATTTCTTAAAGTTTGGGGATGCGACGCTTATGTCAAAAGGCTTCAGCCTGATAAGCTCGAACCCAAATCGGAGAAGTGCGTCTTCATAGGATACCCTAAGGAAACTATTGGGTACACCTTCTACCACAGATCCGAAGGCAAGATCTTTGTTGCCAAGAATGGGTCCTTTCTAGAGAAGGAGTTTCTCTAGAAAGAAGTGAGTGGGAGGAAAGCAGAACTTGATGAGGTAATTGTACCTTCTCTCGAATTGGAAAGTAACACATCAGAGAAAACCGTTCCCGTGATGCCTACACCAACCAGAGAGGAAGCTAATGATGATCATGAAACTTCGGATCAAGTTACTACTGAACTTCGTAGATCGACCAGAACACGTTCCGCATGAGAGTGGTACGGTAATCATGTCCTGGAAGTCATGTTGTTGGACAACGGCGAACCTACGAACTATGAAGAAGCTATGATGAGCCCAGATTCCGATAAAATGGCTTGAGGCCATGAAATCTGAGATAGGATCCATGTATGAGAACAAAGTATGGACTTCGGTGGACTTGCCTGATGATCGGCAGGCCATTGAAAATAAATGGATCTTCAAGAGGAAGACAGACGATGATGGTAATATCACTGTCTACAAAGCTCGACTTGTCGCAAAAGGTTTTTGACAAGTTCAAGGGGTTGACTACGATGAGTCTTTCTCACCCGTAGCGATGTTTAAGTCTGTCCGAATCATGTTAGCAATTGCCGCATTTTATGATTATGAAATATGGCAAATGGACGTCAAAACTGCATTCCTTAATGGATTTCTTAAAGAAGAGTTGTATATGATGCAACCAGAAGGTTTTGTCGATCCTAATGGTACTAACAAAGTGTGCAAGCTCCAGCGATCCATCTATGGACTGGTGCAAGCATCTCGGAGTTGGAATATACGCTTTGATAAGGTGATCAAAGGATATGGTTTTATACAGACTTACGGTGAAGCCTGTATTTACAAGAAAGTGAGTGGGAGCTCTGTAGCATTTCTGATATTATATGTGGATAACATATTGTTGATTGGAAATGATATAGAATTTCTGGATAGCATAAAAGGATACTTGAATAAGAATTTTTCAATGAAAGACCTCGGTGGAGCTACTTACATATTGGGCATCAAGATCTATAGGGATAGATCGAGATGCTTAATAGGACTTTCACAAAGCACATACCTTGACAAAGTTTTGAAGAAGTTCAAAATGGATTAGTCAAAGAAAGAATTCTTTCCTGTCTTGCAAGGTGTGAAGTTGAGTAAGACTCAAAGCCCGACCCCGGCAGAATATAGAGAGAGAATGAAAGTCATTCCCTATCCCTCAGCCATAGGTTCTACAAAGTATGCAATGCTGTGTACCAGACCTATTGTATGCCTTGCCATGAGTTTGGCAAGGGGGTACAATAGTGATCCAGGAGTGGATCACCGGACAGCGGTCAAAGTTATCCTTACGTACCTAAAGAGGACTAAGGAAATGTTTCTCGGTTATGGAGGTGATAAAGAGTTCGTCGTAAAGGGTTACGTCGATGCAAGCTTTGACACCGATCCGGATGACTCTGAGTCTCAATCTAGATACGTGTTGAACATGGAAGCAATTAGCTAGAGTAGCTCCATGCAGAGCATTGTAGACATAGAAATTAGCAAAATACTTACAGATCTGAATATGGCAAACCCGTTGACTAAAAACCTCTCTCACAAGCAAAACATAATCACACCTTAGTGAACTCTTTGGGTGTTTATCACATGGCGATGTGAACTAGATCATTGACTCTAGTGAACTCTTTGGGTGTTAATCACATGGCGATGTGAACTAGATTATTGACTCTAGTGCAAGTGGGAGACTGATGGAAATATGCCCTAGAGGCAATAATAAAATAGTTATTATTATATTTCCTTAATCATGATAAAGGTTTATTATTCATGCTAGAATTGTATTAATCGGAAACTTAAATACATGTGTGGATACATAAACAAATACCGTGCCCCTAGTAAGCCTCTACTAGACTAGCTAGTTGATCAAAGATGGTTAAGGTTTCCTAACCATGGACATGTGTTGTCACTTGATAACGGGATCACATCATTAGGAGAATGATGTGATGGACAAGACCCATCCGTTAGCTTAGCATATGATCGTTCAGTTTATTGCTACTGCTTTCTTAATTTCAAATACATGTTCCTTCGACCATGAGATCATGCAACTCCCGGATACCGGAGGAATGCCTTGTGTGCTATCAAACGTCACAACGTAACTGGGTGGTCATAAAGATGCTCTATAGGTATCTCTGAAGGTGTCTGTTGAGTTGGCGTGAATCGAGATTGGGATTTGTCACTCTGTGTATCGGAGAGGTATCTCTGGGCCCTCTCAGTAATACACATCACAAGAAGCTTGCAAGCAAAGTGACTAAGGAGTTAGTTACAAGATGATGTATTATGAAACGAGTAAAGAGACTTGCCGGTAACGAGATTGAACTAGGTATGAAGATACCGACTACCGAATCTCGGGCAAGTAACATACCGACAGACAAAGGGAATTACGTATGTTGTCATAAAGGTTCGACCGATAAAGATCTTCGTAGAATATGTAGGAACCAATATGGGCATCCATGTCCCGCTATTGGTTATTGACCGGAGAGGTGTCTCGGTCATGTCTACATTATTCTCGAACTCGTAGGGTCCGCACGCTTAACGTTCGTTGACAATATAATATTATATGAGTTATGTGAGTTGATGATCGAATGTTGTTCGGACTCCCGGATGAGATCATGGACATGACGAGGAGCTCCGGAATGGTCCCGAGGTAAAGATTGATATATAGGACGATGCTATTTGGTCACCGAAAAGGTTTCGGAATGTATCAGGTAGTCATTGGATCACCGGAAGGGGTTCCGGGAAGCCCCGGGAGGTTAATGGGCCATATGGGCCAAGAGAGGGGAGCACACCAGCCCACAAGGGGCTGGCGCGCCCCACCTCTAGGCCGCCGGCCCTATGGATGGTAAGGGGGAGGGCTAGCCCCTCCTGCCTTCCCCACCTAAGAGGAAGGAAGGGGGGGCGTCACCCCCTCCTGCCTTCCCCCCGCGCACCAAAGAAGGAAGGGGGGCGCGGCCAGGGCAGGCGCCCAAGGTGGCCGCCGGTCCCTTGGGGGAAACCTAGGCTGCCTCCCCTCCTCCCCCACCTATATATATGTGTGGAGGGAGAGGGGCAACACACACCACGATCCCCAAGCCGTGTGCGGCACCCCTCTCCCTCTAGTTCACCCTCGGTCATATTTTCGTAGTGCTCGGCAAAGCCCTGCGAAGATAGTTGCATCACCACCGTCACCATGCCGTCGTGCTGCCGGAACTCATCTACTACTTCGCCCGTCTTGTTGGATCAAGAAGGCGAGGACGTCATCGAGCTGAACGTGTGCTGAACTCGGAGGTGCTGTACGTTCGGTACTTGATCGGTTGGATTGTGAAGGTGTTCGACTACATCAATCGCGTTGATAAACGCTTCTGCTAAACGGTCTACGTGGGTACGTAGACACACTCTCCCCTCTCATAGCTATGCATCTCCATGGATAGATCTTGCGTGTGCGTAGAATTTTTTTTGTTTTCCATTCAACGTTTCCCAACAGTTTCCTGGGCATTACCTACTATTATCGCAACTTTGCACCCAAGTACGACATCCTCGCCAAACCACTCGCCCAATTGTTGAACAATACATGCTTTGAGTGGACACAACAAGCACAAGTGTCATTCGATTTGTTCAAACTGACCATGAGGACCACACATGTCATCGCCTTAATGGACTTCACCAAGCCATTCTCCATCGAGACAGACAGTCTGCGTTGGTGCAAGGTGGACACCCATTCACTTTCTTAATAAAAAAATTAGGTGTGAGGAGCCAGAATCTATCGAAGTATGAGAAAAAAAATCTCGATGTCATGATGGACGTGGAACAGGCGGCGTGCTTACCTACTGTGCGCCCCCTTCGTGATTGTCACGAATCACAAAAGTTTGTGTTTGCTAGGGGATCAACACCTCTTCACCGACCTATAGCTCAAGGCCATGTCAAAATTGATGACCTCCAATTGTCCTTCTAGTACAAGTGAGGCATCAAGAACGGCACGGCAGACGCCTTGTCATGTGTCGACAACTTATTGTCATTCAACGTGCTCTCGGACTGCCAGTCCAGATGGATCTAGGAGGTAGCCAACTCCTACAAGACAGATGCAGATGACCCAAGAATTGTTGTTGCAACTCATGGTTCATATCCCGGGTGATCAAGGCTTCGAGCTACTCTAGGGCATCATCCACCACAACAACCGCGTCTGGATCAGCGTCAACACCGCCCTGCAGACGAAGCTCATCAGCGCCCTCCACAACAGCACGGTGTGGACACTCTAGGGTGACTTCACCCGTCTGTGCACAAGCTTTTCGCGTTGCATGGGCAGCGTCGATGACTACATGCAACAATGCTCCATGTGCCAGCACGCCAAGCCTGAGCACTCGTGGCCCACGGGTCTCCTCCAATCTTTACTTGTGCCTAAGGGCCCATATACTGATCTGGCGATGGACTTTGTCGAGGGGCTGCCAAAATCAGATGGCTTTGTTGTCATGATGGTGGTGGAGCACTTCACCGAGTTCATGCATGTTGCACCACTTTGTCAACCGTTCACGACACAGTAGACGGCACATGCCTTCTCTTTTTTAGAGAAAAGGTATACGCTGACTTCTTTCCCTATATATAGATTGAGACTGTCGGGGTCACCGTCATGGACTTTTTATGAAAAATCTGTTTTTGGGTCTGTCTATGTCACATCTAGATGTGAGATAATATCTCACATCTAAGATGATTCCATTTTTTTTATTGTCCAGCCAAGCTGCTATTTTTTTTATTTATCTGGCTCAGTTTTTTATTTTTTTTATCCGGCTCAGTTTTTGGAAAAAAAAACGGCACATGCCTTCTCTTTTTTAGAGAAAAGGTATACGCTGACTTCTTTCCCTATATATAGATTGAGACTGTCGGGGTCACCGTCATGGACTTTTTATGAAAAATCTGTTTTTGGGTCTGTCTATGTCACATCTAGATGTGAGATAATATCTCACATCTAAGATGATTTCATTTTTTTTATTGTCCAGCCAAGCTGCTATTTTTTTTATTTATCTGGCTCAGTTTTTTATTTTTTTTATCCGGCTCAGTTTTTGGAAAAAAAAAAGACGCAAAAGAATAAAGCGCACGCATCAGGTGTCGAACTTCCAACCTCCTACTCCTATACACACACCTATAGCCGCTATAACTAAGGGATGTTCTCGTTTAACAAGAGACACGAACAGTTAATAACTCGGTCAGCGTCAGATCTGGTCAGTGGTCACTAGCTCCCTAACAAAAATCTGGTTGGTACCTACCCGTAAAAAAAAGTTGCTCGCTAGCATTTTTCGAAAAATACTGATTGCTAGTCCAAAGGTCGATTTGTTAGCTTTTTATACATTTACAAGTACATCTCTCATTGCTAGCTTGTAGGCTATCAACATTTTTTTTGACTTCTGGTTTTTGCGTTTTTCACTTTTATTATTTTATAATTAATTTTCTGTAAGGAACAAAGTTTGGTCAAAACATATTTCAAAAAACATGTTCACGAATTTACATATTTTCTAAATTATGAAAAATGTTAACGAATACCAAAAAAATTCTAATATGCAGTGAACAATCCATTAATATATGATAATCACTTTCTGAATACACACAATTTTTTTTGCAATATACGGTGAACATTTTTTTTTATATACGGTGAACTTTTTTATATATGATGAACTAAAAGCGAACTTTTTTATATACATTGAACTAAACGCAAACAGGAAAAAACAAAAGAAACGAGAAAACCAAATAGAGAAAATAGATAAATAAGAAGAGAACAAATAATGAACACATTTTGATTTGTTTTAAAAAAAATCATAAACATGAACAATTTTAGAAAAATGAACAAATTTAGATATCTGAAACATTTATTAAAACTTCTGAATTTATGAAAAAAGAAAAAAGAATCATAAAAATGAGATCAATTTTTAAAAATAGAAAAATTAAAAGCAGAGCAAAACCAATGAAGAAAATGATAAATAAAAAATAAAAAACATGAAGAAAACAAAAAAAACGTATCCTAACTACTTGGGCCGGCTTATCTGCAGTTTGTTCGCCGACGAGGGTGGACTTGCAGCTAGGGCAAAAAAAGGTCGGACCCCGAGTGGCAAGTCGAGGGTGGACACTCAATTGGGAATAAAAAAGGTCGGACCCTAGTTGCGAGTCGAGTTTGGACTTGCAACTGGGAGCAAAAAAGTTGGGCCCTAGTTGCGAGTCGAGGGGTGGAATTGCAACTGAGAAAAGAAAAGGTCGAGCCCCAGTTACGAGTCGACGGTGGAATTACAATTGGGACAAAAGATCGGACCCCACTTGCGAGTCGACGATGGACTTGCAACTAGAAAAAAAAAGGTCGGGTCCCAGTTGCCAGTCGAGGGTGGATTTGGAACTCGGACAAAAGAGGTTGAGCCCTAGTTGCGTGTCAACGGTGGACTTGCAACTCAACAAAAAAGGTTGGGCCCAGTTGCGAGTCGAGGGTGGACTTGCAACTCGGACAAAAAAGGTTGGGCCCTAGTTGCGGATAAAGGGTGGACTTGCAACTCGGACCACAAAAGGTTGGGCCACAGTTGCGAGTCGAGGGTGGACTTGCAACTCGGACAAAAAAGGTTGGGCTCTAGTTGTGAGTAAAGGGTGAACTTGCAACTCAGACAAAAAAGGTTGGTCACCAGTTGCGAGTCGAGGATGGCCTTGCAACTTGGGAAAAAAGATCTACCCCCATTCGTGTCGAGAGTGAATTTGCAACTAGGACAAAAATGATTGAGGCCTAGTTAAGAATCGAGGGTGGACTTTCAACTGGGACAAAAAAGGCCGGAGCCCCGTCGCGAGTCAAGGGTATACTTGCAATTAGGACCAAAAGTGTCGAGACCCGGTTGCGAGTCGAGAGTGCAATTGCAACCGGGAAAAAAAGGCCAGGCCCCAGTTGCGACTCGAGGGTGAACTTGGAACTCGGACAAAAAAGATTGGACCCCAATTGCGAGTTGAGGGTGGACTTACAACTGGGACAAAAAAAGATCATCTCCTAGTTACAAGTCAAGGGGGGTATTGCAACTAAAACAAAAAAGTTCGGGCCTCAATTGCGAGTCGAAGGTGCACTTGCAACTGGAAAAAAAAGTCGGACCCCAGCTGCGAGTCGACGATGGACTTGCAACTAAAAAAAAGGTCGGGTCCCAGCTGCGAGACGAGAGTGGACTTGCAACTCGGACAAAAAACATTGGGCCCCAGTTGCGAGTCGAGGACGTACTTGCAACTGGAACAAAAAAGGTCAAGCATCAGTTGCGAGTCGAGGGCTGACAATAGCGGAGCCGAACAGGCCTAGACAACAAACATGATACGTAATAAAACAAACAACAACAAACGAGGCGGAAGGTAGAGAGAGCGCTTTCATAAAAATTACAGGAACTAAATTAATCGGTGAATTTTAAAAACTTATAAAATTTTAAAAAGACCAAAAAATAAAACAAAAAACAAAAGTTTAAGAACCAAAATAAAATAAATGAATAAACAAATTAGGAAAAAACAAACAAGGGAAAACAAAACAACTCTTATAGCAAAGTTTTATCCTACAATAATGCACTTAGATGTAAGGTACTATTTCACATCTATAGTAAACCTGTAAAATGAAAAGGTCAAAGAAAATGGAAAACCAAATAGAGATAATAGAAAAAAGAAAGAAAAATAAAAACAACTAGGTGATAATTCTTATCAAGAAAAGTGCATTAAAATATGTACAAAAATACAAAAAATGCTCAGGGAAAAAAAGAAAAAGAAACGACAGCACGCCCAGCATTCCCTTCCATCTTCTCCCCGTCACACATTTTAGAGCATCCCCAATAGATGGTCCAAATGTAAAAGTACCTAACTTTTGGACCGTCTGGGCAAAAAACGCTGCTCCAACAGACGGTCCATATGCAAAAAAAATTGGACCGCGGCCTCCTCGTGATGTAAAATACAACACCTCGCGGTGCAAATTTACATCACGAGGTGCATCTGGTCCAAAACCAGCCGCCGCCCGCGAACGCCCAACCGCCACTTCCTTTCCTTTCCCGCCCGCGCCCGTCCGCCCGCCCGAAGACCAGCCGGCCGGAATCCGCCGCCGCGACCGCCCAAAACCTTGCCGTCGGCGCTGCCACCACCCCACATCCCCGCCGCCGCCTTCCGCCGCCGTCGCCCCCGTCGCCGGTAGCCGGCTCGCAGCCGCCCGGACGCCGCCGAATCGGGAGGCAGCCGACGCGGGATTCGGCGCCTCTGGTGGTCCGGCCGCCGCGGTAGGCCTCCGCCGGGTCTTAGGCTGCCGCCGACCTCCTCCCCGTCGGCCGTGAGCCTGTCCACGGCCGTTGCGCCGGCCGCATGACCGCCGCACCAAGCCCTCCGCCCGGCTGCCGAACTATTCTTCGCCGCCCGCCGAGCTCCTCTTGGCCGGTCTCCAAGCTCATTTCTTATCACCGCCGCCGTCCGGAGCCGACCGCAGCCGTCCGCAGCCGTCAGCAGCAGCCAATTTGTTTGTTCAAAACTATATTGTATTGTGCAAAACTATGTTGTATTTGTGTTGCATTTCATCTCCTGGATCTGAAGAACTATGTAATAATTTGATATTGTGGACATGAAATTTTTTTATGTTGTTTTAAAACATGTTTTATGCAATATGTGCGGCTGTACAGTGGCTGGACATCGGCTGAACAGCAGCCGCGCGGCTGCTGGCCGGTTTTGGACCATCTATTGGAGTTGCACTTTTGGACCATGAATTTGGACCATCTGTTGGAGTTGGCCTTTTTTCGGAGCTTCAAAACATACTTTTTGGCGGTCCAAATTTTACATCTCCGATTTTGGACCGTCAAAATTTGGACAATCTATTGGAGATGCTCTTAGAAAATACAAAACGCAAAAAAAAGTATCTGGCCGTGTGGACATGATGATGCGATCTATCCATCCATCACAAAATGCATGCACGATCCATCAGCCCATAAAACACACAAGAAAAAAAAAGGGGCTAGCAAACAAACAAACTACAAAAATTGACTTGCTGCAGAAAAGAAAAACGGCCCACCCATCTCCGCGTCGTAGAAAAGGGCCGACGAGCGAGACAAGGAAACGTGACTCAGGACAAGCACGAGATCTCCCTTGCACAAATTTTAAAGACAAAAATTCAATGGTGAAAGATTTAGATGTGAGATAGCTATTTAGCAAATCTGTTTTTCTTTATTTAATCCGCAGTGCCTATTTTAGTCGATCCGAAACGTTTCCTTTTGAAACCGGTACGGGCGACATAAAAAAAAACACCCGCACGAGCCCTCCTAATCCTATCTCTACCTCCACGCCCTGCCTCACCGTGCGCCGCCGGCCCACCCCCGCCGCCGCGCGCCGCGCCCCACCCCCCGATCCCATCGCTCCGCCGCACTCCATCTCCCAGCGTCCTCCACCTCCAGCCATCCCTAGAATCATCCACCTTCTCTTCTCTACCTTACTGGCCAGGTCGGGGTGGCTAATGGTGCTGGTGTCCAGGAGCGCGGCTGCGGCGAGGAAGTTGGGGAGGAGGAGCGCCACGGAGAGGGTGGAGGCGAGCATGATGAGCGGCAGGAAGAGCCCGCCATGGCGCGCCAGGAGGAGGGAGACGTCCTTCCAAGGGCGACCGCCGGAGGCTGCCGATCCGGAGCAGTTGATGGCCACCGCGGCCGCACGGGCGAGGGACGCAAGAACGATGTGGTGATCTTCTTCGATGTGTGCCATTTTGTCTCTCTTCCTTACATCTCATGCTTTGATTTGGGTGTTCTTTGGTTTGTTCAGATTATCACTACGTTCTGGAGTGATTAATCAGTGCTGCTGGAATATTAGAAAGATGTGCGTACAGATTTTTGGCTTGTTCTTCTTCATTGATGCCGGTGTGTAAGGAATTGGTTCGAAACTTCGAATAATGATTTTGTGTACAACCTATCTGCCTGAGTCCCATGCATTGATTATTGCAACATTGCAAAGATCTATCTCTGTTAAGTTGATACCTCTTCACAATTTTAGTTATGAATGTTATACCAGTGTCCTTTTTAGCATCAATTCATGATTATTATCTCTTCCCAATTTCAATTTTCAATTTTCTCCTGTTATTTTGTTTGTTGTTAGATTTCCTGTTGATGAGAGAGGAACAAGAATGTTAGTTGTTCAGTACTTCATGCAAAGATACAACTACAATCTGCAGCATACTACTTGGCCCTGCATGTAGTCTGAAAATGATTCCCGGCCTGTATATTTGCCTATGGAGGTACTGTATACAGAATGATAAACAGGTTACCAACATATTTAGAGCTTCCTTTTGGGATTTGTGCAGGCCACGGCCTGGAGGACATGTCCGGTTCACTAACTCAATTTCAAGGAAACAGTGGAAAGGCAGAAAAAGGAAACCACGTGGATTTAGAAATTTCAGCATTGTAGAGCTCAGTTGAAAAGGAAAACGAGATTTATAACAATCAACCAGAGTGGTTATTCGATTTTTGACGATTGGTACTTTGGTTGTGAGGTCGATGAAGACATGAGATTGATTTGGATGGGGCAGTGGGTTTGCTCGGGGAGGAGGTGAGAAGGACGGAGATAGAAGAAGAACCTTGAGATGATAGTGATATTGTTGACTCAATACTTTATTGGCTCTACTTTGTGTCGATCTTTCAGGTGCATGAATGGTAATTTGTGCAAAACTACGCTTTCCCTTGTCATTTGATAATTTTTTTCTTTATGGTGCTCATAACATATTTTTTTTATCTACACTTACCTCCTTTTGATCGAAGAATAAGATGTGGGTATTATTGCATTGCCAACTTAGCTGAACATTTTTTGAACAAAATTTCTATGAATTTTGTATGGGTATTGTGTTGAAGTCTGCGAAATAGATTAATGGTTGAGCGTGTTTATAAGTTATCAAGTCAGGCACATAAGTCTAGACAGTAGCTAAATTTTCCTACTGAAAAGTAGATAGGTTTCTGATGTAAGACATTACTACATAGTATACGTAGCAGGCATCTCAATTCTCTCATTCTTCATGCCTTGAGGCTGTGAAACATCTATGCTAGGTCGCCACACTTTAGCAATCTTCATTTGATGAGGTACATTCAAATTTGGTCTGTTTATTACTTTGATGAAAAATTATCTTCTCTTAGATGGTCAAGGTTCTAGAGTTCATTGCTATGAAAGAAGGCATAGATTTTGGCTGGTGGAATTGCAAGTATAATTGGAGTGAGCGTAAATAACAATTTCCTACAGACAATACGTTCTTTTGAAGCTGCATGAAAAAAAAGTAAGCACATCGATCCCTCTTCCGTTCACGGTCTGATGGTATATCGCCATAATTATGATCCAATTTGGAAGGCACAATATGCCAGCAGCCTAGGATAGCACTGGTCAATGTACTGTGCGACTGTTGCTGCCATGTTATGCCTAAAAATGATGCTGCACTTCCGAAGAAATGGTTCCACACCATGATTGCATTCTCTATTGTTTTCGAAGTGCTTGCAAATTCCAATTGTTATGATATTAATCCAAGTGTTTTAGATATTATTTTCTTGGGAATTGTTGTGTTTTTTTCTATGTTCAGACTTGGGCCTAACATCGACCAAACTTTCATGGGTATAGTCCGACTACTGTCCATGTTTACCCCAACACACAACTTCAATGGAAAGACGAGGACAGCCTGGGGAAAAGACGAGAGCAGCCTCGGGATATGTCCCTGACGGAGAGGACGAGGGAGCTTAGCAGCATAGGCCACCTCTGCCGGTGTGAAGACATGCGGCCACATGTTGCTGTGCATCAAGCCATGAATACACACGAACGCCGGGGCCGTCGTGTTGCCTCGGCCGAGGCCTGGTTGTTGGTCGCTGTGGTCGACAAGGACGACATGAGGCGTGTGTCCGATGCACATGAGGATAGAACTCCTCCGTTAGCGTCCTCCCATCGGTGTCGGTTTTTCCTCAAGTGCGAGGGCGTAGAAAGCATGGTTACCGTGGGCGCGTGTATGAAGCGTGGGTGGAGCAGGTACATGTGTGGGTGGGGCTGGGGAAGAAGCAGCAGTAGCCGTGGGCGCGTGGGAAAAAGCACAAGTGGAGGTGGGATGGGTGGGTTTCGTGAAACATGGTTATTGTGTTAGAACTCAGAAGTAGCATGTAATGTTTTTTTTTCTCCCGTTGCAACGCACGGGAATTTTGGCTTTTTTTAGAGGAACTTCTTGCCGCTTTATTCAAACATAGTTCGGAATGTCAATAGAATTTACATCTAAGATAAAGTCTGGTGGCGAAGCCAACCAAGTCTCGCAACGTTCCTCGCCTACCCCTACTTTGGCCAACTTATGTGCGGCAACGTTCCCAGAACGACGAACCCAAGAAACCTTGAAGTCCATCATTGAGTTGAGCATCTCCTTGATATCTTGCACCCAAGGCCCCAGAGCAGATAGGTTCCTGGATGGTTGATTGAGCATTTGCACCACCGCCTTACTGTCCAGCTCGACATGAGCACGCTGGACTTGAAGCTCGATGGCCATTTGAACAGCCCTCCTGCAGGCCAGAACCTCCGCTGCTTCAGGATCAGCAATAAGCGGGAAGTGATGGCATCCTCCAGCCAAAAAAGCCCCATTATGATCCTGCAGCACCGCCCCTCCTACCGAAAAAGGCTTTCGCCCCGCTTTATAAATAAAGCAACCACCGAGCACAAAGTCACCAAAGTAACATCCGAACAACACACACACAACGCCACCGCAGGCAAAGGTCCAACACGCACGCACCACTCACACCACTGGTTCAGCTGTGGGCACAGCACAACAAGCCCAAAACAAACACAAGGGGCGCACAAACAAACAAGGCGGTGGCGACGATGACGAGGGAGCTAATCCGGCTCAGGTGGTGGTGGGGGAAGCGGTGGAGCCATCCGGAGAGCCATCACGCGAAGCTGGGTGATGAAGGAGGTGATGGCGTCTCTCTCCCTGGGGCGGCTAAGCGGCCGCCAAAGCTGCAAGTAACCAGACCATTTGAACAAGGCGTCAGTAGAGCGACGAAGAGGGATATGCTGAATCACAAGCTTATTCCTAACAGTCCACAGCGTCCAGACTAGCACACCGATGGTCAGCCACCTAATGTGGCGGGACGAGGGTGGAAGAGCTTGGAGTTCAGCGAATAGAGCGGGGAAGTTGTTGTGGTTCCAGCTTCCACACACTACATCGCGGAAACAGCTCCATAGGAACTGTGCGGACACGCAGGTGAAGAAGATATGGTTCGAATCCTCCTCCGGCCCGCAAAGCGGACAACGCCCATCGCCAGGGCCGTTGCGTTTCAGGACCTCAACGCCAGACGGAAGGCGGCCGCGGATCCATTGCCATAGGAAAATCCTAATCTTCAGGGGAAGCCGGATCTCCCAGATGGAGGAAAGGGCCTCAGGACCCGGAGAGGGGGCGATCGCCTGGTAGAGTGATTTGGTGGAGAATATACCAGAGGGCTCTAGACGCCACCTGGTGCGATCATCTTCCACATCAAGCTCAGGCTCGTGCAACGCGATGCAGTCGAGCAAGTCATGCCAGGCGGCATTCTCATCTGGGCCAAAAGGACGTCGGAAGGCGAGCTGCCCTAAGTCAATAAGGGCCACCGCGACAGAGATCCGCGGGTCAACCGCGATGGAGAACAGGTCAGGAAAACGTGCCGCAAAGGGGGCGTCGCCAGCCCAGCGATCAAACCAAAACAGCGTGGCGGTGCCAGATCCAACCGCAATCAAGGTCCCGATGCGGAGTACTGGGAGGAGCTGTATGATGGATTGCCAGAACTGGGAGCCACCGGACCGCTGACAGAAGGCGAACGGCTGGCCACGAAGGTATTTCTGCTGGATGATGCGGAGCCATAAGCCACCCTCACCGTTCGTAATCCGCCAGAGCCACCTAGTCAGGAGGGCAATGTTCATGCGTTTTGAAGACATGATCCCAAGACCACCCTGACCGCGCGGCTTACAGATCTCAGTCCACCGGACCATGTGGTACTTCTGCTTGTCTCCCTCGCCAGCCCAGAAGAAGCGCCCCTGCACTCTGGCAATCTCATGGTGCAGAGTCTCAGGCAGGCTGTAGAAGCTCATAATGAATAGGCAATCTCATGGTACTTCTGCTTGGATCTGGCACCGCCCCTCCTCCCCCTTTCTCTCCACTAGATGACCCGTTGCGCCAATGGCGCAAAGGCCGAGTGTAAGCCAAGTATTGGAAGAGTGTGCATTAATATACTTTTGTTCGAAAAGCATAGCTCATGATACTATATGCAGCAAGCAAGCGATAGTCATACGCACAGGATTGTCATGGTTTGTTTTACATAAGATAAAAAATGATGCACTAAGTCATGTAGCAAAGGATTCTTGTGATCTATTTAGATTGGATAGACAATCATGCAGAGGCCTTTGGACGTGCAGTTGAAGACGAAAGCATATATATTTTTAATCATGGTTGTTTCAAAAGCATACCACACAACAGTCTAAGCAGCAAATAACCGATAGCTAAATGCACAGGATGGTCTTAGGGGATTACATATAAGATCCAAAAGGATGATAAACACAGAAGTCTTGGTAGGCATTTATACTAATATTAAGTTATATAACAAGGGGCTTTTGCAGTTTGCTTATATTGAGTAGACGATCAGGCGCAGTCCCTTGGAAGTGCATTTGAAGGTGAAAGCATATGCTTGCCCTTTTTTCATGCTAGATGATCCGTTGCGCCAATGGCGCAAAGAGCGAGAGCGAACCAAGCTTTCAAACCATGCGAGTAAGAATATTTAGAGACCAAGAGCCAAGGCATCATGTGGAATTAATTTGTTCCCTCAGCGCTAAACAGTCAAAATAAGTGGAAGGTGGAAATCAGTCTATCTGATCTGTATCAAACACTGAAGTGAACTGTCAATTTTGGACTTGGAATTCCAATGGAAATTGAAAGAAGGACAAAAAGAACATAACTTGTATCTGCATGATCCATTGAAGATGCCAATTAACAGTGCCCTAACCAGCCATTTAAAAAGGAGATGAGACCAACAAAGAGAAAATCTAACATACTCTATTTGCATAGGCATAGCTACAAAGTACAAACACTCGGCATCATAACAACGACAAGAGCTAGATTAAGTAGCATGGCCCAACGGTATTTACAATGATTGGAAATTGTCATAGGGAGGCAGAGAAGGTAGAAAGGGCCAACAATGATATTTACAATGCATAAAAGCTAAGTTGCCCACAAACTTAAATAAGAGGATTGTCTCGACAGTGGCTTGACATAGTTTTCCGAGTGCCGAAGCCTTGTCTTACAAACATGCACAAAGTACATTTGGTGCATGCCCAAAAGCGTGCCAAGGTGATGACCTTCGGACCTGATGAGCAGACATCTTCTGTGATGCAAGACGGCGAAGAAACTTCCTTCAACAACACAGCCACCTACCAGCAAACCAAGCTTGGGAAGCAAGCAGAACACACAAAATACCTCGACGAAGAAGATGAGACTATAATCAGTTTGTTGCGAGATTTGATGTGTTGTCATTGTACTAAGAATTAAATTGAGGCAGTAATGGACATACCGCGGGTACACACCCAACCTAGGGCACGAGTTACTGCCTTGTTTTCTTTGCAGAAGCTGCACTTTTCGGAGCAGTGCCAGCCCTACGATGCATTCATCAGGAAATATATTAATCATGTAAGTACTTCAATTGTCAGTGCAAACAACCTAGAGTTATAAATGGAATATGAAGAACAATATTGTTTGCACACGCAGCAGCAGATAACTCAGAATCCTAATAAACAACAAACATAATACTCACTAAACCCTCAAAGCATAGGTTTGTTTTAACAGATAGTTAAGAAGGTGCGTGTAGTAGTTAATCGAAAGAAAGTTTTGCCAAATGATATGCATCAATCAAGAAGATTTCTTTTCCTAATGTATGAAGTAAGAGGCAAGGCTTTGAGTTGTAAAAGTAGAAGACAAATGAACAACAATAAGCGATTTTATGACAATTATGGCATGAAAGAAACCACCAGCGGTTATCATAAACCAACCTTGTAATAACAACAGTGCACATGAACTGCCCCTTCTGCATTCATCCAAAGAAACAAAAGGTGTGAAAAGCAAATCAGAAGAATAGGATTAAGAGACAGGGACCAACAAACAAAAGGAGTACCAGATTATCAAACGGGTCAAGAGCAAGCACCTCCTTAACACTCATCTCAACAGGTGGCGCACGAACTGGGGTTGCAACTATAGCTTGTTCCCCTGGGATGTTTGCAGTGATGGGAAGAAACCCTTCCGCAAGGGTGGAGGAAAGAAGGGTCAGATGCAAGAAGAACCAGATATGAATGGAAATAGCAAACAACTGGAAAGGCATAGATAGAGAAAATACCTGGCACAGAACGAATTGAGCTCTGGCAAGTCCTCATCAATGTACCACTGGCATGCAGAGCTGCCACTTAGCCCTTTAACACATATCGAGAAACACAAGCATGTGAAGCCGGATAAGAAGGCGAAGCAAGCAATGATATAAGTGAGGCGTGGATCGGGGTATTACCACGGTAAGTTTTTGGCGGTGTTCCTACAAAGATGGCAATGAAAGCTCCCGTCTCGCTTGCAACGCGGACTTCCTCTGCCATCAAATTCGCGTGCTTGAGCATCCAGAGAACAAGCTTTATCTCATTGCCTCTATAATCCAGTAACAACAAGTCAGTAAAGCTAAAGGCAGCAGGTTAAGAGAAATGTAGAAGAAAGAAGGAGAAGACGTACGATTGATCCTGGAGAACTATAGTCCTGGTGTCTGAAGGCTGGGCCTGATGCTGAGAATGGACAACGACTATGTCTGTTACTGCAGTAACTCGGCCAATCACATCTGTAGAGAACAGAGAAAAGCCGATGCGATATGAATAAATAGAGCTTGCAAGTAAATAGGGTATGGAAAAGGCCATCATATGATGACGAACCAAGAAAGTGAGTTGGTGCTTGGCATTGGGATAGCCGAAAAGGGTATGCGATTGTAAGTGCAGTATGGGTTCTCATCTTCATCACCAAGCCGAGATTGTAAGTGCGGCATGGGTAGCCATCTTCAGGTCAGGACTCCCACAACTATATCTCATATGTGTGAGTAACAAGAATTATTATTTGCATATGTAAACAGCAAGAGGTTCTCTGTTAGAATCTGAAGTACATATATTAAAGCAGCAGACATTGGTTTGGGCATATATAAACAATGATCACCTAATCTACTGTATCCTGGAACCAAGAATTAGCAAGAAGCTAAGAAAACTGGGCACATGCTACAAACATCGAAACAGACCAACATGCATATATCTGTCCCAAAGTAGTAGGCAGGAAGCAAACCACCAAGACAAGCATAAGGGAACCAGGACATACTTGATTAGGAAGCGAGAAGTGGGTAGTTGCTCCTCCTTTTGCTTGGGAGCTCTTAGAGAGTTAAATTAGAGGCAGTGGCACAGAAACAAGAACATCCCCAAACCTAAATAACAGGACAGGAGATCAAACTCCAAAATGAATCTCCAGCCACTACAACTCTAATATTTCTTTACGGAGGAAGTAATAGAATGGCCAAAAAAATTGAGAACTTTGCTAGAAACATGATTTATTAATACAATACAAAGAATATCAAGGAGAACAACTTGGCTGGTTATATCACAAAACCTATTGATTATGTTAGTTTGTCTTCCTCTAAAACTCATGAGCAGTGCCTCCTAATTTATTTTCCCTATTACAAAGCAGTGTACATGCACAAAGGAAATTGATTGATGCGTTAGGTTACATCACACAAAACTATTACATTTATGGTCCATAGGGTGCTATTTACTCGACCAATGCAACTTACTTGCCAAAACGGGAAAGCAAAAAACAGCCAATCATCTGCAAAGCAAGAAAACCATAATCAAGAAACCGAAAGAGAAAACTGGGACAGAGTGATCCTGATGAGCGCAACCCTCATCTCGTACTTGACCTTGAGCTTGTTGGTTCTGCCAAATTAAATTGTAGATTGAATGAATAAGAAAATCAATCTGAGTTGCACAGACAAAAAAAATTCCTAGAATAAGTTTTTATGACAGCGGAATTTCTTGCTTAAACAGTAATGAGAGTGAGTTTAATCTAGCCAAAAAAGCAAAATTACCGGCAAGTTGCCCCGGCATCTCTAACTTGCGAGTTGCCGGCGAGTAGGCTGGCTTCTGTTTGAGCCATCATAGCCACTGCCGCCATGTATTTTACTTCTTTGTAAGCATCCTGCCATAACAAAATCTTAAACTCGTCCAGTAGGCCGGCACAAGCAATAGGAACTCCAGTTTTGAACCAAAAATTATCACAACATATTGAAATCTTATAAGCAAAAGGTAGGTCCATAGGTGCTTATTTCGGCCAACATGGCTAAGACACAACACCAGATTACCCTGTCCAATAACACATTCAGTAAAGTAACTCACGAAACGCAATTCACAAAATTGGAACCAAAGTTAAGCATAATCAGGAAAAACCTAAGCTGCATCCCTACCAAATTTTGCTGCCTCTGATAGTTGTGACTATGACCAGTTTCTGTTCAGAAAAAATGTGCAAGCCAAATGATTACTACCAAAAAAATGGAGTCAAACTTGTGAACTTCCTCATGCGCAAATCAGAATAGATGTATATTGAAAGGCGAAAGAGGCTCTTATTTTTATGAAACCTAAACCTCAAGTATTTCTTGTGATCCCAATCATATTTGTGTGTGTGTGTGCATCAAGGAACAAAGGGACCTAAAAGTTTCCAGATCAAAACTTAGATAAAAACAGAGGACGTTGCAATCAGCTGACATTGTGCTGCAACCTAGTGCTGCTTCTCACACAAAACAAATTTAGTCACACAGGTAGATAAAGAGTTGAAGGCAAGAAGGAAATAGAAATACTAATCAGTACTGAATTAAGACAGACAACAACTGCCCAAGCTCTATGTGGGGAACATCGTCATCACTGCCGCATGTCATGCGCAATCACGCGCCAACCTCTGTTACTGACTTGCAAAACAAATTCAGAGAAGAAACCACTGTAAGCCACCAAATAGGTACAGTAGAGGAGATGTTCTTACTCGTGCCTCTTACCTTTGTTGCCAATACTGATTCTTGATGGTCGGATACATCTAACAAAATCTAGGAAAGCAACAAATGCAACTGTTAAACATCCAAAACTGCAACTATATATATACTTTTAGTTTAAAGAGGAGCATGAACGAATCATCACCATGCAACAACATTACTTGATACCGTGCAGTGCAACAGTCATAATTATAATTATTCATATTAGCAATCTACACCAAGGAAAAAATCAAACTTCATCATTATTGTCCGAACCCATTGATTCCTCCTTTGATTTTGAAGAGCAAAGCATGATAACGAAGCATCCTGAAATCTGAAAGCATGATAACGAAGTATGGTGTACTCTTTTAAAGAGAAGAAAGCCATGGCTGAACACCTATTTTTTCTCGAGCAGTTTTTTAGTTCTATGAACAAAGAACGCAATAAAACAGCTAAAAAAATTAAGTACGCACACATACACCTACAAAGGTTTGGTGTTTTACCTACACATACACCAACAATCTAGGCAGATATGAGAGAGAGAGAGAGCTCACCTTGTTCTGCAGTCTTCCTCTTGTCTTCTTCATCCGATCTGCACACATCTTATTTAGAAAAAAACACAAATCAAGAAATCAAAATCAGATTATCATAGAACCAGGAAATCAAGGGGCAAAAAAATAGAGGAGAAAGATGGTGAAACTGAAGATGTGCAGCCATGATTGGGGACGGGGCACGACGACCGAAAAGCAGCGGTAGGCAGTGATGGCCGCCTCCATTCCATCATCACCTGAGCGCTCCTTTCTCACATCTGCCCTCCCCACTCTCCCCTGTTCCTCCACACCCACCATTAATCCTGAGCCCGATCCAGAATAAGTAATCGTGCAGCAAAAGATAAGAGGCACGATTAAGCAAGAAAGAGGAAGAGAGATAGTTCCTTCTTGCCGCTGTCCAGGGCTGCCACACGAGCCGGTGGTGAGGCAACGGCTGGCCGGCGTCACCTCTCCCGCTTTGCCTCAGATCTGCGTCGACCTCCGCCCCACCCTCGTCTCCCCTCTCCCTTGCAATGGATCGCTCCCTCCTCGATCTCTCACCTTCGCAGTCGTTGAACCGCTCCTCCCCTACCGCTGAACTCCGGCACGGGGCAGGGACGGGGGCGGGAAGGGCTCCGGGCGGAGCGGCTCAGGCATGATGGAGAGAGCGGCCGGGGAGGGGTAGGCGGCGGCTGCGTGGGGAAGCATGGGGAGTGGAGGACAGGGAAGGAAGGACGCGGGGCTCGAGGAGAGTGGAGATATGGTTTCACCAGGGTCGACCCACTCCATGACGCCCACGACAGCCACGGTTAATTGTTTTTCACCGAAGACAAACGCCACATGCATACGGGACGCACGCTGCAAGCTGGGTCCGCGGGCAAAGCAGTCCCACCTGTCATCGACTGGAGAACGAGAGCGCAATGTCGAAACAAACGAACCGCGGGATTTTTGACAGCGCTGTAAAATCGGGCCAGCGAGGCAGATCCTGCGGCCAGATCGCATCGGCGCCGCGAATGCCCCTGGAATGGCGGGTACTCCAGCAGCTTTTATATGTTTGATTTACCCACCACACGGTAGTCATAGAACGGGTTGGTAGTAAGGAAATGCTCAGGATTGTTGTTGCTGTCAATGATAATTTTCCCAAGAGCATTGTGGACATGCACAACTTGGCTACCCTCGCTCACTAAGTGCTCCAAGAACTGTGTTTTAGTGAGCTCCAAGAACTGTGTAAGTAAACGTAGACGGTTCCTGATCAAAATATTAAACAAATAAGACCAAAAGAAAAAGCATGTGAGCATGTGTGTACAGGACAAGAGCTCAGAATCGAACCTCTTCTCGCATTCATCATAGGAATAAAACTTGTTGGTACTATTAAACTTGGCCTTCTATCACTGCATTCAATTTTATTGATCACCTACACATGAAATTAAAATGAAAAACAAATATTTCTCATTTTGGTCTAGATAAATAAGATCAACATCAATGCCTAAACTTTAGTAGCATGCCTATATGGCATCATATGTAGTTTCAAACACCAATGAAATTAGATCAGAACATACAATCGTAAATTGGTGAGTGCATTCACTTGCATCATCTCCTAGTCAACCTGAGCTAAAAAGTTTTTGTGATAAGTAAGAATTCAGACAAGTAATAATTGTACAATGAATTTTCAATGTAAACGCAGCAGCCTGGCAGAAATTAGAGCATTACAAAAAAAATCAATATATTATATCAACACAAGCGAAATGACAGATCACATAATATATTCTTGCAAATAACTATATTAACAGCATAATCACAAGGTGAAGGAAATATAATTTAATCAATAAATTCGATCAACACAAGCAAACGATAGACCAAATAAATGTTGTTTTATGTTCCAATATATATATTCCTGTTAATAGCTCTATATTCCCATTTGTTTTTACAATTGTAACCTCATGCTCACATTGCAAATGCACTTAACCAAGATCACGATGGAAATCACCTAAAAGGATTGATAACTCCGGATCAGTATGCAAAATTTACGGCAGGGTGTTCTCCTTATGTAAGCCATTCCAAACCGAAGAATAGAACCATCCACTCTCCTATATTATCTGAAAATTAATCCTGCTGAATCAAAACAGTGAGTCAGAATTTTTCCTTTGAAAGGATTGTGCTACTTGGCAGTTCTATGGTTGTACTTAAACTCTCTCTATTTTTTAACATTCGGTGATATGACAAAACTTATTTCAGAAAGCTGCAACAAGAATTAATATAGTATCAGTGATTGAGGACAACTTAAGATGTACATTATGAGATGCTGAAAATTATACCATTATTACATATAGATAGAGTTCTTGCAGGGAAACAAAACATGGATATTACTGCGACATTAAGCCCAACTAAAGTAAGAAAGCCTTCTTATTTATAAATTACTCCATACTCATTTCTGACACACTTAATCAGGTTTTGAGCTTACTATAATGCAGACATGGATTAATTATCGCAATGCAGGCGGGAAATTACTCCATATTTATAAATCCTAGATGACCGGTTGCGCCCATGGCACAAAAAGCATCGGCCAGCCGAGTCTTCAAACCATGTGTATGTGACAGTGTAATAGATATACTTTTAACTAATACTATTTTTTTTATCAAAATAATTATTTTCATATGTTGTTGTCCATAATTCCCGATTGAAGAGGAGTGCGAGGACCATGTAAAATACAGAATATGAAGAGCCAATGCCTAAAATAAATACCCTGTATCATCTTGGGCAATGTTCCCACAAAGATGCCGATGACTGGTAAATGCTTCGTGCAGCCAGACCAAGGGGACTGAGTAGAGGAGCTCGGAGATGAAGTGTATGTGTAGAACAGAGGGGATGGAGGAAGCTCCAAAGACACCAGACCATTTGCAAAGTTATTTTGGACGCCTATCAGTCAGTGAATCGGTTTCAATGCACATATAGGAATAAAAAACATCATTCACTTTCGGTAACCTGGGTCATGATAGGTTTTCCTATAAATAAATAAAAGACATGGGACTACTGCAATAACTAAGTAAAACAAATCTCTTAACATAACCATCTGAAGAACAATCATTGCGGCAAGCATGCTTGTTTCGGCTAAGCTTGCCTAGCAGGACCATGTGTCTGCAAGAAATCCTAGTACATTTGACAATAAACCAACAATATGATCGCAATCTTCGAAAAACATAATTGCACCAATGCCGAACCTATGATGCTTGTCGATCAAGCATATCATCAGAATTTCAAAATAAATGGTAGCTGCATTAACGATCTAGGCATCTGGGAAATTTGGGAACCTAAAACACAAAAACAGAGAAATAGCAAGACAGTAAGAAAACAGTGCAAGAGTAATCTTTATAGAATGGAAAAGGAGCTGTTATTCGCCTTGTTGCTTAATGGAGGTTCATAGCTCTCCATCAGGAAGAACCATATCCATATGGCAGATTACCCCACTTCATGATGGTGCCAACTGATGAAGATGCCACACGAACACAAACACTCCATGTTTTACTTGAGGTATTAATTTTGGATAGCTTGCTACAGAACCTGTGTGTTCGAATGGGAAAGTAAAGTATTGTCAGCTCACACCAAGCACACAGCTGAAGAAGTTGCATTGTGGATCATCACACTCTATGGGCCAAGCCAATTTCGACGGAAACAAACATAAGCAAGAAAACCTATCAGGAACAAAGTTGCTAATTTCGTAAAACACATGACATTCACAATGAAAAAAATTTAAGTTCAGTATCCCAGAACAAATAACTCCTTTGAAGCTTCAGAATATAACAACAATTCACTGACTTTGAAGTTTTAGAATATACACAAACTGATTCGATGATTCAGAATGTAATATGTATAATCAAATGGCTGATGAATAAACTGCGATCTTAATTAATTTGTACCTGAGAAGCTCTTTAACGGAATTACCCTATACATATTACTTGAAACAACATGAGAAGATTAGTAAGCAGACCAATTGATTGTAACAGATATTACGTTAATAAATAAATAACTAAATTTCATGGCTTTATAATAAAATAAGGATGATATAGACTAATTTTTAAACAGGAAAGCAGTAATTTTGGATGCCCTAAGTCGATGGTTCGTTCATGGAACAAGTGTATTGGTCAAGAGCACGTGAGAGATTCGTATGTACCTTACTAAGGAGGGAGAAGGCACTCCAGATGGGGCAGTGGTCGTCGGCGAAGGCGATGGCGCAGGGGCCGCCCTGCTTGTACTTACTTACAGGTAGTATCTGGCTATCTGCACAATTCTCAAGCAGCTTTTATAAGACTCAGCCTCAGCTTAAGTATAGATGAAGTAGAGTGATACAATCGATGTAAAGCTTTTTTGTCCAAAAGAATCGTACATGGTGTCGTTAAACAAAGGACACCTGCAGCACAAAAAAGAAGTGGCTGCTCGTAACCACAACATGTCTATGTTATTTGCATATTACTTGCCACGGTACAACATAAGAAAAAATGCCATAAATTTCTAGATTTGATAGCGATTGGTAGGAATAGAACTGAACAATAGGATGAAACCGAAACCATCCGTGTTTTCTCTGGGCTGAATGAAGAATATTCATGGGCAAATCACATAATCTTCTCACACAATCACTATTTTAAATGTCCCTTAGATCGTAAAACGAAGCCATTGCAGTTTTAATTATAACTAAATGTACTCAACAGCAAACCAAAATAAGGAGTAGGACGATATCTCAAGCATGTATATTAAGTGTAGAATGGTACATGTGTATTGACTAATTGTGGAGTTGCTTTCTTATCACCTACTAATATTGAAATCTTTCGTATGTATGTAGGTAAGCAGTCGCTTACCACGGACAATGTATTCCCCATGAGCTAGCTTGATTTTCTTCCGACGATGTGCAGGTGCTGAATAGTTATGGTCAGGAGGAGGAATTAAAGAACGGCAGAGACAGTAACGCATTACTTTGTTTTTGTGGTTGTGGATTTACCGTCGTCGTCACTTATGTAGATAACACCAGCATGTGAAGATGCACATTTCTTTTCCTGGTTGGTAGATCTTTCCTGTAAGCAAACGGTAAAGTTGTCAGACCTGTGGAATTTTCTCTATGGTACAGTTTAAAAATGCAGTTTGGGAATGTAAACTACAGTAGAGACCACAAATACATCAGTAGTTAAGGCTCAAGTTTATGACCAAGGTATGGGAATGTAAATTGGTAGATTGCAGAGTTGCATGTTGGAGGTTAAGAGATTTAGAACTGTTTTTTGAAATACATGAGTAAGCAATGGGCAGGAATTGAATCACTGGTATTATTTAAAACTGTTGGAGGTCAAGAGATTCCTCCTGCAATATAAGTTACATGTCTATCAACCATCAAGCATTGAATCACTGGTATTATGCATGTCTATTAACCATCAAGCACTGAATCACTGGCTCCATGTAATTTGGGAATGTAAACTACAGTACAGACCACAAATGCAATCTACCAGTTTAAAAATGCAGTTTGGGAATGTAAACTACAGTACAGACCACAAATACATCAGTAGTTAAGGCTCAAGTCTATGACCAAGGTATAGGAATGTAAATTGGTAGATTGCAGAGTTGCATGTTGGAGGTCAAGAGATTTAAAACTGTTTTTTGAAATACATGAGTAAGCAATGGGCAGGAATTGATAGCGGGGACAAATATGTAAGAATAGCACCGATAAATGGCCAGCACAGGTGCACTCGGCCTTCACCCATTTTGAATACATTCAAACAGGCAATTTTATCCATGGCAAAACAATAGCAATCAACAGTCCAATAGGCACCTCGTAAGCAAATGAAATACATCCCAATTTACGATCTTATACATCAAATTCAGTTCTACTATACACATGGGTAGCAACTGCAAGATCCTCAAGCGCTCAGCAAATGTATCCATCAGATTAATATTCGCTACTTTTATTGATATATTTGGACCATATCTAAAACCGTCTCTAAACATTATATTGTTTTATGATAAGGAAAAGAAGTTCTTAAGGCACTTAGTCACAAATTATGCCTATACCGACCTAGCATTTTTACCCATCATGTAAATTGCCCATGTTAATTTAAGCTAGCACCCTAGTACTGAAAATGACAGCATTAGTTAAGCACACAGGGATTTTTTGGTGCCTCCAGATCGACAGGCAGTGCCTTTCAAATAAACTATTTGAATGGGAGGATGCATCTGGTTTGACCGTCAGCAATTCGGAGCAGCCACAGGGGAGGAACGGCTATGCTTGGTTGATTTGCATTTTTTGTGGCGACCTGCAAGGGCTAGATGGTTATGTTTAAGAAAGGGCTTAAAGATCAGTATAAACAATAGCTCTAAAAAAACCTGGGCCGTGTATTTACTGTCATCATCACTGAAGTAGATAATGATAGCATGCGAAGTGCACCTAACTTTTCTTGTCTAGTAGATATTTTGGGCAACCAAACGGCAAAGGTAGTCATGTGAAGCTTTGGCTTTTATGTCACAATGAAGCGGGGAACAAGGGCACGTTAACTTATTTGATGAAGATGGACGTCAATGAGAGAATTTTCTAAAACATGGATTAGGTACACAGTAAGCAAAAATATACCAAGTAAAAGCTGGAAACAATGGAATTAGGCCTGTGAATTCTGTATACAGATTCCACTAATTTCTAAAAAATCATAATAATAGGAAATGCTTCTGAAAGTAATTAAATAATGACAAAATTGAACTAATATAATCCAAGCACTGTGAATTAATCGGCAATTGAAACATAAATTTGAATGGTCAAATTCACGGAAATTATGACAACAATTCCAAGAGTGTATTGCTCTTTTATGTAACAAAATCTGGAATGATTCGCAAAAGTACATCGTAGGATGACATAATACTTTTTTTCATCAACCAATAATTTAAAAAGGGCCATTTCTGTAAATAAGAATGAAAGGGAATGATGCTTACTTTGACATGTTTGTCTACTGGTCTTACATGAACATTCTCCATCCGGAGGTCAGTATGTGCAATTCCAAGGCTATGCAGAGTTGAAGACAAGCTATCTGCATAAAGTAAGACACACAAACTAAAATTACAGAAGGGGTAAAGAGAAATCTGGGTATTAGTATTTAAGAGATTCCTTTCATATGCATGATTCAGAAAAGTGCAGTGTCAGATGCCATTATATTCTTCTCATCAGCCAATAATAAAAAAGGGAGACTACAACCCAGAATTGGAACGAGTATGATCTCACTTATCTCAGAATATCAAGATATAACTAAATGAAAAGATTTCTCAAGGCTCCCCGGACCTTCGCGAGGTGGCCACGGCGCTAGGGCACGAGGAGATGGCGGGGGCTGCGGGAGAAGGAAAAGTGAAAGGCAACAAATAATCGACTCGAATTGTGAAATGCATACCTATGATAAAACTGTAATGCGAGCAAACAGTATAGATATGTAAGGAAGTTGCATGCCTGGTCTAATAATGGCTAGATCCCATCATGTACGTGATTGTTTTCATTTATTCCTGCAGTTAGGGAAAAGATAAAATAAGACAATTACATTACGCTGATGGTTCGTAATCTGAAATTCAGAAGATCTGAACACATAAGCACAAAAGAAATGTTCATTTATATAACTGTAAAGCATGCTGATCGCATTTATATTACTGCTCGAAATAAATACTAAAGAGAACATTTTTGCCAAATATTTCTTAATTGATATGTATAGCAAGAAACATGGGAGAAATTTTCCTACCTCAACATTGGACTAAGTACTGACCATCAAAAACTATAGCTCAAGAAAACAAATAATCTGTGCATAGAAAAGGAAAAGAAAAAGGAAAGCAGGTGGTAAACTTCATATGACACTGGTTATCATGGAACCAAAACAGAGCCAGCGAGCAATCACGGAGCCAAAAGAGAGAGCAAGCCAAGAAGTGAATTGAGCCTCTCACTTTGACTCAATAGGTTGCCGAGGATCAGTGACACCTGCCAGAACTGCCCCAGATTCTGGTGCTCCCACAACAATCCTGACAAGCCACCGAGGCCATCCAATCCGATGACCCTGCAGACATGACGAAAAGACACCAATTCAGAACGGCAGTCCACCCAACAAAACAACAAAATACCAAGAGTGCAGTAAGACAAATGTAAAATTAAGCATAAACCTCTAAATTAACACATACAATACATAGCAGCAGCAATCATACCCGGGGGGGAGGGAGGGGGAGGGAGGGAGGGAGAGAGAGAGAGAGAGAGAGAGAGAGAGAGAGAGAGAGAGTGCGGACATTGCGGTGGTGGGGCGGACCGTGGACGACGGCGACGGCGTGGAGGCGCGCTCCCTCTGTATCCTTGCATCCTTGAAACCTTCAAGCTCATGTTATGGTATTTGCTTGAAGGACATCAAACAAATCAGGTATGCAATCCAGCAAGTTGAAGGGCAGTTTAACAATACATTCAAGAATTCAGAGGATGTTAGCATTTTATTTGTGATGACTGCCTCAACCAAAATCCATATATCTCAAAGACACAGTGCACCAATCAAAACTAGATTAAGGCAGTGGACAGTGAGGACGAAGAAGAAGCAAGAAATGAAAGAATGCTCACCTTCCCAGGATGGTGGAGATGCTCACCTGGAAGCAGGAATCAGGTATGCAATCCAGCAAGTTGAAACCTTCAAACTCATGTTATGGTATTTGCTTCAAGGACATCAAACAAATCAGGTATGCAATCCAGCAAGAGAAGGGCAGTTTAACAATACATTCAGGAATTCGGAGGATGTTAGCATTTTATTTGTGATGACTGCCTCAATCAAAATCATAGTTTTAAATAGCCAGCTATAGCTCCGCTATAGCCCGCTATAGCCTTTTTAGCAGGGTGCCGCTAAATGGCCGTCTTCACAAATAGCCCGCTATAGCTGATTTGGAGGCCCGCCGCTATTTTCCATAGCCCGCTATTTAAAACATTGATCAAAATCCATATATCTCAGAGACACAGTGCACCAATCAAAACCAGATTAAAGCAGTGGACAGAGAGGATGAAGAAGAAGCAAGAAATGCAAGAATGCACACCTTCCCAGGAGGGTGAAGGTGCTCACCTGGAAGCAGGAAAGAGGAGGAGGGGAGGGTACCTGGAAGCAGGAAAGAGGAGGAGGGGAGGGTGCGCCGCGTGTCACCGTGCCCGTCGCCTTGAACACAGCCGCGCGTCCAGCTCGCCGCCGGGGAGACGACCCCTTCGTCGCCGCAACCATCGTACCTCATCTGCTCGCCAACGAACGGCACCTCCTCGTACTCTTCCGGGTAGAGCCCTTCCGGCAGTACGGTGCGCGGCGCCCTGCTCAGCGACCACATTACCGAACGGGGCAGACGGCCGAGGCGCCGCTCGTGGTGGACACACACAACCCACGCCAACACGCAACTAATAAACTACATTAAAGATACCGTAAAAAAAGGGTATGCACCAGGCGTTTTAAATCCATGATAAAAATGGTGGTACAAACAATAATCCTGGGACAATCTTCTTGTTCATATACATCAGCACATTCATAACACATACAATATAGTGGGATGGAGATAATACTGAGCGAAACACCAATAGAAAAGGAAAAATACATCTATGACTATGAGCCATAATAGGAATGGCCAGCACCAGATCCTGATTCCATGCTGCTCTAAAAACACAAGAACTCATGTCTGCTGGGGGGTGATAAAGGAAATATCTGTGAATATGTACAGGTAAGGTTGCCTCATTTCTGAACACATGCAGAAAAAGCGAAACGGCTGTGGGCTTAATGTGCAAAATGACAAATCACCTAGTTAAAGATGGCATATGTAATTCTTTGTTCCCACACAAGGCCTGAAAGAAAATAGAACCTGTATAAGCTCAAATCACCTGATAAAGATCCGTCTCCTTATTGTTGTTTTTGGCTCAGTCAGCTGACTGGCTTGGAAAAAGGAGCTCAATCACCTGATAGAAGATTATTTATTGTATTATCTCTCAGCTAACTAAAGCATGGAATAAAATGGCTACTGAAAAACAAAAAAAATTGAAACTTGATGTAGAGAAACAGCTTTGCTAATAGAAGACTTTGCTAATCAATAAATCTGCTTGGATTTAAAAAGCAATCAAAATTGGTGCACAACACTGAATGAACGCCTGCGATCAATGGAGTAGATAAGTACGAAGAAATTATGTACAGGATGAACCTATGAGTGCCAATGACTGGTTCTTTCTCATGTATGGCATGCACTGCCTCTGCATCGAGCTCAATGACAAATCCATCCCCTTCCCGATAAGGAAAGAGCGAGGTACCAAACAAACTAAGAAAGGCAACAAAAAAACTTCTAGGAATCTAGCTAGGTCTCACCTATGGCATGCACTGCCTTTGCATCGAGCTCCATGACAAATCCATCCCCTTCCCGACGAGGAAAGAGCGAGGTACCAAACAAACTAAGAAAGGCAACAAAAAAATTCTAGGAATCTAGCTAGATCCGAGAGCATCCCCCGAGCAAGAACAAACAAAAATCCCCTTTGCAGAAACTCGGCCGAGGTACCCAACAAACTTAAAAAGACACCTAGACTAAAAGAAACAAAAAAAAAATCCTCTTTGCAGGAACCTAGCTAGACATGAACATCTCCTTGACAAGAAGGGTGAAGAATCTCACCCAACAGCAGAACCGGAGCATGGACTGAGCGCAATCACCCTGCATCCCTGGAGCCACCTCTAGCACGCTCGTTTTCGCCGGGGTCTCCTATTCTCCCTCCAAATCTTGGTCGGCGGCTAAGCGGCATGGAAGGACGAGCCCCCTGCAAAAAGAGATGAGACGAGTGCAGCAAGGGAGGGAGGCGATGGTGGGGCTGGAGGGGTGAGGCGGAGGAGCAGCCATCCAGCCCGAACCACACAGGAGCGCCACGCAGCCGGCCAACGAGCTCTGGCGCCCGCGCGTGCGCACGACGATGGCCGCGTAGATGGCGAAGAGGAGTAAGGCGAAGCAGCTGTGGGGGTCGACGATGGCGGCAGGGTAGGGAGAGAGAGAGAGAGAGAGGGGGGGTGATGAGGAGGAGGCGGCGGCGGCGGCCAGGAGGGGTCAAGGAGGAGGAGGGTCGGATGCGTGCGTGCGTGTGGAAGCTAGGTTTCACCCGGCTTTCAGCTGTCCACGAATCGCAAAAGACGCCCATCGGCGACGCGGACGAGTCCACAAGACGGCCACTGCACACTGCCCCCACGCCAGAGCGGACCCAACAGTCATTCAGTGTAGCCATCAACGCGTGGGTAAAAAAATGGACGGTTGACCAGACGCCAGCAGCCAAAAAAGCACTGCAGCAGATCGATCGGGTGGTCAAACGCAGCGCGCGCGCGAAGGCCCCAGGATGGCGGGTACTCTAGCGCCATTTATATGTTCAATGTCTCGAGACCGCGCCATCGGAGTTGACCTTGATCCATCCGTCGTCTGGGGGCTCCCAATTCTGAACGATCTTGGGTTCCGGATGCGGCGCCCTCGCTTCATGCGCCAGCTTCCACTCGGCCAAACGCAAACGTACTGTGGTCAATATTTTATGTGGCAGGGCGATCCTCTTTCCATCTCTTGCGTCATTTCTTGCTAACCACAGCCCATACGCCGCCTGGACCGTGGTCTCCTTCTCCTCATCGGCCGCACCGGCGAACCAGCCAAGCAACCAGGAAGCTAACGCGTTCTGGGAGTCAATCTGACTCGGCTGGATCGCCGCCAAAACTCCCAACTCTGAACGCAACAACTCCCAGAACTGAACTGAATGTTTGGCAGGTCTAGAAACGATGCACAGTAATAATAAAGCGGTTATTGCTTCTGCCAGCTAACCGTCGTCGCGGCGTTTTTACAGAAAACCCCTTGGCTTTTATGAAAATAAACCCGCAGTCCAATAAATAAGTGGGAAAAAACGTTTCGTATGTGGCGCTTGACAAAAAAAAAAACCACCCCCGAGTCGAGCGACCGCGTCTCCCACCCCCGTCTGGATCCGCCGCCTCGCCGTCGCCGGCCCGCATCCTCCTCCACGCCATCCTCCGCCGAGTCGTGCCGCCGTCCTCCCCGCACCCCGTCCTGCCTCCTCTCCTCCGCGCCCTCCTCCCCGCGCCGTCCGAGTCCTCCGCACGCGGTTCGCCGATGACGAGGCCCAGGCCGCCGCTCTCCGGGCCCGCGCCGGCCGGCTCGAGCGCGCCCCGCCCACCGCGACGAGCTGCTCAACACTCTCCTCGCCGCCGCGGGCAACGACCGGGAGGAGGAGGAGGACGCGCGGGAGGCGCGTCAGCGTCAGAATCAGCGCGTCGGATCCGGTCTCGGCTTATGGCGACACGGACATGGAGGCTCTGGCCACGGCCGCCGCGCTCTATGCCCCGCCCCTGCTCGCCGAGCCCTGCCTCTCCGGTTCTCCATCCATGTACGCTGCCGGGGACCCTGCAGGTCCAAGCTCGCTGCTATCATCTTCAATTTGCAGAAGGAAGTTGGGTCCTCGCAGAGGGAAGGAAGGATGTTTGCTAATGCGGTTGGGTGGCTTTCTGTTTTTGGAAGGAGGAAGGTTTATTCAGTCCATCCTCCTGCCTCTCCCTGCACAAAAAAATGTCTCATCTTTCATTGGTATGTGTGCAGCTATGGAGGAGGTGAACGCAGAGACCACTGCGGGGCTAGCTGCAGCTTCTGTTCGAGCAGAGGCGATCGTTCCTCGCCGGAATCGTATTTCAGGTGAACCTCTCTGAATTTTTGAACATGTTTTCAAGTATCAGCATGTGGTATGCAGCAGCTCTGTTAGTTGTCTCTACTATTCTCACGTCTCACCCCTTTTTTGTTGCAATTTTGTTAGCTCTGCATTGTATAATTGCTGCTAATTCAGGTATTGGATTTTGTGCTTTACGGGAAACCAATTGATCTGACCCCAAAACAGGAGAAAATTATGTATAACAAGGCCAATGAAATCAATGGTAGCCCCTGTTTCTCTGTCTGAAGCTGTTCTTTTATTCAGTACATAAGCATCGACAGCTTACTATTCCTAAATTAGCTTCTATGCATTTTTATTCAGAGTTTGTGATCTGGATGTTTGTGATTTTTATGATCCATTTAGTACACTTCATTTGATGTTGAATGCATTCAAGGTTCTATGCAACAGATTGAAACCTGAATTTCTCATCCACTGACAATTTGGTAGATGTTGAATGGATCTGGATGAAGAGTTTGTGATCTGGACGGATCTGGATGTTTATTTAGATTAAAACTGAAGGGTATGCTTTATTTTGAAATCTTACGTGCTAACAATTCAGGGTACATGAGCCTGTATGCATCAGTTTTAATATGAATAACACCAACCGAATTAAAACTGAAGGGTACATCCAGATCCATTTAGTACACTACATTTGATGTTGAATGCATCCGAGGTTCTATGCATCAGATTAAAACCTGAATTTCTCATCCGCTGACAATTCGGTAGATGTTGAATGGATCTGGATGATGAGCTAATCACTAGATGGAATCCCCTGTTTTAGTTATTGTTTCTGTCCCCTTGCTCAGACTGCGATTCTACTCTTTCTTCAGTTAACAATTAGCTTTGCAGAATAGATATGCTAGCTGCACGTAGCAAAACAGGATTAGGAGGTGCATTCAAGTGTAACATATGTATTGATCAGCAAAGGAACATGTGTGTTTCTCAGCGTGTACTAAACAGCTTATCTCTCAGCAGTTTCAGTAAAGAGGCAACACCTAACAGTTCGCTTATATTAAATTATATGTGGTCTTTTTTTGTGAATGAAATTATATATGGTCTGGCCATGTGGGCAAGATTATAATCTGAGCATGTGCTTTTTGCCTCAATCAGGTTTTAAGTATTTTTTTCATATTCCTATGACTACAGATTGTTGTTGTAGCCATCTGTATATAGGACTGTAATACGAACATGCTCTTTGTGAAGTCGAAACAAAATGATAGAGCCCCTCAGTCAGCATTTTCTTTCATGTCACTCATCGATATATTGTTCCACTGCTCTACTGGTAGCATGTTTATAAGTGCCCTATATAAAGTATATATACATATTTTGGGTTGCATCGATGTCTCAATCTGTCAAAACTCCATTACTGTTGCACAAGACCTAATATGCATGTTTGCATGTTTCTCTGGAGCTGTGTTCTAGAAAAATATTTGTGTGGAGCTAACTTCTCTGGGCATGCAGCCAGTGTGTATCTGCATATTTTTCAGTAGAATTAAGTGTCTGGTGCCACTTGATATTCAGAATAACACTGTCATACCTGCAATAGATAAAAAATACCCATTAAATGCTTAGTGCAAGTACAATAGGTAATAAAAGAATGATCAGCTATTTCTTGTTACAGTTAGGATTTAGTCAAGATTGATGTCCCTCTGCATAAAGCTTATTCTGATCTGGAGTTCCAAGGATTTTTTACAAACAGTTTGTAGAATGGCTCCTGGCATCCTTTTTGGTAGCTTCCTTCATGGTTTGCATCTTTGAATTTTTTTTCAGGCCCTTAAGATGAGTGATGAACATCCGTCGAGCCGTCCAATGTTACCTGTGGCAGCTACACAGGAGGTATGTATCCCCTTGAGGTTAGTTTGCATATGTGAGCCCTGGTACATGTACAAAGCTGGCTACTGGCTACCTGTTCGATTGATCCTTCTGGGTGAAAGCTAGCTAGCTAAGAAGCCATGAACTGGCTTCAGAGAATATGAAATAATGCAGAAGAAACAGATCGATCAGCTTGCAAGCCAAATCATTCAAGTAGTTTTGTGTTTTTTCTATATAACTCAAGTACTTAAGCTTCTGCAATCATGAAAATAAAAGGAAGGGGGCATCACCATAGATTGCCCTCCTCGTTGTAGAATTATATGTTGGTGTGAGCTCAATTTGATTTGGCCTGGTTTTGATGTCTCTACTGTGTGTGCGCGTGCAGGTGCCAAAGGCTTCCGATCCAACTCAAGTGGAGCCCAAGGAGGTTCGACTCTCGGACATTCCACCAATAACGCGATGATACAGACGTGCAGACTGTAAGTTTCATATATTCAGATTGGGTCCTTTCTTCCTGTTATTTTGCCGTCAAAACTGAAAAAGAGTGATGCTAATTCGCTAAAGGTCGATGTGGTCATCAGCCTGTAAATTCTCAATCTCCTAGCAGAATATTTTCCGTTAAACGATGCTACTGTCACATGAGAAAGAGTTTACTAATGTTCAATGGACTCCGTTTAATTCAAAGAATATCTGTATAATTCTGTCTTGCTGCTCAAAACATGTAGTGGAGTGTTTAATAGTTCGGTGCAGAACACACTATTGCTGCATATCATTTTAAATTTGTATTTGGTTAGAACACACAAGTAACACAAAGTTCCAAACACATATCTGTATAATTGGTGATCATGTAGATGCTTGTAGGTATGCTAGGTGAGTACTAAGTGCTTGCAAGAGTGGATGAATTAGTACAGATCTTTGATACATGTAGTTTTTTGAGGCACAACTTTTACATGTCACTCACGTCCTAATTTAAAAGTAGTCTGTACTACTAATTTATTTCTAATGTGCTTCATGAAGTATTTAGTAGTTCACTGTATCATGATAGTGCTTCTAACGGTTGGAGGTTTAATAAGACACTGAAAAGTAGTCCACAAATAAGTGATGGACGGGTCTCAATTATTTTCAAGAGGGCATCATGTTGACAAGAAAGTTGCTGCTCACCGTATTTTAACAACCAGAAAAATGCAATTCTGTTTGATAAATTAAATGCAGGAATTTTTTTTAGATTCTGCACTGAGTCCGCGGGTCTCACAAAGATGTAGGATAGATAAAATGTCAGAAAGATCAGATTACTTCTCATGTAATGGATCGAATGTGTGTCCATCACTCCTGCAATGGTGAAAGTAGTCTGTACTACTGGTTTTATTTAGGAGCACATGATCAGCTGCTTACGCTTTCCTCCATTCAACTTTCTGTTAATAAATGATCCTGAAAATTTGATTTGTTTTTTCATACGCTACCAGCTGCAATCCGTCGAAGTACAAGGCATGGGGTGAAGTCCCTGAGGTGCTCAAGAACTGTTTGACTGGCCTTCATTTCCCATCGAAACATGTGAAGAACTTTGAGATCAACCACGTTTAGCTATCATGTAGTGTTAACTTCTGCCTATTTCTTTGATTAGTGCAGAAGAGCAGCACTTTTTCTTCCGATATCAAATGTTTGTTGGAGAAATTTATTGTACCTGCCAGAGATTGATGTAAGAAGCAGCTGCAGTTATCATTTTATCACAGCAGTGCACCAATTTTGAAATAGATAAAAGTAATTAATGTTCGCCTCAACTGATTTATACGATTCCTCTCAGTTCTAAAGTAGCCATCTCATAGCCGCAGTTGGGAACCAAATCTAAAGTTCCATCTTTTTTGGAAAATAAAATAGTGGCATATAGTATTGTCTTACTCCTGCGTTTTACAAGACGGAGGTCAACATCAACATCATGGATGGCCACCGCTACCACTGTGACGCCTTCTATGGCGCCTCCACCATTTGGGACCATGAATGAGTCTCGCTATGAAAGGAAGCTTGATTCTCGGTGCGAGATATTTTTTATTCCGTTGCAACGCATGGGCATGTTTGCTAGCTATAAATAAAGCCATCAGTCAGAGTACGATCAACAACGAACATAACATCCAGCGAGAAGCATAACGAGGCCTCAACCAAACACACAAGAGCCACACCAGCAAAGTTTAATTGTACACGGCATGCGGGCCATGAAGACAAATGGCACACAGGCCACCAACCTACTACCAAAAGAAGGATATCAGGGATGATTAGGCTTGGCCGTCCGAATGATGCGGAGATAAGGAGACAGCCAAAGCCCGAACTTTCGCGATCATGATATCCAGAGCATCTCGATCCGCCACTTTAGTCACTAATCAGACTCACACGCCTCCTGGGATGGCATCGTCAAGCTACATGATGTTTCGAAATCCATCGTCCTGGATCGTGACCGCATCTTCACCAGTCACATGTGGCATGAGATGCTCGCTGCCGCGGGGATCAAAGGTGCGTGACTCGACTTTCTATCACCCACAAATCGTCGACCTGAGCGAGCAAGTGAACCAGTGTTTGGAGATGTATCTCCGATGCACCATCCACAACATGCCAACAAGTGAAGAAGATGTCTTCTGATGGCAGAACTTTGATACGACTCCACCTTTCACTCCTCACTCAAGTGTTCGCCCTTCAAAGCAGACTACGACATGGAGTCGAATATGGGTGAATAGCCTCTGTGGTCGGATAGTGGTACACTAGCCATCGACGCCATGGACTGGCCAAGGCACACAACTTGCCACCACGAGAAACTACATCTGGCACAAGCTCGCATCAAGCGCAAGGCCAATTGTCACCACATGGAGTGGTAGTTCATCGTGGTTGTAACCGTACGCCCAAGACTCCGTCGCTAATCGCCCATGCGCGAAGCTGGCATACAAGTTCTTTGGGCCTTTCAAGGCGCAACAACGCATTGGCCACCTCGCTTACAAGCTCGAGTTGTCAGACGACAGACACATCCACACTGTCTTCTACGTCTCGCAATTGAAGCCATTCTCGCACTTGTTCTCCGCAAGATGAAAACCTTTGTCCTTCGTCTGCAGGGGCAATTCCTGAGAAAAGTGCTACTCACCCTTGTTTTGGTCGACTACACTCCCGTTTTCGATGAACTACCACTCATGGTGGACTTGATGGCGCGCAAGCTCACATCGTAGTCTATTCTTGAGCCCCAGATGATGAAATGGAGCCAAGGACCAGTGGTCCAGCTCAGAATGCAGTGGTCGCCGCTACCGGTCGACGCCGCTAGTTGGGACAACGCCGCTACTTGGGAAGACTACAATGTCTAGCGCCACCATTTTCCAACTATGACCATCTGGTCAGGGGGCATGCGTCTAAAAGGGGGATAATATCACACATGCACCTATCAGTGTAGTTGACTAAAGATGTTGGTGGATGAGAAGGGGTCGTGGGCTTGTGATGTAAGACATAGCCTAGTGTTAGTGAGCTGTGTCTGGCTGTGTGTGTGTTTTATATTTATTAAAGAGAATGTAATTAACCAACTGGAGAGACATCCATGAAGTGATTGTTTCTATTCCTCGTTCCCTTCGTCTTCGTTCTTTGTTCCCTGCTCTTCTTTCTCTTCCACCCTGCTACCAACCCCTTTCGTGCGATTTGATTCCCCTTTCTACCAAATCGGGCCTTCATAGAGCGTCGAAAACCACATGCCCCTACCTGTGAACCAAAAGGTTGCGGGTTGGGTGGCGCATAGTTGCCCGCTGCCAAACCTCCCTGTGCCGAGGAGGAAGCACCAGGAGGCGGAGCGCTAGGATGGGCTGTCGGCGTATGACGATGAGGTTGACGAAGATGAATGCTAAGACAATATACAAGTATATTTCCTAAGCCAATTAAATAAAACATCTCTTAAATACCACTACAATACTTCAGCAATGATTACATTGTGATAATTATCTCTAAAAAATACATCTTTGCAGAAGAACGCGCAGCAAAAAAAAAAGACAAAGCATGTGGAGGGGCCAAAATTAATTCTAACAGTTTTGCTAAGTCTCAGTCGACTTAGACTTTGTTATGTCTCAGTCGATAGGATCTTCCTTTGCTTTTGCATTGAGATTCGTGCAAATTTTTTTTTTTCTTTTTCTTCTTACATACTATATCACTTGACTTAGATTTGGTTAAGTCTCAGCCGACTGAGACCTAGCCACACCCTAATTCTAAATCTCCGGTAGGACTCCACTCATGCACGACTTGAAGAAACCGGCAAAGCCACTTTGTTGTTTGCCGAACCAAGGCTTCTGAAGCGCCTCCGCTGCGGTAAGCCGCTTCTCCGGGTTGCTCTCCAGCAGCCCACTGAGCACCTCGAAGCCGGCCGACGACAACTTGCGACGGGGAAACTTGTGCCGAAGGCGGCTGATGCCTCCCTTACACGGCAGCTTCGACTTCTGATCTGCCGCTAGCCCCGAGTATCCAGACCAGTCCTTGATCCCCTCCGTGCCGACGATGCCAAACACTTTAGCCATGATCTCTATGTCCGACTCGCCGTCGAACATGGAGGCGCCGGTACCCGAGAGGAGGTCGGCCATTATGCATCCGAGCCCCCACGTGTCCACGCGATCGTCGTACTCGCGCGAGTGCAGGAGGAGCTCCGGCGCGCTGTACGGCGTCAGGATAGTCACCTCCGGCTGCTTCTTTCCCCGCCCTTTCGTGGACATCCCGAAACCGCCGATCTTGTAGACTATGCGGTCGTCCTTGACCTCGCCGCGAACATCGGCTTCCACGGCCCCCTTCTTGGGCTTCTGCTTCCTGTCCTCGGCGCCGTCGTCGAGGAGCACGTTCTCCGGCTTGATGTCGAGGTGCAGGACGCCCACGCCGTGCACGGCCTTCACCCCCTCCACGAGCTGCTTCATGATCCGGCGCACCCCGTCCTCGGAGAACGGCCGACGAAGACGGACCCGGCGCTGCATGTAGCCGCATAGGTTGAGGCGCCCGACGTAGTCCATCACGATGAAGGAATCGCTGGCCTCGCGTTGGCATGCGTCAGCGTAGGTCCGGCGGTGCTGCACGATCGAGGGGATGCCGCGGCACGCGCCCAGGCACATGGCCTCCCGCATGACCTCCGGTAGGCCGGAGATAATGAAGCCGTCGTCGCCGCTCCCGCTGAGCCGCTTGACGGCGACGATCAGGTTGTCCTGGGTGTCCCACGCCTTGAAAACTTCCCCGTTGACGCCCGCGCCCAGCTTCTCCAGCCGCTCGTACCGTGCCATGGTGGCAGGCCAGGCGGCCTCTTTCTTTCCGGCGGAAGCTGCCATGGCGTCCGTGCCGGTGCACGCAGGTTCGATCCCCAGGAGGCAAGTAACAAGTTTAGGCAGGAAGGTGGAGATACAACGAGTTGACGTATATATATGTACATACACGTAGGGAAAACGTTGATCTGTTAGGATACGGACTGCGGGCGGTACTGGACTCGAACCCACACTCCGACTCGTAGTCAAGACCGATCTACATTGCTGATTAATTTGATCAACTCTATTACGCAATAGCTCTAAAAAAAAAACTCTATTACGCAATTCTTCATTATTTTGCTCACCAACCAGGCCCAACCAAAGAGTATCACAAGTTCATAAGAGGCCTTGGTACACCCCCACGTTTAATTTAATTATAACTCTATCTAGGAGGTAGATACGCCCTCTACGAAACTGCTCCACGCATGATTTTTATGGCCGATCTGTGCACAATGTGCAAATCCAGCGGGTAGTGGCCTTCTTAGTCATATGCATGTCCGGCTGGACTCAACTTCGTCTGTGAATCGTGCAAAAATATGTCGTGTGCATAGCACTTCTCCTCCCTCTATAGTGATTTAAACGATGTTATATTAGTTTACAGAGAGTACTTGCTTAATCGAACCGCCGAAACTGATAGAATTTGCTTATTTCGTGTACATTTTACCGCGAGTGCTTTAACATTGGAGTTCAAATAGATATAAAGATTCAGTTGTCACACAATCACAAAGATATGAACTTGGATAGTCATTCTTTAGAGCATCTCTGATTTGGGCCCCATTTGTCCGCGTATGAACTAGGAAGACTGTTATCCACTCCTTAGATGGCCCACAGGGGCCAGTCACTGATACAAAAGGAATGCTGGACATTGCTAGTAGCTTCTATAAGGACCTTTTCAAATTAGAAGATAGAGGAGGATTTCATCTAAACCCCTCCTTCTTTGAGGAAGAAAAGGTCAATACCCTAGAGAATGAGATCCTAGAAGCTTCTTTTTCTGAAGAAGAAATTAAGAGAGCTGTCTTTGAATCCTTCTCTGATGGGGCTCCTAGCCCTGATGGTATTCCTTTCTTCTTTTACCAGCACTTCTGGGATCTAGTTAAGAAAGATCTAATGGCCATGTTTGAAGACTTTCATAAAGGAGGGCTTGCTATACACAGGCTTAATTTTGTCATGTTGACCCTCATCCCAAAAGAAGCAGATGCTTCTTGCATGAGGAAATTCAGACCCATCAGCCTTCTAAACTGTAGTTTTAAGATCTTTACCAAAGTCCTTACAAACAGACTATCTATGATTCTCCGAAGACTCATAGCTAGCAACCAATCTGTCTTCTTGAAAGGGAGATATATTTTGGAAAGTGTGGTCACAGCTCATGAGGTGCTGCCCTCCATCCACTCTAGTAAGAGACAGGGCCTAGTCCTTAAGATAGATTATGAAAAAGCATTTGATAAGGTTAATTTACATTTCCTTGAAGAACTACTTAGGAGGAGGGGCTTTGGAGAAAAATGGATCCACTGGATCCTGCAAATCACTAAAGGAGGTTCAGTGGGGGTCAAACTGAACAACACTAAAAGTGATTTTTTTTCATTACTGGAAAAGGTCTAAGTCAAGTGGACCCCATCTCCCCACTGCTTTTCAACCTAGTGGTAGATGCCCTTACTAGGATGTTGATCAAAGCAGCAGACCAAAAACTGATTGAAGGGCTGTGTCCCGAAGTCTGTCCTGGGGGGATTATCTGTCTGCAATATGCTGATGACACCATTTTGTTCTTAGACAAAAATTTAGAGCATGCTAAGAACCTTAAGATGATACTCACTTGCTTTGAGCAGATATCTGGGATGAGAATTAACTATAATAAAAGTGAACTCATTCCATCAATATAGAAGATGATGAATTTAGAAAATTCCTAGAAACTTTAGAATGCACTGGTGGTTCTTTCCCCATTAAGTATCTTGGAATCCCTCTGCACTATGATAAGCTTAGGAGAGAGGATATACAACCTCTTATTGACAAGATTATGAAAAGAATTGCTGGGTGGAGAGGGAAACTACTCTCCTACAAAGACAGGTTAATCCTCATTCAGGCCTGTCTTGCTAGCATTCCTATCTACCTACTATATTTCTTTAAATTTACTAAGTGGGCCATTGATCTTATAAACTCTCAAATGGCCAACTGTTTGTGGAATGACTTTGAGGGTCACAGAAAGCTTCATTTGGCCAACTGGAAAATGGTGTGTATGAAAAAGGAATTTGGTGGCCTAGGTATCCCCAACCTCCAGGATGTGAATCTATGTCTCCTAGGATCCTGGGTCAAGAGATACTATGAAGGAGAGGGGAAACCATGGAAAATGATAATAGATCAGAAGTACATGAGAGGCAAAGTCAATTTATTTGCCCCCAATACTAACATAAATGTTTCTAGATTTTGGAAGGGGGTTAAATCCATCATCCAAACTTTGAAATTTGGATATAGATGGAAGGTAGGAGTAGGGGATAAAATTAGGTTTTGGGAAGATACTTGGTTTGGTACTTCTCCCCTGGCAGTACAATTCTGGCCAATCTATGTGCTTTGTAATGAACAGACCAAAAGTATTGGTGAGGTCTGGGATGGTGAGGTCCTTAAACTTACTTTTAGGAGGAACTTTGATGACAGGCTCATGGAGTAATGGTACCAAATTATAGAGATTGCTGGGGGGATTACCTTCAGCAATGACCCAGATGCCCTCATCTCGCAACTAGAAAACAAGGGGGTTTATTCTTCTAGTTCTTTGTATCATGTGATCAAGTTTAGGGGAGTGCAACCATTGTTTCTGCCAGCTGTGTGGAAACTGGCAGTGCCCCCCAAGATTCATGTGTTTCTCTGGTTGTTTTCCCAAAACAAGCTGATGACCAGGGATAACCTGAGGAAAAGGCACATAATCAAACCCCTAGATTGTGTGTTCTGTGCTGATAATGAGACAAATCACCATTTATTCTTTGATTGTATAGTTGCTAGGAATGTATGGTCCTTTGTCAGCCATCACTTCCAAATCGAGATAGGCACAAACTTTGAGTCTGTTGCTCGATTTTGGGTTTCTAACAAGAAGAACTTGGCTTTGAACATTATTAGCTCTGTTATCCTATGGTGCTTGTGGAAATATAGGAACTCTATGATTTTTAACAACACCATCTGGACCTCTATTATTCAGGTGTGGAGTCTGATCCTCAGAATGCTCAAATTCTGGGTGATTCTGACCCCAGAGGCTGGCAAACCCGTGATGGAGGCGTTCTTGAGTGCTTTGACAAAACTTATCCAACAACCCTTGAGGATCTTGAGTGGCTGGAGATGAAGGCCACAAGATTTGCAGTTGATGCTAGCTGGAGTAACCTCAGGATCTCAGAAGAAGAAGGATGCTTCCACTCTCCTGCCAAGAAGCGAGACCCAAATGACAAGGTTGACATGACCAGCCCGGTGTCCACCCTCTCGATCTGCTGGTCACCCCAAGCTGCACTGGTGCCGCCATTCAAGTTTAGAAGGAGTGAAGACATGATCGCGATGTGATAACGGGCGGGCGCTCGCTGTACCCTGGCCCTCATGCCTCTGTAGCACCCTCTGGCAGATCGGTGGACTGCTGGGGGTTTGTAGCTTGATTTCCCATTGTTTCCCTTTTCTACCGTTCAGTATCAGCTCAGCTGTTACGTGCGTGTGTGCTTGTAATAAAGAAAACCCTCAGACACATGTGGGGTGACATACGTATCCAACGTATCTATAATTTTTTACTGTTCCATGCTATTATATTATCTATTCTGGATATTTTATATGCATTAATATGCTATTTTATATTATTTTTGGGACTAACCTATTAGCCTAGAGCCCAGTGCCAGTTTATGTTTTTTTCCTTGTTTTTGAGTTTCGCATAAAAGGAATACCAAACAGAGTCCAAACGGAATAAAACTTTCGCGATGATTTTTCCTGGACCAGAAGGAAACCAGGAGACTTGGAGATGAAGTCGGAGGAGCCACAAGGCAGCCACAAGGACGGAGGGCGTGCACTTCCTGACCTAATTCTTTCGCCTATATATATTCATATATCCCCAAACCAACAGAGGCATCCACAAAAAGACTTTTCCACCGCCGCAACCTTCTGTACCCGTGAGATCCCATCTAGGGACCTTTTCCGGCACCCTGCCGGAGGGGGATTCGATCACGGAGGGCTTCTACATCAACACCATTGCCCTTCCGATGAAGCGTGAGTAGTTTACCACAGACCTACGGGTCCATAGCTAGTAGCTAGATGACTTCTTCTCTCTCTTTGATTCTCAATACCATGTTCTCCTCGATGTTCTTGGAGATCTATTCGATGTAATACTTTTTTGCGGTGTGTTTGCCGAGATCCGATGAATTGTGGATTTATGATCAGCTTATCTATGAATATTATTTGAATCTTCTCTGAATTCTTATATGCATGATTTGATATCTTTGTAATTCTCTTCGAACTATCGGTTTGGTTTGGCCAACTAGATTGGTTTTTATTGCAATGGGAGAAGTGCTTAGCTTTGGGTTCAATCTTGCGGTGTCCTTTCCTAGTGACAGTAGGGGCAGCAAGGCACATATTGTATTGTTGCCATCGAGGATAAAAAGATGGGGTTTTCATCATATTGCTTGAGTTAATTCCTCTACATCATGTCATCTTACTTAATGCATTACTCCGTTCTTTATGAACTTAATACTCTAGATGCATGCTGGATAGCGGTCGATGTGTGGAGTAATAGTAGTAGATGTAGAATCGTTTCGGTCTACTTGACACGGACGTGATGCCTATATTCATGATCATTGCCTTAGATATTGTCATAACTTCGCGCTTTTCTATCAATTGCTCGACAGTAATTTGTTCACCCACCGTATTATTTTCTATCTTGAGAGAAGCCTCTAGTGAAACCTATGGCCCCCGGGTCTATTTTCCATCATATAATCTTCTACTTTTCATCATACAAGTTTCTGATCTACTATTTTGCAATCTTTTACTTTCCGATCTATAAAACAAAAATACCAAAAATATTTACTTTATCGTCTATCTATCTCTATCAGATCTCACTTTTCCAAATAACCGTGAAGGGATTGACAACCCCTTTATCGCATTGGGTGCAATTTGTTTGATTGTTTGTGCAGGTATTCGGTGATTTGTGCGTTGTCTCCTACTGGATTGATACCTTGGTTCTCAAACTGAGGGAAATACTTATCTCTACTTTGCTGCATCACCCTTTCCTCTTCAAGGGAAAAACCAACGCAAGCTCAAGAAGTAGCAGGAAGAATTTCTGGCGCCGTTGCCGGGGAGATCTACGCCAAGTCAAGACATACCAAGTACCCATCATAAACTCTCATCTCTTGCATTACATTATTCGCCATTCGCCTCTCGTTTTCCTCTCCCCCACTTCTAAAACGATTTTCGAAAAGATTTGCGTTTTTCTTCGCCCCTCTTTTTGCCTTTTCTCTCGCTGCCCTCTTGTTTTCTTAAGTTCGCCTTTCTATCGTTATGGCAGAATCAAAAAGGGTTAAGGGTTTTCACCCGAGTTTTAACTCTTTAGATAGCCCCTCTATCCTCTCTAAGCTCATAAATAATGATGCTACGGAAAGACCTACCGGGGTTGTTAATGAGAATTTTAACAATTTTGATGAAGATGACCCTGGAATTTTTTGTTATCTGCTTGATGAATCTTTGAAAGATGCTTGGGATAGACTGTTGAGGATCCGAGCTAGCTATGTGCCCCAATATCATATTGGGATATACTTGAAAAGCTTTTATATTGGTTTACCCCCTTCTTTTAAGCAAGTTTTGGATTCTATATTTGAAAATGGTTTTATTGAAGGGGATGCCATTGATACTTATGAAAAGATGAAAACTATATTTGGGCACTCCAAAGGTGAAAATGTTGAATCAACTACTCTTATGTGCTTTTATCAAAATGAAATAATCAAAGAAATTAAGGCTAGTTTAGATGCAAATTTTCGAAGTGTGCTTAATCTTTCTTCCACCATTAATGGCCACGTACTTACACAAAATAGAAAGATAAGCGCTCTGGACAAGAAATTCTCTCTTTACTACCAAAAGGGAGAAGACGACAATACCTAGATCTATTCGTGTTTTTATGCCTAGCTAAGGGTGTTAAACAATAGCGCTTGTTGGGAGACAACCCAATTTTATTTTTGTTTTTACTTTTTTGGTTCTGTTTTGCAATAAATAATTCATCTATCCTCTGGTTAGATGTGGTTTTATGTTTCAATTAGTGTTTGTTCCAAGTAAGACCATTGGGATGGCTTACGGTGATATTTGATTTGATCTTGCTAAAAAACAAAAACTTTTGTGTCCAGTCTCAGAATTTTAATAATTTACTGGAGCGTTGAAAAACCCTGAATTTTTTATAAAAGATTGATATACAAATTTCCTATGTTTTATTAATTTTTCAGAATTTTTGGCATTACATAAATATTATAACAATTCGGATCTTCACAGACTGTTCTGTTTTTGACAGATTTTGTTTTCTTTGTGTTGTTTGCTTATTTTGATTAATCTGTGGGTAGTATCGGGGGGTATGAACCATGGAAAAGTTGGAATACAGTATATATTACACCAATATAAATAAATAATGAGTTCACAACAGTACCAAAGTGGTGATTTATTTTCTTATACTAACGGAGCTTATGAGATTTTCTGTTGAGTTTTGTGTTGTGAAGTTTTCAAGTTTTTGGGTAAGGATTTGATGGACTATGGAATAAGGAGTGGCAAGAGCCTAAGCTTGGGGATGCCCAAGGCACCCCAAGGTAATATTCAAGGACAACCAAGAGCCTAAGCTTGGGGATGCCCCGGAAGGCATCCCCTCTTTCGTATTCGTCTATCGGTAACTTTACTTGAGGGTATATTTTTATTCACCACATGATATGTGTTTTGCTTGGAGCGTCTTGTATAATTTGAGTCTTTGCTTTTTAGTTTGCCACAATCATCCTTGTTGTACACACCTTTTGAGAGGGACATGCATGAATCGTGATTTATTAGAATACTCTATGTGCTTCACTTATATCTTTTGAGCTAGGCAATTTTGCTCTAGTGCTTCACTTATATCTTTTTAGAGCACGGCGGTGGCTTTATTTTATAGAAATTATTGAACTCTCATGCTTCAATTATATTATTTTGAGAGTCTTTAAACAGCATGGTAATTTTCTTTGGTTATAAATTTAGTCCTAATATGATAGGTATCCAAGAGGGATATAATAAAAACTTTCATATAAAGTGCATTGAATACTATGAGAAGTTTGATTCCTTATGATTGTTTTGAGATATAAAGATGGTGATATTAGAGTCATGCTAGTGAGTAATTGTGGATTTGAGAAATACTTGTGTTAAGGTTTGTGATTCCCGTAGCATGCACGTATGGTGAACCGTTATGTGATGAAGTCGGAGCATGATTTATTTATTGATTGTCTTCCTTATGAGTGGCGGTCGGGGATGAGCGATGGTCTTTTCCTACCAATCTATCCCCCTAGGAGCATGTGTGTAGTACTTTGTTTCGATAACTAATAGATTTTTGCAATAAGTATGTGAGTTCTTTATGACTAATGTTGAGTCCATGGATTATACGCACTCTCACCCTTCCACCATTGCTAGCCTCTCTAGTGCCGCGCAACTTTCGCCGGTACCATACACCCACCATATACCTTCCTCAAAACAGCCACCATACCTACCTATTATGGCATTTTCATAGCCATTCCGAGATATATTGCCATGCAACTTTCCACTGTTTCGTTTTATTATGACACGCGTCATCATTGTCATATTGCTTTGCATGATCATGTAGTTGACATCGTATTTGTGGCAAAGCCACCGTTCGTAATTCTTTCATACATGTCACTCTTGATTCATTGCACATCCCGGTACACCGCCGGAGGCATTCATATAGAGTCATATTTTGTTCTAAGAATCGAGTTGTAATTCTTGAGTTGTAAGTAAATAAAAGTGTGATGATCTTCATTATTAGAGCATTGTCCCATGTGAGGAAAGGATAATGGAGACTATGATTCCCCCACAAGTCGGGATGAGACTCCGGACAAAAAAAAGAGGCCAAAAAAAGAGAAGGCCCTAATAAAAAAATGAGAGAAAAGAGAGAAGGGGCAATGTTAAACATTTCGCAATCACCTTGTATAGCACTGTGCACAAGCTAATGGGCCGGAACTCTCGCAAATTTGATGGCTGGTCCACTTTGGGAATGAGGATAATTGCAGTATGATTGATGTTAGCTGGCATGTTTCCTGTAGCAAAAAATAATTTGACACCAGCGATAACCTCCTCCTTTATTGTCCCCCAGTTTCTCTAATAAAACCTGGCTGGAAACCCATCAGTACCTGGAGCCTTCAAAGGGCCAATCTGGAACAGAGCATCGGATATTTCTTTGTCAGAGAATTCTTTACAAAGGGCTTCATTCATATCCTCAGAGACCTTTTTCTCAAACAGGTTAACAATGTCACTTGGATTCAAATTAGGATCCTGTGAGAAGAGGTCCTGAAAGAATTGAGTGGTCATTCTTTCCAGCTCGGTCTTAGAGGAGACCCAACTTCCATCAGCCTTTTGAAGTTTAACAATTTTGTTCTTTTTTGCACGCCAAACAACTTTTCGATGGAAGAACTTTGTGTTCCGATCGCCCTCTTTCAGCCAACTAACTCTGGACCGTTGCAACCATAGCATTTCCTCCTTATATAGGAGTTCATTTAATTTGTCTGAAATCTGTCTCACCTCCTTACTGTCCGCCCCATGCGGTAGCAGATTGTTTAGTTCAGACTGGACTGCTTCAAGTTCACGGAGAATGTTGCCAAACTTGCGGCTGCTCCATGCTTGTAAATACTGCATCACACTTCCTAAGCAGAGCTGGATAGCACCCAGGTCACTCTTGTCACCAGCTGCTGCCCAAGATTGTTCAATGATTTCGGGCAGATCAGATGCTCTTTCCCAAAACAGCTCATACTGCCTACATCTCTTCTTATTCTGGGCTGATTGTTCTGCTTTGAGACGGACAAGCAGCACACAATGGTCCGAACAAGAGGAAACTATGTGCTCAACTGATGCATCTTGAAGCATATCCCTCCAGTTATTGTTCGCCACCACACGATCAAATCTGACCTTGACAATCTTTCTCCCTCCCCTTTTATTGTCATAAGTGAATGGTACTCCTCTGAATCCTAGGTCGGTCAACTCACACCCATCCAAGGCATCTCTGAATGCCCCCATTTGCCATTCAGCACGACGGTTCAACAAGAAGTGTTCGAACTGCCACAATGCTTCATTGAAATCTCCCATCACTGTCCAAGGGAGGGCAGATTTAGCTTTGAGTTGACGGAGAGTATCCCACATGAGATGTCTATTTTCTACTTTCGGCTCCCCATATACACAAGTTAATCTCCATGAAGCAGTACCCAGAGCAGAGCCAATATGTGCATCGATGTATCATTCATTAAGATCTTCTATTTCGACATGCATCCTCTCATCCCAGAAGAGGGCCAGCCCTCCACTGAAACCTTCACTACTGACTCCGGCAAAACCTCTCAGCCCAAGCCAGCTACACAAGCGTCTGACCTTCTCCTTGTTCTGCCTCGTTTCACACAAGAATATGAACTGAGGGCGATGTATTTGATTGAGTGACACAAGGTCACGGATCGTCCTAGAACACCCGATTCCCCTGCAGTTCCATGTCAAGCAAACCATTCCTTCCGGCGTCCCAGTTTTATGCACTAGTGGCAGGAGATTGGTACTAGGATTCCTGACAGGGCCGCCGGGATCGAACTGTACCCCAGTTGGATCGAGAGTGCTAATTCGACCCCCTCCCAAAACTGTTCCTTCTGCAAATCTGCTTCCATATGATTAGAAGCCACACAACGCAAGAACTATATCTATACTATCTATATAGTGTATCAGTTTTGAAATGGATCTAGTGCATCAATCATAACCGTTGGTCTCCAAAAACCAAGGCTAAGATCAGTCGGATTCGCCATGAATAGTAGTATGATGTCGCCTCTACTGTGTTCTAGAACATTCGCGTGGCCCTTCCAGGAAAAAAAAGGCCCATATGTGATGCCTCATGTGTCATATTACCACTTGAGCGCATGACGACTTGAGCCCAGATACGATGATTTGGGAGGAGAACGGGGAGAAAAAAGAAAGTAGAGTAACATAAAGTATTTTAGATAAAAAGGTATCCTCGAAAAGGAAAAGTTTCGTCTTTGATCTATCATTGATGAATTAGAAGCTTTGGCAGAGGTTAGACCTTTATCTGAGCATGAAATTGAAATCAAGAATCATTCGAATGCACATATAGCTAACATGCTGCGCGAAGAGGAACTCAAATGGTACCGACATTCTAACTCTCAATTTATCCTGAAAGGTGATTCAAATACTAGATATTTCCATGGAGTCGCCAATGGCAGACACAGGAAGAAAATTATTCATGCCCTACAACAGGATGAGTGCGTGATTGAGGGGCATGAACAACTTAAATCTTATATCACTAAACATTACAAAAATCTGTTCGGAGCCCTAGAGGAAGGAAACTTCAGGATGGATGAGTCCCAAACAGACGAGGAAAACAACCTTCTAACAGCCCCATACTCCGAGGAGGAAGTTAGAAAGGCAGTTTTCCTAATGGAGCATAACAAAGCCCCGGGTCCGGATGGTTTTCCAGCTGAGTTCTATCAGAACTTCTGGGAAGTCATCAAACCGGATCTCCTACTTTTGTTTAGCGACCTACATGCTGGCCAACTAGAATTGTTTCGCTTAAACTTCGATGAGATTATTTTATTACCTAAGGTTAATGAGGCTGAAAGGATACAAAAATATAGACCTATTTGCCTCCTTAATGTTAGTTTTAAAATATTCACGAAGGTTGCGACTATTAGGCTAAATTCGGTTGCTGAACATGTGGTTTGGCCTTCACAAACAACTTTTATGCAAGGCAGACACATCCTAGATGGAGTTGTTATCCTTCATGAAACAATCCATGAATTACACCGAAAAAAGTTGAGTGGGGTGGTACTCAAAATAGACTTTGAAAAGGTTTATGACAAAGTCAAGTGGTCCTTTCTTCAACAGGCTCTCAGAATGAAAGGATTTTCCGCAGAGTGGTGCGCTATGATCCATAGCTTCGTTTCTGGAGGTAGTGTTTGTTGCGAAACATTACATGGAAAACAAAAAAAATTCTACGCACACGCAAGATCTATTAAGGAGATGCATAGTAACGAGAGGGGAGAGTGTGTCTACGTACCCTCATAGACCGTAAGCGGAAGCGTTTGACAACGCGGTTGATGTAGTCAAACTTTCTTCGCGATGCAACCGATCGAGCATCGAACGTACGGCACCTCCGCGTTCAGCACACGTTCAGCTCGGTGATGTCCGCGCCTGATACGTCTCCGTCGTATCTACTTTTCCTAATGCTTTTCCTCTTGTTTTGGACTCTAATTTGCATGATTTGAATGAAACTAACCCGGACTGACGCTGTTTTCAGCAGAACTACCAAGGTGTTGTTTTTTGTGCAGAAATAAAAGTTCTCGGATTGAAACAAAACTTTGCGAGGATTTTTTATACAATAAAAGAGAATTTCTGTAGCCAAGAACCACCGGAGGGGGGCACCTGGGTGGTCACAACCCACCAGAGCGCGCCCCCCCTCCTGGCGCGCCCGGGTGGGTTGTCCCCACCTGGTGGCCCCGCAGACCTCAACCCTGACACTATAAAATTGTTGGGAAACAGAGCATGCAATTTCAAAAAATTTCCTACGCTCACGCAAGATCTATCTAGGAGATGCATAGCAACAAGAGGGGGAGAGTGTGTCCACGTACTCTCGTAGACCGAAAGCGGAAGCGTTAGGTTAACGCGGTTGATGTAGTCGAACATCTTCACGATCCAACCGATCAAGTACCGAACGTACGGCACCTCCGAGTTCAGCACACGTTCAGCTCGATGACGTCCCTCGAACTCTTGATCCAGCAGAGGGTCGAGGGAGAGTTTTGTCAGCACGACGGTGTGGTGACGGTGATGGTGATGTGATCCGCGCAGGGCTTCGCCTAAGCACTACGACGCTATGACCGGAGGAGTAAACTGTGGAGAGGGGCACCGCACACGGCTAAGAGAACAATTGATGTGCTTTGGGGTGCCCCCCTGCCCCCGTATATAAAGGAGGAGAGGGAGGAGGCCGGCCAAGGGGGGCGCGCCATGGGGGGGGAGTCCTACTAGGACTCCAAACCTAGTAGGATTCGCCCCCCTCCCTTTTTCCTTCTCATGGAGGTGGAAAGAGGGAAGGAGAGGGAGAGGGAGAGGGAAAGGGGGCCGCGCCCCCTCCACTAGTCCAATTCGGACTGCCCATGGGGGGGGGCATGCGCCACCCCTTGTGGGCTGCCCTCTCTCTCCCCTATGGCCCATGTTGGCCCATTACTTTCCCCGGGGGGTTCCGGTAACCTCCCGGTACTCCGAAAAATACCCGAAATGATCCGGAACCATTCCGGTGTCCGAACACTATCGTCCAATATATCAATCTTTACCTCTCGACCATTTCGAGACTCCTCGTCATATCCGTGATCTCATCCGGGACTCCGAACAATCTTCGGTCACCAATAACACATAACTCATAATACAAATCGTCATCGAACGTTAAGCGTGCGGACCCTATGGGTTCGAGAACTATGTAGACATGACCGAGACACATCTCCGGTCAATAACCAATAGCGGAACCTGGATGCTCATATTGGTTCCTATATATTCTACGAAGATCTTTATCGGTCAAACTGCAATGACAACATACGTCATTCCCTTTGTCATCGGTATGTTACTTGCCCGAGATTCGATCGTCGGTATCTTCATACCTAGTTCAATATCGTTACCGGCAAGTCTCTTTACTCGTTCTGTAATGCATCATCCTGTAACTACCTCATTAGTCACATTGCTTGCAAGGCTTATCACGATGTGCATTACCGAGAGGGCCCAGAGATACCTCTCCGATACTCGGAGTGACAAATCCTAATCTCGATCTATGCCAACCCAACAAACACCTTTGGAGACACCTGTAGAGCATCTTTATAATCACCCAGTTATGTTGTGACATTTGATAGCACACAAGGTGTTCCTCCGGTATTCGGGAGTTGCATAATCTCATAGTCAAAGGAATATGTATAAGTCATGAAGAAAGCAATAGCAATAAAACTTAACGATCATAATGCTAAGCTAACGGATGGGTCTTGTCCATCACATAATTCTCCTAATGATGTGATCCCGTTCATCAAATGACAACACATGTCTATGGTTAGGAAACTTAACCATCTTTGATCAACGAGCTAGTCTAGTAGAGGCTTACTAGGGACTCGGTATTTTGTCTATGTATTCACACATGTATCAAGTTTCCAGTTAATACAATTCTAGCATGAATAATAAATATTTATCATGATATAAGGAAATATAAAGTAACAACTTTATTATTGCCTCTAGGGCATATTTCCTTCAGTCTCCCACTTGCACTAGAGTCAATAATCTAGTTCACATCGCCATGTGATTTAACACCAATAGTTCACATCTTTATGTGATTAACACCCATAGTTCACATCGCCATGTGACCAACACCCAAAGGGTTTACTAGAGTCAATAATCTAGTTCACATCGCTATGTGATTAACACCCAAAGAATACTAAGGTGTGATCATGTTTTGCTTGTGAGAGAAGTTTAGTCAACGGGTCTGCCACAATCAGATCCGTATGTATTTTGCAAATTTCTATGTCTACAATGCTCTGCATGGAGCTACTCTAGATAATTGCTCCCACTTTCAATACGTATCCAGATTGAGACTCAGAGTCATCTGGATTGGTGTAAAAGCTTGCATCGACCTAACTCTTTACGACGAACTCTTTATCACCTCCATAACCGAGAAATATTTCCTTAGTACTCTTAGGTAACTAAGGATAACTTTGACCGCTGTCCAGTGATCCACTCCTGGATCACTATCGTACCCCCTTGCCAAACTCATGGCAAGGTATACAATAGGTCTGGTACACAGCATAGCATACTTTATAGAACCTATGACTGAGGCATAGGGAATGACATTTCATTCTCTTTCTATTTTCTGCCGTGGTCGGGTTTTGAGTCTTACTCAACTTCACACCTTTGCAACATAGGCAAGAACTCCTTCTTTGACTGTTCCATTTTGAACTACTTCAAAATCTTGTCAAGGTATGTACTCATTGAAAAAACTTATCAAGCGTTTTGATCTATCTCTATAGATCTTGATGCCCAATATGTAAGCAGCTTCACCGAGGTATTTCATTAAAAAATTCTTATTCAAGTATCCTTTTATGCTATCCAGAAATTCTATATCATTTCCGATCAACAATATGTCATCCACATATAATATCAAAAAAGCTACAGAGCTCCCACTCACTTTCTTGTAAATACAGGCTTCACCATAAGACTGTATAAAACCATATGCTTTGATCATCTTATCAAAGCGTATATTCCAACTCCTAGATGCTTGCACCAGTCCATAGATGGATCGCTGGAGTTTGCACACTTTGTTAGCACTTTAGGATTGACAAAACCTTTTGGTTGCATCATATACAACTCTTCTTTGAGAAATCCATTAAGGAATGCAGTTTTTGACATCCATTTGCCAGATTTCATAAAATGTGGCAATTGTTAACATGATTCGGACAGACTTAAGCATCACTACGAGTGAGAAAATCTCATCGTAGTCAACACCTTGAACTTGTCGAAAACCTTTTGCGACAAGTTGAGCTTTGTAGATAGTAATCAGTGTCCGTCTTCCTCTTGAAGATCCATTTATTCTTAATGGCTTGCCGATCATCGGGCAAGTCCACCAAAGTTCAAACTTTGTTCTCATACATGGATCCTATCTCAGATTTCATGGCCTCAAGCCATTTATCGGAATTTGGGCTCATCATAGCTTCTTCATATTTCGTAGGTTCGTCATGGTCTTGTAAGATGACTTCCAGAACAGGATTACCGTACCACTCTGGTGCGGAACGTGCTCTGGTTGACCTACGAGGTTCGGTAGTAACTTGATCTGAAGTTTCATGATCATTATCATTAGCTTCCTCTCTAGTTGGTGTAGGCATCACGGGAACGGATTTCTCTGATGTGCTACTTTCCTATTTGAGAGAAGGTACAACTACCTCATCAAGTTCTACTTTCCTCCCACTCACTTCTTTCAAGAGAAACTCCTTCTCTAGAAAGGATCCATTCTTGGCAACAAAGATCTTGCCTTCGGATCTGTGGTAGAAGGTGTACCCAATTGTTTCCTTAGGGTATCCTATGAAGACACACTTCTCCAATTTGAGTTCGAGCTTATCCTTTTGACATAAGCGTCGCTTCCCCAAACTTTTAAGAAATGACAGCTTAGGTTTCTTGTTGTCGTGGTAATATCTCGACAGATGCCAGGGGGTGGCTTATCATGGTTGGGGCCATGAGATCGTCGTCGGGTCCTGGAAGCGGGAGTGGGCACAAGCTCGGACGGACACGAGATCTACCCAGGTTCAGGGCTCTCCTAAGAGATGAAACCCCTATTCCTGCTCTGCGGGGTCTCCGCATGATCACTATGAAGCAAAGAGTACAATGGTGCTCCTAGAGCTGTTCGGCCAGAGGAGGAAGAAGGGCAAGGCTAGCTCTCTCCCCTCCCTGGCTATGGTGTGTGTAGAACTGAAGTGGAACATGAGGGGGAACCCTTTGCATGGGTGTGGCCTGCGGGGTTTTATAGGCTAGCCCCCAGGGGTACAATGGTAATATGGCCGGGTGGTAGGCCCTGGCTGCCAGCGTCTATGGGGGCCGGGTTCTCCGCCGGCTGCTGGGGCCCGCCTCTGCTGAGCCATGCCGGCTGTCGAGGAACCGGCCGACAGGTGGGGCCCGCCGCCCGCGGGCCCCGCTGACGGCTCTTCACTGTGGCGCCGTCCGTGCTGACGGAGGCCGTGTCGGGCGCGCCATGGCTACAGCGTCGCGCCCGGGGGGTCGGCGGCCGCCTGGCGGCGCCTACTGTAGCCATGCGGCCGTGATTTGGGGGAGGCAATGGCGCACTGTGGCCATGCCCCAGCTTGTCTCCTGGTCAGGCTCAAACTCCTAGGGAGGGGACGGGCCGCCTACTAGGAGCCGGCCCGTACCCCCGCCGTCTTCTGGAGTGTGCCGTCTTCCGAGGTACGTCGCCTTCTGGAACGCGCCGTCTTCTAGGAGGCGGCCTTCTAGCTTCAACCGCTTTCTTGGGGCCCGCCGTCTTTTAGGAGACGGCCCTCCGGTCCCGTCCGGCCCCGGAGGCCGGTCTTACGACCAGTCGGACTGAGGGGCTTGGCCAGTCCCGATGTCTTGAAATATGGTTAAGTGCTGATGAGGCTACCCGGGGTCTACTCCCCCGACAGTAGTCCCCGAAGCTGGTGAGGTTCTACGGCTTTAGCGGTCGAAGGGCCTCAGTAGTTTCCCCTTCGAGTGGTCTTCCGCCTCCTGCTCCGTCCGGCTAGGAGGAGCCGGACGCTAGAAGCCGGCCGCGGCCGCGGCCGCCTGGTGGAATTCGAATCGACAGGTGGGAGTCGGGGCGGCGCCGCCCGCCGCACGCGCGCCACGTGGTGCCCGCAGGCCAGGCCGGCCTGCCAGCCCATCCGCGCGATGAGACGTCTCCGCAGGCTGGGGCCCGCCACTGCAAAGCCTCGGCCCGCGCGCGGATCCGCTGCGGCCGAGGCGGGTGGTTGCCCTTCTGCAGCGCATTAACTGTGCCATAACCGCGTGAAATACGCGGGGTCGTGCGGGGCATGGGGCGCAGTTAATCCCACGCCCCCACGTCGTCTTGGCTTCGCCTCCGCCAGCTATAAAGAGGGGGAGGAGGAGGAGAGGCGGCAGAACGCACGCGCCCCCCCTCCCCACTCCTCCTTCTCCCTTCACCATTGTTGCCGAGGCGCTGCTCCGCCGCTGCCGAAGTGTTTCCGCGGTTGCCTCTCTTGTCGCTGTCGCCTAGCCACGGTCGCCGCTCCGCCGAAGTAGCCACTCCGCCGCGGCCACCGTCGCGGCTCCGCTGCCTCGCGTCATAGCCGCGTCACCCATCGTCTTCTTCTTCGTCGCCGCAGCGCCCGTCATCTTCTTCTCCGTCGAGCTCCTCCTTGCCGTCCCTGCGCCATGGCGAAAAGTGGATGGCTGGGGTCTAATATCCACGATGGCCACGTCGACTTCCTCCATGCGACGCGGAGGCTGCCTCACTCTGACAACGTGGGCATGCGCATCCCCCCCGAGCCGGAGACCTCACCGCGGCCGGAACCCGACGAGTACGTTGTCTTCCGCGCTCACTTCCTCCGCGGCTTCGCGCTCCCGGCCAGCGGCTTCTTCCGGGAGTTTCTCCACTTCTACCGACTGCAGCCGCACCACCTCACCCCCAACATGGTGGTGTGCCTCTCCACCTTCGTCACTTTCTGCGAGGGATACCTCGGCGTCTTGCCGACTATCGAGCTCTGGGGTAGGTTCTTCTACCTCAAGTTAGGTACGTCGGCGAAGGAGGAGCTGGCCCAGTGCGGGGCGTGTGTGACCGTGAGGCGCTCAGGAGGCGGCACACGCTTCCCGTCGATCCCTTTGCACGAGTCGGCCAAGCTTTGGTAGAAGTCATACTTCTACGTCTGAAATCTCCAGAACATCGACTACATCAACCTGCCGGCCTACGTGCCCGGGCCGCCTGCTGGGTCGCGCGACAACTGGCAACAGCAGCCGCCCAAGCGCCCCCTGCCGGGCCCTATCGTCAGCGTCCTCGCCAGGCTAGAGGAGATGACAAGCCGGGAGGGGCTCAAGCCGGCCGACCTGCTGGCCGGCTTCATCATGCGCCGGGTATCGCCGCTTCAGCTTCGGCCGCACCTCATCAGCTAGATGAGCGGCCGCCGGGATCCATGCCGGATGTCCACCAAGGAGATGTCGTGGGTGGAGGTGGCCCGCCATGTCAACGGCATCTCCAACTGCAAGCTCAGCGAGGCGGAGTGGCGTATCGGCAAGGAGCCTTACAGTCGGGCCAACCCCCCTCCAGCGGTAAGTACCAAATCCGGCTGCTTTATTCATAATATTCTTTGTCCCTCTGTCTTGACCAGTCGGCTTTTTGTGGCAGCGCTTCGCGGGCCAAGGCACGCCGGCTCTTGGCCATGAGTGGATGTCGGATCGCGAGGATAGCGACGCCGAGGATCCCGAGCTGGGGGTAGCCGCCATGGAGGAAGGCGGCGACGAGGAGGTCGCTGGAGGAGCAGGCGGCTCTGCAGGAGGCGGCGGAGGAGCAGGCGGCCCCGAGGCGGGCGGCTCCGCAGGAGGCGGCGGAGGAGGAATCGGCGATGTCCGGGCTTGGCCGGACGACGACGAAGGCGACGAGGAGTGGCGCCCGCCTAGGGGGGGCGCGGGAACATGAGCCGGAACCTCTACGTCACAGCCGGCAGCTGCACCCGGTGGGCACAAGCGCCGCCTGGCGGGGAGGTACGGCAGCCACCCGGTCAAGAAGGCCAAACAGGCGGACGCCACCAGGCGGCATGAGGCCCAGAAGGTGGCCGCCGCCCGGAAGGGGCCCAAACCCATGCCGCTCACGTCCGGGTAAGCGCACTTGCCGCTCTGACTTCATGTTTTCCTTCTTTCTTGGGGTGTTTCCTCATCTTTGCTTTCTTGTTGAGCAGGACGGCCTTCGCCGTCACGCGGGCTTCATCCGCCTCGCTGATGGACCCAGTGGACGGCTCCGCGGATGCTCGATGTCCGGATCCGGCTGCTGCCCTTCGGGAGGCGCAGGAGAGGAACGCGCGTGAGGCGCGCGAGGCGCAGGAGGCCACGGAGAAGGCGCGGGCCGATGCCCAGGCGGAGGAGGCGGCGCAGGCGGAGGCCTGGGCCGCGGCGGAAGCGGAGGCGGCGACGAAGGCGCAGGCGAAGGCCGCGACCAAGGCGCAGGCGGGGGCCGAGGCCAGGGTGACGGCGGATCCGGCTGCTGGCGAGGTCCCGGAGACCGTCACCCTCGAACAGCCGGAGGTGGAGCTGGCGGAGAACCAGACGCCGCCTGGGGCGGCCGGGGCCGACCAATCGGTGCCGGAGCTTGTGGTCCCCGACATCGTCATCCCGGAGGTGAAGGAGACCCAGCGCGCGCCGGATGCCGGTGGACGAGGAAGCGGCGAGCCCAACCAACCGGAGGTACCACCAGCCGGCGCCGGGCAGGCGGCAAGCCAGGTCTTGGTGGCGCGCGCTCCTGCGCGCCGACATGCAATGCAGGCGACATCGGAGCCCAGGCGGCAGGTGGAGGTTGCGGCCACGAGCTCGCGGGGAGCCAACGCCGGGGCCACGAGCGCGACCTGGAGGACCAGTTCCTCGCCCAGAACACCACTCTGCAGAGGGCAAGGGAGGAGCTGTTGGCGACGCGGTCGGCCGTCCGGATACGTACACCTTATTTTGCTATGTTTTTTGTCTTGTAATCTTCCGTGGGGGCGCGCTAGCGCACCCACTGGGTGTAGCCCCCGAGTTCCGAGCCGGCTGCTGAGCAGGCGGGTTGGAACTCCAAGGTGTTCTTTTCTTTGGCTGAAATGCTTGCTGCTGTTGCAGGACTACCACAACATGCGGGCTGCCGCGTACAACACGCAAAACCGGATGCTCACCACCCGGACTACTGAGCTGGCTCAGAGCCGAAGTAAGTAAGCCGGCTTTCAGTGGGGGCGCGCCAGCGCACCCACTAGGTGTAGCCCCCGAGATTCGGGCCGGCTGTTGAGCAGTCGGGCCGGATCTTTTCTGGTAGGCTTGTTTTCGTTTTTGTCGAAGTAGATGATGATGATTTCTGTCTTCTTCTTGCAGCGGCCGCCGCCCAATTGAGCGAGCGCGTGGCTGAGCTCGAGGGCCAGCTCCGGCTTTTGGGGCAGGAGCGCGACCAGGCGGCCGCGGCTTGCGACCGGCTGGAGAAGGAGCTAGCGGAGCAGACCGAACGTCGCACGAACCAGGTCCGGACGCTGGAGGCGGACGAAAAGCGCCTGACGGCCGAGTTCGAGACTCAATGCTCGGACTGGGCCAAGAGGGAGAAGCTCCTCGATGACGGCTACTCTGTGATTGAGGACATGCTTGACGGTGCGCCTCTCTTCTCCGGGTTGTGGGTTGCTGATTGTTAGCTGTTGGCTGTCGCTGGAAGCCGGCCTCTGACATCTTTGTCTTCTTCTTGAGCAGAGTTCCTCCCGGGCTACTCCATCTCCGTCTGCATGGCCATCAAGGCCCAGCGCGAGGAGAAAAGGCGGGAGGGCAAGGAGATCGCGCAGGACCGGCCTCGAACCATGGGCGAACAGCTCACGGCCGTCCGGATGCGCCTCGAGCCCACGTGCCGCCTGCTCCGCCGGCTTCAGCGCGCCGGGTCGCAGTTCTTGGAAAGCTTATGGCCGGGTGCTCAGATCTCGCAGACTCCCAGTCGGACGGCCGACTGGCTGGAGGTGGCGGCGAGCCGGCTCGAAGCCTGGAAGAGCTCCGCGGCGCGGTCCGGGGCTGCAAAGGCTCTAGAGTTCGTCAAGGCCTGGTACCCCGGTGAAAGTGCAACTATCCCTGGGTGGTTTTGGTAATTCCTAACAACATATAGCTCATTGAACTAATGCTATTTCAAGAGGATTATTTTAGGAAGTTCAATGATTGGCATGGCATGGACTAGGAATGTGGACCCCTCAAAATGCTAAGGACACATATTGGCTAAAGCTCAAGACTCTACATTTTCATTTTAGTGATCCAAGATCACATTGAGTCCATAAGAAAAGCCAATACTATTAAAAGGGGATGAGGTGTTGCTTAATGGCTTGCTTGCTCAAAATGCTTAATGATATGCTCCAAAAGCCCTCAACCACTTTCTCATATCCACATATGTCCCAAACCAAAAGTCAAACTCGGCCCCACCGATTTGATCTATCCGGCGCCACCGAGTTCATTTGACATAGCCACTGCCAGAAACCCTAGTCAGTTCGGTCTCACCGATAGGGATCTCTGTCTCACCGAGATGGGATTGCAAACTCTCTGTTTCCCTTCGTAACGTTTCGGTCTAACCGAGATGAGCGATCGGTCCCACCGAGTTCGCGATGCAAACTCGCTGTTTCCCTTTCGTAACATTTCGGTCTCACCGAAATGAGCGAATCGGTCCCACCGAGTTTGCCCGACCAACTCTCTGTTTGCCTATTACAAAAATCAGTCCTACCGAGTTTATGTGATCAGTCTCACCGAGATTACGTTATGCCCTAACCCTAATGAAATCGGTCCCACCGAGTTGACGTGTCGGTCCCACCGAAAATCCAAACGTTCATATTTTGAACTAAATCGGTCTGACCGAGCTTTATGATTCGGTCCCACCGAGTTTGGTAAATTGTGTGTAACGGTTAGATTTTGTGTGGAGGCTATATATACCCCTCCACCCCCTCTTCATTCATGGAGAAAGCCATCAGAACGTGCCTACACTTCCAGTATACATTTTCTAAGAGAGAACCACCTACTCATGTGTTGAGACCAAGATATTCCATTCCAACCATATGAATCTTGATCTCTAGCCTTCCCCAAGCTGCTTTCCACTCAAATCATCTTTCCACCAAATCCAAATCCGTGAGAGAGAGTTGAGTGTTGGGGAGACTATCATTTGAAGCACAAGAGCAAGGAGTTCATCATCAACACACCATCTATTACCTTTTGGAGAGTGGTGTCTCCTAGATTGGTTAGGTGTCACTTGGGAGCCTCCGTCAAGATTGTGGAGTTGAACCAAGGAGTTTGTAAGGGCAAGGAGATTGCCTACTTCGTGAAGATCTACCCGAGTGAGGCAAGTCCTTCGTGGGCGATGGCCATGGTGGGATAGACAAGGTTGCTTCTTCGTGGACCCTTCATGGGTGGAGCCCTCCGTGGACTCGCGCAACCGTTACCCTTCGTGGGTTGAAGTCTCCATCAACGTGGATGTACGATAGCACCACCTATCGGAACCACGCCAAAAATCTCCGTGTCTACATTGCGTTTGCTCCCTCCAAACTCCTCCCTTTACCTTCATATGCAAATGTATTACATTCCGCTGCCATACTCTTAGACTTGCATGTGTAGGTTGATTGCTTGACTTGTGCCAAGTTGCTAAAATCTGCCAAGACTTAAAATTGGGAAAAGGCTAGGTTTTTTATTTGGTCAAGTAGTCTAATCACCCCCCCCCTCTAGACATACTTTCGATCCTACACCCGGCGTGCGTCTGGCGCAGCTGGCGACCTTTCGCCAAGAGGCGCTGCCGGAGCTGGCATCGGCGCACGAGGACATCGCCGTCCGCGCGGCGGCCATCGCCGACTACGCTGATGTCGACATCTTCGTCCCGGAGTAGGGAGATGACGGCGCCGTGGTTCCTCCGTCCTAGTTCGGTCTAAACCTGTCGGACGGGGAGGACTCGGCGGAGGAGATCGCCTCCAGCGACGAGGGCGATGAGGACGAGGAAGGCGGCTATGTCTCACCAGACGGCAGAGCTACCAGCCGGACTCGGCCCGACCCAACACCGACTAGCGGCCAGCCGGAGACCACGTCAGCCGCCGCCGACCGCCAGGCCGAGACTCCGCAGCCGGAAGCCCCACCAGCCGGAGCTACGCCTGCCGCCGACCAGTCCGTGCAGCCCGAGGGGCCGTCCGCCTAGATGGCCTGTTACCTTTTTTCGAGTTTTCTTTTTTTTTTCTCTGTCTTCGTGCTTGAAAACAATGTCAGTTATGCGCAGTTCCACCCACTGGGGGTGTATTTTTAAACTTGATGAATGCTGGCCTTGGGCCCTTTTGCAATGTACAAAGTTTAAATCCCCACATTTTGCATGTGTTGCCGGGTTCTAGCTTGAGTTTGCTTTTGCCCTCTTTGCCTTTTTCCTTTGTCGCGTTCCCTTGGCCGCCTCCCTGCCAGCCGGACAGCCGCGCTGCGGTCTGTGGCTGGGTCAGGGACTTGGTCATTTAGAACGGGCAAGTTACTTCAGCCGCTTAGAGCGTAGCTTAGTCGAGCGAGAAGCCGGCCTGCAGGCTGCTGAGCAGACGGACAAGGGAGGCGAGAGGCCGGCTTGGCCGTAGTCAGCATTTTCCTTAGTCGTTTTTCGTGAGGACAACATTTCCGGCCTTTGACTCTTGCCAGTCGGACAGCCGCACTGCGAGCTGCGACATGGAGCGAAGAGAGGGCTTTGGCGTCAGCACACTACTAGTCGGCTCCGGCTGGTGCGAACTTAGGCCAAGACGGCGAGCCCCCGGACGGGGCAAGAATATAAAAAAAAACTCAATTCATGGTATAAGCTTATCTCATGGATAAAAAGGTAGCCCCCGAGTGCATCTCGGGGGGCCTGAGGTATTTACTTAATACAAAAGTTGGCGTGGTACATACACTCGCTTTAACTATGAAACGGACGGAGTAGGTTCACGTTCCATGGCGCTCCGTCTCTTCGCCGGCTGTGCTTCGCTTGCGTGCCCTGGGCTTTTGGGCGTCGATGAGGTAGTACGAGTCGTTGCATAGGGCCTTGCTGACGATGAAGGGGCCTTCCCAAGGTGCTGCGAGCTTGTGCTGGCCGGCTGATCGCTGGATCAGGCGGAGCATAAGGTCGCCTTCACGGAATGTACGCGGCTTGACCTTGTTGTTGTGGAAGTGGCGCAGACTCTGCTGGTAGATGGCGGACCGGCTGCACGCTAGCAGCTGGGCCTCTTCCAGCAGGTCGACACCGTCTTCTCGCGCCTCCTTTGCTTCCGCCTTCGTGTACATAGTGACGCGAGGCGAGTCGAACTCGATATCCGTGGGGATGATAGCCTTGGCACCGTACACGAGGAAGAAGGGCGTAAAGCTGGTTGATCTATTGGGCGTGGTCCGAAGACTCCAGAGAATAGCCGGCAGCTCGTCGATCCAGCAGCCGGCCGATCGCTCCAGCGGCTCGATCAGGCGGGGCTTGATGCCGGACAGGATGAGGCCGTTTGCTCGCTCCACCTGGCCGTTTGACTGCAGATGGGCAACGGACGCTAGGTCCAGTCGGATACCCTGGTTTGCGTAGAAACGGGCCAAGGAACTTTGGCGAAGTTGGTGCCGTTGTCGGTGATGATGCTGTGGGGAACGCCGTATCGGACGATGATGTCGGCGACGAACATGACGGCAGTCGGACCGTTCAGCTTCTTGATTGGCTTGGCCTCTATCCACTTGGTGAATTTGTCCATGGTGACCAGCAAATGAGTCATGCCGCCGTGTGCTGTCTTGAAATGATCCACCATGTCCAAACCCCACACGGCAAACGGCCATGTGATGGGGATGGTCTTGAGGACAGAGGTCGGCTGGTGTTGCTTGGTGCTGAACTTCTGGCACCCTTTGCACTTCTTGACCAACTCCCTGGCGTCGTCCAATGCAATCGGCCAGAAGAAACCATGGCGGAAGGCTTTGGCTACGAGGGACCTCGAGGCAGCATGGTGGCTACATTCGCCTTGGTGGATATCTCTGAGGATCTCCATGCCCTTCTCCGGCTCCACGCAGTGCTGATAAACGCTGGTCACGCTCCACCTGGCGAGCTCTCTGTTGACGATGGTGTAGGCGCCTACCCGGCGCTGGATCTGTCGGGCCAGCACTTCGTCTGCTGGTAGCATGCGGCTTACCAGATAGTCGCGGATGGGCTGCGCCCAAGATGGGGCCGCCACCACTGTGAAGACGGCAACTGGCACAAGGGTGGCCGGGTTGGGAGGCGGCGGGCTAGAGCCGGCCGCTCCTGGTGGTGTCGATGAAGTCCCCGGGCCGACTGCTGCAGTCCCCGGGCCGCCTGCTGGAATTCCTGGGCCGGGTGCTGGTGGTGCAGCCCCCGGGCCACCTGCTGAAGTCCCCGGGCCGACTGCTGAAGTCCACGGGTCGGCTGCTGGGGTCTCCGAGCTGGATCCGACTGCTCCGGGGTCAGCCGTCATGAAGATGGAGTCGAACTCTGGCGACGGCTTGATAGACGGCTTGCGTAGACATTCGAGGGAGATGCCGGCTGGTATGGCCTGCCAGGTGGAGCCAATGCGGGCGAGGGCGTCCGCTGCGTCGTTCTCGGCTCTTGGCACGTGGAGGAACTCGCACTCATCGAAGTGCCCGCTCATCTGCTGGACGAGGAAGCGGTATCTTGCCATGTTGGCGTCCTTGGCATCCCAGTCGCCGGACGACTGCTGGACCACCAAGTTCGAGTCACTGTAGCAGAGGATGCGGCGGATGCCGATCTCCTTGGCCAGTCGGAGCCCAAAGATGAGCGCCTCGTACTCGGCTGCGTTGTTGGAGGCGGCGAAGTGGATCTGCAGCGTGTACTTTAGCTTGTCGCCCTTGGGAGAGGCGAGGACGATGCCAGCTCCCAAGCCGGTGCGCATCTTCGAGCCGTCAAAGTGCATCCGCCAATGCGTAGAATCCGGCGCTGGCGGCAGGTATTGGGACTCGGCCCAGTCGACTAAGAAGTTGGCCAGCGCTTGGGACTTGATGGCGGTGCGGGGCTGGTAGAGGATGGTATGGGGAGCCAGCTCGATGGCCCACTTGGCCACCCGGCCTGAGGCATCTCTGTTGCCCATGATCTCGGCAAGGGGGGTGGTGCAGACCACCGTGATGGAGTGCTCTTGGAAATATTGCTTCAGCTTCTTGGCGGCAAAGTACACGCCGTAGCACATCTTCTGGTAGTGGGGGTAGTTCTGCTTGGAGGCGGACAAGACCTCGCTCAGATAATACACTGGCCTCTGGACCGGCTGCACCTTGCCGGCTTCTGGGCGCTCGACCACAATCACCGTGCTGATGACTCGGCTGGTGGCGGCGATGTAGAGGAGCATCGGTTCCTTAGTAGCCGGAGCCGCCAGGATAGGCGGCGTGGAAATCATGCACTTGAGCTGACAAAAAGCTTCGTCCGCCTGGTCGTTCCACTTGAAGCAAGTGGTTTTCTTCATGAGCTGGTACAGGGGGAGCGCCTTCTCGCCCAGCTGACTGATGAAGCGGCTGAGGGATGCCAGCACCCGGTGAACTTTTGGACGTCACGCAGCTTGGTGGGTCTCTCCATCCGCTCGATGGCCTTGATCTTCACCGGGTTGCACTCGATGCTGTGTTCAGAGACAAGGAAGCCGAGGAGCTGGCCGGCTGGTACTCCGAAGACGCACTTCTCCGGGTTGAGCTTGATTTGAAAACGGCGCAGATTTTCGAAGGTCCCCTTGAGATCCTCTAGGAGGGTGCCGCGCCTCTCCGTCTTCACCACAATGTCATCCACATAGACGTGGGCATTGCAGCCGAGTTGCTTCAACAAGCACTTCTGCATGCATTGTTGGAAGGTAGCGCCGGCATTCCTCAAGCCGAACGTCATGGTGATGTAGCAGAAGGCGCTGAATAGTGTGATAAAGGCGGTCTTCAAGCGGTCGGCCGGATCTAGCTTGATCTGGTGGTAGCCGGAGTACGCGTCCAAGAAGGACAGCAGCTCGCAGCCGGCCGTGGAGTCTATCACTTGGTTGATCCATGGCAGGGCAAACGGATCCTTGGGGCAGGCCTTGTTGAGGCTCGTGTAGTCGATACACATGCGCCACTTGTTATTCTTCTTCAAGACGAGGACTGGGTTGGCAAGCCAGTCCGGGTAGAACACTTCCATGATGAAGCCGGCTGCCAGAAGCCGGGCGATTTCTTCACCAACGATCCTTCTCTTCTCTTCTGATAGGCGGCGGAGGGGTTGCTTGACCAGCTTAGCATCCGGCCTCACATGTAGTTTGTGCTCGGCGAAATCCGTCGGGACACCCGGCATGTCTTTGGGGGACCATGCGAAGATGTCTCGATTCTCATGGAGGAAATTGACGAGCTCGCCTTCCTATTTGCTGTCGAGGTTGGTCCCGACAGCGAACCTCTCCGGGTGCGCCGGGTCCAAGGCGATCTTCTTGGTTTCCTTGGCCGGCTGGAAGGAGGCCCCTGCTTCCGTCTCCTTGGGATCACTCGGCATGGCCGGCTTCTCGCTGGCCATGGCTACCATCCGGTCAAGGAGACGCTTCTCTTGAGCGATGACGAGGGACTCGGCCAGCTGGCTGCTGGCGGCGGCGTAGTCTAGCGACTTCTGGTAGTCGTCGGCAACAGTGATGATGCCCTTGGTACCCACCATCTTGGCCTTCAGGTAGGCGTAGTGCAGGTCCATCATGAATTTGGCCAGCGCCGGGCGGCCCAAGAGCGCGTGGTAGGGGCTGTCCAGGTCGACCACCTCGAACCAGATTGGCTCGCGACGGAAGTGGCTCTTGTCACCGAACAGGACATCAATCTTGATCTTGCCGATTGGAGAGCAGGAAAGGCCGGGAACTATGCCGTGGAAGACAGTCCGGCTGGGCTGAAGCTGCTTGACCTTGATGTCCAACCGCTCCATGGTCTCGCGGTACAGGATATTGATGCTGCTGCCGCCATCTATCAGAACTTGGCTGAAGTGGCAAGTCCGCCTCTCTGTTGAGAAGGTTGATTCCAGCAGCAAGGCGTATGCACCCGGCGAGGGCATCACGGCCGGGTGGTCAGCTTGGCTCCAGGTGATGGGCCTCTCGGACCAGTGCATGAAGGTGGGGATCTCCAAGCTGACAGCAATCACCTCGCGGTGCTGCTGCCGTCTGCTGTGCTTGTCGTCGACTTCGCTCGTGAAGACGACGTAGGTGGCGTTCTCTTCGGGGAACTCATCTTGAAGCATGCCGGCAGCTCGGGCCGGTTGCTGAACAGCCGGAGCTACCTGGCCGGCTGGTGGAGGAGGTGGCAGGGCCTCGCCCTTGGCAATCCGGGCGAGCCAGTTGCACTTCCGGGTGGTGTGGTTGGACGGCTTCGCGCTGCTATGGAACTTGCACGGGGCATCGAGGGCTTGCTCAAAGGAGAAGGCAGGCTGCCAGGCACACTTGCCACCCCGCTAACGCTTGGGGCCGGGCTGCTGATCCTCGACAGTGGCCACCTGCCGGCTATTGGAAGCCGGCTGCGGGCCCTTGCGCTTGTTGTCGTTCGGTTGCTGGCGCCGGCTGGTGTCACCAGCCGGAGTTTGGGAACCCGGCTGGACCACCCTACCGGCCGCGTCAACCCGGATCTCCGACTTCATGGAGTTGTCGGCGGTGGCGTACTTGTCGGCCATGACCAGGAGCTCGTCCAGGGTAGTCGGCTCGTCGCACAAGAGCTTGTGCTTGAGCAGAGTGCCCTCTCTGCACCCGGCGGTGAAGTACTCGATGGCCTGCACCTCATGCACCCCCTCGCAGGAGTTGCGCAGCTCGCCCCAATGCGTCAGGTAGTCACGAGTAGACTCGGTCGGCCCCTGAACACACATGGAGAACTGACGTGGCTTGGGGGGCCGCTTGTACGTACTGGTGAAGTTGCGGACGAAGGCGTCACTGAAATCTACCCAGCTGTTGATGCTGTTGGGCTTGAGGCTGTTCAGCGACGTCCGGGCCGTGCCGTGAAGCATGAGCGGGACGTACTTGACGGCGACGCACTTGTTGCCGTTGGAGATGCCGACTGCTGTGGAGTAGTCGATCAGCCAGTCTTCCGGCTTCACGACGCCGTTGTACTTGGGCGTGTCTCTGGGGAGCATGAACCCTCTGGGAAAGGGCTCATCGCGGATGCGGGGGCCGAAGCAGGCCGGCCCGATTGTGCGCTCCTCTTCTAACAACTGGGACCGAGCCAGCTCCTCGATCCGGTGGCGTGCGTCGTTTTCGCCGACTGCTTCGCGGGGGCCAAGCCAGCCGCTGAGTGTCGGGTGACCAGGCGGCGGCGCGGGAGTGGCCGCACTCTCCCTCCGAGGAGGAAAGCACTCTTCCGGCCGGCGTCGAGGCTCCGGGCTCTGGAGCACTTGGTGGCTGTCCGCTATCGTGCGGCGCGCACGCTGGCTGTTGCTAGCAGCCAGCTCTGGGTCTCGCGGCTACCCGCGGCCTCCGCCGCTAGGGGACCGAGAGGTTGCGCCATTCTCGCGACGGGGCACGTGGGTGTCGACCCGTCGGTCTGCTCCCACCGCACGGTTGCCCGTGTCCTGCTGCTCGTTCGCAGCGTCGATGAGCTGCTGGAGGCGCTCCAGTTGCTCGCGTAGCTCGTCGCCCTGCAAGTGCTTGAGCTCGTCTGCGGCCGCCTGGGCGGCACGCATGTTCTGCGCTGGGGTCTCGTAGACCGGGCGTTCGACCCCCAGCATGCTGGTAATCGCAGCGCCGCATTGCCGGATGGCGCCGGCCCGGCTAGGCTCAGCCGCAGCCGGTGTCCCACCGACCACGCGGTCGATCTCGCACTGAGTGGCTTCAGCGCGACGCTTCAGCGCCGCCATCTTGAAGGCGCTGTCGAAAAGCTTGACGCGGAACTCCTCCAGCTCCTCTTGGCTTGCGCCAGGGGGAGGAGGCGTCGCCAGGGCGTGTATGGTCGCGTCCAGCGGATCCTGGTTGGATCCGCCAGCGCCCAGGCCATCGTCGATGACCATCACCTCCACGAAGGTGCTGGCGTCGAGCGCGCCGACAGGAGCATCGCTGGCGGTAGGAGGGAGGGGATCGTCGACGATCTCCACGTAACTGGGGAAATCGTCGGTGGATGCCGTGTCGACGAGTGCGAGCTTGCCGAAGAGCTCGGTGAGGGAGTCGGCCGCTCGTGCGTCGGCGGTGGGCTCGTCAAAGAGGCCGGCGAGGCGACCCGCGGGGAAGGCGGCTCCCGCGTCAGGCGATGCGCCAAGGCCGGCGCGGGCGGGCGCATCGGGCTAGCTGATCTCGCCAGCCGCGGCACACTCGCCGGAGAGGAACAAGGTTCCCGTCCAGAACGTCTCTCCGGCCGACGTCGCTGCTGGCCCCACGGTGGGCGCCAACTGTCATGGTAATATCTCGACAGATGCCAGGGGGTGGCTTATCATGGTTGGGGCCATGAGATCATCGTCGGGTCCTGGAAGCGGGAGTGGGCACAAGCTCGGACGGACACGAGATCTACCCAGGCTCAGGGCTCTCCTAAGAGAAGAAACCCCTACTCCTGCTCTGCGGGGTCTCCGCATGATCACTATGAAGCAAAGAGTACAATGGTGCTCCTAGAGCTGTTCGGCCAGAGGAGGAAGAAGGGCAAGGCTAGCTCTCTCCCCTCCCTGGCTATGGTGTGTGTAGAACTGAAGTGGAACATGAGGGGGAACCCTTTGCATGGGTGTGGCCTGGGAGGTTTTATAGGCTAACCCCCCAGGGGTACAATGGTAATATGGCCGGGTGGTAGGCCTTGGCTGCCAGCGTCTATGGGGGCCGGGTTCTCCGCCGGCTGCTGGGGCCCGCCTCTGCTGGACCCAGCCGGCTACCGAGGAACCGGCCGACAGGTGGGGCCCGCCGCCCGCGGGCCCCACTGACAGCTCTTCACTGTGGCGCCGTCCGTGCTGACAGAGGCCGTGTCGGGCGCGCCATGGCTACAGCGCCGCGCCCGGCGGCACCTACTATAGCCATGCGGCCGTGATTTGGGGGAGGCAATGGCGCACTGTGGCCATGCCCCAGCTTGTCTCCTAGTCGGGCTCAAACTCCTAGGGAGGGGACGGGCCGCCTGCTAGGAGCCGGCCCGTACCCCCGTCGTCTTCTGGAGTGTGCCGTCTTCCGAGGTACGTCGCCTTCTGGAACGCGCCGTCTTCTAGGAGGCGGCCTTCTAGCTTCAACTGCTTTCTTGGGGCCTGCCGTCTTTTAGGAGACGGCCCTCCGGTCCCGTCCGGCCCCGGAGGCCGGTCTTACGACCAGTCAGACTGAGGGGCTTGGCCAGCCCCGATGTCTTGAAATATGGTTAAGTGCTGATGAGGCTACCCGGGGTCTATCCCCCCGACACTTGCCAAACCACAGTTCATACGGTGTCTTCTCAACGGATTTAGACGATGCCCTATTTAACGTGAATGCAGCTGTCTCTAATGCATAACCCCAAAACGATAGTGGTAAATCGGTAAGAGACATCATAGATCGCACCATATCTAATAAAGTACGGTTACGACGTTCGGACACACCATTACGCTATGGTGTTCCAGATGGCGTGAGCTGTGAAACTATTCCACATTGTTTTAAATGAAGGCCAAACTCGTAACTCAAATATTCGCCTCGGCGATCAGATCGTAGAAACTTTATTTTCTTGTTACGATGATTCTCCACTTCACTCTAAAATTTTTGAACTTTTTCAAATGTTTCAGACTTGTGTTTCATTAAGTAGATATACCCATATCTGCTCAAATCATCTGTGAAGGTCAGAAAATAACGATACCCGCCCCGTGCCTCAACACTCATCGGACCACATACATCGGTATGTATTATTTCCAATAAGTCATTGGCTCGCTCCATTGTTCCGGAGAACGGAGTTTTAGTCATCTTGCCCATGAGGCATGGTTCGCAAGTATCAAATGATTCATAATCAAGTGATTCCAAAAGTCCATCTGCATGGAGTTTCTTCATGCGTTTTACACCAATATGACCTAAACGGCAGTGCCACAAATATGTTGCACTATCATTATCAACTTTGCATCTTTTGGCATCAATATTATGAATATGTGTATTACTACGATCGAGATTCAATAAACCATTCACCTTGGGTGTATGACCACAGAAGGTTTTATTCATGTAAACAGAACAACAATTATTCTCTGACTTAAATGAATAACCATATTGCAATAAACATGATCTAATCATATTCATGCTCAACGCAAACACCAAATAACATTTATTTTAGGTTCAACACTAATCCCGAATGTAGAGTGAGTGCGCGATGTTGATCATATCAACCTTTGAATCAATTCCAACATTCATCGTCACCTCTCCCTTAACTAGTCTCTGTTTATTCTGCAACTCCTGTTTCAAGTTACTAATCTTAGCAACTGAAGCAGTATCAAATACCCAGGGGTTGCTATGAACACTAGTAAATTACACATCAATAACATGTATATCATATATACCTTTGTTCACTTCGCCATCCTTCTTTTCTGCCAAGTATTTGGGGCAGTTCCGCTTCCAGTGACCATTCCCTTTGCAGTAGAAGCACTCAGTTTCAGGCTTGGGTCCAGCTTCGCGGGAGTGGCAACTTGCTTGCCATTCTTCTTGAAGTTCCCCTTCTTTCCCTTGCCCTTTTTCTTGAAACTAGTGGTCTTATTAACCATCAACACTTGATGCTATTTCTTGATTTCTACCTTCACCGATTCCAGCATCGCGAAGAGCTTGGGAATCGTTTTTGTCATCCCTTGCATATTATAGTTCATCACAAAGTTCTAGTAACTTGGTGATAGTGACTAGAGAACTCTGTCAATCACTATCTTATCTGGAAGATTAACTCCCACTTGATTCAAGCGATTGTAGTACCTAGACATTCTGAGCACATGCTCACTAGCTGAGCTATTCTCCTCCATCTTGTAGGCAAAGTACTTGTCAGAGGTCTCATACCTCTCGACACGGGCATGAGTCTGAAATACCAATTTCAGCTCTTGGAACATCTCATATGCTCCATGGCTTTCAAAACGTTTTTGAAGTCCCGGTTCTAAGCCGTAAACCATGGCGCACTAAACTATCAAGTAGTCATCATATCGAGCTTGCCAAACGTTCATAACGTTTGCATTTGCTCCTGCAATAGGTCTGTCACCTAGCGGTGCATCAAGGACATAATTCTTCTGTGTAGCAATGAGGATAATCCTCAGATCACGGACCCAGTCCGCATCATTGCTACTATCATCTTTCAACTTTTCTCTAGGAACATATCAAAAATATATAGGAGCTACAACACGAGCTATTGATCTACAACATAGATATGCAAAAACTATCAGGACTAAGTTCATGATAAATTAAGTTCAATTAATCATATTACTTAAGAACTCCCACTTAGATAGACATCCCTCAAGTTATCTAAATGATCACGTGATCCAAATCAACTAAACCATGTCCGATCATCACGTGAGATGGAGTAGTTTTCAATGGTGAACATCTCTATGTTGATCATATCTACTATATGATTCACGTTCGACCTTTCGGTCTCCAGTGTTCCGAGGCCATGTCTGTACATGCTAGGCTCGTCAAGTTTAACCCGAGTATTCCGCATGTGCAAAACTGTCTTGCACCCGTTGTATGTGAACGTAGAGCTTATCACACCCGATCATCACGTGGTGTCTCAGCACAACGAACTGTCGCAACGGTGCATACTCAGGGAGAACACTTATACCTTGAAATTTTAGTAAGGGATCATCTTATAATGCTACCGCCGTACTAAGCAAAATAAGATGCATAAAAGAGAAACATCACATGCAATCACAATATGTGACATGATATGGCCATCATCATCTTGTGCATTTGATCTCCATCTCCAAAGCATCGTCATGATTTCCATCGTCACCGGCTTGACACCTTGAACTCCATCGTAGCGTCGTTGTCGTCTCGCTAACTATTGCTTCTACAACTATCGCTAACGCATAGTGATAAAGTAAAGCAATTACATGGCGATTGCATTTCATGCAATAAAGCGACAACCATAAGGCTCCTGCCAATTGCCGATAACTTTTACAAAACATGATCATCTCATACAACAACGTATATCACATCATGTCTTGACCATATCACATCACAACATGCCCTGCAAAAACAAGTTAGACGTCCTCTACTTTGTTGTTACAAGTTTTACGTGGCTGCTACGGGCTTCTAGTAAGAACCGTTCTTACCTACGCATGAAAACCACAACGATCTTTCCTCAAGTTTGCTATTTTAACCTTCAACAAGGACCGGCCGTAGTCAAATTCGATTCAACTAAAGTTGGAGAAACAGACACCCGCCAGCCACCGTTATGCAAAACAAGTTGCATGTCTGTCGGTGGAACCGGTCTCATGAACGTGGTCATGTAAGGTTGGTCCGGGCCACTTCATCCAACAATACCACCGAATCAAAATAAGACGTTGGTGGTAAGCAGTATGACTATCATCGCCCACAACTCTTTGTGTTCTACTCGTGCATATCATCTACGCATAGACCTGGCTCGGATGCCACTGTTGGGAAACGGAGCATGCAATTTCAAAAAAATTCCTACGCTCACGCAAGATCTATCTAGGAGATGCATAGCAACGATAGGGGGAGAGTGTGTCCACATACCTCGTACACCGAAAGCGGAAGCGTTAGGTTAACGCGATTGATGTAGTCGAACGTCTTCACGATCCAACCGATCAAGTACCGAACGTACGGCACCTCCGAGTTCAGCACATGTTCAGCTCGATGACGTCCCTCGAACTCTTGATCCAGCAGAGGGTCGAGGGAGAGTTTTGTCAGTACAACGGCATGGTGATGGTGATGTGATCCGCGCAGGGCTTCGCCTAAGCACTACGACGCTATGACCGGAGGAGTAAACTATGGAGGGGGCACCGCACACGGTTAAGAGAACAATTGATGTGCTTTGGGGTGCCCTCCTGCCCCCGTATATAAAGGAGGAGAGGGAGGAGGCCGGCCAAGGGGGGCGCGCCATGGGGGGGAGTCCTACTAGGACTCCAAACCTAGTAGGATTCGCCCCCCCCTTTTTCCTTCTCATGGAGGTGGAAAGAGGGAAGGAGAGGGAGTGGGAGAGGGAAAGGGGGCCGCACCCCCTCCCCTAGTCCAATTCGGACTGCCCATGGGGGGGCGCGCGCCACCCCTTGTGGGCTGCCCTCTCTCTCCCCTATGGCCCATGTTGGCCCATTACTTTCCTCGGGGGATTCCGGTAACCTCCCGGTACTCCGAAAAATACCCGAAACGATCCGGAACCATTCCGGTGTCCGAATACTATCGTCCAATATATCAATCTTTACCTCTCGACCTTTTCAAGACTCTTCGTCATGTCCGTGATCTCATCCGGGACTCCGAACAATCTTCGGTCACCAATAACACATAACTCATAATACAAATCGTCATCGAACGTTAAGCGTGCGGACCCTACGGGTTCGAGAACTATGTAGACATGACCGAGACACATCTCCGGTCAATAACCAATAGAAGAACCTAGATACTCATATTGGTTCCTACATATTCTACGAAGATCTTTATCGGTCAAACCGCAATGACAACATACGTCATTCCCTTTGTCATCGGTATGTTACTTGCCCGAGATTCGATCGTCGGTATCTTCATACCTAGTTCAATCTCGTTACCGGCAAGTCTCTTTACTCGTTCCGTAATGCATCATCCTGTAACTAACTCATTAGTCACATTGCTTGCAAGGCTTATCACGATGTGCATTACCGAGAGGGCCCAGAGATACCTCTCCGATACTCGGAGTGACAAATCCTAATCTCGATCTATGCCAACCCAACAAACACCTTCGGAGACACCTGTAGAGCATCTTTATAATCACCCAGTTACGTTGTGACGTTTGATAGCACACAAGGTGTTCCTCCGGTATTCGGGAGTTGCATAATCTCATAGTCAAAGGAATATGTATAAGTCATGAAGAAAGCAATAGCAATAAAACTTAACGATCATAATGCTAAGCTAACGGATGGGTCTTGTCCATCACATCATTCTCCTAATGATGTGATCCCGTTCATCAAATGACAACACATGTATATGGTTAGGAAACTTAACCATCTTTGATCAACGAGCTAGTCTAGTAGAGGCTTACTAGGGACTCGGTATTTTGTCTATGTATTCACACATGTATCAAGTTTCCGGTTAATACAATTATAGCATGAATAATAAACATTTATCATGATATAAGGAAATATAAAATAACAACTTTATTATTGCCTCTAGGGCATATTTCCTTCAAAAATCACATTTTTGGAGAAAAAAATCAGGGAGAAAGAATTATCGCGTTTCGCGAGACGGAGCCACCGCCACCTCCTGTTCTTCGTCGGGAGGCCAGATCTGGAGTCCGTTTGGGGCTCCAGAGAGGGGGATCTTCGATCTTCGTCATCACCAACCCTTGTCCATCGCCAATTCCATGATGCTCCCCACCGGGATTGAGCAATTCCTTCGTAGGCTCGCTGGTCGGTGAGGAGTTGGATGAGATTCATCATGTAATCGAGTTAGTTTTGTTAGGGCTTGATCCCTAGTATCCATTATGTTCTAAGATTGATGTTGCTATGACTTTGCCATGCTTAATGCTTGTCACTTTGGGCCCGGGTGCCATGATTTCAGATCTGAACCATTTATGTTATCACCATTATATCTATGTTCTAGATCCGATCTTGCAAGTTATAGTCACCTACTACGGGTTATGATCCGGCAACCCCGGAGTGACAGAAGTCGGGACACTTCCCGGTGATGACTGTAGTTTGAGGAGTTCATGTATTCACTATGTGTTAATGCTTTGTTCCGGTTCTCTATTAAAAGGATGCCTTAATATCCCTTAGTTTCCATATGGACCCCGCTGCCACCGGAGGGTAGGACAAAAGATGTCATGCAAGTTCTTTCCATAAGCACGTATGACTATTTACGGAGTACATGCCTACATTATATTTATGAACTGGAGCTAGTGCCGTATCGCCCTAGGTTATGAATGTTATATGATGAATATCATCCAACGAATTCACCGATCCAATGCCTACGAATTTCTCTCATATTGTTCTTGCTAAGTTACTACTGCTATCATTACTGTTACACTTGCTACAAAATCGTTGCTATCACTGTTACTGTTACTATTGCTGTTGCTACTACTATCAAAACTATCATATTACTTTGCTACCTATCACTTTGCTGCAGATAATTAATCTCCAGGTGTGGTTGAATTGACAACTCAACTGCTAATACTTGCAAATATTCTTTGGCTCCCCTTGTGTCAAATCAATAAATTTGGGTTGAATACTCTACCCTCGAAAACTATTGCGATCCCCTATACTTGTGGGTTATCAAGACCTTTTTCTGGCGTCGTTGCCGGGGAGCATAGCTATATTTGTTGAGTCACTTGGGATTATTATCAAATTATCACTATGAAGAACCTGAAGGACGCTAAGACTAAGATTTTTCCCTCTAAGACGAGGGGAGGTAAGGAACTGCCATCTAGCTCTGCACTTGATTCACCTTCTGTTATAAGCAGACTTGCAACACCACCACATGCTATTAACTCTGATATGTCGCAAGTTATTAATGATGCTACTTCTGCTATGAATGATACTCATGATGATGCTAGTACCCTGGTCGATGATAATGTGCCACTAGGTGAATTTCTTGATGAACAACTTGCTAGAACTAAAGCTTTTGAGAATGCTGAAACTGATGAAATTGTTGAAACTGATGAAGAGCTTGAAACTGAAAATCTTGAAACACCTATTAGATCTAGTTCTCCTAGATATGAACTGCCTAAGATACCAGAAGGCTATGTTATGGATGAGGAGACAACTAGAGACTTTCTTGCTTGCAATGATAGGGGTGATCTTAAGAAATTATTATGCAAACTGAAAGAAAAATCTTTGAATGCTAGAATGAAATATGATCCTAAGTTTGCTACTTCACTTATCTTTGTTGATGATAAGGATTATGAATTCTCTGTCGACCCAGAGTGATTACTTTGGTTGAATCTGATCCTTTCCATGGTTATGAAACTGAAACTGTTGTGGCACACCTTACTAAGTTGAATGACATAGCCACCCTTTTTGCTCATGATGAGAAAATTCGCTATTATTATATTCTCAAATTATTTTCGTTCTCATTAAAGGGTGATGCTAAGACTTGGTATAATACTCTTGCTCCTGGTTGTGTCCGAAGTCCCCAGGATATGATTTATTACCTCTCTGAAAAATATTTTCCTGCTCATAAGAAACAAGCTGCCTTACAGGAAATATTTAACTTTGTGCAAATTGAAGAAGAGAGTCTCCCACAAGCTTGGGGGAGGCTTCTCCAATTGCTTAATGCTTTGCCTGATCATCCTCTTAAGAAAAATGAAATACTTGATATCTTCTATAATGGACTAACCGATGCTTCTAGGGATTTCCTAGATAGTTGTGCTGGTTGTGTTTTCAGGGAACGAACTGTTGAACAAGCTGAAGAATTATTGAATAACATATTGAAAAATTAAGATGATTGGATCCTTCCTGAATCACCACTTAAACCTACTCCGAAGAAGAGGGGTATCTTATATCTCAGTCCTGAAGATATGCAAGAGGCAAAGAAATCTATGAAGGAAAAAGGTATTAAATTAGAGGATGTTAAAAATTTACCTCATGTTGAAGAAATACATGGGCTTGAAACACCACCACCACCTAAGGTGGTAGAGGTAAATTCTTTACTAAATTTCGATGAAGGTGATATTCCTTATAACAAACATCCTAGTCAATGCTTATATGAGTTTGATAATTACATTAGAAAGCAAGATCACTTCAATGCAAATGTTATGAAATAATTGAAATACGATTCTGATATGATAGCTCGCTTGAGTGACTTGCTATTTAGAATTACCAATTATGTTAGAGGTGTAGGAAAACATGCCTCTATGGTTCAAACTCAATTAGAACAAGTTGCTAAATCTCAAAGAGAGTTGTTAGATGAAATGAATAATAATATCAATGATCATGCTGTTAGAGTGATGACTAGAGGAGGTAGAATGACTCAGGAACCACTTTATCCTAAGGGACACCCTAAAAGAATTGAACAAGACTCTCAAAGAGTCAACACTAATGCACCTAGTCCTTGTAAAAAGAAAAAGAAGAAGAAAGATGGTAGGACTTTGCATGCCTCTAGTGAACCTGAAGTAGAAAAACCTCCTGTTAATGATAATGAAGTCTCTATTTCTGATGCTGAAACTCAATCTGGTAATGAACACTCACCTTCTGATAATGAAAAAGATAATGATGAGGTTCATGAAGACACTCCAACAAATGATAAAGAACCAGACAATGATGTTGAAATAGAACCAGCTGTTGATCTTGATAACCCACAAGTCAAGAATAAAAGATATGATAAAAGAGACTTTGTTGCTAGAAAACATGGTAAGGAAAGAGAACCTTGGGTTCAAAAACCTATGCCCGTTCCACCTAAATCAACTAAGAAGAAAGATGATGAAGAATTTGAACGCTTTGCTGAAATGCTTAGGCCAGTCTTTTTGCGTACACGCTTGACTGATATCTTAAAAATGCCTTCTTATGCAAAATACATGAAAGACATCATCACCAACAAGAGAAAAATACCGGAAGCTGAAATCTCCACCATGCTTGCTAATTATATTTTTAAGGATGGAGTACCTAAAAAACTTGGAGATCCGGGAATACCAACTATACCTTGCTCCATCAAAAGATATTATGTGAAAATCGCTTTGTGTGATTTAGGAGCTGGTGTTAGTGTTATGCCTTTCTCTCTATATAAAAGACTTGACTTGAATAAACTCACATCTACTGAAATAACTTTGCAAATGGCTGACAAATCAACTACCATACCTATCGGTATTTCTGAGGATGTGCCCGTTGTTGTTGCTAATGTTACTATCTTAACTGACTTTGTTATACTTGAGATGCCCGAGGATGACAACATGTCTATTATCCTTGGTAGACCCTTCTTGAATACTGCAGGGGCTGTTATTGACTGCAATAAAAGCAAGGTCACTTTTCATATCAATGGTAATGAGCATACAATGCACTTTTCGAAGAAACAATTCCAAGTGAATGGTATTAATGTTATTGAAAAATCTCCGACAATCACTATTCAAAGTTTTCAACTACCTCTATCTACTACCAAAAAGAAATATGAAATGCTTATTGTTGGGGACGTTCATATCCCCGTTGAGGGAACTTAGTGTTTTACGAAAGTTCTTCGGTTTCATGCTAATCGAAGGTGGTTGTTAATAAGACTTGATCAACCTTATTAATGAATCATTTTTTAGAGGTATGAAGTTGATTAATTTAGTGAGCACTACCTTCTGTCCTTTACTTTTACTTTCTGTTTTTCTTAGTTAAATAAAATAAAATTCCATGCTTAGTCTATTTTCTGAATTTTTCGTGCAATAAAAAATGACCCGAAAATAAAAGATCTCAGAATGCTCTGAAAATTTAATATGATTTTTTTCTGAATATTTAAAAAAAATTGGCGCAAATAACTTCAAAGGGGGCGCACCAGGTGGGCACAACCCACCTGGGCGCGCCAGCACCCCCAGGCGCGCCCTGGTGGGTTGTGGTCCCCACGTGGGCCCCCTCACTTATCTTTTTAGCCCATGTCACCACCTACCTCCAGAAAAAAATCACCATTGCTCTCTCTCTCGTGTTCTTGCTCTCAAACCCACGGATTTCGATCTCTTTGCTCGAAGCTCCATTTCCTAAACTGTTTTGGGGGATTGCTACTTGGTATGTGATGACTCCATTGGTCCAATTAGTTTTTGCTTTAGTGGTTTATATTTTGAATAAATAGCTACTCTTGGTGCTGCTGTAGATGAGCTTGCATGTTGAATTCTTAGAGTTCTAAGTAGTTTGAATGCTTGATATGGCCTCTATGCATCCTTATGAGTAGCTGCTACCAATCTTGTGAAGTTTTGTTGAGAAAATTTTTGTGGACTAAAATTTTTAGAATTTTATTCATAGGAAAAAGATGAGTATCTTTAGGAAGTTTGCTTGCAAGAAGAACTCCAAGGGGGTTATTGGGGAGTCATCGGACAATGACCTCCGCACCCGGAGAATGGCGGAGGTGCGGCCGTGTGAATGGCCGCATAATCCATTCATGGATGGAGCCGGAATCCGCCAAGAGTTTGCACAATTTGCTGCTAATGCCGGCCTCACCGACTTCATCGCAATTGAGTGTGAACAGTATCATCTCCTCACAAATTCCTTTGTGCAAAGTTTCCATTTTTTGAGTAGGAATAACCCTCCTGAGGTGGAGTTTAATCTTTATTATGAACCCCATCAGATACCACTTACTGATTTTTTGTGACATATGCTTGATCCCTTCTGATGGGGAAATAAGGGAGCCTAGGCCTGCCGAGTTCGAGGACTTTTATCGTACTCTGTCAGTGGGAGATGAGAGAGGGGTGTCGAGTGTCACCGCCACTAGCTTGCAGTTTCCTTCTGTGCATTATTTTGCTCTATTTATTACGAAGTGTTTACTTGCTAGAGAGAAGGTTGGCGCACTTAGTGCCCCCGATTTTGCTGTTTTACGTCGTGCACTACACGGCGATGACACTTATAGCTTAGGAGTTATTGTGGCACGTCGCCTTCACCTTAACAGGTCCAAGGGTAAAATTCATGGTGGTATTTATGCTACTCGCTTAGCAAGTCACTTTAACATCCAGATACGCTAGCATGACTATCCCTTGCCCAAGGTTTATTTAGATCGCCAGGCTATGGCACATCATCACTTTATTGATGGCGAGAACATCACTATAGATATTCCCTACAACCTGGTTTTCAGCGAGAACACCCGTGATATTATTCCGTTGCCTGCACCTGCTTTGTTTGATTTGTGCCAGGGGCGGATACAGGATCATGCCAGATGACATCATCGCCTACCGAAACAACCAGGCCGCAGCAGAGGAGGAGCCTCAGGAGTGGGACGCTCGGGTGCCCGCTCAACAGCACTTCGAGGTGGGACCCGACGGTTACTACGTGTGGTGAATACCAAGCTAGGCCAAAAGCCTAAGCTTGGGGGAGTACGTATGCCCACCGACATTACATTCATGTTCACACATTTCATTCCAGTTGTCGGTGTCCACACTTTTTCATTGTATTATCCATGATAGATTCATTTTCTCGCTTTCTTCTTGTGCGTTTGAAAAACTTTGAGAAAATCCAAAAAAATATTTCCTGCTTCTTTTTGGTTTTTCTTTCTAGTTTAATTAGTTGTGGTATTAAAATAAAACCCAAAAAGATTTCATTGTTCTTCTTTTGCTTGTTGGGAGCTTTCTCGTGTACATAGTTTTTCCCGTTTTTGTTTTTCTTTGTCTTTAATTTGCTCTCTTCAAGAAATGACTAAAAACTCCAAAAACATTTCAGTATGTTTCTCTGAAATTCTTTTCCTTTTATTGAGTCATACCGAGGAGAAGACCATGATGAAAATGTTGAGTGGCTCTCATATGCATTACTGATGATCTAACAAAGAGCCCAAATTACCTTGTCTTCTCCTTTTGAATAAAATGTTTGTAGATTCCAGCTTGGTCCACGGTACTCTTGCACTATTATCATTTTCATATCGTTCAGTCATGCAAGTGAAAGGAAATAATGACGATATTTGGTGAACTGGCTGTGGCAGAGAGAAACGGGTATGAACTCGACTTGTTCTGTTTTTGTAAATATGTTTAACCTAGTATCCATGATTCAGCCTATTATGATCAAACATGTTTGCAATGACAATTAGAGATTATAGTTTCTCATGCCATGCTTAAGTAGCTAGGAGTGGATAATGATTTATCTTGGATGCCAACATTGCGTTAAAATGATTGTGATGTAGTATGATGATATGGTATCCTCCTCTGAATGTTCGAGTGGCTTGACTTGGCACATGTTCATGCATGTAGTTGAATCAAAACCAACATAGCCTCTATGATATTTATGTTCATGGTGTTCATATCCTACTCATGCTAGTATCCAATGTTACTTATGCATAACGCATGTTCATGACCGTTTTTGCTCTCTAGCTGGCCGCTTCTCAACCTAATTGCTAGCCTTCGCCTGTACTAAGCGGGAACACTGCTTGTGCATCAAAATCCTGAAACCCAAGTTATCCCAGATGAGTCCACCATACCTACCTATATGCGGTATTACCCTACCGTCCTAAGTAAATTTGCATGTGCCACCTCTAAAAACTTCAAATAAATATCATTTTTTGTGTGCCTGGATTGTTCATAGAGCGATAGGAGGTAGTCAGTATCTTCCATGCTAAGCGGGTTATTCTCATGATGAGTGTTTATTCACTCGTCCTTGCACGAGAGGGGCGGTAATAGGGATTCCCAGTCCCGAATTCAAAATTGCAAATAATTAAATAAAACTCCCCCAGGACTGTTATTGGTATGGACGGTACCCATTGTTTCGGACCAGCCGTGGAGTGTGATTGTTGGTGGAGGGGGAGTAAATCTTTACTTTTATCGCTTGGGAACCGCCACTAATGTGTTTACCATGGAAGATACTGAAAACTAATGGTCGCGAAGTAAATGAGAAGGGTGCATTTCTTAAAATTTCATTTACCTCTGCTTTAAAAACTTGAGCTCTGGCCCCGCTGCAAATCACTACATCCCTCTGCGAAGGGACTATCTATTTACTTTTATGTTGTGTCATTAAGGTTTGTGATTCCCGTAGCATGCACGTATGTTGAACCGTTATGTGATGAAGTCGGAGCATGATTTATTTATTGATTGTCTTCCTTATGAGTGGCAGTCGGGGACGAATGATGGTCTTTTCCTACCAATATATCCCCCTAGGAGCATGCGCGTAGTACTTTGTTTCGATAACTAATAGATTTTTTCAATAAGTATGTGAGTTCTTTATGACTAATGTTGAGTCCATGGATTATACGCACTCTCACCCTTCCACCATTGCTAGCCTCTCTAGTGCCGCGCAACTTTTGCCGGTACCATACACCCACCATATACCTTCCTCAAAACAGCCACCATACCTACCTATTATGGCATTTCCATAGCCATTCCGAGATATATTTCCATGCAACTTTCCACCGTTCCGTTTACTATGACACGCATCATCATTGTCATATTGCTTTGCATGATCATGTAGTTGACATTGTATTTGTGGCAAAGCCACCATTCATAATTATTTCATACATGTCACTCTTGATTCATTGCATATCCCGGTACACCGCCGGAGGCATTCATATAGAGTCATATTTTGTTCTAAGAATCGAGTTGTAATTCTTGAGTTGTAAGTAAATAAAAGTGTGATGATCTTCATTATTAGAGCATTGTCCCATGTGAGGAAAGGATGATGGAGACTATGATTCCCCCACAAGTCGGGATGAGACTCCGGATGAAAAAAAGGCCAAAAAACGAGAAGGCCCAAATAAAAAAATTGAGAGAAAAGAGAGAAGGGGCAATGTTACTATCCTTTTACCACACTTGTGCTTCAAAGTAGCACCGTGATCTTCATGGTAGAGAGTCTCCTATGTTGTCACTTTCATTTACTAGTGGGAATTTTTCATTATAGAACTTGGCTTGTATATTCCAATGATGGGCTTCCTCAAATTGCCCTAGGTCTTCGTGAGCAAGCAAGTTGGATGCACACCCACTTAGTTTCTTTTTGAGCTTTCATAAACTTATAGCACTAGTGCATCCGTTGCATGGCAATCCCTACTCACTCACATTGATATCTATTGATGGGCATCTCCATAGCCCGTTGATACGCCTAGTTGATGTGAGACTATCTCCCTCTTTTTGTCTTCTCCACAACCACATTCTATTCCACCCATAGTGCTATGTCCATGGCTCACGCTCATGTATTGCGTGAAAGTTGAAAAAGTTTGAGAACATCAAAAGTATGAAACAATTGCTTGGCTTGTCATCGGGGTTGTGCATGATTTGAATATTTTGTGTGACGAAGATGGAGCATAGCCAGACTATATGATTTTGTAGGGATAAGCTTTCTTTGGGCATGTTATTTTGAGAAGACATAATTGCCCTGTTAGTATGCTTGAAGTATTATTGTTTTTATGTCAATATTAAACTTTTGTTTTGAATCTTACGGATCTGAACATTCATGCCACAATAAAGAAAATTACATGGATAAATATGTTAGCTAGCATTCCACATCAAAAATTCTGTTTTTATCATTTACCTACTCGAGGACGAGCATGAATTAAGCTTGGGGATGCTTGATACGTCTCCAACGTATCCATAATTTTTGATTGTTCCATGCTATTATATTATCTGTTTTGGATGTTTTATATGCATTAATATGCTATTTTATATTATTTTTGGGACTAACCTATTAACCTAGAGCCCAGTGCCAGTTTCTGTTTTTCCCTTGCTTTTGAGTTTCACAGAAAAGGAATACCAAACGGAGTCCAAACGGAATAAAACTTTCGCGATGATTTTTCTTGGACCAGAAGGAAACTAGGAGACTTGGAGATGAAGTCGGAGGAGCCACGAGGCGGCCACAAGGACGGAGGGCGCGCCCAGGGGGGTAAGGCGTGCCCCCCCACCCTTGTGGGCCCCTCATGCACTTCCTGACCTAATTCTTTCGCCTATATATATTCATATATCCCCAAACCAACAGAGGCATCCATGAAAAGACTTTTCCACCGCCGCAACCTTCTGTACTCGTGAGATCCCATCTAGGGACCTTTTCCAGCACCCTGCCGGAGGGGGATTTGATCACGGAGGGCTTCTACATCCACACCATTGCCCTTCCGATGAAGCGTGAGTAGTTTACCACAGACCTACGGGTCCATAGCTAGTAGCTAGATGGCTTCTTCTCTCTCTTTGATTCTCAATACCATGTTCTCCTCGATGTTCTTGGAGATCTATTTGATGTAATAATTTTTTGCGGTGTGTTTGCCGAGATTCGATGAATTGTGGATTTATGATCAGCTTATCTATGAATATTATTTGAATCTTCTCTAAATTCTTATATGCATGATTTGATATCTTTGTAATTCTCTTCGAACTATCGGTTTGGTTTGGCCAACTAGATTGGTTTTTCTTGCAATAGGAGAAGTGCTTAGCTTTGGGTTCAATCTTGCGGTGTCCTTTCCCAGTGACAGTAGGGGCAGCAAGGCACGTATTGTATTGTTGCCATCGAGGATAAAAAGATGGGGTTTTCATCATATTGCTTGAGTTAATTCCTCTACATCATGTCATCTTACTTAATGCATTACTCCGTTCTTTATGAACTTAATACTCTAGATGCATGCTGGATAGCGGTCGATGTGTGGAGTAATAGTAATAGATGCAGAATCGTTTCGGTCTAGTTGACACGGACGTGATGCCTATATCCATGATCATTGCCTTAGCTATCGTCATAACTTTGCGCTTTTCCATCAATTGCTCGGCAGTAATTTGTTCACCCACCGTATTATTTTCTATCTTGAGAGAAGCCTCTAGTGAAACCTATGGCCCCCGGGTCTATTTTCCATCATATAATCTTCTATTTTTCATCATAAAAGTTTCCGATCTACTATTTTGCAATCTTTTATTTTTTGATCTATAAAACAAAAATACCAAAAATATTTACTTTGCCATTTATCTATCTCTATCATATCTCACTTTTGCAAATAATCGTGAAGGAATTGACAACCCCTTTATCGCGTTGGGTGCAAGTTGTTTGATTGTTTGTGCAGGTATTCGGTGATTTGTGCGTTGTCTCCTACTGGATTGATACCTTGGTTCTCAAACTGAGGGAAATACTTGTCTCTACTTTGCTGCATCACCCTTTCCTCTTCAAGGGAAAAACCAACGCAAGCTCAAGAAGTAGCAGGAAGAATTTCGGGCGCCGTTGCCGGGGAGATCTACGCCAAGTCAAGACATACCAAGTACCCATCATAAACTCTCATCTCTTGCATTACATTATTCACCATTTGCCTCTCATTTTCCTCTTCCCCACTTCTAAAACGATTTTTGAAAAGATTTTCCTTTTTCTTCGCCCCTCTCTTTGCCTTTTCTTCGCCCCACTTCCGTTTGTCTTCTTTGTTCATTTTCGGTTTGCTCGTTTGCTAGATTGGTTTGTTGCCACCATGTATGAAATTGGGGAGGTTGTCGTTGAACAGGATAGTAGTAACGATGGGGGAAACTTTGATGCTTTTGCTAATACTAATCCTCATGAAGAATCTACTATCTTTCACACTAAAAAACTTCGCATAGGTAGCGGCAATATTATTGGAAAAGGGGTTATTCAAGATTTCTTTACTTGTGCTGGTGCACTACCCACTTTGGGTGGATCTATTTGTTGGGAAACGTAGCATGCAATTTCAAAAAATTTCCTACTCTCACGCAAGATCTATCTAGGAGATGCATAGCAACGAGAGGGGGAGAGTGTGTCCACGTACCCTCGTAGACCGAAAGCGGAAGCGTTAGCTTAACGCGGTTGATGTAGTCGAACGTCTTCTCGGTTCAACCGATCAAGCACCGAACGTACGGCACCTCCGAGTTCTGCACACGTTCAGCTCGATGACGTCCCTCGAACTCTTGATCCAGCAGAAGGTCGAGGGAGAGTTTCGTCAGCACGACGGCGTGGTGACGGTGATGGTGATGTGATCCGCGCAGGGCTTCGCCTAAGCACTACGACGCTATGACCGGATGAGTAAACTGTGGAGGGGGGCACCGCACACGGCTAAGAGAATATCTGTTGTGCTCTAGGGTGCCCCCTGCCCCCATATATAAAGGAGGGGAGGAGGAGGCCGGCCACCAAAGGGGGCGCGCCATGGGAGGAGTCTTACTAGGACTCCACTCCTAGTAGGATTCGCCCCCCCCCCCACTTTTCCTTTCTCCGGAGGTGGAAAGAGGGAAGGAGAGGGAGAGGGAGAAGGAAAGGGGGGCGCCACCCCCTTCCCTAGTCCAATTCGGCCTCCTCCCTTGTGGGGGGCGCACCAGCCCCTTGTGGGCTGGTTAGCCTCCCTCCTATGGCCCATATGGACCATATCTTCCACCGGGGGGTTCCGGTAACCCCTCCGGTATGTACCCGATACACCCCGGAACCCTTCCGGTGTCCGAATACTACCTTCCAATATATCAATCTTTACCTCTCGACCATTTCGAGACTCCTCGTCATGTCCGTGATCTCATCCGGGACTCCGAACAATCTTCGGTCACCAAAACACATAACTCATAATACAAATCGTCATCGAACGTTAAGCGTGCGGACCCTACGGGTTCAAGAACTATGTAGACATGACCGAGACATATCTCCGATCAATAACCAATAGCGGAACCTGGATGCTCATATTGGCTCCTACATATTCTACGAAGATCTTTATCGGTCAAACCACACAACAACATACGTCATTCCCTTTGTCATCGGTATGTTACTTGCCCGAGATTCGATCGTCGGTATCATTATACCTAGTCCAATCTTGTTACCGGCAAGTCTCTTTACTCGTTTCGTAATGCATCATCCCGTAACTAACTCACTGGTCACATTGCTTGCAAGGCTTATAGTGATGTGCATTACCGAGAGGGCCCAGAGATACCTCTCCGATACTCAGAGTGACAAATCCTAATCTTGATCTATGCCAACCCAACAAACACCTTCGGAGACACCTATAGAGCATCTTTATAATCACCCAGTTACGTTGTGACGTTTGATAGCACACAAGGTGTTCCTCCGGTATTCGGGAGTTGCATAATCTCATAGTCAGAGGAATATGTATAAGTCATGAAGAAAGCAATAGCAATAAAACTTAACGATCATTATGCTAAGCTAACGGATGGGTCTTGTCCATCACATCATTCTCCTAATGATGTGATCCCGTTCATCAAATGACAACACATGTCTATGGTTAGGAAACTTAACCATCTTTGATCAACGAGCTAGTCTAGTAGAGGCTTACTAGGGACTCGGTATTTTGTCTATGTATTCACACATGTATCAAGTTTCCGGTTAATACAATTCTAGCATGAATAATAAACATTTATCATGATATAAGGAAATATAAAATAACAACTTTATTATTGCCTCTAGGGCATATTTCCTTCACTATTATCCATAAAACTAGTAGTCTTGCGGATGCTATATCTTTGCTTGTGGTTGAACTTGAATGACAATTTGTTCATATGCATCCATCCATAAAAAAGATTTTTCTGGAGTTTTCTAATATTGAGCATTCTTCCGTTAAGCGCGCCGCCACTATATTTCTAGCTCATGAATTTAGATTTATTATGAAAGAAGCTAGTGAAATTTTTGCGCATTATAAAGTAGATGGTGGTCGTCCGCCCATTGAGGGAATTCTCTTTAACCAAGAAGACATAATGCGTTTATGATCTTTAGATCATGTGGCTTATAATGAAAATTTAAGAAAGAGGGTCCCCACCGATGTTTTAGTTGATAAGATTTCCGAGCTTAATGACAATTTTTTTATACAAAACAATGGATTGGGTTTTTCTCTTGGACACAAGCTCATGACTTTTTGCCAAAAGAATGCTTATAATGATGAGTTGGTTATACAATATGAGGGGCCGAAGGAGGAACCAATTCCTCCCGAGATTAATCTTGGGGATTCTTATCCCATTAAATTTAGCCCTTTTGATTACTTTTGCTTACCACAAAGGAAACTTGCCGCTGAATGAAAGGAGTACGAGATGAGTTTTCGAGATTTGCCCTATCATTATTACGATTATACCTAGATCTATTCGTGTTGTTATGCCTAGCTAAGGGCGTTAAACAATAGCGCTTGTTGGGAGGCAACCCAATTTTATTTTTGTTTTTGTTTTTTGGTTCTGTTTTGTAATAAATAATTAATCTAGCATCTGGTTAGATGTGGTTTTATGTTTTAATTAGTGTTTGTGCCAAGTAAGACCTTTGGGATGGCTTACGGTGATAGTTGATTTGATCTTGCTGAAAAACAGAAACTTTTGAGTCCAGTCTCAGAATTTTAATAATTCACTGGAGCATTGAAAAACCCTGAATTTTTTCTAAAAGATTGATATACAAATTTCCTATGTTGTCCTAATTTTTAGAATTTTTGGAGATAAATAAGTATTAGAACAATTCGGATCTTCACAGACTATTCTGTTTTTGACAGATTCTGTTTTCTTTGTGTTGTTTGCTTATTTTGATGAATCTATGGGTAGTATCGGGGGGTATGAACCATGGAAAAGTTGTAATACAGTAGATATTACACAAATATAAATAAAGAATGAGTTCACAACAGTACCAAAGTGGTGATTTATTTTCTTATACTAACGGAGCTTATGAGATTTTCTGTTGAGTTTTGTGTTGTGAAGTTTTCAAGTTTTTGGGTAAGGATTTGATGGACTATGGAATATGGAGTGACAAGAGCCTAAGCTTGGGGATGCCCAAGGCACCCCAAGGTAATATTCAAGGACAACCAAGAGCCTAAGCTTGGGGATGCCCCAGAAGGCATCCCCTCTTTCGTCTTCGTCTAACGGTAACTTTACTTGAGGCTATATTTTTATTCACCACATGATATGTGTTTTGCTTGGAGCATCTTTTATGATTTGAGTCTTTGATTTTTAGTTTGCCACAATCATCCTTGCAGTACACACCTTTTGATAGGGACACGCATGAATCGTGATTTATTAGAATACTCTATGTGCTTCACTTATATCTTTTGAGCTAGGCAATTTTGCTCTAGTACTTCACTTATATCTTTTTAGAGCACGGCGGTGGCTTTATTTTATAGAAATTATTGAACTCTCATGCTTCACTTATATTATTTTGAGAGTCTTTAAACAGCATGGTAATTTGGTTTGGTTATAAATTTAGTCCTAATATGATAGGCATCCAAGAGGGATATAATAAAAACTTTCATATAAAGTGCATTGAATACTATGAGAAGTTTGATTCCTTGTGATTGTTTAGAGATATAAAGATGGTGATATTAGAGTCATGCTAGTGAGTAATTGTGGATTTGAGAAATACTTGTGTTAAGGTTTGTGATTCCCGTAGCATGCACGTATGGTGAACCGTTATGTGATGAAGTCGGAGCATGATTTATTTATTGATTGTCTTCCTTATGAGTGGCGGTCGCGGACGAGCGATGGTATTTTCCTACCAATCTATCCCCCTAGGAGCATGCGCGTAGTACTTTGTTTCGATAACTAATAGATTTTTGCAATAAGTATGTGAGTTCTTTATGACTAATGTTGAGTCCATGGATTATACGCACTCTCACCCTTCCACCATTGCTAGCCTCTCTAGTGCCGCGCAACTTTCGCCGGTACCATACACCCACCATATACCTTCCTCAAAACAGCCACCATACCTACCTATTATGGCATTTCCATAGCCATTCCGAGATATATTTCCATGCAACTTTCCACCATTCCGTTTACTATGACACGCATCATCATTGTCATATTGCTTTGCATGATCATGTAGTTGACATCGTATTTGTGGCAAAGCCACCGTTCATAATTCTTTCATACATGTCACTCTTGATTCATTGCACATCCTGGTACACCGCCGGAGGCATTCATATAGAGTCATATTTTGTTCTAAGAATCGAGTTGTAAGTAAATAAAAGTGTGATGATCTTCATTATTAGAGCATTGTCCCATGTGAGGAAAGGATGATGGAGACTATGATTCCCCCACAAGTCAGGATGAGACTCCGGACGAAAAAAAAGGCCAAAAAAAAGAGAAGGTCCAAATTAAAAAACATGAGAGAAAAGAGAGAAGGGGCAATGTTACTATCCTTTTACCACACTTGTGCTTCAAAGTAGCACCGTGATCTTCATGGTAGAGAGTCTCCTATGTTGTCACTTTCATTTACTAGTGGGAATTTTTCATTATAGAACTTGGCCTGTATATTCCAATGATGGGCTTCCTCAAATTGCCCTAGGTCTTTGTGAGCAAGCAAGTTGGATGCACACCCACTTAGTTTCTTTTTGAGCTTTCATAAACTTATAGCTCTAGTGCATCCGTTGCATGGCAATCCCTACTCACTCACATTGATATCTATTGATGGGCATCTCCATAGCCCGTTGATACGCCTAGTTGATGTGAGACTATCTCCCTCTTTTTGTCTTCTCCACAACCACATTCTATTCCACCCATAGTGCTATGTCCATGGCTCACGCTCATGTATTGCGTGAAAGTTGAAAAAGTTTGAGAACATCAAAAGTATGAAACAATTGCTTGGCTTGTCATCGGGGTTGTGCATGATTTGAATATTTTGTGTGATGAAGATGGAGCATAGCCAGACTATATGATTTTGTAGGGATAAGCTTTCTTTGGCCATGTTATTTTGAGAAGACATAATTGCCTTGTTAGTATGCTTGAAGTATTATTGTTTTTATGTCAATTTTAAACTTTTGTTTTGAATCTTACGGATCTGAACATTCATGCCACAATAAAGAAAATTACATGGATAAATATGTTAGGTAGCATTCCACATCAAAAATTCTATTTTTATCATTTACCTACTCGAGGACGAGCATGAATTAAGCTTGGGGATGCTTGATACGTCTCCAACGTATCGATAATTTTTTATTGTTCCACGCCATTATATTATCTGTTTTGGATGTTTTATATGCATTAATATGCTATTTTATATTATTTTTGGGACTAACCTATTAACCTAGAGCCCAGTGCCAGTTTTTGTTTTTTCCTTGTTTTTGAGTTTCGCAGAAAAGGAATACCAAACGGAGTCCAAACGGAATAAAACTTTCGCGATGATTTTTCTTGGACCAGAAGGAAACCAGGGACTTGGAGATGAAGTCGGAGGAGCCACGAGGCGGCCACAAGGATGGAGGGCGCGCCCAGGGGGTAGGGCGCGCCCCCCACCCTTGTGGGCCCCTCGTGCACTTCCTGACCTAATTCTTTAGCCTATATATATATTCATATATCCCCAAACCAACAGAGGCATCCACGAAAAGACTTTTAGACCGCCGCAACCTTCTGTACCCGTGAGATCCCATCTAGGGACCTTTTCCGGCACCCTGCCGGAGGGGTATTGGATCACGGAGGGCTTCTACATCAACACCATTGCCCTTCCGATGAAGCGTGAGTAGTTTACCACAGACCTACGGGTCCATAGCTAGTAGCTAGATGGCTTCTTCTCTCTCTTTGATTCTCAATACCATGTTCTCCTCGATGTTCTTGGAGATCTATTCGATGTAATACTTTTTTGTGGTGTGTTTGCCGAGATCCGATGAATTGTGGATTTATGATCAGCTTATCTATGAATATTATTTGAATCTTCTCTGAATTCTTATATGCCTGATGTGATATCTTTGTAATTCTCTTCGAACTATCGGTTTGGTTTGGCCAACTAGATTGGTTTTTCTTGCAATAGGAGAAGTGCTTAGCTTTGGGTTCAATCTTGCGGTGTCCTTTCCCAGTGACAGTAGGGGCAGCAAGTCACGAATTGTATTGTTGCCATCGAGGATAAAAAGATGGGGTTTTCATCATATTGCTTGAGTTAATTCCTCTACATCATGTTATCTTACTTAATGCATTACTCCGTTCTTTATGAACTTAATACTCTAGATGCATGCTGGATAGCGGTCGATGTGTGGAGTAATAGTAGTAGATGCAGAATCGTTTCGGTCTACTTGACAAGGACGTGATGCCTATATTCATGATCATTGCCTTAGATATCGTCATAACTTTGCGCTTTTCTATCAATTGCTCGGCAGTAATTTGTTCACCCACCGTATTATTTTCTATCTTGAGAGAAGCCTCTAGTGAAACCTATGGCCCCCGGGTCTATTTTCCATCATATAATCTTCTATTTTTCATCATACAAGTTTCCGATCTACTATTTTGCAATCTTTTACTTTTCGATCTATAAAACAAAAATACCAAAAATATTTACTTTATCGTTTATCTATCTCTATCAGATCTCACTTTTGCAAATAACCGTGAAGGGATTGACAACCCCTTTATCGCGTTGGGTGCAAGTTGTTTGATTGTTTGTGCAGGTATTCGGTGATTTGTGCGTTGTCTCCTACTGGATTGATACCTTGGTTCTCAAACTGAGGGAAATACTTATCTCTACTTTGCTGCATCACCCTTTCCTCTTCAAGGGAAAAACCAACGCAAGCTCAAGAAGTAGTAGTCATCACCTTCTCAAATAAGCGCCATATCCTGAGAGCACTATTGTCATCCTCGTGCATTGTGTGTAGCTAATGTTGGGTGCATCATGACTGGATCTTTTCTACCATGAATTACAATGTTTAGTCGCTGCTTGAACTTTGGAGGTGCTCCGCATTTTTGATTTGCGGTCTCAGAAAGGGCTAGCGAGATACCACTATTGTCATATTATATCATAGTTGCTTTGACAAAGTGTTGTCATTTGAGATATCTTATTATTGCTCGCTAGTTGATTATGCCATTGATATGAGTTAATATAATTTTTAAGAGTTGTTGTCGACATGGTTAGTCATGATCTTGGCTGAAAACCTGGGTGCTACTTAAGTTTATTTATGTAAACAAGAGCAAAAGAGTTCGTAAAAGTTTTTCTTTTCCACTTTCAGTTTATCAACTGAATTGCTTGAGGACAAGCAAAGGTTTAAGCTTGGGGGAGTTGATACGTCTCCGTCGTATCTACTTTTCCTACCGCTTTTCCTCTTGTTTTGGACTCTAATTTGCATGATTTGAATGAAACTAACCCGGACTGACGCTGTTTTCAGCAGAACTACCATGGTGTTGTTTTTTGTGCAGAAAAAAATTTTCTCGGATTGGAACGAAACTTTTCGAGGATTTTTTATACAATAAAAGAGAATTTCTGGAGCCAAGAACCACCAGAGGGGGGCACCTGGGTGGGCACAACCCACCAGGGCGCTCCCCCTCCTGGCGCGCCCAGGTGGGTTGTCCCCACCTGGTGGCCCCGCAGACCTCAACCCTGACACTATAAAATCACATTTTCGGAGAAAAAAATCGGGGAGAAAGAATTATCGCGTTTCACGAGACGGAGCCGCCGCCACCTCCTGTTCTTCATCGGGAGGCCAGATCTGGAGTCTGTTTGGGGCTCCCGAGAGGGGGATCTTCGTCATCACCAACCCTTCTCCATCACCAATTCCATGATGCTCCCCACTGGGAGTGAGTAATTCTTTCGTAGGCTCGCTGGTCGGTGAGGAGTTGGATGAGATTCATCATGTAATCGAGTTAGTTTTGTTGGGGCTTGATCCCTAGTATCCATTATGTTCTGAGATTGATGTTGCTATGACTTTGCCATGCTTAATGCTTGTCACATTGGGCCCGGGTGCCATGATTTCAAATCTGAACCATTTATATTATCACCATTATATCTATGTTCTAGATCCGATCTTGCAAGTTATAGTCACCTACTACGTGTTCTGATCCGGCAACCCCGGAGTGACAGAAGTCGGGACACTTCCCGGTGATGACTGTAGTTGAGGAGTTCATGTATTCACTATGTGTTAATGCTTTGTTCCGGTTCTCTATTAAAAGGAGGCCTTAATATCCCTTAGTTTCCATATGGACCCTGCTGCCACGGGAGGGTAGGACAAAAGATGTCATGCAAGTTCTTTCCATAAGCACGTATGACTATTTACGGAATACATGCCTACATTATATTTATGAACTGGAGCTAGTGCCGTATCGCCCTAGGTTATGACTGTTATATGATGAATATCATCCAACGAATTCACCGATCCAATGCCTACGAATTTCTCTCATATTGTTCTTGCTAAGTTACTACTGCTATCATTACTGTTACACTTGCTACAAAATCATTGCTATCACTGTTACTGTTACTATTACTATTGCTACTACTATCAAAACTATCATATTACTTTGCTATTGATCACTTTGCTGCAGATATTAATCTCCAGGTGTGGTTGAATTGACAACTCAACTACTAATACTTGCAAATATTCTTTGGCTCCCCTTGTGTCGAATCAATAAATTTGGGTTGAATACTCTACCCTCGAAAACTGTTGCAATCCCCTATACTTGTGGGTTATCAGCGCCTTCTTGATCCAGCAAGACAGCGAGGTAGTGGATGAGTTCCGGCAGCACGACGGTGTGGTGACGGTGACGGTGAAGTTATCTCCGCAGGGCTTCGCCTAAGCACTACGAAAATATGACCGGGGGTGTAAACGGTGAAGGGGGCGCCACACACGGCTAGGCAATTGTCTGGTGTGTGTGCTAGGCGCCCCCTCCCACATATATATAGGTGGGAGGGAGAGGGGAGAGGCCAAGGGGCGCCCCAAGTAGGTCCGAATCCTACTTGGGCTTGCCCTAGCCCCCCCCCCCTTTCCTTCTTTTGGCGCCAAGGGGAAGGAAGGGGGAGGTGCCCCCCCTTTCCTTTCTCCCACAAGGGGGGAAAGGCAGGAGGAGGTGGCGCCCCCCCCCCTTTCCTTCTTCTAGGGCCGGTGGCCAGGGAGAGGGCGCGCCAGCCCCTCTGTGGGCTGGTGTGCACCTCTCCTTGGCCCATTAGGCCGATAGACCTTCCGGGGCCTCCCGGAACCCCTTCCAGTGATCCGATGACTACCTGGTGCACTTCGAAACTATTCCGGTGTCCGAATACCATCGTCCTATATATCAATCTTTACCTCTCAACCATTTCGAGACTCCTCGTCATGTCCGTGATCTCATCCGGGACTCCGAACAACATTCGGTCACCAAATCATATAACTCATATAACCCTATATCGTCAACGAACGTTAAGCGTGCGGACCCTACGGGTTCGAGAACTATGTAGACATGACCGAGACACCTCTCCGGTCAATAACCAATAGCGGTACCTGGATGCTCATATTGGCTCCTACATATTCTATAAAGATCTTTATCAGTCGAACCATTATGACAACATACGTAATTCCCTTTGTCCATCGGTATGTTACTTGCCCGAGATTCGATCGTCGGTATCGTCATACCTAGTTCAATCTCGTTACTGGCAAGTCTCTTTACTCGTTCCGTAATACATCATCTCGTAACTGTCATTTGCTTGCAAGCTTATGATGTGTATTACCGAGAGGGCCCAGAGATACCTCTCTGATACTCGGAGTGACAAATCCTAATCTTGATCTATGCCAATTCAACAAACACCTTCGGAGATACCTGTAGAGCATCTTTATGATCACCCAGTTACGTTGTGACGTTTGATAGCATAGAAGGTATTCCTCCGGTATCCAGAAGTTGCATAATCTCATAGCCGAAGGAATATGTATTTGACATGAAGAAAGCAATAGCATAAACTGAATGATCATTATGCTAAGCTAACGGATGGGTCTTGTCTATCACATCATTCTCCTAATGATGTGATCCCGTTATCAAATGACAACACATGTCCATGGTTAGGAAACCTTAACCATCTTTGATGAACGAGCTAGTCTAGTAGAGGCTCACTAGGGACACGGTATTCGTTTATGTATTCACACATGTATATAAGTTTCCGATCAATACAATTCTAGCATGAATAATAAACCTTTATCATGAATAAGGAAATATAAAATAACAACTTTATTATGGCCTCTAGGGCATATTTCCTTCAGTGTTGCCATTAAGGTCAATGGTGATGTTGGACACTATTTCCAAATGAAGAAGGGATTGCGACAAGGTGACTCGTTATCGCCCATGCTATTCAATATAGCGGCGGATATGCTAGCGGTCATGATTGAGCGTGCCAAGGTTGATGGAAAAATTGATGGGGTAGTAAATCATCTAGTTGATGGTGGTCTCTCTATACTTCAACATGCCAATGATACGATTCTCTTCATGGATCATGACCTCGAGAAAGCGAGAAATCTGAAACTGATTTTATCAGCATTCGAGCAACTCTCGGGTCTTAAGATCAATTTTCATAAAAGTGAATTATTTTGCTTTGGCGAGACTCAAGACAAGGTCCACATGTACGCTGAACTATTCGGATGCGGGTTGGGCCAATTTCCGATCACATATTTGGGGATACCGATACATTATCGGAGACTCACAAATGCTGAATAGAAACACGTCGAGGAGAGACTGCAAAAAAGACTTAGCAGTTGGAAAGGTAAATTGTTGTCTCTGGGTGGAAGATTGGTCCTCATAAATTCAGTACTAAGTAATATGGTTCTACATATGATTTCCTTATTCCAGTTGCCGAAAGGAGTTTTACATAGACATGATTACTTCCGATCAAGATTCTTTTGGCAAGGAGATAGCGAGAGAAAGAAATATCTACTGGCTAAGTGGAATGTGGTTTGCCGTCCCAAAGACCAAGGTGGGTTGGGCATTCATGACCTTGAGGTTAAGAATAGGGCCCTCCTCGGCAAATGGTTGTTTAAATTACTAACGGAAGATGGTGTATGGCAAACCCTCCTAAGAAGGAAATATGTGGGTTCCAAGGCGGTATCCCAAATATACTGGAAGCCTAGGGATTCCCACTTTTGGGCGGGTCTAAAGGCTACGAAGAAATACTTCTTCTGCTATGGATCCTTCTCGATTAAGGACGGCTCGAAAATTAGATTCTGGGAGGATAAGTGGCTAGGAAATGCCACACTCCGGGAACAATATCTGGCTATATACAATATTGTGCGCCACAAGGGTGATACTATCACCACGGTAATGGAATCATTTCCGCCAAATGTGACGTTCAGAAGAGATTTAATTATACCCAGACTACAATCGTGGAACATTCTGCTTCAACGGTTGTCCACGGTGCAATTGTCACATGGGTCTGATGTATTCCGATGGAACCTCCATGGGAATGGATAATTCTCAATGGAGTCTATGTATAGAGCATTAATCCAGTCTGATGTGCAAGTTAATAATAACGAGAAGGTCTAGAAGACGAAGATACCTCTTAAGAATAAAATCTTTGCATGGTATCTTCAACGCGGAGTCATTCTGACTAAAGATAACCTTATTAAGAGGAATTGGCATGGAAGCCCGCAATGTGTCTTTTTGTCACCATGAGGAGACAATAAAACATTTATTCTTCCAATACAAATTAGCTCATTCTATATGGCTAGTCATCCAAATAGCTTCTGGCTTGTATCCTCCATGTAGTGTTGCTAATGTATTTGCAACTGGTTACATGGGATTGATCACAAATTTAGAACACTTCTCACGGTGGGAGCGCTTGCCGTTATTTGGTCGCTTTGGCTATGTAGAGATGATAAGATTTTTAACAATAAAAGTACTTCTCTGTTGCAGGTTATCTACAGATGTACCGGGACTCTTCGTTTATGGTCCACTATGAGAATCGAGACATATTTACGAAGGTGTGTACACGATTGGAGGATACAGCGAGGGATACTTTTACTCAACACGGGTGACAGCATGACCTTAGGATTGGCCCCCCTCCGCTTTAGGCGTTATACGGACTCTAAATGTTTCTTTGTATTTCGCATTTTTATTTTTTGTTTGTGTGAGAGGACCTTAGTTGGCTGTGTGCATCTTAGTTATGCATAGGCCGGGTGTAATGCTTAAATCTTTTAAGTAATAAAAGTGCCCCATTTCGAACAAAATAAAGTATTTTAGATGTGAACATACAGTTTTTTGTATAATATTAAAAACAATTGCGGGAGTTGTTTAGTCACACTCCAAAATCACTTCGTTCTATTAACACGTGCATTGCACTTGCATACATACTAGTCTCGTTTATAGCGAGAGTATCTACCGTCTCTCCTGAAGCAGTTCCCTACATGCTACAGTACTGGGTTGGCCCATTCGTTTGACTGGACGCTGCGCTCGCTACGTTCGCTTCATTTTTTATTCTTCTTCTTTTTCATTCGGGTTTCTCTATTTCTTCAATGGTTTTATCCTTTTTCCTTCATTTTTTTCTTTTGTTTTATTATTTTTCATCGGTTTTCTTCATTTCTTTACCGATTTTCACGGAGTGTTTTTCTCTGTTTTTTCTTTGATTTTCTTTGTTTATGTCTTTTCCTTTTTTCTTTAGTTTTCTTGTTTCTTTCCTCGATTTTCTCCCATTTTCTTTGATTCCTTTTCTTTTCTGCACTGGCTTTTTGTCGGTGTCTTGTTTTCTTTTGTCTTCGGTTTTCTTTCGTTTCTTCCCAGAGTTTTCATTTTTCCTTCGTTATACTTTGATTTTCTCTGGTTTTTTCTTGATTTTCTTTGCTTTCATTATGTTTCTTTGTCGCTTTACATCATTTTTCCTTTTTCTTCAACACATATCTAATTTTTCAGTGCATAGTGAACATTTTCGGTGTACACATGAACCATTTTCTTTGACACACACTTTACATTTCTTTTAAGATACCTCTTAAGAATAAAATCTTTGTATGGTATCTTCAACGCGGAGTCATTCTGACTAAAGATAACCTTATTAAGAGGAATTGGCATGGAAGCCCGCAATGTGTCTTTTTGTCACCATGAGGAGACAATAAAACATTTATTCTTTCAATGCAAATTAGCTCGTTCTATATGGCTAGTCATCCAAATAGTTTCTGGCCTGTATCCTCCCTGTAGTGTTGCTAATGTATTTGGCAACTGGTTACATGGGATTGATCACAAATTTAGAACACTTCTCACGGTGGGAGCGCTTGCCGTTATTTGGTCGCTTTGGCTATGTAGAGATGATAAGGTTTTTAACAATAAAAGTACTTCTCTGTTGCAGGTTATCTACAGATGTACCAGGACTCTTCGTTTATGGTCCTTTATGAGAATCGAGACCTATTTACGAAGGTGTGTACATGATTGGAGGATACAGCGAGGGATACTTTTACTCAACACGGGTGGCAGCATGAACTTAGGATTGGCCCCCCTCCGCTTTAGGCGTTATACGGACTCTAAATGTTTCTTTGTATTTCGCATTTTTTTTTTGTTTGTGTGAGAGGACCTTAGTTGGCTGTGTGCATCTTAGTTATGCACATGCCGGGTGTAATGCTTAAATCTTTTAAGTAATAAAAGCGCCTCATTTCGAACAAAATAAAGTATTTTAGATGTGAACATACAGTTTTTTGTATAATATTAAAAACAACTGCGGGAGTTGTTTAGTCACACTCCAAAATCACTTCGTTCTTTTAAGACGTGCATTGCACATGCATACATACTAGTCTCATTTATAGCGATGGTATCTACTGTCTCTCCTGAAGCAGTTCCCTACATGCTACAATACTGGGTTGGCCCATTCGTTTGACTACACGCTGCGCTCGCTACGTTCGCTTCATTTTTTATTCTTCTTCTTTTTCATTCGGGTTTCTCTATTTCTTCAATGGTTTTATCCTTTTTCCTTCATTTTTTCTTTTGTTTTATTATTTTTCATCGGTTTTCTTCATTTCTTTACCGATTTTCATGGAGTGTTTTTCTCTGTTTTTTCTTTGATTTTCTTTGTTTATTTCTTTTCCTTTTTTCTTTAGTTTTCTTGTTTCTTTCCTCGATTTTTTCCCATTTTCTTTGATTCCTTTTCTTTTCTGCACTGGCTTTTTGTCGGTGTCTTGCTTTCTTTTTGTCTTCGGTTTTCTTTCGTTTCTTCCCAGATTTTTCATTTTTCCTTCGTTATACTTTGATTTTCTTTGGTTTTTTTCTCGATTTTCTTTGCTTTCATTATGTTTCTTTGTCGCTTTACATCATTTTTCCTTTTTCTTCAACACATATCTAATTTTTCAGTGCATAGTGTACATTTTCGGTGTACACGTGAACCATTTTCTTTGATACACACTTTACATTTCTCAAACACACGATGCACATTTTACTTAAAAATATGTTGTGAACACTTTTTTAAATACATGATCAACATTTTTTTTAATACACGCTAAACATTTTTCTATTGTAATAAACATTTTAATATACTGCATGAAAAATTTGTAAATAAATGATTAACATTTTCTAACATATGTTTTTGATGTCTACTTTTTTCAAACACATTTGTAAATTTAGAACATTTATATATATATTTTTTAAAATTTTCAAATATGTGATTATACTCATTTTTTTGACAACTTATATATTTGACATCTATTTATTCTATACACATTGTACATTTCTTTATACACTAGGAAACTTTTTCATATACACACTTACCATTTTGGAAAACACGATTAATATTTTAGAAAAACAATTCATTTATATTTTTTTCATACAAATTATACATTTTTTGTATACATCAGAAACATTTTATATGTACACATTTAACATTTTCTAAAAGCATGATTAATTTATATTCAAAACATATATATTTTATGTCTACTTTTGTCGTACAAATTCTACATTTTTTGTATACATCGGAAACATTTCTTGTATACACATTTCACATTGTCCAGATACATGATTAATACTTTTTTTTAACTTATATTTTTTATGTATATTTTTAGCCATACACATTGTACACTTCTTGTAAAGATTTTTTTTATACATTAGAAATATTTTTTATGCACATTTAACATTTTTAAATTGCATGATTAACATTTTTCAAATAAAATAAAAAACTAATATATTTTCCTTTCTAATTTTTTCCATACGTGTTGTAAATTTTTCGCATTTTTCTATACACATTTAACATTTTATAGATGCATGATAACCATTTTAAAGTTTCATATATAAAATGATTTTGCTAATAGATATATCCAGAATATTTTTAAATACAAGCATAAGTAAAAGAAATGAAAAATAAGAGCGCAAAAATGTGAAAGAAAAAGTGCTGAAGGCCAGTATCCGCCCTGGGCCGGCCCAATCTGGCGGCTGCCTTAGCTAGACGTCCTACTGTCTTGCTTGAAGCCAGACATAGGTGCCGACCTAAATGGGCTTCCGGCCCATTATGCAAACTGCTAGAAGATTTTCTCAGATTTTTGGGCTGGGTTTCTTTGGTTTTCTCATAAAAAAATCTTTCTTTAATTCTGTTTTTCGTTTTTATTTATTTATTTTCATTTTAAAATTAAAATTTCACTTTTATTTCTGAAAACTTTTGTGAAAATTGCAGACTTTTAGAAATTGAGTATGTATTTCAATTTTCATGAACAACTTTTATAAAATTCATGGTGTGTTTTTTTCAAATTCGTGATTTTTTAAATCCATGAACTTTTTCCCAAACCCGCAAGCTTTCCTCAAATTCATGAATATTTTTTGTAATCTGTGATATTTTTTTCAAAATCATGAACTTTTTAAATTTTCACGAACTAGCTCTAGTTATCCATGCTGTGGCGTGTAATTTTGTTTGGGCGGGGGAAAGCGTAGACCGTTGTCAAGGCAACAAATACTGACGCCGATGCTTGTTTCTCAGAGGAAGATTACTCAGGCTCTCGCGGGAGTTGTTATTCGTGACCACAGAGGTTACTTCATTGGAGCTACGATGCTAAGGCTGGAACGTGTAGCAGATGTGGTATCGTCCTGAGGCCGCTGCATTGCATGAAGGTTTGAAGCTAGCCCAACGCTTTCATCATTAACCCATGGGTGCCAAAATCATCCCAACCCCAACCGCCCAACTCTTTCTTCTTCTACTTCATATAATAGAAGACAAGGATCAAATCGTCTCGATGCACTGATATTTTTCCGTGGATGATGATACAATAATTGTAGACGCATTGAACCTTAAACGTTGTATACTCAACGGTAGCGGCTCCTTTTTTATAAAGGATGTTTCTATTAACTAAAATATAGTATCAAGCGGATAAAAGCATGATGAGCTACATCAACAATCTGACAAAAAAAGAATACAAAAACGGATGTATCAACAACAGTAAAACTATATAGGACCGATAATGCTCCTATGTCGAAAAAGATGGTGGAGCAACCTGAAGATTATGGTGGCGGCTCCTATCCTCTATAACACTATGCTCCCTAGTTTCTAAGAGCTCACGTTCAATTGACGTATCCAATTGAAATTGGATCACCCGATTTTGACCAGGTCAACAATTTGCCAAAGCTCCCTCATTCAATTCTTTTATACTATATACCATCCTTACTAACTTTAAGGCCTCACAATTAATCAAGGTCTTCAATTTAGATTTAGGTAACCCGATTTTGACCGGGTCAACAATTTATCAAGGAGCTCTTCCATTCAATTTCTTTTAATTTTCCATGTCCCCTAATTCTGAAACTCTTTCATTCAATTGAGCTATTCAATTTTGGATTTGGTTTACGATTTTTACCGGGTCAACTATTTTCAAATCAACCAGCGGCAACCGGCCTATAAAAACATATCAATCATGCGTACTCTCACACCACCTAGAAAAAAGAAGTGACATCATGTGATACTGTAGCACCATTATAGTACATGCAGCCACCAACACAGAAATTTCTCCACATAAATATATGTTGGTCAGTGGATAACACAGAACCACGTCACGAAAAAGCCCATCAAATCACCGTATTATAAATAAAAATAAAAACACTCAATCATCCTCACTCTCCTATATCAATTCCCTGTGGTCGCCTGACCTCCTATGTGAACCGTCAAAACTCTTACATAAGTGAACACAAGTAATTGTAAGAGCATCTCCAGCCGTCCCCAACAGGCCACCCAGGGCGCCTTTTTTAGTGCTGGCGTCGAAAAAATGGCCCAGCCGCGCCCCTACATCCTCGTTTTTCGCCGGTTTGGGCCGAAATTACAACCGGCGAACCCAAGAGGAACCCAGCGAACCCAACGCACCGGGGGGCGCCTGGAGGCACTGGCGGAAGCGAAAAGGCGTGTGGGCCCGCGCTGTCGGCGACACCGGACGATTTTTCCCGTCGTTTTCCCCCTTTCCCTCCATTTTCCCATTGCCGATCCCCTTCTCCCCCGCCGCTCCCGCCACTCTCCCCAGATCCGCCCGCCATGCAGCCGAAGAAGTATGCGACCCTCGCCTAGCCACTGGTTCCATCCAGCCAAAGCAGAGGAAGCCGAGGGCGCTGATGCCAAGGCCCCCGGCCTTGACGAACGCCCAGTGGAAGGCCGACGTTGATCGCTAGGCGGCGGTCACCTCCGATCGGCGGAACAGGCTCAACATGAAGAAGGCCAGGGACGAGGGGGCGGAGCAGGAGGAGTCGTCTCGCCCGGGCATGGCGAACGAGCGCCAGCTCCTTCCGCCTGAACAGGTCGGCCAGTGCCCACAAGGCGCGTGGGGGAGCCAGCAGAGCGTCGCGTCGCCGGCCAACTTCTCGCCGCCACTGTGGGGGTACGCGCCCTCGCCTGGCTATGTTGATGGTGACTCGCTTGGCGGCTTCAACCCTAACATCACCTTCCCGCATGGCTCGGCGCCGCGCGCGTCCCCCTGCACCGTCTTCAACCCCGATCTGCGCACGCCCTCCCCCGCGTTCACCACCGGCCTCAACACCCAATACAACTACTCGCCGCCGATGTACTTAGGCTCGCCTGCGACGATTGTGCGCCGTGGGGCCCTACCCTTCACACATGGCTCAGCGCCACAGTTCAGCAGCACCGACGCCGACATGGACGAGATCATCACGAACGGCTCAGTCGCCGCCGATTCATGCCCCGGGTTCCGCACGCAAGACGAAACACTGGACACCGCCGTCGACATGGAGGACGTCGAGCACGACGATGCCGAGATGGAGGTGGAAGAGGAAGAACCGACGGAGCCATCGACCAAAGGGAGAAAGAAGAAGCGGCCGTCCATCGCCAGGCCGACCGAGCCTCGCGTCAAGTGGACGCCAAAGGAAGACGAGTGCCTCACCGAAGCATGGAAGACTGTCAGCATCGACCCGATCACCGCCGCGAATCAGAACGCCGACACCTACTGGAGAGGATCAAGACGGCGTTCGACGAGCGCAAGTTGGTCGACCCCGACTTCGCCAGCATCCACATGGATCGCGGCGAGAAGGCCATGGCCAACCATTGGGCGAGCATCCAGCAGGCCTGCAACAAGTGGCATGGGATTCAAGAGGAGGTCATGGCTCACCCGAAAAGCGGCGCCAACGTCGAGCGTCAGGTATGTGAAGGAAATATGCCCTAGTGGCAATAATAAAGTTGTTATTTTTTATTTCCTTATTCATGATAAAGATTTATTATTCATGCTAGAATTGTATTGATCGAAAACATAAATACATGTGTGAATACATAAACAAATACCGTGTCCATAGTATGCCTCTACTAGACTGGCTCGTTGATCAAAGATGGTTAAGATTTCCTAACCATGGACATGTGTTGTCATTTGATAACGAGATCACATCATTAGGAGAATGATGTGATGGACAAGACCCATCCGTTAGCTTAGCATAATGATCGTTCAGTTTTATTGCTATTACTTTCTTCATGTCAAATACATATTCCTTCGACTATGAGATTATGCAACTCCCGGATGCCGGAGGAATACCTTGTGTTCTATCAAACATCACAACGTAACTGGGTGATCATAAAGATGCTTTACAGGTATCTCTGAAGGTGTTTCTTGAGTTGGCATAGATCAAGATTAGGATTTGTCACTTCGAGTATCGGAGAGGTATCTCTGGGCCCTCTCGGTAATACACATCATAAGAAGCCTTGCAAGCAAAGTGACTAATGAGTTAGTTGCAGAATGATGTATTACGAAAGGAGTAAAGAGGCTTGTCGGTAACGAGATTGAACTAGGTACGAAGATACCGACGATCGAATCTCGGGCAAGTAACATACCGATGGACAAAGGGAATTACGTATGTTGTCATAAGGTTCGACCGATAAAGATCTTCATAGAATATGTAGGAGCCAATATGGGCATCCAGGTTCCGCAATTGGTTATTGACCGGAGAGGCGTCTCGGTCATGTCTACATAGTTCTCGAACCCGTAGGTTCCGCACGCTTAACGTTCATTGACGATATAGTATTATATGAGTTATGTATGTTGGTGACCGAATGTTGTTCGGAGTCCCGGATGAGATCACGGACATGATGAGGAGCTCCGGAATGGTCCGAAAGTAAAGATTGATATATGGGATAATAGTGTTTGGTCTTCGGAAGGATTCCGAAATTCACCGGAAAGGGGTTTCGGATGTTTCCCGAAATGTTTGGGTACAAGAACACTTTATTTGGGCCAAAGGGGAAAGCCCACGAGGGTTTTGGAAAGAGCAAAAGGAAGTTTTGCGGAGATCAGAGGCCAGACGCCAGAGATCCTGGCGTCTGGGCCCAGACGCCGAGAACCCTGGCGTCTGGCCCTGGAGTCCGAGAAGGACTCTTGCCTTTCGGGCAAAACCTACTTTGAGGAGGCTTTTACTCCAAGTTTTGACCCCAGGGCTCAACATATAAATAGAGGGGCAAGGCTAGCACCCAAGACACATCAAGACTCACCAAGCCGTGTGCCGGCAACCCCGTCCCCTCTAGTTTATCCTCCGTCTAGTTTCTGTAGTGCTTGGTGAAGCCCTGCGGAGATTGTTCTTCATCACCAACCGTCACCACGCCATCGTGCTGCCGGAACTCATCTACTACTTTGCCTCTCTTGCTGGATCGAGAAGGCGAGGACGCCATCGAGCTGAACATGTGCTGAACGCGGAGGTGTCGTACGTTCGGTACTTGATCGGGACGGATCGTGAAGGTGTACGACTACATCAACCGCGTTGATAAACGCTTCCGCTTAGCGATCTTCAAGGGTATGAAGATGCTCTCCCCCTCTCGTAGCTATGCATCATCATGGATAGATCTTGCGTGTGCGTAGAAATTTTTTGTTTTCCATGCAACATTCCCCAACAGTTGCATCCGAGACAGGTCTATGCGTAGATGATATGCACGAGTAGAACACAAAGAGTTGTGGGCGGTGATAGTCATACTGCTTACCACCAACGTCTTATTATGATTCAGCGGTATTGTGGGATGAAGCGGCCCGGACCAACCTTACATGTCCACACACATGAGGCCGGTTCCACCGACAGACAGACATGATGTGATATACGTTATTCTATGAGATTATCATGTTTTGTAAATTATCGGCAACCGGCAGGAGCCTTATGGTTGTCCCTTTATTGTATGAAATGCAATCGCCATGTAATTGCTTTACTTTATCGCTATGCGTTAGCAATAGTTGTAGAAGCAATAGTTGGCGAGACGACCACGACGCAACGATGGAGATCAAGGTGTCGAGTTGGTGACGATGGAGATCATGACGATGCTTTGGAGATGGAGATCAAAAGCACAAGATGATGATGGCCATATCATGTCACATATTTTGATTGCATGTGATTTTTATCTTTTATGCATCTTTTTTTGCTTAGAACGGCGGTAGCATTATAAGATGATCCCTTCACTTAATTTCAAGATAAAAGTGTTCTCCCTGAGTATGCACCGTTGCTATAGTTCGTCGTTTCGAGACACCACGTGATGATCGGGTGTGATAGACTCTACGTTCACATACAACGGGTGTAAGACAGTTTTGCACATGCAGAATACTTGGGTTAAACTTGACGAGCCTAGCATGTACAGACATGGTCTCGGAACACTGGAGACCGAAAGGTCGAACGTGAATCATATAGTAGATATGATCAACATAGAGATATTCACCATTGATGACTACCCCATCTCACGTGATGATCGGACATGGGTTAGTTGATTTGGATCACGTATCACTTAGATGACTTGAGGGATGTCTATTTAAGTGGGAGTTCATTAGTAATTTGATTAATTGAACTTAATTTATCTTGAACTTAGTCTTATAGTTTTGCATATTTATGTTGTAGATCAATGGCCCGAGCTACCGTTCCCCTGAATTTTAATGCGTTCCTAGAGAAAGCTAAGTTGAAAGATGATGGTAGCAACTACACGGATTGGGTCCGTAACTTGAGGATTATCCTCATTGCTGCATAGAAGAATTATGTCCTTGATGCACCGCTAGGTGAAAGGCCTGCTACAGGAGCTGAAGCTGATGTTATGAACGTCTGGCAAGCTCGATCTGATGACTACTCAATAGTTCAGTGTGCCATGCTTTACGGCTTAGAATCGGGACTTCAAAGACGTTTTGAACGTCATGGAGCATATGAGATGTTCCAGGAGTTGAAGTTAATATTTCAAGCAAATGCCTGGGTTGAGAGATATGAAGTCTCCAACAAGTTCTATAGCTGCAAGATGGAGGAGAACAGTTCTGTCAGTGAACACATACTCAAAATGTCTGGGTATTATAATCACTTGACTCAGCTGGGAGTTGATCTTTCAGTTGATTGTGTTATTGACAGAGTTCTTCAATCACTGCTGTGACGCCCCCGGCTCAATCGTGCACTAATCATACACGCAAATGCACATGATCAAGCCTAAGGACTCACGGGAAGATATCACAACACAACTCTAAAACATAAATAAAGTCATACAAGCTTTATATTACAAGCCAGGGGCCTCGAGGGCTCGAATACATAAGCTTGCGTACAAGCATCAGCGGAAGCATCAGATATCTGAGTACAGATATAAAAGATAACACAGATAGGCCCTTAGAAGGCGGGGCAAAAGAAAACACTACGATCGAAAGGCGCAGGCCTCCTGCCTGGGACCCTCCAAACCTACTCCTGGTCGTCGGCCAACTCATAGAAGTATCCACCCTCGGGGTAGTAGTAGCGATCGTCGGCGAGTGCAGCTGTCTCAGGGGCTCCGTCATCTGGTTGCACCAAAAGTATATGGGGGAAAAAGAAAGCAAAGCAACCGTGAGTACTCATCCGAAGTACTCAACAAGCAAGGATCTACACTACATATGCAACATTATCAAAGGAAGGTTGTATATGTGGACTGGGCTGCAGAAATGGCAGAATAGAGGGGAAAGCCTAGTCCTATCGAAGACTAGCATCTTCAACGGTCTTGAAGCATTAGAAGAGTGTAGATTAGTACAGAATAGAATAGTGGTATCATTAAGTCTCAACCTCACCCAGAGATCCTTTCTCGACTCCCTGCGAGAAAGCAATCCCAGAGCCATACTATCATCAACCTCGGCCAGAGATCCTTTCTCGACTCCCTGCGAGAAAGTAATCCCAGAGCAATACTCATCACAAGTATCCAGTTCTAGTTGTATCAATCGGGATACAACTCCGAGCGTCCGTTACCGAGGATCCGGCTATGCATAGATTAGTTCTTCCCTGCAGGGGTGCACCAACTTACCCACCACGCTCGCTTAACTCCGGCCGGACACACTTTTCTGGGTCATGCCCGGCCTCGGCCAAACGACACACCGCAGCCCTACCTAGAGCTCAGCAGAGAGGTCCCCGCCGGTCTACATCCTAAGCGCTCAGGGGTCTTTGGTCGTCGCCCTGTGTGTAACACCCCCAGTGGTTGGCTACAGTAATCCCCTTTTGATAATGCCATGTCATCATGATCAATAGTGCCTAAACATCATTTGGATCATATCCCTTTTAGTTCAAATTCAAATGGAAATTCAAACTTCAATTAAATTCAAAGTGGAAAATAAAAGTTGTTCAAATCAGAATCTAAAATGTTCATTAAATAACAAATATTCTAGAGACTATTCTAAAATTGTAACCAACATTTAATAGATTAATTAAGTGACTCAAACAGTACCAAAACAGCAAGATTTAATATATTTTATTTAATACAAAATTCGTGTGAACTCCATTAGCCTCCAAACCAATTTTTAGCAGTACTAACTAATGCACCATATTTATTGGAACAAGTTACCTATTTTACAAAATAATGTTGGAGGCCACACATTATTGCAAAAATAGAAACAAAAGAAAAGCAGAAAAGAAAATAGAAAAAGGAAAAGAGGCCCAATGTGCCTGGGCCTAAGGTCAACTGTGGCCGGCCCAGCCCGCGCAGCGCCTTTCCCTCACCCCCCGCACTGCTCCTCCCCGCACCGCTGTCAAACACAGCGCGTGCACGCGCGCGCACATCCAGGCCCCCCTCCCCCTTGCTCGCTAGCTCGACAGCGCGTCGCCGCGCCCGCGTGGGGGATAAGGTCGAGGCCCCGCGACCCCCTGGCATCTCCCTCGCTCATTTCCCCCCTCTCCTTCCTCCCTGCCTCCTCCCTCCGAGCGCCGCAATGGCCTCGGCCTTCTGATACGCACGGCCACCGTCGCCCCTACGCCTCGCCGCAGTGCCAGATCGCCCCGCCGCCGCTCGCTGCTTCGCCAGCTGCCTCGAACCGGAGCTGGAATCCCCTGCCTCGTCGCGCACAAGCTCGTATTCAAGCTTCGGGCGCCGGTGATCGCCGTCATGATTTGCCGCCGTCGCGCTACCCCGAGCCCACCTTTCCATGCCTACAGGACCGCCGTGGGCACCCCGTCCTCCTCCCTCTCTCTCTGCGCTCTCCCTCGGTGCCGTAACTGCCGCCCCCATCGTGCCGAGCCCTCCGCCGCGGAGCACGTCGCCAGCGTCGTTCCGGTGACCATTTGGTCGCGCGCTGCTGCTCATCGGCCTCGCCGCCCCGCGTATACCGCGCCTAGCTGCTTATTTCGCCCGCGCGCACACCGTAGCGCCAAACCCAAACGCCACCCGAAGCCGCCGCCGCCTGCCGTCGTTGCCATCGCCAATTCCGGCTGCCTCAGTCACCGAGACCATCGCCAGTGGACGCGGCTCGAAACGCCCGTTCCAGAGAGCCCGACCCCGCGCAAAATGGTGCGCCATAGGAGAAACCCGAGCTCGCCGGAGTTCCACCACCGCTCGGGGCTCGCCGAAGAGCACCGGCGGCCGGCGCTGACTTGGCCCCGGTGGGCCCCGCCCCTGTGCCACTGACCGATGGGCCCGGTGCCCCCTGTTGACCAGTTGACCAAGTCAATTGTGCTGACTGGGCAGGCCCCAGTCAATGACATGCGGGCCCCACCCCTTTAAACGTTTTAAAAATAAATAGATAAAATGTTAGTTAATTAAATAATTAATTAATTAACTTAATCATTCACTGACAGTGCGGGCCCACTAGCTAATTAGGTTATTTAGTTAGTTTTAATCTGTTTATTTAACTGAGACACTTACATGTGGGTCCCATTGGACCCACAAGTCAGGTTTGACTCTAGTCAACCAGAGTTGACTGCTGACATCATCTTTTTGTCATGCTGACGTCACCTTTTACTGTTTTGCATAATTTGAATTTAAATAAATTAAGACAACTCCTATGGCTCCTGCCGGTTGTCATACTCATCGACATGCAAGTCGTGATTCCTATTACAAGAACATGATCAATCTCATACATCACATATATCATTCATCACATCCTTTTGGCCATATCACATCACACGGCATATGCTGCAAGAACAAGTTAGACGTCCTCTAATCGTTGTTGCAATTTTTTTTTATTTTTTTACGTGGCTGCTATAGGTTTCTAACAAGAATGTTTCTTACCTACGCCAAAACCACAACGTGATATGCCAATTTCTATTTACCCTTCATAAGGACCCTTTTCATCGAATCCGATCCGACTAAAGTGGGAGAGACAGATACCCGCTAGCCACCTTATGCAACTAGTGCATGTCAGTCGGTGGAACCTGTCTCACGTAAGCATACATGTAAGGTCGGTCTGGGCCGCTTCATCCCACGATGCCGCCGAATCAAGATAAGACTAGTAACGGCAAGTAAATTGACAATATCGACGCCCACAACAACTTGTGTTCTACTCATGCATAGAAACTACGCATAAACCTGGCTCTGATACCACTGTTGGGGAACGTAGTAGTAAATCAAAAAAATTCCTACGCATCACCAAGATCAATCTATGGAGAGACTAGCAACGAGAGAGAGAGGAGTGCATCTTCATACCCTTGAAGATCGCGATGCAGAAGCGTTGCAAGAACGCGGTTGGAGGAGTCGTACACGCAGCGATTCAGATCGTGGTCGATTCCGATCTAAGCGCCGAACAACGGCGCCTCCGCGTTCAACACACATGCAGCCCGGTGACGTCTCCCGCGCCTTGATCCAGCAAGGAGGAGGGAGAGGTTGGGGAAGACAACTCCAGTAGCAGCACGACGGCGTGGTGGTGTTGGAGCAGCGTGGTTCTCCAGCAGGGCTTTGCCAAGCACTACGAAAGACGAGGAGGTGGAGAGGTAGGGCTGCGCCAAGAGGGAGAGAGATTCGTGTGTCTGGCAGCCCCAAAACCCCCACTATATATAGGAGGAGGGGAGGGGGGTGCGCCCCCTCTAGGGTTCCCACCCTAGGGGGGCGGCAGCCCTAGATGGGATGGAGGGGGGCGGCCAAGAGGGGGAGAGAGGGGGGGCACGCCCTAGGGTGGGCCTTAGGCCCATCTGCGCCTAGGGTTTCCCCCTTCTCCCCTTTGCTGCGCCTTGGGCCTTGGTGGGAGGCGCACCAGCCCACTTAGGGGCTGGTCCCTTCCCACTCTTGGCCCATGCAAGCCTCCGGGGCTGGTGGCCCCACCCGGTGGACCCCCGGAACCCTTCCGGTGGTCCCGGTACATTACCGGTGACGCCCGAAACACTTCTGGTGACCAAAACCTCACTTCCTATATAATATTCTTTACCTCCGGACCATTCCGGAACTCCTTTTGATGTCCGGGATCTCATCCGGGACTCCGAACAACATTCGGTAACCACATACAAACTTTCCCTATAACCCTAGCATCATCGAACCTTAAGTGTGTAGACCCTACGGGTTCGGGAGACATGTAGACATGACCGAGACATCTCTCCGGTCAATAACCAACATCGGGATCTGGATACCCATGTTGGCTCCCACATGCTCCACGATGATCTCATCGAATGAACCACGATGTCGAGGATTCAATCAATCCCGTATACAATTCCCTTTGTCTACCGGTATGATACTTGCCCGAGATTCGATCGTCGGTATCCCTATACCTTGTTCAATCTCGTTACCGGCAAGTCTCTTTACTCGTTCCGTAACGCATGATCCCGTGGCTAACTATTTAGTCACATTGAGCTCATTATGATGATGCATTACCGAGTGGGCCCAGAGATACCTCTCCGTCATACGGAGTGACAAAATCCCAGTCTCGATTCGTGCCAACCCAACAGACACTTTCGGAGATACCTGTAGTGCACCTTTATGGTCACCCAGTTACGTTGTGACGTTTGATACACCCAAAGCATTCCTACGGTATCCGGGAGTTGCACAATCTCATGGTCTAAGGAAATGATACTTGACATTAGAAAAGCTTTAGCAGACGAACTACACGATCTTGTGCTACGCTTAGGGTTGGGTCTTTTCCATCACATCATTCTCCTAATGATGTGATCCCATCATCAACGACATCCAATGTCCATGGTCAGGAAACCGTAACCATCTATTGATCAACGAGCTAGTCAACTAGAGGCTCACTAGGGACATGTTGTGGTCTATGTATTCACACATGTATTACGATTTCCGGATAACACAATTATAGCATGAACAATAGACAATTATCATGAACAAGGAAATATAATAATAACCACTTTATTATTGCCTCTAGGGCATATTTCCAACAGTCTCCCACTTGCACTAGAGTCAATAATCTAGTTACATTGTGATGAATCGAACACCCATAGAGTTCTGGTGTTGATTATGTTTTGCTCGTGGAAGAGGTTTAGTCAACGGATCTGCGACATTCAGATCCGTATGCACTTTACAAATATCTATGTCTCCATCTTGAACATGTTCATGAATGGAGTTGAAGCGACGCTTGATATGCCTGGTCTTCTTGTGAAACCTGGGCTCCTTGGCAAGGGCAATAGCTCCAGTGTTGTCACAGAAGAGAGTCATTGGGCCCGACGCATTGGGAATAACTCCTAGGTCGGTGATGAACTCCTTCATCCAGACTGCTTCCTGTGCTGCCTCCGAGGCTGCTATGTACTCCGCTTCACATGTAGATCCCGCCACGATGCTTTGCTTGCAACTGCACCAGCTGACTGCCCCACCATTCAAAATATACGTGTATCCGGTTTGTGACTTGGAGTCATCCAGATCTGTGTCGAAGCTAGCATCGACGTAACCCTTTACGACGAGCTCTTCGTCACCTCCATAAACGAGAAACATATCCTTAGTCCTTTTCAGGTACTTCAGGATGTTCTTGACCGCTGTCCAGTGTTCCATGCCGGGATTACTTTGGTACCTTCCTACCAAACTTACGGCGAGGTTCACATCAGGTCTGGTACACAGCATGGCATACATAATAGACCCTATGGCTGAGGCATAGGGGATGACACTCATCTTTTCTCTATCTTCTGACGAGGTCGGGCATTGAGCCGTGCTCAATCTCACACCTTGCAATACAGGCAAGAACCCCTTCTTGGACTGATCCATGTTGAACTTCTTCAATATCTTGTCAAGGTATGTGCTTTGCGAAAGACCAATGAGGCGTCTCGATCTATCTCTATAGATCTTGATGCCTAATATGTAAGCAGCTTCTCCAAGGTCCTTCATTGAAAATCACTTATTCAAGTAGGCCTTTATGCTTTCCAAGAATTCTATATCATTTCCCATTAATAGTATGTCATCTACATATAATATGAGAAATGCTACAGAGCTCCCACTCACTTTCTTGTAAACACAGGCTTCTCCATAAGTCTGTGTAAACCCAAACGCTTTGATCATCTCATCAAAGCGAATGTTCCAACTCCGAGATGCTTGCACCAGCCCATAGATTGAGCGCTGGAGCTTGCATACCTTGTCAGCATTGTTAGGATCGACAAAACCTTCCGGCTGCATCATATACAATTCTTCCTTAAGGAAACAATTAAGGAATGCCGTTTTGACGTCCATTTGCCATATCTCATAATCATAGAATGCGGCAATTGCTAACATGATTCGGACGGACTTCAGCTTCGCTACGGGTGAGAAGGTCTCATCGTAGTCAACCCCTTGAACTTGTCGATAACCCTTAGCGACAAGTTGAGCCTTATAGATGGTCACATTACCATCCGCGTCTGTCTTCTTCTTAAAGATCCATTTGTTCTCTATGGCTTGCCGATCATCGGGTAAGTCTGTCAAAGTCCATACTTCATTTTCATACATGGATCCTATCTCGGACTTCATGGCTTCAAGCCATTTGTTGGAATCCGGGCCCGCCATCGCTTCTTCATAGTTTGAAGGTTCACCGTTGTCTAACAACATGACTTCCAGGACAGGGTTGCCGTACCACTCTGGTGCGGAACGTGTCCTCGTGGACCTACGAAGTTCAGTAGCAACTTGATCCGAAGTTTCATGATCATCATCATCATTAACTTCCTCTCTAGTCGGTGCAGGCACCACAGAAACATCTTCCTGAGCTGCGCTACTCTCCGGTTCAAGAGGGGGTACCTCATCAAGTTCTACTTTCCTCCCACTTACTTCTTTCGAGAGAAACTCTTTCTCCAGAAAGGATCCATTCTTGGTAACAAAGATCTTGCCTTCGGATCTAAGGTAGAAGGTATACCCAATAGTTTCCTTAGGGTATCCTATGAAGACGCATTTTTCCGATTTGGGTTCGAGCTTTTCAGGTTGAAGTTTCTTGACATAAGCATCGCATCCCCAAACTTTCAGAAACGACAGCTTAGGTTTCTTCCCAAACCATAATTCATACAGTGTCGTCTCAACGGATTTCGACGGAGCCCTATTTAAAGTGAATGCGGCAGTCTCTAAAGCATAACCCCAAAATGATAGCGGTAGATCGGTAAGAGACATCATAGATCGCACCATATCTAATAGAGTGCGATTACGACATTCGGACACACCATTACGCTGAGGTGTTCCAGGCGGCGTGAGTTGTGAAACAATTCCACATTTCCTTAAGTGCGTGCCAAATTCATGACTCAAATATTCCCCTCCACGATCTGATCGTAAGAACTTTATTTTCCTGTCACGTTGATTCTCAACCTCACTCTAAAATTCCTTGAACTTTTTGAAGGTCTCAGACTTGTGTTTCATTAAGTAGACATACCCATATCTACTTAAGTCATCAGTGAGGGTGAGAACATAACGATAACCACCGCGAGCCTCAACGCTCATTGGACCGCACACATCAGTATGTATGATTTCCAATAAGTTGGTTGCTCGCTCCATTGTTCCGGAGAACGGAGTCTTGGTCATTTTGCCCATGAGGCATGGTTCGCACGTGTTAAATGATTCATAATCAGGAGGCTCCAAAAGTCCATCTGCATGGAGTTTCTTCATGCGTTTGACACCAATGTGACCAAGGCGGCAGTGCCACAAGTATGTGGGACTATCATTATCAACCTTACATCTTTTGGCATTCACACTATGAATATGTGTAACATCACGTTCGAGATTCAATAAGAATAAACCATTGACCAGCGGGGCATGACCATAAAACATATCTCTCATATAAATAGAACAACCATTATTCTCGGATTTAAATGAGTAGCCATCTCGCATCAAACGAGATCCTGATACAATGTTCATGCTTAAAGCTGGTACTAAATAACAATTATTGAGGTTTAAAACTAATCCCGAAGGTAGATGTAGAGGTAGCGTGCCGACGGCGATCACATCAACCTTGGAACCATTCCCGACGCGCATCGTCACCTCGTCCTTCGCCAGTCTCCGCTTATTCCGCAGCTCCTGTTTTGAGTTACAAATATGAGCAACCGCACCGGTATCAAATACCCAGGAGCTACTGCGAGTGCTGGTAAGGTACACATCAATAACATGTATATCACATATACCTTTCGTATTGCCGGCCTTCTTATCCGCTAAGTACTTGGGACAGTTCCGCTTCCAGTGACCGTTTCCCGTGCAATAAAAGCATTCAGTCTCAGGCTTGGGTCCATTCTTTGGCATCTTCCCGGCAGCTTGCTTACCGGGCGCGGCAACTCCCTTGCCGTCCTTCTTGAAGTTCTTTTTACCCTTGCCTTTCTTGAACTTAGTGGTTTTATTCACCATCAACACTTGATGTTCCTTTTTGATCTCCACCTCCGCTGATTTCAGCATTGAATATACCTCAGGAATGGTTTTTTTCCATCCCCTGCATATTGAAGTTCATCACAAAGCTCTTGTAGCTAGGTGGAAGCGACTGAAGGATTCTGTCAATGACCGCGTCATCCGGGAGATTAACTCCCAGCTGAGACAAGCGGTTGTGCAACCCAGACATTTTGAGTATATGCTCGCTGACAGAACTATTCTCCTCCATCTTACAACTGTAGAACTTGTCGGAGACTTCATATCTCTCGACCCGGGCATGAGCTTGGAAAACCATTTTCAGCTCTTGGAACATCTCATATGCTCCGTGTTGCTCAAAACGCTTTTGGAGCCCCGGTTCTAAGCTGTAAAGCATGCCGCACTGAACCAGGGAGTAATCATCACTACGCGACTGCCAGGCGTTCATAACATCTTGAGTTGCTGGGAAAACAGGTGCGTCACCTAGCGGTGCTTCAAGGACATATGCTTTCTTGGCAGCTATGAGGATGATCCTCAAGTTACGGACCCAGTCCGTGTAGTTGCTACCATCGTCTTTCAGTTTGGTTTTCTCTAGGAACGTGTTGAAGTTGAGGGCAACATTAGCGTGGGCCATTTGATCTACAAGACATATTGCAAAGATTTTAGACTAAGTTCATGATAATTAAGTTCATCTAATCAAATTATTCAATGAACTCCCACTCAGATAGACATCCCTCTAGTCATCTAAGTGATACATGATCTGAATCGACTAGGCCGTGTCCGATCATCACGTGAGACGGACTAGTCATCAATGGTGAACATCTCTATGTTGATCGTATCTTCTATACGACTCATGTTCGACCTTTCAGTCTTCCGTGTTCCGAGGCCATGTCTGTACATGCTAGGCTCGTCAAGTCAACCTAAGTGTTTTGCATGTGTAAATCTGGCTTACACCCGTTGTATTCGAACGTTAGAATCTATCACACCCGATCATCACGTGGTGCTTCGAAACAACGAACCTTCGCAACGGTGCACAGTTAGGGGAAACACTTTCTTGAAATTTTAGCGAGGGATCATCTTATTTATGCTACCGTCGTTCTAAGCAAATAAGATGTAAACATGATAAACATCACATGCAAATCATAAAGTGACATGATATGGCCAATATCATTTTTGCTCCTTTTGATCTCCATCTTCGGGGCACCATGATCATCATCGTCACCGGCATGACACCATGATCTCCATCATCGTGTCTTCATGAAGTTGTCTCACCAACTATTACTTCTACTACTATGGCTAACGGTTAGCAATAAAGTAAAGTAATTACATGGCGTTTTCATTGACACGCAGGTCATACAATAAATTAAGACAACTCCTATGGCTCCTGCCGGTTGTCATACTCATCAACATGCAAGTCGTGATTCCTATTACAAGAACATGATCAATCTCATACATCACATATATCATTCATCACATCCTTTTGGCCATATCACATCACACGGCATATGCTGCAAGAACAAGTTAGACGTCCTCTAATTGTTGTTGCAATTTTTTTTATTTTTTTACGTGGCTGCTATAGGTTTCTAGCAAGAACGTTTCTTACCTACGCCAAAACCACAACGTGATATGCCAATTTCTATTTACCCTTCATAAGGACCCTTTTCATCGAATCCGATCCGACTAAAGTGGGAGAGACAGACACCCGCTAGCCACCTTATGCAACTAGTGCATGTCAGTCGGTGGAACCTGTCTCACGTAAGCATACGTGTAAGGTCGGTCTGGGCCGCTTCATCCCACGATGCCGCCGAATCAAGATAAGACTAGTAACGGCAAGTAAATTGACAATATCGACGCCCACAACAACTTGTGTTCTACTCGTGCATAGAAACTACGCATAAACCTGGCTCTGATACCACTGTTGGGGAACGTAGTAGTAAATCAAAAAATTTCCTATGCATCACCAAGATCAATCTATGGAGAGACTAGCAACGAGAGAGAGAGAGGAGTGCATCTTCATACCCTTGAAGATCGTGATGCGGAAGCGTTGCAAGAACGCGGTTGGAGGAGTCGTACACGCAGCGATTCAGATCGCGGTCGATTCCAATCTAAGCGCCGAACAACGGCGCCTCCGCGTTCAACACACGTGCAGCCCGGTGACGTCTCCCGCGCCTTGATCCAGCAAGGAGGAGGGAGAGGTTGGGGAAGACAACTCCAGTAGCAGCACGACGGCGTGGTGGTGTTGGAGCAGCGTGGTTCTCCAGCAGGGCTTCGCCAAGCACTACGAAAGACGAGGAGGTGGAGAGGTAGGGCTGCGCCAAGAGGGAGAGAGATTCGTGTGTCTGGCAGCCCCAAAACCCCCACTATATATAGGAGGAGGGGAGGGGGTGCGCCCCCTCTAGGGTTCCCACCCTAGGGGGGCGGCAGCCCTAGATGGGATGGAGGGGGCGGCCAAGAGGGGGAGAGAGGGGGGGCGCGCCCTAGGTTGGGCCTTAGGCCCATCTGCGCCTAGGGTTTCCCCCTTCTCCCCTTTGCTGCGCCTTGGGCCTTGGTGGGAAGCGCACCAGCCCACTTAGGGGCTGGTCCCTTCCCACTCTAGGCCCATGCAAGCCTCAGGGGCTGGTGGCCCCACCCGGTGGTCCCGGTACATTACCGGTGATGCCCGAAACACTTCCGGTGACCAAAACCTCACTTCCTATATATTATTCTTTACCTCCGAACCATTCCAGAACTCCTTGTGACGTCCGGGATCTCATCCGGGACTCCAAACAACATTCGGTAACCACGTACAAACTTTCCCTATAACCCTAGCATCGTCGAACCTTAAGTGTGTAGACCCTATGGGTTCGGGAGGCATGTAGACATGACCGAGACATCTCTCCGGTCAATAACCAACAGCGGGATCTGGATACCCATGTTGGCTCCCACATGCTCCACGATGATCTCATCGGATGAGCCACGATGTCGAGGATTCAATCAATCCCGTATACATTTCCCTTTGTCTACCGGTATGATACTTGCCCGAGATTCGATCGTCGGTATCCCTATACCTTGTTCAATCTCGTTACCGGCAAGTCTCTTTACTCGTTCCGTAACGCATGATCCCATGGCTAACTCTTTAGTCACATTGAGCTCATTATGATGATGCATTACCGAGTGGGCCCAGAGATACCTCTCCGTCATACGGAGTGACAAAATCCCAGTCTCGATTCGTGCCAACCCAACAGACACTTTCGGAGATACCTGTAGTGCACCTTTATGGTCACCCAGTTACGTTGTGACGTTTGATACACCCAAAGCATTCCTACGGTATCCGGGAGTTGCACAATCTCATGGTCTAAGGAAATGATACTTGACATTAGAAAAGCTTTAGCAGACGAACTACACGATCTTGTGCTACGCTTAGGGTTGGGTCTTGTCCATCACATCATTCTCCTAATGATGTGATCCCGTCATCAACGACATCCAATGTCCATGGTCAGGAAACCGTAACCATCTATTGATCAACGAGCTAGTCAACTAGAGGCTCACTAGGGACATGTTGTGGTCTATGTATTCACACATGTATTACGATTTCCGGATAACACAATTATAGCATGAACAATAGACAATTATCATGAACAAGGAAATATAATAATAACCACTTTATTATTGCCTCTAGGGCATATTTCCAACACTAGGTAGGGTTGCGGTGTGTCGTTTGGCTGAGGTCGGGCATGACCCGGAAAAGTGTGTCCGGCCGGAGTTAAGCGAGCGTGGTGGGTAAGTTGGTGCACCCCTGCAGGGAAGAACTAATCTATGCATGACCTCGGTAATGGACACTCGGAGTTGTATCCCAATCGATACAATTAGAATTGGATACTATGGCTCTGGGATTGCTTCTCGCAGGGAGTCGAGAAGGGATCTCTGGACGAGGTTGATGACAGTATGGCTCTGGGATTGCTTTCTCGCAGGGAGTCAAGAAAGGATCTCTGGGTGAGGTTGAGACTTAATGATACTACTACTTTATGCTGTACTAATCTACACTCTTCTAATGCTGCAAGACCACTGAAGATGCTAGTCTTCGTTAGGACTAGGCCTTCCCTCTATTCTGGCATTTCTGCAGCCCAGTCCACATATACAGCCTCTCTCTGATAATGTTGCATATGTAGTGTAGATCCTTGCTTGCTGAGTATTTCGGATGAGTACTCACGGTTGCTTTGCTTTCTTTTTCTCCCCATATCCTTTTGATGCAACCAGATGACGGAGCCCCGGATACAGCTGCCCCCGCCGACGATAGGTAGTACTATCCCGAGGGTGGATACTTCTACGAGCTGGCCGACGACCAGGAGTAGGATCGGAGGGTCCCAGGCAGGAGGCCTGTGCCTTTCGATCGTAGTGTTTTCTTTTGCCCCACCTTTTAAGGGCCTATCTGTGTTTTCTTTAATATCTGTACTCAGATATCTGATGCTTCCGCTGACGCTTGTATGTGAGCTTATGTATTCAAGCCCTCGAGGCCCCTGGCTTGTAATATAAAGCTTGTATGACTTTATTTATGTTTTAGAGTTGTGTTGTGATATCTTCCCGTGAGTCCTTAGGCCTGATCGTGTGCATTTGCGTGTATGATTAGTGCATGATTAAGCCGGGGGCGTCACACTGTGCACTCCGGGTCATTGCGAGCAGGGTGGATACCAGCGCCAACGGCACGATCCGACCCGGCCACAATGCTGAACTGGACCTCTGACAGAGCTGTCGGCTGATACCACGATGCAGAGTACCCATATTTATTCCCGCGTGATGGTTAGTGCTATCGGGCCAGAGGTCCACTCAGATCACATATCCAAATCATAGTGTATTGGTAGTGCGGTAACGAGCAGAGACTCACGATTGATGTGACCCCGTCGCCCCGTCTCGAGGACTTGCGGCAAGGGCCAAGAATGTCCGGCCATGCCTCATATTCTCACTCGGGCACCATCCAGGTCAACCCGTCTTCACATCACATGCGGGTACCCCTCAGGGTCGACCAGCCTTTCCAGGTAACAGCTGTAAAGTCCAAGTATCCGTGTGTCCATAACATCAGGGGAATCCGAGGTATCACCCTCGTTGGATTCCTACTCGATGTATCCATCAAGGTGAACTCAGAGGAATCACCCTCAATGGGTTCACACTTGAGGTGTTGCACGACAGCGTCGTTATCGGAAGTGGTGAAGGAGGAATCACCCTCGATGACCATGACCGAATAGCTACTCTACAGAGTTAACATCAGAAGTGCTACACGAGGTATCACCCTCGGCACTCGATAGTAACGCTGCAGTGTCATTACAACTAAGGGGGTGATGTGCGGTGCTGGGGCCTGGTCGTCGAGTCTTCTGATGATCCAGCGGGGCAATCGGGACAAGTGGGGTCACTGATAGGTCTCTACCCAGCCTATACTAGACAGTTTAGGATAAGCAGGTAAGGTTTCAATAGCAGGTTACAATAAACAGGCTATGCATCAGAATAGGTTAAACAGTAGCAGCAACAATTTCTAATGCAAGCATGAGAGAGAAAGAATAGGCGATTTCGGTATGCTCAAGGGGGGGTGCTTGCCTGGTTGCTCTGCGGCAAAGGCAAGGTCGTCAATGGGGTCGTCGATCTTCAGGGCATCGTCAGCGATCTCGGGGTCTAGCGAATAGGAAGAGGGGGAAGAAACAGTAAATACAAGCAAACAGATGCATGAAATGACTACAGACAGAGCTAGGGGTGTTCTAACGCAGTACTACGTGATACTGGCGAAGGGGAAAACATCCGGGAATGTTTTCCCGAAGTTTGGCATTTTCCGGACAAATGAAAGAGAGGGAAAAAGTTCCATGTTCGCTATGCTAGGTGCGTGTGGCAGACGAACGGACTACGTATTCGGATTCGTCTCGTCGTTCTGAGCAACTTTCATGTATAAAACTTTTTCATCCGAGTTACGGATCATTTTATATGAATTATTAAAGTTTTAACAATATTCTAAAATTATTATTAATTCAAAAATAATGATTAAATGCTAGGTGCACCCAGCTCTGCGTACACATAAGTGTACCAGAGGATGACATGTGGGTCCAGGGGGTCCCGGTTGACCAGTCAACGTTTGACTGGTCAACAGGGGTGGGGCCCCCTGTCATACACTGATTTGCTAATTACCATTTTAACCTAGTTTAAATAGCAGGCTAATTAAAGTTAATTAGTGAACTAAACATATAATTAATTAATTAATTATATTTTTTTATTATATTTTTTAAATCTTTTTTTTAACTCTGGGGCGTGGGGGGCCCACTGGGCAGTGGCCCGAAGGGCCAACCGGGTGTGGGCTATTGGGTGCGCGGGTGCAGCGCAACGAGGCGGAGCCCCGGTGGTGCGGGCGCTGGGCGTCCGATGCCGGACGCCGGAGTGTCCAGGCGCGGGGCGCCGGCGGCCGCGGGCGGGGCTGGTGCCGGGCGAGGGGGCCAGGAGTGGCCGGCGGGGTGGAGCGCGAGGCCGGGGCGAGCAGGCGTGGCCAGGGTTCGCGGGCGCGGCGACGGGCGCGGCCGGTCCCGGTGAGAGGCGCGGCGGGCGTGAGCAACCAGGGGGAGGTCGGTGGTCGATGAGGCGGAGGAGAAGCAGCACTCGCAGGGGAGGGGGAAGCGGCGGCAGGGGCGGCGCGTAGGAGGCCGCAGCGACGAGCTCGCGCGGGCAGGGTCGGCGAGCGCCGTGTGGGGCGGCTTTGGAGCGGCAGCAGCGTTGGGCGGAGGCGAGCCGGGCGGGGCGACGGCAGGGCTCGCCAGGAAGGGCGCGGGCGCGTAGGAGATGGGCGCTGTGGTGCGGGCGCTGGCCGGCGGGGCAGTAGCAGCAGCAGGGGGACGAGGCTGCAGTGGGGAGGGGAGCGCAGTGGCAGCAGCTCGGGTCAGGGGGGTCGGTGAGCGCGGCGAACGGACAGAAGAGGGAGGGAGTTTGAGCGCGGGTCCTCAATTGCGTTGCCGGGGAACAGCGGCGAGGCTCGACGAAGCCGAGTCGAGGAAGATGAGGCGAGGACGACGATGGTGTAGTGCCGGCGGCCGAATGCGGAGAAGTAGTCGATCCCTATGGTGTGGCGATCTGCTGCTCGAATTTGTGGTCGGAGAGGAAGCATCGGTTGACGGTAGGGCTCCAGGCGCAGTCCTAGGCGGCGGGGAGCACTGTGGCTGCGAGAACGGGGCGGCCATGGTGACGGCGTCCTCCATCCCCTCAGAACGAGAAGAGGGGCCAGAGCGAATCTGAAGGGAGAGGGAGATGGGGGATTTGGGGGCTAGGGTTTCGGTGCCCCCTGGGGGGGTTATAGACAAGGGTTTGGCCGGCCTGGTGGCCAGCTGGGCCACGACCCAGCAGGGGGGGTTGGTTTTTCTCCTTTTAACTTTTTTGTTAGTTTTTCTTTTCTGATAATGAACAGAGAGAAAAAGATTATTTGAGCTACCATCTCACTTAGGAAAAATAGGGAAGGTGTCCCTTTAAATCCCTGGTGATTTTTAGGCATTGCCTCAAATATTTTAGAGACCAGTGGAATTCATTTGTATTTTGCAAAAATGAATTTGCAATTTTAAATTGCTGAAATAGCACTGTTTAAATGCTACTGCTCATTTTAGCATAAGGGTGATGTTGTTTTCCTTAACAATTAAATGTTATGGAATTTTTGACAGATGGTGAACATTTTTCCAGCAGGATTTGGGCAACTTCAAATTCCACTGAAATTTTGAATTTGAATTTGATGACAGAATTTGATATGAGTTGTTTAATCACGGTGATCAGGAGTTGCAATGATGATGACTTGGCACTAATCATAAGGGATTACTGTGGTGTGATGCTGGGGATGTTACAAATCTCCTCCACTACAAGAAATCTCGTCCTGAGATTTAAGTGGGGATGTAAAGAGTAACTTCAGGAAAACGGACCTTTGCAAGGTCGATTATTTGGCAGATAATTCAGGGAATGTGGTGGAAGTATCTCTCGAGTTGAAACTTAGGAAAACATCGAGAGCAAAGTATGAAGGTACAATAAGAAGTTTCAAGTGAATGGACAAACAATCGGTACCTGAACAAAGTGTGAGAAGGGGTTCAGAGCATCGGGAATAAATCATCTCGCGGAGGGTGGTTCGTGATAAAACACAAGGCCAAGAGTAAAGGATACTTCGGAATCAAGGATGTACAGGAGAGTCCGGTTCCGATCCTGTGGAACTGTGGGGAGGGGGGTGTCGATCAAAAGTAGGGAGAACGGTGACATCTTAACGGTCACGACATCAAGGTATGTCAGAGGATAGTCTGTCAGTTATGTCGGTAACAACGTCGGTACCAAGGGCGAGGGACGAAGAGAACCATTTTCTGCTCGTTAAAACGAGGCGGACCAATAGGCAAAGTTCTCATCCATCGGGGGTTACCGGAATGTCATCAACAATAGTAACATGGTCTCACTGATAGAGTTGTACATCGAGGTGTTTTCATAAGCAGGGAATTATTTCTGCTTGTATCATATAGATTACAAGAAAGGTTAAACAAAACAATGGAAAGGAGAATGTGTTTATACACAAGAACTAGGAGTATATCTTTTCGAACGAAAGGCGGAGCACGATATACATGATGGGACAGCAAGTTCAATAGCATTTAGTTGAAGGGGCGAGGGAAATTCATGATGTTTACCCGAACAACGGTGTTTGGATAATTGATCAAGGAACAGTTAGCATTGCGCTTCCAATGTTCTTGTTGATACTCAGAATACCACAATCATGCTTCGAGGTAGCATTAATATGGTGTCAAAGTAAAGATTGGGTTCGAAGATCTCAGGAGATACAGAGGAACAATTCCAAGAATATCTTAGAACGTAAGGAATAACCAAGCACAACCAGGTCTGTGTTGGCTGAAAGTCAAGAATTCATCGATGATATCACAAATCATCGAGGGGCAGGGATGGTATTTCTAGCCATGAATTCAATTGATAATTTGGAATAAGTCAATATATTGATGGTGATCACGACAAATTTTGTCGAGGTACTATGAAGAGGCCATCGAACAGCGACGGCATCAAGCAAAAGGGATGATGAAGCGAAAGGTTATGGGAAACACGGATGTGACACAAGCTCGAAATCAAGCTTGTTGTTCGAGGTGAAAAGATAGGATGAGGAGGATCGACATAAGCTTCGCTCATCTTTGGAACTTGCTCCAGGCATGAGGATCAGGTAGCACAGTTAAAAGTTGGCACGATAAAGATATAGCCGATCAGGCTAGGAATGATGTGATGGGGTATTAAACTTCCCAGTAACAAGTACTAGGGGTAATACCGAAAGGTAAATCGGAGTAGAGGTTGGACGGGGGAAATGATTTGCAGAGGATAAGTATTTTAACTTATCCGGGAAATGGAATCAAGGAGGAATATGGTCGGAACCACGATTGCAAAGAATCAATTCATAGGTACAAGATGGACTTGTACCAAGGAAATAATTTTTTTTTACGAGCAGCTTGCATGATAAGTTCTACATCGGGTCCATGGGCATGAACACAAAGGTTCAAGGTCGACTCCCACTTCTTCAATGCATAACCTTTCATTTACTCCTCGTTTTTGAAGAATTTGTAGTGCGGAAGAATTATCTGGCGAAGTACCAGAAGATTATGACTCGCATAACTTTTGAGTTCACACGGATTAGGGAAAGCATAGGTTCAACCCATCGGGACATTTTTACGAAGCTATACAACACAATAACAGGAGCGATGGATACACGCTCGAAAGCAAAGGGCTGGCGATACGGAGTAGATGATGCAATTCGCCAGAGGCATTTTGTATCAGGGGAAAGTCGTCAATGAATTAAAATACGAAGGAGCTGTCGGATAGTAATCCACCAAAAGATCAGGTGGTCCACAAAGGATCTGATGTGAGTATCGGTACTCAACCAAAAGAAGAAGGGATGTAAAGGAATCGGTTTATGGAATCATCTGAATAAGCCGAAGCTTAAATGCGAAGGGTTTACGATTCCAAAATCGGGGAATCAGAGGCAGAGGTTCTGATAAAAAGATGAGTATGTTGAATAGAACTAGATGGACAATCATTTGCAACGTGATTGGCCAAGAACCAACTCATGTCCAAAATGACGTCTGAGCCAGAAGGACGGAATCCAATAATTAACTGATGATAGGGAGCATTCACATCATATTGAATCAAGGGACTTAAACTGATAATGGCAAAGGATGTCAATGATGATCACTAAACATATGGAATTAAACATAATGCAGGCAGGCAAGGTTTTCCAAAGCAATTGGTTGCAGAGGATTCCCGGGAGATCAGATGATATTGCAAAGTATTTTGGAAAGCATATGAACAACTGGTGATGAACGGACCCCGGGTAAGTGAATTATCATTAGGGGTAACTTGTAACAACAAGAGCAACTGGGAATGAAGGTACAAACGGCAAGGATGTTATTCACGGGGATTATCGGTGCTCAGGAACTGCAAAGCAATGGGCACAGGGTCTCGAGAAACATCGAGAAGTATCTGCAGAATCTTCTCGCGAAGCAAGCGATCATCTGTAGTGAAGGGGCTCTCCGGGATGAATTGGTTACGAGAACCTAATATTAGAGTTAGTAAAATCTTTAACTCGAATAGACGAGAGATCAGAATACTAGAGTATAGACCAGGAATAAAAGATCCTAATACCACCCAATGGCGACGTGGGCCCGTAAGCCACACAGCCAAGTTAGTAGAACAGTTTTTCGGATACTAGACTCAACTTCGGCCAAGGAGTTGGAAAGGGGGATTCCTACAGGCAGTCGGCTCTGATACCAACTTGTGACGCCCCCGACTCAATCGTGCACTAATCATACACGCAAATGCACACGGTCAAGCCTAAGGACTCACGGGAAGATATCACAACACAACTCTAAAACATAAATAAAGTCATACAAGCTTTATATTACAAGCCAGGGGCCTCGAGGGCTCGAATACATAAGCTTGCGTACAAGCGTCAGCGGAAGCATCAGATATCTGAGTACAGATATAAAAGATAACACAGATAGGCCCTTAGAAGGCGGGGCAAAAGAAAACACTACGATCGAAAGGCGCAGGCCTCCTGCCTGGGACCCTCCGAACCTACTCCTGGTCGTCGGCCAACTCATAGAAGTATCCACCCTCGGGGTAGTAGTAGTGATCGTCAGCGAGTGCAGCTGTCTCAGGGGCTCCGTCATCTGGTTGCACCAAAAGTATATGGGGAAAAAGAAAGCAAAGCAACCGTGAGTACTCATCCGAAGTACTCAGCAAGCAAGGATCTACACTACATATGCAACATTATCAAAGGAAGGCTGTATATATGGACTGGGCTGCAGAAATGCCAGAATAGAGGGGAAAGCCTAGTCCTATCGAAGACTAGCATCTTCAACGGACTTGCAGCATTAGAAGAGTGTAGATTAGTACAGAATAGAATAGTGGTATCATTAAGTCTCAACCTCACCCAGAGATCCTTTCTCGACTCCTTGCGAGAAAGCAATCCCAGAGCCATACTGTCATCAACCTCGGCCAGAGATCCTTTCTCGACTCCCTGCGAGAAAGTAATCCCAGAGCCATACACATCACAAGTATCCAGTTCTAGTTGTATCGATCGGGATACAACTCTGAGCGTCCGTTACCGAGGATCCGGCTATGCATAGATTAGTTCTTCCCTGCAGGGGTGCACTAACTTACCCACCATGCTCGCTTAACTCCGGCCGGACACACTTTTTCGGGTCATGCCCGGCCTCGGCCAAACGACACACCGCATCCCTACCTAGAGCTCAGCAGAGAGGTCCCCGCCGGTCTACATCCTAAGCGCTCAGGGGTCTTGGGCCGTCGCCCTGTGCACTCCGGGTCGTTGCGAGCAGGGTGGATACCAGTGCCAACGGCATGATCCGACCTGGCCACAATGCTGAACTGGATGTTTGACAGAGCTGTCGGCTGATACCACGATGCAGAGTACCCATATTTATTCCCGCGTGATGGTTAGTGCTATCGGGCCAGAGGCCCACTCAGATCACATATCCAAATCGTAGTGTATTGGTAGTGTGGTAATGAGCAGAGACTCATGATCGATGTAACCCCGTCGCCCCATCTCGAGGACTTGCGGCAAGGGCCAAGAATGCCCGGCCACGCCTCGTATTCTCACTCGGGCACCATCCAGGTCAACCCGTCTTCACATCACACGCGGGTACCCCTCAGGGTCGACCCGCCTTTCCAGGTAACAGCTGTAAAGTCCAAGTATCCGTGTGTCCATAACATCAGGGGAATCCGAGGTATCACCCTCGTTGGATTCCTACTCGATGTATCCGTCAAGGTGAACTCGGAGGAATCACCCTTGATGGGTTCACACTTGAGGTGTTGCACGACAACGTCATTATCGGAAGTGGTGAAGGAGGAATCACCCTCGATGACCACGACCGAATAGCTACTCTACAGAGTTAACATCAGAAGTGCTACACGAGGTATCACCCTCGGCACTCGATAGTAACGCTGCAGTGTCGTTACAACTAAGGAGGTGATGTGCGGTGCTGGGGCCTGGTCGTCGAGTCTTCTGATGATCCAGCGGAGCAATCAGGACAAGTGGGGTCATTGATAGGTCTCTACCCAGCCTATACTAGACAGTTTAGGATAAGCAGGTAAGGTTTCAATAGCAGGTTACAATAAACAGGCTATGCATCAGAATAGGTTAAACAGTAGCAGCAACAATTTCTAATGCAAGCATGAGAGAGAAAGAATAGGCGATTTCGGTATGCTCAAGGGGGGGTGCTTGCCTGGTTGCTCTGCGGCAAAGGCAAGGTCGTCAATGGGGTCGTCGATCTTCAGGGCATCGTCAGCGATCTCGGGGTCTAGCGAATAGGAAGAGGGGGAAGAAACAGTAAATACAAGCAAACAGATGCATGAAATGACTACAGACAGAGCTAGGGGTGTTCTAACGCAGTACTACGTGATACTGGCGAAGGGGAAAACATCCGGGAATGTTTTCCCGAAGTTTGGCATTTTCCGGACAAATGAAAGAGAGGGAAAAAGTTCCATGTTCGCTATGCTAGGTGCGTGTGGCAGACAAACGGACTGCGTATTCGGATTCGTCTCGTCGTTCTGAGCAACTTTCATGTATAAAACTTTTTCATCCGAGTTACGAATCATTTTATATGAATTATTAAAGTTTTAACAATATTCTAAAATTATTATTAATTCAAAAATAATGATTAAATGCTAGGTGCACCCAGCTCTGCGTACACGTAAGTGTACCAGAGGATGACATGTGGGTCCATGGGGTCCCGGTTGACCAGTCAACGTTTGACTGGTCAACAGGGGTGGGGCCCCCTGTCATACACTGATTTGCTAATTACCATTTTAACCTAGTTTAAATAGCAGGCTAATTAAAGTTAATTCGTTAACTAAACATATAATTAATTATATTTTTTAAATCTTTTTTTACTCTAGGGCGTGGGGGCCCCACTGGGCAGTGGCCCAAAGGGCCAACCGGGTGTGGGCTATTGGGCGCGCGGGTGCAGCGCAACGAGGCGGAGCCCCGGTGGTGCAGGCGCTGGGCGTCCGATGGCGGACACCGGAGCGTCCAGGCGGCGGAGCGTCCAGGCGGCGGGGCGCCGGCGGCCGCGGGCGGGGCTGGTGCCGGGCGAGGGGGCTAGCAGTGGCCGGTAGGGTGGAGCGCGAGGCCGGGGCGAGCAGGCGTGGCCAGGGTTCACGGGCGCGGCGACGGGCGCGGCCGGTCCCGGTGAGAGGCGCGGCGGGTGTGGGCAACCAGGGGGAGGCCGGCGGTTGATGAGGCAGAGGAGAAGCAGCACTCGCAGGGGAGGGGGAAGCGGCGGCAGGGGCAGCGCGTAGCAGGCCGCAGCGACGAGCTCGTGCGGGCAGGGACGGCTGTGGGGGGTCGGCGAGCGCCGTGCGGGGCGGCGTTGGAGCAGCAGCAGCGTTGGGCGGAGGCGAGCCAGGCGGGGCGACGGCAGGGCTCGCCAGGAGGGGCGTGGGCGCGCAGGAGATGGGCGCAGTGGTGCGGGCGCGGGCCGGCGGGGCAGTAGCAGCGGCAGGGGGACGAGGCTGCAGTGGGGAGGGGAGCGCAGCGGCAGCAGCTCGAGTCAGGGGGGTCGGTGAGCGCGGCGAGCGGACAGAAAAGGGAGGGGTTTGAGCGCGGGTCCTCACTTGCGTTGCCGGGGAACACCGGCGAGGCTTGACGAAGCTGAGTCGAGGAAGATGAGGCGAGGACGACGACGGTGTAGTGCCGGCGGCCGAATGCGGAGAAGTAGTCGATCCCTACGGTGTGGTGATCTGCTGCTCGAATTCGTGGTCGGAGAGGAAGCATCGGTCGATGGTAGGGCTCTAGGCGCAGTCCTAGGCGGCGGGGAGCACGGTGGCTGCGAGAACGGGGCGGCCATGGTGACGGCATGCTCAATCCCCTCAGAACGAGAAGAGGGGCCAGAGCGAATCTGAAGGGAGAGGGAGATGGGGGATTTGGGGGCTAGGGTTTCGGTGCCCCCTGGGGGGGGGGGGTTATAGATAGGGGTTGGGCTGGCCTGGTTGGCCTGGTGGCCAGCTGGGCCACGGCCCAGCAGGGGGGGTTGGTTTTTCTCCTTTTAACTTTTTTGTTAGTTTTTCTTTTCTGATAATGAACAGAGAGAGAAAAAGATTATTTGAGCTTCATCTCACTTAGGAAAAATAGGGAAGGTGTCCCTTTAAATCCCTGGTGATTTTTAGGCATTACCTCAAATATTTTAGAGACCAGTGGAATTCATTTGTATTTTGCAAAAATGAATTTGCAATTTTAAATTGCTGAAATAACACTGTTTAAATGCTACTGCTCATTTTAGCATAAGGGTGATGTTGTTTTCCTTAACAATTAAATGTTATGGAATTTTTGATAGATGGTGAACATTTTTCCAGCAGGATTTGGGCAACTTCAAATTCCACTGAAATTTTGAATTTGAATTTGATGACAGAATTTGATATGAGTTGTTTAATCACGGTGATCAGGAGTTGCAATGATGATGACTTGGCACTGATCATAAGGGATTACTGTGGTGTGATGCTGGGGAAGTTACAACTGCCACCAAGCTACAAAGGCTTCGTGATGAACTATAATATGCAAGGGATGAACAAAACAATTCCCGAGCTCTTCGCAATGCTCAAGGTTGCGGAGGTAGAAATCAAGAAGGAGCATCAAGTGTTGATTGTTAACAAGACCACTAGTTTCCAGAAAAAGGGCAAGGGAAAGAAAGGGAACTTCAAGAAGAATGGCAAGCAAGTTGCCACTCCCGGGAAGAAGTCCAAAGCTGGACCCAAGCCTGAAACTGAGTGCTTCTACTACAAAGGGACTGGTCACTGGAAGCGGAACTGCCCCAAATACTTGGCGGATAAGAAGGATGGCAAAGTGAACAAAGGTATATTTGATATGCATGTTATTGATGTGTACCATACTAATGCTCGTAGCAGCGCCTGGGTATTTGATACTGGTTCGGTTGCTCATATTTGTAACTTGAAACAGGAGCTACGGATTAAACAAAGATTGGCTAAGGACGAGGTGGCGATGCGCGTCAGAAATGGTTCCAAGGTCGATGTGATCGCCGTCGGCACGCTACCTCTACATCTACCTTTGGGATTAGTTTTAGACCTGAATAATTGTTATTTGGTGCCCGCGTTGAGCATGAACATTATATCTGGATCTTGTTTATTGCAAGACGGTTATTCATTTAAATCAGAGAATAATGGTTGTTCTATTTATATGAGTAATATCTTTTATGGTCATGCACCCATGAAGAGTGGTCTATTCTTGTTGAATCTCGATAGTAGTGATACACATATTCATAGTATTGATGCCAAAAGATGCAAAGTTGATAATGATAGTGCAACATATTTGTGGCACTACCGTTTAGGTCATATTGGTGTAAAGCACATGAAGAAACTCCATACAGATGGACTTTTGGAATCACTTGATTATGAATCATTTGATACTTGCGAACCATGCCTCATGGGCAAGATGACTAAAACTCCGTTCTCCGGAACAATGGAGCGAGCTAATGACTTATTGAAAATAATACATACCGATGTATGCGGTCCGATGAGTATTGAAGCACGCGGCGGGTATCGTTTCTGACCTTCACAAATGATTTGAGTAGATATGGGTATATCAACTTAATGAAACACAAGTCTGAAACATTTGAAAAGTTCAAAGAATTTTAGAGTGAAGTGGAGAATCATCGTAACAAGAAAATAAAGTTTCTATGATCTGATCATGGAGGTGAATATTTGAGTTACGAGTTTGGCCTTCATTTAAAACAATGTGGAATAGTTTCACAACTCACGCCACCTAAAACACCACAGCGTAATGGTGTGTCCGAACGTCATAACCGTACTTTATTAGATATGGTGCGTTCTATGATGTCTCTTACCGAATTACCATTGTCGTTTTGGGGTTATGCATTAGAGACAGCTGCATTCACGTTAAATAGGGCTTCGTCTAAATCCGTTGAGACGACACCCTATGAACGTTGGTTTGGCAAGAAACCTAAGCTGTCGTTTCTTAAAGTTTGGGGTTGCGACACTTATGTCAAAAGGCTTCAGCATGATAAGCTCGAACCCAAATCGAAGAAGTGCGTCTTCATAGGATACCCTAAGGAAACAATTGGGTACACCTTCTACCATAGATCCGAACGCAAGATCTTTGTTGCTAAGAATGGGTCCTTTCTAGAGAAGGAGTTTCTCTCGAAAGAAGTGAGTGGGAGGAAAGTAGAACTTGATGTGGTAATTGTACCTTCTCTCGAATTGGAAAGTAGCATATCACAGAAAACCGTTCCCGTGATGCCTACACCAACTAGAGAGGAAGCTAATGATGATGATCATGAAACTTCAGATCAAGTTAGTACTGAACTTCGTAGGTCGACCAGAGCACGATCCGCACCAGAGTGGTACGGTAATCCTGTTCTGGAAGTCATGTTACTAGACCAAGGCAAACCTACGAACTATGAAGAAGCTATGATGAGCCCAGATTCCGACAGATGGCTTGAGGCCATAAAATCTGAGATAGGATCCCTATATGAGAACAAAGTGTGGACTTTGGTGGATTTGCCCGATGATCGGCAAAGCCATAGAGAATAAATGGATCTTCAAGAAGAAGACTGATGCTGATGGTAATGTTACTGTCTACAAAGCTCGACTTGTCGCAAAAGGTTTTTGACAAGTTCAAGGGGTTGACTACGATGAGACTTTCTCACCCGTAGCGATGCTTAAGTCTATCCGAATCATGTTAGCAATTGCCGCATTTTATGATTATGAAATCTGGCAAATGGACGTCGAAACTACATTCCTTAATGGATTTCTTAAAGAAGAGTTGTATATGAGGCAACCAGAAGGTTTTGTCGATCCTAAAGGTGCTAACAAAGTGTGCAAACTCCAGCGATCCATCTATGGACTGGTGCAGGCATCTCGGAGTTGGAATATATGCTTTGATGAGGTGATCAAAGCATATGGTTTTATACAGACTTACGGTGAAGCCTGTATTCACAAAAAGTGAGTGGGAGCTCTGTAGCATTTCTGATATTATATGTGGATGACATATTGTTGATTGGAAATGATATAGAATTTCTGGATAGCATAAAAGGATACTTGAATAAGATTTTTTTCAGTAAAAAACCTCGGTGAAGCTGCTTATATATTGGGCATCAAGATCTATAGGGATAGATCGAGACGCTTAATAGGACTTTCACAAAGCACATACCTTGGCAAAGTTTTGAAGAAGTTCAAAATAGATCAGTCAAAGAAAGGGTTCTAGCCTGTGTCGCAAGGTGTGAAGTTAAGTAAAGACTCAAAACCCGACAACGGCAGAAGATAGAGAGAGAATGAAAGTCATTCCCTATGCCTCAGCCATAGGTTCTATAAAGTATGTCATGCTGTGTACCAGACCTGTTGTGTACCTTGCCATGAGTTTGGTAGGGAGGTACCAAAGTAATCCAGGAGTGGATCACTGGACAGCGGTCAAGAACATCCTGAAGTACCTGAAAAGGATAAAGGATATGTTTCTCATTTATGGAGGTGACGAAGAGCTCGTCGTAAATGGTTACGTCGATGCTAGCTTCGACACTGATCTGGATGACTCTAAGTCACAAACCGGATACGTGTTTATATTGAATGGTGGAGCTGTCAGTTGGTGCAGTTCCAAGTAGAGCGTCGTGGAGGGATCTACGTGTGAAGCGGAGTACATAGCTGCTTCGGAAGCAGCACATGAAGGAATCTGGATGAAGGAGTTCATATCCGATCTAGGTGTAATACCTAGTGCATCGGGTCCAATGAAAATCTTTTGTGACAACACTGGAGCAATTCCCTTAACGAAGGAATCCAGGTTTCACAAGAGAACCAAACACATCAAGAGACGCTTCAACTCCATTCGTGAAAAGGTCAAGGATGGAGACATAGAAATTTGCAAAGTACATACGGGTCTGAATGTGGCAGACCCGTTAACTAAGCCTCTTCCGCGAGCAAAACATGATCAGCACCAAGACTCCATGGGTGTTAGATTCATTACAATGTAATCTAGATTATTGACTCTAGTGCAAGTGGGAGACTAAAGGAAATATGCCCTAGAGGCAATAATAAAACTGTTATTTTATATTTCCTTATTCATGATAAAGTTTTATTATTCATGCTAGAATTGTATTGATCGGAAACTTAAATACATGTGTGAATACATAAACAAATACCGTGTCCCTAGTATGCCTCTACTAGACTGGCTCGTTGATCAAAGATGGTTAAGGTTTCCTAACCATGGACATGTGTTGTCATTTGATAACGAGATCACATCATTAGGAAAATGATGTGATGGACAAGACCCATCCGTTAGCTTAGCATAATGATCGTTCAATTTTATTGCTATTGCTTTCTTCATGTCAAATACACATTCCCTCGACCATGAGATTATGCAACTCCCGGATATCGGAGGAATACCTTGTGTTCTATCAAACGTCACAACGTAACTGGGTGATCATAAAGATGCTCTATAGGTATCTCTGAAGGTGTTTGTTGAGTTGGCATAGATCAAGATTAGGATTTGTCACTCCGAGTATCGGAGAGGTATCTCTGGGCCCTCTCGGTAATACACATCATAAGAAGCCTTGCAAGCAAAGTGACTAATGAGTTAGTTGCAGAATGATGTATTACGGAATGAGTAAAGAGACTTGCCGGTAATGAGATTGAATTAGGTATGAAGATACCGACGATCGAATCTCGGGCAAGTAACATACCGATGGACAGAGGGAATTACGTATGTTGTCATCAGGTTCGACCGATAAAGATCTTCGTAGAATATGTAGGAGCCAATATGGGCATCCAGGTTCCGCAATTGGTTATTGACCGGAGAGGAGTCTCGTTCATGTCTACATAGTTCTCGAACCCGTAGGGTCCGCACGCTTAACGTTCGTTGACAATATAGTATTATATGAGTTATGTATGTTGGTGACCGAATATTGTACGGAGTCCCGAATGAGATCACGGACATGATGAGGAGCTCCGGAATGGTCCGGAAGTAAAGATTGATGTATGAGATAATAGTGTTTGGTCTTCGGAAGGGTTCCGGAATTCACCGGAAGGTGTTTCGGATGTTTCCCGAAATGTTTGGGTACGAGAACACTTTATTTGGGCCAAAGGGGAAAGCCCACGAGGGTTTTGAAAAGAGCAAAAGGAAGTTTTGTGGAGACCAGAGGCCAGACGCCAGAGACCCTGGCGTCTGGGCCCAGACGCCGGGAACCCTGGCGTCTGGCCTTGGAGTCCGAGAAGGACTCTTGCCTTTCGGGCCAAACCGACTTTGAGGAGGCTTTTAATCCAAGTTTTGACCCCAGGGCTCAACATATAAATATAGGGGCAGAGCTAGCACCCAAGACACATCAAGATTCACCAAGCCGTGTGCCGGCAACCCCGTCCCCTCTAGTTTATCCTCCGTCTAGTTTCTGTAGTGCTTGGCGAAGCCCTGCGGAGATTGTTCTTCATCACCAACCGTCACCACGCCGTCGTGCTGCCGGAACTCATCTACTACTTCACCTCTCTTGCTGGATCGAGAAGGCGAGGACGTCATCGAGCTGAACATGTGTTGAACGCGGAGGTGCCGTATGTTCAGTACTTGATTGGGACGGATCGTGAAGGTGTACGACTACATCAACCGTGTTGATAAACGCTTCCGCTTAGCGATCTTCAAGGGTATGAAGATGCTCCCCCCCTCTCGTAGCTATGCATCTTCATGGATAGATCTTGCGTGTTCCATGCAACGTTCCCCAACAGTATGCCCATTGCTCGCCGGCCTAGCTCTTCGCTGTGTACTTCGCCGACACTTGTTCTTCGACTGTGCAGATGGTTCGAATGTTCGACATGTTTTGCCAGGACAACAGCGACCAGGAGTTCAAGTTCCTTCATGTGTTCACCAGGATCAAGTCGTGCGAGAAATAGACAGAATGCCGGCTCGCTCTTGCCAAGACCAAGGACGGTGTCTACAACCCGGATGCGCCTGCCTCAGAGGCGGCAGAAGGGCGTCCTGATGGCAACAAAAGAGCCAAGGTGGCGAGGGATGTGGCACCCACTGCCGAACGGCTGCAATCATCGACAGAACAGTGCATCACCGATGCCAAGAGCAACGCCGCCAAGAGGGAGGAGAAATCCGAGGCGAGGTGTTCGACGTTGATGATGAAGCAGGACGTCAAGCTCGATCTTCTCAGGACCAACGTCGCCGCGAAGAAGAGGAACACCAACCTGGCGTTCCTGATGGGAGCAGACATGGCGACGATGGACGAGCAGGTGAAGGTGTGGTACCTGGCGGAGCACGGCCTCATCTTGAACCAGACGCCAGGACTGGCGGCGACCATTGCCCCTGCGGCCACGGCCACGCCCACGCCCATGCCAACACCAACGCCGAGCACTGTCGCTGAGCCCACAACGCCGACGCCGACCTCTCCCAGCCCTACGGTAGAGGAGCGTGCCGTTTGAGTTCCTTGTCTATGGTTCCTACCCTTTTGATCGCCGAACTTTGGCTATGTTCGATCGCCGACCTGTGGCATGATCGCCGACCTGTGGCATTATGATCGCCGTACTTGTGTCATTTTTTGGTAGCGAGAAAGAGAACTTTAATTTTTTGTGCATTTGGGGGCTGAAACCTGGGGCGTGACTGGAAACTTGATTTCCCCCAAGCCCAAAAAATCACTGGCGCAAACACCCAAAGCCCTTCGCCGGGTGCGCGGGGAGGGGGGACGGCTGGAGATGCTCAAATCCGCGAGAGGCCGACAAGCGAGTGCAACGGTGGCCTAGTCCATGTGCGTGGGGTCGGCGCCCCTTTAGATGCTCAGGCCACTGAACAGCAAAATGCGGTACAGCTGACGAGCAAAAGCTGCGATGTTCTCTTTCTATTGAAATGGCAGGGGAAGAATCCCTGGTTTCATTTTGTGTTGAAATGGACGGGAAGAAATCCCTGGTTTTGGCACCCGTGATGTCCTTCGGATCGAACGATTCACATGTAGGGGACGAAGAACCACCCAAAAGACAAATCCGACGTCCAGATCGCATCTGGAAAACCAAACGTGTTGATCGCATCTGGTTTGTTGGGCCTGTTCCACCCGCGAGTCGGAAGCAGTTACTGGTCCATACACACACATACCTACAGGGAACATCTTGGAGTTTTCTGGACTTCGGGCGATTGCCGGCGACTGGCGAGATGCCGATCCCCTTCCTCCATTGATCTCCTCCCTTCTCCCCCTGCTTCCTCTTGCTCTCTTCTCCCTGTTCCTCTGCTCTGTTCTCTGCCTCCATCCCTTGCTGCTGCTCTCGCTCCCTCTGTTTTCATACCCCTCTTCCTGTTCTTCTCTCCAGATCCCTCTTCCTGTTCCTCTCTCCGGCCTGGTTCTTTACCGGCGGTGGTCTCCCTGGTCGGATCTAGTGCCGTTCCGCCCTCCCCCCCCCCCCCCCCAACATCGGCCCTGACCTTTCTCTGCCCTCTTTGTCCTCCCTGCCGTGTTTGTCCCGTCTCCTCTGGCTTCCCTCCTTGCCTGTCAAGCCTCTTCTGCTTCCCTTCGCTGATCTTGGAGGGTTAGGCTCCTGTGCCAGTTCGGGAAGAGGAGAGGCCTCTTCGCTGGCTTGGGTTGGTCCGTCTCAATCTGGTGTGAGTCATCATCCAAAGAGAGGAATTCTTCCTGGGCACGCATCAAATAATGTGAGTACCGGTGCATCTTTGCTGCTCTATCAAGCATCTGTTTTTCCATTCAATCGGAATTTTGTTGATTCATCAGTGAGTGAGGTTCATTAGGCACCATGAAAGCAATTGCTTGGAATTGTCGAGGCATGGGCCGGAGCCTCGGCAATGAGCGCATGTTGTTTCTGGCCAACCTCATCAGTTCCACAAAAGCGCAGATAGTTTTTATTTCAGAAATTAAATCCTCCAAACTTACTTCCCCTGATCTTTTGGATCGTTTCGACATCTCCGATAGTATTGTTGTTCCTTCGAGAGGATCGTCGGGAGGCTTATGGTTGATGTGGAACAACAATTTGCAGGTTTCTATATATAGTGCTTCCTTCCATGGTATCTTAGCTAATATTGTTCATAGGGCCTCGGGTATTGAGTTTGGCTTAGTTTGCATCTATGGGGACCCATACCACCATCAAACCAAGGCTATCTGGGATCAGATTGCCAATTTTGTGTACGATAATCTAGGCAAGCCAATGATCTATATGGGTGACTTGAATGACATCTTGTATGATATAGACATATGCAATGCTAATGTAAATTATTATCGTATGTCTGTCTTTCGTGCTCTTATTAAAAATTGTGGTTTCTTCGACATTGGGTATAGTGGGCCGGCTTATACTTGGCGCAATAGGCATCACACGTCTAATCCTATTTATCAACGTTTAGATCATTGTTTGGTTAATCCAGATTGATGTGTTGTTTATCCCAATTCGAAAGTGCTCAATTTGCCTATTATCTTAAGTGATCATGCGCCTATTTTGATTTCTACTGAAGGAAAATTTTATAAACCTAAACAATCTTTTAAATTTGAAAACTGGTGGCTGCAAGAAAAAGATTTTCATGCTCATGCAAAGGCAGCCTGGAATAGTACCAGTGCAATCTCTTTTTCTGCCAAGACAACTTCTCTTGCAGGTTCACTAAAAAGATGGTGTCGTAAGAAAAAGCCCATTCAGCAAGAGCTTCAGGACATTGAGGGACAAATCAAGCAAATTCAACTCAAGCCTCTTCATCAACAAGATCAGCAACTGGAGCATTCTCTTACAATCAGGTATGAGCAAAGCCTCTCTAAACTCAATCAGTTCTACAAACAGAGAGCTAAGAAACATTTTGCTAAAGGTGGAGATAGAAATACTCGCTTCTTTCATCAAGCTGTTCTCAAAAGGAGGGGGAAAATACCATTGTTTCTATCAAAGATGAGAATGATGTTCTTTAGTTTAAGCCCACTCAAATTGCCAACACTTTTGTTAACTACTTTCGGTACATTTTTTCCTCACCAAATGCTAATGTTGGCAGACCTTTCCTTGCTACTCAGCCTTTGGTTCAAACAAATGACTTTACTTATTCCATTCCAGACAAACAAGAAATCTTGCAGATTCTGAAAGAGATGAAGCTAAATGCATCGCCGGGACCAGATGGTTTCAATGTGGAGTTCTACCTTGCTACATGGGGCTGGATTGGTGATGATGTCACTGCCTTGGTAACCAACTTCTATCAAACATGTGTTTTACCCCCTCACATAAGTGATACAAATATTGCTCTCATTCCCAAGAAGCTTGTTCCTCAGGTTCCTACTGATTATAGACCTATTAGTCTCTGTAATGTGGTTTACAAAATCATTGCTAAATCTCTGGCTAATAGGCTTAAACCTCACCTTCCTGATTATATTGATCCTGCTCAACAAGCTTTTATAGAGGATAGAAGGATTAGTGACAACATTATCATTGCTCAAGAGATTGCTCATACTTTTGCTCTTAAATCTTGGAATCATCATGCCTTCATGCTCAAAATAGACCTTGCTAAGGCTTTTGATCATTTAGAATGGAGTTTCATAGTTTCTGCTCTTGCACGCAAAGGACTGCATGGTCATTTCATAAATTTGATCTATGCGTGCATCTCCTCGCCAACATTCTCTGTCATCATTAATGGTCAACCTTCTCATAAATTTAAGACTTCTAGAGGTATCCGTCAAGGCTGTCCCATGTCTCCTTATTTGTTTGTCCTTGCTATTAATGAATTGTCTCTAGCTCTTAATGATGCTCTTTCTGCCCACCATCTACAGGGGATTTCACTTGGTCCAAATTGCCCTCCCATTCACTCTCTTCTATTTGCAGATGATCTACTTGTTTGTGGAAAAGCTACTATGCAGGAGGCTGCTTCCATGGCTCAAATTATTCATCATTTTTGCTCCATTTCAGGTCAAACGCCAAACTGGTCCAAATCTGCTATCCTTTTTAGTACCCATGTTAATCATTCGGTCATGGCTGATATTAAAGCCATTTTCCCTGTGCCTACCATGGATAAAAACTTTACTCATTTGGGGCACCCTCTTATTCTCCCAGCTAAGAATAGAGTTGTTGCTTACAACTTTGTTCTTGACAAATTTATGGCTAAGCTTCCTGCTTATAAGGCTAATATGCTCTCTCATGCAGCTAGACTGGAGCTCATTAGATCTGTTTTTTCTGCCATTCCTGTTTATTACATGTCTAACATTTTGTTCACTAAAAAGTTTATTGCAAAACTCACAGCTATTATCAGAAACTTTTGGTGGACAGGTATCAGGGAAATCAATTCAAATAGAAGTCTTTGTCTAAGAGCTTGGAAGGACATTTGCACCTCGAAGAATGAAGGGGGTTTAGGTATTAGAAATCTTCAAGCCATTAATGAAGGTTTGATTCTTGCTTCAGCTTGGAGACTTGCAGATGCTCCTAATTTCCATTTGTATCTTGTGCTTAAATCCAAATACTTTCCTGATTCTTCCATTTGGACTGCCACTTCAAATATTCCAAAATCGGCTTACTGGTCATCCATTCTCAAAATGCTTCCTAAGTTAAAAGCTCACTCATTCTACCAAGTTACTCAAGGAAATATTTCTCTTTGGAGTTCTCCTTGGTGTTCTTCCTGGGCCAACATTCATGATCATCTCATTATTCACTCTCCTGGCTTTATTTATCCTGCTCAAGTTAAGGACCTTTGGCTTCCCGGGCGAAAAAGTTGGAACATCGATCTTATTCACTCTCTCTTCCATGAACCTATGGCCTCTTCCATTATTCAAACCACGATTATTCAGGACGACTGCCCTGATATACTTTGTTGGGATCTCACACCTAATGGAAAATGCACTTCTAAGTCTACTTATAAATTGTGCTTGCAGGATATTCAAAGCCACCCGAGAAATACTCCCTCACAACTCTCTCTGCAGGTCAAGGATCTTCTCAAACAGGTTTGGAAGCAGAAGTTCATTGCTCCTCGTGTCCAAACTTTTGCCTGGAGGCTTCTTGGGAAAGCACTTCCTACAGGTTTGAGAGCAGGCCGTTTTTCTGTTCGCATCTCTAAATCTTGTTGCAGGTGTGGTGAAGATGAAAATGAATTGCATCTCTTTTTCCTTTGTGATTTTGCTAGAGCAGCCTGGTTTGGTCACCCTTGGTATATTAGATCTGATGTTCTGGCTCAAGATCATCTCTCTATGCAAAGTATTATTCTCAGCTTATTAAACATGAATCATCCTTATGCATCTATAACTAACATTCTTAACTTTATGTGGTGCATATGGAAAGCCAGGAATGACAAGCTTTTTGACAAGCGTAATTCTCAACCTTATCATGTTTACACTGCTGCTAAAGCTTTGTCGGACCAATATTCTACTGTTTTAAATTCTTCTAATCAGGGGCAAGCTTCTGATCAAGTTCTTCAGCAGGCCAGCAGTAGTGTTCTCCCTGCTCAAGGCCATACTATCATATCTGATCTTCTTATTTCAGGAGCCAAAGTTTATTCCGATGCTGCTTTCAATTGTGCAAAGATCCCAGGATTACTTCACGGTGCAATAGCTACAGGAGTTGGAGTGTTCCTCAACTTTTTGCAGGATCAAGTTGAAGTGAATGTTCAAATTCAAGTTTCGGCTAAGAAAACCAGCTCGCCACTTCAAGCGGAAGCTCTTGCTTTGCTTCTCGCAGCTCAAATCACTCATAGGTTGCAGATTTCTAAGCCTACTTTTCTTACTGATTGCCTCTCTTTGGCAAAAGCAGCGGCCAACAGAAATGTACTAGCGATTTCTACCCCTTGGTTCATTAGGAACTCTCTAGCTGAAATTTTCTCCTCTACTAAGGATCTCCAACCATAGGTGTATCACATTTCAAGAGAGATCAATGGTATTGCTCATAATATGGCTCATCAGGTTCTTAGATCCGCTACAGAGCCTAACATTTGCTGCTTTGCTTCATCTCATAGGAATTTGTCCTGCCCTGTAGTTTCTCTTCTCTCTGGTTTTAATTTTCAAGGTTTTGTTCTTCATGATGTAAGATGCTACTGAGCTCAAATTGCAGGTCCTTGAATTTACTCTGACGCCTATAAGACTACAGGAAAATCACACTTGCATCATACTGGACTTGAAGCTTTTGGTCATTTGGTGGAAGGCGCATCGACAAGTAGCTTCATGACATAAGTCTACATACCACAGGACCCTTACCCTATTCTCGATGAAACTGTAGCTCTCCTGCTTGTTGTGGCGGATTATCACGGTGTGATCTTGATGGCTGAGGCATCTTCTTGCTCATTACTTCAGCTACAAAGTGCAGATTTCTGCAGTTATTTTAGGTGTAGCCTGCTATGGTGCTCATCAGGTTCTTACTTTCAATGTGGAACCTGTCTACAGATGTTTTCAGTCAAGCTCATAGACGCAATTTAGCTGTTCTTCTTGCAACACTTGTTACTGCTTGGTTGCCCAGGAATTGTAATCTTTGTTGTATCATGTACTTGAGCTTGATTTGAAATGAATTTGGCGCCTTGTGCGCCTCTCCTTTGTTAAAAAAAAACCGCGAGCCGAGAAATCCGAAATTCGAAACTGCTGCTGCCTGCCCTAGTGAGTGGGCCATTCTCCACGTGGCCTCTTAACTCCGGGGGGCGGCGAGGAGCTCCGGGCCCGAGGGCCTACCTTATCCCCATGACACGTTTATTTATGCGCTGGGTGCGGTGCCATGCGGCGCCCTGATTTAATACTCCGACCAACCAAGACGCTCCCCATTCATTCAAATTTTGAAACCGGCCGGATTAAGCACCAACGGAACCGCAGATCGCACATCGCACTTGACACGACAGATTACCCTTTTTTAGTAATAGTGGTAATCGGGTTTGGCAGGACAGGTTGTCCACAAAAAGCACGCGCGATTTGGCGTGTGACGGCCGTACGGGCTGGTTTGGAGTTTTTGAATTAGTTACTGCGATGCTTTGCTTGAATTAGCAAGTGAATTGCCCCTAATCATTGTGGGCAGTGGGCGTAGCAGGCTAGGGTCATGTTCGGAGCGACTTCTGTCGATTGGCTCCGTAGCATTCAACGTCTCACGTGTGGTCAATCATGTGCGCGCGCGCGCGCGCATGCCTCCCGAGATCGTTGGAAATTCTTACCAGCCGGATTAACACCAACGGAAACACAGATCGCAGAGGAACCGGGAAAAGGTTGGCCGTCAAAGCTCGCATGATTCAGCAGGTCGCTGCGTTTATCTCTTGTCTTTTTTTTGGCACAGTAAATCGTCGATCCCAGCGCTGCGCTGATCAGGACGAGCCAGAGGCAGGTCCCATCTCCACCCAATCAACCCGGCTGCCCACCACGCGACGCGAGCGATTGGGTAGGCGCAGACGACGTGGATTGCGCGAGAGGGCGGCCATGTCGTGTACCTTTTTGTTTTGGATACTATCGAGTTTCCTAAAAAAACTTGCCCTATACAGATACACGACATAAATGCGATCATATCGAATTTGCGTGCACACGATGCACCCAGTAAGAATCAAACCCAATAAGGGTCGCGTGAATGGCACCTCCTGGCTCGTTCCACATCATCACAGGTACGACAAAATAACCGCGTTGGCGATTGGGTGGGAGAGGAAAAAGAAAATCGTAGGGGTCACGCAAGAATATATTTCCTTTTCTCTTCCTCCACACGCAACCTCCTCTCCTTTCCTCTCCCCCAAAACCGCCGCCGCCGCCGCCTGCTACTCAACGCGCCTAGCTTCGCCCGCGACTCAGCCCGCCCTGCTCTGCCCGCATCTCCATGGCGCTGGTTCCGCTACGCCCCGCCATCTCCGCTCTGCTCTGCCCATGGCGGCTCCTGCGACATGCCGATATGGCGGCGCGGCAGCCGGTTGCGATCTGGAGAACCAGCGGGCGGTGGTGCATGGTCTGGGCGGCGCCGAACTGCGAGGCCCCTATTCTGCATCGACGCCTCCTTCCTTCGTCGCCCAGGTACAAGGCGGCTCTCTCCTAGCCAGCCTTCAGCCATGCGTCTTCCTCTCCTCTTTGACCGGCTTTCTCGTCCTCTAGTGAAGTAGCACGGGGCGGAGCTGCGCCTGATCCGCTACCGACGGCACACGTCTCAGCCCCAAGCTCGAGCTGTTTGAAGCAATTGCTGTTAAGGTTCAAATACGTGGATTTTCCTTTTATTAGTTTAAGAAACATTTAACTTTTCTGTTTGACTGTATATATGTGCTCTCACAATGTTTGCAAATGCATATGGTGTCGAGTGTACGGCCGTACGCGCGAGTCATTTTACCATTTTGCATCACTCCAATATTGATATCTTTTGTTAGTATTCAGAGATGATCAAGCAGGTTGACCGTGATGTAAAATGCCCTCACCCTGACGTGCATTTCTTCTGTGGAGATTCTTCTTTTGCAAAATCCAATCAGGTAAATCTCCAGTATATAAGTGTAGAGGGTATTCAGCTAGGATACATGACTGATCATTTGTGATTTTGACCAGGATTCTCTGAGAAATATATTAATTATCTTTGCCAAGCTGAGTGCTGGGATAAAGTCATTTGTGTCTGCCACTTCCATATTTTCTTTAGGAGATTATATTGATATTTTTAGGGTCGTCATTTCAGGTTGGGGATGGAGGGCGGTAAAAGGAGCATGTTATCATAGCAGTGGCGGTGGCTCATCTTGGGTTACTCCGTCGTCCTATAAGGTCGTTGCCGCTGCAGAGTTCTTGACTGGGTTGCTTGGTTCTTGATAGTTGGATGGGTAGGTGGTGGAAATACTGGATATTGGTTCTTGATGTTGTTGGTGCTTGTATGTAGATCACCCACAGACTATCAGATCTCTAGGAGGTAGTGCTGGGTGGTGATGTCAGGGGGGCAAGGCCAGCTGCTGATGTGAAGAAGACAAACACGCAGGAGCAGGTGAGGAAAGTTTGTAGTTCCATTGTAAATCATTGATGATTGCTATGGCATATAGCATCGCAAATGAAGTTGTTTGCCTGTCACACCACTGTGCAGGTCAAGCCACTTACTGATCCCTCCATCTCATTCTACTCTGCTCACAAGGCGTTCGACAGATTGCATTGCATCATATGTTCTTTTTTCACCATTTTCTCTTAATATTAATTGGAGTCTGACATTTTCCCTTCACATATATGCTGACTGATACAAGAGCATGCTAATTATCTTTTGCTTATTTTGATTTGACGGTCTTGTCTAATTGCTTGATGGAGTAATAGTGCCATTCTCTGTTTCTCATATAAATGTATCCAGTTTGATTTGCGATCACAAAATAGAACCACTGGGATTAGATTGTGTACGTGGTTTTGACTTCAGGCCTTTGTCCTGTAGAGATCAGATAGGGAACCAGGAATTTTCAATAATCTTCTTCTCTGTTAATACTCCTACAAATCAGTGATGAAGTTTGTAGGTGTGATAGCATAATGAAACTATCTGATAGTAACAGAAGGTGTTTAGCAGGAACTACATCAGTAGGAACCATCGCAATGACCTTGTTGCAGTAGTTTCTTAGGTATGCTGTATAGGTTTGGTTAAGGTATAATCAGCCTGGCCATCAAACTGCTCTAGTTCTTGGTTCAGTGAGTGACCTGTTTGACCCGGGATTACTCCTCAGCACTGGTTGTTTAAATTTGAAAGGCCGTTAGACCCTCGTATGTCTTTTTATGGTACAGATTTTCATCTCAAGTACAGTGAGGGGTAATCGAATACGGAGTACATACTGCCAATAAGCAAAATCCACCAGCAATAGGTCATTCAGGATTAGGTTTGGTACTTTATAGCTGAATAGGTGATACTCTTTGGAGGCACTTCAGATTAGTAGTACATATTTATTGTACTCTTAGTGTTATTATTTTTGAATCATTGACCTGCCTCTTATCTTTCTACATAGAGTATGGTGATGTACAGAGCTCTTGATACATTTCAATAAATATTTTACTAGATACATTGCTGCAGGCGCTAAAATGCTATAGATAGACATGGATTGGTCAGGAATTCTGCAACGTTTGCTTCAATGTCTTTGCAAATCTTGGGTAGCGTGGATTCAGTTCATGATAATACATTTGTCCACACCCAGACTGAAACTAATGTTAAGGAGTTTGTGACACTATGTCAAATAGCACGTTGTTTTGGCATTACATTGAAGATTATTCGGGATTTTTATGGAGGGCGATAGATTCTGTTTTCCACTGTCACTACTAGAACAAATTATGAAGTGTCGATTCTTCATGTCGCTTCTTCTGTCAGGCCTAAACAGTTGAGTAGTTGTTGCATCAGCAAGTCCTCACTGTATCATGGCTCCAGTTGAGAAAGTGAAGAGAATTGTTGGCCCAATTTTATTTACTCCATGCTCGCTCGTCTCCTGATGCAATATATGTGGTACTTTCTAGATCCTTTTGCCTTTCTATATCCTTTCTAGATTCAACTTGTTAATATATATATCATATTGTAGCGAGTCAAAACACAATTTCTTTTGGAAAGGTTACCACAAGGCCAGGTGGTAACTGCACTGTAGCATGGCGGGATATTTGCAAGCCAATTGAGCTGGGTGATCTCAGCGTTAAGGATCTGCAGAAGGTGGTGAGCGCGCAAAGTTTTGGACTGATTGTTGGATCGATGGTCAGTCCATTGCTGAGTTGGCTCCAGCAGTTAGGCGGCTGTCGGATCACGATTGCTAATGGTCCCACGATTAAGGAGGCCTTGCTACACCACAAATGGATTTACAATATCTCTGGGGTACTCAATGTGCAGGGTATCATGTGGTTTCTTCATCTGGCTCAGGTCCTTATCAAGTGCAGCTCAGTGATGATCCATATCAGCTTCTTTGGCAATGGATGGAATCGTCCCAGTACTCTGCAAGTTTGCTTACAATACCTTCTTAACCGGTCAGGTCGAGTATCCTCTGACATCTCTTATTGGGGCTGTTGGGCGCCGTTGAAGTAAAAACAAATCTTGGTTGGTGTTGGCCAATCGGTGCTGGACAATAGACTGCCTTGCCCACCCTGATGGTTTCTTTTTCATTGTTCGATTTATCTGATAATGGTTTGTTGTTCGTTGTTTTCTTACTTTTTGAACCTAACATTTTTGTTCTGTTGTTTACATTACCTTTTATTTCTTATAGAAATTGTCAGATTGCTTTGTCTCCATCTTGAAAGCAAAATGGCTGCCATGGAGCCATGTTGACCTGAGGTTGAGCTATGTGCCACCATGCATGATATCGGTACCTTGGTATTTAGATGTGATCACTAATGCTTATTGATTTGACATATTTACCTTTTTCCTGCATATTCAGTTACAGATGTATTTCATCAGCATAGTCTTCTGTCATCAAATCTGTCTCTTATTTAAGTTATTTCTCTTGCACTGACACATAAATTAGTTGGGTTAGTCGGTAACTTAGTAGTCTGATAAGTTTCAGCATGCCCACAATTTTGCTTCAAACAAAAAATATTTTTGCTTGCGTAAGAATAATTATTGGCATTTGAGATTAAATCCATCTCATTTATTTCTTTGCATACTTTTGAATTGCCTTTTCTCTTAAAGGAAACAGTCTTTTGCTGGATGACTAAATTATGTATTCCTGTTGACCAGAATTTTGTTGGCCTTTCTATTTCTGATGGGTACATTGGTAATGAGAATTTTTTGATGTTTGATGAGCCTCCTAAAGCTAAAAGAAAAGAAAAAGTTGTTCATAGTGAGTGATTTGATTGGTTGCTTCTGTATATAAACAGCGGGATACAGTTCTACCAAGAATCAAGCTTTAGCACAAGGATATGGTGTGTATTGTGCACTCCTAGCTTAAAAATACACAAAGCATTCAGAACTACCATTCCCTGCTAAAAATGAAAAATCAAACTATCACGACATTTATGTGTTGCGGTGATGTGCATGTGATTTTGATTTGCATATTAGATAGCTGGGCTTTTCTTACATCTCGATATTTGGTATGTTGTTGTGGCCATGAAGAAGATGCAGTAGCATGCTGGGAGCAATAAGTCGTGTGTGTGGCACACACTGGATTTTACCGACTATGAATTTAAGGAGATGTTCGCCATCCGCTTTGGATCTAGGAGAGTGAGCATTGAGTACCCTATAATCTGTGCAGGTTTCATGTTTTCATTTGCTGTCAACATGATATCATCCATGGCTATGAGATATATTAATTCTTGAAAATGTTAAACTGAATAGCTATTTTTTGACTTCTCAGTTTTAATGAAGGACAGCTGGAGCCTATTGATTTTGAATCGTTGACGCATGATTTGCTTGAGACAAACCAAGCTGACGAGGTAATTTGTACACCTAAGTTGATCCTACATATTAATTTCATCAATGCTAAAAATAATAATTTATACAAGCTTGAAGGCTATGATGATTAGATGTAGTTTTTTCACTAATTGGGAACATGGCAGTGGTGTTGTAGGGGTTAGGTGGCTCCTTAATTTCCTCACCCACCTCAGTTGAGTTATAGGAACTGTTTGGGTGCATGTCGCCTTGAGAGCTTGTCACTTTTTGAATATGAATGTTCTCTTGCTAGCTGAAACTGTAATACATCAAGTTGATTCCCATCAGTTAAATATAGGTTCATAGAGAAGTATGATAATATTTTAGAGCAACGTGGATGCATTAATACATGTTCATTTTGGTATTCATCAGGAAGCAACTAACATAGGCCATCGTTGAGAACATGATTTTTTTGCCCCTACAAATGGTCAAGAACTCAACAAGTACTTCCCTGTTGTATGATGTAGATGCCAAGAATTTGCTCTTCAGTTTTATAACAAAAATAGTACCCAAATTTTATAGATCTTTATTCCTTTTTTGTTGATGACTGATTTCTGCACATATATTTACTCCAGATCTGCAAATGGGTTTGAAGGAAAGATTTAGAAGGTGAAGGAGCTGATGAAGAGCAAGCTACATTCTCTCTGTCTTAATCATTTTTTCATGTACAATGCAATACATGTATAAGTTTGGTGCTTTGTGCTGACAAGAATTTTTCGATTGGCATCATTTGTAGTAACTGTGGTGATCCAGGAGGCTCTGAAGATTACAAGTTCAGTAGTGGCAACCTGGACTTATGTAAGAATAAACTGAATGATGTTTCATTCTGAAGAGATTCCTAACTATCGACTTGAAGCTTTCATAGTTACATCGTGGGATTATGAATAAGATAGTGTTAATCATATTTTGATTGAAAATGTAAATTACAGACTGATCCTTGAACTAAAGAGAAGAAGTCAAAGATAGCTGGTGCAGTTGCAGGGCAATAGGGTAGAAGTAGGCAACAAGCAGTGAGTTGGAATTATTTGTTTGCTGCTCCTGTCTCTGATATGCACTGATGCTCCATTAATATAATAAGTTGTTGAAACGAAAGAGGACCATGGACCATAAACAACTGCACCACCAAGGCAAGCGCGCAAAGGACTGCACAGGAGGGGCGCGCCCCAGCCACTAGTCTATTTCTGATACGTACCCCTTGCAAGAGACCCTTAGCCGCCGCCACGTGTCGCGTGCTCCCTTAGATTTTTTTTTAATTTTCTATACGAGTTTTCGGGGTTCAGATTTTTTTTTTGATTTTCCCAAGATTTTGGAGAGAGAAAATTATTGTTTTTTGCATGAAATTTTTTTTTGCTACCACGAGAGACGCAGATTTGCTTCCGCGAACTGTGCCTCTCGGAAAGGGAAAAAATACAATTTTTATGTTTCCATGAGAGCCACATGTTTTGCTTCCACAAACTGTGCCTCTCGAAAAAAAAACACGTTTTTTGCTTCCACGAGAGGCGGAATATTTTTTTCACGAGAGGCACAGATTTGCTTCCGCGAGAAGCATAGCTATGTCTCTCAGAAAGGAATTATTTTTTTCCGGCTATGGTATTTTTCTATCAGTTGTTTAGTAAAAAAAAAGGTCGATTCAAGAGATATCTAGTTTTAAAGATCTCGACGTGAGAAATCCAACCGTGAAAACGGTTCAGGATTTGGATGCACGATTCAAGAGATAAAACATTTTAAAAACAAATCTACGAAAATAAAGAAAAGCTCCCACATTGCCACTTGCCAGCCCCTGAGGAGATGGGTGTGACTTTTGCAAGGGGTGCTTCTTAACTAGTGATTTCGTCACTTCAGTATGTGCTAAGAAAGGAAATACTAGGCGGCCCATGACAGGTCCATTTGAGGAAAAGATCATGAAACTGAAAAAGTCATGAAAATACAAAAAATGTCAGGAATTTGAAAAAAAATCACCGGGTTTTAAAAAGTTCATAAATTTGAAAAGTTTATAGATTTAGATAAAAAAGTTCATGAATTTGAAAAAACATCATCGATTTTGAAAGAAATTTTATGAAATTGAAAATAAGTTCAGAGATTAAAAAAACACAAATTTGGAAAAAGTTTAGCGGATTTTGAAAAAAGTTCACAGATTTGAAAAAGTTCATCGGTTTTGATAAAAAACATTCATGGATTTGAAAAAAGTTCATCGATTTTGGAAAAAAATTCATGAAACTGCAAATAAGTTCATCAACTTTGGAAAAAATCTTGAATTTGAAAAAAATCCACAGATTTTGAAAGATAATTTCACTAAAAATTTTAAAAAATAAATAAATAAAGTTCACGGATTGAAAAAAATCTTATGGAATTTTTAAAAAGTTCTCTATAAAGTTGCACAAAATAGAAAAAAAGTTTGTGGATTTTAAAAAGTTAGTGAGATTTGAAAAGTTCACGCATTAAAAAAAGGAAAGTAGAAAAAAGCAAAAGAAAACTGAATATAAAAAAACCTTCCAAAGAAAACAGAAAATTTAAAAGAAAAACCTGAGTCCTCTTTTTGGTGTTACAAGTTGACTCGCAACAAAAAGAAGATAAGAACAATGGGTAGTCACAGATGGTGAAGTGTCCTAGCTTTTTTTTCTTTTGACGTAAAAGTGAAGTGTCCCAGCTTTTTATCTCGGTTCAGTACTGAAAGTGTGATGTTCAGAGGTCAAATCCCACCAATGCCGGTCTTTTGAAGTTTGAAAGAAATATAAAAAAACGTAAATGGGCCAAGCCCAGGCCGGAGGGGTGTGTGTGTGCTGGTTTGTAAAAGTGCCTTTAATTGGCGCTGAAGGCGCCAAATAAGAAATGGCTCGTTTTGTCTGAGTAAACTGATCCAGTAGGCATTGACTTATCTTGAAGGCCTTGCCCTGGCTATGGACCTTTATATTCAGAATGTGGAGAAAGCCTAGTGGTAAGGGTGGGCAGTGGCACACCCTGCGGCCAGGGTTCGAATCCCATCGGGGTCGAATTTTTGATTCTTCATTCGGGTAAGCTTCTTCTATAAAACTATGTTCTGGGTGCTAGTGTCCATGGATTTTTTTTTATATTCAAAATGTGCATGTTGCTTTGGATCGTATTAATGTACATTGTAGCAACTAGCAAGGATGGGAGGGAAATATGAAGCGGATCAAGAAAATAACAACTCTTATAACAACTCCAACCGGGTGGCCCATTTCGTCCGCCCACGTCTGTTTGGATCGCCGCGAACGAAAACGCCGGCCCAACGCGCGGACCCAAACCTAAAACGCGTCCGCTTCATGTCCACGCTGACCCATTTCAGGCTCAAATTTGGGCCTGAAATGCGTCGGCGCGTTCCCTCGGTGTTCGCCGCAGTCCCACATGGCGGCCGCATGGCCACCGACACCGGGCCCACGCGTCAGTCAGTGGAAGCGTCGGGAGGCCGTCCTTTTTTAATCCATGCGTGCCGGGAGGGGGGGCTCATCCACTTCCTCTGCTGTCCACATCTAGTCGCCCGTGCGTGCTTCCTCGCCGGCAACAACCAAACCCTAGCCATGGGTTTATTCAGCGGTTCCGGCAAGAGCAAGGGCAAGTTGACCCTCGGCACTTCCTCCTCCCGCTCTCTTCCTTCTTCGTCGCTGTCGAAACCTGCCCGCCCCGCGAGGCAGCGGCTGCACATCCCGGTGCACCAAGCGCGCTGGCGGAAGCGGAGGAGGCGCCGCTCACCCCCCCCCCCCCCCCCCCCCCCAACGCCGGCGCAGGAGGCCATGTACGTAGAGCACTGGAGGCAGCGCAGGCTGGCGGAGGAGCGCGCCAACGGCGAGCGGCGCATGCAGAGGGAGCGCGAGGAGGAAGAGGACCGCCGGTAGAAGGAGGAGGAGGAGCGCGCCCGCCGCCGCAGCAGACGCCGGAGGAGGCAGCCCTGGCGGCCTATCAAGCCGCGTTCGGCTGGGCTGGGCCGCCTCCCGTCTTCATCAACCTCACCGGCGACAATGGCGACGACAAGGGCAAGGGTAAGGCGGACGTCTAGGGCAGTGTGCGGGCGCAGACTTTTTTTTATGTTTTAATTAATGTTTAATTATTTTTTAAGTGGACTTTGGTCGGCGGTTGACCGGCCACTTATGTTTAATTAAGTTTCTATTATGTTTATCTGTGCCACATGTTTATCATTTTTGTTTTTTTAGATGCGAGCAAATTTGGGTCTGCCTCCCATTGGACACACCAGCCGACCCATATGAAAAAGCGGGCGCGCCCGTCCACCTCGCCGACCCAAGCGGACAAAGCCCGAAACCCTCGCCACCACCTCCTTTCCCGCTCGATCCCGACGGATTTCGGCGGGTCTCGCCGCGCGCAGTCCGGATCCGGGCTCTTCTCCCTCTGCTCTTCCCTCCCCTGCCCCAGATCCGCCCTCGCGCCGCCTCCTCGAGAGGCGGCCGGGACGGCGTGCCCCTCCCCTTCCGCCCTCCTCCTCCCCCCCCGTCGCCGCCGGCGGGCGCCCCCGGCTCTGGCCCGGGTGGTGTCCGCGGCGGCGGGATGTCCTCTTCCCGCGCGCGCGTCCTTTCTTCCCGGGGTAGGGGGCAGCGGCAGTGCTGATCGGCTAGGCGGCGGCTGGGCGACGGTGGCCGACGGCGGACGAGGTGGCGGTGTGGCTCCTTGGTGGCGGGACGGCTTGGTGGCGCGGGGTGGCCGGCGGCACGCCCCCGACTCAGATCTGGGCCCTGTGGGCCCCATCTGGGTCCTAGCGTGTTGGACCCCGGCGTGACTTCGTTGTCCTCTGCGTGGTGAGGAGGAGGAGCAGCTCGAACTAGGGGCGGCGACGCCGACGGCGTATCTGCTGCAGTGCGAAGGCAGGAGCTTTACGGGCCTATGAGGGCCCGACCGGGCTTGGTATGCTCCTGCTATTGCGTCCGGTCGGCTACCGTCGTTAACGGTGGAGGTTGAGCCCTCCCACGTGCCGACGGTGCTGCTGCCTCTAGTCCCGGCTGTAACACCCCAAATTATTGTCACTGCATTTTCAAAATCCTTTCTTTACAATGCAAATCCTTGAAAAAAAACCATTTTGATCTTATTTTCTCTTTTCTGTTTTGAAAACCTTTTTAAATTTTAATTGGGTTTCAAATTTTCTTAAATGGTTCTGATTGGAAGGTTTAATTATTTGGAAAAAAATTATTTTGGAGGATCTCAAACAATTTTTCATTTAGAAAAGTTTTTGGAATAATTAAAAAAATCAATGAGAATGGCCTTTTCACTTCCTTCAGGCCCCTCTAAAATCTTCCAATAATTTTTCTGCCACTCCTAAATTATTCCACAAGTCATTCTCACATTCTAGGACAGTATCCAACTCTCTTCCACCCCACGAAAATATTTTTTCATATTTTTAATAAATTCCAAAGTTGGAATTTACACAATTCATGGTCCCTTTGAGTTACAAAGGAACTACATTTCCTACAACCCTTCTGATCCCACCAAAATTATCCTAGCAACTAGATGGTATCCACAACCCATTTCACTAAAAGCATTGGGTTCCACAATTCAAAATTTTCAAATTCTCTCCTGTTCAAATTTGGACCAGATTCAATTCTGTTGATCAAAACCTATTTTTAATAGCTCCAAAAATTCCGAAACTTCGCCAGGCTCTCTTATTTGCATCAACGCTTCACCACAAAAATCCACATAAATTCCTAAAATGCCTAGAACCCTCTGTCATTTCATCAAACATGTTGTGTGCACTGTTCATAGTTGACAGAAAATTCAGTTAACTGAATTCTTCAGTAGACAGAGGAGGCCGCCGCCTTGCATCACACTCCACCATCTCTCGTTCTCCTCCACGCCTCCTCTCACCATAAATGGGTTGCCGGGGCCCCTATGGTCAGTGCCTCGCCACCTACAGCACAGTGGCTGGCCGGTGGAACGGCCATCGTGCATATCCACGGCGGACCGAGCGGAGCCACCTCAGCCACCGACCTCCATCACTGCGCTGCACCCCCTCTACCTACCTTCTGTCGATGCGACGTCCTTTCCGCATCACCAACGCACCCTCTGGAACCCCGCCTAGCCCGTTGTCAGTCGCTGGAGCGAGTCATCACCGCCGCGCCCGTACGGGTGCCTCACCGTGGATAAGCTCCTCGAGCTCGACTCCTTCCACGTTAAGGCTTCCAGAGGACTCCATTGACCCCCTGGATCATGCACTAAACCTTGCCACCGCCCCTAACCTACTTCGCCGGCGAATTAACTCCGGCGTCATCTTTTGCGGTCACTTTCAATGCATGGGCCTAGCTACCCGGAATTAGTCACTTTCAATTTCAAATGATATTACTCAGTCTCGAGTCTTTACCACGCTGACCTGCTACTGTGCTAACCTACATCATCGATCGCACTGCATCTTTTGCGGTCTCTACGTGTATTATGTTTAAACTGCTACAGAAGCGAAAATGAATACATAAACCACGAAAATGAATACGGAAACGGATATGGAGCGAATACAAAGCAGATACGGAAACAGAAGTGGGTGTTGACCGAAACTTAAAAAACCCTTGAATCATAGAGAATAACACACAAAAACAAACAAATTTAATGAATTGTTAAATGACTACGAAATAATATCATTACGTTAGCACTTTACATAGTATTGTAGTAGTACTGGACAATTGTGTATAGAATCAAGCTGAGTACATGTGTGATAGTAGAAATTGAGCCTTAAATGATCCATTTTACTCATTGTGTCTTTCTTTTTTTTGAAAAATCACCCCGGGGGGGGGGGGGAGCTCCCCACCTGAATATATTTCTCAAGTTTGTAACCCATCCTTTGGCTGATTACAAAGAGAAATTACATAAGCACGTGTAATCGTGATAAGAGGTAGGAACGCCATGAGGAGACGGCCTGCTTGTGCTCCGGTTTCTTCATCCGGTGCGTCGAGAGCATGAGGTCATCAATGATTCGCCTAAGGGTGAGGATACTGTGGTGATTTTGCTTCTTGAAAGTCATAGCGTTTCTGGAATCCCAAATCTTCCATGGAATAATGAGGAGGATGGACTGCCAGATTACCGCATCCACCTGTGTAGGGAGACGGCAGTCCCAAAGGTCATCGATGTTACCCGAAGGGGAGAGCCCAATCCGTTGCCATATCCGCTGCGCGAGCGGGAAGTCGATGAATATATGTGAGCTGGTTTCACCATCGAACCCGCAGCGCGGGCATAGTGAGTCAGAGACGATATGCTTGCGTAGTGTGACGACCCCGGCTTAATCGTGCACTAATCATACACGCAAATGCACACGATCAAGCCTAGGACTCACTTGAAGATATCACAACACAACTCTAAAACATAAATAAAGTCATACAAGCTTAATATTACAAGCCAGGGCCTCGAGGGCTCGAATACATAGCTCGATGGCATACAAGTGTCAGCGGAAGCGTCAGATATCTGGGTACAGATATATTACAGAACATCGAGATAAGCCTTCACAGAGGCGGGGCAAAATAAAAACTACGATCGAAAAGGCGTGGGCCTCCTGCCCTGGACCCTCCGATCCTACTCCTGGTCGTCAGACGGCTCCTCGTAGTAGTAGTACTCTCCGGGCTGATAGTAGTAGTGGTCGTCGACGGGGACATCTGGCTCCGGGACTCCGTCGTCTGGATGCGACAAATGGATAAAGGGGGAAAAAGGAAAATAAAGCAAAAGTGAGTACTCATCTGAAGTACTCAGCAAGCAAGGATCTATACTACATATGCAACATTTTCAAAGGGGGGGCTGTATATGTGGACTGGGCTGCAGAAATGCCAGAATAGAGGGGGAAAGCCTAGTCCTATCGAAGACTAGCATCTTCAGCATCTTCAACGGTCTCGCAGCATTGGAAGAGAGCAGAATAACATAATGTAAATTATAGCAGTAAAGTCATCAACCTTGGCCAGAGATTCTTCCTTGACTCCCTGCGAGAAAGCAATCCCAGAGCCGTACTATCCAGTTCTCATCTCATGTCATGTTCTAGTTGTACCGATCGGGATACAACTCCGAGTGTCCGTTACCGTAGGACAGGCTATCGATAGAAATTTCTTCCCTGCAGGGGTGCACCAACTTACCCACCACGCTCGCTTAACGCCGGCCGGACACACTTTTCTGGGTCATGCCCGGCCTCGGCCAAGCAACACGCCACAACCCGACCTAGGCTCTAAAGAGAGGTCAGCACGCCGGACTAACCTATGCCCCCAGGGGTCTTGGGCCTTCGCCCTAGGAACCCTGCACGTTGCGAGGACGTTTCGAAAGCAGACCTAGCAACCCCTTATACAAGCGCAGTTGCATTCCCAGTCCAATCCAAAACGGGCTGCTCCTCGCTGACGTCAATAGAGCTTCGGCTGATGTATATGACGCAGAACGCCCATACTATGCCCACGTGATGGTTAGTGCTATCGGGCCAGAGGCCCCTCGGATCAAATATCCAAACCGTTAGTGGATTAGGAGCGCGCGGAAATGATCAGTGACTCACGATCGATGTGACCCCGTCGCCCCGTCTCGAGGACTTGCGGCAAGGGCTAAGAATGCCCGGCCATACCTCGTAGTTATCTCGCGGGCACCTCTCAGGTCAACCCGACTCCACATCACTTCGCATTCATGCTCGCGCGGGTACCCCTCAGGGCCGACCCGTCTTTAGTATCATGGTTCATAATCAAGTCATAATATCCAAGGTAGCTGTGTGTTTGACACCGAATGGAACCCTGAGGAATCACCCTCGATGGAATTCCCGCTCGATGTTATCATCAAGGTGAACGAAGGAGGAATCACCCTCGTGGTCCACACTTGAGAGATTGCGCGATGGCGTCGGTATCGGGGGTGGTGTAGGAGGAATCACCCTCGCTTACCATGACCGATTAACTAACCTACAAGGTTGTCATCAGAAGTGCTGACGGGGTATCACCCTCGGCACTCGATAGTAACCCAGTAGTGTCGAGCATCTTAGGGGAAGTGACGTGCGGTGCCACGTTCTAATCTTCAATCCCGTTGCTCGGGTCTTCTGAGAGTCCAGCGGGGTAGTCGGGACAAGTGGGTCTCTGATCAGGCTCTACCCATCCTATCTAAACAGTTTAGGATAACAGGCAGGTATCAACAGTAGGCTACAATTAAACAGGCTATGCAACAGATATAGGATGGTAACAGCAGCAGTAACATCTAATGCAAGCATAAGAGGGAAGAGAATAGGTGATATCGGAATGCTCAAAATGGGGGTGCTTGCCTGTTTGCTCTGGGGCAAGGGCAAGGTCGCCTGTGGTGTCATCGGGGACGTAGTCGTACTCCTGAGCTGCATCTGCCTCGGGAGCTACGTCAACGTCGGGGTCTACCAAGAGAGAAGAGGGGAAAGAAACAGGTAAACATAATGCAACATATGCCACACAGTGCGTGCTATGCTACGATGCAGTGCAGAGGTGCCTAAATATGCATCTAAGTCGTTTTAGTTATTTTCAGGATTAATCTAGGATTTAATATCCGATGTGTGTGCACTATTCATCTGCCGGATTCGAGTCCGGAGTTATGAGTTCTTCTACGTAGGGGGTTCCGACAAAGAAACGGACGGCACGATCAGACTCGTCTCGTCGTTCTGAGCAACTTTCATGTTTTAACTTTTTCGATCTGAGCTACGGTTTAAAAGTTATTAATTTTCAAAGTTTATTTGAATTTCTGGAATTTATTTATTTACAGAAAATGAATTATGATGTCAGCATGATGTCACTGTGATGTCAGCGGTCAACAGGCGCTGACCAGAGTCAATCCTGACATGTGGGGCCCACATGTCAGTCTCTGTTTATCTTAACAGTGAATTAACTTAATCCACAGGGTTAATTAGGGGGTGTGGGCCCCATCTGTCAGTGAGAGATTAGTTTAATTAACTTATTTAACATTTTCTTTTTCTTTTAAATCTTTTAATTAGCGCGGGGCTCACACGTCAGTGGCACTGTGCTGCCATGTCAGCGCGTTGACTGGTCAAACCAGTCAACGGGGGCCCCTGGGCCCACGGCCAGTGTCGCTGACCGGTGGGGCCGCCCAGACACGTCGGCGCCGGCGCCGGAGTTGCGCCGACGGGCTCTCCCGCGGCGGAAGTTCGCCGGAGCTCGTCGGAAAACGGCTACGGGGCTCAGTTTCGGGCGCGCTTGGGTGCTTTCGAACGGGCAGTGCAGCGCGCACCCAACGGCGGTGGTCTCCGGGCCGGAGGTGGCCGGAATCTCGCTGGCTTCGAGCCGCGGCGGATGCCGGCGTTCAGTCGCAGGTGCAAATGGGGCTAGAGGGTTCGACTAGCAGCGCAGCGAGGCGCGTTGGACTCGCACGGATGGGCTGGACCCAAAACCGAGCTCGGTTGAGCTCGACGGCAAGCGTGGCCGCGACGGCGAAGCTGCAGGCGGCGGTCGGAGCTCGACAGTGCGGCGAGACGGCTACGGCCATGAAAAGATCTAGGGGAGAGAGGAAGAAGGCAGCAGTGCTCACGTAGGGGCACACGGTGGCCGGTGCGAGGTTTAGTAGCTGCAGAGGAGTTGCCGGAGACGAAGAAGACGGCGGCGACCGAACGGAGGAGGTGGCATTGATTCTGCTGCTGTAGTGGTTCCCTGCTCCAGCGGAGGCCAACTATAGACGTGGCGGTGCACGGCGGTCCTCCCTGACGCAGGCAGTCGACGCGAGGAGGCCGCTGGCCACGACGGTGGCGAAGCGCAGCGACGGCGGCGCTGGGCTGGAGTTGGATGTGGAGGGGGAAAACACAGAGGCGGAGCGAGAGAGAGAAGAGAGAGTGGGGGAGAGACCAGGGGGAATGGCTCGGGCTTCCCCCTTATCCCCCTCCGCCTCCTGTTCTGTCGGTGGGCGCCGGTGCGTCGCCGTGTCGCCGGGCGATCGGAGCGCGGGCGCTCGGCCAGGGAGGAGTCGACACGCCGACGGAGAAAGGTGAGGTGGGCCTGCTGGGCCGGGGTTCGGGGCACTGTGCACTAAGGCCCAGTGCACAGTGCCTCGTTTTTATTTTTCTGTTTTGTTTCTCTTTTTCTTTTATTTCATTTCCTGTTTCGAAATAGTTAGCACCTTTTGCAATTTTGCAAATATGAGAGTTGACCCAAATATTGCATTGCATTATTATCTTTCACCAAAAATTGGTTTGGACATATTTTGAATTCATTTGTATTTGAAAAGATTTTAAATGGATTTAAATATTCTGTTTTGGTGCTGTTTCATCTTGTTAGAGTCACTTATCTAACTCCAACTTCAATGATGATGATTTTACAAATGTTCCTGGATTATTTGCCATTTAATGAACATTTTTCCAACAGTGTTTGATCAACTTCATATTCCACTTATGAATTTGAGTTGATTTTCAGATGTGAATTTGAATTGGATCATTAACCCATATGACTTGGCACTGCAAATGATCATGACTTGGCAATTTTAATAGAGTGTCACAGAGCTTATTACAAGGGGGTGTTGCACGTAGTAGGTTACTTTTGGAGTTGAGTCGATCACGAAACAGAAGGCATGCAAAGATCTTCACATGGTTTGGAACACATGAAGACCAGATGGCTACAGCATGCATGTCGTTGTCGTCATCATCGCCCATGGTCAGCGCGTAGGCGGCCCTTGTGGAGAAGCGTAGGCCACCATTGAGGTAGCACTCGTTCGGTCCTGTCGACAGCTGGAAATCCTGCACGAGAGACAACACAGAGCACAACTCAGTAGCAGCATTAGATGTTAGGCGGTTCCGTAGGATTGATTCTAAACCGTGGTTCAAAACAGCAGCCACACGAGCGAGTGGTATAGTGGTGTGAGAGTAGAGGCAGAGGAATAGAGTAGCAAGAGGTTTCTGGTGTAACCAGGCGTCCAACCAGAAATAGGTATTAGTGCCAGAGTTTGTGAGTACAAAGGAGATGGCATGGAGTGCTGGCAGTTATTGGTTTATAGTTTGGCAAATGAAGGAGTGGCTGTTTTGTGGAGCGATGAGAGCATTTGGGTGTTGCAAGGCGATCCAGTCTAGCCAAGGTGTTTGGTCCGGTAGGAGTGCTTTTACAGCAAATTTCATAAGTAAACAGTTGTTCTGCTCATGTAGGTTTTTTAGACCTATACCACCACACTGTTTTTTGTTTACACACATTTTTCTAGGCAACTAAGCATTGAGCACCAGCGCAAGTTTCCTCCGCGGCCCAAAAAAAGGCTTGCCGTATAGAGTCCAGGGTTTTTAGAACGCTTTTGGGGATGAAAAAGATAGACATAAAATAGACCAAGATGGAATCGAGGACAACCGAGAGTAGGATGAGCCTATCCCCTTTGGAGAGGATTTTTGCGCGCGAGCCCGTCAAGAATTTTCGACATCGTTCGATGATAGGTAGGAAGGCGTTTGTAGGTAGTCGTGTGGGTGCTAGGGGTAAGCCTAGGTAGATCTGTTGGAAGGTTGAGGTTGGGCATTGCATGGTGGAGGCAATGGAGGCCGCCATGGCAGGGCTGACATGCATGGGTACGAACGTTGTTTTTGCGAAGTTGATAGTGAGGCCGGTTGCCATGGCGAAGTCATGGAGAATGTTTTTTAATTGTTGGGCAGCGTCATTGGATGCCTTGGCGATGATGAGGGTGTCGTCGGCATATTGTAAAACAGTTGGCGGAAGATGTGAGAACAGAGGGTGGCTGAGGAGTAAGAGGTCGCAGTCTTGCTGGATCATTTGTTGTAAAAGATTAGTAACGATGATGAAGAGGTAGGGTGAAACAGGGTCTCCTTGTCTGAGGCCGTTCTTGCAATTAATCCAGTTTCCGGGGATCCCGTTGAGCACAACGACTGTTTTTCCGGTTGAGAGAAGGTCATGGACCCATGCTGAGAATTTAGGCGGGAAACCACGGCAGCGTAATATGGATGTAAGGGAGTCCCAAGAGAGAGAGTCGAAGGCTTTGCTAAAGTCTAGTTTAATTACCATGGTTGGAGCTTTTCTGGTATGGCAGGCGCCGACGAGGTACGCAGGGTAGACAAAGTTTTCAGTGATGCTACGGCCTCAGATGAACCCAGTTTGGTTGCCGTGAACAAGCAGTGGAATCATCGGTTTTAGTCTGTTGGTGAGTACCTTTGCGACGACTTTGATGGGGCAGTTCTGGAAGGAGATCGGGCAGTAGGCGTCGGGTGTGTTTGCATGGTCTTTTTTAGGTAGCAGAATTAGGTGGGCTCTGTTTAAGCATTCAGTTTGAGCAGTGAGGTTTTGGAATCTGTCATGAAGGAGTTGATATGAGTCTTGACAATGTTCCAATATTTTCTATAGAACTACAGGCCAAAGCCATCTGGTCCAGGGCTAGCGAGGGGGTTCATTTGGAGGAACGCGTCTTTTATTTCTTCATTTGTGAAGGAAGAGTCAAGTGTGCTAAGCTGAGATAACGTTTGGGGGTAGTATTTTTGTGGTTGGAATGACCAGTAGGTGTGATGTGCGGATCTGATAATTGCTATGAAATGATCTTTCAGAATGGTCGCTTTTTGAGCATGAGAGTGGAACTCATCCCCATCAGCTAGGAGGGATGTTATAGTATTCTTATGAAGACGCCGAGACGCGGCAGCGTGGAAATACTATGTGTTTTCCTCTCCTTCAATTGCAGCACGGACTTTGCCTCGTTGTTTCCAAAAAGGCATTTTTTCAGCAACAGCTGAGTGTAGGGTGTCGGAGACGACAAATTGTAGCATTTTTTCGGTGTTACAGAGAGGTCGAACCTCCTCTTTGAGATCAGTGAGATTGATTATTTATTTTGCAGCAACCTCGCGATGGTGTGCTGGTGATAGTTTGGAGGCCCATTTTTTTAGTGCGCATCTTGTTGTTTTTAGAACTTTTGCAAGGGCAGCGGCGGAAGTTGGTCGTTGGGTCGAGTGGTGCTTTTGGGCCCAACATTTTTGTATTATTACCTGGCAAGCGGTGTTTAGAGTCCATGCTGATTCAAATCTAAAGTGGCGCGGTTTTGGAACAGTTGTTTGAATATTTATAATTAGTGGAACGTGATCATATGTGATACGTGGTAGAGATGACAGAGTTGTGTTGGGGAAGCAATTGTTCCAAGCCAGATTGAAAAAGGCTCGGTCTAGTCGTTCTAGGGTTGGCGTAGCTCGTTTGTTGGACCACGTAAAGCGTCTATCTAGTAGGGGTAGTTCGATTAGTGCTAGGTCGCTGATCGTGGTGTTGAAAGCGGCAGCTTCTCGTTGGCGGAAGTTGCGGTTATTTTTTTTGTGGGAAAAACGGACCAGGTTGAAGTCTCCTACAATTAGCCATGGTGTTTGGTCATCTTTCTGGATTAGTTTGAGCTCATCTAGGAAGGCTTGTTTGAGGTTGCGATTTGATGGTGCATATATGTTAGTGATGACAAAGGGAAGGGGGTGAGCGAGTGACGTGAGTTTGATGGATGTGGCAAAATTATGATGAGAGTGAGAGATTAGGGAGAAGTAGTTTTTGTTAAAAGCGGAAATAATTCCGCCGGCCGATCCGTCCGCTGGTAGGAAAATTCTTTGGTCTAGAGATCGTGGTAGGAAGGACTTGAATTATTGTTCGTTAATCTCGTTTAGTTTTGATTCTTGTAGGAGGGCACAATGAGGGTTGATACTGATTAGTTCGGAAAGGATATCAACACATTTAGATTCATCGCCAAGTCCTCTTACATTCCATGAATAGATAGATAAAGTGGTACTACTCATAAGAACACGACGGACACCTAGACGTAAACAGGATACAAGTAGATAGAGGAAACATGCGAGACACTAATGGATAAGTGGAGCAAAATAGCCGATTGCTCCAGGCACACGCGCGGGGGAAAAAGTAGACCCTTGATGTAGGGCCACGATAGGGACGGCCGGTCGCCGTCGGGACGCCACAGGGGCTTGCATGGTTGTGAAGGAAATATGCCCAAGAGGCAATAATAAAGTTGTTATTTATATTTCCTTATATCATGATAAATGTTTATTATTCATGCTAGAATTGTATTAACCGGAAACTTGATACATGTGTGAATACATAGACAAAACACAGTGTCCTTAGTATGCCTCTACTAGACTAGCTCGTTAATCAAAGATGGTTAAGTTTCCTAACCATAGACATGTGTTGTCATTTGATGAACGGGATCACATCATTAGGAGAATGATGTGATGGACAAGACCCATCCGTTAGCTTGGCATAATGATCGTTAAGTTTTATTGCTATTGCTTTCTTCATGACTTATACATATTCCTCTGACTATGAGATTATGCAACTCCTGAATACCGGAGGAACACCTTGTGTTCTATCAAACGTCACAACGTAACTGGGTGATTATAAAGATGCTCTATAGGTGTCTCCAAAGGTGTTTGTTGGGTTGGCATAGATCGAGATTAGGATTTGTCACTCCGAGTATCGGAGAGGTACCTCTGGGCCCTCTCGGTGATGCACATCATATGAAGCCTTGCAAGCAATGTGACTAATGAGTTAGTTGCGGGATGATGCATTATGGAATGAGTAAAGAGACTTGCCGGTAACGAGATTGAACTAGGTATAATGATACCGACGATCGAATCTCGGGCAAGTAACATACCGATGACGAAGGGAATGACGTATATTGTTATGCGGTTTGACCGTTAAAGATTTTCGTAGAATATGTAGGAGCCAATATGAGCATCCAGGTTCCGCTATTGGTTATTGACCGGAGATGTGTCTCGGTCATGTCTACATAGTTCTCGAACCCGTAGGGTCCGCACGCTTAACGTTCGATGACGATTTGTATTATGAGTTATGTGTTTTGGTGACCGAAGATTGTTCGAAGTCCCGGATGAGATCACGGACATGACGAGGAGTCTCGAAATGGTCGAGAGATAAAGATTGATATATTGGAAGGTTATATTCGGACACCGGAATGGTTTCGGGAAGTTTCGGATAAGTTTCGGAGTACCGAGAGGTTACCGGAACCCCCCCGGGAGAGTAATGGGCCAACATGGGCCTTAGTGGAGGAGAGAGGGCCGGCCATAGGAGGTGGCGCGCGCCCCCCCTTGCCAATCCGAATTGGACAAGGGGTGGGGGCGGCGCCCCCACTTTTCCTTCTCCTACTCCCTCTCCTTTCCCCCTTTGCTACTCCGGAAAAAAGGAAAAGTGGGGGGGGGGGGCGAATCCTACTAGGTTTGGAGTCCTAGTAGGACTCCCCCCTCCATGGCACGCCCCTAGTGGCCGGCCTCCTTCCCCCCTCCTTTATATACGGGGGCAGGGGGGCACCCCAAAGACACAACATTGTCTTAGCCGTGTGCGGTGCCCCCCTCCACCATTTACTCCTCCGATAATATCATCGTAGTACTTAGGCGAAGCCCTGCACTGATCACATCACCAACACCGTCGCCACGCCGTCGTGCTGACGGAACTCTCCCTCGACCCTCTGCTGGATCAAGAGTTCGAGGGACGCATCGAGCTGAACGTGTGCTGAACACGGAGGTGCCGTACGTTCGGTACTTGGATCGGTTGGATCGTGAAGACGTTCGACTACATCAACCGCGTTAACCTAACGCTTCCACTATCGGTCTACGAGGGTACATGGACACACTCTCCCCCTCTCGTTGCTATGCATCTCCTAGATAGAGCTTGCGTGAGCGTAGAATTTTTTTGAAATTGCATGCTACGTTCCCCAACAGTGGCATCCGAGCCAGGTCTATGCGTAGATGATATGCACGAGTAGAACACAAAGAGTTGTGGGCGATAATAGTCATACTGCTTACCACCAACGTCTTACTTTGATTCGGCGGTATTGTTGAATGAAGCGGCCCGGACCGACATTACATGACCACGTTCATGAGACTGGTTCTACCGACGTGCTTTGCACACAGGTGGCTGGCGGGTGTCTGTTTCTCCAATTTTAGTTGAATTGAGTTTGACTATGGCCGGTCCTTGTTGAAGGTTAAAACAGCACACTTGACGAAAAATCGTTGTGGTTTTGATGCGTAGGTAAGAACGGTTCTTGCTATAAGCCCGTAGCAGCCACGTAAAACTTGCAACAACAAAGTAGAGGACGTCTAACTTGTTTTTGCAGGGCATGCTGTGATGTGATATGGTCAAGACATGATGTGATACACGTTATTGTATGAGACGATCATGTTTTGTAAAAGTTATCGGCAACTGGTAGGAGCCTTATGGTTGTCGCTTTATTGTATGAAATGCAATTGCCATGTAATTGCTTTACTTTATCACTATGCGGTAGCGATAGTCGTAGAAGCAATAGTTGGCGAGACGACAACAACGCTACGATGGAGATCAAGGTGTCAAGCCGGTGACGATAGAGATCATGACGGTGCTTTGGAGATGGAGATCAAAGGCACAAGATGATGATGGCCATATCATGTCACATATTTTTGATTGCATGTGATGTTTATCTTTTATGCATCTTATTTTGCTTAGTACGGCGGTAGCATTATAAGATGATCCCTCAGTAAATTTCAAGGCATAAGTGTTCTCCCTGAGTATGCACCGTTGCGACAGTTCGTCGTGCCGAGACACCACGTGATGATCGGGTGTGATAAGCTCTACGTTCACATACAACGGGTGCAAGCCAGTTTTGCATGTGCAGAATACTCGGGTTAAACTTGACGAGCCTAGCATATGCAGATATGGCCTCGGAACACTGAGACCGAAAGGTCGAACGTGAATCATATAGTAGATATGATCAACATAGAGATGTTCACCATTGAAAACTACTCCATCTCACGTGATGATCGGACATGGTTTAGTTGATATGGATCACGTGATCATTTAGATGACTAGAGGGATGTCTATCTAAGTGGGAGTTCTTAAGTAATATGATTAATTGAACTTTAATTTATCATGAACTTAGTATCTGATAGTTTTTGCATATCTATGTTGTTGTAGATCAATGGCCCGTGCTACCGTTCCCTTGAATTTTAATGCGTTCCTAGAGAAAGCTAAGTTGTAAGATGATGGTAGCAACTACACGGACTGGGTCCGTAACTTGAGGATTATCCTCATTGCTGCACAGAAGAATTATGTCCTTGATGCACCGCTAGGTGAAAGGCCTGCTGCAGGAGCAGATGCTGATGTTATGAACGTCTGGCAAACTTGATCTGATGACTACTCGATAGTTCAGTGTGCCATGCTTTACGGCTTAGAATCGGGACTTCAAAGACGTTTTGAACGTCATGGAGCATATGAGATGTTCCAAGAGTTGAAGTTAATATTTCAAGCAAATGCCCGAGTTGGGAGATATGAAGTCTCCAACAAGTTCTATAGCTACAAGATGGAGGAGAATAGTTCTGTCAGTGAACATATACTCAGAATGTCTGGGTACCATAACCACTTGACTCAGCTGGGAGTTAATCTTTGTGACGACCCCGGCTTAATCGTGCACTAACCATACACGCAAATGCACACGATCAAGCCTAAGGACTCACTTGAAGATATCACAACACAACTCTAAAACATAAATAAATTCATACAAGCTTTATATTACAAGCCAGGGCCTCAAGGGCTCGAATACATAGCTCGATGGCATACAAGTATCAGCGGAAGCATCAGATATCTGGATACAGATATATTACAGAGAGAGATAAGCCTTCACAGAGGCGGGGCAAAAAAAATGCTACAATCGAAAGGCGTAGGCCTCCTGCCCTAGACCCTCCAATCCTACTCCTGGTCGTCAGTCGGCTCCTCGTAGTAGTAGTACTCTCCGGGCTGATAGTAGCAGTGGTCGTCGACGGGGGCGTCTGACTCAGGGGCTCCGACGTCTGGTGACATCAAAAGGGATATGGGGGAAAAAGAAAGTAAAGCAAATGTGAGTACTCATCCGAAGTACTCAGCAAGCAAGGATCTACACTACATATGCAACATTTTCAAAGGGTGGCTGTATATGTGGACTGGGCTGCAGAAATGCCAGAGTAGAGGGGGAAAGCCTAGTCCTATCGAGGACTAGCATCTTCAAGCATCTTCATCGGTCTTGCAGCAGTAGAAGAGTGCAGATTTACATAATGTAAAGTAGTAGTAGTATCATTAACCTCGGCCAGAGATTCTTCCTCGTCTCCCTGCGAGAAAGCAATCCCAGAGCCATACTATCCAGTTCATCTCAAGTCATCAGTTCTAGTTGTACCGATCGGGATACAACTCCGAGTGTCCGCTACCGTAGGACAGGCTATCGATAGATTAGTTCTTCCCTGCAGGGGTGCACCAACTTACCCACCACGCTCGCTTAACTCCGGCCGGACACACTTTTCCGGGTCATGCCCGGCCTCGGCTAAGCAACATGCCGCAACCCGACCGAATACCTAACAGAGAGGTCAGCACGCCGGACTAACCTATGCCCCCAGGGGTCTTGGGCCTTCGCCCCGAGAACTCCTGCGCGTTGCGTGGGCGGCCGGAAGCAGACCTAGCAACCCCTTAATACAAGCGCGGTTGCGTAACCAGTCCAATCCAGCACGCGCCGCTCAGTCGCTGACGTCTATTAAGCTTCGGCTAAAGTATACGACGCCGAACGCCCATACTATGCCAACGTGATGGTTAGTGCTATCAGGCCAGAGGCCCCTCGGATCAAATATCCAAACCGTTTAGTGGTTTAGGAGCGCGCGGAAACAAGCAGAGACTCACGATCGATGTGACCCCGTCGCCCCGTCTCGAGGACTTGCGGCAAGGGCTAAGAATGCCCGGCCATGCCTCGTAGTTATCTCGCGGGCACCTCTCAGGTCAACCCGACTTCACATCACTTCGCAATCATGCTCGCACGGGTACCCCTCAGGGCCGACACGTCTTTAGTATCATAGTATCATGGTTCAGTGTTCAGTCATAGTAACCAAGTCTCCGTGTGTCTGACACCAAGGGGGAACCCTGAGGAATCACCCTCGATGGAATTCTCGCTCGATGCTATCGTCAAGGTGAACGAATGAGGAATCACCCTCGGGGTCCACACTTGAGAAGTTGCACGACGACATAGTTATCGAGGGTGGTGTAGGAGGAATCACCCTCGCTTACCACGACCGAATAACTAACCTACAAGGTTATCATCAGAAGTGCTGACGAGGTATCACCCTCGGCACTCAATAGTAACCCAGTAGAGTCGAGCATCTTAGGGGAAGTGACGTGCGGTGCCAGGGTCTGATCTTTGATCCCGTTGCTCGGGTCTTCTGAGAGTCCAGCGGGGCAGTCGGGACAAGTGGGTCTCTGATAAGGCTCTACCCATCCTATACTAAACAGTTTAGGATAGTAGGAAAGTATCAACAGCAGGTTACAAGTAAACAGGCTATGCAGCAGATATAGGACTACAGTAGCAGCAGTAACTTCTAATGCAAGCATAAGAGAGAAGAGAGTGGGCGATATCGGAATGCTCAAAATGGGGGTGCTTGCCTGTCTGCTCGACGGCAAGGGCAGGGTCGTCGGGGACGTAGTCGTACTCCGGAGCGGCGTCTGCCTCAGGAGCTACGTCGACGTCGGGGTCTACCGAGAGAGAAGAGGGGGAGGAAACAAATAAATACACAGCAACGATGCAATACAGGGTATGCTACGACTATGATGCAGTGCAGGGTTGCCTAAAGATGCATCTAGGTCATTGTAGTTATTTTAGGATTATCATGGGATTTATTTACCGGTGATTAGTCACTATTCATCCATCAGATACGGGTTCGGAGTTACGAGTTCTTCTACATAGGAGGTTCCGTCAAGGAAACAGACGGCACGATCAGACTCGTCTCGTCGTTCTGAGCAACTTTCATGTTTTAACTTTTTCGATCTGAGCTACGGTTTAAAAGATATGAATTTTCAAAGATTTAAACGATTTTCTGGAATTATTTAGATTAACTGAAAAGTATTATTGCGTCAGCCTGACGTCACTATGACGTCAGCAAGTCAACCGCTAGGTCTAAGTCAAACCTGACCTGCGGGACCCACTGGTCAGTGACACAGGGGATAATCAGAGATTAACATTAACTATTTGGGTTAGTTAGCACATGGGCCCCACATGTCAGTGTCTACCAGTTATTCTAATTAATTTTAATTATTAGAAACATGGATTAAGCAAGTGGGGCCTGCCTGGCAGTGGTTGTGGTTGCCACGTTAGCGTGGTTGACCTGGTCAACTGGTCAACTGGGCCCGCGGGACCCGGTTGCCAGCGACTCAGGTAGGCCCGCTGGTCAGGCCACGTCGGCGCCGGCCGGAGCCACGCCGGAACTGCTCCGGCGGCCCTTTTCACGGCGGCTCCTCGCCGGAGTTAATCGGAAAAGCGGCACAGACATCCATTTGGGACGCGGCCGGGTGTTTTCGAACGAGCGTGGTGTCGCGCATCTTGCTGTGGTGTTCGCTTGGGCGGGGGTGGCCGGCAATGAGCAGGATGACGGCGTCGGGCGGCGGACAGGGACGGTCGTGCTCGGGTTCGAGCATATGAGCTCGCCCGAGTCGAGCAGGCGCTCGCACACGATGCGCGGGACCTCCAGGAGCTCGGGGGTGGTGCTAACGTGGTGTGAGGTGCAACAGAGTGACGGCGGTGAGCTCATCGACGGAGCTGGAGCTCCGGCGATGGCGCGGTGGCGTTTAGCTAGCTACGGGCGCAGGAAGAGGAATCGGACGGGGAGAGGAGGAGTGAGGCTCACGGAGGCCCTTCGGAAAACGGGAGCGCAGAGGAAACGACGAACAGAGCTGCGGTGCTCCGGCGATCCGCGGCGTTCGCCGGCTCAATTCGGCCATCGCCGCAGCCTCGGGCTTGCACGCGTGGTCGAGGAAGAAGGAGGGGGTGACGGTGGAGCTGATGAGCCGTTCGGGGAAGCAGGGGAGGCACGGTGGCCGTGGATCGGCGCCGGGCACGGCGGCGACGTTGTCGGGACAGAGAGGGAGGGAGAGAGCTGAGCGAGGGAGGAACTGGAGGGGAACTAGGGTTTGAGGGGGGTGAGAGAGCGCCGGGGCGTTCTTATCCATCGGAGAGGGGACCGGATGGACGACGCGTGCATCATCGGCGATCGGGGCGGCTACGGCGTCGACAGCGAGGCGGGAGGAGGGAGAAGACTCAGGCGGGCCGGTGAGTTGGGCTGGGCCTCGTCTACAGTGACAGGTAAGTGGCCTTTTCTTTTTATTTCTTTTCTGTTTTCTATTTTACTTTTATTTATTTAACAGAGAGGGAAAAGGATTTATTTGGGCATCCAAAATTATTCAAAAAAAAATGTGAAGCCAAGTCACATAATTCCTTAACAATATTTGGCACTACCACAAATAATTTGGAGGTCAGTGGACTTCGTTTGGAATTTTCATAAATAAATTAGCATTTAAAAATGCTGGAATGGTGCTGCTTTAATTGCTAATGCTCATCTGTGTTCAAGGGTGATGTTGTGTTCCTTAGCACATAATTGTTTTGGATTATTTGCAAGATGATGAACATTTTCTCAGCAACTTTTGGGCAACTTTATTTTGCACTTGTGATTTGAATTTGAATTAAGTGGTGGAATTTTGAAATGAGATATTAAGCAATGATGATCAAGCATAGTTAACCATGGTGACTTGGCATGATCAGAGAGTGATCACTGTGGTGTGAGGCTGGGGATGTTACAATCTTCCTGATGATAGTGTCATTGACAGAGTTCTTCAATCACTGCCACCAAGCTATAAAGGCTTCGTGATGAACTATAATATGCAAGGGATGTAAAAAACAATTCCCGAGCTCTTCGCGATGCTAAAAGCTGCGGAGGTAGAAATCAAGAAGGAGCATCAAGTGTTGATGGTTAACAAGACCACTAGTTTCAAGAAAAAGGGCAAAGGGAAGAAGGGGAACTTCAAGAAGAATAGCAAGCAAGTTGCTACTCCCGGGAAGAAGCCCAAGTCTGGACCTAAGCCTGAAACTGAGTGCTTCTACTGCAAAGGGACTGGTCATTGGAAGCGGAACTGCCCCAAGTATTTGGCGGATAAGAAGGATGGCAAAGTGAACAAAGGTATATTTGATATACATGTTATTGATGTGTACCTTACTAATGCTCGTAGTAGTGCTTGGGTATTTGATACCGGTTCGGTTGCTCATATTTGTAACTCGAAACAGGGACTACAGATTAAACGAAGATTGGCTAAGGACGAGGTGACGATGTGCGTCGGGAATGGTTCCAAGGTCGATGTGATCGCCGTCGGCACGCTACCTCTACATCTACCTTCGGGATTAGTTTTAGACCTGAATAATTGTTATTTGGTGCCAGTGTTGAGCATGAACATTATATCTGGATCTTGTTTAATGCGAGACGGTTATTTATTTAAATCAGAGAATAATGGTTGTTCTATTTATATGAGTAATATCTTTTACGGTCATGCACCCTTGAGTAGTGGTCTATTTTTGTTGAATCTTGATTGTAGTGATACACATATTCATAATGTTGAAGCCAAAAGATGCAAAGTTAATAATGATAGTGCAACTTATTTGTGGCACTGCCGTTTAGGTCATATTGGTGTAAAGCGCATGAAGAAACTCCATGCTGATGGGCTTTTGGAATCACTTGATTATGAATCATTTGATACTTGCGAACCATGCCTCATGGGCAAGATGACTAAGACTCCGTTCTCCGGAACAATGGAGCGAGCTACAGACTTATTGGAAATAATACATACCGATGTATGCGGTCCGATGAATGTTGAGGCTCGCGGCGGGTATCGTTATTTTCTGACCTTCTCAGATGATTTGAGCAGATATGGGTATATCTACTTAATGAAACACAAGTCTGAAATGTTTGAAAAGTTCAAAGAATTTCAGAGTGAAGTAGAGAATCATCGTAACAAGAAAATAAAGTTTCTACGATCTGATCGTTGAGGCGAATATTTGAGTTACGAGTTTGGCCTTCATTTAAAACAATGTGGAATAGTTTCGCAACTCACGCCACCTGGAACACCACAGCGTAATGGTGTGTCCGAACGTCGTAACCGTACTTTATTAGATATGGTGCGATCTATGATGTCTCTTACCGATTTACCACTATCGTTTTGGGGTTATGCATTAGAGACAGCTGCATTCACATTAAATAGGGCACCATCTAAATCCGTTGAGACGACACCATATGAACTATGGTTTGGCAAGAAACCTAAGCTGTCGTTCCTTAAAGTTTGGGGCTGCGATGCTTTTGTGAAAAAGCTTCAACCTGATAAGCTCGAACCCAAATCGGAGAAATGCGTCTTCATAGGATACCCAAAGGAGATTGTTGGGTACACCTTCTATCACAGATCCGAAGGCAAGATATTCATTGCTAAGAATGGATCCTTTCTAGAGAAGGATTTTCTCTCGAAAGAAGTGAGTGGGAGGAAAGTAGAAATTGATGAGGTAATTGTATCTTCTCCCGAATTGGAAAGTAATTCATCACAGAAATCAGTTCCAGTGATGCCAACACCAATTAGTGAGGAAGTTAATGATAATGATCATGAAACTTCGGATCAAGTTACTACCAAAGCTCGTAGGTCAACCAGAGTACGTTCCGCACCAGAGTGGTACGGTAATCCTGTTCTGGAAGTCATGTTACTAGACCATGACGAACCTACGAACTATGAGGAAGCGATGATGAGCCCAGATTCCGCGAAATGGCTTGAGGCCATGAAATCTGAGATGGGATCCATGTATGAGAACAAAGTGTGGACTTTGGTTGACTTGCCCGATGATCGGCAAGCCATTGAGAATAAATGGATCTTTAAGAAGAAGACTGACACTGACGGTAATGTTATTGTCTACAAAGCTCGACTTGTTGCGAAAGGTTTTCGACAAGTTCAAGGAGTTGACTACGATGAGACCTTCTCACCCGTAGCGATGCTTCAGTCTGTCCGAATCATGTTAGCAATTGCCGCATTTTATGATAATGAAATCTGGCAAATGGATGTCAAAACTGCATTCCTTAATGGATTTCTCAAAGAAGAGTTGTATATGATGCAACCAGAAGGTTTTGTCGATCCTAAGGGTGCTAACAAAGTGTGTAAGCTCCAGCGATCCATTTATGGACTGGTGCAAGCCTCTCGGAGTTGGAATATACGCTTTGATAGTGTGATCAAAGCATATGGTTTTATACAGACTTTTGGAGAAGTCTGTATTTACAAGAAAGTGAGTGGGAGCTCTGGAGCATTTCTGATATTATATGTGGATGACATATTGTTGATTGGAAATGATACGGAATTTCTAGATAGCATAAAAGGATACTTGAATAAGAATTTTTCAATGAAAGACCTCGGTGAAGCTGCTTATATATTGGGCATCAAGATCTATAGGGATAGATCAAGATGCTTAATAGGACTTTCACAAAGCACATACCTTGATAAAGTTTTGAAGAAGTTCAAAATGGATCAGTCAAAGAAAGGGTTCTTGCCTGTGTTGCAAGGTGTGAAGTTGAGTAAGACTCAATGCCCGACCACTGCAGAAGATAGAGAGAAAATGAAAGTCATTCCCTATGCCTCAGTCATAGGTTCTATCATGTATGCTATGCTTTGTACCAGACCTGATGTGTGCCTTGCTATAGGTTTAGCAGGGAGGTACCAAAGTAATCCAGGAGTGGATCACTGGACAGCGGTCAAGAACATCCTGAAATACCTGAAAAGGACTAAGGATATGTTTCTCGTTTATGGAGGTGACAAAGAGCTTGTCGTAAATGGTTACGTCGATGCAAGCTTTGACACTGATCCGGATGACTCTATGTCACAAACCGGATACGTATTTATATTAAATGGCGGAGCTGTCAGTTGGTGCAGTTCCAAGCAGAGCGCCGTGGCGGGATCTACGTGTGAAGCGGAGTACATAGCTGCTTCGGAAGCAGCAAATGAAGGAGTCTGGATGAAGGAGTTCATATCCGATCTAGGTGTAATACCTAGTGCATCGGATCCAATGAAAATCTTTTGTGACAATACTGGAGCAATTGCCTTAGCGAAGGAATCCAGATTTCACAAAAGAACCAAACACATCAAAAGACGCTTCAACTCCATCCGCGATCAAGTCAAGGAGGGAGACATAGAGATTGGCAAAATACATACGGATCTGAATCTTACAGACCCGTTGACTAAGCCTCTTCCACGAGCAAAACATGATCAGCACCAAGACTCCATAGGTGTTAGAATCATTACTATGTAAACTAGATTATCGACTCTAGTGCAAGTGGGAGGCTGAAGGAAATATGCCATAGAGGCAATAATAAAGTTGTTATTTATATTTCCTTATATCATGATAAATGTTTATTATTCATGCTAGAATTGTATTAACCGGAAACTTGATACATGTGTGAATACATAGACAAAACACAGTGTCCCTAGTATGCCTCTACAAGACTAGCTCGTTAATCAAAGATGGTTAAGTTTCCTAACCATAGACATGTGTTGTCATTTGATGAACGGGATCACATTATTAGGAGAATGATGTGATGGACAAGACCCATACGTTAGCTTAGCATAATGATCGTTAAGTTTTATTGCTATTGCTTTCTTCATGACTTATACATATTCCTCTGACTATGAGATTATGCAACTCCCGAATACCGGAGGAAAACCTTTGTTGGGGAATGTAGTATTTCAAAAAAATTCCTACGATCACGCAAGATCTATCTAGGAGAATCATAGCAACGAGCGGGGAGAGTGTGTCCACGTACCCTCGTAGACCGAAAGCGGAAGCGTTTAGTAACGCGGTTGATGTAGTCGAACGTCTTCACGATCCAACCGATCCAAGTACCGAACGCACGGCACCTCCGCAATCTGCACACGTTCAACTCGGTGACGTCCCTCGAACTCTTGATCCAGTTGAGGCCGAGGGAGAGTTTCGTCAGCACGACGGCGTGGTGACGGTGATGATGAAGTTACCGACGCAGGGCTTCGCCTAAGCACTACGACAATATGACCGAGGTGGAAATCTGTGGAGGGGGGCACCGCACACGATTAAACAATCAACTTGTGTATCTATGGGGTGCCCCCTCCTCCGTATATAAAGGAGTGGAGGAGGGGAGGGCCGGCCCTCTCATGGCGCGCCCAAGGGGGAAGTCCTACTCTCGGTGGGAGTAGGATTCCCCCTTCCCTAGTTGGAGTAGGAGAGGAAGGAAGGAGGAGAGAGGGAGAAGGAAAGGGGTGCCGGCCCCCCACCCCAATTCGGATTGGGCTTGGGGGGGCACGCCCCCACCTTGGCTGCCTCCTCCTCTCTCCCACTAAGGCCCAATAAGGCCCATAGACTCCCCGGGGGGTTCCGGTAACCCTCCGGTACTCTGGTAAATGCCCGAACTCACCCGGAACCATTCTGATGTCCAAACATATTCATCCTATATATCAATCTTTATGTCTCGACCATTTCGAGACTCCTCGTCATGTCCGTGATCTCATCCGGGACTCCGAACTACCTTCGGTACATCAAAACACATAAACTCATAATACCGATCGTCATCGAACATTAAGCGTGCGGACCCTACGGGTTCGAGAACTATGTAGACATGACCGAGACTTATCTCCGGTCACTAACCAATAGTGGAACCTGGATGCTCATATTGGCTCCCACATATTCTACGAAGATCTTTATCGGTCAAACCGCATAACAACATATGTTGTTCCCTTTGTCATCGGTATGTTACTTGCCTGAGATTCGATCGTCGGTATCATCATACCTAGTTCAATCTCGTTACCGGCAAGTCTCTTTACTCGTTCCGTAATGCATCATCCTGCAACTAACTCATTAGTCACATTGCTTTCAAGGCTTCATATGATGTGCATTACCGAGAGGGCCCAGAGATACCTCTCCGATACTCGGAGTGACAAATCCTAATCTCGATCTATGCCAACCCAACAAACACCTTCGGAGACACCTGTAGAGCATCTTTATAATCACCCAGTTACGTTGTGACGTTTGATAGCACACAAGGTGTTCCTCCAGTATTCGGGAGTTGCATAATCTCATAGTCAGAGGAACATGTATAAGTCATGAAGAAAGCAATAGCAACAAACTTAAACGATCATCGTGCTAAGCTAACGGATGGGTCTAGTCAATCACATCATTCTCTAATGATGTGATCCCGTTCATCAAATGACAACTCATGTCTATGGCTAGGAAATTTAACCATCTTTGATTAATGAGCTAGTCAAGTAGAGGCATACTAGTGACACTTTGTTTGTCTATGTATTCACACATGTATTAAGTTTCTGGTTAATACAATTCTAGCATGAATAATAAACATTTATCATGATATAAGGAAATATAAATAACAACTTTATTATTGCCTCTAAGGCATATTTCCTTCAGTCTCCCACTTGCACTAGAGTCAATAATCTAGATTACACAATAATGATTCTAACACCCATGGAGTCTTGGTGCTGATCATGTTTTGCTCGTGAGAGAGGCTTAGTCAACGGGTCTGCAACATTCAGATCCGTATGTATCTTGCAAATCTCTATGTCTCCCTCCTTGACTTGATCGCGGATGGAATTGAAGCATCTCTTGATGTGTTTGGTTCTCTTGTGAAATCTGGATTCCTTTGCCAAGGCAATTGCTCCAGTATTGTCACAAAAGATTTTCATTGGACCCGATGCAATAGGTATGACACCTAGATCGGATATGAACTCCTTCATCCAGACTCCTTCATTCGCTACTTCCGAAGCAGCTATGTACTCCGCTTCACACGTAGATCCGGCCATGACGCTTTGCTTAGAACTGCACCAACTGACAGCTCCACCGTTTAATATAAATACGTATCCGGTTTGTGACTTAGAGTCATCCGGATCAGTGTCAAAACTTGCATCGACATAACCACTTACGACGTGCTCTTTGTCACCTCCATAAACGAGAAACATATCCTTAGTCCTTTTCAGGTATTTCAGGATGTTCTTGACCGCTGTCCAGTGATCCACTCCTGGATTACTTTGGTACCTCCCTGCTAAACTTATAGCAAGGCACACATCAGGTCTGGTACACAGCATTGCATACATGATAGAACCTATGGCTGAGGCATAGGGAATGACTTTCATTTTCTCTCTATCTTTTGCAGTGGCCGGGCATTGAGTCTTACTCAACTTCACACCTTGCAACACAGGCAAGAACCCTTTCTTTGCTTGATCCATTTTGAACTTCTTCAAAACTTTATCAAGGTATGTGCTATGTGAAAGTCCAATTAAGCGTCTTGATCTATCTCTATAGATCTTGATGCCCAATATATAAGCAGCTTCACCGAGGTCTTTCATTGAAAAACTTTTATTCAAGTATCCTTTTATGCTATCCAGAAAATCTATATCATTTCCAATCAACAATATGTCATCCACATATAATATTAGAAATGCTACAGAGCTCCCACTCACTTTCTTGTAAATACAGGCTTCTCCAAAAGTCTGTACAAAACCATATGCTTTGATCACACTATCAAAACGTTTATTCCAACTCCGAGATGCTTGCACCAGTCCATAAATGGATCGCTGGAGCTTGCACACTTTGTTAGCATCCTTTGGATCGATAAAACCTTCGGGTTGCATCATATACATTTCTTCTTCCAGAAATCCATTCAGGAATGCAGTTTTTACATCCATTTGCCAAATTTCATAATCATAAAATGCGGCAATTGCTAACATGATTCGGACGGACTTAAGCATCGCTACGGGTGAGAAGGTCTCATCGTAGTCAACTCCTTGAACTTGTCGAAAACCTTTCGCAACAAGTCGAGCTTTGTAGACAGTAACATTACCGTCAGCGTCAGTCTTCTTCTTGAAGATCCATTTATTCTCTATGGCTTGCCGATCATCGGGCAAGTCAACCAAAGTCCACACTTTGTTATCATACATGGATCCCATCTCAGATTTCATGGCCTCAAGCCATTTCGCGGAATCTGGGCTCATCATCGCTTCCTCATAGTTCGTAGGTTCGTCATGGTCAAGTAACATGACCTCCAGAACAGGATTACCGTACCACTCTGGTGCGGATCTTACTCTGGTTGACCTACGAGGTTCTGTAGTAACTTGATCTGAAGCTTCATGATCATCATCATTAGCTTCCTCACTAATTGGTGTAGGAATTATTGGAACTGATTTCTGTGAAAAACTACTTTCCAATTCGGGAGAAGGTACAATTACCTCATCAAGTTCTACTTTCCTCCCACTCACTTCTTTCAAGAGAAACTCCTTCTCTAGAAAGGATCCATTCTTAGCAACGAATGTCTTGCCTTCGGATCTGTGATAGAAGGTGTACCCAATAGTCTCCTTTGGGTATCCTATGAAGACACATTTCTCCGATTTGGGTTCGAGCTTATCAGGTTGAAGCTTTTTCACATAAGCATCACAGCCCCAAACTTTAAGAAATGACAACTTGGGTTTCTTGCCAAACCACAGTTCATAAGGTGTCGTCTCAACGGATTTAGATGGTGCCCTATTTAACGTGAATGCAGCCGTCTCTAAAGTATAACCCCAAAACAATAGCGGTAAATCAGTAAGAGACATCATAGATCGCACCATATCTAATAAAGTGCGGTTACGACGTTCGGACACACCATTACGCTGTGGTGTTCCGGGTGGCGTGAGTTGCGAAACTATTCCGCATTGTTTCAAATGAAGACCAAACTAGTAACTCAAATATTCTCCTCCACGATCGGATCGCAGAAACTTTATTTTCTTGTTACGATGATTTTCCACTTCATTCTGACATTCTTTGAACTTTTCAAATGTTTTAGACTTATGTTTCATCAAGTAGATATACCCATATCTGCTCAAATCATCTGTGAAGGTCAGAAAATAACGATACCCGCCGCGAGCCTCAATATTCATCGGACCGCATACATCGGTATGTATTATTTCCAATAAATCTATTGCTCGCTCCATTGTTCCGGAGAACGGAGTTTTAGTCATCTTGCCCATGAGGCATGGTTCGCAAGTACCAAGTGATTCATAATCAAGTGATTCCAAAAGTCCATCAGTATGGTGTTTCTTCATGCGCTTTACACCAATATGACCCAAACGGCAGTGCCACAAATAAGTTGCACTATCATTATCAACTCTGCATCTTTTGGTTTCAATATTATGAATATGTGTATCACTACTATCGAGATTCAACAAAAATAGACCACTCTTCAAGGGTGCATGACCATAAAAGATATTACTCATATAAATAGAACAACCATTATTCTCAGATTTAAATGAATAACCGTCTCACATCAAACAAGATCCAGATATAATGTTCATGCTTAATGCTGGCACCAAATAACAATTATTCAGGTCTAAAACTAATCCCGAAGGTAGATGTAGAGGTAGCGTGCCGACGGCGATCACATCGACTTTGGAACCATTTCCCACACGCATCATCACCTCGTCCTTAGCCAATCTTCGCTTAATCCGTAGTCCCTGTTTCGAGTTGCAAATATTAGCAACAGAACCAGTATCAAATACCCAGGCACTACTGCGAGCATTAGTAAGGTACACATCAATAACATGTATATCACATATACCTTTGTTCACTTTGCCATCCTTCTTATCCGCCAAATACTTGGGGCAGTTCCGCTTCCAGTGACCAGTCCCTTTGCAGTAGAAGCACTCAGTATCAGGCTTAGGTCCAGACTTGGGCTTCTTCACTTGAGCAGCAACTTGCTTGCCGTTCTTCTTGAAGTTCCCCTTCTTCCCTTTACCCTTTTTCTTGAAACTGGTGGTCTTGTTGACCATCAACACTTGATGCTCCTTTTTGATTTCTACCTCCGCAGCCTTTAGCATTGCGAAGAGCTCGGGAATTATCTTATCCATCCCTTGCATATTATAGTTCATCACGAAGCTCTTGTAGCTTGGTGGCAGTGATTGAAGAACTCTGTCAATGACACTATCAACCAGAAGATTAACTCCCAGCTGAGTCAAGTGATTATGATACCCAGACATTTTGAGTATATGCTCACTGACAGAACTATTCTCCTCCATTTTGCAGCTATAGAACTTATTGGAGACTTCATATCTCTCAATCCGGGCATTTGCTTGAAATATTAACTTCAACTCCTGGAACATCTCATATGCTCCATGACGTTCAAAACATCGTTGAAGTCCCGGTTCTAAGCCGTAAAGCATGGCACACTGAACTATCGAGTAGTCATCAGCTTTGCTCTGCCAAACGTTCTTAACGTCATCAGTAGCGTCTGCAGCAGGCCTAGCACCTAGCGGTGCTTCCAGGACATAATTCTTCTGTGCAGCAATGAGGATAATCCTCAAGTTACGGACCCAGTCCGTGTAGTTGCTACCATCATCTTTCAACTTAGCTTTCTCTAGGAACGCATTAAAATTCAAAGGAGCAGTAGCACGGGCCATTGATCTACAACAACATAGACATGCAAAATACTATCAGGTACTAAGTTCATGATAAATTAAAGTTCAATTAATCATATTACTTAAGAACTCCCACTTAGATAGACATCCCTCTAATCATCTAAGTGATCACGTGATCCAAATCAACTAAACCATGTCCGATCATCACGTGAGATGGAGTAGTTTTCAATGGTGAACATCACTATGTTGATCATATCTACTATATGATTCACGCTTGACCTTTCGGTCTCAGTGTTCCTAGGCCATATCTGCATATGCTAGGCTCGTCAAGTTTAACCCGAGTATTCTGCGTGTGCAAAACTGGCTTGCACCCGTTGTATGTGAACGTAGAGCTTATCACACCCGATCATCACGTGGTGTCTCGGCACGACGAACTGTAGCAACGTTGGATACTCAGGGAGAACACTTGTACCTTGAAATTTAGTGAGAGATCATCTTATAATGCTACCGCCGTACTAAGCAAAATAAGATGCATAATAAAGGATTAACATCACATGCAATTCAATATGTGACATGATATGGCCATCATCATCTTGTGCTCTTGATCTCCATCATCGAAGCATCGTCATGATCTCCATCGTCACCGGCGCCCCAGTATGATCTCCATCGTCATCGGTGCTCCAGCATGATCTCCATCATAGCATTGTTGTCGTCTCGCCAACTTATTGCTTCTACGACTATCGCTACCGCTTAGTGATAAAGTAAAGCAATTACATGGCGATAGCATTGCATACAATAAAGCGACAACCATATGGCTCATGCCGGTTGCCGATAACTCTGTTACAAAACATGATCATCTCATACAACAAATTATATCACATCATGTCTTGACCATATCACATCACAGCAAGCCCTGCAAAAACAAGTTAGACGTCCTCTACTTTGTTGTTGCAAGTTTTACATGGCTGCTACGGGCTGAGCAAGAACCGTTCTTACCTACGCATCAAAACCACAACGATTTTTCGTCAAGTGTGCTATTTTAACCTTTAACAAGGACCGGGCATAGTCACACTCGATTTAACTAAAGTTGGAGAAACTGACACCCACCAGCCACCTGTGTGCGAAGCACGTCGGTAGAACCAGTCTCGCGTAAGCGTACGCGTAATGTCGGTCTGAGCCGCTTCATCCAACAATACCGCCGAATCAAAGTATGACATGCTGGTAAGCAGTATGACTATTATCGCCCACAACTCTTTGTGTTCTACTCGTGCATATAACATCTACGCATAGACCTGGCTCGGATGCTACTGTTGGGGAACGTAGTATTTCAAAAAAATTCCTATGATCACGCAAGATCTATCTAGGAGAAGCATAGCAACGAGCGGGGAGAGTGTGTCCACGTACCCTCGTAGACCGAAAGCGGAAGCGTTTAGTAACGCAGTTGATGTAGTCGAACGTCTTCACGATCCAACCGATCCAAGTACCGAACGCACGGCACCTCCGCGATCTGCACACGTTCAGCTCGGTGACGTCCCTCGAACTCTTGATCCAGTTGAGGCCGAGGGAGAGTTTCGTCAGCACGACGGCGTGGTGACGGTGATGATGAAGTTACCGACGCAGGGCTTCGCCTAAGCACTACGACAATTTGACCGAGGTGGAAATCTGTGGAGGGGGGCACCGCACACGGTTAAACAATCAACTTGTGTATCTATGGGGTGCCCCCCTCCTCCGTATATAAAGGAGTGGAGGAGGGGAGGGCCGGCCCTCTCATGGCGCGCCCAAGGGGGGAGTCCTACTCTCGGTGGGAGTAGGATTCCCCCTTCCCTAGTTGGAGTAGGAGAGGAAGGAAGGAGGAGAGAGGGAGAAGGAAAGGGGGGCCGGCCCCCCACCCCAATTCGGATTGGGCTTGGGGGGGGCCCACCTTGGCTGCCTCCTCCTCTCTCCCACTAAGGCCCAATAAGGCCCATAGACTCCCCGGGGGGGTTCCGGTAACCCTCCGGTACTCCGGTAAATGCCCGAACTCACCCGGAACCATTCCGATGTCCAAACATAGTCATCCTATATATCAATCTTTATGTCTTGACCATTTCGAGACTCCTCGTCATGTCCGTGATCTCATCCGGGACTCCGAACTACCTTCGGTACATCAAAACACATAAACTCATAATACCGATTGTCATCGAACGTTAAGCGTGCGGACCCTACGGGTTCGAGAACTATGTAGACATGACCGAGACTTATCTCCGGTCAATAACCAATAGCGGAACCTGGATGCTCATATTGGCTCCCACATATTCTACGAAGATCTTTATCGGTCAAACCGCATAACAACATACGTTGTTCCCTTTGTCATCGGTATGTTACTTGCCCGAGATTCGATCATCGGTGTCATCATACCTAGTTCAATCTCGTTACCGACAGGTCTCTTTACTCGTTCCGTAATGCATCATCCTGCAACTAACTCATTAGTCACATTGCTTGCAAGGCTTCATATGATGTGCATTACCGAGAGGGCCCAGAGATACCTCTTCGATACTCGGAGTGACAAATCCTAATCTCGATCTATGCCAACCCAACAAACACCTTCGGAGACACCTGTAGAGCATCTTTATAATCACCAAGTTACATTGTGACGTTTGATAGCACACAAGGTGTTCCTCCGGTATTCGGGAGTTGCATAATCTCATAGTAAGAGGAACATGTATAAGTCATGAAGAAAGCAATAGCAACAAACTTAAATAATCATCGTGCTAAGCTAACGGATGGGTCTAGTCAATCACATCATTCTCTAATGATGTGATCCCGTTCATCAAATGACAACTCATGTCTATGGCTAGGAAACTTAACCATCTTTGATTAACAAGCTAGTCAAGTAGAGGCATACTAGTGACACTTTGTTTGTCTATGTATTCACACATGTATTAAGTTTCCGGTTAATACAATTCTAGCATGAATAATAAACATTTATCATGATATAAGGAAATATAAATAACAACGTTATTATTGCCTCTAGGGCATATTTCCTTCAACCTTGTGTGCTATCAAACGTCACAACGTAACTGGGTGATTATAAAGATGCTCTACAGGTGTCTCCAAAGGTGTTTGTTGGGTTGGCATAGATCGAGATTAGGATTTGTCACTCCGAGTATCGGAGAGGTATCTCTGGGCCCTCTCGGTGATGCACATCATATGAAGCCTTGCAAGCAATGTGACTAATGAGTTAGTTGCGGGATGATGCATTACGGAACAAGTAAAGAGACTTGCCGGTAACGAGATTGAACTAGGTATAATGATACCGACGATCGAATCTTGGGCAAGTAACATACCGATGACAAAGGGAATAACATATATTGTTGTGCGGTTTGACCGTTAAAGATCTTCGTAGAATATGTAGGAGCCAATATGAGCATCCAGGTTCCGCTATTGGTTATTGACCGGAGATGTGTCTCGGTCATGTCTACATAGTTCTCGAACCCGTAGGGTCCGCACGCTTAACGTTCGATGACGATTTGTATTATGAGTTATGTGTTTTGGTGACCGAAGATTGTTCGGAGTCCCGGATGAGATCACGGACATGACGAGGAGTCTCGAAATGGTCGAGAGATAAAGATTGATATATTGGAAGGTTATATTCGGACACCGGAATGGTTTCGGGAAGTTTCGGAGTACCGGGAGGTTACCGGAACCCCTCCGGGAGAGTAATGGGCCAACATGGGCCTTAGTGGAGGAGAGAGGGCCGGCCATAGGAGGTGGCGCCCCCCCCCCCTTGCCAATCCAAATTGGACATGGGGTGGGTGCGCCCCCCCCCTTTTCCTTCTCCTACTCCCTCTCCTTTCCCCTTTTGTTACTCCGGAAAAAAGGAAAAGTGGGGGGGGGGGGGCGAATCCTACTAGGTTTGGAGTCCTAGTAGGACTCCCCCCTCCATGGCACGCCCCTAGTGGCCGGCCTCCTTCCCCCCTCCTTTATATACGGGGGCAGGGGGGCACCCCAAAGACACAACATTGTCTTAGCCGTGTACGGTGCTCCCCTCCATCGTTTACTCCTCCGATAATATCATCGTAGTGCTTAGGTGAAGCCCTGCGCTGATCACATCACCAACACCGTCGCCACACCGTCGTGCTGACGGAACTCTCCCTCGACCCTCTGCTGGATCAAGAGTTCGAGGGACGTCATCGAGCTGAACGTGTGCTGAACACGGAGGTGCCGTACGTTCGGTACTTGGATCGGTTGGATCGTGAAGACGTTCGACTACATCAACCGCGTTAACCTAACGCTTCCGCTTTCGGTCTACGAGGGTACGTGGACACACTCTCCCCCTCTCGTTGCTATGCATCTCCTAGATAGATCTTGCGTGAGCGTAGAATTTTTTTGAAATTGCATGCTACGTTCCCCAACAGGTTGATTGGGCACATCATGGTTCAACGTCAGCACCACCGGCGCCGATGTTGTCGTCAGCTTGGGCAATGGAAGCAGCAGCCGCGTCGTCTGCGCCGCAAAGCGTGGCAATTTCCGCAACGGCTGTTGCAGAGGCTGGCGGGGCGTCGGGGATGTCGAGCTGGGCATCATGGATGGTGTCTTTGAGCGCTTTTGCCACGTCGGTGGCAGTGAGGCGCGCAGCTCTGGCACGGACAACCTTAGTGGTCATGTAGGTGAAGACTCTTGGTTCCTTGGCTGCCAGGCGAGAGCTCCGGCGTAGGCTCTTGTTCTTGTCCGCCGAGCGCTTGGCGCCGTGGCGCAACTTGCGAAGCACACACTCATGAAGGGGAGAGTCTGCAGTTTCCGTTGTGGGGGTGACCATGGTTAGGCTATGTACGGGTTGACATGCAGGGGAAGGGGAAAGACAAGGCTGTGTTGAAACCGTACCAGAGGAGGACGCCCCAACGGAGAAGGCGATGCCGGAGACGTCTATGTCAAGGGCTGACGAGTTGGGCTACAAAGTAGCCATAGGTCTATAGTCAAAACAGAAATTCCATATTCACGAAAACGGAAAGTTTCGTTTCCACGCCTTTCCACCGGAAAACACCGTCCAATTTTTGTTTCCATTTCCGCATAAAAAATTTATTTTCACTTTCGTTTTACAAATTTCCGTTTCCGTTTTCATATATCCTCTTCGTTTCCATTTTTCCTTAAAAAAAAGAAAATTTTCACTCCATTTCCATCCTAACTGTATCCGATCCATCCCACACGTGGACGTGTAATCGAACGCGAGTTGCAAGTCCCTCCGCTTTCCACCTTTTTACCGTCCATCCAAACGCCTTTTGACTGACCGACCCCACCACCCCCACTTCGTCCTTTTTACCGCAAAGCCCCCTATAAGCCTCCAAATTCCAACCCCTCCGCACACCCGAAGCTACTCTGCTGTTCTCTGCCTCTTGCGTCTCCGCCTCCCCGTTCCCCATGGCGTCCAAGATCGCCCCCCTCATCCTGCTCCTCATCGCGTCCGTCGCCTCGACCTCCTCCTCGTCCAATTCCGGCAATGCCGAGACGGACGCGCTGATGGAGATCAAGGCGGCGCTGGACCCGTCGGGGCGCGCGCCGGCGCTGGCGTCGTGGTCCCGCGGCGGGGACCCGTGCGGCCGCGGGGACTACTTCGAGGGCGTCTCCTGCGACGCTAGCGGGAGGGTCTCCGTCGTCTCTCTGCAGGGCAGGGGGCTCTCCGGCAGCGTCTCGCCCGCGGTGGCGATGCTCCCGGGACTCACCGGGCTGTATCTCCACTACAACGAGCTGGGCGGGGCGATCCCTCGCGAGCTCGGCGACCTCCCCGACCTCGCGGAGCTCTACCTCGGCGTCAACAACCTGTCCGGAGGCATCCCCATCGAGCTCGGCCGCCTCCATCGCCTCCAAGGTACTGTACTTACTACTGTATACTGACTACGGAGCGAGTTCTTCAGTTTTGAAACTGACCCAATCCTACATTGTTATATTTGTGATTTGGCAAATCAGTTTTGAAACCTCTGGGTACATGTATTTCTGATCCTGAATTTGATGACATACGGTACACATCTAGTACTCAGAATTTGAATTTGTCAAGTACAGTACATTTTGTTTTGTTTGTACTGGTGGCTCGCCCTCCCATTTTCTTGTCTGCTGCTGATTACCTGCATGGACCAAAACTTTGAATTCTTCTGATTACATTTTGTCCTATGCGGACTCGCTTGCACGGCTACTTGATGTGTGCATTCAACCTCGGAAATGCGATCCACATTTATTCCCTCTACATGGACTGCTCCTACAGCTCACAGTGGCCATTATAATTAATTATCTGTCCACTTCCAGGATTTGATTAATTAACCGTACCAAAAAGTTGGAATACTAATCAATTTGAAACAGTATAATGGCTAATCGATTGTTCTTCTCTAATGGTAAATGGCTGAGAAGTTTGTGTTCTTTCCTGCAGTGCTGCAGCTGGGCTACAACCAGCTCTCAGGGAGCATCCCAACTCAGCTGGGTGAGCTCAAGAAGCTCACTGTTCTTGCCGTTCAGTCCAACCAACTCACCGGGGCGATACCGGCGTCTCTAGGGGACTTGCCGGAGCTGACACGGCTGGACTTGAGCTCCAATCACCTGTTTGGCTCCATCCCTTCCAAGCTTGCCGGTATCCCACAGCTTGCAACACTGGACCTCCGTAACAATACACTTTCAGGAAGTGTTCCTTCTGGTAGGTAGTCTTCAACAATGGTGTTCATGTTTACAATGTTACTGCCTCTGTGGCCATCTGAAATGTCTTGTCTCCACTGATACTTTGTAGGTCTCAAGAAATTGTGTCACGGATTTAAGTTTGACAACAATTTAGAGCTCTGCGGGTCTCATTTTGATTCTCTGAAAGCCTGTCCTAACGACGACGACGTCGATGATCAAATGCCGCATAAACCCGAATCAACCTTCATCAAACCACAGCAAATTCCACAAAATACAAGTCAAAACACAAATTGCGACAACGGTGCATGCTCGAGGTCATCAACACTCTCTTCAGGAGCTGTTCTTGCCGGAACAATCATAATTATAGCTGGTGTGGCAGCTTGTGGTCTATCTGTCTTCTCATGGCACCGCCGGCAGAAGCAGAAGGTTGGTTGTTCTGTGGAGAGCTTGGAAGGCAGGCCTGGTTTGGAGCAATCAAAGGAAACATATCAGAAGAGTGCCTCGTCACTTATCAGTGTCGAGTATTCCAGTGGCTGGGACACTTCGTCGGAGGGATCGCAACACGGAGCAAGGCTGTCGCCGGAGGGGTCCCCGAGTGTGAGGTTCAATCTCGAAGAGGTGGAGTGCGCGACGCAATACTTCTCGGACATCAATGTGCTTGGCAAGAGCACCTTTGCGGCGACACATAGAGGGATAATGCGGGATGGCTCGGTCGTCGCCGTCAAGAGCATCAACAAGAGCAGCTGCAAGTCGGAGGAGGCCGACTTCTTGAAAGGGCTCCGCGTGCTTACATCGCTGCGGCATGAGAACCTTGTTGGCTTAAGGGGTTTCTGCCGCTCCCGGGCTAGAGGGGAGTGCTTCCTCGTCTATGAGTTCATGGCAAACGGTAGCCTTTCCCGGTATTTGGATATCAAGGACGGAGACGCCGAGACAAGGATCCTCGACTGGCCAACTCGGGTCTCCATCATCAAAGGCATTGCCAAAGGTATAATATACCACCATTTCTATCTGTTGAAACATGAAATAGACAGCCTAAGTTTCTGGGGCCAACATTTTTGTTGTTGTTGCTAGTAATACTTAAGCTGCATTTCGTGAAAGTGAACAAACTAAAATTGCTACATAATTTGAGTTTGATGCACAATGATGAGCCATTTAAATGTTTATATAACCTAGTGATTTGTTCTACTCTGCACAAGCTGAAATTCTGAATTCTTTCAGGAATCGACTACCTGCACAGCAGCAAACCGAGCAAGCCGCCTCTTGTCCACCAGAACATCTCGGCAGACAAGGTGCTCCTGGACCACCTGTTGGTGCCCCGCCTCTCCGGCTCCGGCGTGCACAAGCTGCTGGCCGACGACGTGGTCTTCTCCACGCTCAAGGGCAGTGCCGCGATGGGGTACCTGGCGCCGGAGTACACGACCACGGGCCGGTTCACGGACAAGAACGACGTGTACGCCTTCGGGGTGGTCGTGTTCCAGGTGCTCGCGGGGAAGAAGGCGGTCTCTCAGCACCTCCTCCGCTGCCCCGTGGGCGGCGCGGAGCCCGGCGGTGCCGCCAAGCTCGACGACCTCATGGACCCCCGCCTCGGCGCCAGGTTCTCGAGGTCAGAGGCTGCGAAGCTGGCTGGGATTGCGCTGCTGTGCACCAGCGAGGCACCGGGCCAGCGCCCCGCCATGGTCGCAGTGCTGCAGCAGCTGGGCACCACCCAGTAATGACTAACGAGTGATCGTTGCCGCTGCCGCAAACTTCTTTCTTGTTAGCTAAGCTGCCATTTTTCCTTCTCAGCTCGAGCTCCATCGATCGGTTGGTATGTTCCTTGCTCAGGAACCTGACAGTTCGTCGCAAGCTAAGTTTCTGCTCTATGCAGTTAGCCAGTTAGTAGTTAATTAGTGGTTGCATCAATTTGGCAGCAACCACTTCAGTTCAGTTTGGCCCGGTGACACTGATCACTGATGTATCGTCATCTTTTTCCCTCTCTACTGTAAAAATGTGTGGTGTGGTGTGCTGCTACTTTTAGGATGCCCTGTTATCAGGTTGTAAATGCGCGGCACGAAATAAAGTTTAGCCTGTTTTGAGATTTCGAATGTGATGATGGCCCAGGCTACCTATGTACTGTACTGGAGTAGTATGTTAAGCTGATAGTACTGAGCACGCGGCACGCATGCTGCGCATTTAGGAGCCTCGGTCCTCCTCTGACCTCTGGACTCTGCTCCGGTGCCATGTTGTTGTTAGGGCATGTACAATGGAGGCAGCACCTAGGTGTTGCCCCATGCCTCCACGAGTGCACGACCGGGTGAGGAGTATGGTATCATCTAGCAGTTGCCCAACCTGTGGTACCAAGCTGTCATCATTGGTGAGCTCCTTTTTCATCTCTCTCCTCAGCTTTTTCACAGTTTTCGTTTCCCATGCAAGGAAGAGCAGCAGCGGGATGTCACACTGGCTTGCTTTTTTCTCTCTTTTCCTACCATTATGAGCGAGGAGGCCGGTTCTTCTGCAAGAGACCGCTTTGGTCTGCAAGCAGCATGCTGGACCATCCGAACCTACGTGTATAGCTGGAGCAGCACTCCACGGTGGAGCATTGGCCATGCCCTTACTGATCTTTGTTGCGTTGCAGGTTCCGGCCGGATCTGAGAGTAAAAGTGGCAGCACCACTACCACCTCTTCCATCTGCATTTCCTTCTGGGAGGCGCTTCAGATCAGATCGGGTATTAAGACGCGGCTTCAGAAGCTGGTCCTGTTACTTTTGCTTCAGGGTAGGCTTGAAACTTTGGCAGAGTAGGATCGACTGTAACTCGTTTTTCCTTTTGACTGTCGGCTGTAATTTTTGGTGCAGGGAGAACACATTCTTTTGTCAGAACACCTCAGGTTTGACACCCAAGACGGACGCCGTGTAGGCCTCAAGGTTATCAGACCCGGCCGTGGGAAAATAAATATATGCATGAATGCTAATGATTTTTTTGTAATCTAGTCAATTGATTTTGCCGCTCCTCTGTTGTAGCTTGAGAACTGTGCTTAACTCACTTGTATGAATTTTGTTAGACTGCTCGTAGTGGGAGTAACTTCAGTAGTAAAATAGGGTTCAACTTAGCAAATTTGCTTATGTGGCATGATCGATCCTAGGGTTTTCTACGTGCTGTTAGATATTCCAAACTCAGTCTTCAAAAGGAGAGAGAGAGAGAGATTCCAAACTCATGTACCTCAGGTTAGAGTTTTAGTCATATACGTGATTGAAGTCATAGTCGGTTTTAGTCATGGAGTTTCCTGTGCGGCCGTCCGAAGAATCCGATCGCTAGTTTCGCTAGCTAGCTAGCTCTCCTACGTTTACTCCAAGGATCGATCCCTAAGCTTTGTACGTGCGCGTACCCCGCCGGAAGAACTCGGCGGCGAGAAGGCAAGGATGCCAAAGCGGCGCGGCAGCCGCCGTGGGCGGAGGCGTCAGCGGCATCACCTCTACATCGTCTTTGATGACTGGTCATGTGGATACTCCATCCGCAAGGTAAACCTGATGGCCGCCGTCTCCGGCCAAGCCGACGACGACGTGCCGCACCTGCCTCCGCCGATTTTCAGCTTGGAGGCGACGCATGGGAGCCCAGAGTACTTCGCGTCGGCCTTCGGCACCAGGATCTTGGCGATGAATACCAGGGACCCCGGAGGCCGCAGATTGTTGTCCGGAACCTTCGTCCCCATGCTGGACGTCCGCTCGATGAGCATGACCTTTGGCCCCGGGCAGGAGTACCCGATCAACCCCATCTACCTCTCCGTCGGCAATAAGCTCTTCAGCCTGAGCGAATCCTCCTTCGAGATGCTCGTCTGGGAGCCGACCTGCCCCCCGCCGCTGGGTCGATCTCGCAGCGTGGAGTGGTCGTGGGAGCGGCTCCCGGATCCGCCGTTCGAGGTTTATGCCGTCGCCTCCTACGCCGTGCACCCCGACGGGCGGACCTTCCTCGTCAGCACCACCAAGATGGACGTCACTGACACGGAGACGGAGGAGGCCACCTTCACCTTTGACACGGAGGAGCTGCTGTGGAGGCGACTTGGCAAGTGGGCGCTGCCATTCGCCGGCCGCTGTCACTTTGACCCGCAGCTCGACGCCTTTGTCGGCCTCTCCAAAGACCCGGAAACCCTCGGCCGATTCTGCTCCTGCTATGAGCTCAGCTCCACCACCGGCCCCGTCCCGGCGTGGAAGCTCGGTAAGGAGAATCTGTTCAGCGAGGACCCGGCCGAGAGGCATGTAGGGGCTACCCTCGTCTACATGGGACACCGCCGCAAATTCTGCCTCGTACAGTGTGTCTCCATTGAGGACGAGGACGTGGTCGAGGGATATGTGCGACCACCCGGTTGCTGTGTCTCCACTGAGGACGATAACGCTCATCAAGAGCTCAAAGATGATCAGGAGTTCAAAGAGGAGGACAAGGGATATGTGCAACCATCCGGTGGCTATGTCTCCATTGAGGACGACTACGTTCATCAGGAGCTCAAACACGATGAGGAGTTCAAGGAGGACGACGGATATGTGCGACCACCCGGTTGCTCTGTCTCCATTGAGGACGACTACGTTTATGAGGAGCTCATAGATGATCAGGAGTTCAAGGAGGAGGAGGAGGGATACATGCCACCACGACCACTCGATTGACCACATTCTCTATCAGCCATGACATGAATGGAGACCTGACAACTGACAAGAGCCGTCTGGTGGAATACTACAAAGTGCCTAAAGCAACCACTCAGCGGTTCCTCACTCAAGATCCTGTGGCATTTTGGATGTAAAATTATAAAGAGTGAAGTGCACTGTAGGCCCTCGAACTATTCTAGGGATGTCATGTAGGTCCTCGAACTATGAAAATCGTCATTCAGGTCCTCGAAGTGCAGTAAATGTGTCATCAGGTCCAAAATCTCCCTGACGCCCTCTAACTGGCCAGCTGGCATGGTAAACAGTAACAATGGACAGTAAACCGTAACAGTGCACGACGAACGGGCCCGAATTTCTGTACGTGATGAACAGTGCCCGATGAACAGTAAATACCAAAAAATATCAAAAAACCGAGATCCTCTGTCATCGAAGATACCCTTGTGTGTGAACAGTTAATTCATGACTTTAATAAAATGTTCGCGAAAAATAAATTTGGAAAAAATATTCACGACTTTAAAAAAATGTCCGCGAACGATGAATTTGGAATAAATATTCATGACTTTAATAAAATGTTCACGAACTATTAATTTGGAAAAAATATTCACGACTTTAATACAAAGTTCACTAACATTTTTTTAAAGTCATGAATTTTTGTGGTTCGTGAACATTTTTTTCCATACCCACGAACAATATTTGTGGTTCGCGAACATATTTTCAAATTTATTGTTTGTGAACATTTTTTTAAAGTCGCGAATATTTTTCCCATATTCGCGAACATTTTTTTGAATTAATGAACATTTTTACTATTCACGCACCAGGGGTATCTTCGATGCCAAAGATTTTCAGATTTTTTTATGATTTTTACTGTGCACCGTGCACTGTTCACGAGACTAATTCATCGTGTGCTGTTCACGCCAAATGTTCGGCGTGCGCACAAATTTGGAGTTCGCGCATTGTTCATGGTTACTGTTCATCATGCACTGTTCACCATGTCAGCTGGCCATTTAGAGGGGGTTAGTGAGATTTTGGACCTGAATGACACACTTACTGCACTTCGAGGACCTGGATGACGATTTTCATAGTTCGAGGATCTATGTGACACCTCTAAAATAGTTTAAGGACCTACAGTGCACTTCACTCAATTATAAAATCATATCATGATAATGAGTCCCTGTGTTTTTTCACTCAGTTGTGACTCTCCTTGCCATGTTTTCACGTGTATGAGTTCGCATCAAGAAAAAAAGATTCCATGCATGTCACGACGGTGTTGTTTCTCTATCGTATCTGCATGTGATCTAGGATAGGATTAGTTGCATGCGTTTCATTCCTCCTATCTGAATCTATGAAGCACCGATATGGGGACGGGGATACGGCGATACGGATACGGGGATACGGGATACGGCAATTTTTTAAAACAGCAATACGGTGATACGCCGAGCATATATAAATAATTAATAAAATATTATGCAATAACGATAAAAACTATTGCTTGGATCAAAATGCTGCTTCGTTTGTTGCCTTTGTGCCTTTTTTTCAAGGCCATGTGGTATGTGCCCACATATATATGTTGATATGTCAATCTCTAGTCTGAACAATAGCACCATTAGTACGTCAGTGGCAGTAATCAATAACATTATCCAGCAAAGCAAAGCAGCCAAGCACTAGAGCGGCAGCAAGCCAGCAACCAGCTTACGTGCACGTAGTCAGCAAGCACGAACACAGCAACAAGCAAGCGCCCAGCGGCGACCACGACGGAGGAGCACGACATGCAGGAGGCAACAGCACGATCCAATCTTGTGCCTGCTCAATCGAGCGGATAGACAGAGAGAGCGCGCACGCGCTAGGTTACGAGGTGGGCTTCTACTGGGGGCTGCCCTCCCGTATCTCCCCGACGTGTCGAGGGCGTACCGGTGGCGTATCGACATTATTTTCTTTTATTTTTAAATCGTAAAACAGGATACTTCGAGGATACGGGTATCGGCCGCGTATTGGGCGTATCGGCGTATCGGCCATGTTCTGTGTGCTAGTGTGTGTGGTGTTGTCTGAAACTCTGAATGTCTGCAGATGGTTGGCCATGAAAGCTGTCAGATGACAAAGATAGCTTTAGAAAACGAAGAAGATGCTAGGCCTCCATACATTGTAAATTAACTTGTGCATGAACATCCAAGCATTTGTTGAGTGTCTCGTAAGTAAAAATCGTGACAATACTGTACAATGATGTGTTTTATACCTTTGTATATTTTACAATTGCTTTATTGCTCAGTGATATCATTACTTGCTGAGTTGCTAAACATATTTTAGTGAATATCTGGCTATTGTTCAGTGCTCAACTAATTTTGTCCCTGTGTAATATATATACTTCATTGATAAGATCAAGTATCACATAGGTTCATTTTAGTGCTAGAAAGATGTATTTTCCCGACAGTCAGGCTGCACCTTATGTGTCCTGTTTGCGGTGTGCAGATAGCTTGGAGTCTGATGAGTGCGGTACGGTCATGCCAATGCCACATGGAACTGTTCCTTTTGTTAGACCTAGTTGGCTAGTTCTTGCTGGGACCTAGAACTGACTGAAAAATAGTGCCTATGTTTGGCATGATAAATTAGGATGCATTGCACTCCCTCCCTCTTAAAATAAGTGTCTCAACTTTGTATACTAACTTTAGTGTAAACTTGTACTAAAGTTAAGACACTTATTTTGGGACGGAGGGAGTGGTTTATAATTCAGTGGGAAGCATCATGTATAGAAGCTACACATTGTTCACAACTACAGTAAGAGCTTAAATGAAAGAACTACAGGGCACTGGTGTCTTTCTTTTCCCTCCATTTGCGATATTGATCACTGTATTCTCTTCCCCTTTTAAGCATTTTGCCTTATGCTGCATCGATGCCATGTTACATACTCTTTGTCAGATGATGACTTCTGCTCATCGTCGTGAAATAGTGATCAGTTTATGCAAGCCGTATAGGGTTTTTATTGACCGAGTTTATCACTTTAATACTTCTTGACATAAGTTTTGTAATCGCTAATTAATAATTACTATATCTGTCAGTACTACCAGGAGTTTATAAGTGCCGTGGAGTAAAGGCAGATGCACTACTAGGTTGCACAGACGAGGGGCTTAGAAATGAACTACTGGATATCAAAGATTTTGGTCTTGAGATTGAAGGCTTGGTGTCCTATGGAGGAACCAGTTTGAAGTCAGCAAGCACATCAGCATCATTTTCTGTCGTTGTCGTATATATAGTCAAGACAAACAGTTTTGCTTTGATGTTATTTTAGCAAAAAAAATGCGGGTTTTTCACGCAATATCTTTGTTACTTTTATTATTTTTTCTAGTCAACTAATTCTGACAGGATATGAGGCTTGATATATGGTCGTAGTATCTAGTATCATGTAGTCCAGCAGAGAAAAGATGTTTATCATACAAACGCCCCCCATACACGATCTTGTGTAGATTCGTGCGTGAGACTCTTTTATGCAGATTCGTGAGTGCATTTTGTGGCTCGGTGTAGCATTCATCACAATAATTTTTTTTTGACGGGGAACTACGGCGGGCTTACGCCAGCCTGAACTTATATTAGCCAGGGAGAGATGACAACATTCAGGTAGTTACATAGGGTGAAGAAAAAGAAAAATTACAAGGGGTCAGCCCCGACAAATAGCAGATGAAAGCTAAATTCTCGCAGATAAATGATACAACATGGTGCCCCAGTCCTTTAGAAGGGCCTGCTTGACAGCATTTTTGCAGCGATTAGACCAGAACACTAGATCCTCTCCAGATCGTCGTAGAGTGACATACAGATCCTCATCGTGAGCATGGAAGACCATAGCATTTCTCCGCTTCCAAATAGACCAAAGAATGGCAATGATGACTGTAGAGCGAACTTTATCAATTGAGGAGTTAGACCAAATATCTTGAATATGTTCGACTTCTGGAGGACGAAGAAGAAGAAGATTGTCCCAAAGCAGCTTGATGGAGAGGCAGTTCAATAGTAAGTGACTTGTGGTTTCTGGCTCATCGCAAAAAGGGCAAGTATCGGAGCTTGACATCCTATGCCGGAAACGCCGATCATTTGTAAATAGTCTGTCCCGAAAGGCTAGCCAAGTGAACAACCGACACCTATTTGGAGCATAGTTCTTCCAAGTAGCTGTGGCGTACCTGTCCTCCGGCCTAGCTGCAAACACAGAAGCATATGCTGATCTTGCCGAGATCGGCTTGTTGTCGATACGTCCAACACAACGGTCAGCCACTAAAGGGTTCAGGGTTACAGTGGCAATCATAACGCGCAGCGCGGCAAGTTCCTGTTCCGCAATCGAGGAAATCCTAGGGTGGAGGTCCAAACACAAAACCGGGTCACCTAGAACCCTAGCCACAGAAGCATTCGGCCTAGTAGAGTGAGAGAAAATAGCAGGGAATCGAGCAGCAAGCGTATTGTCAGTCAACCACACGTCAAGCCAAAAAGCAGTAGCAGCGCCGTTTCCAACATAAACTTTGGAGATATTTCGGTATAAATTCAAACCTTTAGAGAGGTCTTTCCAAACCAAGGAGTCAAGAGGAGAGGAGTCACCAAGGTCACGGTTATTGGACCAGCCATATAATGATGCCATCCTGGACTCCCAGGGGGAAGAGTTTGGGCAGTGAATTTTTGCTAGATGTTTGAAGAGGAGACATAGGTTTTGAGAGCGCAAACAGGTGAAGCCGAGGCCCCCTTTGGAGAATGGAGCACAAACGGTCTCCCACGCAACCTTGCATTGCCCACCATTGACCTTTTCTTGGCCTGCCCAAAAGAAGGCACGGCAACGCTTGTCAAAGGCTTTGATGGTCCCAGGGGGAAGAAGCAAGGCGGACATAGCGTGAGTAAGAAGCGACCTAACGGATGCGCGAACAAGAATAGCCCTGCCATCTATAGAGAGAAGCTTGCCCCGCCAACCCGCAAGCTTTTTGTCCTCCTTAGCAATGATTGGGTGGAAGGCCGAAACGTTTAATTTGTGGGAGGATAGAGGAAGGCCTAAATAAGTTTGAGGGAAGGAGGAGATGGAGCACCCTAGAATACTGGCTGAAAGGGTTGCCAGATCGTGTTCGACATAAATAGGCACGAAAGTACTTTTATCAAAGTTGATGTGTAGGCCCGTCGAAGTGGAGAACACTTGTAGAGTCGAGATGAGGTTTTGAGCGGCAGTGGAATTGGCCTTGCAAATAATAAGTGTATCATCGGCGTATTGAATGACAGGGCAAGGTAGGTGCTCGACAAGCGGATGAGACAAAAAACCATCGTTGCAAGCATTGATAATAAGCCGTTGTAACACGTCTGCGACCAAGAGGAAAAGAAAAGGCGATAGAGGATCGCCTTGGCGTAACCCCTTACGACATTGGATCCGTGGACCAGGCGTCCCATTGAGCAGAACGGCGGATTGACTAGAGAGGTTTAGACTAGTGAGCCAGTCAATCCCTTTTTGGGGAAAACCTTCAGCAGCCAGCACTTGATTAAGCGCGTCCCACGAAACAGAGTCAAAAGCCTTGCGAAAGTCAAGTTTCAAAACGAAAGCGGGAGCTTTACGACGATGGTAGGACTGGACGATCTCAGCTGCATAAATAAAATTCTCAGCAATGCTACGACCCTTAATAAAACCAGATTGGTCAAAGTGAACCAGAGAAGGGCAGAGAGGTTGGATTCTATTAACAAGACACTTGGAGGCTAGCTTGATGCTGCAATTTTGGAGAGACACAGGGCGGAAGATGTCCGGGTGTGTAGCACCTACTTTTTTAGGAAGCAGAACAATAAAAGCTTTATTTAACCTGTTTAAATCCGCTTTGAGAGAGAAGAACACATTCATGAGAAGAAGAAGATCGTTTTTCACCAAATCCCAGTGTTTTTTGTAGAAAGCCGGCCCAAAACTGTCCGGGCCCGGACTTGTATTGTCATCCATCGAGTTTAGTGCCACTTTAATCTCGTTGAGTGTGAAAGGGCGAATAAGGGCATTAGCTTGGGAGGTAGTAAGAGAGGAGTTGCTAAGTAAAGGGCCCAAGTCAAAATCAAATTTGTTGATGGCCGATTGGCCAAGCAAATTTGAGAAGAAGCTATGGAGAGTAGCCTGTTTGCCGGAGTGAGAGAAGATGGTAGAGCCGTCCACTTCTAGAGATTGAATTTGATTCTTTCTAATCCTAGCTGAGGCGCAAGCATGAAGGTATTTGGAATTTTCGTCCCCCAAAGTACAAGTTCTGATTTTGGCACGTTGCCTCCAATAATTGGCTAGGAAGGAATTGTGCCTGTTCAAAGAGCACTTGACAGCCGTTCGAAGACCGGCCTCCAGAGGAGAGAGAGCACGTCGTTCTTCAATCTTGTCCAACCAGTCAATAACAGTGGTGCAGTTTTGCGCAAGGATCCTAGGGGATTTAGCATCGATGGTCCAGCGTTTAGCGACATTACACACACGCTTTAATTTCCTGCACAATTGGCCAGCAGAGCCTAGCAAGGGAGATGGAAGCACACTGAAAGCACAAGTGCTCCCTGGGTGATTTTGGTAATTAATGTCAACATATCTCTTGTTGGATTAATATCTTCATCTAGTATATTTCAGAAAGTTCAACAATGGCGTGGCATGAACAAGAGGATGTGTAACCCCTTCAAGATACTAAGGACAAAGATTGGCAAAATCTCAAGACTCTTCATTTCTATTTTAGTGATCCAAGATCACATTGAGTCCATAGGAAAAGCCAATACTATTAAAGGGGGATGAGGTGTTGCTTAATGGTCTACTTGCTCAAAATGCTTAGTGATATGCTCCAAAGCCCTCAACCACTTTCTCATTTCCAAATATGTCCTAAACCTAAAGTCAAACTCGGCCCCACCGATTTGATCTATCCGGCGCCATCGAGTTTCTTTGACATAGCCACTGCCAGAAACCCTAATCAATTCGGTCACACCGATCGGGATCTTGGTCTCACCGAGATGGCAATGCAAACTCTCTGTTTCCCTTCGTAACATTTCGGTCTTACTGAAATGAGCGATCGGTCCCACCGAGTTCGCAATGCAAACTCTCTGTTGCCTGTTGTAATTATTTCGGTCTCACCGAAATATGCAATTGGTCCCACCGAGTTTGCCTGACCAACTCTCTGTTTAACTCATTGCTGAAATTGGTCTCACCGAGTTCATGCAATCGGTCACACCGAGATGAGGTCTTGCCCTAACCCTAGCACATCGGTCCCACCGAGAATCCTAACGTTCACATTTTGAACTAAATCGGTCTCACCGAGTTCTTCTATTCGGTTTGACCGAGTTGGGTCAAATGTGTGTAACGGTTGGATTTTGTATGGAGGCTATATATACCCCTCCACCCCCTTCTCTATTCAAGAGAGAGCCATCAGAACGCGCCTACACTTCCACTATTCATTTTCTGAGAGAGAACCACCTACTCATGTGTTGAGATCAATATATTCCAATCCAACCACAAGAATCTTGATCTCTAGCCTTCCCCAAGTTGCTTTCCACTCAAACCTTCTTTCCACCATAGCCAAATCTGTGAGAGAGAGTTGAGTGTTGGGGAGACTATCATTTGAAGCACAAGAGCAAGGAGTTCATCATCATCACACCATCTATTACCTTTTGGAGAGTGGTGTCTCCTAGATTGGTTAGGTGTCACTTGGGAGCCTCCGACAAGATTGTGGAGTTGAACCAAGGAGTTTGTAAGGGCAAGGAGATCGCCTACTTCATGAAGATCTACCCGAGTGAGGCAAGTCCTTCGTGGGCGATGGCCATGGTGGGATAGACAAGGTTGCTTCTTTGTGGATCCTTCGTGGGTGGAGCCCTCCGTGGACTCGCGCAACCGTTACCCTTCGTGGGTTGAAGTCTACACCAACGTGGATGTACGATAGCACCACCTATCGGAACCACGCCAAAAATCTCTGTGTCTTCATTGCGTTTGCACACTCCAATCCCATCCCTTTACTTTCTTGCAAATAGCATGCTTTACTCTTTCCGCTGCTCATACTCTTGTCATGCTTGCTTGAAATGTATTGTGAATGCTTAAACTTGTGCTAAAACTCCATCTCAACTTGAAGAACTTAAAAACTGCTACTTTTGCTTGTTGAGGGTCTAATCACCCCCCCTCTAGACACCTCTTCTCGATCCTTTTAATTGGTATCAGAGCATTGGTCTTCATTGCTTTGGTTTAATCACCATTGGAGGAAGATGGATGAGTCTACAATTGGGAGTATTAGACGTAGAGTACCTATACTTGATGGAGAGTTCTATCATGCTTGGAAAAATGAGATGCTTGAGATTTTCAATGAATATAATTTGAACAAGTATATTACTTGCCCTTGTGCACCTCCTATTGATCCTTTGCATCCTACCCCCGATGAGTCTCTTGACATGATCTGCAGTCTTAGAACTGTTAATCTTATCATTAGAGGATTGCCTAGAAACTTGATTATATGCTTGCCTACACTTGAATGTGCTTACACTATATGGAGATACCTCGAGAAACGCTTTTCAAACTATTCCTTGAAAAATCTAGATGAGATTCTTCAAAAGTCCATTGCTTTAAATAAGATGAATTCTAGTGATCCTAAGTTTGGTGATTGTCTATTTGAGCTTCATGACCTCATGCATGCCAAAGGAGATGTTGGAATCATTAGTAACATCATCTCTCAAGTCATTAGATTTCATAAAGATGAACATTGTCTTGGTTATAAATCTAATGAATTACCTTCTCTAGGTAATGATCATTCATATGATGATGATGTTGAACATGGATATTATGACGAGGATGATGATAGTGACCTTGATCTTGATGAGTCTATGAGACACCTTGGTCTTATGGCTAACCTTCGTGGTTACACGGCTGGAGGAAAGGAATGGGTTCTTGATAGTGGATGTACCGATCACATGATCGGAGACAAGGATATGTTTTGTGAGCTTGCTGAAAACGATGGCCCTCGAAAGTATGTCACTTTTGGTGATAACTCAAAGGGTAAGGTGGTTGGCCTTGGTAAGGTGGCCATCTCACATGACAGCTCCATCCAAAATGTTATGCTCGTTGAATCTCTTGGCTACAATCTACTTTCCATATCTAGACTAGGCGATTTCGGTCTCAATGTTCTATTCACTGAAGTAGACTGCTAAGTGTTTCGAAGAGATAATCATAGTATGGTCTTTACCGGTATACGTAGAGGTGGTCTATACATTGTTGACTTCACTAAAAGAGCTTGACCTAGAACTTGCTTAATTGCTAAATCTTCCAAAGGTTGGTTGTGGCATAGAAGGTTAGGTCACGTGGGCATGCGAAATCTTGATAAGCTTATTAAAGGTGATCATATCCTTGGTGTTAAAGATGTTATATTTGACAAGGATAGACTTTGCAGTGCTTGTCAAGCAGGAAAACAAGTTGGAGGAAGTCATCCCGTAAAGAACATTATGACCACGAGAAGACCGCTTGAACTACTCCACATGGATCTTTTTGGTCCCAACGCCTACAAGAGTCTTGGTGGTAACTCGTTTGGTTTAGTCATTGTTGATGATTTTTCAAGATTTACATGGGTGTTCTTTCTTGATGATAAATCGCAGGTCCAAAAGATCTTCAAGAACTTCGCTAGGAAGGCCCAAAATCAATTTGAAGTAAAAATCAAGAATGTTCGCAGCGACAACGGAACGGAGTTCAAGAACGCCAATGTGGATACCTTTCTTGACGAAGAAGGGATTTCACATGAGTTCTCAGCTACGTACACACCTCAACAAAATGGAGTTGTTGAGAGGAAGAACCGGACACTCATTAAGATGGCGAGAACGATGCTTGATGAATACAAGACGCCAAAACACTTTTGGGCGGAAGCAGTTGAGACAACTTGTCATGCAACAAATCGACTATATCTTCACAAGCTTCTTGGCAAGACGGCATACGAGCTTCTCACCGGTAACAAACCCCAAGTTGGATACTTTCGAGTATTTGGCTCAAAGTGCTACATTCTTGATAAACATCGTCGTTCGAAAATTGCTCCTAAATCTCATGAAGGTTTCCTACTCGGTTATGGCTCAAACTCTCACACTTACCGTGTCTACAACAATTTCACCCGAAAGGTTGAAGAGACGGTAGATGTGAAGTTTGATGAATCTAACGGCTCGCAAGTAGAGCAATTGCCAATTGATGTAGGAGACAAAGACCCTTCGGAAGCGATTAAAGACTTGTCTATTGGCAAGATTCGCCCAACGGAGGTGAAGAAGAGTACCTCGTCCGTTCAAGTGGAAGCCTCAACTTCACACCAAGGTGAACCACAAGTTGACTTGGAGGCATCCACAAGTGGAACACGTCAAGATGAAGGAGACAAGGAAGTACAACAAGATGAACCTCATTGACCTCCTTCTCCACCTCCACAAGAGAACATCAACGCTAACAACAATGAAGATAGACAAGAGAAAGAACAAGACAATGAAGAGGATGTTCCACCTCAACCCAAACAAAAGCTCTCACGAGTTAGAGCAAGAGTCTCAAGAGATCATCCCGTCGAACAAATCTTCGATGATATTCAAACCGGGAGAATTACTCGCTCTAAGTCTCGCTTAGCTAACTTTTGTGAACATTACTCATTCATTTCTAACATTGAACCTATGAAGGTTGAAGAAGCTCTTGATGATCCGGATTGGGTGAATGCTATGCATGAAGAGCTACACAATTTCGAGAGGAATCAAGTATGTACGCTTGTTGAAAAGCCCGATGAAAAGCACAATGTCATTGGGACCAAATGGGTGTTTCGGAATAAGCAAGATGAAGATGGACAAGTTGTACGCAACAAGGCCCGTATCGTCGCCCAAGGTTACACTCAAGTCGAAGGTATGGACTATGGTGAGACATATGCCCCCGTTGCTAGACTTGAGTCCATACGCATCTTACTTGCTTATGCCAATCACCATGATATCACTCTATACCAAATGGACATTAAAAGTGCCTTTCTAAATGGAGAAATTGAGGAGGAAGTCTATGTTAAACAACCTCCCGGCTTTGTTAATCCCAAGAAACCTAATCATGTTTACAAACTTCACAAAGCACTTTATGGTCTCAAACAAGCTCCTAGAGCATGGTATAAATGCTTGACTAAGTTTCTTATTGAAAAAGGCTTTGAGATTGGAAAATTTGATTCTACACTTTTTACTAAAAGGGTTAATGGTGAATTATTTGTGTGCCAAATTTATGTGGATGATATCATATTTGGTTCGACTAACCCTCATTTTAGTGAAAAGTTTGGAAGGCTAATGTCGGAGAAGTTTGAGATGTCTATGATGAGTGAACTCAAATTCTTTCTTGGTTTGCAAATCAAGCAAACTAAGGAGGGTACCTTTGTTTCCCAAACAAAGTATACCAAGGACTTATTCAAGAAGTTCAATATGCAAGAGAGCAAAGGTATGAAAACACCCATGCCTACTAGTGGACATCTTAACTTGACTAAGGATGGAAAACCGGTTGACCAAAAGGTTTACCGCTCTATGATTGGTTCATTGTTATATCTATGTGCCTCCCGTCCCGATATTATGCTAAGTGTGTGCATGTGTGCACGATATCAAGCGGCCCCTAAAGAGTGTCATCTTAAGGCTGTGAAAAGGATAGTGAGATACTTAATCCATACACCAAATTTTGGCATTTGGTATCCTAAGAGGTCCTCTTTTGATCTTGTTGGCTACTCTGATTCGGACTATGCCGGTGACAAGGTTGATAGAAAGTCCACTTCAGGAACTTGTCAATTTCTTGGTAGATCTCTTGTGTATTGGTCCTCCAAGAAACAAAACTCGGTATCCTTATCCACCGCCGAAGCGGAATACATTGCCGCCGGATCATGTTGTGCTCAATTACTTTGGATGACCCAAACTCTTAAGGATTATGGGATACATGTGAAACATGTTCCGTTGCTATGTGATAATGAAAGTGCTATTAAGATTGCTCACAATCCCGTGCAACATTCTCGAACTAAGCATATTGAAGTTCGTCATCATTTCATTCGAGATCATGTTGCTAAAGGAGACATCAATCTTAAGCATGTTCGTATTGATAAGCAATTGGCGGATATATTCGCCAAACCGCTTGATGAGCAAGTATTTTGCCATTTGAGAGGTGAATTAAATATTATTGATGCCTCAAACTTGGAGTAGAAACTCCATTCGGATACATGCAAGGCATGAGCTTGTCTTTTGACTAATCCTTGATATTACTCTTATGGTGATATTACTCTTATGATGATGATCATATGTCTTGGATCTATATTTGTACCCTTGCATGTTATCTAACCCTTGTAGGTACTTGGATGAGCCCAAATCTACGAGATTGCAAGTCACTCACATCTTGAGCGATCTTTACATCACCAAGTTTCTACTATATGGTTGTTGAATACAAGGAAGCGTGGATTCACTCAACATATCCTTTGACAATTTCTATATATCAGATTTCATTTGGTACCAAGTTTCATGATTGTCATCTTGGATACACAAGTGCTCTTCCTTGCAAGACTAACCCATGTAGGAAGATGAACTCAAACTATAAGTGGTGCTCTCAACTCTTGATGAACTACATCAACCTCGAGCATCCAGCACAAGTTCGACTACATGATCAAGATCAACACCACCACTCAAGGTATGTTATTCCATCTTAGAGAAGCTTTACTCCAAGACATGGGTCAAAGCAACTCACCAAGATGTGAATACACCAAAAAGCTTAAACAAAAAATGGTAACCCCATTTTGAGCTTAAACGATGAGTATGACCTACGATCAAGTGTCATCACTTGACTCCTCAGTCAATATACTCTAACATAGGTGACTTTGTCGCCGACCCCTTCTAGATGAAGTTCTCTAGTGTTTCTTTGTTTTGCATATGTTTTTACTTGTTTGTTCCCCTTATCAAAAAAAAACTTCATCTAGATCCTTTTCCTTTGTATGTTTCTCTGTATTTTTCTGCATCTAATTCATTGTAAATTCTTCAGTTAATTCCTTCCAAATCCATGTGAGATTTCGATTGCCAAGTGAGCTGAGTTGACAAGACTTTTCCTCTGTGTTGAACTCAGCCTCACCGATTCATGACCATCGGCTAGACCGAACTACAATACCTTGTAGAAAGTTCATCGGTACAACCGACAAGGACTAACTCGGTCTGACCAATAGGCATCATCTATGATACCGCCAACTCGGTGTCACCGATGAAAATAGATTGGTGTTACTGATTTCACTACTGAGAAAACTTTTTGCCATTGCAAATGTCATTTTTTCTCCAGCTCCACTCAATGATTCTTATCCTCTACTCGCATCTTATACTACATGCTGCTTTGTAATGTGTTTCAAGGACCAAACCTATTTGACTCATGCTCCAGAAGGTCCCTTCTTGGAAATTGATGTCAAAGGGGGAGAGAGAGAGAGAACATCAAAGCTTATCACAAGGGAAAGCACATCTTAGCTTGCTTCTCCAGATGCTTATTAATAATAGAGGAGAGAAGTCACATGTCTTTAAGAGGGGAAAGACATGTTAATAAATGTGAGTTCGTATCTTTTCTTGCTCTTACTTTTTTTCTTGCTCTGATTTTCTCTTACCCTACCTTCTCCCATTATCCAATATCAAATTCAGGGGGAGAAAGAGTTCCTATCTAAGGGAAGAAAATCTTTGGAACTCATTGCATATCTTTAATTTTTGGGGACATGTCCATATCCAAATAGAGTACTAAGTACTTACTCTTTACATGTCATCCCAGTCTTGTAATCTTGTGGTCTCCTGAACTTGCTTCATTTAGAGTGTTCTTGTGTTATCTAACCTTGTTTTCTCAAGCTCATCTCTTCCGAAGCCAGCCCAAGACCACAAGGTAAGTATATGCATCACACTCATGTGCATGATGATCTCTTGCTGATGTACATATTGTTTGCAAGAAGGACTCATGAACATAAAGGTACACTTCCTATATACATCATTTGCTCTGATGCATATAGCCAATATACATGTAACTCATTGCTTGCTCTGACATGCTTATGCATTCACATGATCTTACATACTATCTTTACATGATTGCATACATGTAGGGGGAGCCTATGCATGTTACATGTCCTTCCAAAGCTTTACTTATTACTCTTCATATCCTTATCTAAAGCTTTGATGTATGTTGTCGTCAATTACCAAAAAGGGGGAGATTGAAAGCACAAGTGCTCCCTGGGTGATTTTGGTAATTAATGTCAACATATCTCTTGTTGGACTAATATCTTCATCTAGTATATTTCAGAAAGTTCAACAATGGCGTGGCATGAACAAGAGGATGTGTAACCCCTTCAAGATACTAAGGACAAAGATTGGCAAAATCTCAAGACTCTTCATTTCTATTTTAGTGATCCAAGATCACATTGAGTCCATAGGAAAAGCCAATACTATTAAAAGGGGATGAGGTGTTGCTTAATGGTCTACTTGCTCAAAATGCTTAGTGATATGCTCCAAAGCCCTCAACCTCTTTCTCATTTCCAAATATGTCCTAAACCTAAAGTCAAACTCGCCCCACCGATTTGATCTATCCGGCGCCACCGAGTTTCTTTGACATAGCCATTGCCAGAAACCCTAATCAATTCGGTCACACCGATCGGGATCTCGGTCTCACCGAGATGGCAATGCAAACTCTCTGTTTCCCTTCGTAACATTTTGGCCTTACCGAAATGAGCGATCGGTCCCACCGAGTTCGCAATGCAATCTCTCTGTTGCCTGTTGTAATTATTTCGGTCTCACCGAAATATGCAATCGGTCCCACCGAGTTTGCCTGACCAACTCTCTGTTTAACTCATTGCTGAAATCGGTCACACCGAGATGAGGTCTTGCCCTAACCCTAGCACATCGGTCCCACCGAGTTGATCATGTCGGTCCCACCGAGAATCCTAATGTTCATATTTTGAACTAAATCGGTCTCACCGAGTTCTTCTATTCGGTCTGACCGAGTTGGGTCAAATGTGTGTAAGGGTTGGATTTTGTGTGGAGGCTATATATACCCCTCCACCCTCTTCTCTATTCAAGAGAGAGCCATTAGAACGCGCCTACACTTCCACTACTCATTTTCTGAGAGAGAACCACCTACTCATGTGTTGAGATCAAGACATTCCAATCCAACCACAAGAATCTTGATCTCTAGCCTTCCCCAAGTTGCTTTCCACTCAAATCTTCTTTCCACCATAGCCAAATCTGTGAGAGAGAGTTGAGTGTTGGGGAGACTATCATTTGAAGCACAAGAGCAAGGAGTTCATCATCATCACACCATCTATTACCTTTTGGAGAGTGGTGTCTCCTAGATTGGTTAGATGTCACTTGGGAGCCTCCGACAAGATTGTGGAGTTGAACCAAGGAGTTTGTAAGGGCAAGGAGATCGCCTAATTCGTGAAGATCTACCCAAGTGAGGCAAGTCCTTCGTGGGCGATGGCCATGGTGGGATAGACAAGGTTGCTTCTTCGTGGAATCTTTGTGGGTGGGGCCCTCCGTGGACTCGCGCAGCCGTTACCCTTCGTGGGTTGAAGTCTCCACCAACATGGATGTACGATAGCACCACCTATCGGAACCATGCCAAAAATCTCCGTGTCTTCATTGCATTTGCACACTCCAATCCCATCCCTTTACTTTCTTGCAAATAGCATGCTTTACTCTTTCCGCTGCTCATACTCTTGTCATGCTTGCTTAAAATGTATTGTGAATGCTTAAACTTGTGCTAAAACTCCACCTCAACTTGAAGAACTTAAAAACTGCTACTTTTGCTTGTTGAGGGTCTAATCACCCCCCCCCCCCCTCTAGACACCTCTTCTTGATCCTTTCACACACTTAACCAATTTTTTGTGACCTCAGCAGAGAACGTCTCGGATTTTAATAGCCAGTTGTTTAGCCTGAAAACCGATGGCCTGGGAATGTTTATGGAAGGCAACATACAGAGGGGTACATGATCCGAGGTCGTGCGCGTGAGCGATCGTATTGTGCAATTCGGGAAATGGGTTGACCAGTCCAAGTTAACGAAAATGCGGTCGAGCTTGACCAAGATTGTATTACTCTGGTTGTTTGTCCAAGTGAAAAGGCGATCCAGCAAGGGGATTTCCTGAAGCGCCATTGAATTGATCGCATCTACAAACATAGCCTCCTCGGAGGAGTTGAAGTTTGACATAGATTTGTCGGAAAGTTTTAAAGTAAGGTTGAAGTCTCCAATAACAGACCAAGGGACACTGATGGTAGGGCAAATATTGGTTAGCTCATCTAAGAAACATTGTTTTTCGGCATGAGAGCAAGGTCCATAGACGTTTGTGACTGCGAAAGAGAGATCCGATAAATTGGACTCGAACCAGCATGAAATGGAGAAGGAGGCTCGCCGCACCTGAGTGCACTTGAAATCGTCAGCATTCCAAGCGATAAGTGAGCCACCAGATGCACTGGCAGAAGGAAGGAAATGAAAATCACGCACATTTGAAGGAAGAAAAGAATTCGCTTTGAACATGGAAATCTCCTCAAGCTTGGTTTCTTGGAGACAAATAATTGAAGCAGAAGAGTTTTGTAGAGCTGCCTTAACATCGGAACACTTAGGGGGGCGACCGAGGCCCCTAACATTCCAAGAGATGATTTTGAGGTCTCTATTCATGATAACCGGCAGTCGACGCATCGAGAGCCTCCTCTGAGACATCATATGCCGCAGCAAGCTGGACGACGTCTTTGCGCGTCAGCGGCTTGTCCACATCTCCTGCGTCAACAAGCTCCATAAGCTCCACCGCAGGCAGCGCCTTTCCCGTTGCCGGCTGGTGTTTTCCTTCCATCTTCATCTTCTTGCGCAAGGAGGCCTTCTCTAGCATGGTGAGGTATCTCGGTTCTTCAGAATCCTGTAGACGGGAGCTGCGCCTAGCCGAGGCAATCAGAGAAGGACGAACGACGACGATGTCCCCAACAGGACCGACGATAGGGGTTACCGGGATGGTGACAACGGCGATCTCATGCTGTCCAGTGGAAGGGGAAGTCATAGCCGCAGAAAAAGCTACGGTCTCAGCCCCATTGAGCAGAGGTAAGGCAGTCACAATATTGTGCACTGTCAGGCTCCTACTAGGGAAAGAGAGCCTCTGACGAGAAACGATCTGAACCATTGACCTGACTGACGAAACTGACGAAGTGTAAAGTGTTAACCGAAGAGGAGTGTAGAGAACCTAGCGTGCACCCTGAGTTATCATGTGGTTCTCATCTGCTCACGTCTTGCATCAGTGGAAAGGGTTTTGTGCGAACACCCACTTGCCAAAGGAATAATTGCATGGTAAGAGCAGTTTAGGTCAGCATCGTTGTTCTTCTTTTATCTCAGAATATGAACCAAATTCGCTAAAACTGACGCTGCATGTTATCGATGAAAGCCTTGCATCCTGAACAGAGGAAATCCAGAGGAACCATTTTCAGCACATAAGAGGTTTGTTTGTAGCAGCATCTTCAACATGCGCGCGCTAAGTTTTTTTTAGATGAACAGGGAGCCCTCTCCCTGGTTCCATTAGCTCAGAATGAAACCATTGAATACAGCCCCATGCTACTTCTTGAGCTTGCGTTGGTTTTTCCCTTGAAGAGGAAAGGGTGATGCAGCAAAGTAGAGATAAGTATTTGTTGGGAAACGTAGCATGCAATTTCAAAAAAAAATCCTACGCTCACGCAAGATCTTTCTAGGAGATGCATAGCAGCGAGAGGGGGAGAGTGTGTCCACGTACCCTCGTAGACCGAAAGCGGAAGCATTAGGTTAACGCGGTTGATGTAGTCGAACATCTTCACGATCCAAGCACCGAACGTACGGCACCTCCGTGTTCAGCACACGTTCTGCTCGATGACGACCCTCGAACTCTTGATCCAGCAGAGGGTCGAGGGAGAGTTCCGTCAGCACGACGGTGTGGCGACGGTGTTGGTGATGTGATCCGTGCAGGGCTTCGCCTAAGCACTACGACGCTATGACCAGAGGAGTGAACTGTGGAGGGGGGCACCGCACACGGCTAAGAGAATAACTGATGTATTCTAGGGTGCCCCCCTGCCCCCGTATATAAAGGAGGGGAGGAGGAGGCTGGCCACCAAGGGGGGCGCGCCATGGGGGGAGTCCTACTAGGACTCCCAGTCCTAGTAGGATTCCCCCTTCCTTTTCCGGAGTGGGAAAGGGGAAAGGGAGAGAGAAGAGGAGAAGGAAAGGAGGGCATGCCCCCTCCCCTAGTCCAATTCGGACTCCCCATGGGAGGGGGCGCAGCCACCCCTTGTGGGCTGTCTCCCCTCTTCCCTATGGCCCATGAGGCCCATTAACTCTCCCGGGGGGTTCCGGTAACCTCCCGGTACTCCAAAAAATACCCGAAACGATCCGGAACTATTCCGGTATCCGAATATAACCTTACAATATATCAATCTTTACCTCTCAATCATTTCGAGACTCCTCGTCATGTCCGTGATCTCATCCGGGACTCCGAACAATCTTCGGTCACCAAAACACATAACTCATAATACAAATCGTGATCGAACGTTAAGCGTGCGGACCCTACGGGTTCGAGAACTATGTAGACATGACCGAGACACATCTCCGATCAATAACCAACAACGGAACCTGGATGCTCATATTGGTTCCTACATATTCTACGAAGATCTTTATCAGTCAAACCGTAATGACAACATACGTTATTCCCTTTGTCATCGGTATGTTACTTGCCCGAGATTCGATCGTCGGTATCTTCATACCTAGTTCAATCTCGTTACCGGCAAGTCTCTTTACTTGTTCCATAATGCATCATCCCGTAACTAACTCATTAGTCACATTGCGTGCAAGGCTTATAGTGAAGTACATTACTGAGAAGGCCCAGAGATACCTCTCCGATACACGGAGTGACAAATCCTAATCTTGATCTATGCCAACCCAACAAACACCTTCGGAGACACCTGTAGAGCATCTTTATAATCACCCAGTTACGTTGTGACGTTTGATAGCACACAAGGTGTTCCTCCAGTATTCGGGAGTTGCATAATCTCATAGTCAGAGGAATATGTATAAGTCATGAAGAAAGCAATAGCAATAAAACTTAACGATCAATATGCTAAGCTAACGGATGGGTCTTGTCCATCACATCATTCTCTAATGATGTTATCCTGTTCATCAAATGACAACACATGTCTATGGTTAGGAAACATAACCATCTTTGATAAACAAGCTAGTCAAGTAGAGGCATACTAGGGACACTCTGTTTGTCTATGTATTCACACATGTACTAAGTTTCCGGTTAATACAATTCTAGCATGAATAATAAACATTTATCATGATATAAGGAAATATAAATAAAAACTTTATTATTGCCTCTAGGGAATATTTCCTTCAGTCTCCCACTTGCACTAGAGTCAATAATCTAGATTACATAGTAATGATTCTAACACCCATGGAGTCTTGGTGCTGATCATGTTTTGCTCGTGGAAGAGGCTTAGTCAACGGGTCTGCAACATTCAGATCCGTATGTATTTTGCAAATCTCTATGTCTCCCTCCTTGACTTGATCGCGGATGGAGTTGAAGCGTCTCTTGATGTGTTTGGTTCTTTTGTGAAATCTGGATTCCTTCGCTAAGGCAATTGCTCCAGTATTGTCACAAAAGATTTTCATTGGACCCGATGCACTAAGTATTACACCTAGATTGGATATGAACTCCTTCATCCAGACTCCTTCATTTGCTGCTTCCGAAGCAGCTATGTACTCCGCTTCACACGTAGATCCCGCCACGACGCTCTGCTTGGAACTGCACCAACTGACAGCTCCACCATTCAATATAAATACGTATCCGGTTTGCGACTTAGAGTCATCCGGATCAGTGTCAAAGCTTGCATCGATGTAACCATTTATGACAAGCTCTTTGTCACCTCCATAAACGAGAAACATATCCTTAGTCCTTTTCAGGTATTTTAGGATGTTCTTGACCACTGTCCAGTGATCCACTCCTGGATTACTTTGGTACCTCCCTGCTAAACTTATAGCAAGGCACACATCAGGTCTGGTACACAGCATAGCATACATGATAGAACCTATGGCTGAGGCATAGGGAATGACTTTCATTTTCTCTGTATCTTCTGCAGTGGTCGGGCATTGAGTCTTACTCAACTTCACACCTTGCAACACAGGCAAGAACCCTTTCTTTGACTGGTCCATTTTGAACTTCTTCAAAACTTTATCAAGGTATGTGCTTTGTGAAAGTCCAATTAAGCGTCTTGATCTATCTCTATAGATCTTGATGCCTAATATATAAGCAGCTTTACCGAGGTCTTTCATTGAAAAATTCTTATTCAAGTATCCTTTTATGCTATCCAGAAATTCCGTATCATTTCCAATCAACAATATGTCATCCACATATAATATCAGAAATGCTATAGAGCTCCCACTCACTTTCTTGTAAATATAGGCTTCTCCAAAAGTCTGTATAAAACCATATGCTTTGATCACACTATCAAAGCGAATATTCTAACTCCGAGAGGCTTGCACCAGTCCATAAATGGATCGCTGGAGCTTGCACACTTTGTTAGCACCCTTAGGATCGACAAAACCTTCTGGTTGCATCATATACAACTCTTCTTTAAGAAATCCATTAAGGAATGCAGTTTTGACATCCATTTGCCAGATTTCATAATCAAAAAATGCGGCAATCGCTAACATGATTCGGACAGACTTAAGCATCGCTACGGGTGAGAAGGTCTCATCGTAGTCAACTCCTTGAACTTGTCGAAAACCTTTCGCAACAAGTCGAGCTTTGTAGACAGTAACATTACCGTCAGCGTCAGTCTTCTTCTTGAAGATCCATTTATTCTCTATGGCTTGCCGATCATCGGGCAAGTTAACCAAAGTCCACACTTTGTTCTCATACATGGATCCCATCTCAGATTTCATGGCCTCAAGCCATTTTGCGGAATCTAGGCTCATCATCACTTCCTCATAGTTCGTAGGTTCGTCATGGTCTAATAACATGACTTCCAGAACAAGATTACCGTACCACTCTGGTGCGGAACGTACTCTGGTTGACCTACGAGGTTCGGTAGTAACTTGATCCAAAGTTTCATGATCATCATCATTAACTTCCTCACTAATTGGTGTAGGCATCACTGGAACTGATTTCTGTGATGAACTACTTTTCAATTCAGGAGAAGGTACAATTACCTCATCAAGTTCTACTTTCCTCCCACTCACTTCTTTCGAGAGAAACTCCTTCTCTAGAAAGGATCCATTCTTAGCAACAAAGATCTTGCCTTCGGATCTGTGATAGAAGGTGTACCCAACAGTTTCTTTTGGGTATCCTATGAAGACGCACTTCTCCGATTTGGGTTCAAGCTTATTAGGCTGAAGCTTTTTCACATAAGCATCGCAACCCTAAACTTTAAGGAACGACATCTTAGGTTTCTTGCCAAACCACAGTTCATACGGTGTCGTCTCAACGGATTTAGATGGTGCCCTATTTAACGTGAATGCAGCTGTCTCTAATGCATAACCCCAAAACGATAGTGGTAAATCGGTAAGAGACATCATAGATCGCACCATATCTAATAAAGTACGGTTACAATGTTTGGACACACCATTACGCTGTGGTGTTTCAGGTGGCGTGAGTTGTGAAACTATTCCACATTGTTTTAAATGAAGACCAAACTCGTAACTCAAATATTCGCCTCCGCGATCAGATCGTAGAAACTTTATTTTCTTGTTACGATGATTTTCCACTTCACTCTGAAATTCTTTGAACTTTTCAAATGTTTCAGACTTATGTTTCATTAAGGAGATATACCCATATATATTCAAATTATCTGTGAAGGTCAGAAAATAACGATACCCGCCGCGAGCCTCAACACTCATCGGACCGCATACATCGGTATGTATTATTTCCAATAAGTCATTTGCTCGCTCCATTGTTCCGGAGAACGGAGTTTTAGTCATCTTGCCCATGAGGCATGGTTCGCAAGTATCAAATGATTCATAATCAAGTGATTCCAAAAGTCCATCTGCATGGAGTTTCTTCATGCGCTTTACACCAATATGACCTAAACGGCAGTGCCACAAATATGTTGCACTGTCATTATCAACTTTGCATCTTTTGGCATCAATATTATGAATATGTGTATCACCACGATCGAGATTCAACAAAAATAGACCACTCTTCAAGGGTGCATGACCATAAAAGATATTACTCATATAAATAGAACAACCATTATTCTCTGATTTAAATGAATAACCGTCTCGCATTAAACAAGATCCAGATATAATGTTCATGCTCAACGCTGGCACCAAATAACAATTATTCAGGTCTAAAACTAATCCCGAAGGTAGATGTAGAGGTAGCGTGCCGACGGCGATCACATCGACCTTGGAACCATTCCCGACGCGCATCGTTTCCTCGTCCTTAGCCAATCTTCGTTTAATCCGTAGTCCCTGTTTCGAGTTACAAATATGCGCAACCGAACCGGTATCAAATACCCAGGCACTACTACGAGCATTAGTAAGGCACACATCAATAACATGTATATCAAATATACCTTTGTTCACTTTGCCATCCTTCTTATCCGCCAAATACTTGGGGCAGTTTCGCTTCCAGTGACCAGTCCCTTTGCAGTAGAAGCACTCAGTTTCAGGCTTGGCTCCAGACTTGGGCTTCTTCCCGGGAGTGGCAACTTGCTTGCCATTCTTCTTGAAGTTCCCCTTCTTTCCCTTGCCCTTTTTCTTGAAACTAGTGGTCGTGTTAACCATCAACACTTGATGCTCCTTCTTGATTTCTACCTCCGCAGCTTTGAGCATAGTGAAGAGCTCGGGAATAGTCTTCTCCATCCCTTTCATATTATAGTTCATCACGAAGCCTTTATAGCTTGGTGGCAGTGATTGAAGAACTCTATCAATAACACTATCATCCGGGAGATTAACTCCTAGCTGAGTCAAGTGGTTATGGTACCCAGACATTCTGAGTATGTGTTCACTGACAGAACTGCTCTCCTCCATCTTGCAGCTATAGAACTTGTTGGAGACTTCATATCTCTCAACTCAGGCATTTGCTTGAAATATCAACTTCAACTCCTAGAACATCTCATATGCTCCATGATGTTCAAAACGTCTTTGAAGTCCCGATTCTAAGCCGTAAAGCATGGCACACTGAACTATCGAGTAGTCATCAGATCGAGCTTGCCAGACGTTCATAACGTCAGCATCTGCTCCTGCAGTAGGCCTTTCACCCAGCGGTGCATCAAGGACATAATTCTTCTGTGCAGCAATGAGGATAATCCTCAAGTTACGGACCCAGTCCGTGTAATTGCCACCATCATCTTTCAACTTAGCTTTCTCTAGGAACGCATTAAAATTCAAGGGAACAGTAGCACGGGTCATTGATCTACAACATAGATATGCAAAAACTATCAGGACTAAGTTCATGATAAATTAAGTTCAATTAATCATATTACTTAAGAACTCCCACTTAGATAGACATCCCTCTAGTCATCTAAATGATCACGTGATCCATATCAACTAAACCATGTCCGATCATCACGTGAGATGGAGTAGTTTTCAATGGTGAACATCTCTATGTTGATCATATCTACTATATGATTCATGTTCGACCTTTTGGTCTCAGTGTTCCGAGGCCATATCTGCATATGCTAGGCTCGTCAAGTTTAACCTGAGTATTCCGCACATGCAAAACTGTCTTGCACCTGTTGTATGTGAACGTAGATCTTATCACACCCGATCATCACGTGGTGTCTCGGCACGATGAACTATCGCAACGGTGCATACTCAGGGAGAACACTTATACCTTCAAATTTAGTGAGGGATCATCTTATAATGCTACCGCCGTACTAAGCAAAATAAGATGCATAAAAGATAAACATCACATGCAATCAAAATATGTGACATGATATGGCCATCATCATCTTGTGCCTTTGATCTCCATCTCCAAAGCATCGTTATGATTTCCATCGTCACCGGCTTGACACCTTGATCTCCATCGTAGCGTCGTTGTCGTCTCGCCAACTATTGCTTCTACAACTATCGCTAACGCATAGTGATAAAGTAAAGCAATTACATGATGATTGCATTTCATACAATAAAGCGACAACCATAAGGCTCCTGCCAGTTGCCGATAACTTTTACAAAACATGATCATCTCATACAATAACGTGTATCACATCATGTCTTGACCATATCACATCACAACATGCCCTGCAAAAACAAGTTAGACGTCCTCTACTTTGTTGTTTGCAAGTTTTACGTGGCTGCCACGGGCTTCTAGTAAGAACCGTTCTTACCTACGCATCAAAACCACAACGATTTTTCGTCAAGTGTGCTGTTTTAACCTTCAACAAGGACCGGCCGTAGTCAAACTCGATTCAACTAAAGTTGGAGAAACAGACACCCGCCAGCCACCTGTGTGCAAAGCACGTCGGTAGAACCAGTCTCATGAATGCGGTCATGTAATATCGGTCCGGGCCGCTTCATCCAACAATACCGCCGAATCAAAATAAGACGTTGGTGGTAAGCAGTATGACTATTATCGCCCACAACTCTTTGTGTTCTACTCATGCATATCATCTACGCATAGACCCTGCTCGGATGCCACTGTTGGGAAACGTAGCATGCAATTTCAAAAAAATTCCTACGCTCACGCAAGATCTTTCTAGGAGATGCATAGCAACGAGAGGGGGAGAGTGTGTCCACGTACCCTCGTAGACCGAAAGCGGAAGCGGTAGGTTAACGCGGTTGATGTAGTCGAATGTCTTCACGATCCAACCGATCCAAGCACCGAACGTATGCCACCTCCGTGTTCAGCACACGTTCAGCTCGATGACGTCCCTCGAACTCTTGATCCAGCAGAGGGTCGAGGAAGAGTTCCGTCAGCACGACGGCGTGGCGACGGTGTTGGTGATGTGATCCGTGCAGGGCTTCGCCTAAGCACTACGACGCTATGACCGGAGGAGTAAACTGTGGAGGGGGGCACCGCACACGGCTAAGAGAATAACTGATGTATTATAGGGTGCCCCCCTGCCCACGTATATAAAGGAGGGGAGGAGGAGGCCGGCCACCAAGGGGGGCGCGCCATGGGGGGGAGTCCTACTAGGACTCCCAGTCCTAGTAGGATTCCCCCTTCCTTTTCCGGAGTGGGAAAGGGGGAAAGGGAGAGAGAAGAGGAGAAGGAAAGGGGGGCACGCCCCCTCCCCTAGTCCGATTCGGACTCCCCATGGGAGGGGGCGCAGCCACCCCTTGTGGGCTGTCTCCCCTCTTCCCTATGGCCCATGAGGCCCATTAACTCTCCCAGGGGGTTCCGGTAACCTCCCGGTACTCCGAAAAATACCCGAAACGATCCGGAACTATTCCTGTATCCGAATATAACTTTCCAATATATCAATCTTTACCTCTCGATCATTTCGAGACTCCTAGTCATGTTCGTGATCTCATCCGGGACTCCGAACAATATTCGGTCACCAAAACACATAACTCATAATACAAATCGTCATCAAACATTAAGCGTGCGGACCCTACGGGTTCGAGAACTATGTAGACATGGCCGAGACACATCTCCGATCAATAACCAATAGCGGAACCTGGATGCTCATATTGGTTCCTACATACTCTACGAAGATCTTTATTGGTCAAACCGTAATGACAACATACGTTATTCCCTTTGTCATCGGTATGTTACTTTCCCGAGATTCGATCGTCGGTATCTTCATACCTAGTTCAATCTCGTTACCGGCAAGTCTCTTTACTCGTTCCGTAATGCATCATCCTGTAACTAACTCATTAGTCACATTGCTTGCAAGGCTTATAGTGATGTACATTACCGAGAGGGCCCAGAGATACCTCTCCGATACACGGAGTGACAAATCCTAATCTTGATCTATGCCAACCCAACAAACACCTTCGGAGACACCTGTAGAGCATCTTTATAATCACCCAGTTACGTTGTGACGTTTGATAGCACACAAGGTGTTCCTCCAGTATTCGGGAGTTGCATAATCTCATAGTCAGAGGAATATGTATAAGTCATGAAGAAAGCAATAGCAAAAAAACTTAACGATCAATATGCTAAGCTAACGGATGGGTCTTGTCCATCACATCATTCTCTAATGATGTGATCCTGTTCATCAAATGACAACACATGTCTATGGTTAGGAAACATAACCATCTTTGATAAACAAGCTAGTCAAGTAGAGGCATACTAGGGACACTCTGTTTGTCTATGTATTCACACATGTACTAAGTTTCCGGTTAATACAATTCTAGCATGAATAATAAACATTTATCATGATATAAGGAAATATAAATAACAACTTTATTATTGCCTCTAGGGCATATTTCCTTCAATATTTCCCTCAGCTTGAGAACCAAGGTATCAATCCAGTAGGAGACAACGCACAAATCACCGAATACCTGCACAAACAATCAAACAAGTTGCACCCAACGCGATAAAGGGGTTGTCAATCCCTTCACGGTTATTTGCAAAAGTGAGATCTGATAGAGATAGATAAACGATAAAGTAAATATTTTTGGTATTTTTGTTTTATAGATCGGAAAGTAAAAGATTGCAAAATAGTAGATCGGAAACTTGTATGATGAAAAGTAGAAGATTATATGATGGAAAATAGACCCGGGGGCCATAGGTTTCACTAGAGGATTCTCTCAAGATAGAAAATAATACGGTGGGTGAACAAATTACTGTCGAGCAATTGATAGAAAAACGCAAAGTTATGACAATATCTAAGGCAATGATCATGAATATAGGCATCACGTCCATGTCAAGTAGATCGAAACGATTCTGCATCTACTACTATTACTCCACACATCGACCGCTATCCAGCATGCATCTAGAGTATTAAGTTCATAAAGAACGGAGTAATGCATTAAGTAAGATGACATGATGTAGAGGAATTAACTCAAGCAATATGATGAAAACCCCATCTTTTTATCCTCGATGGCAACAATACAATACGTGCCTTGCTGCCCCTACTGTCACTGGGAAAGGACACCGCAAGATTGAACCCAAAGCTAAGCACTTCTCCCATTGCAAGAAAAACCAATCTAGTTGGCCAAACCAAACCGATAGTTCGAAGAGAATTACAAAGATATCAAATCATGCATATAAGAATTCAGAGAAGATTCAAATAATATTCATAGATAAGCTGATCATAAATCTATAATTCATCAGATCTCGGCAAACACACCGCAAAAAAGTATTACATCGAATAGATCTCCAAGAACATCGAGAAGAACATGGTATTGAGAATCAAAGAGAGAGAAGAAGCCATCTAGCTACTAGCTATGGACCCGTAGGTCTGTGGTAAACTACTCACGCTTCATCGAAAGGGCAATGGTGTTGATGTAGAAGCCCTCCGTGATCGAATCACCCTCCGACAGGGTGCCGGAAAAGGTCCCTAGATGGGATCTCACGGGTAGAGAAGGTTGCGGCGGTGGAAAAGTCTTTTCGTGGATGCCTCTGTTGGTTTGGGATATATGAATATATATAGGCGAAAGAATTAGGTCAGGAAATGCACAAGGGGCCCACAAGGGTGGGGGGCGCGCCCTCCGTCCTTGTGGCCGCCTCGTGGCTCCTCCGACTTCATCTCCAAGTCTCCTGGTTTCCTTCTGGTCCAAGAAAAATCATCGCGAAAGTTTTATTCCGTTTGGACTCCGTTTGATATTCCTTTTCTGCGAAACTTAAAAACAAGGAAAAAACTGAAACTGGCACTGGGCTCTAGGTTAATAGATTAGTCCCAAAAATAATATTAAATATCATATTAATGCATATAAAACATCCAGAACAGATAATATAATATCATGGAATAATAAAAAATTATAGATACGTTGGAGACGTATCAAGCATCCCCAAGCTTAATTCATGCTCGTCCTCGAGTAGGTAAATGATAAAAACAGAATTTTTGATATGGAATGCTACCTAACATATTTATCCATGTAATTTTCTTTATTGTGGCATGAACGTTCAGACCCGTAAGATTCAAAACAAAAGTTTAATATTGACATAAAACAATAATACTTCAAGCATACTAACAAGGCAATTATGTCTTCTCAAAATAACATGACCAAAGAAAGCTTATCCCTATAAAATCATATAGTCTGGCTATGCTCCATCTTCATCACACAAAATATTCAAATCATGCACAACCCCGATGACAAGCCAAGCAATTGTTTCATACTTTTGATGTTCTCAAACTTTTTCAACTTTCACGCAATACATGAGCGTGAGCCATGGACATAGCACTATGGGTGGAATAGAAGGTGGTTGTGGAGAAGACAAAAAGAGGGAGATAGTCTCACATCAACTAGGCTATCAACGGGCTATGGAGATTGAACTAGGCTATCAATTGCTGCATACTGATGGAACTTGGAATACAACACTCCTATATCAATATTTCCACCAAGTTGATATTGAGGAGATTGTGAAAATCAAACCATCACAGAGATTGGAGTCAGACTTCGTGGCTTGGTTCCCGGACAAAAAAGGTCACTTCTTTGTAAAGAGCGCGTACTCCCTTGGCTTACAGGAGAAAATGAATGCAAGTGACCTTGGTTCTTCCAGCGTACGTCCGGATGGCCAACGATCTGCGTGGGACTTAATCTGGAGGAATCAAGCGCCACCTAAGGTGCGCATTTTTGCGTGGAAAGCTGCACATGAAGTTCTGGCGACCGAAGCGACTAAAAAATCTAAGCACATGCAGAATGACCAAGAGTGCACCATATGTGGGCATGCTATGGAGGACGCACATCACGCCCTTGTTCGTTGCCCCCATGCTGCCGGCTTATGGAATGCTATGAGAGAGATCTGGGACATTCCAGGTGAGGAAGCTTTGCAAGATACAAAGCCGGAGCGGATATTCAGACTCCTGGAAAAGCTGAACGAGACCCAGCGAATGATGGTATTAATGATTCTCTGGCGAGCTTGGTATGCAAGAAACGAAGTTACATATGAGAAGCCGGCGGTTCCAATCGAGGCCTCTCGTCATTTCCTTGCCAGCTATGTCACATCCCTCTTGTCTCTACAACAGTATCCAGATGCAGACCCCGTCAAAGGTAAGCAGGTGGTGGACTACTTTGGCGAGCCTGTGCGGAAGTACAACCCCATACCACATGTGCAACGGTGGACACCACCGGTGGTTGGCTGTGCAAAACTCAATGTCGACGGATCCTTCCAACCAACGGATGGTACTGCAGGAGCGGGGATGATCCTTGACCACTTGGGGGCTGTAATGCTTGCTGCAATTAGAGGGCTTGGAAACTGCGCAGATGCATTGGAAGCTGAACTAGCGGCGATCCATGAAGGAATTACACTGGCTCTCAACTGGACCAATTCGGATATCCTAGTTGAGACGGACAACGCGGATGCAATACAGCTAATCTCGGATGCCAGGAAGGACCATTCAGCAAACACCCACAGAGTTATGGAGACCAGAGCAATTCTGCCTCAAGAAAGGAGGATTCAAATAATCAAGATCAAGCGTGAAATAAATGTAGCTAGTCATACTCTCGCTCAAATGGGACGCACACAACAGCGGACTGCCTGCTGGTTGCGTTCCCCCCCCCCCCCCCCCCCCCCCCCCTGAGCATTGTTGCCGCTGATTGTAAGCACATCACCTAACTAATGGAATCCTCTCTCCCGCAAAAAAAAACCCATAACACTATAAGTAGTGTCTTAAGTGCTAAATAGAATATGGCATAACTCCAGTTTGTTTCCTACCAAAAGTTTTTTTTTTTATAGGAACTCCGAGAATTGCATTAAGATTTTTTGGACTTGCCATTCTCTGTACCAAAAGATTTTTTAGTGAATCCTGTCTTTTTTTAGGTGAAACTAAGGATTTATTCAACGTTTAAGACAAAAGGGATACAAGCAATGTCTGGTGGGATCCCTAGCCACAAATGGCGACCAATAGGGAGCGACGAAGCTGCCTTAGCTAAGGCGTGAGCTTCAAAGTTTGCCTCCCTATTTTCAAAATGGAAACTAACTTTTACAAAATCTGTAGCTCTATCTCTAATCTCATTCAAAACTAAAGCAAAAGAAGAAGAAGAAACAGCTCCGTTGATGTCTGATACAACTTGCATGCAGTCCGATGCTATTACCGCATGTGACAGGTTGAGATCTTGAGCAAGTGCAAGTGCCTCATTGCAAGCTTGAGCTTCTAAACTTGGAGCGTCCACTATACTGTCGAAAACCACAGCCGAGGACCCAATGTAAAATCCATCTTTGTCCCTGGAAACAGCTGCCGAAGCACCCATTCTTCCATTGCGGGACAGAGCCCCATCAACATTAATTTTTGCCGCATCTTCCCCAGGGGGATCCATCGCTGCACTCTAGCTTGTGCGGGCTGCGTGCGTGCACTAGAGGCTCGCACAACAGCAATCTCCAAGTCTTGCAAATACCGATTCACAAAGCACATTGTGGACAGCGGGCTCTGGAATTCATCGTCATGTATTGCTCTTCTCCGAGCCCACCAAATCGCCCACATGGTTATAAGCACCCTCGCGATGTCCTGCTGATTCAAAGTTTCAAAAAGCCAAAACAGCCATAGCCTTGCATCGTCGCTTCTGTTGGAGAGCAAATGTTCAAGTACCTCTTCGTTGCCCAAAGCCCATACGCAGCACGCCATGCGACATTCAAACAGCGAATGCCGCCAGGAATCGACCTCTGCATTACATAAATCACACGCCGGCGTCGTTGCCATATTTCCCTCATGTCGAATTGATCCCGTTGGCAGTGACATTTGTGCCAATCTCCAAACGAAAATCCTTATCTTGGACGGAATTTTTACCTTCCAAAGTTGAGACCAAGACTTACTAACAGATTCATGATTTGAATGGCTCGGTCTGTGCTCAAGCCAGTCTTCACGTTGATGCTTTATACCAATGATCATCTTGTAGGCTGATCTTACTGAAAACACACCCCTTCTATCATAGTGCCACGCCCAGAAGTCAGGCTGCACCCGTGTGCTTAGCAGAATATTCATTATGACGTCCACATCCGGACAGATAAAATGCTCCATCTGCACTTGCTTGTTCCATGTTCTGGTAACTGGGTCAATAAGCTCTGAAACGTACTGCGGAGGGTTAGCTGAAATAGGGCAAATTGGTCTCAGCTTGTAATCACGTGGCAGCCAGTTATCTAGCCAAATGTGTGTATCTGATCCCGAACCGATTCTCTTGATCAGCCCCAAAGCAAGGAGGTCTCTCCCTTCCAGCAATGAGCGCCAAACTTGGGAGGGGTGGTCTCCCAGCACTGCATCTAGAATATTACCCTGCGGATAGTACCTCGCCCGCAACACCCGTGCACTCAAGGACTCCGGGTCTTGCAAAAGACGCCAAATTTGTCGTGGCAGTAACGCCAGGTTGAAAAGTTCGATGTCGCGGAAACCCATTCCACCCATATTTTTAGGTTTGCACATCGTCTTCCATGACACCCAAGCATGTTTCCTCTGACCCTGTTTGCTACCCCACCAAAATTTCCTCAAAAGGCCATTTATATGATCACTCAGACCTCGTGGTAATTTAAAGCATGACATGGAATAAGTTGGGATAGATTGTGCAACTGCTTTTATAAGAACTTCTTTTCCCCCAACCGACAAACACTTTTCCATCCATCCTTGTACATGCTTCCAAATTCTGTCCTTTAAATATCTAAAGCATCCGTCCTTGCTCTTGCCCACATCGCTGGGAAGCCACAAGTACTTCTCCGTTAAGGACTCATTCTGCACGTCCATAACATTTTTTATCTCATTCCGTGTTGTCTCTAGAACTCCCTTGCTGAAATAAATCGACGATTTGTCAGTATTAATGCGCTGACCTGAAGCATCACAGTATATCCTCAAAAGGTCCCGGACATGTGCTGCATTTTCAGTGGTTGCTTCGAAAAACAAAAGGCTGTCGTCAGCAAAGAGAAGGTGATTGATCGCTGGTGCTGTATTTGCCACTGCCAATCCACGGACTCCAACACCTTGAGCCTTTAACAAGCATGAGAGACCTTCGGCTGCCAACAAAAACAGATATGGGGAGATAGGGTCAACTTGTCGCAACCCCCGTGTTGGCCTGAAATCATCTAGACTGTCACCATTAAAAAGTACTGAAAATGAGACTAACGACACGCACCTCATTACCATCTCAGTAAACCGTGGACTGATGCCAAGTTTAAGCATAACTGCCTTTAGATATGACCACTCGAGCCTATCATATGCCTTCATCATATCAAGCTTTAGTGCAACAAAACGATTGCTTTTAATCCTCCTTGTTTTCATGTAATGCAGGCACTCATAAGCCATTATAAAATTATCCGTGATGAGACATCCAGGGACAAAAGCCGACAGCTCTTCAGAAATTACATCGGGAAGAATGATTTTCAACCTGTTTGCTAAGACCTTTGATGCAATCTTGTAGATCACGTTGCAAAGGCTTATGGGCTGAAATTGTCCTATATTTTTTTGACTGCCGATCTTGGGAATCAACACGATGAACGTCTGATTGATATCCTCCGGCGAGTCCTCTCCGTTAAGCAATCTAATAATCATACCTGTTACCTCTTCACCACAAAGCTTCCAGTGTCGCTGAAAAAAATGCGCAGGGAAACCATCAGGACCGGGTGCTTTGGTTGGGAACATCTGAAAAAGTGCCTCTTTGACTTCATCTTTAGTGTAAGGCGCATTAAGTCTAGCGTTCATGCCCCCATCAACTCAGCGGGTATGTGTGATAACACTTCCTCAATACCTATACATCCCTCTGACATGTACAGGTTTGCATAAAACTCGTTAACCATATCAGCCATCTCACCTAGATCAGAAGTGACCGTTCCATCCTGTTTCTGCAGCTGAGTAATGGTGTTCTTGGCTCTCCTAGCACTGGCTTTCTTCTGAAAGTACTGCGTATTACTATCGCCAGCAGAAAGCCATTTTATACGGGATCGCTGCCGCATCATAATCTCCTCACGAAATGACATCTCCACTATTTTATCCTGTACCCTTTTTTCCTTTTCGCCCGGTCCAACTCTTGCAGGATCTGCTCTCAGGGTTGCAAGTTGCTGGCGTAGGCTTCTTAATTCTTGCCGGACCGACCCAAAGGTCGTGCGACTCCAATGCTTCAGTGATGACCCAACAGTGGCTAGCTTAGCCGATAATTGTGCTACTGTGGTCGCTGGTTGATTCTGATTCCAAACCTGCTGCATTGTAGCGCCAAAAGTGTTGTCAGTTTCCCACATACACTCATACCTGAACGGTCTTTTCAGTGCGACTCTCAGATTATTTGCCTCCAGCTCGTTAATCAACAATATGGGACTATGGTCAGATTTCGCCGCCGTTAGATGTTCGACAGAAGCGAACGGAAACATAGCTGACCAGCTAGCACTTGCAAGGGCACAATCAAGGCGCACCCGACAGTATTCTCCTCCTGCAATCCTCTTCTCAAAAGTCCAGTCTAGACCCTTGTAGCCAAGATCTGCTATCTCACACACATCGACCGCTTCTCTGAAGCCTTCTATTTGCGCGCTATCCCGCTCGTTCGGACCCATTTGCTCCTCTGGCCGAAGTATTTCATTAAAATCACCCATGCAAACCCACGGCATCGAATATTCGCCGCGTAGGAATTTCATTGTGTCCCATGTTTTGTACCTCATGCTCCTCTCCGTTGCACCATAGAAGCACGACAAGCGCCACGGTTCTTTGCCCGGTACCGTAACCACTGAGTCAATATGATATTGAGAAAAGGTCTTTATTTCAAGATTAATATTATTTCTCCAAAACAGACATAAACCTCCGCTCCTACCCCTACTGTCTACTCCAAAACAACCTGAAAATCCTAAACTACCCGCCAGACCTTCCACCCGATACTTTGCAATCTGCGTCTCCACAATACAAAGCACCATCGGCGCACACGCCTCCACTAAGTCGCGGAGCTCTCGGACCGTCCCGGGATCGCCAATTCCGCGACAGTTCCAACATAGGGTCTTCATCGTGCTCGGCGGTCCTCCTCGGAGGAGGCCGCCTGATTAGTTGCATCCATTTCTTCTACCTCAACTCCACCTTCCTGCCTTCTCCTCTTCACTATAGGAACCTTTCCAGGGGTAGATGAAGCTGTCTTCTGGGTTGAATCTCCCACTCCGCTTTCCAGCAATAATACTGTGCCAGCTACCCTTCCAGCCAAGTTTGGTAAGCCTTGTCCATGCACGTTTACAGAACCATCCGCCAGAACGAGCCTCTTGCGTACAGTCTTGTTAGTCTCATGTGTGCTCGGATCCTGTGGGGTATAGTCCATAGTAGCTGGCTGCTGGTCATTATCAGCATCAACATCCCCCTGCCCATATCTTGACCTCCCATTCCCTGTCTTCCACCTCTTGCACCCCTTCCTCCTGATCTGCCTCCTCTTCCACGACCCTCCGAACCGCCTCTCCCGCCTGCAGCAAAAGCTGGTGGTTCGGGATTCCACAAGAGCCATTCCCCCCACTCACGGGTGCGAGGGTCATGAATTCCATCCCCACACTCCTCCACAGTGTGTCCCATTAAGCCACAGAAGTAGCAAAAGTCTGGTAACCTGTCATAATAAACAGGGTATTTCTTCCTTTCTCTGAGAGTTATTGGCACAAATCTGACAAGCGGTGTATTGACATCTACAAAAACCCTCACCCTCAAAGTACTTGCTGGGTTGATCTTGCCTTCATTAGCAATTACTGTGAAGGGTGATTCCCCAACCTTGGCAGCTACTTTCTCTGCAAGTTCCCTCTTTGTTGTCAGTCCATCTGGCAGTCCCTTAATTCGAGCCCACAGCGGGACCTTGTTCAGCTTATACTCAGCAACATCTGTGAAGCCGTCGTACTCCTGCAGAACTACAGGAGCATAACGGAAAATCCATGGTCCTCCATCCATGATCCGTTTCCAATCGCCCAGGCAGTGACACTGGAACAGAAAAAGATTCGGCCCCTTGACGTTGAAGGTCACACCTTGAGCTGCCGCCCAAGCATTCCTCATCTGCCTCAACAGGGCTGCGTGACTAAAAGGCTTTGTGGTGTGAACACGGAATAACCCTAGCCAACGCACTCCTTCGATCAAATCATCAACCTCCCCAGAAAGATCCAGGTCATCTTCCTCCTCTCCATGCAGATGCATCCCTGCAAACTTGTCCTCCAAATCCGGTTCCGGGCCATAGTAGTCCCAGTCCTCTTCTTCCTCCTCCACCCCAGCCGTCTCCTTGCTACCGCTTCCGCCTCCTCCCTCGGACACCGTATTCTTTATCTCCCCTGCCGCTGACCTGCTATCCTCCCCGCTCTGCCTTTTCTCTTCTAGAACTCCCTCTTCGTTCGCCTTCACCTCTCCCTCCCCTTCCATAGCCACCGATGGTGATGGATTCGCCATGATGATGACTCCAGGCAACCGAAAGAGGTCCGGCCACCGTGGAGGTTTTAAGTAGACTCCGCCGTCGCCGACGAAGGAAAAGTGGAACCCTAGATCGCCTCTAGGGGAAAAGTTCCGGTGGTTCGAGAGACTTCTGCGTGCAGCACTTTAGTGAATCCTGTCGTGTAAGAAGAAATTGGGTTGGGTTAAAACCTGAGGGGACATGGGCCGATTCCAACCGCATTTCTCGCATGACCCCCTACGTAGGCCAAGGCCGTATCCCCGCTGTCCGTGAGGGATCATAAAATGGCCTGGTACGACACGGCGTTCCCTAGGGAAATAGCCCGAAAGCCCACCTCCCTGCAGGCCCAGCCGCACGGCCGATGAAAATAATCGATCACATTTCTCGAAAGGAAAAAAAAAAAAAACGATCACGGCACCACGGCCACTACCCCACGTTTCATTTCTCCCCTCTCACATGCTCCTCACCACCAAATCAATCAAACGCGGACTTCCTCCCTGAGACGCACGCCCCGCACCTCACCGCCCCGCGTCGCGAGATCTCAAATCCCCGATCCGACCCCACCGGCGGCGATGGCCGGCAAGGAGCTGAGCGAGGAGCAGGTTGCGTCGATGCGGGAGGCCTTCTCCCTCTTCGACACTGACGGCGACGGCCGCATCGCCCCCTCGGAGCTCGGCGTCCTCATGCGCTCCCTGGGTGGGAACCCGACGCAGGCGCAGCTCCGCGACATCACCGCCCAGGAGAAGCTCACGGCGCCCTTCGACTTCAAGCGATTCCTCGAACTCATGCGCGCCCACCTCCGCCCGGAGCCCTTCGACCGCCCGCTCCGCGACGCCTTCCGCGTCCTCGACAAGGACGCGTCGGGCACCGTCTCCGTCGCGGACCTCCGCCACGTCCTCACCTCCATCGGCGAGAAGCTCGAGCCGCACGAGTTCGACGAGTGGATCCGCGAGGTCGACGTCGCCGCGGACGGCACCATCCGCTACGATGACTTCATCCGCCGCATCGTCGCCAAGTAGTGGATTGATCCGTCTCCCACCCCGCTCAGACTTCTTCGTGTTTAATAACTCCTTCGCGTGATTTTATTTCGTATCATCTGATCTGATCTGCTGCGCTTCTGTTTTGTGCTTCGGTTTCGGCGTGGTTCCCCAACTGCCCTAGGGTTTGGATAAAAATGGTGTGATTATGGATTAATGGATCTGTCGGATGGTATTGCAATGTAAAGCCGGGATCCTGTTACTTTCTATGATTGATTGATTGCTTAATCAGAAACCAGTGAAATGCGCCAGTTTATGCTTTGATGTTAATACAGCTTATAATGTGTTTCTTGTAATTGATCGCATCCTATAATTTCTGATGCTAGCACAGGAGAGCTGGATTTATTATGGAGTTGTAGGACCTCTACCGTTGGCATAATTTGTTTTCGCCGGGAGGGTCGTTCTTGTTTCAGTTGATCGGTTAATATTATGGGGCTGTTGGACGGGCCTCTCTTGAATTTATTGCCAGTTTGCCACAACAAATAAGGTTGTTCTATGATATTACCGATACATGTTGAAATGAACGATGCAATCTTTTGCTGGGTCATTGATTTATCTTTGTTTTGCTACACTCACATCCCAGTGCTCCCCTTTTTCACAGTAAGTACTGTAGTGTAACCCTATTAGTTCAATATATACGTTATCATGCCTGCTTTAAATCTTACTTGGGATGGTAAGGTTCTGGATCAAATTTAGGCATATGTAGAGCAGCAGAACTATAATCTAATAATATCTGCAAAAAAAAAACATTTCACAAGCCAGTATTTTCAGTTTACCTGCAATATTACGAATTTGTTATGGTTTCACCGGATCAACCTTATTTTCTAATCAGACGGTAATGACGTCACTTCAATAGGCTTAGTTGTTTTAGTAACCAATATATCTTTTATGCTTAGAATAGTTCAGTCTACTCAGAAACTTACCATCTGTTTATACATATTACTTATTTGTCACTGGAAGTTTCTGGACTCCATATTTGCCACTCATTGTATGAGTGGCACGTGCGGTGCCGTAATGTTATCGACACATGATTTGTAATGTTATCGACACGTGTTGGAATCGTGTAAATTTCCAGTGGCATATAAGGAATTATATTACCAGTTTGGTATATGTTCTCTCGGAGCTTGTCCATGCTCATCAATATTGCCATGATCCATGAACCACCTCACTAGCTTCTAACCAAAATCTTCTGTGCATATGGCTTGATTTGTATAAGTTTGTGTTGTTGGTCCGTGGTAATGAGACCTGTGTGCATTTATGTTGGTGTACTACTTTTTGTCGAGGCATACTACCTTTTGTTGTTAGTTTACACAAAGGGCAGCCGCTAATGTTCTTCTTGTAGATAGCATTAGGTGTAGGCTTCAGCTGTTGAAGGGACCAAAATCTGACTCTGTTGAATGTATAATATACATCAGATGCAACGCATGAATCCTTATGTTGAGAATCTTTCTGCGCAGTTAGATTTTTTGCCATGCTTTATTTAGACATGAAAAATTTATGGTTGGTTGTGTTCCCCTGTGTTCAACAAAGTTCAAAGGAAGCAAAAATGATTGTTCATTTATCCAACTTGTGATTCTTGCTGCACCAATCACCTCTGTTCTTCGTAAGTTATCTTGCTGAATCTTTGTAGGTCTTGTTAAATCACTTGCTCCTGGCAGGTCGCAGCTAGCCATAATAAGCTGCTTGTTTGCCCTAGCTTCTGTTCAAGGCCTCTGATATGTTTGGTATATAGACGATCTGCATTCAGAATATCCGCTGTGGAATCACATCCATTGGCTGTGTTTGCTGTTTAATCGTTCATTCATCGCTCTGCAATTATGAACTCTGTGTATGTCTTATCAGCGGCATAATGTGTGTCTCTTGTTTTTCTTCATATTTTATCTCATTTCTCTGATAGCAACTTGTGAGAGGACCAGACAGAACCCTGCTCCGAACCACAATGAAGCTATACTTGATTTTCCACGTGCTCTTCTCAGAAAGTTCGGGGTTGTATTTGATGGAGGACGAGCTGGGCTGGGTGACAACCTAAACCTGTATATCACATTCCATTTTGTTGTCTGGTTGGTTGTATTTTTCTTTTGAGTGTACTGTGAAGGGTGACATTGCGACGCTACATGTTTTTTGCTGAAATGCTGTAGTGACGTGGGCACGCTCAAGTTTCTAGCTAATATACTGGAAAATCCAGTCGATGTTTTCTATATTAAGATGGCTGTGTTATCAAGAGATGCCAATGGCCTCACCAGTGTTTCCTGGCTGAAACCTACACACCCGAGTGAACAGAAACAACTGGATCTGCGTGGAGATTGGCATCTCAGATGAAAGATTACAACTTTTCATACTCCGTGCAAACTCAACTTCTGCACAGCTGATGTTCCTGGGTTTTCCATGTACTCCCTCTTGTAAACTATTATAAGACTTTTTAGATCACATTTTATGACCATTCTAATTCAGTAGGACTAAGAGATAAAAGGACTGATAAGGAAAAGAAACGAGTCAGCATTTCTAAATTTGCAACAATATTGCCTTCCCATCTTCCGAGCCACAAATAACAGCGCAAAAGATTTGCAAATTAAATAAAAATAATAACAGCGCAATGAAAAACTGTGCAAATGAGCTTAGTGGCGCCTGAAAAGAAAACCTATTGTTACGGATTTTAGAGCAAATATATGTTTCTTACAAATTTGGTAGTTTTTTTTAGACAAAGAAGAAGAAACTCCAAGCTAAGGCGTCCAATGGGCCCGGAAACCATCCCAACCGGGCTAACACGTACTGACGGCCTGGCCCAAAGCAACGCAGCCCTAGCACCACACTCCCTGCGCCGCCGCTCATTATAAGTAGCACCCCAAAACCCTAACCCGCACGCCCCAATCGCGCCGCCGCTCGAGCCCCTCTCGCCCTTCGCGCCGCCGCTGCTGCAGGCAACAGCCACCGCCGTCGCCGGAGCTAAACCCCTCGCCGGACGCCATGGGGCGCATGCACAGCCGCGGGTAACGCCTCGTACCCGTTCTCCCGTATCATTGTTGCTTCGCTTCAGTGGTTTATCTGGTCTAATGGCGGCTCCGCGACTGTGTGGCGCAGGAAGGGTATCTCGTCGTCGGCGCTGCCGTACAAGAGGACCCCCCCGAGCTGGGTCAAGACCGCCGTCGCTGATGTGAGCCCCCTTCGGTTGCTCTCCGACCTGGAGGATTTCTTCCGATTGGAGTGGTTCTGATGCTGTTGGGTCTTGCGCAGGTCGACGAGTTGATCACGAAGGCTGCGAAGAAGGGTCAGATGCCCTCGCAGATCGGTGTTCTGCTCCGTGACCAGCACGGTATCCCCCTCGTGAAGAGCGTTACCGGAAGCAAGATCCTCCGCATCCTCAAGGCTCATGGTCAGATCCGTCCCTTGTTAAACGCCATTCCCTTTCTTCTTGCGTTGTTTATGCTTGTACAAGTGTGTTGATGTTTGAGGATTCTGTGTGTAGGCCTGGCGCCGGAAATTCCAGAGGATCTGTACTTTTTGATTAAGAAGGCTGTGGCCATTAGGAAGCATCTTGAGAGGAACAGGAAGGACAAGGACTCCAAATTCAGGCTCATTCTTGTTGAGAGCAGGATCCACCGTCTTGCCCGTTACTACAAGCGCACCAAGAAGCTCCCGCCCACCTGGAAGTAGTAAGTTACTCTGCTCCCTTTACCTTTTACCTTAGCTAGGGATACTGCAATTGAACTTGAGAACTTGCCAGTGCTAATCGGTTATATCAGTACCTATTTTGCGTTACACCAGTTGATTCAGTCCTGCACGTTTACAAATTACTATGTAGAAAGCTTTAGTTTGATCAGCTGTGCTACTCAAATGCCATTTTAGGTGGAAAGCTGCCTGTCCTGTTATCCGTTCAAGTAACCAAGTATGCTTAACATGTGGATGCTGTGTTCCGAGCTGTTGTATGCATATCTGTATGCTATCTTGTTTTTTATGGGTTTAATGTTGTAAACGCATGTCACTCAGTAGCTTATTTAATCAACACGATGATATCTGTTTGCTTCAAGTTTAGGTGAAATTGACTAGTGCCAATAGTATGTGTATAGACCTGAAACCATGTGCCTCTTGTTCGGTTGGTCTGTACAAGAGTACGCAACTTGAAAAGAAGACTTGTTTTATTTTTATAATGTATCAGTTTTATTTGGTTGTGGTATTAGTTGTTAAGTTAGGTATGATAGGCTGGTGTGTGCAACTTTTTCCTGTTATTTCATTAATGGAGTTTTCAAGCATTCCCACAAATACATTTCATCTTCGGTGTGATACTTCCATTAGCAGAAGTTGAGAATCGGCCTGTTTTAGTTTAACAATCTCTAGCATCGGCTTATTGAACTTTAAAACCTGTTTAAGTGATTCATTCATCGTTGCCTGCATTTTTGGTAAGTCGCTTTGCGTTCTGGATGGGTTGTGTGCCTTTTCATACCTGCAGTTGTTACTAGAGTGTAGTCTGACAATTTATCCTTGATTGTCTGCAGCGAGTCTACCACAGCCAGCACTCTGGTGGCTTAGGAGGGCTCTTCATCTGGTGTGCTCTTACCGGCTTCAGGATGGTCTTGTTCTACATATTATCAATTTCATGTGTAACGCTTTTGAGTTTGGAGCGATTTAGATGAACAAGAGACCAAATTTTCTATGTTTACTTGGAGAATCCCATAAACCATTTTTGGTTTTGCAATTCTGTCTGGTTCTATTTAGCGTCTATCTACAATTCATCAGTTAAAATTAGACATTGTGATATTTGTGTTGTCTGATCTGAGTGAGTGTAATCGCTGCCTTCAGTGCACTCAAGCTCGGACAGTTTGACTATATGGTTATTGCACATCCACCCACATCTTTTATATCCTTATTGGGATGTAAAAAACTGTCACGATTCATTTGTAAAAGGCGGGTGCTAGGCGCTGGCTCGCACCATGCGATTCAGCAAATTACAGCCGCACGATATTCTTCCTGCTCCCCCAGTGCCTTCTCTGGGAAACAGCCCCATCTTCCTGCTCCCCCTGTGCCTTCTTCTCTGGGAAACAGTCCCATCGCGGCGTCATGGAAGAACGATGCGCCTGTTCTCGAAGCACTGCCTGGCGCGTCCTGCGGCGTATGCCGGTTGCAGGTCGCAGCACATCCGCCACCCTGCTCGTCGCTCCATGGTATCAATTTTGATGCCATTCGTAGCAAAAAATCGGAGACATTCCAGCAAAACATTATATGGTTCCAGCAACAAAATTGTGTGGTTCCAGAAAAAAATGAGATGGTTTTCAGCAAAACATTGATATGCTTGTCGGTTCCAGAAAAACACAAATGCAGCAAAAATCACCGTGGTCGCAGGTTTTTTGGTGGGTGGGTGGTAGCAAAAACATGGTCTGGTTTCCAGCAAAATCAAAGCATGGTTGTAGCAAAAATCGATTGGATAAACAGACAATGTCATGGAGATGGATGTAGCAAAAATCCACGAACACCGGTAGTAACAAAAACCAAAACGGATGTAGCAAAATGGTTTACCGATTCCAGCAAAAATCACCGTGGTAGCAGATTTTGGGGGGTGGGTGGTAGCAAAAACATGGGCTGGTTCTAGCAAAATCAAAGCATGGTTGTATCAAAATCCTGATGCGGCGGCCATGGAGAGCAGCACAACCAGTTGCGGGCGGCCATGGCGACGAGCGCTGGTTGCAGCACCGTGTGATTGCAGCCCGCTCAGCTTCGGCCACCGCTCGCAGCAGAGGATGGCTCTGTTCCCAGCACGCAACAAAACAGGGGAGAAAAGAAGAGATGAGGGGAGGACGGCCTGAGAAAAATCCATGGTAGCGCCATGGAAACAGAGCAGCTAGGCAATGGAAAGAGAAAAAGTTGTGGGGAAGAAGATAAGTCACGGGTGGTCCAGGAGCTTCGGGGCTGCGGGGGAACATGTGTGGACGAAAAGAAAAGGTGGGGCTGGATAGAGCGGTGCGGGGGGACGCGTGGCAGCAGATGGGCGGGCGATTTCAGTCCACATCTACGACTCGTGCACGTCCGGCTGAAACGTTCCGCCGGCGCTCCGGCTGGAAACGTTTCCCCTTCTAAAAGCATGCTGTCAGCGGAACCAACGTATAATGTGTGCTATTTTGGTACCAGCTTATTATCTTGGAATTTCATATAACCATTGTTTATATACCAAAATAGATGCAATCTTTTGGTTGCCTAGACAATGTTGTGACGATTATGCAGAAACACAAAAGATCTGGCTTTTCATACAAGAACGTTAAAGGGTTGTGACGATTATGCTAAAAGTGAGACTAAAAGAACGCTGCTATGCACACGATAGTTTCCACACGATTTTGGGACAATGGCACATATCCAAACATCCATCCATGTAAAGTGCACCACACCACCAGAGGCAAAATTTCTGTTTTGACCCTTTAGCTGTAGTTTTGCAGGATCTGACCCCGGTTGAATTTTTTTCATGATCTGACCCTTTTTCCTACCGCCAGAGCAAATGGCGTTAGGCTTGAACATGCTACCGCCGTGGCCATCGGCGTAGCCCACTCATCCATGTCAGCCTCACCAAACGGCTGCCGTCTCCTGCCGTCGACCCTACCGCCAGGGCACCCGACGGTAGGCTATGCAACCCTACCGCCAAAGGCCCTGGCGGTAGGTGCTGAACCGTTATAAGCCCGCGGGGGCCGGCTCGTGGGGCCCACCCACGAACCCAGCCCCCATCTTCTTCTCCCTGCCGGCTCCCGCCGCCCGCAAGAACAGAGAGGAGAAGCCCTCTCTCATCCCCTCCACTCCCCCCTCCGATCTTCGTTTGTCCAGCGTTTTGTGGATCGAGATGGCTCCAAAACGAGAAAAGTAAGCTCTCTCAATCCCTCCAATTCGTTTTAGTTAAGAAGCTTTCGATTCGACGCATTATTTGGCACAAGATGAACCCTATTTCATCTAGTAGATTTTGATTTTTGTTGTTTTTAGGTTTGCTTAGTTAGGAGTAATATGATGTTTGATGTAGTTGACTATGATAGAAGCCTATTTTATATAGTTGATGAGCCCTAGTTCATTGAATTATTTATTGATGTTTGATGTGGTTAAATATGTTTGAATATGATTGATGCGGTGATGTGGTTGAATATGATTTGTTAACTAGTTTGAAGATGAACCTAGTTTGAAGATGAACCTAGTTTGAAGGTGAACCTAGTTAATGTTTATAGTATTTTTTTACAATTGTTGAATATGATATGATTGATGTTAGTTCAATGGTTGAATATGATTGGTTAATGTGATATGATTGATTGAAAGGATTGATTAACTAGTTTGAAGATGAACCCTAGTTCATGTTTATAGTATTTTTTTACAATTGTTGTATATGATAAGATTGATGTTAGTTGAGCGGTTTAATATGATATGATGATTAGATGTTGATAACTAAATGTTGTTGTTTCAGGAGGCCCCCCCTTGGTCCGGCGGTCGGCACTAATTACACTATGCTTGACCCGGCATTCGATAACGATCATCGCGCCCGTTACATCGAGAACAGAGTGGTAAATAACAAATGATCAACGTCTTGCGTCAAAATTGTGGCTTCCCAAAAGTTTATTACTAACTATTTTCATGTGCAGATTGATAGATGTAGTAATGCATTCGTGTTCACTGGTGCTTATTATTCCTATGGTCCATCAAGTCATCCTATTCCAGGATGCTTAGGAGAAACAAACTCCAGCACCTCATCCATTTCTTGGAATGGGTCAAAGCAGTTGTAGTCCACAGATCAAAATGCCAATCCAGCTTTTGTTCTGTTCTACCCTGGAGTGTTACCCCCTTTATGTCAGGATTGTCATGACAATTGCACCACATATTATGAACTCTTGATATAGTGATACTTCTCGCCATCATTATTCATTCCCTAGCCCCCGTGTTATTATAACCGGAATGCCGCCAAGCGAACTGTGATGTGTGAAATCAGTACTCCTAGCAACCCCGTTGCTTGGTAGTTAATGGACAATAATCTCATTCTTAGCGTGTTGGTTATTGAATTATCATTCTAAGATTGATCGTGCTACCTGGTCCATCTTTCTTGGTGCACTTTTCGATCAATGAGTTAGGATTGTGTCAATCCCTCACGCTTTTGATCATATCATCTTGTCCTGAAAAGCAAGATTGTTCTCGAGCCTCATAACATATCGGTGGTTCGTGATTTTCCGAATATCTTCTTGGAAGTATTACCAAGTTGTCCCCTGGCCGTTATGTTGAGTTCATGATCAAATTGGTTTCCCTATAAACCACCCCTTCTCCAAGATTCTGTGTTGGATACCCTGAAGTAGTTGGTTAAGCTAAACAACAACTTGGAGAGTTGGAAGATAAAAGCTTGATTAACTTAGTCCACTTCAAAGGGGTATCTTGTGTTTGTGTGTGTGTTGAATAAAGATGATATCTTCTTCGACTGACCCTTGTGATAAGTTGTTGGACCTATTGTCTTATCCAATCTTTGATTTGAGTATGGGATATCATCAAATCAAATCAAATCCAATTATTTTCATAATGTTGTTTTACTTGTGGTTGTTTCCTCGAGCATACATCATTATATCCTTTGGTCTGACCAATGCTATCACCTTGTTCAATTAGTTGTGGAATTCCATCTATATGGAAATCTTGATAAGTTGTTGTTGAGCCCATCGGCAACATCCTTATCTTTTCCATGATTCATGTTGAACATTAAGCTAGTGTTCGAAACTTGTGTTAGCATTTTCTTCATGCCAGCTCACGAAGCTTATGTTTGGATGGAAGAAGTGACCTCCTCTAGTTCACGTGCATTTAATGTAAGTTGCCGCCGTTAATTCGAGAAAGCTTGTTTTTGCTTCCTCTGGAATCATCCCAAGTCAGTCATGCATGTGCGAAGTATTCTATGGTCTGATAGACTGGTCATGTTCATTCCACATGTATTCCCTAGCACACCAAGCCATTGACTGATTTGTTCAAGATAAAAGGAGTCTGTTCTAAAGTGTTAGTCCTTTAGACTTTCGCGCGGAGACTTCGATATCGTTAATGATGATTCCCAACCAGAACTCGATAGTGTTTTGTTGTAAGGTTTCCATGTGGCCATGATTATCCTGGACATTCTGTTCACATGTATATTGCAAACCAGCTCATGATTTGGAGCTCTTTCTTTTCCAGACATGCTGAGTGTGAAGTATCCTGCCACCAATCAGATCTGATTCCTAGGCAGATATGATGATTGGAACGATCCGCAATAATTATAATATTGGTCTTTCTAAACCGGAAATGTGAATGTCGTGGCTAATACAATTATCCGGAAGACCTAATGTTATAGTATCTTGTTCAGGAAGAGTAGCCACTCTCCATGAGGATTTCGTATGACTCATTCTGGAAGTTGTTCCTTATGGATCCTTCGTGTTCCCGAAGTCCGACCTTTACTTGATGACCATGCTGGTGCTTTTAAGCATGATCGTGGTATTTAATACATCAAGGAGAACATTAGAAGCGGAGTGCTAAATGTCTCTCGGTCGATCATCCAGATTTTGTTTCCTTGGCATCGTTAAGGTAAAATATGAGAAAGTGTTGTCTTCCTTTGCATCTGCATCCTCCACCATTATTCATCGTGGTAGTATGAAGAGTTACCAAGATCTTGGCATAGATGTTGGTAAAACCCCGATGGATATGGAAATGCTCAAGTTCTTGAAAGCACGCTCAAACACTAGGGAGGTGTTTGGATTAGAGACTGGTAACGTGAATGGTAAGGGAATCAGATCACACTGGTAATAGGGATGTAATGGACAAATCTCTATTTTGTTTGGTTCATGCCTATAAAGGAATCAGTTATGGTGTCTGCTTCGGGTCATCATGGCTGGTGGCTAAAAAGTAGAAGAGCAGACAAGGCCACAAGGGACGAGCGGGAGAGGAGATATGGGAGGAGGACGGAGATTTGAGGACAGAAGGAGGAGGGAGGAAGCATGTACCTTGCAGGGAACAGTCCGGCGACGAGGGCAAGCTATAGCGGCGACCAAGGGTGGCGACGATGGCTACCAAGCGTCGGTGGAGCTGGACGAGGAGGAGAGGTTAGAGGGGAGACAAAGAGGGGCTTGAAGGGGATCGGGAAGGCGCCAGTGCCGGAGTCGAAGGAGATCAAGAGGCAGCGGCGCTGGTCATGGAGGAACAGATCATGCGAGGAGAGACGCGGCAAAGCTTTACGGGGGGTTGTGGGTGGTATCAATCTAAAGCTGACCCGGAGCCGTTTATGGAGGAAGCCAATTACATCGTGCACATACCAAACACTTGTAACATTGTTTGTTCACACCATAAACAGGTAATGGAGATTTATCCGCGAAACAAACACCTCCTAGGTTATATCCTCGGTATCAACTGGAATGTGCCTTCCGCTGCCGAGTTGTTCTATAACCGTAGTTTGCTTTTCAATCTGAGTATGCCATTCTTTCGAATTCCTTCAAACGATCATTTGCGAATTTCCTTATCCTGGTATGAAGAGTTTCAATGATCCATATATCAAAAGTTATTCTTTTTGCCACTTAAGGGAATAATTCTATGAGTCACCTCCCCGAAGGTGCCCTGTTTGGTATGAAGGGCAATTAACTCCTCGCTACCTTGACACCCGTTCACCATCTTCTTTAAGTGTGGAATTGTTGCCTACCAATTGAACCTTTTTCATCTGTTTCTTTCAATCCCTCTTGATGTGTGTTTGTGTCTTAGCTCGAGAGATGTTCTTACATCTCATTCCATGAGTTGATTGTGAGTTGCTCGATCTTCATGAAGATAAATTCCTATAGAGTTTCTTTCCTTCTCATCGTATTGGGTGAAGATATCGAAAGCCAAGGTGTCAAGATCAACATGATGCAATGAATCAACATCTTCGAGAAGGGCAGTTGGACCATGAAGATTGTGATAGTTAGTATCCCCTCTTCCTCTTACCCTATGCCAGAATCTCGGGACGAGATTCTTGTTTAGTGGGGGTGAGTTGTCACAGCCCTAGATATTGCTTGTAATTAGTTGCATCAGTGAGCATCATGTTAATTCAAGAAAATTGAATTGAGGAATATTCAAAGCCTCAGAAATTATTTTAATAAAGGGCAAAGAACCCTAAAATTTCATTCAATGAACCCAAAATGCCTTCATCAATGTTTGATAATCTTGGCAAGGCTTTGAGTCCAAACCAAAAATAGTGAACATTTTTTTGGAATATTTTGGGCACTAAATTTAAACCATTATTGTATTTGCATTAGGAATTATATTCATAATATGTCGAATATATTCCCAAAAGCCCTGAAATATTTTATGTGCATTAGGGAATGCCCAATGTGCAACATAAACATATTCAGAGGAATTTTTGGCACTCGTTTGAAATCATTTGAAACAATGGCAAAATAATTATATCAAAACAAAAAAACAGAAAATAGAAAAGACAGAAGAGAGATAGGCTTACCTAGCTTACCTGGCAGCCCACCATTGTAGCAGCCCAGCCCACCGAGGGCAGGGCGTCCTCTTCCTCCTACCAGAAGGCAAAGGAGAAGCTGGCCACGACGCCCGCGCGTGCACGCCATGCCGGCAGCAGCCTGCCTGCCTCCCCAGCCCTCTAGTTGCGCCACGGAGATGACACAGACCCCTCTCGTTATCCTCTCCTCTCTCTGCCTCGCTCCCCTCCTCCACAGCTCGATTTCAAGCTTGCCCGAGACCTTCCACCGGCCGCTGCAGATCGCCCACGTAGCCACCGCCGTCGCCTTGCCTCCCTGAGTCGTCCAGAGCCTCCGCCACCTCGTGCTTCACCTCTGAACCGAAGAAAGCAAGCCGGGGCGCCCTGCATCATTGGCATCGTCGTCGTGTTTGATCTTCGGCAACGCCGGCCGCCGCCATTGATTCACCGCCACGAGCGCATCCCCGAGCCCGCTAAGACTACCCGTCGATGCGCTGTGAGCTCCCGGTCGTTTCCCCCCTAATCCCATCATTGTTCGCGTCCTATAACCCGTCAAGCCGCCATGGCTGTGAGCTTCCCACCGCCCGCCATGTCGTGGTCATCGTTTTAGCTAGCTTTCATCGCAGTCGAGCACGTATTCGTTCTCCTTGTTCTCCCAGGGTTCCTCTGAGCCCCTCCGCGACCTCCCTAGAGCACCACAATGCCGTCCTGGCCAACCCCGTGTGGGCACCGCCACGGATGTGCTCGCCGCCGCTCACTCCGGCAACCCTAACTGCCATCTCATGCACCGTGGGATACGTGCAAGCATCAACTACGCATAACACCAATCCGCGCGACAAATAGTCACTGGAATAGGAATCCCGGTGAACCTCCGCCGTGGTTTTGCTCGCCGCCAGCCAAATTCTGATGGGCTGACGTGCCCTTGTTAATTAGGCTCTAATCACCCTTAACTAACGTCAACAGTCACTAATAGTGGGCCCTGTCCCAGCTAACACTTTTAGTTAGGTTTATAATTTAACCTAATTAACCGTTGTGTCACTGACCAGTTGGTCCCACTGGTTAGGTTTGACCTGGCTGACCTCTGTTGACTTGCTGACGGCGTGTTGATGCAGTGCTGATGTCATAAAACATTTCTGGATTTAAATAAATCTAAATGATTTATTAATTCTAGAAAATTAGCTAAACTTCACAAATTCGTAAAAATTCAACCGTAACTCCAAATGAAATAATTTATATATGAAACAATATCAGAAAAATATGAAGAATCTGTTTATGGCATTTCCATGCATGTTAGAATAACTTTTGGCTACTGTTTAGGGCAAATCAAATAAATGGAATTTGATTAACCACATATGGGGTTTGAATTTGAACCTTTGGTTCAATCCAACTCCATTTAAATTGTTGCTAGATGCATTAGCCCAAATCACAACATATTGCCATATGACATGATCATGCATCATATTGTTGCATTGCATTGATTGTGTTCCTTCTCTATTTGTCGGTGTTGTTCCTTCTCGGTAGAAGACGATTCTGACGTTGTGATAGTTCACACCGATGAAGAGCTTTACTATCTTCAGAAGTGCCAGGCAAGCAAACCCCCATTGAGCATTCCGATACAATCCCACTCTCTCGCTCTTGCTCTCTGTTACTGCATTAGGACAACAACGATTCAACTATCACATGTTCGGTAGTTGAACTCATTCCTCTGCATGACCTGTCTTTGCCACAGTAAATAGTTGAAACCTTCTAGCATGAGTAGGAATTGCTTGAGCCATGTTGTGACTACTCGTCCATGCTTGCTTGTTATGCTTGCTATGCTTAGAGTTGTGTCGGGCCTGATCCATCTGGGCGATGAATTGGAACGGTTGTGTTCATGTCCTACTATGTGTGAGCTAAGTGTGTGAACATGATTTGGTAAAGGTAGCGATGAGAGGCCATGTAGGAGTACATGGTGGGTTGTCTCATTGGGACCGCCCTCAGGAACTGTGTTCTGTGTTTGTGATCCAAGACAATTAGTACCACACATTGGGCTCCAGACACTCCAAGCTCTCTCGACTTATTAATCGCCTTGATCTCTGTCCAGGAGTTGCAACTAGTTTCTGGTGTTTGTAGGATATGTGTTGGGGGCCGTGCGTAGCGCTGACCCTAGGGGTAGGCTATGATGCGGTAGAGACACCGAGGCATGGTGTACCAGGATGACACCCGGATAGTGCTCTTGGGAACCCTGTTCTCATCATTTGGGGTTGTGATAGAAACTTCGGTCGGACTTCCATTGTGGATACAACCTCAAATAGGTGATAAACCTGGACTAGAGTCTTGTGTGGTTAGTCAGGTCGTGGCCGACAGCCTCGCCAGGCTTCCGCTTGAAGGTTGCCAAGATACATGACGTGTACATGGTGGTAAGTGGTGAGAGCGTGTGTGAAGAAGTACACCCCTGCAGGGTTAATGATATATTCGAATAGCCACGTTCTTGGATATGGACTACTTGGAAAGCTTACATTGTTCATAGACAAGTTTAAATGGATACTCTAAAATGCGCAAGATAAGTATGAGTGCTATGGATGGCCTTCTCGTAGGGAGACGGGACAGAATCCATAGTGGTGTGAATATGTGGACTCGTGTGCACTCTCTCACCCGAAAGAAATTACTGGTAGTCGTAGTAGAGGATAGCCACTGAGTCAAAGCTGGCTTTTTGTAGTTAAACTCCACAACCCCATTGTTGATACTGATGCATAAGTAGATAGTTCTGATGTAAGTCTTGCTGAGTACATTTGTACTCACGTTTGCTTAATTTATGTTTTTGCAGAGGAGACTTCAGTCTCACTTCTGATTTCTGCAATGAGTTCGACGTTGACCGATTAGCTTGGGAATCCCAAACAAAGGTCTGGTTTCTATGGAGGGTCTTGTAGATAGACATGCTTCCTACCCTTCTTTATTTTTAGTTTTCTGTACTCAGATAGGTTTATGCTTCTGCTTGTTGCTTGTATGACTTTTTATGTTGGGTCATGATACCCATGTTTGTAATATCATGTTATGTATGGCTCCTCTGAGCCTTTAAAATAAATACTTTGAGTCGTAGAGTTATGTTGTGATGCCATGTTGTATTTACACATATCGTGCATATTGTGTGTATGTTTTGAAATGCACTGGTATGTGTGTGATTCGACACCTAGTTATTGATGACCCACAAGTATAGGGGATCAATCATAGTCCTTTTGATAAGTAAGAGTGTCGAACCCAACGAGGAGCACAAGGAAATGACAAGCAGTTTTCAGCAAGGTATTTTCCGCAAGCACTGAAATTATCAGTAATGAGTAGTTTGATAGCAATATAATTTGTAACAAGTGATAAGTAGCAATAGTAACTAAGGTGTAGCAAGGTAGCCCAATCCTTTCTGTAGCAAAGAACAGGCCGAAACGGTCTCTTATAATAAGCAAAGCATTCTTGAGGACACACGGGAATTTCATCTAGTCACTTTCATCATGTTTGTTTGATTCGCGTTCGCTACTTTGATAATTTGATATGTGGGTGGACCGGTGCTTGGGTGCTATTCTTACTTGAACAAGCCTCCCACTTATGATTAACCCCTCTCGCAAGCATCCGCAACTACGAAAGAAGAATGAAGATAAATCTAACCATAACATTAAACATATGGATCCAAATCAGCCCCTTGCGGAATAGCGCATAAACAAGGGTTTAAGCTTCTTTCACTCTAGCAACCCATCATCTAATAACTACTACACAATGATTTCCCTTAGGCCCAAATATGGTGAAGTGTCATGTAGTCTACGTTCACATAACACCACTAAGGGAAACAACAACATACATATCATCAAAATATCGAACGAATACCAAATTCACATGATTACTTATGACAAGACTTCTCCCATGTCCTCAAGAACAAAAGTAACTACTCACACATCATATTAATGTCCAAGATCAGAGGGGTATTGAATAGCATAATGGATCTGAACATATAATCTTCCACCAAATAAACCAACGAGCAACAACTACAAGATGTAATCAACACTACTACAACCCACAGGTACCAATCTGAGGTTTTGATACAAAGATTGAATACAAGAGATGAACTAGGGTTTGAGATGAGATGGTGATGGTGAATATGTTGATGAAGATTGGTCCTCCCATGATGAGAGGGTTGTTGGTGATGACGATGGCTTTGATTTCCCCCACCCGGAGGGAAGTATCCCCGGCGGAATCGCTCCGTCGGAGAGCAAAAGTGCTCCTGCCCAAGTTCCGCCTCGAGACGGCGGCGCTCCATCCCGAAAGTCCTCTCTTCATTTTTTTTCTAGGGCAAATGGCCTTATATACCAGAAGATGGGCACCAGAGTCTGGCCAGGGGCCCCACGAGCTACCAGGGCACGCCCAGGGGGGTGGGCGCACGGTGGTGACTTGTGGGAACCTGGGTGGGCCCCTCTGGTATTTCTTTTCTCCATTATTTTTATTTTTTCCAAAATAAATCTCCGTGAAATTTAAGCTCATTTGGAGATGTGCAGAATAGGTATATCTAACATAGCCTTTTCAGGTCCAAAATTCCAGCTGCCGGTAATCTCCCTCTTCGTGTAAATCGTGCATATTAAGAGAGAAAAGGCATTAGAATTGCCCCACAAAATGTTATATTTATTAAAAACACTATAAATAATAGTAGGAAAAAATGATGCAAAATGGATGTATCAACTCCCCCAAGCTTAGACCTTGCTTGTTCTCAAGCGAAAGCCGATATCGATAATCATGTCCACATGTTTAGAGAGAGAGGTGTCGATAAAAACAAAATACGGACATAGTAGCATCATGACCATTATTATAGTAGCAATATTCATTATCATAGAACTTCTTATGAGCAAGTAACAATTCATCACAACAATGAAGTATAAGGCATAAACTTTCTTGAAAACTAACAAACTATGTTCTCAGTCAATAATGCAATTGCAATTCATCATATTTTCAGGAAGGGTCTCATGTAGGAGCTTTTTAGCAAGTCCACATACTCAACCATCATTTAGTCTTCTATGATTGCTAACACTCACAACATATATATGGAGCAAAAAGTTTCAGCCAGACACATAGAAAGATAGGGGCTTATAATTTCGCCTCCCAACTTATTCACCTCAAGGGTAATGTCAACAATAATAACTCATGATCACTCATATCCAGCTAGATATATATGCCTAAATCTTTCCCCACCACATGATGCTTGCAAAAGAGAAAAATGAAAAGGAATAGAGGAGAACACTATTGACTCTTGCATGAAAAGTAAATACATGAAAGTAAGAGATAGGCCCTTCACAGAGGGAAGCAGAGGTTGTCATGCGCTTTTTGTTTTTGGATGCGCAAGCTCTTAATGCAAAGGAATGTCACTTTATATTGCCCCTTGTAATAGCAACCTTTATTATGAAGTTCGTTGCTTTTATTTCTTTACCATCACAAGATCGTACAAAGCTTATTTTCCTTTACAATAAAAGATCATACATATTTAGGAGCAATTTTTATTGCTTTATGCACCGATGACAACTTACTTGGAGGATCCTATTCAATCCATAGGTAGGTATAGTGGGCTCTCATGACATTGGGTTTAAGGTTTTTGGATGCACAAGTAGAATCTCTACTTGGTGTGGATTTTGGCTAGCAAAGATATTGGGCAAGCACCACATGTTGGAGGATCTATGAAAATATAACTTCTATGTGAATATAAGCAAACATAATTCATTACGTTGTCTTCCATATCCAACGACAACAATTTGACATAAAATACTTAATGGGGGTCACAATCATAAAATATGTCCAAGATAGTGTATTTGCATGTGAATCTTCTCTTCCCTTATTAATAATTTCATGAATTGCATCATTCACCAATGCTATGTTTCTTAACTTTCAATAAATTTTACCACTTATAATTTTCTTTATGTAATTTCATTTCTTTCCATAATAATAGCATATGCTCTTTTTCATTATTTTCATTGCTAGGATTGAAACATAAAAGTAAAAAAGCAAAAACTCAAACTACTCTTTATTATATAACTCTCAACTCGATTACATAGATAGATAGATCATGAAACTAGCACTCGAAAATAGATCATACTAAACTTTTATTCAACTAAATCACGAAATAACTAAGGATCGAACTAAAAATAGGTAAAGATAATAAAAGTGATGGTGATACGATACCGGGACACCTCCCCCAAAGCACAAGCCAAGGGGAGTGCCCATACCCGTGTACTCAAGTTTCTTTCTTTGGTGATGATGGTGGTGATGAAGTGGTGGGCTTGTCCTTCAATTTTCACTTGAGAACACAATTCTCTTCCTTCAACTGGCTAATTTCCTGCTCAAGCTCCACTATCTTCTCACACAATACGTTCTTGTTTTCCTATAGAAGACGGAAAGGGATAAATTGGATCTTAGAATTGTTTACCGTGTTTGGGAGGCTCGACTTCTTGAACTCCACATGCATATCCCCCGGTTGAGGTAGAGGAACATGCTACTTCTTGAGCTTGCGTTGGTTTTTCCCTTGAAGAGGAAAGGGTGATGCAGCAAAGTAGAGATAAGTATTTCCCTCAGTTTGAGAACCAAGGTATCAATCCAGTAGGAGGTACACGCAAGTCTCCAATATATGCACCTGCGCAAACAATCAAACACTTGCACCCAACGCGATAAAGGGGTTGTCAATCCCTTCACGGTCACTTGCAAGGATGAGATCTGATAAAGATAGATATAAAAGATTACTAAAACGTAAGATAAAAGAAAAGTAAATAAATTGCAGCAAGGTATTTTGGGGTTATTTGGTTTATAGATCTGAAAATATATGATGGAAAATAGACCCGGGGGCCATAGGTTTCACTAGAGGCTTCTCTCTTGACAGAAAGCATACGGTGGGTGAACACATTACTGTCGAGCAATTGATAGAAAAGCGCAAAGTTATGACGATATCCAAGGCAATGATTATGAATATAGGCATCACGTCCGTGTCAAGTAGACCGACTCCTGCCTGCATCTACTACTATTACTCCACACATCGACCGCTATCCAGCATGCATCTAGAGTATTAAGTTCATAAGAACGGAGTAATGCCTTAAGTAAGATGACATGATGTAGAGGGATAAACTCAAGCAATATGATGAAAACCCCATCTTTTTACCCTTGATGGCAACAATACAATACGTGCCTCGCTACCCCTACTTTGTCACTGGGTGAGGACACCGCAAGATTGAACCCAAAACTAAGCACCTCTCCCATTGCAAGAAGAACCAATCTAGTTGGCCAAACCAAACCGATAATTCAAAGAGAAATACAAAGATATCAAATGATGCATATAAGAATTCAGAGAAGACTCAAATAATATTCATAGATAATCTGATCATAAATCCACAATTCATTGGATCTCGACAAACACACCGCAAAAGAATACTACATCGGATAGATCTCCAAGAACATTGAGGACAACATTGTATTGAAGATCAAAGAGAGAGAAGAATCCATCTTGCTACTAGCTATGGACCCGTAGGTCTATGGTAAACTACTCATGCTTCATCGGAAGGGCAATAGGGTTGATGTAGAAGCCCTCCGTGATCGAATCCCCCTCCGGCAGGGTGCCGAAAAAGGCCCCAAGATGGGATCTCACGGGAACAGAAGGTTACAGCGGCGGAAAAGTATTTTGGTGGACGACTCTGGTCGTTTGGGAATATTTGGGAATTTATAGCGAAAGAATTAGGGTTGGAGGAGTCCCGTGGGGCCCACAAGCCAGGGGCGAGGGCTTGTGGAGCCCTCGGGACTCTTCTGGCCCCCTCTCCAAGTCTGTTGGGTGTCTTCTGGTCCAAGAAAAATCATCGTGAAAGTTTTATTCCGTTTGGTATTCCTTTTCTGTAAAACTCAAAAACAAGGAAAAAACAGAAACTGGCACTGGGCTCTAGGTTAATAAGTTAGTCCCAAAAATAATATAAAATAGCATATTAATGCATATAAAACATCCAAAATAGATAATATAATAGCATGGAACAATAAAAAATTATAGATATGTTGTAGACGTATCAAGCATCCCAAGCTTAATTCCTACTCGTCCTCGAGTAGGTAAATGATAAAAATAGAATTTTTGATGTGGAATGCTACCTAACATATTTATTCATGTAATTTTCTTTATTGTGGCATGAATATTCAGATCCATAAGATTCAAAACAAAAGTTTAATATTGACATAAAAACAATAATACTTCATGCATACTAGTAAAGCAATCATATCTTCTCAAAATAGCATGGCCAAAGAAAGTTATCCCTACAAAATCATATAGTCTGGCTATGCTCCATCTTCATCACACAAAGTATTAAATCATGCACAACCCCGATGACAAGCCAAGCAATTGTTTCATACTTTTGATGTTCTCAAACTTTTTCAACTTTCACGCAATACATGAGCGTGGGCCATGGATATAACACTATAGGTGGAATAGAATATGGTGGTTGTGGAGAAGACAAAAAGAAGGAGAAAGTCTCACATCAACTAGGCATATTAACGGGCTATGGAGATGCCCATCAAAAGATATCAATGTGAGTGAGTAGGGATTGCCATGCAACGGATGCACTAGAGCTATAAGTGTATGAAAGCTCAAAAAGAAACTAAGTGGGTGTGCATCCAACTTGCTTGCTCATGAAGACTAGGGCAATTTGAGGAAGCCCATCATTGGAATATACAAGCCAAGTTCTATAATAAAAAATTCCCACTAGTATATGAAAGTGACAACATAGGAGACTCTCTATCATGAAGATCATGGTGCTACTTTGAAGCACAAATGTGGTAAAAGGATAGTAGCATTGCCCCTTCTCTCTTTTCTCTCATTTTTTTTCTTTTTTTTGTTTGGGCTTCTTTTGGCCTCTTTTATTTTTTGTAAAGTACGGAGACTCATCCCAACTTGTGAGGGAATCATAGCTTCCATCATCCTTTCCTCACATGGGACAATGCTCTAATAATGATGATCATCACACTTTTATTTACTTACAACTCAAGAATTACAACTCGATTCTAGAACAAAATATGACTCTATATGAATGCCTCCGGCGGTGTACCGGGATGTGCAATGATCAAGAGTGACATGTATAAAAAATATGAACGGTGGCCTTGACACAAATACTATGCCAACTACATGATCATGCAAAGCAATATGACAATGATGAAGCGTGTCATAATAAACGGAACGGTGGAAGTTGCATGGCAATATATCTCGGAATGGCTATGGAAATGCCATAATAGGTAGGTATGGTGGCTGTTTTGAGGAAGGTATATGGTGGGTTTAATGCATCGGCGAGAATTGCGCGGTACTAGAGAGGCTAGCAACGGTGGAAGGGTGAGAGTGCATATAATCCATGGACTCAACATTAGTAATAAAGAACTCACATACTTATTGCAAAAATTTATTAGCTATCGAAACAAAGTACTACACACATGCTCCTAGGGGGATAGATTGGTAGGAAAAGACCATCGCTCGTCCCCGACCGCCACTCATAAGGAAGACAATCAATAAATAAATCATGCTCCGACTTCATCACATAACGGTTCACCATACATTCTTGCTACGGGAATCACAAATTTTAACACAAGTATTTATACCAATACACAATTACTCACTAGCATGACTCTAATATCACCATCTTTATATCTTAAAACAAATGCAAGGAATCAAACTTCTCATACTATTCAACGCTCTTTATATGAAAGTTTTTATTATATCCCTCTTGGATGCCCATCATATTAGGACTAAATTCATAACCTAAGCAAATTACCATGCTGTTTAGAGACTCTCAAAATAATATAAGTGAATAATGAGAGTTCAACAATTTCTATAAAATAAAGCCACCGCCATGCTCTAAAAAGATATAAGTGAAGCACTAGAGCAAATTGCCTAGCTCAAAAGATATAAGTGAAGCACATAGAGTATTCTAATAAATCACGGTTCATGCGTGTCCCTCTCAAAAGGTGTGTACAGAAAGGATGATTGTGCAAACTAAAAAAGCAAAGACTCATATCATACAAGACGCTATAAGCAAAACACATATCATGTGGTGAATAAAAATATAGCCTCAAGTAAATTTACCGATGGATTGAAGACGAAAGAGGGGATGCCATCCGGGGCATCCCCAAGCTTAGATGCTTGGTTTACCTTGAATATTACCTTGGGGTGCCTTGGGCATCCCCAAGCTTAGGCTCTTGCCACTCCTTATTCCATAGTCCATCAAATCTCTACCCAAAACTTGAAAACTTCACAACACAAAACTCAACAGAAAACTCATGAGATCCGTTAGTATAAGAAAATAAATCACCACTTTCTGGTACTATTGTGAACTCATTATTTATTTATATTGGTGTAATATCTAATGTATTCCAACTTTTCCATGGTTCATACCCCCCGATACTACCCATAGATTCATCAAAATAAGCAAACAACACATAGAAAACAGAATCTGTAAAAAACAGAACAGTCTGTAGCAATCTATAAACTTCGTATACTTCTGTAACTCCAAAAATTCTGCAAAATTAGGACAACCTGGGTAATTTGTATATACATAATTTGTAAAAAATTCAGATCAAAATCATGCTTCTGTGATTTTTAAAATTGTTTTACTGAGCGCAAAAATTTATGTTTTTCAGCAAGATCAAATCAACTATCACCCTAATCCATCCCAAAGGTCTTACTTGGCTCAAACACTAAATAAAACACCAAAACACAATTACTACAGAGGTAATAATGTGTATTTATTGAAAAAAAGAACCAAAAAAAACATAAAAATAAAATTGGGTTGCCTCCCAACAAGCGCTATTGTTTAACGCCCCTAGCTAGGCATAAAACATAGATATAGGTATTGTCATCTTTGGTATGCAATCCATAAGTAGCCCTCATAATAGATTCATATGGAAATTAAATTTTTATTTCTTGGAAAGTGTTCCATGCCCTTCCTTAACGGAAATTGAAATCTAATGTTTCCTTCTTTCATATCAATAATTGCACCAATCGTTCTAAGGAAAGGTCTACCAAGAATAATAGGTCATGTAGGATTGCAATCTATATCAAGCACAATGAAATCTACGGGCACATAATTCCTATTTGCAACAATAAGAACATCATTATTCCTTCCCATAGGTTTCTTAATAGTGGAATCCACTAGATGCAAATTTAAAGAACAATCATCAAATTCACGAAAACCTAGCACATCACATAAAGTTTTTGGAATCGTGGAAACACTAGCACCCAAATCACACAAAGCATGGCACTCATAATCTTTAATTTTAATCTTAATAGTAGGTTCCCACTCATCATAAAGCTTTCTAGGGATTAAACTTCCAACTCAAGTTTTTCTTCAAAAGATTTCATCATAGCATCAATGATATGTTTAGTAAAAGTTTTATTTTTATTATAAGCATGAGGAGAATTCAACATGGATTGAAACAAGGAAATACAATCTATCGAAGAACAATTATCATAATTAAAGTCCTTGAAATCCAAAAGAGTGGGTTCATCACTACTTAAAGTTTTGACCTCTCCAATCCCACATTTATCAATTTTTGCATTAAGATCTATAAACTCCGAATCATTGGGACGCCTTCTAGCTAAAGTTGACTCATCTCCAGTCCCATCTTTATCAAGATTTATATTAGAAAACAAAGATTCAATAGGAGTCACACCAAGCACTTTAAGATCTTCATCATTACTCAAAGACCCCGGTTTAGCGGCCATCTTATTCACCAAAGTGGTTTGTTTATCGGAACATTGGCCTACTAAATTTTCAAGACGAGCAAATTGAGATTTAAGACCATAAAATTCCTTGGTAACATCTTCAAGATCTTTATTAATATATTCCATCATAGTTTTTTGTTCTTTAAGCTTGTTCCTAAAGAAACTATTATGCTCAAATTGCAAAGACTTGAAGCTTTTAGCATTATTTTCAATATCTTCCAACTTCCTATAGTAAGGATCAAAGCTCTTAGGTTGAGCCATACGGGCAAACAAGCAATCTAACACACAAGCAAACAAAACCAAACGAATAGACGAACAAAAGAAGGGCGAATAAAAAGGCAAATATTTTTGTGTTTTTCTGAAATCGTTTTTGAAGTGGGGGAAAGGAAAACGAGAGGCAAAAGGCAAATAATGTAATGCAAGAGACGAGAGTTTATGGTGGGTACTTGGTAGGCTTGATGTAGAACCTCCCCGGCAACGGCGCCAGAAATTCTTCCTGCTACTTCTTGAGCTTGTGTTGGTTTTTCCCTTGAAGAGGAAAGGGTGATGCAGCAAAGTAGAGATAAGTATTTCCCTCAGTTTGAGAACCAAGGTATCAATCCAGTAGGAGGTACACACAAGTCTCCAATCTATGCACCTGCACAAACAATCAAACACTTGCACCCAACGCGATAAAGGGGCTGTCAATCCCTTCACGGTCACCTGCAAGGATGAGATCTGATAGAGATATATATAAAAGATTACTAAAACGTAAAACAAAAGAAAAGTAAATAAATTGCAGCAAGGTAATTTTGGGTTTTTTGGTTTATAGATCTGAAAATATATGATGGAAAATAGACCAGGGGGCCATAGGTTTCACTAGAGGCTTCTCTCTTGACAGAAAGCATACGGTGGGTGAACAAATTACTGTCGAGCAATTGATAGAAAAGCGCAAAGTTATGACGATATCCAAGGCAATGATTATGAATATAGGCATCACGTCCGTATCAAGTAGACCGACTCCTGCCTGCATATACTACTATTACTCCACACATCGACCGCTATCCAGCATGCATCTAGAGTATTAAGTTCATAAGAACGGAGTAACGCCTTAAGTAAGATGACATGATGTAGATGGATAAGCAATATGATGAAAACCCCATCTTTTTACCCTTGATGACAACAATACAATACGTGCCTCGCTACCCCTACTTTGTCACTGGGTTAGGACACTGCAAGATTGAACCCAAAACTAAGCACCTCTCCCATTGCAAGAAGAACCAATCCAGTTGGCCAAACCAAACCGATAATTCGAAGAGAAATACAAAGATATCAAATCATGCATATAAGAATTCAGAGAAGACTCAAATAATATTCATAGATAATCTGATCATAAATCCACAATTCATTGGATCTCGACAAACACACCGCAAAAGAATATTACATCGAATAGATCTCCAAGAACATCGAGGAGAACGTTGTATTGAAGATCAAAGAGAGAGAAGAAGCCATCTAGCTACTAGCTATGGACCCGTAGGTCTGTGGTAAACTACTCACGCTTCATCGGAAGGGCAATAGGGTTGATGTAGAAGCCCTCCGTGATCGAATCCCCCTACGGCAGGGTGCCGGAAAAGGCCCCAAGCTGGGATCTCATGGGAACAGAAGGTTACAGCGGCGGAAAAGTATTTTGGTGGACGCTTCTGGTCGTTTGGGAATATTTGGGAATTTGTAGCGAAAGAATTAGGGTTGGAGGAGTCCCGTGCGGCCCATAAGCCAAGGGCACTCTGAGGGCTTGTGGAGCCCTCGGGACTCTTCTGGCCCCCTCTCCAAGTCTGTTGGGTGTCTTCTGGTCCAAGAAAAATCATCGCGAAAGTTTTATTCCGTTTGGACTCAATTTGGTATTCCTTTTCTGTAAAACTCAAAAACAAGGAAAAAACAGAAACTAACACTGGGCTCTAGGTTAATAAATTAGTCCCAAAAATAATATAAAATAGCATATAAAACATCCAAAATAGATAATATAATAGCATGGAACAATAAAAAATTATAGATACGTTGGAGACGTATCAGGACATCGTCTTCATCCGAGCTCACGTCTTCCATTCCCTTCAAGTTGACATCTCGCTCCTCCTCCGTGGACCATCCATAGGGATCTATATCCCCATAGATCCTTGGATTCGCAACATAGTGTGATACGAAGCTCTCTCCATCTGAGTCTTGAGACGACATACTTTCGGATCTGTCAGAAAAATAACACGAAACAAGAACAGAGGATATTTCTGCGATACAATGGTCAAAATTTCTGGGGTCTATATAAAGAATTTTTATCTTGCAAAACAAGTATTCCAGAAGAAAACGGAGTTGGGAAGGCTCACGAGGGGCCCACGAGCCACCAGGGTGTGCCCAGGGGGTGGGGCGCCCTGGTTCCTCGTGGGTCCCCTCGGTTGTTTCTAATTTTTTATTTTTTTAAAATATTCCAAAACTGACAGAGTATTTTTATGGATTTTTTGGAGTCGGTTTACTTACCGTATCACGCACATCTTCCTTTTCAGGGTTCTGGAGTGTTCTGGAAGGTCTCTTTTATGTATTCCGCTGGTGTCATAGTTTGAATAATGTTAGTTTGAACACTAATAGGTGTACCTGAGATATAATGTTTAATTCTTTGCCCATTGACCACCTTTGAATTAGTGCCTTTGGCATTATTGATCTTAATGGCTCCAGAGCGATAAACTTCCTCGATGATATATGGTCCGTCCCATTTAGAAAGAAGTTTTCCTGCATAAAAACTAAAATGAGAATTGTACAATAGAACATACTCACCCACTTTGAATTCGCGTTTTTTAATTCTTTTATCATGCCATCTTTTAACTTTTTCTTTAAACAATTTGGCATTTTCATAAGCTTGGGTTCTCCATTCATCTAGCGAGCTAATATCAAATGACCTCTTTTCACCGGCAAGTTTAAAATCATAATTAAGTTCTTTAATTGTCCAATATGCTTTATGTTCTAACTCATGAGGTAAATGACATGCTTTTCCATAAACCATTTTATACAGAGACATGGCCATAGGGTTCTTATAGGCTGTTCTATAAGCCCATAATGCATCGTCAAGTCGCTTAGACCAGTTCTTTCTAGATCTATTGACGGTCTTTTGCAAAATTAACTTTATTTCCCTATTGCTCAATTCAACTTGACCACTAGATTGAGGGTGATAGGGGGATGCAATTCTATGGTTGACAACGGATTTAGCAAGCAATTTACGGAATGCACCATGAATAAAATGTGAACCACCATCAGTCATTAGATATCTAGGAACTCCAAACCTCGGGAAAATAACTTCTTTAAGCATTTTAATAGAAGTGTTATGATCAGCACTACTAGTTGGAATAGCTTCTACCCACTTAGTAACATAATCAACAGCAACCAAAATATGTGTATACCCATTAGAGGAAGGAAAAGGTCCCATATAATCAAATCCCCAAACATCAAATGGTTTAATAACAAGTGAATAATTCATAGGCATTTCCTGACGTCTACAAATATTACCAATTCTTTGACATTCATCACAAGATAAGACAAACTTATGAGCATCCTTGAAAAGAGTAGGCCAATAAAAACCAGATTGTAGTACCTTATGCGCGATTCTATCTCCAGCGTGGTGTCCTCCATAAGCCTTAGAATGACACTTTCGTAGGATTTGTTCCTGTTCATGCTTAGGTATAAAATGCCTAAAAATACCATCTACTCATTCTTTATAAAGATGTGGATCATCCCAAAAGTAATGTCTTAACTCAAAGAAGAACGTTTTCTTTTGTTGGTATGTGAAACTAGGTGGTATAAATTTAGCAACGATGTAATTAGCATAGTCTGCATACCAAGGAATATTACAAGAAGCATTTATGACAGCTAGTTGCTCATCAGGAAAACTATCATCAATAGGAAGTGGGTCATCAAGAATATTTTCCAACCTAGACAAGCTATCAGCTACAGGATTCTCAGCTCCCTTCATATCAGTAATATGCAAGTCAAATTCTTGTAGCAATGGAACCCACCTAATGAGTCTAGGTTTAGCATCTTTCTTTTCCATAAGGTATTTAATAGCAGCATGATCGGTGTGAACAATTACTTTAGAATCAACTATGTAAGATTTGAATTTATCGCATGCAAACACAACTGGTAGAAATTCTTTCTCAGTAGTAGCATAATTTCTTCGAGCATTGTCTAGAGTTTTACTAGCATAATGGATAACATTTAATTTCTTATCAACTCTTTGTCCTAGGACAGCACCAACAACATAATCACTAGCATCACACATAATTTCAAAAGGCAAGTTCCAATCAAGTGGTTGAACAATATGTGCAGAAGTTAAGGCTTTCTTAAGTGTTTCAATGGCTTCTACACAATAATCATCAAAAACAAATGGAACATCTTTTTGCAAGAGATTAGTAAGAGGCCTAGAAATTTTAGAGAAGTCTTTAATAAACCTCCTATAGAAACCAGCATGACCAAGGAAACTTCTTATACCTTTAATATCTTTAGGACATGGCATTTTCTCAATTTCATCAACTTTAGCTTTATCTACTTCAATACCTTGTTCAAAAAATTTATGCCCCAAGACAATACCTTCATTCACCATAAAGTGGCACTTCTCCTAGTTCAAGACTAGATTAGTTTGTTCACATCTCTGCAAAATTCGATCAAGGTTGCTTAAGAAATCACCAAAAGAATTTTCGTAAACGGAAAAATCATCCACGAAAACCTCAACAATCTTTTCACAAAATTTAGAGAATATAGCAGTCATACATCTTTGAAAGGTAGTAGGTGCATTGCATAAACCAAAAGGCATATGTCTATAAGCACAAGTTCCAAAAGTACAAGTAAAAGTGGTTTTCTCTTGGTCGGCTTGTGATACAGGTATTTGAGAGAAACCAGAATATCCATCAAGAAAGCAAAAGTGTGTATGCTTGGACAATCTTTCTAACATTTGATCAATAAAAGGTAAGGGGTAATGATCTTCTCTAGTAGCTATGTTTAATTTTCTAAAATCAATTACCATCCTATAACCAGTTACAATTCTTTGTGGAATGAGCTCATTTTTATCATTAGGAACAACAGTATGCCTCCTTTCTTAGGGACACAATGAACATGACTTATCCATCTACTATCAGCTATGGGATAAATTATACCTACTTCCAGAAGCTTTAAATTTCAGTTCTTACCACCTCCTTCATCTTAGGATTTAATCGTCGTTGATGATCGACAACTGGTTCAGCATCAGGCTCCATATTAATCTTGTGCTGACATAGAGTGGGACTAATATCCTTATGATTATCAAGAGTATATCCAATAGCGGCATGGTGCTTCTTCAGAATTTTTAGTAATCTTTTTTCTTCATGCTCTGAAAGGTTAGCACTAGTAATAACAGGATATATCTTCTTCTCAACAAGATAAGCATATTTCAATGCATCAGGCAATTGTTTCAATTCAAACACGGGGTCAACCTTAGGTGGAGGAGGACCTCCCAAAGTTTCAACAGGAAAATTGTGTTTAAGGATAGGTGGTTGATCAAAGAATATCTTATCTATTTCATTTCTTTCATTCATGTGCATATCATTTTGATGGTCTAGCAAATATTGTTCTAACGGATCAGTAGGAGGCACGACAATAGAAGCAAGACCAATAGTTTCATCTTTACTAGGCAATTCTTTATCATGAGGTTGTCTATGAAACTTAGAGAAATTAAACTCATGAGATATATCACCAAAGTTAACACTGACAGTTTCTTTAGCGCAATCAATCTTAGCATTAACAGTGTTCAAGAAAGGTCTACCAAATATAATGGGGCAAAAATCATCTTGTGGAGAACCGAGGACTAGAAAATCAGTAGGGTATTTTCATTTTTCACACAAGACTTCAACATCTCTAACGATCCAAAGCGGCGTAATAGTATCTCTATTCGCAAGCTTAATAGTAACATCAATGTCCTCTATCTCAACAGGTGCAATATCATTCATAATTTCTTGATATAAGGTAAACGGAGTAGCACTCACACTAGCACCCAAATCACATAAGCCATGATAACAATGAGCTCCTATTTTAACCGAGACAACGGGCATGCCAACAATAGGTTTATTCTTATCTTTAGTATTGGGTTCGGCAATTCTAGTAGCTTCATCACAGAAGTAAATAACATGCCCATCTATATTTTCGACCAAGAGATCCTTAACCATAGCAACATTAGGTTCAACTTTAATTTTTTCAGAGGGTCTAGGTGCCCTAATATTACTTTTGTTAACCATATTTCAAACTTTAGCATGTTCCTTAATCCTAGCAGGAAAAGGCGGTTTCTCAATATAAGCAGTAGGCACAACTGGATCAACATTGTAAATGATAGTTTCTTCTTTAACTATAAAAGGTCCCTCAATATTTTCTTTAATAGGGGGGTGATATTTAAACCACTTCTCCTTAAGGAGATCAACATGAGTAGCAAATGATTCACAAAAGGAGGCTACTATCTCAGAGTAAAGTCCATGTTTAGTGCTAAACTTATGAAAACCATCGGTATCCATAAAAGATTTAACACAATCAAACTTAAGTGTTATACCTGACTCTTTACCTTTGGCGAGTTCCCAATCTTCAGAGTTGTGTTTAATTCTTTCCAGAAGATCCCATCTGAATTCAATAGTTTTCTTCATAAAGGAACTAGTTGAAGAAGAATCGAGCATGGTTTGATCATCATGAGAAAGCCGAGCATAAAAATTATGTAAGATAATTTCCCTTGAAAGCTCATGGTTGGGGCATGTGTACATCATGTACTTAAGCCTCCCCCAAGCTTGAGCGATGCTTTCTCCTTCACGAGGCCAAAAATTATATATATAATTCTGATCATGATGAACCAGATGCATAGAATAAAACTTTTTGATGAAATTCCAATTTCAATCGATTCCAATCCCAAGCTCCAATATCATCACATAGCATATACCATGTCAATGCCTTTCCCCCCAAAGATAAAGGGAAGACCTTCTTCTTAACTTCATCTCCGGGTAAACCTGCAAGCTTAAATAATCCACAAATTTCATCCACAAAGATTAGGTGCTAATCAACGGGCTATGGAGATGCCCATCAATTGATGTCAATGCAAGGAGTAGGGATTGCCATGCAATGGATGCACTAAGAGCTATAAGTGTATAAAATCTCAAAAAGAAAACTAGGTAGGTATGCATCCAACTTGCTTTCTCATGAAGACCTCGGGCATTTGAGGAAGCCCATCATTGGAATATACAAGCCAAGTTCTATAATGAAAAATTCCCACTAGTTATATGCAAGTGAAAGCATAAGAGACTCTCTATATGAAAAACATGGTGCTACTTTGAAGCACAAGTGTGGAAAGGATAATAACATTGCCCCTTCTCTCTTTTTCTCTCATTTTTCCTCTATTTTTTCTTTCTCTTTTTTTCTTGGGCTCTTTTTAGCCTCTTTTTTTATATATCTTCACTTGGGACAATGCTATAATAATGAATAATGATGATCATCACACTTCTATTTACTTACAACTCAAAAAATTACAACTTGATACTAGAACAAAATATGACTCTATATGAATTCCTCCGGCGGTGTACCAGGATGTGCAATGATCTAGCGTAACATATATAAAAATGATGAACGGTGGCTGAGCCACAAATGCTATGTCAGCTATATGATCATGCAACACAATATGACAATGATGATGTGTGTCATAAAAATAGAACGGTGGAATTTGCATGGCAATATATCTCGGAATGGCTATGGAAATGCCATAATAGGTAGGTATGGTGGCTGTTCTGAGGAAGATATGAGGAGGCTTATGTATGATAGAGTGTATCATATCACGGGGTTTGGATGCACCAGCGAAGTTTGCACCACATCTCAAGGTGAGAAAAGGCAATGCACGGTACCAAAGAGGCTAGCAAATTACGGAAAGGTGAGAGTGCCTATAATCCATGGACTCACATTAGTCATAAAGAACTCACATACTTATTACAAAAGTTTATTAGCACTCAAAGCAAAGTACTACTACGCAAGCTCCTAGGGGGGAGGTTGGTAGGAGTTAACCATCACACGCCCCCGACCTTCACGCAAAGGAAGACACTCAATAATAAATCGTGCTCCAACTTCCTAGCATAACGAGAGACCATACGTGCATGATTCGAGAATCACAAACCTTAACACCAATATTCTTACTAAACCACAATCATTCACTAGTACCTCCCACATATCACCATCTTTATATCACAAAACTATTGCAAGGAATCAAACTTATCATATTCAGTGATCAGAATGAAAGTTTTTATTATATCCCTCTTGAATACCTATCATATTAGGACCAAATTCATAACCCATGCTAATTGCCATTAATATTACCAAGTCTCAAAAAGATATAAGTTAAGCATAAGAGTGCAACTATTTCTTTAAAATATGACCACCGCCGTGCTCTAAAAAATATAAGTGAAGCACTAGAGCAACTGCCTAGCTCAAAAGATATAAGTGAAGCACATAGAGTATTCTAACAAATCACGAATAATGTGTGTCCCTCTCAAAAAGGTGTGTCCAGCAAAGATGGTTGTGACAAACTAAAAAGCAAATAAAACAAAGACTCATATAATACATGACGCTCCAAGAAAAACTCATATCATGTGATGAATGAAAATATAGCTCCAACTAAAATTACTGATAGTTGGTAGAAGAAAGAGGGGATTCCATCTGGGGATCCCCAAGCTTAGATGCTTGGGAGTCCTTGAATATTACCTTGGGGTGCCTCGGTGATGTCTACTACACAACTTATTCTTGTAGACTCGTGTTGGGCCTCCAAGCGCAGAGTTTTGCAGGACAGTAGCAATTTTCCCTCAAGTGGATGACCTAAGGTTTATCAATCCATGGGAGGCGTAGGATAAAAATGGTCTCTCTCAAACAACCCTACAACCAACTAACAAAGAGTCTCTTGTGTCCCCAACACACCCAATACAATGGTAAATTGTATAGGTGCACTAGTTTGACGAAGAGATGGTGATACAAGTGTAATATGAATAGTAGATATAGGTTTTGGTAATCTGAAAATATAAAAACAGCAAGGTAACTAGTAACAAAAGTGAGAAAAACGGTATTGCAAAGCTTGAAAACAAGGCCTAGGGTTCATACTTTCACTAGTGCAAAATCTCTCAACAATGAAAACATAATTGGATCATATAACAATCCCTCAACATGCAACAAAGAATCACTCCAAAATTTCTATCGGAGAACGTAGGACAAAAACATGCATCAACCCCTATGCATAGATTACCCCAATGTCACCTCGGGAATCTATGAGTTGAGTGCCAAAACATACATTGAGTGAATCAATATAATACGCCATTGTCACCATGTGTATCCATATGCAAGACATACATCAAGTGTTCTCAAATCCAATATTCAATCCAACATAATGAAACCTCAAAGAGCAAGACTCAATTCATCACAAGAAGTTAGAGAGGGAAGAACACCGTAAGATCGAAATATATTAAAAAAGCTTGCGGTACATCAAGATCGTGCCAAATCAAGAACACGAGAGAGAGAGAGAGAGATCAAACACATAGCTACTGGTACATACCCTCAGCCCCGAGGGTGAACAACTCCCTCCTCGTCATGGTGGCCGTCGGGATGATGAAGATGGCCTCTAGTGATGATTTCCCCCTCCAGCAGGGTGCCGGAACAGGGTCCCGATTGGTTTTTTGTGGCTACAGAGGCTTGCGGCGGTGAAACTTCTCATCTAGGGTTCTTTTCGGGGGTTTTGGTATTTATAGGAATTTTTGGCGTCGGTCTCACGTCAAGGGGGTGCCCGAGGGGCCCACAAGCTTGGGGGGCGTGCCCCCCAGGCTTGTGGCTCCCTTGGCCACTTCCTGGCTCAGCTCCGGTGCTTCGGGGGTCTCTTTTGGTCCATAAAAATCACCGTAAATTTTCAGCTCATTCTGAGAACTTCTATTTCTGCACAAAAAATGACACCACGGTAGTTCTGCTGAAAACAGTGTCAGGCTGGGTTAGTTCTTATTCAAATCATACCAAAACCATATAAAATTGTTGTAAACATGGCATGAATACTTCATAAATTTTAGATACGTTGGAAACGTATCAACATCCCCAAGCTTAATTCCTGCTCATCCTCGAGTAGGTAAATGAGAAAATAAATAATTTATGAAGTGTGAATGCTAGCATAGTGCATAAATTTGATCAATGATAGTTCGAAATACTTTTCTAGCATCATTATATATCATAAACAGTAGCTTATCTCATAAAACTTCTCATGATCAAGTAGCAAGCTATTCACAAGTTAAAGTATATATAGACCATAAACTTTCTTGAAAACTAACAAACTATGTTCTCAGTCATCAAACATTTGCAATTCATCTTATTTTCAGCAAGGGTCTATGGAAGAGCTTTGATTTAGCAAATTCCACATACTCAACTATCGTATAGTCTTCCATGATTGCTGACACTCAAAGCATATTTTTAGAACTAATAGCATCCATCGAACACAGAGAAAGATAGGGGCTTAATGTTTTGCCTCCCAACTTATTTATCATATAGATAATTGTCAACAATAATAATTCATGATCGAATATATTTGAATGGCCATATATGCTTGGATCTTTCTCGACCACATGATACTTGCCAACTAGAGAATAATTGAGGTTGGAATGAGAAGGAATACTACTGACTCTTGCATAAAAGTAAAAGATAGGCCCTTCGCAGAGAAAAGCAGGGATTTGCAGAGGTGCCAGAGCTCGAAGTTTTTAAAATAGAGATGAATATAATTTTGAGAGGTATGCTTTCATTTTCAACGTAACGACTGAGAGTTCCCAATATCTTCCATGCTAGACACATTATAGGCGGTTCCCAAACAGAAAGGTAAAGTTTTTTACTCCCCCTCCACCAACAAACACAAGCCATGGCGAGCCGAATCCTTGGGTGCCCTCCATACCAACAATGATCTGGGGGAGTTTTGTTTCATTATTATATTTTGATTTTGATCATAGGACTGGGCATCACAATTACCAGCCACTTTCTCGTGAATGACAAGCGAATAAACAATCATCATGAGAATAACCCACCTAACATGGAAGATACTGACCACCCCATGTCGCTTCATGAGCGATTTGGGCATACAAAACAGATTATTGTTTGAAGATTTAGAGTTTGGCACATGCAAATTTACTTGGAACGGCAGGTAAATACCGCATATAGGTAGGTATGGTGGACTCATATGGAATAACTTTGGGTTTAAGGAAGTGGATGCACAAGCAGTATTCCCGCTTAGTACAGGTGAAGGCTAGCAAAAGATCCTAAGCAAGCACCACATGTTGGAGGATCCATAACAATATAACTTCTATACAAATATACCCAAACATAACTCATTACGTTGTCTTCCTTGTCCAACTTCAACTAATTTGATCAAGTTTGAAATAATTAATGGGGCTCACAATCATAGAAGATGTCCAAGATAGTATATTTATATGTGAAATCTCTCTTCCTTCAATATTCTTTCATGAATTGTTCAAGTGACCAATGTTGTGTTTGCTAACTTTCAATAAATTTTACCACCTATACTTCTTATATGTGAAGTCATTACTCCCCATGGAATAAGAATATGAAACATATATAATTTCAGATTTATGATATTCAATTCATTCAACCATTTACTCATAGGATATAAGTGAAGCACGAGAGTAAATGGCAACTACTCCAAAAAGATATAAGTGAAGATCAATGAGTACTCAAACAATTAAGTAGCTATGTGAAGACTCTCTCTCATAAAAAAATTAGATCTTAAGTATTTTATTCAAACAGCAAGCAAAACAAAATAAAATGACATTCCAAGGATAGCACATATCTTGTGAAGAAGCAAAAACTTAGGCTCAACCAAAACTGACCGATCATTGTTGATGAAGAAAGGTGGGATGCCAACCGGGGCATCCCCAAGCTTAGATGCTTGAGACTTCTTGAAATATTAACTAGGGATGTCTTGGGCATTGTAACGACCAAACCTCGAAGGATTTGAGTCTCTATGCTTACCGTGCTAGTCCCTGGATCGACTCGCTAGCACACACAGTATAGATGAATACCAGAGTAACAAGTGCATCATTTATTACAACGTATGATCCAGAATGTATAAAATAAAACAATCTGCATAGCACAAGGCTAGCTTTATTCAATCAAATAGCGGAAAGTAGCAGAAAATAACGATGAGTCCCATCATAGCCCACTAGCGATGCTGAGTGCAGACTCACGACCCTAACGGTACCTTACTCTTCGTCTGAATATCCTGCAACATGAGACGTTGCAGTCGTATAGGTCAATACATGGAATGTATTGGCAAGTTACACGGGAGTAAATAATAAAATAGACCTACATGTATATGCATAGTATAACAAAAGGAAGGCTTGAGGGTTAATTTTTGTAGAAAGCTGATTTTGTCCTCATAACTACCTAATAGTCAAATTTATTAAGTGTAGCATCTGTCAAGATCATCCAACAACTGTAATGGCATAGTCGCTCAAATTTGTCCATAACCGGGGACACGGCTAATCATGATTAGTTTTTAATACTCTGCAAAGTTTTGCACACTTTACCCACTAGACTCAACCCGAAGATTGAGACGAAGTCTTTCAGAAGTAGATACCTCCACCCACCGGCAGCCGATACACCTACTCATATCTACATCTGCTAGCTTGCCTGGGCGAGGATCCCACAACCTACTCAACTAAGCCAGAGCCCATTTAGCTAGTGGTTGCGCATGGAAGCTACTAGTCACTAAGTATGTCTGATCTTTTTGAACCTGGGCGGCATTCCACTTACATTCAGAGGGTATAAACCATGATGTTCTTGAAACCACCCAACAATACCAATTCTGCCCAGAGGTGAATTTAATCCTTAATTACTACTCAATTTTTTTAATATATATATAATCCTCACATAAACTCAATGTATACAGGAACCAACCCCGTCTACAAGCATAGCAAAACTACAACTACCACGATCTGCACTGACGGGAGATAGCTCAACAATATAGCAAAATAATATAGTATTCCTATACATGCATATATTCATAGTGTGATATAACTACATGCATAGAAAACAATAGGTAAAGGATGATCAACATGTAACTTGCCTTGGTTCTGGTTCAAAAAGTCACACTCCTGACAATAGTTCGCGTCGCACTCCGGACAATCTACACGTTTCACACAATCAACAAATCAATCACCGAAACTCAAAATAGAACCAAAATAAAACCAACAGAAAGAAATCATTTTAAAAATCAAATAACAGCATGTACAAATCATCTGCAATGCACTAGAATCACAACGCAAAAAGAATCACTCAATTTCGTTAAACGGTTTGAAAGTTATGGCCTCCAGAAGGTATAATTCAAATTTGAACGAATTCAAATTTGATAAGTGCAAACATGTGCAAAGTTGGTATTGTGATAAAGTACTGGTTTTTGTGAGTGCATAGGAAAAAGAATCACCTACTTTGGATATACAAATTAGGAGTTATAGCTAATCAAACTTTTAGTTGAAAAACTAAAATAAAAACAAAACAAACAGAAAACTCCTGAATGGTTCCTGCGTGTACTATAGCGGTCGCCACGTGTTGTCGCGTGATTGGCTGGAGGATTGCATGCGCGCGTGCTCACCAGCAAAGCAGAGAAATACGGTGGCGGCTTCGGGCGTCGGCGGCAGCGCTCCTCCGGAGGGTATCCGGCGAGGGCGAAGTGGCGGGCGGAGGTGTCGTCGAGTGGCGGAGGTAGTGGTGGTGTTCAACGGCGACGGGGCTGCCCCGAGCGGCGGTGGCGAGCTCCTAAACTCCAGCGTGCTACGGCGAAGTCGGGCGTCGGTGGCAGCGGTGTTCTGGTGCGCTGTAGGTTACCCCGAGGTGTCAAACGGGTACGGCGTCGAGAGGGGGTTCTAGGGAGGCAAGTGGCGCGGCTGCGAGTGCTCTTACGGTGGTGCAATCTTCCAGCGATAGTGGCGGTCTGCAGGGCTTCTCGGCGAGATCTAATCGCCCCAACCAGGGCGTGCGGCAACGGGGAAGATCGGGACAGGGGGTGCGGGGTTTCCCTAGGGTCATATGCTCGCGTTCGGTGTCTCCGAAGCGCACGGGATCAATAGGGCGCACGAGCTCGATCCGGCTCGGCGTCGGGTGCGCGTGTTCGTCCGACTCGGGGAAGGAGGACAGGGTGCGGGCAGGTCCCGCTGTCAGCGGTTGCGAGCGAGCGAGCGGGCTGGGGTGCAGCGCGGCGCATTGGTGGGCTACGGCGGCGGGGATGCTGGGCCGCGGCGGCTGGCTGGCTGGGCCGCTGGCTGGTGTGTGTTTTTTACAAAAACTATAGAAACAAAACTAAAATAAAATAAAGCCAAGATAATTTCTAAAATAAATTCTATAACCACAGTAACAAAATAACACCACTAATATAAACTACAGGAACACTAGTTCCTACTCTAATGCAATTTTGGAAATTCATTTTTATGCAATAGGCCACACAAACAGCAATAAAACACTAATATAAAATACTTTGGAGTTTATTAAAATACCAAAACATAACAGATGAACTGGAAATAATATTCTGGACACTATGAATATTTTTTAAATAGGGGATAAGTCATGTTATCTCCACTCCAATAAATTGCCTTTAGTTGCATAATGATTCGAATACTCCGAAAAAGCAAATAATGCAAATAAAAATATGAGATGCATATGAATGATCTATTAACATCCTAATTTAGGAAAATTGGGATGTTACAGGCATCCCCAAGCTTGAGCTCTTGTGTCTCCTTAATTCCTCTCATATCATGGTTTCCCTAATTCTTAAAAATTTCATCCACACAAAACTCAACAAGAACTCGTGAGATAAGTTAGTGTAAATCAAGTGCAAAACCTTATCATTCTCTACTGTAGAAAATCACTAAAATTATAATTTGACATTGCATACTAAAAGCCTCTGCATATTTAATACTCCTATCCTCAAATAGAATCATTAAACAAGCAAACATATGCAAACATAACAGCAATCTGTCTAAACAGGACAGTCTGTAAAGAATGCAAGAAGATTCATACTTCTCTAACTCTAAAAATTCTGAAAAATTACCACGCTGTAGAAAAATTGTTGTAGCTTATTTTGTAAAAATTTCAAGATTTTATCATGTTCTGACTATTCACAAATATTCAAAACATAACAACAAACTTTCTGTTTTCAAACAACAACATATAGACTTGCAAAATAAGCATGGTAAAGGCTATATTTGACACTTTTATTGAAGTAAAAGATACAAAACATTATTCTAAATAGCAGCAAGCAAATAAAATAAAATAAAATGATGCTCCAAGAAAAACTCATATCATGTGACGAATAAAAATATAGCTCCAAGTGAGGTTACCGATAATGTTGGAGACGAAAGAAGGGATGCCTTCCGGGGCATCCCCAAGCTTAGTTGCTTGGGTCTTCCTTTAATATTACCTTAGGGTGCCTTGGGCACCCCCAAGACTAGGTTGTTTCCACTCCTTATTCTCCTCATATCGATATCTCACCCAAAACTTGAAAACTTCAATCACACAAAACTTAATGGAACTTCGTGAGATAGGTTAGTATGATAAAACAAATCATTCACTTTGGTACTGTCAAAGACAAGATTCATAATTGTTTCCACATAATTCCTACTGTACCTTATCATTTACACAATTTATATCACTTAATATAAGCTATGGAAACAATAAAACAAGCAAGGATCTCTTTGGTATAGAGGCTTGCGGCGGATTCGAAGTTCTAGGGTTATTTCTGGGTGGTTTCCCTATTTATAAGAATTTCAGAGTTGGAATCACGCGAAAATGAGCTAAGATGGGCCCACGAGGCACCAGGGCACCATTACCCCCTGGCGTACCCAAGTGCCTCGTGGGCACCTCGTGGCTCTTCTAGTCCTCCCACGAAGCTTCGGGGGTCTCTTTGTTCCAAAAAAATCATCAAAAAGTTTCAGCCCATTCCAAGAAATTTTATTTCTGCACAAAAAACAACATCATGGTAGTTCTGCTGAAAACGGCGTCAGTCCGGGTTAGTTCCATTTAAATTATACTAAAATCATATAAAATGGTTGTAAACATGGCATGAATACTTCATAAATTATAGATACATTGGAGACGTATCAATCACGTCCGAGAAAAATAGGCCGACTCCTGCCTGCATCTACTACTATTAGTCCACACATCAACCGCTATCTAGCATGCATCTAGAGTATTAAGTTCATAAAACGGAGTAGCGCCTTAAGCAAGATGACATGATGTAGATAGAGTAAACTCAAGAAATATGAATAAACCCCATCGTTTTACCCTTAATGGCAACAATACAAATATATGTCTTGTCCCCTTCTGTCACTGGGATATAGATCACCGCAAGATTGAACCCATGACAAAGCACCTCTCCCATTGCAAGATAAATCAATCTAGTTGGCCAAACCAAATCAATAGATCGGAGATAAATACAAAGCTATAATAATCATGCATAAAAGAGTTCAGAGAAGACTCCAATAATATTCATGGGTAATTTGATTATAAACTCACGATTCATCGGATCCAACAAACACACCACAAAAAAGGATTATATCGAATAGATCTCCAAGAACATCGAGGAGAACATTGTATTGAAGATCAAAGAGAGAGAAGAAGCCATCTGTTGGGAAACATAGCATGCAATTTCAAAAAAATTCCTACGCTCACGCAAGATCTTTCTAGGAGATGCATAGCAACGAGAGGGGGAGAGTGTGTCCACGTACCCTCGTAGACCGAAAGCGGAAGCGTTAGGTTAATGCGGTTGATGTAGTCGAACGTCTTCACGATCCAACCGATCCAAGCACCGAACGTACGGCACCTCCGTGTTCAGTACACGTTCAGCTCGATGACATCCCTCGAACTCGTGATCCAGCAGAGGGTCAAGGGAGAGTTCCGTCAGCATGACGGTGTGGCGACGGTGTTGGTGATGTGATCCGCGCAGGGCTTTGCCTAAGCACTACGACGCTATGACCAGAGGAGTAAACTGTGGAGGGGGGCACCGCACACGGCTAAGAGAATAACTGATGTGTTCTAGGGTGCCCCCTGCCCCAGTATATAAAGGAGGGGAGGAGGAGGCCGGCCACCAAGGGGGGCGCACCATGGGGGGAGTCCTACTAGGACTCCCAGTCCTAGTAGGATTCCCCCTTCCTTTTTCGGAGTGGGAAAGGGGGGAAGGGAGAGAGAAGAGGAGAAGGAAAGGGGGGCGCGCCCCCTCCCCTAGTCCAATTCGGACTCCCCATTGGAGGGGGCGCAGCCACCCCTTGTGGGCTGTCTCCCCTCTTCCCTATGGCCCATGAGGCCCATTAACTCTCCCGGGGGTTCCGGTAACCTCCCGGTACTCCGAAAAATATCCGAAACGATCCGGAACTATTCTGGTATCCGAATATAACCTTACAATATATCAATCTTTACCTCTCGATCATTTCGAGACTCCTCGTCATGTCTGTGATATCATCCGGGACTCCGAACAATCTTCGGTCACCAAAACACATAACTCATAATACAAATCGTCATCGAACGTTAAGCGTGCGGACCCTACGGGTTTGAGAACTATGTAGACATGACCGAGACACATCTCCGATCAATAACCAACAGCGGAACCTGGATGCTCATATTGGTTCCTACATATTCTACGAAGATCTTTATCGGTCAAACTGTAATGACAACATACGTTATTCCCTTTGTCATCGGTATGTTACTTGCCCGAGATTCGATCGTCGGTATCTTCATACCTAGTTCAATCTCGTTACCGGCAAGTCTCTTTACTCGTTCCGTAATGCATCATCCCGTAACTAACTCATTAGTCACATTGCTTGCAAGGCTTATAGTGATGTACATTACCGAGAGGGCCCAGAGATACCTCTCCAATACACGGAGTGACAAATCCTAATCTTGATCTATGCCAACCCAACAAACACCTTCGGAGACACCTGTAGAGCATCTTTATAATCACCCAGTTACGTTGTGACGTTTGATAGCACACAAGGTGTTCCTCCGGTATTCGGGAGTTGCATAATCTCATAGTCAGAGGAATATGTATAAGTCATGAAGAAAGCAATAGCAATAAAACTTAACGATCATTATGCTAAGCTAATGGATGGGTCTTGTCCATCACATCATTCTCTAATGATGTGATCTCATTCATCAAATGACAACACATGTCTATGGTCAGGAAACTTTAACCATCTTTAATGAATGAGCTAGTCAAGTAGAGGCATACTAGGGACACTCTGTTTTGTCTATGTATTCACACATGTACTAAGTTTTCGGTTAATACAATTCTAGCATGAATAATAAACATTTATCATGATATAAGGAAATATAAATAACAACTTTATTATTGCCTCTAGGGCATATTTCCTTCAGTCTCCCACTTGCACTAGAGTCAATAATCTAGATTACATAGTAATGATTCTAACACCCGTGGAGTCTTGGTGCTGATCATGTTTTGCTCGTGGAAGAGGCTTAGTCAACGGGTCTGCAATATTCAGATCCGTATGTATTTTGCAAATCTCTATGTCTCCCTCCTTGACTTGATCGCGGATGGAGTTGAAGCGTCTCTTGATGTGTTTGGTTCTTTTGTGAAATCTGGATTCCTTCGCTAAGGCAATTGCTCCAGTATTGTCACAAAAGATTTTCATTGGACCCGATGCACTAGGTATAACACCTAGATCAGATATGAACTCCTTCATCCAGACTCCTTCATTTGCTGCTTCCGAAGCAGCTATGTACTCCGCTTCACACGTAGATCCCGCCATGACGCTCTGCTTGGAACTGCACCAACTGACAGCTCCACCATTCAATATAAATACGTATCCGGTTTGTGACTTAGAGTCATCCGGATCAGTGTCAAAGCTTGCATCGACGTAACCATTTACGACAAGCTCTTTGTCACCTCCATAAACGAGAAACATATCCTTAGTCCTTTTCAGGTATTTCAGGATGTTCTTGACCGCTGTCTAGTGATCCACTCCTAGATTACTTTGGTACCTCCCTGCTAAACTTATAGCAAGGCACACATCAGGTCTGGTACACAGCATAGCATACATGATAGAACCTATGGCTGAAGCATAGGGAATGACTTTCATTTTCTCTCTATCTTCTGCAGTGGTCGGGCATTGAGTCTTACTCAACTTCACACCTTGCAACACAGGCAAGAACCCTTTCTTTGACTGATCCATTTTGAACTTCTTCAAAACTTTATCAAGGTATGTGCTTTGTGAAAGTCCTATTAAGCGTCTCGATCTATCCCTATAGATCTTGATGCCCAATATATAAGCAGCTTCACCGAGGTCTTTCATTGAAAAATTCTTATTCAAGTATCCTTTTATGCTATCCAGAAATTCTATATCATTTCCAATCAACAATATGTCATCCACATATAATATTAGCAATGCTACAGAGCTCCCACTCACTTTCTTGTAAATACAGGCTTCTCCAAAAGTCTGTATAAAACCATATGCTTTGATCACATTATCAAAGCGTATATTCCAACTCCGAGAGGCTTGCACCAGTCCATAAATGGATCGCTGGAGCTTGCACACTTTGTTAGCACCTTTAGGATCGACAAAACCTTCTGGTTGCATCATATACAACTCTTCTTTGAGAAATCCATTAAGGAATGCAGTTTTGACGTCCATTTGCTAGATTTCATAATCATAAAATGCAGCAATTGCTAACATGATTCGGACAGACTTAAGCATCGCTACAGGTGAGAAGGTCTCATCGTAGTCAACCCCTTGAACTTGTCAAAAACCTTTCGCAACAAGTCGAGCTTTGTAGACAGTAACATTACCGTCAGCATCAGTCTTCTTCTTGAAGATCCATTTATTCTCTATGGCTTGCCGATCATTGGGCAAGTCAACCAAAGTCCACACTTTGTTCTCATACATGGATCCCATCTCAGATTTCATGGCTTCAAGCCATTTTGCGGAATCTGGGCTCATCATCGCTTCCTCATAGTTCGTAGGTTCGTCATGGTCTAATAACATGACTTCCAGAACAGGATTACCGTACCACTCTGGTGCAGAACGTACTCTGGTTGACTTACAAGGTTCGGTAGTAACTTGATCCGAAGTTTCATGATCATCGTCATTAACTTCCTCACTAATTGGTGTAGGCATCACTGGAACTGATTTCTGTGATGAACTACTTTTCAATTCAGGAGAAGGTACAATTACCTCATCAAGTTCTACTTTCCTCCCACTCACTTCTTTTGAGATAAACTCCTTCTCTAGAAAGGATCCATTCTTAGCAACAAAGATCTTGCCTTCGGATCTATGAAAGAAGGTGTACCCAACAGTTTCTTTTGGGTATCCTATGAAGATGCACTTCTCCGATTTGGGTTCGAGCTTATCAGGCTGAAGCTTTTTCACATAAGCATCGCAACCCCAAACTTTAAGAAACGACAGCTTAGGTTTCTTGCCAAACCACAGTTCATATGGTGTCATCTCAACGGATTTAGATGGTGCCCTATTTAACATGAATGCAGCTGTCTCTAATGCATAACCCCAAAACGATAGTGGTAAATTGGTAAGAGACATCATAGATCGCACCATATCTAATAAAGTATGGTTACGATGTTCGGACACACCATTACGCTGTGGTGTTCCACGTGGCGTGAGTTGCGAAACTATTCCACATTGTTTTAAATGAAGGCCAAACTCGTAACTCAAATATTCGCCTCCGCGATCAGATCGTAGAAACTTTATTTTCTTGTTACGATGATTCTCCACTTCACTCTGAAATTATTTGAACTTTTCAAACGTTTCAGACTTGTGTTTCATTAAGTAGATATACCCATATCTGCTCAAATCATCTGTGAAGGTCAGAAAATAACGATACCCGTCGTGAGCCTCAACACTCATCGGACCGCATACATCGGTATGTATTATTTCCAATAAGTCATTTGCTCGCTCCATTGTTCCGGAGAACGGAGTTTTAGTCATCTTGCCCATGAGGCACGGTTCGCAAGTATCAAATGATTCATAATCAAGTGATTCCAAAAGTCCATCTGCATGGAGTTTCTTCATGCGCTTTACACCAATATGACCTAAATGGCAGTGCCACAAATATGTTGCACTATCATTATCAACTTTGCATCTCTTGGCATCAATATTATGAATATGTGTATCACCACGATCGAGATTCAACAAAAATAGACCACTCTTCAAGGGTGCATGACCATAAAAGATATTACTCATATAAATAGAACAACCATTATTCTCTGATTTAAATGAATAACCGCCTCGCATTAAACAAGATCCAGATATAATGTTCATGCTCAACGCTGTTACCAAATAACAATTATTCAGGTCTAAAACTAATTCCGAAGGTAGATGTAGAGGTAGCGTGCCGACGGCGATCACATCGACCTTGGAACCATTCCTGACGCGCATCGTCACCTCGTCCTTAGCCAATCTTCGTTTAATCCGTAGTCCCTGTTTCGAGTTACAAATATGAGCAACCGAACCGGTATCAAATACCCAGGCACTACTACGAGCATTAGTAAGGTACACATCAATAACATGTATATCAAATATACCTTTGTTCACTTTGCCATCGTTCTTATCCGCCAAATACTTGGGGCAGTTTCGCTTCCAGTGACCAGTCCCTTTGCAGTAGAAGCACTCAGTTTCAGGCTTGGCTCCAGACTTGGGCTTCTTCCCGGGAGTGGCAACTTGCTTGCCATTCTTCTTGAAGTTCCCCTTCTTTCCCTTGCCCTTTTTCTTGAAACTAGTGGTCTTGTTAACCATCAACACTTGATGCTCCTTCTTGATTTCTACCTCCGCAGCTTTGAGCATAGCGAAGAGCTTGGGAATAGTCTTCTCCATCCCTTGCATATTATAGTTCATCATGAAGCCTTTATAGCTTGGTGGCAGTGATTGAAGAACTCTGTTAATAACACTATCATCCGAGAGATTAACTCCCAGCTGAGTCAAGTGGTTATGGTACCCAGACATTCTGAGTATGTGTTCACTGACAGAACTGTTCTCCTCCATCTTGCAGCTATAGAACTTGTTGGAGACTTCATATCTCTCAACTCGGGCATTTGCTTGAAATATTAACTTCAACTCCTGGAACATCTCATATGCTCCATGATGTTCAAAATGTCTTTGAAGTCCCGATTCTAAGCCGTAAAGCATGGCACACTGAACAATCGAGTAGTCATCAGATCGAGCTTGCCAGACGTTCATAACGTCAACATCTGCTCCTGCAGTAGGCCTTTCACCCAGCGGTGCATCAAGGACATAATTCTTCTGTGCAGCAATGAGGATAATCCTCAAGTTACGGACCCAGTCCGTGTAATTGCTACCATCATCTTTCAACTTAGCTTTCTCTAGGAACGCATTAAAATTCAAGGGAACGGTAGCACGGGCCATTGATCTACAACATAGATATGCAAAAACTATCAGGACTAAGTTCATGATAAATTAAGTTCAATTAATCATATTACTTAAGAACTACCACTTAGATAGACATCCCTCTAGTCATCTAAATGATCACGTGATCCATATCAACTAAACCATGTCCGATCATCACGTGAGATGGAGTAGTTTTCAATGGTGAACATCTCTATGTTGATCATATCTACTATATGATTCACGTTCGACCTTTCGGTCTCAGTGTTCCGAGGCCATATCTGCATATGCTAGGCTCGTCAAGTTTAACCTGAGTATTCCGCATGTGCAAAACTGTCTTGCACCCGTTGTATGTGAACATAGAGCTTATCACACCCGATCATCACGTGGTGTCTCGGCACGACGAACTGTCGCAACGGTGCATACTCAGGGAGAACACTTATACCTTCAAATTTAGTGAGGGATCATCTTATAATGCTACCGCCGTACTAAGCAAAATAAGATGCATAAAAGATAAACATCACATGCAATCAAAATATGTGACATGATATGGCCATCATAATCTTGTGCCTTTGATCTCCATCTCCAAAGCATCGTCATGATTTCCATCGTCACCGGCTTGACACCTTGATCTCCATCGTAGCGTCGTTGTCGTCTCGCTAACTATTGCTTCTACAACTATCGCTAACACATAGTGATAAAGTAAAGCAATTACATGGCGATTGCATTTCATACAATAAAGCGACAACCATAAGGCTCCTGCCAGTTGCCGATAACTTTTACAAAACATGATCATCTCATACAATAGCGTGTATCACATCATGTCTTGACCATATCACATCACAACATGCCCTGCAAAAACAAGTTAGACATCCTCTACTTTGTTGTTTGCAAGTTTTACGTGGCTGCTATGGGCTTCTAGTAAGAACCGTTCTTACCTACGCATCAAAACCACAACGATTTTTCGTCAAGTGTGTTGTTTTAACCTTCAACAAGGACCGGCCGTAGTCAAACTCGATTCAACTAAAGTTGGAGAAACAGACACCCGCCAACCACCTGTGTGCAAAGCACGTCGGTAGAACCAATCTCATGAACGCGGTCATGTAATGTCGGTCTAGGCCGCTTCATCCAACAATACCGCCGAATCAAAATAAGACGTTGGTGGTAAGCAGTATGACTATTATCGCCCACAACTCTTTGTGTTCTACTTGTGCATATCATCTACGCATAGACCTGGCTCGGATGCCACTGTTGGGAAACGTAGCATGCAATTTCAAAAAAATTCCTACGCTCACGCAAGATCTTTCTAGGAGATGCATAGCAACGAGAGGGGGAGAGTGTGTCAACGTACCCTCATAGACCGAAAGCGGAAGCGTTAGGTTAACGCGGTTGATGTAGTTGAACGTCTTCACGATCCAACCGATCCAAGCACCGAACGTACGGCACCTCCGTGCTCAGCACACGTTCAGCTCGATGACGTCCCTCGAACTCTTGATCCAACAGAGGGTCGAGGGAGAGTTCCGTCAGCACGACGGCGTGGCGACGGTGTTGGTGATGTGATCCGCGTAGGGCTTCGCCTAAGCACTACGACGCTATGACCGGAGGAGTAAACTGTGGAGGGGGGCACCGCACACGGCTAAGAGAATAACTGATGTGTTCTAGGGTGCCCCCCTGCCCCCGTATATAAAGGAGGGGAGGAGGAGGCCGGCCACCAAGGGGGGCGCGCCATGGGGGGGAGTCCTACTAGGACTCCCAGTCCTAGTAGGATTCCCCCTTCCATTTTCGGAGTGGGAAAGGGGGAAAGGGAGAGAGAAGAGGAGAAGGAAAGGGGGGCGCGCCCCCTCCCCTAGTCCAATTCGGACTCCCCATGGGAGGGGGCGCAGCCACCCCTTGTGGGCTGTCTCCCCTCTTCCCTATGGCCCATGAGGCCCATTAACTCTCCCGGGGGGTTCCGGTAACCTCCCGGTACTCCAAAAAATACCCGAAACGATCCAGAACTATTCCGGTATCCGAATATAACCTTCCAATATATCAATATTTACCTCTCGATCATTTCGAGACTCCTCGTCATGTCCGTGATCTCATCCGGGACTCCGAACAATCTTCAGTCACCAAAACACATAACTCATAATACAAATCGTCATCGAACGTTAAGCGTGCGGACCCTACGGGTTCAAGAACTATGTAGACATGACTGAGACACATCTCCGATCAATAACCAACAGCGGAACCTGGATGCTCATATTGGTTCCTACATATTCTACGAAGATCTTTATCGGTCAAACCGTAATGACAACATACGTTATTCCCTTTGTCATCGGTATGTTACTTGCCCGAGATTCGATCGTCGGTATCTTCATACCTAGTTCAATCTCGTTACCGGCAAGTCTATTTACTCGTTCTATAATGCATCATCCCATAACTAACTCATTAGTCACATTGCTTGCAAGGCTTATAGTGATGTGCATTACCGAGAGGGCCCAGAGATACCTCTCCGATACTCGGAGTGACAAATCCTAATCTCGATCTATGCCAACCCAACAAACACCTTCGGAGACACCTGTAGAGCATATTTATAATCACCCAGTTACGTTGTGATGTTTGATAGCACACAATGTGTTCCTCCGGTATTCGGGAGTTGCATAATCTCATAGTCAGAGGAATATGTATAAGTCATGAAGAAAGCAATAGCAATAAAACTTAACGATCATTATGCTAAGCTAACGGATGGGTCTTGTCCATCACATCATTCTCTAATGATGTGATCTCATTCATCAAATGACAACACATGTCTATGGTCAGGAAACTTTAACCATCTTTAATGAATGAGCTAGTCAAGTAGAGGCATACTAGGGACACTCTGTTTTGTCTATGTATTCACACATGTACTAAGTTTCCGGTTAATACAATTCTAGCATGAATAATAAAAAATTATCATAATATAAGGAAATATAAATAACAACTTTATTATTGCCTCTAGGGCATATTTCCTTCACCATCTAGCTACTAGCTCTGGACCCTTAGATCTGTGGTAAACTACTCACACATCATCGGAAGGGCAGCAAGGTTGATGTAGATCCCCTCCGTGGTAGATTCCCCCTCCGGCAGAGTACCGAAAAAGGCCTCCAGATGGGATCTCACGAGAACAGAAACTTGCGGCGGCGGAAAAAGTATTTCGGGTGGTTCTGTGATGTATGGGGAATATTTGAGAATTTGTAGAGGCAGGATTAGGTGAAGAGGTGCCACGAGGGACCCACAAGCCTGGGGGACGCCCCCAGGGGCGCGCCTTCCGAGCTTGTCGCTCCCTCGTGGCTCGTCGGGTCTTCTCCCGAACCTTCTAGGGCCCCTTCTGGTCCAGAAAAAATTAATCCAAAGTTTTTTTTCTCTGTTTTGACTCTGTTTGATATTGATTTCCTGAAAAGCCAAAAATAAACAAAAAACAGCAACCGACACTGAGCACTAGGTTTATATGCTAGTCCCAAAAAATGATATATAATTGCATAATAAACATGCAATATTGATACTATCATAGCATGGAACAATAAAAAATTATAGACATGTTGGAGACGTATCAGCTGCGGCGGTGCACGACGGCGCTTCCATGGCACTCTCGGGCGTGTACGGGGGAGAGCGGAGGGGAGAGCTAGAGGATAGGGTGAGGCCGGGGGTGAGTGAGAGGCGGTCGGGGGTGGTGCGTGGCGATGTTAGGGGCATCTAGAGCAACGAGGAGGCGCACAGACATGGAGGAGGTGGCACAGGCGTGTGTGCGCGCGTGGCGAGCACGCGCTCTGCCTATTGGCGTGGAGAGGAAGACGACAGGAGGAGGTGGGCTGGGCCTAGTAAGTGGCCTGCTAGGTGAGTTTCTGCCCCTTTTCTTTTTATGTTTTGTATTTGTTTCTTTTTGTTTTGATTTGATTCAAAGACCTAATCATTTTTAGAACTCCTGAAATTAAATATGTGGACTAAATGGATAAACCCTGAGCCACATAGAAAATTGCCGAATTATTTGAATTATATTTATTTAATAGTAAATATATATCCAATTCAAATAGCTAGTGAATTAATTCAAAGGCCCAAAATAAATATTTCTGTGATTCCAAAAATATCGGTTTAAATTTTAGCTCTTGCCAATATTCTCATATATTAAGAGGAACATTTTCTTGGACTTGTTTGAAGAGATTTTAATGTTGATCATTTTAAAATGGTTTCTGAGGCTTTGAGAATTCCCTCAATTCAAATTCCTTTGAATTTAAAATGATGCATGATGATGCTCACTAAATGCAACTAGTTACACTCAGTATTCTAGGGTTGTGACACTTCCGCTGGTATTTTTATATATTCCAAAATAATTCTCCATAAATTTTCAGGTTATTTGGAGCTGTGGAGAATATCTATCTCCGCTGTAGCTTTTTTAGGTCTAGAATTCCAGCTGTCGGCAATCTCCCTCTTCATGTGAAAGTTGCGAAATAAGAGAGAAAATGCATTAAAATAGCATCATAAAGTGAAATAATGACCCAAAACATAATAAATAATAGTAGGAAATATGATTCAAAATGGACGTATCAACTCCCCCAAGCTTAGACCTCGCTTGTCCTCAAGCGAATACCGAACTCGATAATCATGACCACATGCATATATAGAGAGAGAGGTGTGAAATAAACAAAATACAGACATGAAAGCATCATGATCATTATCATAACGGCAATATATCATCATAAAACTTCTCATGAGCAAGTAACAATTCATTCACATGCTAAAGTATGAACCATAAACTTCATTGAAAACTAAGAAACTATAATCTCAGTGATTGAAACAATTGCAGTTTATCATATTATCAGAAAGAATCTATGTAAGAGCTTTGTTTAGCAAGTTCAAATAGTCAACTATCATTTAGTCTTCCATGATTGCTGACACTCAAGGTATGTTTATGGAGCAAAAGTTTCAGTTAAACACATAGGAAAATGGGGTTTATAGTTTTCACCTCCCAACCTATTTATCTCGAGGATAATGTCAACAATAATAACTCATGATCACCTACATCCAACAGGATATATGTGCCTGGATCTTTCCCTACCACATGATGCTTGCCAAGTGGAGAATAAATAAGAATGGAATAGGGATGAACATTATTAACTCCTGCATAAAAGTAGATACCAAAAAGTAAAAGATAGGCTCTTTGCAGAGGGAAGCAGAGGTTGTCATGCGCTTTTTATTTTAGGATGTGCTAACTCTTAATGGAAAGGAATGTCACTTTATATTACCCCTTGTGATAGCAAACTTTATTACGTAGTCTGTTGCTTTTATTTCTTCACCATCACAAGTTCGTACAAACCTTATTTTCCCTTACAATAAAAGATCATATATATTACCGAAAAAGGGTTTCCCCCCGCTTTGTATTCCAAAGCAACCAACACTGATTACAAGATCGTTGGGGCGAGCAGCACATCAAGCCCAAAAGAAAAAGAAGAAGAAACAAATGCCAACAGCGGCAGCTCAACAAAGCGCGGATGACCCGCCACCGCTGCGCCCACCGGAAACAAACCACCATAGCCCGAGGCTCCGATCCGCCGCGTACCAAGCAGCACCCCCAAGAAGGAATGCGACGCCGACGACGCTGCTGCCCGGACGGGTCCTAGGGTTTCCCCCGGCACACGGAGGGAGTTGGGGGATGGATAACAACGACACCCTCCAGGAAGGAATGGTGGCACCCACAGGCGTCACCGCATCGGAGCCGAAGACCGGCAAGGATTTCTCCCACACTCCAAACCCCGCCGCCCGACCGAACCGGAGCCGACCAGCCAAACCTCCGCCCACCACCTTGCGCCAGCTCGGTTGCGCCACCACCCACGCCGCCTCACTGCGAACACCACCACGAGGCCAAGAGACCCGAAGAGAAATGCCAAACGACGGAAGCAGCGGCACCGCTACCGAGCAAGAGGGACCCACCTCCCCCGCCGACGTGCGGGAGGCCCGAGCCCCCGGCACCGTCGCGGTCGCCGTCCGGACACGGCAGCAGGGCACACCAGGCCACCCCTGGCCCGGCCGGGCCCAAACAGGCCCGCAAAGCCCCGCCGGCCACGCTGCAGCAATTCGGTATCCGCGCCGCCAGCTCGCAGCCGCTCGCCGCCACACCCCCGCCTCCTGGAGGTCGCGCCGCAGGCTCACCCTGCCGCCAGCCCGCTCGGGCCCAGATGGGGCCCGAAGGGCCCAGATCTGGGCCGAGCGGGCGCCGCCAGGACGCGTCGCCGCGCTACCCCGCTGCCAACGGCGATGCTGCCATCCAGCCATCCGCACATGTAGCGCCAGGACCCCGCCGCCACGCCAGACCGCCGCCGCCTAGGGACACCCCCCAGCCCGCTCTGTCCCACGCCAAAGGAAGCAGAGAGGGGAAAAGCGAGGGGGCCGCCGCCGCCAGCAGCGCCCGGGCCAGGCCCGGCGGCGAGCGCTGACGACGGCGGCAGGGAGGGAAGAAGGAGGGAGGGGCGCTGGAGAAGAGGATCGGGGCGCGGCCGGTCGCCCGCGGGGGCGACGCGGTCGCGAGAGCCCGAGGCTTTTCCTCCCTATAGACCGCCCAGATCATATATATTTAGGAGCATTTTTATTGCATTTTGCACCAATGACAACTTATTTGAAGGATCTTATTCAATCCATAGGTATATATCATGGACTCTCCACTACAAAAAAAACACTTCCGTGATGATACGTGTTTGTCACAGTAGGTCACGTTTTCTGTCATGCATGTACATCCGTGACGATTTTATGACAGGATCAAGATAGTCATACCTATGCTGTCCTAGAAGTGCTCCATGACAATACTCAAATTATCATCACACAAGTGTCCACTTCCATGACAATAAATGCCATGTCATGGAAGTGTTTTCGTCAAGGGTGAGCGACATGTGGCATCCACCGTAACGGGTCGCCGTTAAGCTATCGGGTTCCGGTTAGGATCCGATAACCCATTAACAGCTTGGACCAATGGCGATTTTCCACGTGTAAATTTCTCATTGGCCAAAGGAACCACGTGTCAGCTTGGTGTTGGGACAGATGTCAACTGTCCAATGGACATGAGTCGCCAATGAAACGTCAACACGTGGAACGGCCCAGCAGTGGCCCATTTAGGGTAAAAGGGTCGGCCCAGCCAAAGGCCCACAAGATTTTGTCAAACACTACTAGGCTGGCCCGTTAACAGCCTGCCATGTTTTGGGTCAAATTACGACCCATATCAGATATGGCCTGTTAACAGCCTGCCGTGTTTTGGGCTAAATAACGGCCCATATCAGATCTGGCCCATTAATAGGCCACTATGCTTTTGGGCCCATTGTAAGTCCGGTTTGTATTTCAGCCTATTAAAGGCCAGCTTAATAGTTCGGTCCAATATTCATTTCGGCCTGTTAGCGGCCCTTGGTGCATCTGGGCCGTTGTCAGCCCGGTTTGTCTTTTAGCCATTTAATGGCCCATGCTGCATCTGGGATATTTCTTGTCCGAGTGACTTTTGGCCTCTTAACGGCCCGTAGTCTTCGTGGATAAATTTCAGCCCAACCTGACTATCGGCATGTTAAAGGCCCGTGACATAGTTGGGCCTAATTATGGCCTGCGTTGCATCCGGCCTGCTTACAGCCCCTAATTTTATTGGGCCAACCACGGCCTAAGATAAATTTTGGCATGTTAGCGGCTCGTATGTAATTGGGCCAATCATGGGCCTACATATGTTTCGGCGTGCTGTTGGCCCATGAATTGTCCGGCTCAATTATGGCCCAATCTACTTTTCAGACTGTTAATTACCCATGGTATTTTCTGGCCCAACTGACGCCCAAACTTTACTCAGCTTGTTAAAGGCACAAAACTACTTTACATTTAGGCCTGCTAATGGCCCGAGATGATTATAGGCCCATGTTTTGGCCCATATATAGTGAGTTACGAGCTGACCCATTTGCGTAGCGTAATTTCTTTTTATATACCGCTGATGGGCCGATAACGTATTTGGGCCATTAAGCTCCGTTGAAGCTTTCCGCCTAAATTACAGCATATCGACTAAGAATAAACCTAGACTATACAATAAAGAAATTACGGCATATTACATCCACTGGGCATCAAAGTTCACCACCAGTGATAATAAAGCGCAACCAGACCGCATATTACATACACTGGGCATCAAAGGTCGCCACCAGTGCATATAAATGCGCCGACAAAAGAATATACAAAACTGACAGCACTTCAACATAGTTCAAGAAATGTTAGCCCTGCCCCGGAGGTGCACCGCAAGCAGCAGAACAAGCTGATGACACCTTAGTTGTCTAAACCACATATCCTCCAGCTCTAGCTGCGTAGCAAGAAAGCACGCATGGCTGTCCTCTGTGATCTTCGTTAGAGAATGGACTTCAAGTCAGACCTGACCTGAACCAAGTCTTTCCGCTTTATGTTGAGACTAAAGATGTCGAACTGATTCAGGCGGCAACTTCACCGAGGTTGTGCCACAGCTGCTGGTGAGTAGCTTGAACTCACTGTCTTCATCAAGACATGACCTTGGGGTCATCTCGCTCTCTTCAAGATGGTTTGGCTCACTATCTTTCCTAAAGTTTTGCTTGTCATCAGAGATATTACTCTGAAAGAGAAACAAGGAGACAGATAACAGATTTCACAAATATATAAGCAACGATGGTCAGCGTGCTGACAATTCCATCCCATTTTATATTGGCAAATTCAGAGATATAATTTAAAATAGCATTAACATAATATGGCATTGTCCGTATCATCGACAAAATCAGTTAAGACAAAGCAGGAAATGAGATGATGCAGGCGTGGAAAGCTTCACCACACCACCAGATTAGAGATCTAGAACACATGCATACATGCATGGCTAAAGAAAATCAATGGATCTGTTCTGATTAATGTGGATGGTATGAATAAGGAACATGTGTTTTACAACTACAATTTGAAATTGGCAGTTGTTGCAAACATCCAATCTGATGTGAACACCAAAGTAAACAGCAGTGGAGGAAATGATGCATATTCAAATCTATACTAGAACAAAGTTTGAAGGCTTGAGAATGATGGACTTACACTACATGTTAACAAGGGCTCGACAAAATCCTTCACCATGTCGATGGAAGGATAATTCAAGATATTCCCCAAAGAAACTTCGTCATAAGTGTTGCTTTTATTCTACATTTTGTAAAGAGCAAATATAGATCTAATAATATTGGAAGAAATAGAGGATAATGAAGCTCATATGCAGAGTGATGATTGACGGTAGCTTGAATCTGCGTTGGTATTTCCCCAAAGAGGAAGGGATGATGCAGCACATCTACGACAAGTATTTCCCTCAGTTATGAAACCAAGGTTATCAATCCAGTAGGAGAACCAAGCAATGCTATGTAAACGGTACCTGCACACAAAGAACAAATACTTGCAACCCAACGCGTAAGAGGGGTTGTCAATCCCTCTACGGTAAAAAGATAGATTAAATTGTATGAGATTGGATAAATAGATCTAGCAAGAACACAAAATAAAATAAGTAAAGAAAAAGTGCAGCAAGGTATTTTTGGGTTTTTGGAATAATAGATCTAAAAACAATATGATAAAAGATAGACCCAGGGGTCGTAGATTTCACTAGTAGCTTCTCTCGAGAAAATAGCATACGGTGGGTAAACAAATTACTGTTGGGCAATTGATAGAAGAGCAAATAATTATGACGATATCCGAGGCAATGATCATGTATATAGGCATCACATCCAAGATTAGTAGACTGACTCCTGCCTGCATCTACTACTATTACTCCACACATCGACCACTATCAAGCATGCATCTAGTGTATTAGGTTCATGGAGAAACGGAGTAATGCAATAAGAATGATCACATGATGTAGACAATATCTATTCATGTAGGAATAGACCCCATCTTTTTATCCTTAATAGCAACGATATATGCGTGCCTCACTACCCCTTCTATCACTGGGTGAGGACACCGCAAGATCGAACCCATCACAAAGCACCTCTTCCCATTGCAATAAAAATCAATCTAGTTGGCCTAACTAAACCAAAGATTTGGAGAAGAAATACGAGGCTATAACAATCATGCATATAAGAGATCAAAGAAGACTCAAATAATATTCATAGATAGATCTGATCATAAACTCGCAATTCATCGGATCCCAACAAACACACCGCAAAAAGTCATTACATCAAATAGATCTCCAAGAACATCGAGGAGAACATTGTATTGAGAATCAAAAAGAGAGAAGAAGCCATCTAGCTACTGCCTACGGACCCGTAGGTCTATGGTGAACTACTCACACATCATCGAAGGAGCACCAATGAGGATGATGAACCCCTCCGTGATCGTGTTCCCCTCTGGCAAGGTGCGGAATAGGGCTCTAGATTGGATCTCGTGGTTCTGGAACTTGCGGTGGCTGGAATTGTGTTTCGTCGACTCCCCTCTGGTGCTTCCTTGGCTCCCAAGTTGTCTTCTGGTCCAAAAAAAAACTCCAAAAAGTTTCACTGCGTTTGGACTCCGTTTGATATTGATATTCTGTGAAGTAAAAAAAACAAGCAAAAAACATCAACTGGCATTGGGCACTATGTCAATAGGTTAGTCGCAAAAAATGATATAAAGTTGCTCTAAAATGAATGTAAAATATCCAAGAATGATAATATAACAGCATGGAACAATAAAAATTATAGATACGTTGGAGACGTATCAATGATACATAATCAAATAGCTATCAATTAAGTACAACGTTACAAGGCAAAATGTACTGACAAGAGGAATGCACACCTCAACTTGTGCAGTGGCATTGGCTTTATTCAACATTTTGGTAAGAGTAAATGTAGATCTGATAATTTGGAGAAAATGGAGGGCACACTACTGCAGGATGCTGCTAACGCGACACTACGATCAGAGACCCTTTGACGAAACTATGTGCGATGCATTAATTGCAAACGGTGATGTAAAAAACCATAAAAAAAGATGCAAAACATTTGCGATGAAGGATACATCAAACACGGTTCTAATTTTATTTGTGTGTGTGATGCAGGGCATACGGTTGATCCATACGAACTGTTTGCGATGATACAGAACAACATAAATGGGCAGCCATATCAAGGTGTGTGCGATATACGACATACAGTGCACTCAGATGAACTGTTTGCTATTAGGGAGTGCAACAGAAACGGTTAGCCAGATCGAGGTGTGTGTGATATACGGCATACGGTTCACTCGGACGAACTGTTTTTGATTAGGGAACACAACAGAAACTGTTCAACTTAACAAGATGTGTGTGATATGTGGCATATAGTTCACATAGATGAATTCTTTGTGATGAGCCAAAAGAACACAAACGAGTCGTGTAAACAAGATGTGTGTGATACGCGGCAAACAGCCCACTCAGATGAACTATTTGCGATGAGAAATTATAACACAGACGGTTACTACAGTTAATTCATGTGCGATTTTATGTGTACAAAAAAGTTTGAAAAATGCAAACTAGTTGCTTGCGATGGCTAGGAGTATCACACACGATGCGTCTGCGAGTACTCATGTGCGATGATTAGTAAGTTACACATACGTTTCCTTATGTTAACACGTGTGTGAATTTGCAATATGGACAATTAATATGCAAATGCCTTTTGGACATCGGTGCTGATCGCCACATACAAAACATGGACGTCCTCTACTCTACCGCTCTACCGGGCACACGCTTAAACTCAATGAACTGTGTATGATACTAATACTTTCCATGAAAATTTAAGAACTTGGCTAATAGCATTTGAGTAACATATATATAGTGGTTGCACTATTCGACAAAAGGAGGATCTTCGTAACACGGTTTTGACAACCATATGGTCCATATCTACATACTTAACATAGTAACAACTATCACATTTTAAGAGGCTGAGGGCCAACAACCATATGGTCCATATCTATATACTTAACATAGTAACAGCTAGCACATTTTAAGAGGCTGAGGTCCAACAACCACAACTATCCTCTGGAAGTAGCTTGATCACGGCGACTCGGCATCTCGTCAATGAAAAGGAAGAACCCTCCTGTGCCTTGGTAGAGCATGAGTAGAACAGTGTCTCCAATTTTCCAATATGGATGCATTGCCATGACAAGCGAGAACTTATTAATTTGAATGGTTCCATTTCTGCGGGAAATGCAGTACCTTGCAATCACTTTGGCGTTATTAGCAGGCACAAGTGTAATTCGACCACACCAGAAAATCGATCCAGGAACAGCTACAGTGGGCAATTTCTTTTGAAATGTAGAATAAAAACCAATTGTAACATATCGTTGAAGATATATATAGTTTATGAGCATCAACATAAAAATAAGACTTTGTACCAGCGTTTTGTGCACACAATTGGTCTTGTTCAATGTGTGCACCATTGGTATAATTAATCTTATCCAAAATCCAGCGTTCATACGCTGTGCTATCTCTGTCAGATTATCAACAAAGTTTATGACATGCTTCAAGTCCTTCCAGTGAAATTTGGTACGCTTAGTAACATACAGATCGTTAACTATGCATCCAACATATCCTGCTTAAAAGGTGGAAAGGTATTATTTATTCAGAACATGGCAGAAGAATATATAGTACGCATAAATGGTAAATAGAATTTGTTACTGTCTAGGAACAGAGTCAGAAAATAAAATCACAATTGGTTGCTTAAATAGTGATTAATTAGTTAGAACAAATACCCCGATTTTGCTAAGTAATATGCCAGCATGGAGAAAGTTGAAAGGACACTAACCTCGATGAGACTTTGATCGGCTGATGATGTTGGGGAAGTAAACATCCATGTTAATTAGACCAGGCTGTGGTGCACGCACTAGAATTTTATTGCCAGCTTTCAGTTCATAACACTTAGACATTTTTCTCCAAAGGTCCGCATCAAAATAGGAGTGACCATCTTTATCAAGTTTTACGCTAACTGTCATTGTAAATCCATGCTGCGTTGTCAATATGACATCCATGGAGTCATCAACAAAGTAAAGCCCAAGATTTCCTTCTACTCCTGTTCTAGCAAAGCAAGGGATGTACTGCTTGAAATGAAAATTAAGATCGTAAATTAGATATATTGAAATAACAGAGCAAGATGCAAATATGGGAGTAACTGATAGAACAGATCAATATATAGCTGAAAGCAAAGTACAAAAATATATAATTAAAAATAGATAATGTAACAAAGATTTGATGCAAATATGAGAGTAACTGAATGAACAATACATCATAAATTTTCCTAATATAGGGGGGGAATCGGCTTCGACATCTAGGCTGCACGTGGCACCGTACCCTTTATCCAAATGTAGCAATACATGGTATATGTTCACAAATTTAGGCCATGCTGACCATGGTAGGGTGAGATTGAACATACCGAGCGCTCCCTGAAGTCATCCAGAATGGTGAGATAGAACTTCATTTCTGACTGGCCGTGACCACACTTGCCCGATTTGGGCTCGCACTGTGGACACATGAATGAAAACCCTCGAATTAGCTAGAAGAAAAATGAATCCACGGCAATTTCCGCTGGTTGATTAACAATGATGGACGGACTGCGATAAGAGATGAGTGAATATTTTACTAAATTGATTACCTTCTCCATGAGAAAAATCCCCGGCCCAATGCCGCAAAAAAAATCCCAATCGACCAGAGTCTAGAATGTCGGTGCAAGTCGGTGCAGATAGGCGGCGGCAAGCGGTAGGGGCAAAATCCCGTGCTGTTTGGAGCGCGACCTCCGCCCGCCGATGACAGCCGTCAAACTTAGGGTGGCCGCCGCGATAGAAGTTGATGAGGTGCAGAGTTGCGGAGGAGTCCGCGGCGAGTGGGTGGGGACGAAGTGGGCGTGGGTTTTCTTTTTTCCTTTTGCATGTGTGGGTGAACACACATGGTTCGTAGAGGCAACAGAGATGAATCGTGTGCGATAGTAAATCACCGAGATTGAAGGGGAATCCAAATTTCCTTTGTCCTTTGTCCATGAGTTTTTTTCTACGATGAACATATACCCTGCAAATCACCGTGTTCAAATTTGGCACTTTTCCGGGTTCATTTACCATATTTAGGGGATTATGTGCATTTTCTAGGCATTAATGCACATAATTCAAATTCAAACAATCGATGCATGAAAAGGTGCATGAGAACGGTCTGGAAAACCATGCTCATGCTATTTAGTAAATTCTCATGCCTTTTTACAAGGAATGGGCAGAGATTTCACGGAAATGTGTGGCAATAGTCAATCACAAACACGTCGTTTATTTGTTTTTCAACTATAGAAAAATGAAATACATGCTTGAAAAACATGACGGCTGGCATGGTGCCATGGTATGGCCTCACCATGCCCTGGTAAAAATTTGAGAAGGTTTGGCTTATGTCGTCGTGCACGCCCTTCATAAATCGAACCATCACCAAGGAAGTTTCATGGTTTCGAGGGGGAAATCACCAAGATTGAAGGGGTCGGGAATCCAAATTTCCTTCCTAGTTTGTCATTCAGTTTTTTTCTACAATCAACATACCCCCTCCAATGCAACGTGTTCAAATTTGGCATTTTTTCGGGCTCATTTACCATATTTAGGGGATTATGTGCATTTTCTAGGCATTAATCCACATAATTCAAATTCGAACAATCGGTGCATGAAAAGTTGCACAAGAACAGTCTGGAAAACCATGCTTGTGCTATTTAGTAAATTCTCATGCCTTTTACGAGGAATGGGCAGAGATTTCATGGGAATGTGTGGCAATAGTCAACCACAAACGCATCATTTACTGGGTTATCAATTATAGAAAAATGAAATACGTGCTTGAAAAACATGACGCCTGGCATGGTGCCATGGTATGGCCTCACCATGCCCTGGTAAAAATTTGAGAAGGTTTGGCTTATGTCGTCATGCACACCCTTCATAAATCGAACCATCACCAAGGAAGTTCCATGCTTTCAAGAGGGAAATCACCAAGATTGAAGGGGAATCCAAATTTTCTTCGTTCTTTGCCCTGGAGTTTTTTTCTACGATGAACATACACCCTGCAAATCACTGTGTTCAAATTTGGCATTTTTTCGGGCTCATTTACCATATTTAGGGGATTATGTGCATTTTCTAGGCATTTAGCGCATATAAATCCAATCCAGCTATAGCTGCACGGGTGTGATGTGAGGGACGTGGATTGCCGTTCGATCGCGGCGCATCCTACGGTGCACACGCGCGATCCACGTGGCTGGGGTTCCGGCCAATAATAAGCAACACACAATAGGCTCAGCGCACACTGTTTCCGGAGGCGATGGAGATGAACAGTGTGCGATAATGAACGAGCAAAATTGTAAGGGAAGCCAAATTTCCTTCGTCGTTTGTCGTTGAGCTCTTAAAAACCACCGCACTGTACGGTTGTCCGGCCACTCCGTCCCAGAGCTCTCTCCAAGCGTCGTTCAAGGCACCGCAGCGCACAGTAACTGGTAAGGAAGCGATGGCATCCCGCCGCGTCGTGTTCCTCACCGCCCGCGACCGCACACATGGTAAGGAAGCAATGGCATCTCGCCGCGCCGAGTTCATTGACGTCGGCGGCCACACAATTACGTGGGCGGACTTTGATGCTGCCATGGCCGAATGGACGGTGGATCTAGAGGCGGCCAAAGCCGCCCAAAAGGAGCGGAAAAGGCAGAAAGCAGTCAAGACCAGAGAGTCCCACCGCCGCAAGAAAGAAGAGGCCGCACGCCGTGCTGAGGAGAGCTCGGCGAAGATCGAAGCATGGTGGGCTGCCGCCTACAAGGCCGGGAAGGAGAATGATGATGTCTGGCCAGCATGCCCCGATGGCATCATGTGAGAAGTAGTTAGTGCGTGTGTCGCCCATAAGTTTGTATAATTAATTATGAGCATCTACCAGTACTACATACGTACTAGTTTTAGAGCAAATTACCAGTAGTACTTTAAGTTGGTACTATCAATTATTAACGTACAATGTTGGTAAGCGCATCCTTTGAGGGCTTTGAGCGTTGATTAGCATGTGTTCACTAAAGTTTTGTAGCCACACCCCGGCCCTAAATACTCCCTAAACATTCGCCTGCAGCCACCGGAGACTAGAGCTGGACGCAGCTAGATTTAGTCCCACCTCGCCGCGCGAGTTGGCCGCACACCGGCTTAAATTGCCGCGCCGACAGATGGCAGCAAGCTTCTCTCTTGTTGCATAGGATCAAATCTGGCTATGCGAGCGAGGCAGGTTGACACTTGATTGCATTTCATAAACCGATGATTGCTCATCGGGTGTCACCTTGCCTCGTTCATGTACATTGAATAATCCTGATACAATGAAAGAGATTTTTGAAATTAGGTGCGGTTGGAGATGCTGATAGATATAAGAATTATTAGAAGATCACAAAACACACGGTTTCTATGGCGTACCCGTGTGCGTTTTTTGCGTTAATGATTCATAAGTCAGTTACCTGTGCGATGTTTCCTAATAAACCAAGCGTACCATTGACCGAAAAAATCAACTACACGTCTACATTTTTTTGGAGACAGGATCTGCCAATTTTCTCTTTTCTTGCACACGAGTATTTTACGCGCTTCGTCTGCGTTGTGTGTTTCCCCCGTCCAAGTTTAAAGTTTCGCAGCGAAATTTTCATTAGGCGTGCGATTTCAGAATTTATTCCTCCCACCACATCCCCACCCATCAAATTTCCTCAGTATCTCCCCCCTCCCCCCTAGCGGCAGCTCAAACCGCCGCCGTCGCAACCACAACTTCAACCACATCTACGTTCTGCCCGAGCATCGTCGATCCAGTCAGGTAACCCACAGATTTCTATCACGACCCCGGCCTGATTGCTTAAATGGCGCCTGCGAAACATCCTTATGCCTCCAAATCCCCACCGCCCTAACTCCAGAGCGTCGCCGCACAAGCCCAACCACATATCACATGGAGGTCGAGGAGCTGATGGCGGTCAATGGCGCGATGGCCGCTGTGCGTGTTGACCCGGAGGAACACCCCGCCTCCGCCGTCGCCAACTTGGTGAAGGCTCTGGCCCAAATGAAGTGCCCCAGCGACTACCTCTCAGGACTTGCCAGGAACGATCTGACCAGCTCTATCTTACCAATACCACTTGCAATGGCTATGTTATGTACGGTTGATGTATTAAGCATGTTCGTGCCTTGTTTATTTCAATACCGCACACTGTGTGATGTTCAAGTATTAACTGTCCAGCTCAATTTCACCAATACCAGCAACAAACTTACAATACATGACTCAGGATATCACTAGAGATGCTGCCCAAATTCTATTTTTGGTGGATGCTAACCCTGTTGTACTTAACATGCCTGTCCATGTACTTACGCAGGGTCATATCAGGCGATGCTGTTATTTGCCGTCGAGGTTAGCTGCATCCCATGTCTTACAGCATTTCACATCATTTGTGCAATTGCAGTTTAACTTCTAACATTTACTGGTTGCATGTAGGTACACATGTCAGCGGCACTGATCCACGCAATGGTACAGTGAGGTGCTATACAAACGGTTTTTAACCCCTTTCCGCGACGGCATTTGGAATCGTCGCCAAGTGAGTGTGGGCGATAGGTGGGTCCTTCCCACACGACCCAGAAACCGTCGGGGATATGGAGCCATGATCCAGAGGCCTTGCAAAATGTAATCGTGTGCGATGCAGCACACACTAAATTCTTTCGCATGTCTGGGATCGGTGATTAAATGTTTCTAATGACGCAGTGAAACCAAACGGTGTGTCGTAATGAACCGTTTGGGAAATAGTATGTAAGGCACACGGGCCAACATATGAACTATGTGCGATATGTGCCCCATCGCACACGAGTTTTCTGCGGAACCCGTCTGCCATGCAAGACTCCATCGCACACATTTCCCAACAATTACCGTGTGCGATAATGTTCTATCACAAACGGTTCAGGAGCCCCTTCGCACACATACAAGTGCCGCAGACCGTTTGTGATTTGTTGTGTATCACCAACGGTTGCGGCAAGAGTGACGTGTGCTTTTCGTTTGGGATCCCGCACGTTTCCTGAAAAAATTATGACTGGGATTGTATTTTACATTGGGCACGGTTTACTCCGAGCTCTCGTGTGCGATAACGTGATATCACAAACGGTTCCGAAGACCCTACGCACACGTAGTAGCGCTCCAAATCGTTAGTGTATTGGTAGTGCGGTAACGAGCAGAGACTCATGATCGATGTGACCCCGTCGCCCCGTCTCGAGGACTTGCGGCAAGGGCTAAGAATGCCCGGCCACGCCTCGTATTTAACTCTCGGGTACCTTTCAGGTCAACTCATCTCCACATCACTCGCGGGTACCCCTCAGGGTCGACCCTCCTTTCCAAGTAACAGTTGTAAAGTCCAAGTATCCGTGTGTCCATAACATCAGGGAATCCGAGGTATCACCCTCGGTGGATTCCTACTCGATGTATCTGTCAAGGTGAACTTAGGAGGAATCACCCTCGAGGTTCACACTTGAGGTGTTGCACGACAGCGTCGTTATCGGGAGTGGTGAAGGAGGAATCACCCTCGATGACCACGACCGAGTAACTACTCCACAGAGTTAACATCGGAAGTGCTGACGAGGTATCACCCTCGGCACTCGATAGTAACGCTACAGTGTCGTACAGATAAAGGGAATGTGATGTGTGGTGCTGGGGCCTGGTTGTCGAGTCTTCTGATAATCCAGCGGGGCAATCGGGACAAGTGGGGTCACTGGGGTCTCTAACCATCCTATTCTAAGTAGTTTAGGATAAGCAGGTAATCATCAAAAGTAGGTTACAAAAATCAGGCTATGCATCAGAATAGGTAAAGCAGTAGCAGCAGCAATTCTAATGCAAGCACAAGAGAGAAGAGGATAGGCGATATAGGCATGCTCAAAGCGGGGGTGCTTGCTTGGTTGCTCTGCAGCAAAGGCAGGGTCATCAGCAGTGCAGCCGGTCTCTGGAGCTGCGTCGGTCTCGGGGTCTATCGGAATAGAAGAGGGGGAAGAAACAGATAAATACACAGCAAACATATGCAACACAGAGCATGATATGCTAAGATGCAGTGCAGGGTTGCCTAAAGACATGTCTAAATCATTTTAGTTATTTAGAATTTAAGTTGGATTTATTAACCGGTATATGTGCACTATTCACCTACCGGAAATAGGCTAAAAGTTGCGGGTCCACCTCCGTAGAGGGTCCCGACACAGAAACAGAGGGCACAGTCAGCTTCGTCTCGCCATTTGATCAACTTTCATGTACAAAGTTTTTCGATCCGAGCTACGGTTTAATTTCTATGAATTTCTAAAGTTTTAATCATTTTCTGGATTTATTTAATTAATTTAAATCAACATTATCCAGAATAGTGTCTGATGACATCAGCATGAGGTAAAGGTGACGTCAACGGTCAACAGTCGGCTGACCAGGTCAAACCTGACATGTGGGGTCACTGGGACCCACATGTCAGTGACTGTGGCACTAACAGAGGGGTTAGTCTAACCTAATTAAGTTAATTAGTGGGTGGGGCCTACTGTCAGTGGGTGATTAATGTCTTAACTAACTAATTAACTGACTAACTATTTATTTTAATTCGCTTAATCAGGCGGGACCCACATGTCAGTGGGCCACGGCGCCCAGTCAGTAGTTGACCCAGTCAACTAGGTCAACTGGGGCCCGTGGGGCCCGCGGTCAGTGACACTAAGGCGGTGCCCACCGACGCCAGGTCAGTGTAACATCCCTATGTAATGGCTACAGTGATTGCCTTCTGATAATGCCAAGTCATCATGTTCAACAATGCTTGATCATCATTAGTGTCATAATCCATTTCAAAATCCAACTCAAATTTCAACTCAAACTTAAAGTGAAGATAAAAGTTGTTCAATTTGGAAAACTAAAATGTTCATTAAATAACAAATAATCCAGAGGCAATTATAAAATTGTAATCAACATTAAATGGATTAGTTTAGTAACCCTAACAACCTCAAGCAGTAGCAAACAACACCCTTTTAATCCCATTTCATTTAATAAAAATCCAAATGAAATCATATTTGGCCCAAACTAATTTTTGGTGTTTGAGAATAATGCACTATAATATTTGGTCTAGGTCACATAGTCTACAAAAGTCAATGAGTGGCCTAACATTTTTGCTAATAGAAAAGAAAAGAGAAAACAGAAATAGAAAAGAAGCAAATAGAAAAGGCCTAAACTCTGCAGTGCGGCTGGGCTTCTAGTTCAACAGTACAACGCGGCCCAGCCCAGCTGGATCATCTCCCTCCTCCTGCGCGCTGTCACTCGGGCGCGCTGGCACGCACTCGCCCGCCTCGCTGTCGAGCATCCGGCGGTTCCTCGCGCTGGATAAGGACGTCGCATGCCTCCCCTCACTCCCGCAAACCCTAGGACGCCATCAGTTTCTCCCTCGCGCCCCCACTCGCCCGCTTTGCATGCACCCAAGCACAGCCATGGCGCCGCCACCGTAGAACACGCGAGCACCGGCACCCATTCATCACCGTGAGCTGTCCAGGATCTCCGGGGACCCTGACTCCTTCCTCCTGGTGCTCTACTTCGTCCCGAGGAGCAGCACAAGCACGGCATCGACCCGATCCCCTTCGCCGGTCATCGCCACTGCATCACCGTCGATCTGCTCCCCTCGTCCTCCCCGGACCTACCCGAGCTCGTCTCTGCCCTCACTGTGAGCCTCTGGTCGTTTTCCCCCTTTCCCCAGGTCGATCCCGTGCGATAGCTGCCATCCCTCGCGAGCGCGTGCTCCGGCCGCCGCTGTAGTTCTCGCCGTCGATGTTGTAGCCCTCCACGCGACGGCCCGCAACCACCATCGTACGCGGGATGGTGTGGGCGTTCGAATGAGCCGCTTCGCGCTTCAAACCGTGGTCGGACGACCGTTTCCGCGTTGCGCTGCCATGCGGGATGGTCATCGGCGTCGTTACGCAGGTGAGCGGACAAGGACGTGTGGGCCCACACTCCTGTGCCACTAACTGTGGGCCCCATGGGGTCCGTTGACCGGTCAGCGTTGCTGACTGGGCAGCCCGTGTCACTGACACGCGGGCCCCACTCTGTTAAAAGATATTAAAAATAAATAAAGTGTTAATTAGACTGTTAACAAATTAGTGTATTAAACAGGCACTGACTGGTGGGCCCAGTAGGTTAATTAGTTAATTAGATTAATTTAACAACTCTGATAGCCCCACTGTCAATGACAGGTGGGTCCTAGGCGTCAGTTTGACCAGTCAACTGGCTGGTTGACTGCTGACATCGTGGTGATGTCATGATGATGTCATTAGCTACTATTCTGCATAATGTTGATTTAAATAATTAAATAAATCCAGAAAATGCTAAAATCTTTAGAAATTCATATAAAATAATCCGTAGCTCAGATCGAAAAACTTTATATATGAAAGTTGCTCAGAACCACGAGACGAAGCTGCCCGTGCATCTTTTTCCGTGTCGGGACCCTCTACGAAGGTGAACCTGCAACTTTTAGTCTGGTTCCGGTAGATGAATAGTGCATATACACCAGTTAATAAATCCAACTTAAATCCTAAAACAACTAATATGACTTAGACATGCTTTTAGGCAGCCCTGCACCGCACGTTAGCGTAGCCTGCTCTGTGTTGCTTTGTCTGCCTTGTATTTATACTGTTTCCTCCCCCTCTTCTCTCTCGATAGAGCCCGGTACCAACGCAGCTCCGGTGATTGGCTACATTACCGACGACTCTGCCTTGCCGCCGAGCAACCAGGCAAGCGCCCCCCTTGAGCATTCCGATATCGCCCATTCTAATATCCCCTGCTTGCATTAGAATTTCCTACTGTTACTGTTATCCTATTTCTGCTGCATAGCCTGTTTATTGTAACCTGTTGTTGATACCTTCCTGTTCATCCTAAACTGTTTAGAATAGACTGGGTAGAAACCCATCAGTGACCCCCACTTGCTCCGACTGCCCCGCTGGATTCTCAGAAGACCCGATCAACGGGATCGAAGACCAGGCCCCGGCACCGCACCTCACTTCCCCCTTAGTTGCTCGACACTACTGGGTTACTATCGAGTGCCGAGGGTGATACCTCGTCAGCACTTCTGATGATAACCTTGTAGGTTAGTTATTCGGTCGTGGTCAGCGAGGGTGATTCCTCCTACACCACCCCCGATAACGATGAAGTCATGCAACACCTCAAGTGTGGACCTCAAGGGTGATTCCTCCTACGTCGACCTTGATATTACATCAGGTGGGAGTCTAACGAGGGTGATGCCTCGGATTCCCCCTTGATATGGTAGCCACACGGATGTCTTACATTACCGTTGATACTGATACTTGGAAAGGCGGGTCAACCCTGAGGGGTACCCGCGAATGATGGGAAGTTACCCGTGAGATATTTACGAGGCGCGGCCGGGCATTCTTAGCCCTTGCAGCAAGTCCTCGAGATGGGGCGATGGGGTCACATCGAACGTGAATCTCTGCTCGTTACCGCAAGCCCCTAGTCCTCTAACGATTTGGATATTTGATCCGAGCAGGCCTCTGGCCTGATAGCACTAACCATCACGTGGGAACAGTTATGGGCACTCTGCATCGTAGCATCAGCTGAAAGCTCTGTCAGACATCCAGTTCAGCATTGCGGCACGGCTGGGCCGGCGCCATCCATGTATAGAGGTGGTACTGAGATTCGCCCTGCTCGCAATGACCCGGAGTGCACAGGGCGATGGCCCAAGACCCCTGAGCGCTTAGGAGGTAGACCGGCGGGCACCTCTCTGCTGAGCTGTAGGTAGGGCTGCGGTATGTCGTTTGGCCGAGGCCGGGCATTACCCAGGAAAGTGTGTCCGGCCGGAGTTAAGCGAGCGTGGTGGGTAAGTTGGTGCACCCCTGCAAGGAAGAAAACATCTATCAATAGCCTGTCCTACGGTAAAGGACACTCGGAGTTGTATCCCGATCAATACAACTAGAACTTGTGATGAGAACTGGATATGATGGCTCCGGGATCGCTTTTCTCGCAGGGAGTCGAGGAAGGATCTCTGGGCGAGACTGTTACTTGACACAACCACTATTATATTATTGTGCTGATCTACTCTCTTCTATTGCTGCAAGACCGTTGAAGATGCTAGTCTTCGATAGGACAAGGCCTTCTCTCTATTCTGGCATTTCTGCAGCCCAGTCAACATATACAGCCTTCCTTTGATAATGTTGCATCTGTAGTGTAGATCCTTGCTTGCTGAGTACTTCGGATGAGTACTCACGGTTGCTTTGCTTTCTTTTCCCCCATATCATTTTGATGCAACCAGATGACGGAGCCCCTAAGTCAGCTGCCCCCGTCGACGACTACTACTACCACCCCGAAGGAGGTTGCTACTACGAGCTTGCCGACGACAAGGAGTAGGATCGTAGGGTCCCAGGCAGGAGGCCTGCGCCTTTCGATCGTAGTGTTTTCTTTTGCCCCGCCTCCTTAAAGGCCTATCTGTCTTTCTTTTATATCTGTGCTTAGATATCTGATGCTTCCGCTGACGCTTGTATGCGAGCTTATGTATTCGAGCCCTCGAGGCCCCTGGCTTGTAATATAAAGCTTGTATAACTTTATTTATGTTTTAGAGTTGTGTTGTGATATCTTCAAGTGAGTCCTTAGGCTTGATCGTGCGCATTTGCGTGTATGATTAGTGCACGATTAAGCCGGGGGCATCACAAGTTGGTATCAGAGCCAGGTTTCGATCCTGGGACCTGTGGGCTAAGCACGACGGCCGGAGCGATGCCGGTGACCATTCCAGCGGCGGCGGGGCTCGGGAGGTGGTCGGGATTCATTCTTCGGCCACCAAATCGAGCGCGGATGGGCGGAATCGAGTGAGCGCAGAGCAGCGCGTCACGTGGTGGTAGTGGCCCGGCCGGAAACACTCTACAATGACGGCGGCAAGCACCGCGGCGGTCGCCGGAGTTCGGGCGAACGTGGGATCGGCGCCAGGGGCCACGGGAAGGGCAGCGGACAGGCGCTACGGGTTCGGACGGTGGCGTTGAATGCGAGCACGAGCACGGGCGTGGACTGCGGCCACAGGGGCCACGCCGGTGAGCTCGACCGTGGTGGCGTGAGCGCGAGTGCATCGTGGGCGAGCTACGACCGGCTAGAGGGGGTAGGGACGGGCGCAACCGGCGCAGGAGCTCACCGCAGGGTGTAGGGTCTAGGCAACGAGCTTGGGGAGGTCCGGTGAAGCGAGACGGTGGCGGAGCTCCAGCGTATGGAGGAGGAAGACGACGGCGCTGCGGGCGCTCCGGTGGTTCCCGGCTCGCATGCGCGGTCGGGGACGACGAGGCGGATGACGGTCGTGCTTTAGGGCATGGCGGCGAGGCACGGGGCGGTCGATGGCCGCGGTGGTGGAAGCTGGACGGCGGCGATGGTGCTCGGGCGAGGGGGATCTGGCGAGGCAGAGAGCGGCGAGGGGGGGCGAGAGTGGAACTGGCGGCTAGGGTTCGCGGGGACGGCGAGGGAGCTCGGGGAAGACCATATATAGGCGCTGGGGAGCCGGCGGATGGGCGACGCGCGGCGGCTGTCTGCGTGTCGACGCGGGCGAGCGACAGCGTGCGGCAGGAGGGAGATGAGGCTAGGTGGGCTGGGCCGAAACCTGTAGCACGCAGGCCTAAGTGCACAGTAAGCTCTAGGCCCTTTTCTATTTTCCTATTTCTGTTTCTGTTTTCTTTTTAACTCTGTTTGCAAATTGTTTGAGCACTAAACGACTTTTATAAAATATGTGACCTAGTTCATAAATTGCAGTGCATTAATCTCTACTACCAAAAATTAGTTTGGGCAAAATATGATTTCATTTGGATTTTTATTAAATGAAATGGGATTAAATGGGTGTTGTTTGCTACTGTTTGAGATTGATAGAGTCACTTAACTAATTCTATAAACATTGATTACAATTTTATAATTGCCTTGGGATTATTTGCGACATTATGAACATTTTTTATTTGCTGTTTGAAGAAATAATTATTTGACTTGCATTTGAACTTTGAATTTGAGTTGAATTATTTCCTGAATGCAATTTATTTAGGACGATCATTATGACATGGCTAATTAATTAGCTTGATGACAGGGTTGAGATCTGGGGATGTTACAAGTGTTGTCGCTGCTACTCGGCATCTACAGAGAATACATGCGAAACTCAGGAAAGGAGGATAAGCATAAAACTAACAACTTGGTATAAAGCTGGCTAAACATGTCATGCAATAATTTAGAAGTGTACGGCTTATTTGTTAAGTTTGTGTGACTCGGGCGCCCGTGATCTGTAAATCGGCAGTAACTTATTAGAACAAATACAGCTTATATGTACTAGTTAGGAAGGTAGATAATGAACATATATACGCTCTCCGTTATTTTATAGCCAATTTGGAAACATACGGAACGAAATAGGAAGAGGGATTGCGAGGAAATATGCCTCACCGCGATGGAGAGCAGTAACTAAGAGGTTTCTTAATGCAAACCCGGCCGGACCACAGGAGAGGCGAGGGTTACAGGATCGATATGCTCGAGGGTGGCTGGCGAGCAAACGAAGACGGCGAGGCGCGGGCAGCCGCGTGTTGGGAACGGCAGTGGAGGTAGGCTTGACGCTGAAGAGCGGGCACACGGCCGGGGTGAGCACGCTGGCGCCGGAGAGGGTTCTGTTGTGGATCTGGGGGATGGGGGAGCTGGCGATGGAGATTGGGTGGACTAGTTGAGTGAAACGCGGGCGGGCGGTGGGGGGGTGTTGGCGGCCTAGGTGAAAAAGGTGAAAAATATCCCCGGTCGCCGCGCGGAAAGGCCTATGCAAACGGTTGCCTCTAAGCGCTCGTGTGCACAAAGAGAATAATTTCGTTTGAAATGAAGACGTACTAATTTTGAAATGAAGACGTGAGTTCATCGTTTTGCCTCTAAATTTTATCCACGTTAAGCAATCACCATTATACCATGGGTTTGATTTGCTGGCGCATTTCAGGTCTCATGTGCTATATTTAAGACATTTTTTGGCATTTACCGTGCATTTTGGCATATAACTCAAATCCTAGCCGGATTGCATGTGCTGTCGAAAGGGATGAGGATTGCCGTTCGATCTGGGAGTATCCAACGGTGCAGACGTACGATCCGTGGGGTTTGGGTTCTGGCCAATCAGAACGCACGACTCAGATCGCGCGCGCAGCAAGGGGGGCATTGGTCACGGTTTGGTAGGCACACGACTTTCGTGAGTGAACCGTGTGCTATTTGAAAACATATACATGAACTAACAGCATATTTTCGTTTGAATGAAAACAAGAGTTCATCGTTTTGCCTCCAAATTGTTTTCCACGGTAAGAAATCACCATTGTACCCTATGGTTCGATTTTCTCGTGCATTTGATGTATCGTTTGCTATATTTGAGTCATTTGCTATAGTCGCAACTACACATGGGTGCTAGCTAGCAAGATCATTTGTGTGTCACTTTGGGAGTTTTCATTCATTGTTTGAGAAATGGGGGAAAAATTCAAACAGTTCGGTCGCAGGGTGCGGCCAGAGGCGTAAGCCTTGTTGGTATTCTAATTACAAGAAATGCATACAGAGTCCGGAAATAACGAAAATCGGTGTGTCACCGTGGCGTGCTCTCAGGATCCCATGATTTTTTTTTGGTAAAGATGGCACAAGTTTTGATGCTCACACCTTTCAAATCGGAGCATCTCACAAGAAGGATCATAGTTTCCAAAAGGAGACGCGGCACTTCGGACTCCAATCGTTAGTGACTACATCGTTCCGCCTCGAATTTTTTTCACGGTAAACAATCACGTATATACCCTAGGTTTGATTTTCTGGCACATTTCAGGTCTCGTCTACTATATTTAAGTCATTTTTTTGCACTTACCTTGCATTTAGTGCATATAAATTCAAAACCATTCTACAACTACATCTGGGTGTTAGTTAGCAAAGAAGGTGTACAGATCATTTGTGTATCGCTTTGCGAGTTTTCATCCATTGTCCGAGAAACAGGGAGAAGTTTCAAACATTTTGGCCGCGAGGTGCGGCCACCGGCGTAGGCCTAATTGGTATTTTAATTACAGGGAGTTCAGATGGAGTCCAGACATCATCAAAATTGGTGTGTGCCCATGGCGTGCTCTCACGACCCCGGGGAAAAAATCTCGTAAAGTTTGGCACAAGTTTTGATGATCGCTCCTTCCAAGCCGGAGCATCTCACATGAAGGACCATGGTTTCCAAAAGGAGACGTGTCAATTCAAACTCCAGTGGCCGGTGACTTCATCGTTTGGCCTCATAAAAATGTCCACGGTACGCAATCACCATTATACCACGGGTTTGATTTTCTAACGCATTTCAGGTATCGTTTGCTATATTTAAGACATTTTTTGAATTTAACGTGTAATTTGTGGGTATAAATAAAATCACAACCAGAACTGCATGTGCTGTCGAAAGGGATGAGGATCGTCGTTCGATCAAGGAGAATCCAACGGTGCAGACGTACGATCCATGGGGTTTGGGTTCTGGCCAATCAGAACGCACGACTCAGATCGCGCGCGTGGCGGGGGGGCATCGGCCACGGTTTAGTGGGCACACGGCTTTTGTGAGTGAACGGCTTTTGTGAGTGAACCATGTGCTATTTGAAAACATTTACATTAACTAACAACATATTTTCGTTTGAATAAAAACATGAGTTCATCGTTTCGCCTCCAATTTTTTTTCACGGTAAGAAATCACGATTGTACCCTATGGTTCGATTTTCTGGTGCATTTTACTAGGCGGCAGGCCTGGCTAGCAATCTCAAACTTTGAATATGCAAAAAAAGAGATCTCGTTTGCTATATTTGAATCATTTTTTGCACATATATATATATATAGTCGCAACTACACGTGGGTGTTAGCAAGATCATTTATGTGTCGCTTTGCGAGTTTTCATTCATTGTCCGAGAAACGGGAAAAAACTTCAAACAGTTCGGCCGCAGGGTGCGGCCAGAGGCGTAGGTCTTGTTGGTTTTTTAATTTTAGGAAATGCATATAGAGTCCGGAAAATAACAAAAATCATTGTGTCACTGTGGCGTGCTCTCACGATCGCATGGAAAATTTTTGGTAAAGTTTGGCACAAGTTTTGGTGCTCGCACCTTCCATACCGGAGCATCTCACAAGAAGGATCATAGTTTCCAAGAGGAGACGCGGCACTTCGGACTCCAAATCGTCAGTTACTACATCGTTCCGCCTCGAAAAAAATCATGGTAAACAATCACGGATATACCCTTGGTTTGATTTTCTGGCCCATTTCAGGTCTCGTCTGCTATGCATGTTTAAGTCATTTTTTGCACTTACCTTGCATTTAGTGCATATAAAGTCAAAAACCCTACTACAACTACATGTGGGTGTTTTAGTTAGGCTATACTTAGGCTACTCATAGTGGAGAGTATCATATACTAGTATCATGCATATATATGATACTAGTGTATGATACTACCTTTAATTATAGTGCATAGTATAATAGAGTAGTATCATAGATGATCATATTTATTGCCATGCATGACACAAATTAGCATCGCATTTAACATGATACGGTATCTACCTATATGTTACTCTGACCCTCTCTATCTTCTTTAATTCTTTGCCACATCAGCATACTTGCTATTTCCGAGTGCATGATACCGGCTATGATACAACCACTATGGCCAGCCTTATAGTGGGGAGTATCATATACTAGTATCATGCATATGATACTAGTGTATGATACTACGTACCTTCATAGTGCATAGTATCATAGAGTAGTATCATAGATGACCGTATTTATGGCCATGCATGAGACAAAGTAGTATAGCATTTATTATGTTACGGTATCTACCTATGTTACTCTAACCCACTCTCCCTTCTTTAATTCCTTGCCACATCATCATATTTGCTATTCCCGAGTGCATGATACCGGCTATGATACCCCCACTATGGCCACCCTTAGCAAAGAAGGTGTACAAATCATTTGTGCGCCGCTTTGCGAGTTTTCATCCATTTTTCCGAGAAGCGGGGAGAAGTTTCAAACATTTCGGTCGCGAGGTGCGGCCACTGGCGTAGGCCTAGTTGGTATTTTAATTACAGGAAATTCAGATGGAGTCCGGACATCATCAAAATCGATGTGTGCCCGTGGCGTGCTCTCACGACCCCGTGGAAAAAAATGGTAAAGTTTGGCACAAGTTTTGATGATCGCTCCTTCCAAACCGGAGCATCTCACATGAAGGATCATGGTTTCCAAAAGGAGACGTGTCAATTCAAACTCCAGTGGCTGGTGACTTCATCGTTTGGCCTCATAAAAATTTCCACGATACGCAATCACCATTATACCACGGGTTTGATTTTCTGGCACATTTCAGGTATCGTTAACTATATTTAAGACATTTTTTGAGTTTAACATGCATTTTGTGCATAAAAATAAAATTATAACCGGAATTGCATTTGCTGTCGAAAGGGATGAGGATCGCCGTTCGATCTAGGAGCATCCAACGGTGCAGACGTACGATCCATGGGGTTTGGGTTCTGGCCAATCAGAAAGCACGACTCAGATCGCGCGCAGGGTTTGGTCGGCACACGGCTTTCATGAACGAACCGTGTGCTATTCGAAAACCAGATTGCATATTTTTGTTCACACATACTGTAGTGAGATCAATTGAGTGTGCTACCTCTATGATATAATAATAATAAACAGTTCATATTCATTGCCTGAGCTGACAGCATATCAAGGTCAACATATTAACGGTTCTTACATCAACAGAAAACCGAGCATAACTCACAAATTCAGTACACGCGACAGTTCTAAATTGAACGAATTAAGTTGCAGGGTAGGCATAAAAGACTAGTCTTACGGCTTAATTCCCATGTACATGGGGGAACTGCGATCATTACGTTGACCCCAAATGAACTTGGGTTTTCTGATGATTTTACGCTTCTCTGTTACATGGGTGCGTGATCCCTTGGCTGGCAACTCAGCAAATTCATCGTACTCGTCCTCATCGGCAACATCCTCGACACCCAGTACCCTCCTCTTCCCATGCATCACTACATGGTAGTTCTTATGCAAGGGGTCTTCCGCAAAGAAAATCTGGGTAGCATCGCTGGCAAGAATGAACGGGTCCACGTGATATGCCATCGTTGTCCTGTTAACACACGTCTTCCTGTAATCATCAACCTTTACATGACCAAGAGGGATCCATGCACACCTGAATAATGCCACCTTAACTTTCACATAGTCAAGCTCCCAAATCTTTTTGATGGTTCCATAGTATACCCTTTTATCAGCTTCATCTACAGTCATGCATTCTATTCGAACAGAGCTGTTCTGATATGAGGTCTTCTCATCACGTTCCTCAGTGTAGAACGTGTATCCATTTATGTCATATGCTTGGTACGTCAACACCGTAGGTGATGACTTTTGTGCCAACCACGTAGCAATGTCATCGATGGATCCTTGTGCCAAACGATTCTTCAGCCATTCGGCGTAGTTCTTAGTGTGCTCCTTCATCTCCACATCTGATGAAGGCACCATTGGTAAGAAGCTTTGGCGTATCTCCGCCAAGTGTTCTTCGGCATAAGCACTGAGAACTGGGCTGTTAAGCAGTACCGGCACATGGGCTTTCTCTGCCAATTCTCCAGGTGTAGCCATTTGCGTGCCAGCAAGGACCGGCTTACCTTTCAGCCTTCCCTCGTGGCGAGAGAGGGGCAAACCTATAGGTCTTTGTTTCATGTATTCGGTGCAAAACTCAACCACCTCCTCCGCGGTATAACTTTGTAGGATGCTTGCCTCTGGATGGTTTCGGTTCCGACAATAGCGCTTCAGTATTCCCATGAACCGCTCGAAGGGATACATGTTGTGAAGAAACACAGGACCACAATACTTTATCTCATTGACAAGGTGCACAGTGAGATGGACCATGACATCAAAGAATGACGGTGGGAAAAACATCTCTAGGTTGGACAATATTCTTGCAATATCATCTTGCATATGATCCAACTCTTCAGGATCTACAACTTTCTGCCATAGTTAGTTGAAGAAATCACAGAGCTCAATGAATGTGTTTCTTATATCTTTGTCCATCAGATTCCTGATGGCCACATGGAGGATTTGTGTCAACATTACGTGGCAATCATGTGACTTCATGTGTCCCAACTTCATTTTACCTAAGCTCACATCCACGAGACTTCTGATGTTTGCGGAGTAGGAAGAGGGTGTCTTAACTGACAACAAATAGGTGAAGAACTGTGTTTCTTCTTTTGTACTGAAATTGTAACTCTGGCAAGCTTTGATGAATTTGTCATCATCTTCTGCTTCACTCTTGCGTTTTGATTGATCAGCAAGCATATCGAGCCGTGAACCGTCACCATCCTTTCTTTTACCTTTAATCTTGAGCAGAGTACCTAGGATGCTTTCACATACGTTCTTCTCTACGTGCATGACATCGATGCAGTGACGTACACGTAGAATCTCCCAGTAAGGTAATTTCCAGAACACCGATTTCTTCTTAAACACTTGACCCTTGGGTGTTTGTTTCACCGTCAAAGCGTGCTTCTTGCCAAGCACAACATTAATTTGTTTAGCCATGTTGTGGACCACCTCCCCATCATAGGGTCTTGGGCCCACATCTACCTCTGTCGTACCATCAAATTCAGCTTTCATCTTTCGGTATGGGTGATTTCTCCGTAAGAACCTACGATGACGCAAATACACGGTTTTGCGCGAGTTGGGAAGAAATCTGCTAGCTATCCTATCCATGCATGTTACACACCCTACATCTCCCTTTGTTTTCTGCCCCGATGTGTTGCCTAATGCCGGCATATCTTGAATGGTGTGCACCAGCATCGCATGTAGATCAAAAATCTCCTTTCTGTAAGCATCATAACATTTTACAGCAGGCGCATCTATCCACACTGTCAGCAGTTCTTCTACCAGTAGCTGAAAGTAAATGTCGATGTCATTTCCAGGTTGCTTCGGGCCTTGGATAATCATTGACATCATAATGTATTTTTTCTTCATACACAACCAAGGAGCTAGGTTATATATGCACAGAAGCACCGGCCATGTGCTGTGATTGGTGCTCATATCGCCAAAAGGATTCATCCCGTCAGTACACTCCCCGAGCCTTATACTTCTAGGATCCTTGGCAAAGTCTTCAAACTTGTTGTCGATTAATTCCCACTGAGCCCCATCTTTCGGGTGCCTCATATACTTATCCGCAGTTCGCTCATCATGTTGCCACCGCAACCTCTTTGCCTCTCTAGGGTTTGCAAACAAACGCCTCAACCTTGAAATTAAAGGCAAGTACCAAACAACCTTGAACGAGATTCCTGTCTTGATCTCGTTGTCCAATTTGTACTTGTCCTTTGCTCTCCTGTGCTTGTATCGTGCATGCTTGCATGTGGGACATGCACGCAAATCTTTGTACTCACCACGGTACAATATACAATCATTCACACAAGCGTGTATCTTCTGTACTTCAAGTTTCAATGGGCAAACAATTTTCTTCACTTCATTCATGCTTCTGGGGAGCACATTATCTTCCGGAAGAATTTCTTTGAAAATACCTAACATCTCTGTGAAGCCCTAGTTTGATAGACCGTTTGCTGCTTTAAATTTGAGAAGCGCCAGGGTGGCACTCAACTTGGAATATTTCTTTTTGCAACCTGGATACAATTCTTTCTTGGAGTCCGCATCAATGGTTGGCAGATCCTTGTACCCAATCATATCCTTTTTTGGGCCCTTGAAATCTGCAATCATAGCAGCAAAATCTGGCATATCAAGATCGTCGTCATCTGCGTCGACATCTTGGTTTTCCAGTGGGCGTTTCGGCTTTCCGGTGTTCCATTGGTAGCTTGACGCCTCTGCCCTGATGTTAGATTCAACATCCATGTGACACTGATCGGGGTTTGGCATCTCGCAGCCCTGGGTATATTCATCCATGACCTGCTATTCACCGTGTCTGGTCCAACGTGTATATCCATCCATGAATCCCCGATAGACTAAGTGCCACTGGACATCGGCAACTTCATGTGACTCTGTATTGGCACAATCAGTACATGGACACATGATGTAATCCGCATCACCAATTCTCCTCTTTGTACTTTCAGCCAAATTCATGAACTCTGTCACGCCACTGATAAAATCTGCGGTTCTCCGATTCTTCATCCATTGAGATCGTTCCATCTGCACCACACGAATGGTAATTAAAAACAAAACAACAATATTAATACATGAATTAACTGCTGCCCAAAGATGCGTGCATAAATCACAAGGTTTTATTTTCATAATTACTGAGGGCGCTCCATATTGTTATCCAGACGTGCAATGACAAAAATTAATGGCCAGTCAATTTACACGCAGAGTACTAGTACAACACTACCCTTAGGAATTGAATACCTTAATTACGCCACTCACGAAAAGAATACCTTAATTAATTAGCCGCACGACGACCTCCACCCAGCAGACAGGGAAGCGCGATGTGGCGGCACGCCGAGACAGCAGGGGCGAGGAGCAATGCTTAGTGCGGCTGCCGCCTGAAGTTCGACCTCCACTATCCCGCCATCGACCGCGATGGATGTGCTCGAATCACGCCGCCGCCAACCTCGATGGTTGAGCTCCTCCTATCTCCCACCGCAGACCGAGGATTGACCTCCTATGACACCGCCACTGTCCACCGACCAAGGATTGACCTCTTCTCCGGTAGCCGATGCCTAGGCCGCCGCCGCCATCTCTATATGCAGAGCGGCTGTTTTATTTTTTTTACGGATATCCACAGAGCGGCTGTTTACACGGTATCACTGTAACTCAATTATATGTACATGGTAGTACATCACATACGGTTATGTAACGGCAATCGTGTCTCACCTACGTTGTCTTCTCACACGGTTTGATGCGGAAATCGTGTGTGAAGTTGTAATACCTAACCCAAACGACATGTATAAACAGTGTGCCGTATACAACATATAGTGCCATAAGTAGTTCCCGACCGTTAGCTTATCCCCACAGTTTCCCCATTTCCCTCAAATCCCTAGATAGCCTCCAAATTCCCTCGCGTGGCGCTGACATTGGGAGAATGCGGACGAGTGGTGCTGATGGTTTCGATGCGGCTGCTCCTGCTCGTATCGCCGCCACGACAGCGGTCGCCGCGGAGCACTTGCCTAAGGACATCAGAAGGCAGGTGTACTACGGATCTGAATCATCCTGTCAGGTTCCAATCTATCTTGATATTTTTTAGCATGTCCAAAGTAGCTCCTTGCTGAATTCGTCCTGAATGACCCCCCCACCAGGAAAGCGATCTGCCACCGGATCCGGAGCATGACTCCAGACTCCCGCAACACGAGTTCGACTCCGAGTTTTGCACCACCGAAAAGTACCAAAAGCTGAGTTGTGTGCACGGGCACACTCCCGCTCGACGTGTATGCACAGAGGGATTCGACATTGGCAGGCGGTTTCTCAGTTGCCCCTTAGAGGTTAGTGCTAAGTTCATCATTTTACTTGAATTAATGCCACCGCTCATCCTGAATATTATTTAACATTGGCAGGGATATGAGGCTTGTGCCTTTGTTAACTGGCTGGATGAAGAATGGCATGGCAGGGCTCGGAGTGTTATCACCAAGCTCGCAGAAGATAATGTAAAGCTGAAGAAGAAACTGGCTGATCTGGAATGTACAATCAGTACGATGAAGCAAGAAAGAATCAATCACAGGCAACAGATGAAAGCAAGAGACAAGAAGGAACTAGCATGTGTAGTTGTGGTTGTCGCATTAGCCATGTTCTATGCGCTGTTTGTGATGATTAGGGGTTTTGTTTGACAGTATTGCTAAAGCACATCTAGATGTGCTCTAAGTAATGCACATCTAGGTCCTATGCCATTGATGTTATGTGAAGATTCGTGCAGATATTTTCCTTTGTCTTTTTTTCATTTCCTTTGTAGTTTGATTATTACTGGCTTCATCAATAAGAAGAGCTCAATGTATTGCTTGCCAACTGTCCTACTCCGTTCGTACCGGTACCGGTGCATAATCCCAAAACTCGTTCCTTGTTTTTGTCCTGAAAAAAGAAATCAGCCAATAGGAGTCCTGCGCAACCCCGGGAATTTGGAGCGACTGGGTACAAATAATTGCAGTTGATTATATCAGCGGTTAGATAATACGTCAACCCCCGCTTCAATTGGCATTTCCTCTTCTCTGCATACGTCGCTTAAGTGTCCACCATCTTCATCATCCCCGGCAGGCCGCGCTACACACTTGCACACACTCTGCAATCTCGCTTTCTCGTGGTTTTTATACGACCGTAACCATGTCAAGCGACAGCAAGGACGACAGTTCGGCCAGCAGTCTGGCGCCCGATGATAGGTCAACATCGGAATCATCCCGCTCGTCTTCCATGAGTCCGGCGTCGAGCCCAGACCTCGATTATATCCGGATCATGGAAGGGACGCCGCCTCCGGAGTCGTCAGACGACAACCAGACGAACGAGGAGCCGTCGAAGGACGAAGAAGAGGACGACGATGATGAGGAGGAGGAATGGTCGAACGAGGAGGAGGACGACGACGACAGCAACGACGATGACGACGGCGACGGCGATGAAAAGCCAACGGTCATCGGCAAGAAGCGTCCTCGCCAAGACGATGTCGTGGGGCCATCCAACAACAACAACAACAAGAAGAAGGACTAAATTAAGCAGACTGTATATATCTCTGTTTCCGTTCGCTCATATTAATTTGTTATCTCTGTTTATCCTGTCAATCTCATCGCAGACGGTTAGTAATACGTATTCGACAGAGATCTTCTACATTATCGCCCACAGGTTGGTTTGTTGAACTGTGTGCCCTGACGAGCACATAATTCACAAAAAAAGACCGTATGGGCTGTCTATAATGATCGCACACAATTCTGATTACCGACCTGTTTGCCGGGTATCACACACATCTTGTGACGCCTAATCGTTTGTGTTCACCTCGATCATCGCAAACGGTTCATCGGAGCAAACTGTATGCCGTATATCGCACACACCTTGATCTGGCTGCCCGTTTCTTTTGTTCTGTCTCATCGCAAACAGTTCGTATGGATCAACCGTATGCCCCACATCGCACACGCAACTAAAATTTGAACTGTGTTTGATGTATCATTCATCACAAACGTTTTGCATATTTTTTGACGGTTTTTTTACATCACCGTTTGCGATTAATGCATCGCACACAGTTTCGTCAAAGGGTCTCTGATCGTAGTGTCGCATTAGCAGCATCCTGCAGTAGTGACGCTTCGACCCGGAGGAACAGCTCGCCTCCACCGCCGCTGACTTTGGGTGGGCTCTGGCCAAGATGAAGTGCCCCAGCAACTATCTCTCAGGACTTACCAAGTATGAACTCACCAGTTCAATCTTACCAATACCAGTTGCAATTAATGGCTATGTTTTGTACGGTCGATGTATTAAGCATATTGTAGTAAACATGCCTAACACGTTTTAGCATTTTCCCAACCTTTTTATAGACAACTGGGCCATTCTCTGCTCTGGCAGCACCTGCCTTGCGATGTTTAACTCTGTCAATTGCATTTTTATCAGTACCGGTTTCAATGGCTATTAAGCCTGTTGCAATTAACAGTTGTATCCATTTTTAAACAGTTGTATTTCAATGGCTACAAACTTACAAAACATGACTTAGGATGCTGTTAAGCTTGTTGCAATTAACAATTGTATCCATTTTTTAATCTGTCCCTTTGCTACCGTTCTACTCTCTGCAATGAAGATATACTAGAGATGCTGCCCATTTGCTATTTTTAGTGGATGCTAACCCTGTTGTACTTAACATGCCTTTCCATGTACTTACGCAGGGCCATAATGGGCGATGCTGTTGTTTGACATCGAGGTTAGGTGCATCCCATGTCTTACAGTATTTTACATCATTTGTGCAATTGCAGTTTGGCTCCTAACATTTACTTGCTTCTTGTAGGTACACATGTCAACGGCACTGATCCACTCTTCGACCCGGAGGAACACCTCGCCTCCGCTGCGGCCAACTTGGGGCGGGCTCTTGTCCATATGAAGTGCCCCAGCCACTACCCCTCAGGACTTACCAAGTATGAACTCACTAGTTGAATCTTACCAATACCAGTTGCAATGGCCATGTTTTATACGGTTCATGTATTAAGCATGTTGTAGTAAACACGCCTAGCCCGTCTTATCTATTTTCCCTACCTTTTAATAGATAACAGGGCCATTCTCTGCTCTAGTAGCACCTGCCTTGCGATGTTTAACTCTGACAATTTCATTTCTATCAGTACCAGTTTCAATGGCTATACTAAGTTGTCTGTTGCATTAAACAATTCTATCCATTTTTTAATCCGTCCCTTTGCTACCATGCTACTCTTTTGCAATGAAGATATCACTACAGATGCTGCCGTTTTATTACCATTTGCTATTTTTGGTGGATGTTAACCCTGTTGTAGTTAACATTGGCTTTCCATGTACTTACACAGGGCTACAATGGGCGATGTTGTTGTTTGCCGTCGAGGTTAGCTGCATCCCATGTCTTATACACAATATGTTCCTAAATATAGGTATTTTTAGAGATTCCAATATAGACTACATACGGAGCAAAATGAGTGAATCTAGATTCCAATCTAAACTATATCTATAATTCTATATACATCCGTATGTAGTTCATATTGAAATCTCTAAAAATACTTGTACTTAGGAACGTAGGTAGTTGTATTTTACATCATTTGTGCAATCTCAATTTAGCTTCTAACATTTACTGGTTGCTTGTAGGTACATATATGAGCGGTACTGATCCACGCTTCGATCCCTTTTGCGTATGGGGCAATGAGATATTCATGAATAAACGTCAAGTGAGGAAAATAAAAAAGATTGTTAGGCGAAAGAAACGGGTGATGGGAATTAAGCTCTTTGTTTACACTTTGTCCAAGACAACAGTGAACTTTAGGATGATAAGTAATGTGTTGTCTTTTCCCCCTGCCCACAACAAATTACTCTATTAGACCTCAGTATCTGAAAATTTTCTCTTTTCAGTGGTTTCTGATGCTATTTACTAATGATTACCTTGCAAACTACATGACCGGAGTGGAGGCAACTAAGGTTAAAGTATATAATTCATGCTACCATGATAATGCTCTAGAAGTCTTCATGAAGGCAGTGAAGGATGAGCGGGCGATCGTCACAAGGGGTTGGACAAAAGTTGTTCGTGCATATGGCATGCAGAAGGACACATTATGGGCATTCTGCTTCTTCAACACCATCGGCGGCCAAAATGATTTACACTTGTCTCTTCACCTTTACCGCATCTAAATATTATGGTTCATCATAGTTAATTGCTGTCTAATCCTGTAATTACTGAACATATTGTACTGACAATTTTATTTATGGATTCGTTGTTGAACCATTGTGCTAAGAATTTGAATTCCACGTTTCATATTTCAAAATTTCCAATTCGAATAATAAATTACAGGGAAAATAAAATTATACAGGAGCGAATAAAATAATATGCACACGGTTAGAAAGAAAACAGCGTGTGCGATGAAAAATAAAGAACAGACGGTTCTTTGACGTGAAACGTTTGCGATGCCCGACGAACGCGCACACGGTTTCATCTCATATGCGTGTGCGATTCATGGTAATACGGAAAACGTTTCAAACATGTGTGCGTGTGTGATAGGAATACCTATCGCACACAGTTATGAAAATGGACACGTTGGCGTTAGTAGAGGCACCATACACATTTTACATTCTTGAACTGTGTGCGATAACGTACCTATCGCAATCAAATCGGTAGATTAAATGTTGATGTCCATCTTTTTTACACGACTATAGAGGCGTAATCGTTTGGAATGTCTCTCGGATCAGAAACGTAATGTTGAGATGTAACGTGTGGGACTGGGGCGACTTCTCATACGTTTATTCTATGGCGATCGTCAGTAGCCGCTCGCCTATCCCCGACGATTTTTGGGTCGTGTGGGAAGGACCCCCTATCGCAGTCACTCACTTGGCGACGGTTCATAATGCCGTCGCGAAAAGGGTTAAAAACCGTTTGTATAGCACCTTACTGTATCAGTGGCATGGCAGATAAGATGCAGAGTAATGCTAGACAATCAACTATCTCTCAATGTACGTACAGTAATATTACCTTTGTCCGGAATTACTTTTTCGCTCAAATGGATGTATCTAACACTATTTTAGTTCTAAATACATCCAATTGAGCAACAATTAATTCGATATGAAGGGAGTACATGACAACATGTACTTACAAGAGCAATCCAGAACTTCATAACCATTGGGTTTATTCTACATTTATGTAAGAGTAAATATAGATATTATAATTTCGAGCAAATGGTGGATAAGGAAGCGAACATTTACAGTGATGCTACATAATCAAACAATAATGAGTGTAAGTATGGTGATAAAGAACAAGAGGTACTGACAAGAGCAATGCAGTGCCCAGTATTGTTGTGAGATCCCATGATCCCTTGAGAATGGATATTCATCTGCAAGTAGTTTTCATACAAGAGAGATGGTAAGGCACATGCAAAAATGTAGGAGTTCAAATTTTGTTTTGATATCATAGACGGTACTTGACGCCGGGCTTTGCAGTTCTAATAGGGCTTTGGCCAGTGGAGTAGGGGTAAAGTGTGCTACAGTTGGGGCTGTGTTTTCTGGGGCCGGTGATCTATCTGATTTATCAGGTACCATTGCCTTTTCCAAATACCTTGTTTGTACTCCTTAAGGATCTGCACTCACCCTCTTCCTTAAGAACAACATTTGACTGGAAAAACATGGTATGATGACACATGGAATAGGTACAGAAAATGGATAGGCATGGCATATCCTCATATATGATGTGTAAACTAAGCAGATGGTGGTGTAACAAAGTAGAAGTAATGCAAGACATCATATGCAAGATACGTGCGACCAATACAACCTTGCCAAGTTAGAACAAGCACCTTGATGGGTGAATAAAATAGACCATCCTCCACCATGCCAAGTTTGTTAGCCAGTGGATTGTTCCGCAATATTCCTCTCGTGCACCAATTCTCATATTCATTATGATCATGTTCAATACCTGACATGCATGAAAACATAAAAATAAGTGAGTATCTTTGTAATGCATAGGGGATTCTAATCCAATAGTGCCTCCCTGTAAACTCATATGTGCTATCTCTGTGCAATTCTTCTGAGAGATGCCATGTGTGCTGTAATTTGGTGTGTGCATTAATATAATGTGGCCTACTACTCAAAATAGAGGCTCCCTGTCAAGAGCTCCAGAAGTAATGATACTTCGCAGATAATGGATCGCCTTGTCTTAAACCTCTCGTAGGATTGAAACTTTCAGTTTCTTCATCATTAATTCGAACCCTATATTCAATAGTGAAGACGCATTTCATCATAAGATTTATCCATCTTTCCTTAAAACCAAGTTTTAACACAATTCCCTTCAAGAAAGGCCATTCAACTCGGTCATAAGCTTTGTGCATATCAAGCTTGATCGTGCATAAACCCTCTTTTCCCTCCCTCTTATTTCTAACAGTATAAAAGCTCTCATAGGCCACTAAAACATTGTCCATAATCATTCTCCCGGGCACAAAAGCACTTTGGGTGGGACTGATAATATGAGGCAACAAAACTTTCAATCATGCCGCCAATATTTTGGAGATAACTTTATAAACCACATTGCAAAGACTGATAGGTCTAAACTAGGTTACCTTCTCTCGGGTGAATTGACCTTAGGGATCAACACAATCGCAGTGTCATTCCATACCGATGGAACTGTGCAGGTATTCACCGCTTGCAAGACCTCATCAACCAAATCATCCCGTAGCATGGGCCAAAATATTTTATAAAAAATAGCATGAAGTCCATCTGTCCCTGTAGCCTTTAAATCGCCAATATAAAAAAGAGCCTTACAAACATCATCAAAAGTATAAGGGCCAAGCAAAACATTATTCATCTCTATAGTCGCTCTACTCCGGACAAGAGACAAGACTTCCTGGTTTAGGTATAGAACATCCGAAGTAAAAATACTGGAGAAGTAACTCATAATATGTTCCTTCAGATCATCATCCAAAAGTTTCTTAATATTGTTCCTTTTTTTTCCAGGCAGTTGCAACATTATGAAAAAGCGATGTATTGCGATCCCCATGTAACAACCAGTTTGCTCGGCCTCTCTGTAACCAGAAAATTTCTTCTTGATCCAAAATATTTTCAATGAGTACTAAAATTTCCTTCTGTCTCGAACGTGATTCCCCACTGATAGGAACATGATTCAACCTCTCTAATTCCCCACTGATAGGAACATGCTTCAACCTCTCTAATTATCATTTAACTTATTTATTCTCTTTTTGGTCCCTTCAAAGTAACTCGGTCCCAAGCATGTAAATCCTCATGCACCGTTCTAGTCCGTGCAGAGAGTTGAAAAAAGCTTCATTTGGATTGGTGCATTGAGTACCTGTACCAGTACCCCCACCCCAAACTAAATGGTCTCACGTTGCTCCCGTACCATTGCGGCTTCGGCCGTGTTGACCATCCCTTAGTAAGACGACTTCACCAAAAAAGGTGCTTGGCTTGATGAGATTCAATGCCATAACTCGACGTCAGACGCTCAAGACACACTTTTCATTGATAGCCCAAAAGGTTTTCGAACCTATCGAGTCTTGTAATTGCATGGCGCTTTCTTCAAGAAAGTTCCCAAGTGAAGGTCTTTCTAAAATGTAAATGTGCTTGCCATTTCCCACTCGTCGCACGTGCCTTTTATCATTGCACTTACTACAAGCATAATATTTTGCCAACTAGAGGAACCCTAATTCCGTGTTTGTCTTTATCCCAAGACCCTGTCTTTTTCTACCATTTTTTCTTAGTGAATGTCATTTATTCTCTTCTTTTAGAACAAAATGTTATTTCATCTCAAAAAAGCAGAATGGTGGCGTTTTCACCTTGACCTCATATTCCTCGACTTATGTTGGGAATGGAGAGGAAACACGCGGCGCCCTTCCCCCGCACTAGTTTTGGGTCGGCCCATATGAGGGGCGAGGCTCCCCTATTTTTTGTGTTTTCTTTGCTTCTTAAAAAAATAAGGATTTCATTTTTTTCTTCTGAATTTCATTTTTTCCAAAACTCATATTTTTTCACAACTTTGACAAATGTCCCCACATTTCAAAAATATGAATTTGAAAAAATCTGTGTGGATTTTAAAAATATCCCACATTTCAAAAAATCTTTATGAATTTGAAAAAAATGTTTGGAAATTTTCAAAATTCCCAAATTTCAAATGCTATTCATGAATTTAAAAAATATTTCGAATTAAAAAAATGCTCACAACCTTGTGAAATGTTCCTGGATTTAAATAATTGTTCATGATTTTGAAAACATGTTCATGTATTTCAATAACTGTTCATGAATTTTTTTAAATGGTCTGAATCAACAAAATTCAGAAATGTTTCCAGATATCAATTTTTTTTTGTGAATATGAAAAATATTCATGATTTTTTTAGAATTTAAAAAATTGTCACACATTTAAAAATTGTTCCTATATTTTAAAAACTATAAAATATAAATATAAATATAAAACCAAAAATGAAAAATCCAGATAAAACCGACAAAGAAAAACAGAGAGAAAAAAGAAAACCGGTTTGCCCAAAACCAGAAGGGGAGTCTTCATGAAAATATAAGCAGTTTTACTTCGCCCTGGGTTACACCAAGAACATAAGTGGGAGAGGAGGTATGCGTTTGGTTGCTATCCGCCGAACTACGCGAGAAATAGGTATCATCGTTTTCACAAGCCTCCCTGTTGGACTAGGACACATGTGGGCCGCAGTCGTTAAAATGCAGGTTTTGAAGGCCCACACTAGCCCAGTCCACGTTGCAACGCGGCGTGATCATGGATCTAAATGGGCATTACCTGAAGGACCAAAATATAAGAAAGCCCTCAAATAAGTGGAACCCCAGAACCCTAACCTGACTCTTTTCTATCCTCTCACCACTCGCGCCCCTCTCGCCCTTCCCGCAGCCGCCGCCGCCGCCGCCACTCCCCTCGCAGCCGCAGCCATGGGGCGCATGCACAGCCGCGGGTAATCCTCACCCCCTGCACTGCCACCGCAATCCGGTGAATTTTCTGGTCTAATGGCGTCTCCGCGACTCTCTGACGCAGGAAGGGCATCTCGTCGTCAGCGCTGCCGTACAAGAGGACTCCACCGAGCTGGGTCAAGACAGCCGTCGCCGATGTAAGAAGCCTCACCTTCTCTTCGCCCCCTCGATTCGATGTGACATGGCTGGCTGATGCGTGCGCCGGGCTCGTGTGCAGGTGGACGAGTTAATCACCAAGGCCGCGAAGAAGGGCCAGATGCCGTCGCAGATCGGCGTCCTGCTCCGTGACCAGCACGGCATCCCCCTCGTCAAGAGCGTCACCGGGAGCAAGATCCTCCGCATCCTCAAGGCCCATGGTGAGAAGTAGATTAGATCCCCCCTCGTCTTTCTCAGATTGCTCTTTGCTTGATGAGTGGATTGATTGTGTGAGTGTTGGTGCGCAGGGCTGGCACCAGAGATCCCGGAGGACCTCTACTTTCTGATCAAGAAGGCGGTGGCGATAAGGAAGCACCTGGAGAGGAACAGGAAGGACAAGGACTCTAAGTTCAGGCTCATCCTTGTGGAGAGCAGGATCCACCGCCTTGCTCGCTACTACAAGCGCACCAAGAAGCTCCCCCCCACCTGGAAGTAGTAAGTCACCCACTCCCAATGCCATTAATCTTTCTTCTGGTATAGCTTCGGTGAATTGTGAGGCCTTATCAGTTTAGTACGCAATGTAAGTGAACAGTTCGTTGTTTGTGTGCCACTTGCTACATACGAGCTGTAGAATGTGTGCTACATATAGGTTGTTGAGTAGGAGACTAGGAGTACGTGTTTGGTCCTTCAGATGAGGCTACTTATACATGTGATATTGTGTCGTCAATGCATGCCACTTAGCCTGTATTTAGATGCTAATCTGTTAGCTGTTCTGTCCTCCTGGGACTGGAATTTTAGAAAAATGGGATTCTAAGCTACTTAGTTATGTCTGTGATTAAGCTTAGTTGTGTTTGTGGCGGATGTGCTGATAATTGGTGTTAGTAAGGCATTCCCGTACTGGCATACTGTAGTGGACACTGCTGTTTCGGTGTGCACACCAAAATTATAAGTATATGATGCAATAGTTTGACTTGTAAAGATTGATGTTATGAAGTGATGATATAGCCACTTCAGACATTTTTGAAGATCTAAATGGAAAACACCTATGCATTTTGTGTGTTACTAAATGACTTCAATTTGCCAGCATGATAATGTTAACTTCTTCTGTAGTTTGGATATGAAATAGGAATTTGATGGAGATCACAATACTTGTTTTAAAGAGAAATTAGATCAACCCAACTCAAATGTTTGCAGTTTTGAAAAATGCAACTGGTTGTGATACTGACGTATGTGTCATTATCCCACGTATGGGTGTCTGGGTGACACATACAATGTGTTCTTCAAACTGCAACATTTCTACAATTGCATTTATCTTTCTTAAATTCCTACTCAGTGGTGGTCTATTCTGTTGGCTGAATCATGTCATTCTGAAGCAAATCTATAATGATGAAATTGCATTTAAATTTATACGAATAAAGTCATTGGTTATCTGATGTGCTGAGCAATATCAGCCATTTATGAGGGTGCATTTTAATCTTCTAAAATAAAAATGGGTAGCCCAAGGCAAAGGTACTAACTAAACTGTGAAAGTTGCATCTATGTAATGTAGACATTGTTGTTGAACCGAAGGCAGTTCAATGATAATGGTACGACAGTTTATATTCGCTCTCTGTTGCATTTGTTGTATGGCCTGGATGAATTTGTACACATATCAGACTGCTTTTTGTCATACGTAAAGCATTTCCGTTGGACTTATCTTAAAGTATTCCTAATGTATGTTGCCAATCGTGTTATCTCATACAACAAATGTTTTGCTAACACAATTCTTTCGCCTCTGCAGCGAGTCTACCACCGCCAGCACTCTGGTGGCTTAAGGGAGATCCAGATCTGGTGTGCTCTTAGCTGATTAAAGCTTGATTGTTCTGGAAATCATTCTTATGCAATGCTTTATGAGAGTTTGGAGCCAAGCAGATGCTGCAAATTTTCTATGTTTGCCTGGAGGATGCTGTAAAACCTTTATGGTTTCACTGTTCTGTCTGTTAAACGACTGTTATAATGTACCCAGATTTTGTCAGTTACAGTTAGCAGTTACCGTATGTTTTTTCAGATAGTACATGTTGCTCTTCCGCTTAAGATCGTATACTTTGCTTGCTTTGCTCGTACTCAGCGGTTTAGAAGTACTCTGAACTAAGCATCTAGTTCAGCATTCAAATTCTTGAGCATTTTCGAATTGAAATGTTGACCACATCCTCAGAAAATTGTATGGCATCGAAGGAGAATTTTGATTTGGTAAGGTTCACACGCTAGAGTCCTGTAGTATGAATGGTTTCATAAGTTTTTGGGATTTTTCATCCCTTCATGAATGGTGCAGGCTAACTTCCTTTAGTCTAGCTTTGCTGAGATGTTGCATTGAAACTCGGTATCAGCAGAGTCATCCCCTGAGAAAGACTTCTTTCTTATTTGTACAAGATTTCCAAAAAGATACCTCGTTTGTCAGTGTTCGTTGTCTGATGAAGAATAACGGTGGTCATTGCTAATGCGTTCGTATTATGTTACATGAACAAATTATAAAATTGGTGTCCTTGTTCAGCTGCAAAAGTCGACTGAAGAGCTAAAGAAAACATAACCTATCCAAATTTTGAGATCAAAACCAAATGGCCACCTATGTCAAACAATGTAGCCAAAGCTCTCAAATTTTGGCATGAAAAACTAAAGTGTCCCTCAAACCTGTACACACCCTTGGCAACATCCTCATGTTCCACATGATCACTATGGCAGTATGGCAACATCCTTTCTTTTTTCTTTGAAAAAGAAGACTTTATTGACCTCAAGGCCTCGGCATCAAGCAAATGCACACCCCCTTGGCAACATCCTCATGTGTGATACAATCGTGGAAGACTACAGATGGTGTGACTGTGTGGCATCAAAGAAGAGGCAAAGGAAATTCAGTCGCTTGATTCTGACTAGAATGAATCGTCAATATCTCATCTTCGAATTATGCTCTTCACAAGATTTCAGACCACCGTTATATGGTTCAATCCAGTCAGGCTATCCATGTCAATAATTGTGTTTCGGCAAAATTGCAATGGTACATCGCACCCCATTACTCCGCACATACAGAAGATGTTAGCTACTCCATTACTTAGTTGCACTTGTGCAAAGTGCCTGAACAATGAACTCAATTGGCAAATAAGCCAGACAAAACAAAACAAAAAACACAGTAGCTTTCATGTCTGACTCTCAAGGGTTTGGCTTAGTGTATCTGGCGATTTTACATGAGCTTCTCTGACGATGATATCCCGTCCATGAAATTCCTGTTGCATTAGTAAGAGTCGAGATAAGATATGATAGTTCTCAACATAGTCACAATATCATTGGGAGTGACACAGAGAAGTGTATATAGAAGCAGAGTGTAATCAGGAAAAAAATATATGGAGGTGCTTAGATATCATGGAGCAACTGGTAAGCTTCAGGTTATGCAGAAACTTTCTGATACAAATGTAATCCCATGTTACTTATATAGGACTTTCTTATACAAACTTACCCCAGCTGCGGATTCTGAAGGAGATGCATATATGAAGTTTCTTGAAATAAATTCGACAAGGATTTGCGGTTTCCATTCTAATATCAAACTCCGAGGGAATAAATAGCAAAATACAGAAGTTGAAGAATTATACCGTATTGTTAAGCTGCAGAGCAGCCTCAAGCTCTTCGGCAGAAGAAAACGAAAGGAATCCATAGACACGACTTCTCCCTCCTTTGCGATCTGTCAGCAGCCTTGTACTAACAACAGTTCCACACTGAGTAAAGTGTTCCCTCAAGTGTTGAGGTTGAACAGACCATGCAAGGTTGCCAACATAGATCTTGTATCGACTTTCAAAGATATGGTCCTTCATGGGTGGTGTATGGGACAGGCTGGGATTTCTCCTGCTAGCAACGACGTGAGCCGCTAGTTTTACAAACATCTCACGCCCATCCAGGTCCTATAAGAGAAACATGGAAGTAAGAGAGAGCGATTTGTAATTGGATTACTCCACGGAACACTTTCATTTCTAGACAATGTGCAAGTTGAGAAGAAACTACAGAGAAAATGAAGCCATTGTATGACTCACAAATCCATCCAGAGCATTGATGGCTGTTCTAGCTTCTGCAAGAGAACGCATCGTAACAAAGCCACATCCTCGACTAATCCCGGTCTCGGCATCACGAGAAACCTGCGGGTTGTTAACAACTTCAAATATTAACATCAAAATGAGCCTCTAGAATCTTAATTGGAAGCAACAAAATATTACCCAAGGATGTGACACCATCATACGTATCATATGCAAGTACGCATATAACTAAGGCAGCAATTAGAATGTACTCCCTCCGGAAAGAAATATAAGAGCGTTTAGACTTTACAGAGGGAGTAGATTCTATTGAGACCTAACTAGGACATCATTCAACAGATACTAGCCAAATGGCACCAAGTTCGGGTCACTGGTGTGTCGATTGAATATTACCCACTAATAAAGCACCACGAGAGACATGAAAACGAGAAGCATCTGATATAAACCCCACCATTTGTTCACCAGCAGTTTTCAGTAAGATATCGTGGAATGATAAGCGCAAGAGCCACCAGTAGAGATTGTAAACATCCAAATAAAGTACATAAAAAGGAAAAAAAAAAACGACAGACTGCTGTTTTCTCTGCACAGTTGAATTATACAAAATACCAAACCTGCTGCCGTGCTGCGTAACAGGTGGTTCAGAGCATCCATTGAGATATGTGGAGTTGCTAGCCTTGCTGATGGTGAGGCAGGTGAGTTAAACTCTATGTATGGGGTTGCCTAGTAACTTCACTTAATTCTATGAACTCCCGAGCATGGATGGTCAGTCATAGGCCTGGGGCAATACCATGGTCCATGGCTGCACGGGACATGCCTATCTCCTAGTACCTCCCATGTCCCATCCAACTTGGAGCCAGCCAGCCAGGGGGCGTCACTAGTGTTTCAGCTGTCCCGTGCAATTCTTCTTCATGGATGATAAACACCGTGTAGCGTATAATAACAGTATGAATCCGACAGCAGAGCAGGCGCGCGACCGCGTGAAATGCAAGGGAGCGCACCTCGACGGAGAGGACGGTGCCGTATGGCCCGAAGAGCTCGAGCAGTTCGTCGACGCCGCACCTGCGTGGCAGGTTGCACACGAACAGCTCGCGCGGCCGCGGCTGCCGCCGCGTCCACCCGCTCCCATCCTCGGCCGCCGGATCTCCGCCGTAATGCTCCTCCTCCCCGTGCGCCGCCGTGCCATTGCCGCCGGCCCACTCCTGCTCGTCATCCTCGTCGTCAGACTGCGCCTGCGTAGCGGGCCACCGAGGCGTCTCCTTCTCCTCCTCTGTATCGAACGATAGAGGCGTCTCCTCCCCTGTCTCGAACGCTAGTTGGCTCGCGCTGGCTCTCCTCACCGGGCCGAAACGAGAGGGGGCGGCGGCGTTGGGGTTGGGGAGGCGCGCGGCGGCGGAGGAGAGGGCGAGGCAGCGGTGGCGGTGGCGTGTGGGGGGAGAGGATATGTGGTGAGAATGGATCGGGTTGAGAAAGTGAAGCAGGGTGTGATAGAGGGCAGGGGCGGAGGCCATGGCGGTGGCGGTCGGATAGGGAGGAGGGAGGGAGAGCAGCCGAGCACGGGGGGAAGAAGGAAAGCGGTGTTGAGTGCCGAGCTTTCCTGACAAGGACGAGATGAGCGGCCCGATGTTTAGCCACGTATGCAATTTGCTCCGTGCAGTACAGCAATAGCTGCGAAAAAAGTGGCGATAAAGATGAAACTAGAGGCAGCGATGTCGAAGAGTTCAATTTTTGGTTGAATCAGATTTTTTTTGGGTCCATGTGTAGTTTGATTTCTTCGATCCGATGTAATTCGTTGCCTCCCCTCAGCCTGCCGCTCCAGCGGCTAGTGGCGGGGAGGAGAATCCCGGTGCGTCCGCTCCGGTTAGCAATTTAGGATAGGGTTTTTTAGTCTTCGCAGATGCAGTGCTCGGGCGGATGGTGGCGCTACTTCTTCGAGTTTGTCTGCCGGGTTTCGATCCTTCTCGAGTTCGTCCGTCTGGATGTAGTCGACGGAGCTCCGGCGTAGATTCTTGCCGTCTCTTTGGAGCGGCGAGGTTAGGGTTTCTCGTCTTGTGACGAGATTTGGTGTCAGGTACTTCAGATCTCTGCAAGCAAGGGTTCAACGACGACGATTGCGGCTCCAGGGCGCTGGCTCTTAGGGGCACGTGCACGAAGACTTCCCGGTTGTCATTCACAAGGTCAAGCCGGCTCGGTAGGAGAGCGGCGACAGCGGCGCATCAACGGCTCGTTCTGACGACAGTAGTAGTTGTTGGGGGTCTTGAAATCTCAATGTAACTTTTATTGTATTCGAGATGCTTTGTATTTCTGCTGAATTTTGATAATAGATCTGGGTCATTTTTGCAAAATCCTTTTTCTCTTCGTTCCAACTTCTAAAAACAAAACCCAAAAAACAGGGACCAATTTTGTTGAGTTATGTTCGTGCTTTAGGGGGGAGGGGGGTAGAAGAGTTGAAGAGAAAGTACTATAGATGAATTTTTTTAATGCACTCCCGTTGTGCGAACTATATTTTTTTTAGAAAAATGCCAACTTCTACTCATTTATTGCTTTTGGGTCTTGTTCTGCTACTTTGTCTTTGGTTCCTCATACTTCAATCACATTACCAATCCTGAGCATTATTGGTTAGAGCATCTTCAACAGCCTTTGTATATTGAATTGCTAAAAAGTGGTGATAGAAAAAGGAGAGAGAAGGTTTAGCAATTCAAATCAAATTATGCTTCGGCAGTCTTTGTATACTGGATTTGCTATATTTGTACAAAACATACAATGACATGTGCAGAGAGTCCGTCATACACACTACACGCTAGCTTACATACATGAATACATATAATATCACAACTCACCACTGTACACGTCACATACACACACGCATACACGTACACATACACACTCCATGGAAAAATCCATGCAAAAAACGTACACGACACAGCACACACGCGACATGAAAAAAATAACCATGCAAAAAAAAAGGTACACACAACACACGTACTCCCTCTGTGAACTAGTATAAGAGCGTTTAGTGATCGAAACGCTCTTATATTAGTTTACGGAGGGAGTACACAACACATACAGGGCCGTCGGTCATTGGGACAAAAATATGAAGGGGGCCACTTTAGAAAGCTTTGTAAAATTATAGCAAGTGGCCTCTCCACTTTACAAATATACAAAGTCTGGGTGCAAGTATAACAAGCTTTGTGAAAATTTCTGATGGGGACCACTTATACAAAGACTGTTGGAGAAGATTTTTTAGCCAAGATTGTTAAAATAGCAAAGTGTAAATATACAAAGGTTATTGGAGATGCTCTTACCGGGCATGTAACTGGAAGATAGTACAAGATACGCAGAAAAACAATGAAGAAATATCTACCGTGCTACCAAGAGATGTCGTGCTGATATGAAATCATACCATTGCAATAAATGTCTCGCTCAAAATATAGCAATTAATTTACACCGTTGTAAAATAGGGGGAGGGGGGCAATGGCCCCCTCCACCAGTGCCTGAACTATTACGCGCGTCTACAAAATCAAACGTGGAGAAAAAGTATTTCGTTCAAGTGAAAGTTTAACCTAAATGTGTGTTTCTCAAAATAAAGACCAACCTTCTACTGCCGACACAATGATGGACGTGACACCATGGATTGGCTCGGCCTGTTTTTGTTGAAAGAACGACATTGAAGAGGATATTGACCCTCTGTGATGGGCTTCAAACCATTTTATAGTTCTATAATATTTATAATAAATATAAATAACATGGTATAATAGAAATTGTCATGCATGTTTGGATGTTGAGGTGACATTATTCATCTGCATAATTGCATGTTGAGGTGCGCCTTTTTCTATACATATTGCATGGTGAGGTGACATGCTTGCATGTTGAGAGAAATTGGTTATGTGGGCTAGTTATTTAGATATAGAAGATGAGGTGGCATGTTTACATGTTAAGAGAAATAGGTTAGTTAATGAAGACTAGCTATTTAGATATAGAAGATTACATGTTGATTGAAATAGGTTCGTCTACCAGCCAAGTCTAAAAACAGTAACACAACAAGAATCTAGACGCAGATTTTTGGCTCTGAGAAGCATACTCCCTTCGTCCGGTGAAAAGTGTACGTTTGGCTTTAAAATTTGTCCACAAAAGAGTGTACTTTTATCTTCCCAATGCACTTTAAAGTACAAAAAAATGCTTCTCTCTCATCACACGGTAATCAAGACCAATAACATTTTACACATAGTCTCCTTTATTTCTACATGCACTTAGCTCATTGGGGGTTGGATAATTAAAGAGGAGAGAGATGGTGGCTTGCACCTTTCCAATGCATTTTTTTACTCCACTTCATAATTTGTCCTAAAATTTCTATATGTACACTTTTCACCGGACGGAGGGAGTATACACATAACGAGCGGTAAAACCAAAATAAATAGTAACTAAATTTTGAAAATTCTTTTTTTAGATATTCACATTAGTGTAATAAGTGTGCTTGACAATTTTTATGTCATATGAGATAGCAATGCTTCGTCGATGAAAAAACAAAATTAAATGTAACATTTGGAGGTAACATTTGGCGTTCGACTTGTCTTTTTGCACATGTCAAAATGCTTAAGTTTTTCCCCTGGAAATTTGCATATATCATTTGGGTATAAACGCATCTTTTCTTTTTCTTTGACGTAAAATCCTTTTTTGGCACGCAGGAGTATGTGCTCCCTAGAGCCAAAATTGATTTCCACAAGAATCTGCCATACTCTGTCAAAAAAAGAAGAATCTGTCGTAAGGTGTCACTACATGATCCTCAAGGCACTCAGGATTAACGTTGCTGTGATGTTTATGGCAGCAAAATATTTGTGGAATCTACGTGACGCCGGCTGTCTGTTCGAGCCATCAGTCTGGAACGAATCCAAAGAGGCGGAGGACGGCCGCCGGCACGAAACCAAACAGGGCACCACGGCTCCGGTCCGCGGTGGCGCACTGGGCGCGGGCGGCGATCTCCTGCGCGAACTCGAGCTGATGCTTCAACTTCTCGTTCTCGTCAGTGAGCTGCACCATCGACACGCACTCAGGAGTTACCCACCTTGGAGAGCTGGATAGCAGGAACAGCAAGAGGACGCAGGTTTGGTTGGTGCTACACATACCTCTTGCACAGTTTCTGTGAGGTCCTCCACTGTTTGCACGAGCGACACGATCTGCCGGCTCGCAACATCTTCGAACGCCAGGTCGATGTCCGGCACCGCTGTGTCGGGGTCGAAGATGATCCCTTCCTGCACAAACAGCTCCTCCAGCAGATCCACGTCCTCCTCCTTCAGGCTCAACCTTAGCTGCACAGACATTTTCAGTAGCAAGTGAGATATATCTGCTATGCAGAAAGTTGGGTGGGACCGAATCGACCACTTCTGGTTGGTTGATTGCTTGCTACTAACCTTGCTCAGTATCCTGTCACGCAAGTCATCATGATCGCAAGAATCAAGGCTCAGATCGGACACCTCGGACTGGCTGCTACCAACCTTGCTTGGTGCTCTGCCATGTGGATCATCTTGATCATGAGAATAGGAGGTGGGCTTCTTGACGCTGTCCACTTCAGTGGGAATCAGTTTGGGTAGAGTCTTTATGAGCTTCGTCCTGGACGGATATTGATATAGAGTTATGATAAACTGCAGCACAGCAATAGTACAAAAATTATGCAAGTATGCAATGTTCAAGGGATATGCCTGGTTCCGAAGCGAATGGTAGATAGACTTTCTGGTGAGTTCGACGAACTAGGAGAACAGCAGCATAGCAATGCAGCTCTTGAGCTGCCACCCTGCAAGCAACAGCCATGTAAACAAACCTGCAGATTTGGAAATACCGAAGAATTTTTTGACAGACCAGTGCATCTTGAAGTATGCGTGTAAGCTTCGAGTCACGGTAAGGGACATGATTCGGTTTAGCTGGAGATGAAAAAAAGATCATTAATCAGAAAGGTATAATAGTGGAGTAACTACGTTTTGTGTTCAGTTTTTGTACAGAGTATTGTTGTATACTTGTATTTGCCACTTACCAGTAGTTAGGGCATTGATAACATTTCCAAGAGCTGAGAGCGACTTGTTGATTGTTTTCGCCTCATCAAGAACTCGCCCTTCAGCACCAGTTTTCTCAACTTTCTCTGAACCAGCCAAGTCAACAAGAACAATCTTCCCGGCCCTTACCCTGTAAGATTAAAAGAAAGTTACTAGCTGCCCACATATAATCCAGACAGATATAACAATCTACAGCGCAAAGAAAGAGGAACTGCATTAACGCAGAAATCGATGCCTACTATACTAACATGAAGGAGCACAAGGCAACCTGTTGAGTTAGCATGAATTGCATAAAAAGGTGATGTATGGTTATGGTTATATACATCAACATAAAAGGGAAACAGCTATTCAACTATTGATGTTTGTTATTCGAGCATACTTATCATCTGCAGTGGATCCATGCTGCACGGAGAAAATGTACACGCAGTGACTTCTACTGCTGGCCAGGTTCATTTCTACATATTCATTTAGGACGACAAAATTTACAACATTGAAATGTTTTTCAACTGTTCAGAAATGGTAGACAGAGGATACGTGTTTCTCCAACAGCTCTGTTGGCAATTCCTTCCTGTAATTTAGACCAGTAAACAGAAATAATCTGGCATTTACTTACACAAAAGCGCTCCAAGAAAAAATCAACTGCGATTATAAGAGAAACAAGGAAACCCCAGCAAAACTTACAGAAAGGCGCTCCAAGGCATCTGAACTATTCATAATCGATATCTGCAGTTATAGTTTCACAATTACCAGACATGAAAAGAAGCCCTCAAAGGACAGATGCTGAACACTTCTTTTCTTACATATACAGAAGGGAAATGAAACTGGAAGTACAGATGCATTTCTGTCTGACCTCTGTTGCTCCATAAATAAAAATCCCTTGGCTTTTACTCTCCTTGATTTGTAGGTTGTCCTTGGACAAGTCAAGAAGGTCCCTGAGATATAAGGAGAAAAAAACTCGATTCCCCTCGTAGCAGCATTTTATAAAAGAAACTCTACACAGGATCCATACAGAAACATCAAGCATATTCTCACCTTACTTTTTCCAAATATATCTCCACCTGAGAAATCGTAAAATAGTGTAAGGAAAGATCTATCAATGTGAATTCACAATCAGCGCACGAAAATGGTATTTTACCATTGACAATTTCACAGTCCATGTAGTAATGTCTTCTGATGTTCTTAAACATTCAAAAAGATCATTTACAACACGCTGAACCAGTCCAGTTTTCAGCTCATTGCAGTGCAAGATGCTTGGCCCCTGTTTCAACATCCAAATTAAACAAACACGTTAGGCCAAAGTTGAAGTGGCGCATTCAGTGGTCATCCCATAAATTTAAGCCCAAGGAACTTTACCTCCATGCTATATGTTTTTCCAGCTCCAGTCTGTACAAATGCAAAGTACAAATAAAATGTTAGCTTTGTTTACAGGCAGAAGTGTCTCATTTCATAGATGCACTGCTTAGTGTAAGTTTGAGACTGTAAGTAGACCAAGCCTTGCTTTAATACACAATGGGGGTTTATCTATGCATAAATTTTCCCAAATATTCGTGTAAAGCTGGTAAATGAGGATACATAGAGTTTGCAGGAACACATACCTGACCATAAGAAATTATGGTCCCATTTATTCCATTGACAGCATCTGTTCGAAATATCAGTTACTCAATTAGTACTATGGTGGCTACTGAAGTGTCCAGTCATGACAAAACTGTAGTAATACAAAAAAGCTCTGACTACCTTATGCATAAATTTTGAAAGAAACAAAAAGAATGAAAACCTGCAACAATGGGCACTGCAAGGAAATTGTACACATCAGACTGTTCCGCATCATCATAGAACACCTTGTCAAAGCTGAATATGACATCTTCGTCCCGCTCATCCTAACCCAAGTATTATGCAACACGTCAGGGAAACCACACTAATCAACCACGAGGAAGCACAAAAACTGTGCCAACAAGATCACAGGGATTTTTCATTAATAATCTTATCAAAAGGAAAATAAGATAAGGCATTGTTCCTCACTTTATTAGCTACTGGTTTCATTCCAGCTACTGGTTTAATAAGTAGTATGTAGTTGTGCAGGGGATATCAAGCAGGCTAATATTATAACATAACGCTGCAGGCATGCAATAGTTTGAACAAATTCAGTAATCTGGATCAAAATACAACTGTGCATCTTGCGAGAAACTGCACATGAACATTCATCTGCATGCCTCACATCACAGAGCTAAAGGCAGAAGAGTGTCCAAACCTTGAAAACAAAAGACTCGGAGTCCAATTTCTTGAAGCAGACCTTGTCATTGGCCTTCCTCTCTTTGTGGCTCAGCGGCCTGAATCGCACGCATACTGTAACGTTGGAGTTGGACATCCTGGCATTCAGATAGGTGTCAATTTGGGTAGTAGGAAAATTCAAGTGACACAGCGGCTAACGCTCGGGGTTTCGAAATTCAGCGGCGGATCAAGATGGTGCGCGGGGTGCGCATCCGCACACCCGGAAATGGTGGAGACCGGTGGGGTTTGAGAAGCTTATACCTCAAAACCCAATGGCCAAAGGTTGCGGACGCGGGACACGGCGAAACGAGGAGTCTCGACGAAGAAGAACCGGGACGGCAGTGGCGGCGACGGGGGCAGCTGTAGGGCACGCGGTGGTAGGGCTTAGAGGTTTAGGGCGGAGCAGCGAGCGCGGGCTGCGTTTGGCGATGGAGCGCGCGGCGAGATGCAGAGGCGAGGGAGAGGGAGGCGGCGCAATCCAGGAGATGTGCGCGCAGCGTGCTTGAGCAGGAGGTGCGCGTCGCCGGCGTGCAAGTAAATTGCTCAAAACCAAACCACCACGCTTGTGGCTAGAGTATTCTTTATCACCTTTTTACCAATAAAACACAAATCACCACCAATTATACTGCAAATGAGTAACAAATGGGGCGAACCAACCTGTGGTTGGATGGTTAGAGGGACTGTGGTATCCCAGCCCACCAGGTTCAAATCCTGATGCTCGCATTTATTCCTGAATTTATTTCAGAATTTCCGGCGATGCGTATTCAGTGGGAGGAGACGTTCCCGTCGACGACAGCTCAGTCTTTCGGAGATGCTCATAGGGGTTGGGTGTGCGTGTGTGCGTTCATAGAGGTGAGTGTATGCGCGTGTATATGAGCGCTTGCGTCTGTACTGTGTTAAAAAAAAAACAAATGGGTGGTCGTGACTAAGCACAAAACTGACCGGTTGAATCCACATGTTGGACCAACATGGAATATCTATGTGGACAATACGTAATCAAGTCCCTGCAACTTTTAAAAAGAGAGCAATCGGGTCCCTGTTAGTTTTTTTAAAAGCAATCAGGTCCCTGTGTGCACCGTCCGTGGTGGTGGCCGGCCGTTGTGTTGCTGCCCGCTACCACTGCTGCTGCCCGCGGCCGCTGCTGTTGCCTGCTACCGCTGTTGCCCGCTACTGCTAGCCGTTGTGGCTGCCCGCTCCCCATGGCCATGGCGCCGCGCGGCAGCTGCTGCCCTTGCCCATGGCGGCTAGGAGCAAGAGGGGGCGCGAGGGCTCCCCATGGCCATGGCGCGCGGCGGCGGGTGCTGCCCATGGCGGCTTGGAGCGGGGGGGGGGGGGGGGGGGGGGGTTGGGGGTGGACTGCTCGGGTAGGAGGAAGAAGATGGGAAGAAAGATAGAGCTAACATGTGGGTCCCATTCCACCTCAGCATCATATCCACATACACATGCCATGTCATCCTGATGTGTGGGCCTAAAAAGTCAGTTTTGTGGTTAGTCGCGGCTTGCAACTCGTTTAGTGCAATTCGTTATCCACTTGGCGCAGAAGCGGTGGTCTTCTGTTATTTTTGGCAAAAACGGTGATAGAGGAGTACTCTAGCCATAAATGTGGTTGTTTTCAGCAATTTACTCCTGGCGTGTGTGCGCTGCTGTATCCAGTGATAAAGGCTAAAATCACTGTTTTGATTTTTGGTCCAAGTTTAGCACGATTTCACTCCATTTTGAAATATCTTCCCGACTTTTTTTTGACGCCATCCAGGCCAAAATAGGCTTCTTGGTAGCCGCGTCAGCCAGCGATTCGGTTAGGTCGGTAGCTACGTCAACCAACCATTCGGTCAGGTTGGTTTGCCCGGCATGAATGCGAGGTAGGCGGCAGCCCCGTAGCATATGCTCTGAACTACACTAATGAGTGGCATGAATGCGCGACAATGATTCTGGAGCGAAACAGTCGAGGGTTTTATGACCGCTCAGTTGGTGCATACGTGGCGGACGTTCGAAAGCCCTGAGATTTCAAACGTCCGGTTTGCATACGTTTGATGCACTTCATTGGAGGGCAAAAAGTGTCTGGAACGCACGGTTAAGACATTTAGGGGCATTTTGATGCATGGTGTTGGAGAGAGTAAATTACAGAAAACCACCACAATTGGGGACCCTAATTCAAAAAACCACCACCTCTTGGTTTTTTTTTTCAAAAAACCGCCACGTTTGTGCTGCCAGTTTTTAAATAATGCTGATTCGTTGATTTATTGTGTCTGAGTGGAAACCTGGCCGCTTGGGCCCGCTGTCAGGTGCCACGTGGACAGGGGACGAAGGCGCCCGTGACGCGCCGTTAGACGGTGTCGCACAAAACCTAACGAGCCCACACACAGCACCCAGTCCCCCCCAAATCACATCGCGTCTCCTTCGCGCCCTAGCTCGCCCCCCATGGCCACCGGCGGCGGCGGCGAAGGCTCAGCCGGTGACGTCAGGGACGACCGCCACCTCTCCATCGTCGATTCTGCAGGCCGCTCCGCCCTTCCTCGCTCTCCCACGGTGCCCCCTGGTATAGTTGGCGTCGTTCGATCCGCCGTTGCCGGCGGAGTTGAGCACGGCGATGATGGCAGCATCTTCAACGCAAGCTCTAACGACATTGAGTCACGGGCGGCCACCAATTTGGCCTAGGTCCGGAAGTCAAATCCAGGGCAGAGCCACTGCTTCACTTCCGGCCTCGACGGTGTTGAGTGAGTTTTTTTTCTTCCCCTTTTCAATTATTTTCCTTGCGATTGTGCTAGTGTAATTCTACAATTGGTGTGATTTTGGTAGTGTAGCTTTATGATTTTCTCTGTTTGTATCTCAATTTAGAAATTAGGGTTTGTAGTTCAATTTAGGAATTAGGGTTTATGTTAAACTTTATGTTAACTGAATTTGGGTTTATGTTAACCTGGTTTGTAGTGCAATTTAGGAATTAGGGTTTGTAATTCTACAATTGCTATTCAATTAAAAAGTTCTGTTCATTGAAAATTTATGTTAACTGAACTTTATGTTAACTGAATATGAGCTCAATTGACTGAACTAAAGTGAGTGTTAACTGAATATGAGCTAAATTAGCTGAATTTACTGTTAACTTAATATATCTGATGAACTGAATTTACTGTTAACTGAAAATGATTTCAACTGTTGTTAACTAAATTTACTGTTAACTGAATATGAATTCAAGTGTTGTTAACTGAAGTTTGTGTGAAGTGAGCTCAATTAACTGAATTGAATTGAGTGTTAACTAAAAATGAGCTCAATTGTTGTTAATTGAGTTGTCTATTATATGAATTGTTTGTTAACTTTTCTGTGAGTTTACGGAATCTGCTGTTAAATGAAATTTCTATGAACTGAATCTGTTGTTAAGTAAACTTTCAGTTTGGATGAAGATGAACCATGGGATCTGAGGTTCCATTTCCAAGGGTGTGACAATCTGGAAAGGGCCATATGTGAATCAGATATCACATATATCAATATGTTAGCTATTATTGGGATAGAGGGGTATGATCAAAAGGACTCCATGTATTATGTGAAGCAAGATGGTGTAGGAATGGCAGGCATGCAGCTAATCAAACCTGAGGAAGATGTAGAAGAAATGCTGATATTGTATGAGGACAAGAGGTGTGTCACTATCACAGTTATGAAAGGAAGAGAGTCTGAGATGCCAAGGTTGCAGATCAACATTGGAGATGGATGTGAGAAGCAGATTCCAATTTCTGAGATTGGTTCTCCTAAGGTCTATAGTATAGATGGTGCAGGTGTGCTCTATCAAACTCAGACCAGTGAACCACAACCAGATATGTTTGCTCCTCTTGTCAGTGTACACACAGAAGATTCTTATGAAGAATATCTTTTCACACAGGAGAGTTGCAATGTGAGAAATGGGAAGGACATAGCAGGTGTCAATGAGTTAGATGATTTTCTTAATGAGTATGCTGATGACATGCCACTGGTACCGTAACGTGCTATACAAATGGTTTTTAACCCCTTTCCGCGACGGCATTCTGAACTGTCGCCGAGTGAGTGATTGCGATAGGGGGGTCCTTCCCACATGACCCAAAAACCGTCGGGGATAGACGAGCGGCTACTGACAATCGCCATAGAATAAACGTATGAGAAGTCGCCCTAGTCCCACACGTTACGTCTCGATGTTACGTTTCTGATCCGAGAGACATCCCAAACGATTACGCCACTATAGTCGTGTGAAAAAAGTGGACATCAGCATTTAATCTATCGATGTGTTTGTGATAGGTACGTTAACGCACACAGTTCAAGAATGTAAAATGTGTGTGGTGCCTCTACTAACGCCAACATGTCCATTTTCATAACTGTGTGCGATAGGTATTCCTATCACACACACGCACACATGTTTGAAACGTTTGCCGTATTACCATGAATCGCACATGCATATGAGACGAAACCGTGTGTGCGTCCGTCGGGCATCGCAAACGTTTCACGTTAGAGAACCGTCTGTTCTCTATTTTTCATCGCACACGCTGTTTTCTTTCTAACCGTGTGCATATTATTTTATTCGTTCCTGTATAATTTTATTTTTCCCTGTAATTTATTATTCGAATTGGAAATTTTGAAATATGAAACGTGGAATTCAAATTCTCAGCACAATGGTTCAACAACCAATCCATAAATAAAATTCTCAGTATAATATGTTCAGTAATTACAGGATTAGACAACAATTAACTATGATGCACCACAATATTTAGAGGCGGTAAAGGTGAAGAGACAAGTGTAAATCATTTTGGCTGCCGACGGTGTTGAAGAAGCGGAATGCCCATAATGTGCCCTCCTGCATGCCATAGGCACGAACAACTTTTGTCCAACCCCTTGTGACGATCGTCCGCCCATCCTTCACCGTCTTCAGGAAGACTTCTAGAGCATTATCATGGTAGCATGAATTATATACTTTAACCTTAGTTGCCTCCACTCCGGTCATGTAGTTTGCAAGGTAATCATCAGAAAATAGCTTCGGAAACCACTGAAAAGAGGAAAAAAAATTAGATACTCAGGTCTAATAGAGTAACTTGTTGTGGGTAGGGGGAAAAGGCAACACATTACTTACCATCCTAAAGTTCACTGTTGTCTTGGACAAAGTGTAAATAAAGAGCTTAATTCCCATCACCCATTTCTTTCGCCTAACAATCTTTCTTAGTTTCCTTACTTGAAGCTTGTTCATGAATATCTCATTGCCCCATACGCAAAAGGGATCGAAGCGTGGATCAGTACCACTCATATATGTACCTACAAGCAACCAGTAAATGTTAAAAGCTAAACTAAGATTGCACAAATGATGTAAAATACAACTACCTACGTTCCTAAGTACAAGTATTTTTAGAGATTTCAATATGAACTACATACAGATGTATATAGAATTATAGACATAGTTTAGATTAGAATCTTGATTCACTCATTTTGCTCCGTATGTAGTCTATATTGGAATCTCTAAAAATACTTATATTTAGGAACAAATGGTGTATAAGACATGGGATGCAGCTAACCTCGACGGCAAACAACAACATCGCCCATTGTAGCCCTGTGTAAGTACATGGAAAGCCAATGTTAACTACAACAGGGTTAACATCCACCAAAAATAGCAAATGGTAATAAACGGCAGCATCTGTAGTGATATCTTCATTGCGAAAGAGTAGCACGGTAGCAAAGGGACGGATTTGGATAGAATTGTTTACTGCAACAGACAACCTAGTATATCCGTTGAAACCGGTACTGATAGAAATGAAATTGTCAGAGTGAAACATCGCAAGGCAGGTGCTACTAGAGCAGAGAATGACCCTGTTGTCTATAAAAAGGTAGGGAAAATAGATAAGACGAGTTAGACGTGTTTACTACAACATACTTAATACATGAACCGTACAAAACATGACCATTGCAACTGGTATTGGTAAGATTCAACTGGTGATTTTATACTTGGTAAGTCCTGAGGGGTAGTTGCTGGGGCACTTCATATGGACAAGGCCCCGCCCCAAGTTGGGAGACGAGGTGTTCCTCCGGGTCGAAGAGTGGATCAGTGCCGCTGACATGTGTACGTACAAGAAGCAAGTAAATGTTAGAAGCCAAACTGCAATTGCATAAATGATGTAAAATATTGTAAGACATGGGATGCACCTAACCTCGACGGCAAACAACAGCATCGCCCGTTATGGCCCTGTGTAAGTACATGGAAAGGCATGTTAAGTACAACAGGGTTAGCATCCACTAAAAATAGCAAATGGGCAACATCTCTAGTATATCTTCATTCCGGAGAGTAGCACAGTAGCAAAGGGACAAATTAAAAATGGATACAACTGTTAATTGCAACAGGCTTAACAGCATCCTAAGTCATGTTTTGTAAGTTTGTAGCCATTGAAATACAACTGTTAAAAAATGGATACAACTGTTAATTGCAACAAGCTTAATAGCCATTGAAGCCGGTACTGATAAAAATGCAATTGGCAGAGTTAAACATCGCAAGGCAGGTGCTGCCAGAGCAGAGAATGGCCCAGTTGTCTATAAAAAGGTAGGGAAAATAGCTAATACGTGTTAGGCATGTTTACTACAACATGCTTAATACATCAACCGTATAAAACATAGCCATTAATTGCAACTAGTATTGGTAAGATTGAACTGGTGAGTTCATACTTGGTAAGTCCTGAGAGGTAGTTGCTGGGGCACTTCATCTTGGCCAGAGCCCGCCCAAAGTCAGCAGCGGCGGAGGCGAGCTGTTCCTCCGGGTCGAAGCGTGGATCAGTGCCGCTGACATGTGTACCTACAGGCAACCAGTAAATGTTAGAAGTTAAACTGCAATTGCACAAATGATGTGAAATACTGTAAAACATGGGATGCAGCTAACCTCGACGGCAAACAACAGCATCGCCTGTTATGACCCTACGTAAGTACATGGACAGGCATGTTAAGTACAACAGGGTTAGCATCCACCAAAAATAGCAAATGGGCAACATCTCTAGTGATATCCCGAGTCATGTATTGTAAGTTTGTTGTTGGTATTGGTGAAATTGAGCTGGACAGTTAATACTTGAACATCACACAGTGTGTAGTACTAAAATAAACAAGGCACGAACATATTTAATACATCAACCGTACAAAACAAAGCCATTGCAAGTGGTATTGGTAAGATTGAGCTGGTCAGATCATACCTGGTAAGTCCTAGGGGGTAGTCGCTGGGGCACTTCATCTGGGCCAGAGCCTGCATCAAGTTGGCGGCGGCGGAGGCAAGGTGTTCCTCCGGGTCAACACGCACAACGGCCATCGCGCCATCGACCGCCATCAGCTCCTCGGCCTCCACGTGATATGTGGTTGGGCTTGCACGGCGATGCTCTGGAGGTAGGGGCGGTGGGGATTTGGAGGCATGAGGATGTTTTGCAAGCGCCATTTAAGCAATCAGGCCGGGGCCGTGATAGAGATCGGTGGGTTACCTGACTGGATCGACGATGCTCGGGCAGAACGTAGATGTGGTTGAAGTTGTGGTTGCGGTGGCGGTGGTTTGAGCTGCTGGTAGGGGGGAGATACTGAGGAAATTTGATGTGTGGGGATGTGGTGGGACGAATAAATTCTGAAATCGCGAGCCTAATGAAAATTTCGCCATGAAATTTGAAACTTGGGCGGGGGAAACACACAACGCAGACGAAGCGCGTAAAATACTCGTGTGCGAGAAAAGAGAAAATTGGCAGATCCCGTCTCCAAAAAAATGTACACGTGTAGTTGATTTTTTCGGTCAATGGTATGCTTGCTTTATTAGGAAACATCACATAGGTAGCTGACTTATGAATCATTAACGCAAAAAAACGCACACGGGTACGCCATAGAAACCGTGTGTTTTGTGATCTTCTAATAATTCTTATATTTATCAGCATCTCCAACCGCACCTAATTTCAAAAATCTCTTTCATTGTATCAGGATTATTCAATGTACATGAACGAGGGAAGGTGACACCCGATGAACAATCATCGGTTTATGAAATGCAATCAAGTGTCAACCTGCCTCGCTCGCATAGCCAGATTTGATCCTATGCAACAAGAGAGAAGCTTGCTGCCATCCGCCGATGTGGCAATTTAAGCCGGTGTGCGGCCAACTCGCGCGGCGAGGTGGGACTAAAAACAAGCTGCGGCCAGCTCTAGTCTCCGGTGGCTGCGGGCGGACATTTGGGAGTATTTAGGGCCGGGGTGCGGCTACAAAACTTCAGTGAACACATGCTAATCAACGCTCAAAGCCCTCAAAGGATGCGCTTACCGACATTGTGCGTTAATAATAGATAGTACCAACTTAAAGTACTAATGGTAATTTGCTCTAATACTAGTACGTATGTAGTACCGGTAGATGCTCGTAATTAATTATACAAACTTACGGGCGACACACGCACTAACTACTTCTCACATGCTGGCATCGGGGCATGCTGGCCAGACACCATCGTTCTCCTTCCCGGCCTTGTAGGCGGCAGCCCACCGTGCTTCGATGTCCGCCGAGCTCTCCTCAGCACGGCGTGCAGCCTCTTCTTTCTTGCGGCGACGGGACTCTCTTTTCTTGACCGCTTTCTGCCTTTTCTGCTCCTTCTGTGCGGCTTTGGCCGCCTCTAGATCCACCACCCATTCGGCCATGGCAGCATCAAAGTCCACCCACGTACTTGTGCGGCCGCCGCCGGCGATGAACTCGGCGCGGCGGGATGCCATTGCTTCCTTACCATGTGTGCGGTCACGGGCGACGAGGAACGCGGCGCGGCGGGATGCTATCGCTTCCTTACCAGTTACTGTGTGCCGCGGTGCCATGAACGACGCTTGGAGAGAGCTCCGAGACGGAGTGGCCGGACAGCCGTACAGTGCGGTGGTTTTTAAGAGCTCAACGACAAACAACGAAGGAAATTTGGCTTCCCTTACAATCTTGCTCATTCATTATCGCACACGGTTCATCTCCGTCACCTCCGAAAATAGTGTGCACTGAGCCTATTGTGTGTTGCGTTATGATTGGCCGGAACCCCAGCCACGCGGATGGCGCGTGTGCACTGTAGGATGTGCCGCGATCGAACGGCAATCCACGTCCCTCACATCACACCCGTGCAGCTATAGCTGGATTGGATTTATATGCGCTAAATGCATAGAAAATGCACATAATCCCCTAAATATGGTAAATGAACCCGGAAAAGTGCCAAATTTGAACACGGTGATTTGCAGGGTGTATGTTCATTGTACAAAAAAACTCAAGGGCAAAGGACGAATAAAATTTGGATTCCCCTTCAATCTGGGTGATTTCCCTCTTGAAAGCATGGAACTTCCCCGGTGATGGTTCGATTTATGAAGGGCGTGCATGACGACATAAGCCAAACCTTCTCAAATTTTTACCAAGGCATGGTGAGGCCATACCATGGCACCATGCCAGGCATCATGTTTTTCAAGCATTTATTTCATTTTTTTATAGTTGAAAACCCAATAAAAAAACATTTGTGGTTGACTATTGCCACACATTTCATTGAAATATCTACCCATTCCTTGTAAAAGGCATGAGAATTTACTAAATAGTACGTGCATGGTTTTCCAGACCGTTCTTGTGCACCCATTCATGCACCGATTGTTTGAACTTGAATTATGTGCATTAATGCCTAGAAAATGCACATAATCCACTAAATATGGTAAATGAACCCGGAAAAGTGCCAAATTTGAACACGGTGATTAGCCGGGTGTATGTTCATCGTAGAAAAAAACTCATGGACAAAGGACAAAGGAAATTTGGATTCCCCTTCAATCTTGGTGATTTCCCCCTCGAAACCATGAAACTTCCTCGGTGATGGTTCAATTTATGAAAGGCGTGCATGACGACATAAGGAAAACATTCTCAAATTTTTACCAGGGCACGGTGAGGCCATACCATGGCACCACGCCAGGCCTCATGTTTTCCAAGCATGTATTTCATTTTCTATAGTTGATAACCCAGTAAACGACGCGTTTGTGGTTGACTATTGCCACACATTTCCTTGAAATCTCTGCCCATTCCTTGTAAAAGGCATGAGAATTTACTAAATAGCACGAGCATGGTTTTCTAGACTGTTCTTGTGCACCTTTTCATGCACCGATTGTTCAAATTTGAATTATGTGCATTAATGCCTAGAAAATGCACATAATCCCCTAAATATGGTAAATGAGCCCGGAAAAATGCCAAATTTGAACACGTTGCATTGGAGGGGGTATGTTGATCGTTGGAAAAAAACTGAATGACAAACTAGGACGGAAATTTGGATTCCCCTTCAATCTTGGTGATTTCCCCCTCGAAACCATGAAACTTCCTCGGTGATGGTTCGATTTATGAAGGGCGTGCATGACGACATAAACCAAACCTTCTCAGCTTTTTACCAGGGCACGGTGAGGCCATACCATGGCACCATGCCAGGCGTCATGTTTTTCAAGCATGTATTTCATTTTTCTATAGTTGATAACCCAGTAAACGACGCATTTGTGGTTGACTATTGCCACACATTCCCTTGAAATCTCTACCCATTCCTTGTAAAAGGCATGAGAATTTACTAAATACCACGAGCATGGTTTTCCGTACCGTTCTTGTGCACCTTTTCATGCACCGATTGTTCAAATTTGAATTATATGAATTAATGTCTAGAAAATGCACACAATCCCCTAAATATGGTAAATGAGCCCAGAAAAATGCCAAATTTGAACACGTTGCATTGGAGGGGGTATGTTGATCATAGAAAAAAACTGAATGACAAACTAGGAAGGAAATTTGGATTCCTGGCCCCTTCAATCTTGGTGATTTCCCCCTCGAAACCATGAAACTTCCTCGGTGATGGTTCGATTTAGAAGGGCGTGCACGAGACATAAGCCAAACCTTCTCAAATTTTTACCAGGGCATGGTGAGGCCATACCATGGCACCATGCCAGCCGTCATATTTTTCAAGCATGTATTTCATTTTTCTACAGTTGAAAAACCAATAAACGACGCGTTTGTGGTTGACTATTGCCACACATTTTCGTGAAATCTCTGCCCATTCCTTGTAAAAGGCATGAGAATTTACTAAATAGCGCGAGCATGGTTTTCCAGACCGTTCTCGTGCACCTTTTCATGCACCGATTGTTTGAATTTGGATTATGTGCATTAATGCCTAGAAAATGCACATAATCCCCTAAATATGGTAAATGAACCCGAAAAAGTGCCAAATTTGAACAAGGTGATTTGCAGGGTTTATGTTCATCGTAGAAAAAAACTCATGGACAAAGGACAAAGGAACTTTGGATTCCCCTTCAATCTCGGTGATTTACTATCGCACGCGATTCATCTCCGTCGCCTCTGCGAACCGTGTGTGTTCACCCACACATGCAAAAGGAAAAAAGAAAACCCTCGCCCACTTCGTCCCCACCCACTCGCCGTGGACTCCTCCACAACTCTGCACCTCATCAACTTCTATCGCGGCGGCCACCCTAAGCTCGACGGCTGTCGTCGGCGGGCGGAGGTCGCGCTCCAAACGGCACGGGATTTCGCCCCTACCGCTTGCCGCCGTCTATCTGCACCGACTTGCACCGACATTCTAGACTCTGGTCGATTGGGGTTTTCTGCGGGATTGGGCCGGGGATTTTTCTCATGGAGAAGGTAATCAATTTAGCGAAATATTCACTCATCTCTTATCGCAGTCCGTCCATCATTGTTAATCAACCGGCAGAAATTGCCGGGGATTCATTTTTCTTCTAGCTGATTCAAGGTTTTTCATTGATGTGTCCATAGTGCGAGCACAAATCGGGCAAGTGTGGTCGCGGCCTTTCGGAAACGAAGTTCTATCTCACCATTCCGGATGACTTCAGGGAGCGCTCGGTATGTTCAATCTCACCCTACCACGGTCGGCATGGCCTAAATTTGTGAACATATACCGTCTATTGCTACATTTGGATAAAAGGTACGGTGCCACGTGCAGCCTAGATGTCGAAGCCGATTTTTTCCCTATATTAGGCAAATTTATGATGTATTGTTCATTCAGTTACTCTCATATTTGCATCAAATCTTTGTTACATTATCTATTTTTAATTATATGTTTTGTACTTTGCTTTTAGCTATATATTGTTCTGTTCTATCACTCCCATATTTGCATCTTGCTCTGTTATTTCAATATATCTAATTTACGATCTTAATTTTCATTTCAAGCAGTACATCCCTTGCTTTGCAAGAACATGAGTAGAAGGAAATCTTGGGCTTTACTTTGTTGATGACTCCATGGATGTCATATTGACAACGCAGCATGGATTTACAATGACAGTTAGCGTGAAACTTGATAAAGATGGTCACTCCTATTTTGATGCGGACCTTTGGAGAAAAATGTCTAAGTGTTATGAACTGAAAGCTGGCAATAAAATTCTAGTGCGTGTACCACAGCCTGGTCTAATTAACATGGATGTTTACTTCCCCAACGTCATCAGCCGATCAAAGTCTGATCGAGGTTAGTGTCCTTTCAACTTTCTCCATGCTGGCATATTACTTAGCAAAATCAGGGTATTTGTTCTGACTAATTGATCACTATTTAAGCAAGCAATTGTGATTTCATTTTCTGACTCTGTTCCTAGGCAGTAGCAAATTCTATTTACCAATTTATGCGCACTATATATTCTTCTGCCATTTTCTGAATAAATAATACCTTTCCACCTTTTAAGCAGGATATGTTGGATGCATAGTTAACGATCTGCATGTTACTAAGCGTACCAAATTTCACTGGAAAGACTTGAAGCATGTCATAAAATTTGTTGATAATCTGACAGAGATAGCACAGCGTATGAACACTGGATTTTGGATGGGATTAATTATACCTATGGTGCACACATTGAACAAGAACAATTGTGTGCACAAAACGCTGGTACAAAGTCTTATTTTTATGTTGATGCTCATAAACTATATATATCTTCAACGATATGTTACAATTAGTTTTTATTCTACATTTCAACAGAAACTGCCTGCTGCAGCTGTTCCTGAATTGATTTCCCGGCGTGGTCGAATTACACTTGTGCCTGCTAATAACGCCAAAGTGATTGCAAGGTACTGCATTTCCCGTAGAAATGGAACCATTCAAATCAACAAGTTCTCGCTTGCCGTGGCAATGCATCCATATTGGAAAATTGGAGACACTGTTCTACTCATGCTCTACCAAGGCACATGAGGGTTCTTCCTTTTCATTGACGAGATGCCGAGTCGCCGTGATCAAGCTGCTTCCAGCGGATAGTTGTGGTTGTTGGCCCTCAGCCTCTTAAAATGTGCTAGCTATTACTATGTTAAGTATGTAGACATGGACCATATGGTTGTTGGCCCTCAGCCTCTTAAAATGTGATAGTTGTTACTATGTTAAGTATGTAGATATGGACCATATGGTTGTCAAAACCGTGTTACGAAGATCCTCCTTTTGTCGAATAGTGTAACCACTATATATTTGGTACTCAAATGCTGTTAGCCAAGTTCTTAAATTTTCATGGAAAGTATTAGTATCGTACACGGTTCATTGAGTTTAAGCGTGTGCCCGGTAGAGCGGTAGAGTAGAGGACGTCCATGTTTTTGACGTGGCGGTCAGCACCGATGTCCAGAAGGCATTTGCATATTAATTGTCCATATTGCAAATTCACACACGTGTTAACGTAAGGAAACATATGTGTAACTTATTAATCATCGCACACGAGTACTCGCAGACGCATCGTGTGCGATACTCCTAGCCATCGCAAGCAACTAGTTTGCATTTTTTAAAGTTTTTTGTACACACAGAATCGCACACGAATTAACTGTAGTAACTGTCTGTGTTATAATTTCTCATCGCAAACAGTTCATCCGAGTCGGCTGTTTGCCGCGTATCACACACATCTTGTTTACATGAATCATTTGTGTATTTTTGGCTCATCCCAAATAGTTCATCTATGTGAACTGTATGCCGTATATCACACATCTTGTTAAGTTGAACCATTTCTGTTGTGTTCCCTAATCGAAAACAGTTCTTCTGAGTGAACCGTATGCCGTATATCACACACACCTTAATCTGGCTAACCGTTTCTGTTGCATTCCCTAATAGCAAACAGTTTATCTGAGTGAACTGTATGTCGTATATTGCACACACCTTGATATGGCTGCCGTTTCTGTTGTTCTATCTCATCGCAAACAGTTCGTATGGATCAACCGTATGCCCTGCATCGCACACGCAACTAAAATCTGAACCGTGTTTGATGTCTCCGCCATCGCAAACGTTTTGCATCTATTTTGACGGTTTTTTACATCACCGTTTGCGATTAATGCATCGCACACAGTTTCGTCAAAGGGTCTCTGATCATAGTGTCCCGTTAGCAGCATCCTGCAGTAGTCTGCCAGTAGTGCAAGAAGAAGATAACATGGAAGAGGACTAGTAGGAAGAGGAGCAAGAGGAAAAGGAACAAGAGGAAGATGAGCAAGAGGAAGAGGAAGATGATGCAAACTTAAACCAGAAAATAAAAATATTTGAAGAGGAAGAGGGTTTTTGAAGGTGATTCTGAGCAAGAAGACTTATTCTATGAGATTGAGAAGGAGGAGGATGGAGAGGGGTTTGTTCAAGCACCACCTTTGGAGAAATTTCCTGTTAGAAGAGGTCCAACAACTAGATCACATTGTAGTTCACAAGCTGAACTTGAGGTAGGCTACATTCCAGTGTCTGATGAAGATATAGATGATGAACTTTATGTTGATTCAGATGAGGAAGTTGTGTCGTATTATCCCACATCTATTAGAAAGTCCAGGGCAAAAAAGAGGAAGGCCGGGATATGGTATGATGAGAAAAGACTTGTGCCACAGCAGCAAATATGTTGGCAGATGTGTTTCCTTGATGTTTACTAGTTCAGAAGAACACTGGTTAACTTGCACGTGACACAAAGGAGGAACTTCCATTACCACAGGAACAACAAAGACAGGATCATAGTTGGTTGTCTTGAGGGAGGCTGCCACTTTCACATGGTTGCATCTGTTGTTGCAAATGAAAAAACATTTTGTATTAGGAAGCTGCAACTAGAGCATACATGTGCTCCAAGTGGTGAGAATTGCAAGGTTCCTGGTAGATTTGTGGCCAAAGCAGTTGAAGACAGCTTGACGATAGTGCCACTTGTGAGCTGTGTTGGGATTTCTCAAAGAGGAGAGGATGATGCAGTACAATAGAGATAAGTATTTCCCTTAGTTAAGAACCAAGGTTATAAATCTAGTAGGGGAACCACGAAAAACCTCGTGAACAACACCTACAACAAAAGAACAAATACTTGCACCCAACGCGATAAAGGGGTTGTCAATCCCTTGGCGGTTAATTGCAAGGATCAAGTCTGACAATGGTAGATAGATAAAAAAAACATAAAATAAAATAAAGGTAAATAAATTGCAGCAAGGTGTTTTTGGATTTTAATATATGATAAAGATAGACCCGGCGGCCATAGTTTTCACTAGAGGCTTCTCTCTCGAACAAAAAGTATACGGTGGGTAAACAAATTACTGTTGGGCAAATGATAGAAAAACGCATAGTTATAACGATATCCATGGCAATGATCATGTATATAGATATCACGTCCAAGACAGGTAGATCGACTCCTGCCTGCATCTACTACTATTACTACACATATCGACCTCTATCCAGCATGCATCCAGAGTATTAAGTTCATAAAGAATGGAGTAACGCCTTAAGCAAGATGACATGATATAGACAAAGTAAACTTAATCAATATGAATAAACCCCATCGTTTTATCCTTAATGGCAACAATACAAATACGTGTCTTGTCCCTTTCTGTCACTAGGATATAGAGCACCACAAGATTAAACCCATCACAAAGCACCTCTCCCATTATAAGATAAATCAATCTAGTTGGCCAAACCAAACGGATAGATCGGAGAGAAATACAAAGCTATAACAATCATGCATAAAAGAGTTCAGAGAATAATCAAATAATATTCATGGATAATGTGATCATAAACCCACAATTCCTCGGATCCCAACAAACACACCGCAAAAGAAGATTACAATGAATAGTTCTCCAAGAACATCGAGGAGAACATTGTATGAAGATCAAAGAGAGAGAAGAAGCCATCTAGCTACTAGCTATGGACCCATAGGTCTGTGGTAAACTACTCACACATCATCGCCTCATCGGAAGGGCGTCAAGTTTGATGTAGAGGCCCTCCGTGATCGATTCCCCCTCCGATAGAGTACTAGAAAAGGCCTCCAGATGGGATCTCGCAAGAACAAAGGCTTGCGGCGGCGGAAAAAGTATTTTGGGTGGCTCTATGTTGGTTTCCTAATTTTAGAGAATTTATAGAGGCGGAATTAGGTCAGCTGGAGCCACGAGGGGCCCACAAGGCACTTGGGCGCGCCCAGGTGCCTTGTCGCCTATTAGTTGCATGCCTGGTCTCCTCCCGAAGCTTCTAGGGTCTCTTATGTCCAGAAAAAATTGTCAAAAAGTTTCGTGGCATTTGGACTTCGTTTGGTACTGATTTCCTCAAAAACCAAAAGTACGCAAAAAAACAGCAACTGGCACTTGGCACTAAGTTAGTAGGTTAGTCCCAAAAAATGATATATAATTGCATATAAAACATCCAAGATTGATACTATAATAGCATGGAACAATCAAAAATTATAGATACGTTGGAGACGTATCAAGCATCCCCAAGCTTAATTCCTGCTTATCCTCGAGTAGGTAAATGATAAAAACAAATTTTTTGATGTGGAATGCTACCTAACATGTTCATCATGTAATCTTTCTTTTATGGCATGAATATTTAGATCCGAATGATTCAAAGCAATAGTCTATAATTTGACATAAAGACATCAATACTCAAGCATACCAACAAACAATCATGCCTTTCAAAATAAAAATGCTAAAGAACGCTATCCCTACAAAATCATCTAGCCTTGTTGTAAGGGCATATTTCTCCCTAAGTGGTTTTGGTGATTGATGACAATGCATTTGCGGACTAATCATGTGCATTGAGCATTTCAGATATCTCATGTCTAGGCACAAGACGATTCGGTGCCCCTCGGAGCCTATCGAAGACAGCGGTTCTCTATGTTTCTTTTCGGTGGATTTGAGTCGTAGGAAAGCCGTACTATTAAGAGGGGGTCCGCTTCGGACAGGTTAGGGTGGAATCAACATGTACACATCTATTCCTTTGCACCACCTTTCCTTCGCTTTGATGGAGCACCGTCCGTTTATCCTTGTCTCTGCGATATGAAGGCTGCCAAATGCTAAAGCCTCTGTGGCGTGCGGTAGTACAGCTCAAGGGAGCGGTAGTACCGCAGGGGTGTGCGGTAGTACCGCTCCTGGTGAGTGGTAGTACCGCTGCCTCCAGCCTTGAAGCTGAAGCATGCGGAAGTAGGCGTGGATGTAATTTTTTACTTCCGCCCCTACGCGGTAGTACCGCTCCTAGTGAGCGGTAGTACCGTGCTGGATTTTTGCACAGCTCCAACCTCAGCGGAAGTTTCTACGAAAGCAATTTATTTCTTCCGTGCATTTCCAGCGCCAGTTGAGCCCTGCTCTACGGTAGTACTGTAGGGGCACGCGGTAGTACCGCTCTGGCGATTCTACCGCTCGTTGCCCTGTGCAACAGGCCCTCACCTGGTCACTACCGCGCTAGCGGTAGTACCGCACCGGGGAGCAGTAGTACCGCAACCCCTTGCGGTAGTACCGCGGCTATGTGCGGTAGTACCGCGCCGCGCGGGCTGAGTGAGGGGATAACGGTTGGATCTTTTCCCCCACTATATAAAGGAGGTCTTCTTCCCCAAGAAGACCACCTCTTCTCTCCCCAAGCTCCATTGTTGCTCAAACCTCCATTTTCGCCCGATCTCTCTACCTAGCCAATCAAACTTGTTGATTTCCTAGGGATTGGTTGAGAAGGCCCCGATCTACGCTTCCACCAAGAGAAATTTGATTCCCCCCACTAATCCCTTGCAGATCTTGTTACTCTTGGGTGTTTGAGCACCCTAGACGGTTGAGGTCACGTCGGAGCCATATTCCATTGTGGTGAAGCTTCGTGGTGTCGTTGGGAGCCTCCAATTAAGTTGTGGAGATAGCCCCAACCTTGTTTGTAAAGGTTCGGTCGCCGCCTTCAAGGGCACCAATAGTGGAATCACGGCATCTCGCATTGTGTGAGGGCGTGAGGATAATACGGTGGCCCTAATGGCTTCTTGGGGAGCATTGTGCCTCCACAACGCTCCAATGGAGACGTACTTCCTCTCAAAGGGAAGGAACTTTGGTAACACATCCTCGTCTCCACCGGCTCCACTTTTGGTTATCTCTTACCTTTACTTGTGCAAGCATTTAGTGTGTTGTATTCCTTGCATGCTTGTGTGCTTATTGTTGTTGCATCATATAGGTTGCTCACCTAGTTGCACATCTAGACAACCTATTTTAATGCTAAGTTTAATTTGGTCAAGAAAAGCTAAAAATTGTTAGTTGCCTATTCACCCCCCCTCTAGTCAACCATATCAATCCTTTCAATTGGTATCAGAGCCTCGTCTCTTTTTTAAGGACTTTACCATCCGAAGAGTATGGGTGACACCGTAGACAAGGGGGAGGAGCACCCCGGTGTGAGTCCATCCTTGTCTATGGCCGATGGGGGATCCTCGGTCTCTCGTGAGGAGTTCAATGCGGCTTTGGACACATTGAAGACCTCCATGACGGCCGAGGTTAAAGGCATGTTTAAGGAGTATCTTGAAGGCCTTAAATTATCCACCGCACCGTTGGAAATGGTTGATCCTGAAGGAAATATGCCCTAGAGGCAATAATAAAGTTGTTATTTATATTTCCTTATATCATGATAAATGTTTATTATTCATGCTAGAATTGTATTAACCGGAAACTTAGTACATGTGTGAATACATAGACAAAACAGAGTGTCCCTAGCATGCCTCTACTTGACTAGCTCATTCTTTAAAGATGGTTAAAGTTTCCTGACCATAGACATGTGTTGTCATTTGATGAATGGGATCACATCATTAGAGAATGATGTGATGGACAAGACCCATCCGTTAGCTTAGCATAATGATCGTTAAGTTTTATTGCTATTGCTTTCTTCATGACTTATACATATTCCTCTGACTATGAGATTATGCAACTCCCGAATACCGGAGGAACACCTTGTGTGCTATCAAACGTCACAACGTAATTGGGTGATTATAAAGATGCTCTACAGGTGTCTCCGAAGGTGTTTGTTGGGTTGGCATAGATCGAGATTAGGATTTGTCGCTCCGAGTATCGGAGAGGTATCTCTGGGCCCTCTCGGTAATGCACATCACTATAAGCCTTGCAAGCAATGTGACTAATGAGTTAGTTATGAGATGATGCATTACAGAACGAGTAAAGAGACTTGCCGGTAACGAGATTGAACTAGGTATGAAGATACCGACGATCGAATCTTGGACAAGTAACATACCGATGACAAAGGGAATAACGTATGTTGTCATTATGGTTTGACCGATAAAGATCTTCGTAGAATATGTGGGAACCAATATGAGCATCCAGGTTCCGCTATTGGTTATTGATCGGAGATATGTCTCGGTCATGTCTACATAGTTCTCGAACCCGTAGGGTCCACACGCTTAACGTTCGATGACGATTTGTATTATGAGTTGTGTGTTTTGGTGACCGAAGTTTGTTCGGAGTCCCGGATGAGATCACGAGCATGACGAGGAGTCTCGAAATGGTCGAGAGGTAAATATTGATATATTGGAAGGTTATATTCGGACACCAGAATGGTTCCGGAGTGATTCGGATATTTTTCGGAGTACCGAGGGGTTACCGGAACCCCCCGGGGAATTATTGGGCCTACATGGGCCATAGGGAAGAGGGGAGGCAACCCACAAGGGGTGGCTGCGCCCCCCTCCCATGGGGAGTCCGAATTGGACTAGGGGAGGGGGCGCGCCCACCTTTCCTTCTCCTCTTCTCTCTCCCTTTCCCCTTTCCCACTCCGGAAAAAGGAAGAGGGGGGCCGAATTGGACATGGAGTCCAAGTAGGACTCCTCCCCCTTGGGGGCGCGCCTAGGCCGGCCCTCTCCTCCTCCTCTCCTTTATATACGGGGGCAAGGGGGCACCCCAAAGCACATCAATTGTTCTCTTAGCCATGTGCGGTGCCCCCCTCCACAGTTTACTCCTCCGGTCATAGCGTCGTAGTGCTTAGGCGAAGCTCTGCGCGGATCACATCACCAACACCGTCATCACGCCGTCGTGCTAACGGAACTCATCAACTCCTTCATACTTCTGCTGGATCAAGAGTTCGAGGGACGTCATCGAGCTGAACGTGTGCAGAACTCAGAGGTGTCGTATGTTCGGTGCTTGATCGGTTGGATCGCGAAGACGTTCGACTACATCAACCGCGTTAAGCTAATGCTTCCGCTTTCGGTCTACGAGGGTACGTGGACACACTCTCCCCCTTCGTTGCTATGCATCTCCTAGATAGATCTTGCGTGAGCGTAGATTTTTTTTTGAAATTGCATGCTATGTTCCCCAACAGTGGCATCCGAGCCAGGTCTATGCGTAGATGATATGCACGAGTAGAACACAAAGAGTTGTGGGCGATAATAGTCATACTGCTTACCACCAACGTCTTATTTTGATTCAGCGGTATTGTTGGATGAAGCGGCCCGGACCGACATTACTTGACCGCGTTCATGAAACTGGTTCTACCGACATGCTTTGCACACAGGTGGCTGGCGGGTGTCTGTTTCTCCAACTTTAGTTGAATCGAGTTTGACTACGGCCGGTCCTTGTTGAAGGTTAAAACAACACACTTGATGAAAAATCGTTTTGGTTTTGATGCGTAGGTAAGAACGGTTCTGGCTAGAAGCCCGTAGCAGCCACGTAAAACTTGCAACAACAAAGTAGAGGACGTCTAACTTGTTTTTGCAGGGCATGTTGTGATGTGATATGGTCAAGACATGATGTGATATACGTTATTGTATGAGATGATCATGTTTTGTAAAAGTTATCGGCAACTGGCAGGAGCCTTATGGTTGTCGCTTTATTGTATGAAATGCAATCGTCATGTAATTGCTTTACTTTATCACTATGCGGTGGCGATAGTCGTAGAAGCAATAGTTGGCGAGACGACAACGACGCTACGATGGAGATCAAGGTGTCAAGCCGGTGACGATGGAGATCATGACAGTGCTTTGGAGATGGAGATCAAAGGCACAAGATGATGATGGCCATATCATGTCACATATTTTGATTGCATGTGATGTTTATCTTTTATGCATCTTATTTTGCTTAGTACGGCGGTAGCATTATAAGATGATCCCTCACTAAATTTCAAGGTATAAGTGTTCTCCCTGAGTATGCACCATTGCGACAGTTCATCGTGCCGAGACACCACGTGATGATCGGGTGTGATAAGCTCTACGTTCACATACAACGGGTGCATGCCAGTTTTGCACGTGCAGAATACTCGGGTTAAACTTGACGAGCCTAGCATATGCAGATATGGCCTCGGAACACTGAGACCAAAAGGTCGAACGTGAATCATATAGTAGATATGGTCAACATAGAGATGTTCACCATTGAAAACTACTCCATCTCACGTGATGATCGGACATGGTTTAGTTGATATGGATCACGTGATCATTTAGATGACTAGAGGGATGTCTATCTAAGTGGGAGTTCTTAAGTAATATGATTAATTGAACTTAATTTATCATGAACTTAGTCCTGTTAGTATTTGCAAATTATGTTGTAGATCAATAGCTCGCGTATAGCTCCCTTGTTTTGTTTTTGATATGTTCCTAGAGAAAACTAAGTTGAAAGATGATAGTAGCAATGATGCGGACTGGGTCCATGATCTGAGGAATATCCTCGTTGCTGCACAGAAGAATTAGGTCCTTGATGCATCGCTAGGTGACAGACCTATTGCAGGAGTAGATGCAGACGTTATGAACGTTTGGCAAGCTCGATATGATGACTACTTGATTGTTTAGTACACCATGCTTTACAGCTTAGAACTGGGACTTCAAAAATGTTTTGAACACCACGGAGCATATGAGATGTTCCAAAGAGATGAAATTGGTATTTCAGACTCATGCCCGTGTCGAGAGGTATGAGACCTCTGACAAGTACTTTGCCTACAAGATGGAGGAGAATAGCTCAGCTAGTGCGCATGTGCTCAGAATGTCTGGGTACTACAATCGCTTGAATCAAGTGGGAGTTAATCTTCCAGATAAGACAGTGATTGACAGATTTCTCTAGTCACTATCACCAAGTTACTAGAACTTCGTGATGAACTATAATATGCAAGGGATGACGAAAACGATTCCCAAGCTCTTCGCGATGCTGAAATCGGCGAAGGTAGAAATCAAGAAATTGCATCAAGTGTTGATGGTTGACAAGACCACTAGTTTCAAGAAAAAGGGTGAGGGCAAGAAAGGGAACTTCAAGAAGAATAGCAAGCAAGTTGCTACTCCCGGGAAGAAACCCAAGTCTGGACCTAAGCCTGAAACTGAGTGCTTCTACTGCAAAGGAAATGGTCACTGGAAGCGGAACTGCCCCAAATACTTGGCGGATAATAAGGATGGCAAACTGAACAAAGGTATATTTGATATACATGTTATTGATGTGTATTTTACTAGTGTTCATAGTAGCCCCTGGGTATTTGATACCAGTTCAGTTGCTAACATTAGTAACTCAAAGCAGGAGTTGCAAAATGAACAGAGACTAGTTAATGACGAGGTGATGATGTGTGTTGGAAGTGATTCCAAGGTTGATAAGATCACCATCGCACACTCCCTCTACCTTCGGGATTAGTGTGGACCTAAATAAATAAATGTTATTTGGTGTTTGCGTTGAGCATGAATATGATTGGATCATGTTTATTGCGATACGGTTATTCATTTAAGTCAGAGAATAATTGTTGTTCTGTTTACATGAATAAAACCTTCTATGGTCATACACTCAATGTAAATGGTTTATTGAATCTCGATCGTAGTGCTACACATATTCATAATATTGATGCCAAAAGATGCAAAGTTGATAATGATAGTGCAACATATTTGTGGCACTGCCGTTTAGGTCATATTGGTGTAAAGCGCATGAAGAAACTCCATGCTGATGGGCTTTTGGAATCACTTGATTATGAATCATTTGATACTTGTGAACCATGCCTCATGGGTAAGATGACTAAAACTCCGTTCTCCGGAACAATGGAGCGAGCCAATGACTTATTGGAAATAATACATACCGATGTATGCGGTCCGATGAGTGTTGAGGCTCGCGGCGGGTATCGTTATTTTCTGACCTTCACAGATGATTTAAGCAGATATGGGTATATCTACTTAATGAAACACAAGTCTGAAACGTTTGAAAAGTTCAAAGAATTTCAGAGTGAAGTGGAAAATCGTTGTAACAAGAAAATAAAGTTTCTACGATCTGATCACGGAGGCGAATATTTGAGTTACGAGTTTGGTCTTCATTTAAAACAATGTGGAATAGTTTCGCAACTCACGCCACCTGGAACACCACAGCGTAATGGTGTGTCCGAACGTCGTAACCGTACTTTATTAGATATGGTGTGATCTATGATGTCTCTTACCGATTTACCACTATCGTTTTGGGGTTATGCATTAGAGACAGCTGCATTCACGTTAAATAGGGCACCATCTAAATCCATTGAGACGACACCGTATGAGCTGTGGTTTGGCAAGAAACCTAAGCTGTCGTTTCTTAAAGTTTGGGGTTGCGATGCTTATGTGAAAAAGCTTCAGCCTGATAAGCTTGAACCCAAATCGGAGAAGTGCGTCTTCATAGGATACCCAAAAGAAACTGTTGGGTACACCTTCTATCACAGATCCGAAGGCAAGATCTTTGTTGCTAAGAATGGATCCTTTCTAGAGAAGGAGTTTCTCTCGAAAGAAGTGAGTGGGAGGAAAGTAGAACTTGATGAGGTAATTGTAACTTCTCTCGAATTGGAGAATAACTCATCACAGAAAACAGTTCCAGTGATGCCTACACCAATTAGTGAGGAAGCTAATGATGATGATCATGAAACTTCAGATCAAGTTACTACAAAACCTCGTAGGTCAGCCAGAGTACGTTCCGCACCAGAGTGGTACGGTAATCCTGTTCTGGAAGTCATGTTACTAGACCATGACGAACCTACAAACTATGAGGAAGCGATGATGAGCCCAGATTCCGGCAGATGGCTTGAGGCCATGAAATCTGAGATAGGATCCATGTATGAGAACAAAGTGTGGACTTTGGTGGATTTGCCCGATGATCGGCAAGCCATAGAGAATAAATGGATTTTCAAGAGGAAGACTGACGCTGATGGTAATGTTACTGTCTACAACGCTCGACTTGTTGCAAAAGGTTTTCGACAAAGTTCAAGGAGTTGACTACGATGAGACCTTCTCACCCGTAGCGATGCTTAAGTTTGTCCGAATCATGTCCGCAGTTTATGATTATGAAATCTGGCAAATGGACGTCAAAACTGTATTCCTTAATGGATTTCTTAAAGAAGAGTTGTATATGATGCAAACAGAAGGTTTTGTCGATCCTAAAGGTGCTAACAAAGTATGCAAGCTCCAGCGATCCATTTATGGACTGGTGCAAGCGTCTCGGAGTTGGAATATACGCTTTGATAAGATGATCAAAGCATATGGTTTTATACAGACTTATGGTGAAGCCTGTATTTACAAGAAAGTGAGTGGGAGCTCTGTAGCATTTCTGATATTATATGTGGATGACATATTGTTGATCGGAAATGATATAGAATTTCTGGATAGCATAAAAGGATACTTGAATAAGAATTTTTCAATAAAAAGACCTCGGTGAAGCTGCTTAAGTATTGAGCATCAAGATCTATAGGGATAGATCAAGACGCTTAATAGGACTTTCACAAAGCATATACCTTGAAAAAGTTTTGAAGGAGTTAAAAAAGGATCAGTCAAAGAAAGAGTTCTTGCCTGTATTCAAGGTATAAAGTTGAGTAAGACTCAAAGCATGACCACGGCAGAAGATAGAGAGAGAATGAAAGTCATTCCCTATGCCTCAGCCATAGGTTCTATAAAGTATGCCATGCTGTGTACCAAACCTGTTGTGTACCTTGCCATGAGTTTGTCAAGGGGGTACAATAGTGATCCAGGAGTAGATCACTAGACAACGGTAAAAAATTATCCTTAGAGGACAAAGGAAATGTTTCTCGGTTATGGAGGTGATGAAGAGTTCGTCGTAAAGAGTTACGTCGATGCAAGCTTTTACACCGATCCAGATGACCCTGAGTCTCAATCTGGATATGTATTGAAAGTGGGAGCAATTAGCTAGAGTAGCTCCATACAGAGCATTGTAAACATAGAAATTTTGCAAAATACATACGGATCTAAATGTGGCAGACCCGTTGACTAAACTTCTCTCACAAGCAAAACATGATCACACCTTAGTACTCTTTGGGTGTTAATCACATAGCGATGTGAACTAGATTATTGAATCTAGTAAACCCTTTGGGTGTTGGTCACATGGCGATGTGAACTATGGGTGTTAATCACATAAAGATGTGAACTATTGGTGTAAATCACATGGCGATGTGAACTAGATTATTGACTCTAGTGCAAGTGGGAGACTGAAGGAAATATGCCCTAGAGGCAATAATAAAGTTGTTATTTATATTTCCTTATATCATGATAAATGTTTATTATTCATGCTAGAATTGTATTAACCGGAAACTTAGTACATGTGTGAATACATAGACAAAACAGAGTGTCCCTAGTATGCCTCTACTTGACTAGCTCATTCATTAAAGATGGTTAAAGTTTCCTGACCATAGACATGTGTTGTCATTTGATGAATGGGATCACATCATTAGAGAATGATGTGATGGACAAGACCCATCCGTTAGCTTAGCATAATGATTGTTAAGTTTTATTGCTATTGCTTTCTTCATGACTTATACATATTCCTCTGACTATGAGATTATGCAACTCCCGAATACCGGAGGAACACCTTGTGTGCTATCAAATGTCACAACGTAACTGGGTGATTATAAAGATGCTCTACAGGTGTCTCCGAAGGTGTTTGTTGGGTTGGCATAGATCGAGATTAGGATTTGTCACTCCGAGTATCGAAGAGGTATCTCTGGGCCCTCTCGGTAATGCACATCACTATAAACCCTGCAAGCAATGTGACTAATGAGTTAGTTACGGGATGATGCATTACAGAACGAGTAAAGAGACTTGCCGGTAACGAGATTGAACTAGGTATGAAGATATCGACGATCGAATCTCAGACAAGTAACATACCGATGACAAAGGGAATAACGTATGTTGTCATTACGGTTTGACCGATAAAGATCTTCGTAGAATATGTGGGAACCAATATGAGCATCTAGGTTCCGCTATTGGTTATTGATCGGAGATATGTCTCGGTCATGTCTACATAGTTCTCGAACCCGTAGGGTCCACACGCTTAACGTTCGATGACGATTTGTATTATGAGTTGTGTGTTTTGGTGAACGAAGTTTGTTCGGAGTCCCAGATGAGATCACGGACATGACGAGGAGTCTCGAAATGGTCGAGAGGTAAAGATTGATATATTGGAAGGTTATATTCGGACACCGGAATGGTTCCGGAGTGATTCGGATATTTTTCGGAGTACCGAGGGGTTACCGGAACCCCCCGGGGAATTATTGGGCCTACATGGGCCATAGAGAAGTGGGGAGGCAGCCCACAAGGGGTGGCTACGCCCCCTCCCATGGGGAGTCTGAATTGGACTAGGGGAGAGGGCGCGCCCCCCTTTCCTTCTCCTCTTCTCTCTCCCTTTCCCCTTTCCCACTCCGGAAATAGGAAGAGGGGGGCCGAATTGGACATGGAGTCCAAGTAGGACTCCTCCCCCTTGGGGGCGCGCCTAGGCCGGCCCTCTCCTCCTCCCCTCCTTTATATACGGGGGCAAGGGGGCACCCCAAAGCACATAAGTTGTTCTCTTAGCCGTGTGCGGTGCCCCCCTCCACAGTTTACTCCTCCGGTCATAGCGTCGTAGTGCTTAGGCGAAGCTCTGCGCGGATCACATCACCAACACCGTCACCACGCCGTCATGCTGACGGAACTCATCAACTCCTTCGTACTTCTGCTGGATCAAGAGTTCGAGGGACATCATCGAGCTGAACATGTGCAGAACTCGGAGGTGCCGTATGTTCGGTGCTTGATCGTTTGGATCGCGAAGACGTTCGACTACATCAACCGCGTTAAGCTAACGCTTCCGCTTTCGGTCTACGAGGGTACGTGGACACACTCTCCCCCTTCGTTGCTATGCATCTCCTAGATAGATCTTGCGTGAGCGTAGAAAGTTTTTTGAAATTGCATGCTACGTTCCCCAACAGATCCCACTGACAAGGTGGCGGATGCTAACTCCAAAATGGGGGAAGCTAATAGTGATCAAGTTCCTTTGCCTAGTGGTAGAAGTGGGAGTGGCATCTTTGCCCATTTTGAACCACCTCTTACCTATGGAGGACCGGTTCCCTCCACGTATATGAATCATGTTGGTCCTCCTCCTAAGCTTGTGAAAAATGAGGATTTTGCCTCTTGGGTGTATCGCTTTAAACGTCATTTAAATCATAGTTCTACTAATCTTTGGAGAATTATTGGGCAAGGTTTCTACCCACACGACCGAAGCAACTTCACTCCTAGAGAAGCCGCGGATCATCAATTCAACGAGTCCGCTCTCTTCTGTAACACCCCCAGTGGTTAGCCACAGTAATCCCCCTTTTGATAATGCCATGTCATCATGATCAACAGTGCTTAAACATCATTTGTATCATATCTCCTTTCAAATTCAAATTCAAATGGAAATTCAAACTGAAAGTGCAAATAAAAGTTGTTCAAATCCAGAAACCAAAATGTTCATAATATTGTAAATATTCCAGAGACAATTCTAAAATTATAACCAACATTCACTAAATTAATTAATTGACCCTAACAGCAACAAAAAAGAGATAATTTATCCATATTCATTTATTTAAAATCCAAATAAAATTCAATTGCCTCCAAACCAATTTCTAACAGTGACAAATATTGCACTATATTTATGTGGCTAGTTCACATATTTTATAAAGTTGTATATGAGCCCACACATTTTTGCAAGGTAGTGAAACAAAAGAAAACAGAAAAGGAAATAAAGAAAATGGAAAAAGTGCACTGTGTGCCCGGCCCAAGTGAGCTACAGTCAGGCCCAGCCCAACTAGCTCATCCCCTACCTCTCCCTGTTCACCGCCCGCGCCGCTGTCGACCGCACGCGCACGCCGCGCCCCGGCCCCCCCTCTCCCGCTGCTCGACAGCGGCTCCGTGCCCGTCGCTGGCTGGATAAGGGCAAGGCCCTGCGCATCCCCGGCCTCCTCTCGCTCACTCGTCCCTCCTCCCTCTCTTTCTTCGTCGATCTGGATCGGGGCCGAACGCCACCGTCGCCATGACCTCGACGTAGGCGAGGCCACCGAGCTCCCCCTGCCTTCTCGTCGAGTCCCTCCGCTCCGTCGTCGCCTTCCACCTCGCCTGCTACCGCTGGGTCAAGCCGGGAGCCATTGCGTCGAGCGCCACGAGATCGTCATCTTCCTCGGCTCCGACGAACCCCTCCGGTGATTGCGCCCCCTCTGCTGCTCCTAAGCCCCTCGCCGGGCCTTCCTTGTGCCCCACGGTGAGCACCACACCGTAACCCCCATCTTTCTCCTCTCTGTCGGTGCCCGTAGCCTCCCTCGCCACCATGGCCGAACCGCCGTCGTGCAAGCTCATTGCCGGCATGGTTCCGGTGACCATTTGGTCGAATGAGGGTGCCCGTTAGCCTCCCCGCGACGCGTAGTTCCCCGCTAGCTGCTCCTTTTGCTCCCGCGCGAGCTCTTGCGTCGTCTTCACCCGCCACCGTACTTCGGTGTCCGCCTCGCTCGACGCCGGCGATGCTCCCGACCTCCCCTGGACCGACCACTGCCACGGTTGGGTGCGGCCTTGTCTGCTCGATCGAATGGGCAAGACCCCGCCGCAAGCGGACCACCGTAGGCGATTTCCGGGCTCGCCGGAGTTGCTGCCGCGCTTGGGCTCGCCGGAGTAGCTCCGACGGCCGGTGTCCGACGTGGCAGCCACGGGCCCCGCCTCACTGTCACTAACCATGGGCCCGGCTGGCCCCATTGACCTGTTAATACTAATTATGTTAATTAGTTAGTTAGTTAGACACTGACCAGTAGGGTCCACCATCTAATTAAGTTAGTTAGTTTAAGTTAACCCTGTTAATTAGTTACAGAGGCTGACATATGGGTCCCAGTGGGACCCACCTGTCAGGTTTGACTCTGGTCAGCCAGAGTTGACTGCTGACGTCAACTTTTCGTCAGGCTGATGTCATCCCCGCACTGTTCTCGATAATGTTGGATTAAAATAATTCCAGAAAATGCTAAAATCTTTAGAAAGTCATATAAAATAATCCGTAGCTCAGATCGAAAAACTTTGTACATGAAAGTTGCTCAGAATTTCGAGACGAATCCGAATACACGGTTCGTTCGTCCGTCACATGTCCCTAACATAGCGAACATGCAACCGTCCCCCTCCGTTTCATCTGTCCGAAAATGCCTAACACCGGGAATACTTGCCCGAGTGTTTTCCCTCTTCACCTATATCGTGTAGCACCGCGTCAGAACACCCCTAGCTCTGCGTATTGTCATGTCATGCTCTTGTTTGCTTTGTATTTATCTGTTTCTTCCCCCTCTTCTCTCTCGGTAGATCCCGGTACCGACGCAGTTCCCGAGATCGACGCAGCTCAGGAGCCCGACGCCATCGTTGACGACCTTGCCTTTGCCAGAGCAACCAGGCAAGCACCCCCCCTTGAGCATACCGATATCGCCTATTCTTTCTCTCTCATGCTTGCATTAGAATTGCTGCTGCTACTGCTTTACCTATTCTGATGCATAGCCTGTTTATTGTAACCTGCTATTGATACCTTACCTGCTTATCCTAAACTGTCTAGTATAGGCTGGGTAGAGACCTATCAGTGACCCCACTTGTCCCGATCGCCCCGCTGGATCATCAGAAGACTCGACGACCAGGCCCCAGCATCGAACATCACCCCCTTAGTTGTAACGACACTGCAGCGTTACTATCGAGTGCCGAGGGTGATACCTCGTGTAGCACTTCTGATGTTAACTCTGTAGAGTAGCTATTCGGTCGTGGTCATCGAGGGTGATTCCTCCTTCACCACTTCCGATAACGACGCTGTCGTGCAACACCTCAAGTGTGAACCCATCGAGGGTGATTCCTCCTAAGTTCACCTTGACGGTTACATCGAGTAGGAATCCAACGAGGGTGATACCTTGAATTCCCCTGATGTTATGGACACACGGATACTTGGACTGTACTATTGTTACTTGGAAAGGCGGGTCGACCCTGAGGGGTACCCGCGTGTGATGTGAAGACGGGTTGCCTGGATGGTGCCCGAGTGAGAATACGAGGCGTGGCCGGGCATTCTTGGCCCTTGCCGCAAGTCCTCGAGACGGGGCGACGGGGTCACATCGATCATGAGTCTCTGCTCGTTACCGCACTACCAACACACTACGATTTGGATATTTGATTCGAGTGGGCCTCTGGCCCGATAGCACTAACCATCACGCGGGAATAAATATGGGTACTCTGCATCGTGGTATCAGCCGAAAGTTCTGTCAGACGTCCAGTTCATCATTGTGGCCGGGTCGGATCGTGCCGTTGGCACTGGTATCCACCCTGCTCACAACGACCTGGAGTGCACAGGGCGATGGCCCAAGACCCCTGAGCGCTTAGGATGTAGACCGGCCGGGACCTCTCTGCTGAGCTCTAGGTAGGGCTGCGGTGTGTCATTTGGCCGAGGCCGGGCATGACCCAAAAAGTGTGTCCGACCGGAGTTAAGCGAGCGTGGTGGGTAAGTTGGTGCACCCCTGCAGGGAAGAACTAATCTATGCATAGCCGGATCCTCGGTAACGGACACTCGGAGTTGTATCCCGATAGATACAACTAGATTTGGATACTATGGCTCTGGGATTGCTTCTCGCAGGGAGTCGAGAAGGGATCTCAGGACGAGGTTGATGACTGTATGGCTCTGGGATTGCTTTCTCGCAGGGAGTCGAGAAAGGATCTCTACGTGAGGTTGAGACTTAATGATACTACTACCTTATATTGTACTAATCTACACTCTTCTAATGCTGCAAGACCTCTGAAGATGCTAGCCTTCGATAGGACTAGGCCTTCCCTCTATTCTGGCATTTCTGCAGCCCAGTCCACATATACAACCTTCCTTTGATAATGTTGCATATGTAGTGTAGATCCTTGCTTGCTGAGTACTTCGGATGAGTACTCATGGTTGCTTTGCTTTCTTTCTCTCCCCGTTTCCATTTGATGCAACCAGATGACGGAGCCCTGGATACAGCTGCCCCCGCCGATGATCGCTACTACTACCCCGAGGGTGGATACTACTACAAGTTGGCTGACGACCAGGAGTAGGTTCGGAGGGTCCCAGGCAGGAGGCCTGCGCCTTTCGATCGTAGTGTTTTCTTTTGCCCTGCCTTTTTAAGGGCCTATCTGTGTTTTATTTTATATCTGTACTCAGATATCTGATGCATCCGCTGACGCTTGTATGCGAGCTTTTGTATTCGAGCCCTCGAGGCCCCTGGCTTGTAATGTAAAGCTTGTATGACTTTATTTATGTTTTAGAGTTGTGTTGTGATATCTTCCCGTGAGTCCTTAGGCTTGATCGTGTGCTTTTGCGTGTATGATTAGTGCACGATTGAGCCGGGGGCGTCACAAGTTGGTATCAGAGCCGACTGCCCGTAGGAACCCCCCTTTCCAACTCCTTGGACAAAGTTGAGTCTAGTGGTCCCAAAACCGTTTTACTAACTTGGCTGTGTGGCTTACGGGCCCACGTCGCCAACTGGGTGGTATTAGTATCTTTTATTCCTCGTCTATACTCTAGGATCTGATCTCTCTTCCTTTCGGGTTAAAATTTTACTGACTCCAACATTATGTTCTCATGATCACATCCACCCAGTGTTCTGAAATTTCCCCCCTTCCTTCAAGATTGCGGTCCAGGTTCTGCTTGCAGGATCCTTTTATCGAGGGCACCCTGTATTGTCACTTGCAGATTCCTCGCCCCAGCAGTTTTCTCCGACATGATGTAGCCTTTGCTACGTCACATTGTTATAATCCTCACCGCGTGCCTGCGCGCCGCCTAGTTTGTCTAGCCGCGAGCGATCCCGAGCTCGTACTATCCGTTTGAATCCAACTCTGTGCAAGGATTGATATGTCTTTAATGACTACTATCCTATATCTAATGACCTTCTTATTCATTACTCATGTTACATCGTGAATGGCCTCTTACACATGCAGATTTTCTTGCTAAACTGCCCCTGTTGATTTGGCAGGATGGCTGACGATCCTCCACCTCCACCCTATATTGCCGAAATGATGCAGCAGTTTGAATTGAACCGTCAGGTTATGACCGGGATATTGGCTCAGTTCCCAAACCAGAATGCTCATCAATAGCCTACCCCAATAACACTGCAAGAATTTGTGCGCCTCAACCCGTCTGTTTTCCGCAACTCCACCAATCCTATGGATGCTGATGATTGGCTTCGTGACATTCTGTTTGAGATGGAATCAACTAATGTTGCTCCTGACAGTTACGTCACCTTTGCGACATTCCACCTGAAGGGCCCAGCTGCTCAATGGTGGGAAAGCCACCATGGTATGTTGCTTGCTGAAACTGTAACCACTTGGCAGGAATTTCAGTCAGCCTTTCATGCACGGTACATTCCTCAAGGTCTGATGGACCAGAAGAAGCAGGAGTTCCGCAAACTCTCTCAGGGTAAAATGACTGTGGATGAATATCAGAGGAAATTTCTTGAATTGTCCCGCTATGCTGAAGATGACGTCTGCACTGACGCACGCAAGCAGGAGAAATTCCATGAAGGACTGCATACTGATATAAACCTTGCACTTGTTGTCCATGATTGCACAGACTTCGCAACGCTTGTCAGCCAATCTTTCCAAGTTGAAACTGCTCTGACTAAATACCAGGAGTCGCTCAAGCGCACTCATGATGTTGGCTCATCCTCGGGTCAGCCTGTTCAGAAACGTCGAGTGTGGATTCCGCACAATGTACATCATCGACCTGCCCCAACACCAAGGCCGTCATATGTTGCACCTCGTCTGCCTTCACTGTCGAGACAACTAACAGTTCATGATGGACCGCCTAATGCTATGACTTCTCCTCAGGTTGCATCACATCCTCCTAATGGTCGTAAGAAGAATTGTCGAAACCGCCGATTCAGAAACCGTAATGTCATACCATCTACTGTTGCACTTGGCCATGCCAATCACGTCAATGCTAAAAAGGCTCAGAAGGAATAGACTATCGTGCTGGGAACACTCTCTGTGAATTCAGTGCCAGCTTTTGTTCTGTTTGATTCAGGTGCATCACATTCCTTCGTGTCCCAGCAATTTGCACAATTGCATGGGTTAGCTATGAGCTCATTACCCACTCCTTTAGAAATCATCACTCCCCGTTCCAGGTGGTAAACCAAAATGGTAAGTCACAACAATCAGATCAGAATTGAAGGGTTGATGTTCTCTACTTCCCTTATTGCCCTTGGACCTTCCGACATAGACATCATTCTCGGTATGGACTAGTTGACCGCCCACAATGCTTTGATTGACTGTGCCGCTAAGAAAGTCCAACTTACCCATCCTTCTGGCCAGACAGTCAAATACTCAGCCCGAACAGTTCAGAATGCCGAGACTCATATATATGTTCTAAACGCATTGAATGCTTCACCTCTTGAAGGCATTGAGAACGTTCCAGTTGTTCATGATTTTCAAGATGTATTCCCAGAAGAACTTCCAGGAATACCCCCTGCTAGAGCTGTCGAGTTTGTCATCGACTTGAAACCAGGCACAACCCCTATTGCGAAGCGTCCTTATAAAATGCCTCCGCACCACCTTCTCAAGCTTAAGGAAGAAATCGACAAGTCACTTAAGAAGGGTTTCATCCGCCCCAGTTCCTCTTCTTGGGGAGCACCTTCACTCTTCGTTAAGAAGAAGGATGGAACTAACCGATTGGTTCAAGATTACCGACCTATCAACCAAGCAACAATTCAGAACAAGTATCCGCTTCCCAGAATCAACGATCTGTATGATCAACTTGCTGGTTCCTTAGTATTCTCTAAGCTTGATTTGAGATTGGGATACCACCAGATCCGAGTTCGCGAAGAGGATATTCCAAAGACTACATTTGTTACCCGTTATGGCTCCTATGAGTACACTGTCATGTCATTTGGCTTAACAAATGCTCCAGCCACTTTCTCCCGTCTGATGAATTACATCTTCATGGATTACCTCGACAAATTCGTCGTGGTTTATCTAGATGATATTCTGGTCTATTCAAAGAATAAGGAAGAACATGCTGAACACCTTCGTCTTGTTCTGGAAAGGCTCCGAGAACACCAGTTGTATGCCAAATACTCCAAATGTGAATTCTGGCTTTCTGAAGTAACCTACCTTGGTCATGTGATTTCCAAGGATGGAATTGCTGTTAACCCGGAACGAGTTCAGGCTATTCTTGATTGGACTCCTCCGAAGAATGTCAAGCAAGTGAGAAGTTTTCTCGGCCTTGCAAGCTATTGCCGTCGATTTGTCGAGAACTTTTCCAAGGTTGCTAAGCCTTTGACTGATCTGCTTCACAAGGGCATTAAGTTTGAGTGGACAAACAAATGTCAAGAAAGTTTTCAAACACTCAAAGACAAGCTGACATCTGCCCCAGTACTTGCTCCACCAGATTCTCGCAAAGATTTTGTGATCTATTGTGACGCATCCCGTGAAGGATTAGGCTGTGTCCTAATGCAAGAGCGTAAAGTGATTGCCTATGGCTCTCGTCAGTTGCGCCCACATGAAGAGAATTATCCGGTACATGATCTAGAACTAGCTGCTGTCATCTATGCATTGCAGTTGTGGCGACATTACCTCCTCGGTAATCGTTGCGAGATCTACACGGATCATAAAAGTCTGAAGTACTTGTTCACTCAACCATCTCTAAACCTCCATCAGCAAAGATGGATGGAGGCCATTACGGACTATGATTTGGGTATTTCTTATACCCCTGGCAAGGCTAACATGATGGCTGATGCCTTAAGCTGCAAGTCCTATTGCGACAACCTCATGGTTAGGAGAGCTCAACCTCGTCTTTTTGAAGAACTGCGCAAGCTGAATCTGTGTATTGTTCCACAGGGTTCTCTTAATAACCTTGTGATACAACCAGATCTTGAGAAAGCTGTTAAGAATGCGCAAGCTAAAGATGCTGAAATTGATCTGATGAAGAAAGATCTTCACCTTGAAAAGTACAGGGATTTCTCGCTGTCTGAAGATGGAACCTTGTATTTTAGAGACCGCATTATGGTACCTCGCTTCGAGCTTATGACCGACAAGGTCATGAAGGAGGCACATGATACACGCTATCTATTCATCCGGGCAGCACCAAGATGTATCGTGATCTCCATCAAAGGTACTGGTGGTCTAAAATGAAGCAGGATATTGCTCGATATGTTGCTGAATGTGATGTGTGTCATCGCGTTAAAGCAGAACATCAAAAGCCTGCTGGAATTCTGCAACCGTTACCTATTCCTTTATGGAAATGGGATAAAGTTTAGATGGATTTCATTACAGGACTTCCCAGGTCACAGAAGGGTCACGATGCCATTCTTGTCGTCGTCGACCAACTTTCTAAAGTTGCACACTTTCTGCCTGTCAAGGAGACGATCACTGCTAATCAGTTAGCAGAATTATATATCTCCAGAATTGTTTCACTCCACGGTATTCCGAAGGAGATCAGTTCGGACCGTGGCGGCCTTTTCACTTCAAAGTTCTGGGAAAGTTTCCAAGAAGCTATGGGAACTCATATTACCTGGAGTTCAGCTTATCACCCTCAATCCCAAGGCCAAGTCGAGCGAGTCAATCAAGTGCTTGAAGACATGCTTCAAGCTTGTGTTATATTCTTCGGCAAGAAGTGGGAAGAATCTCTTCCTTATGCGGAATTCTCATATAATAACAGCTATCAAGCCAGCTTGAAAATGGCCCCGTTCGAAGTACTTTATGGACGTAAGTGTCGAACCCCTCTGAATTGGTCAGAAACTGGGGAACGACCGCTCGTGGGTCCAGATATTATTCAACACGCCGAAGAGCAAGTCCGTATTGTCCGAGAAAATCTCAAGGCGGCTCAGGACCGCAAGAAGAGCAACTATGATCGCAAACGATGGGGTTTGACTTATCAACCAGGTGATCAAGCTTATTTGCGTGTCACCCCTATGAAGGGCACTCATCGATTCGGCATCAAGGGCAAGTTAGCTCCCCGCTACATTGGTCCTTTCCGCATTGTTGCAAGACGTGGTCAGGTGGCATATAAATTGGAGTTGCCGCCGCAATTCTCTCATATCCATGACGTCTTCCATGTGTCGCAACTTCGTCAATGCTTCAAGGAATCTCCACACCGAGCAGTGGACCATGAAATGCTCGAATTGCAAGATGATCTATCTTATAAGGAGCATCCAGTCCGCATTCTCGATGAGGCTGAACATCGGACCCGTCAGAAGGTTACCAAGTTCCTCAAAGTGCAGTGGTCAAATCATACTGAAGATGAAGTCACTTGGGAACGCGAGGATAACCTCCGTGCTGAATACCCCAATCTTTTCCCTTCTACCTATTAATTCTCGGGACGAGAATTCTTGTTAGTGGAGGAGACTTGTAACACCCCCAGTGGTTAGCCACAGTAATCCCCCTTTTGATAATGCCATGTCATCATGATCAACAGTGCTTAAACATCATTTGGATCATATCTACTTTCAAATTCAAATTCAAATGGAAATTCAAACTGAAAGTGCAAATAAAAGTTGTTCAAATCCAGAAACTAAAATGTTCATAATATTGTAAATATTCCAGAGACAATTCTAAAATTATAACCAACATTCACTAAATTAATTAATTGACCCTAACAACAACAAAACAGAGATAATTAATCCATATTCATTTATTTAAAATCCAAATAAAATTCAATTGCCTCCAAACCAATTTCTAACAGTGACAAATATTGCACTATATTTATGTGGCTAGTTCACATATTTTATAAAGCTATATATGAGCCCACACATTTTTGCAAGGCAGTGAAACAAAAGAAAACAGAAAAGGAAATAAAGAAAATGGAAAAAGTGCACTGTGTGCACGGCCCAAGTGAGCTACAGTCGGGCCCAGCCCAACTAGCTCATCCCCTACCTCTCCCTGTTCACCGCCCGCGCCGCTGTCGACCGCACGCGCACGCCGCGCCCCGGCCCCCCCTCTCCCGCTGCTCGACAGCGGCTCCGCGCCCATCGCTGGCTGGATAAGGGCAAGGCCCTGCGCATCCCCGGCCTCCTCTCGCTCACTCGTCCCTCCTCCCTCTCTTTCTTCGTCGATCTGGATCGGGGCCGAACGCCACCGTCACCATGACCTCGACGTAGGCGAGGCCACCGAGCTCCCCCTGCCTTTTCGACGAGTCCCTCCGCTCCGCCGTCGCCTTCCACCTCGCCTGCTACCGCTGGGTCAAGCCGGGAGCCGTTGCGTCGAGCGCCACGAGATCGTCATCTTCCTCGGCTCCGACGAACCCCTCCGGCGATTGCGCCCCCTCTGCTGCTCCTAAGCCCCTCGCTGGGCCTTCCTTGTGCCCCACGGTGAGCACCACACCGTAACCCCCATCTTTCTCCTCTCTGTCGGTGCCCGTAGCCTCCCTCGCCACCATGGCCGAACCGCCATCGTGCAAGCTCGTCGCCGGCATGGTTCCGGTGACCAATTGGTCGAATGAGGGTGCCCGTTAGCCTCCCCGCGACGCGTAGTTCCCCGCTAGCTGCTCCTTTTGCTCTCGCGCGAGCTCTTGCGTCGTCTTCACCCGCCACCGTACTCCAGCGTCCGCCTCGCTCAACGCCGGCGACGCTCCCGACCTCCCCTGGACCGACCACCGCCACAGTTGGGTGCGGCCTTGTCCGCTCGATCGAATGGGCCAGACCCCGCCGCAAGCGGACCACCGTAGGCGATTTCCGGGCTCGCCGGAGTTGCTGCCGCGCTCGGGCTCGCCGGAGCAGCTCCAACGGCCGGCGTCCGACGTGGCAGCCACGGGCCCCGCCTCACTGCCACTGACCATGGGCCCGGCTGGCCCCATTGACCGGGTCAGCCCACTGACTGGGATGCCCGTGTCGCTGACATGTGGGGCCCTGTCATTTTAAGTGTTTTAAAATAAATAGATAAAAGTTAATTAACCTGTTAATACTAATTATGTTAATTAGTTAGTTAGTTAGACACTGACCAGTAGGGCCCACCATCTAATTTAGTTAGTTTAAGTTAACCCTGTTAATTAGTTACAGAGGCTGACATGTGGGTCCCAGTGGGACCCACCTGTTAGGTTTGACTCTGGTCAGCTAGAGTTGACTGCTGACGTCAACTTTTTGTCAGGCTGACATCATCCCCGCACTGTTCTCGATAATGTTGGATTAAAATAATTGAAATAATTCCAGAAAATGCTAAAATCTTTAGAAAATCATATAAAATAATCCGTAGCTCAGATCGAAAAACTTTGTACATGAAAGTTGCTCAGAATTTCGAGACGAATCCGAATACGCGGTCCGTTCGTCCGTCACACGTCCCTAACATAGCGAACATGCAACCGTCCCCCTCCGTTTCATCTGTCCAAAAATGCCTAACACCGGGAATACTTTCCCGAGTGTTTTCCCTCTTCACCTATATCGTGTAGCACCGCGTCAGAACACCCCTATATCTGCGTATTGTCATGTCATGCTCTTGTTTGCTTTGTATTTATCTGTTTCTTCCCCCTCTTCTCTCTCGGTAGATCCCGGTAACGATGCAGTTCCCGAGACCGACGCAGCTCAGGAGCCCGACGCCACCGTTGACGACCTTGCCTTTGCCAGAGCAAGCACCCCCCCTTGAGCATACCAGGCAAGCACCCCCCCCTTGAGCATACCAGGCAAGCACCCCCCCCTTGAGCATACCGATATCGCCTATTCTTTCTCTCTCATGCTTGCATTAGAATTGCTGCTGCTACTGCTTTACCTATTCTGATGCATAGCCTGTTTATTGTAACCTGCTATTGATACCTTACCTGCTTATCCTAAACTGTCTAGTATAGGCTGGGTAGAGACCTATCAGTGACCCCACTTGTCTCGATTGCCCTGCTGGATCATCAGAAGACTCGACGACTAGGCCCCAGCACCGCACATCACCCCCTTAGTTGTAACGACACTGGAGCGTTACTATCGAGTGCCAAGGGTGATACCTCATGTAGCACTTCTGATGTTAACTCTGTAGAGTAGCTATTCGGTCATGGTCATCGAGGGTGATTCCTCCTTCACCACTTCCGATAACGACGCTGTCGTGCAACACCTCAAGTGTGAACCCATCGAGGGTGATTCCTCCTAAGTTCACCTTGACGGTTACATCGAGTAGGACACACGGATACTTGGACTGTACTATTGTTTCTTGGAAAGGGGGGTCGACCCTGAGGGGTACCCGCGTGTGATGTGAAGATGGGTTGCCTGGATGGTGCCCGAGTGAGAATACGAGGCATGGCCGGGCATTCTTGGCCCTTGCCGCAAGTCCTCGAGACGGGGCGACGGGGTCACATCGATCGTGAGCCTCTGCTCGTTACCGCACTACCAACACACTACGATTTGGATATTTGATTCGAGTGGGCCTCTGGCCCGATAGCACTAACCATCACGCGGGAATAAATATGGGTACTCTGCATCATGGTATCAGCCAAAGTTCTGTCAGACGTCCAGTTCAGCATTGTGGCCGGGTCGAATCATGCCGTTGGCACTGGTATCCACCCTGCTCGCAACGACCCGGAGTGCACAGGGCGATGGCCCAAGACCCCTGAGCGCTTAGGATGTAGACCGGCAGGGACCTCTCTGCTGAGCTCTAGGTAGGGCTGCGGTGTGTCGTTTGGCCGAGGCCGGGCATGACCCAAAAAGTGTGTCCGGCCAGAGTTAAGCGAGCGTGGTGGGTAAGTTGGTGCACCCCTGCAGGGAAGAACTAATCTATGCATAGCCGGATCCTCGGTAACGGACACTCGGAGTTGTATCCCGATAGATACAACTAGATTTGGATACTATGGCTCTGGGATTGCTTCTCGCAGGGAGTCGAGAAGGGATCTCAGGACGAGGTTGATGACTGTATGGCTCTGGGATTGCTTTCTCGCAAGGAGTCGAGAAAGGATCTCTGGGTGAGGTTGAGACTTAATGATACTACTACCTTATATTGTACTAATCTACACTCTTCTAATGCTGCAAGACCTCTGAAGATGCTAGCCTTCGATAGGACTAGGCCTTCCCTCTATTCTGGCATTTCTGCAGCCCAGTCCACATATACAACCTTCCTTTGATAATGTTGCATATGTAGTGTAGATCCTTGCTTGCTGAGTACTTCGGATGAGTACTCACGGTTGCTTTGCTTTCTTTTTCTCCCCATTTCCATTTGATGCAACCAGATGACGGAGCCCCGGATACAGCTGCCCCTGCCGACGATCGCTACTACTACCCCGAGGGTGGATACTACTACGAGTTGGCTGACGACCAGGAGTAGGTTCGGAGGGTCCCAGGTAGGAGGCCTGCGCCTTTCGATCGTAGTGTTTTCTTTTGCCCTGCCTTTTTAAGGGCCTATCTATGTTTTCTTTTATATCTGTACTCAGATATCTGATGCTTTCGCTGATGCTTGTATGCGAGCTTATGTATTCGAGCCCTCGAGGCCCCTGGCTTGTAATATAAAGCTTGTATGACTTTATTTATGTTTTAGAGTTGTGTTGTGATATCTTCCCATGAGTCCTTAGGCTTGATCGTGTGCATTTGCGTGTATGATTAGTGCAGGATTGAGCCGGGGGCGTCACATCTTCATTCTCCAAGAAGCCATTCCTCCCGAAGACATTGCACACCTCCGACCTTTCACCGTGGCCAAGGAAGCATGGGAGCATGTTGTTTCCTTGTACAAGGGAAGCGCAAGCATTCAACGCTCAAACTTTGAAGTGGTGCAAGATGAAGCCGATGAGTTTGCAATGATTGAAGATGAAGAACCTTGAGAGCTTTACCGAAGATTGACCACTCTCGCGGTCTCTCTCCGAGATCATGGGAGCAAGGTTACGGATGACAATTGGATCAAGCGCAAGTTTCTCAAGGCCATGATGCCCTACCATAAGGCCATGTCCTCCGTCATCCGTCAAAGGCCAGACTTTCACGCCTTGTCCTCAAGTGAACTGTTGGATGAGTTTGTTGCAATGAGGATCTTGGACAAGACCGCCGACAATGCGGTGTTGCGGTCTCAACGATCAAAGAAGCCCAACCTTGCTTTGAAGGCCAAGGCTAGTGCAGAAGAAGAGGATGAAGAGGAAGAAGAGGAGTGTTGCCCCGAAGACACCAAGTATGCCTATCATGAGCACATGGCTCTTTCTTCATGGCAATTTTGTGGCAAGAAGAACTCAAGGCCCAACTTCAACAAGAATAACTCAAGTGGCGCCAAGGGCAAGCAACGTGTGAGGACGTGCTATAATTGTGGCAATGTGAGTCACTTTGTTGTGGATTGCCCTTACGAGAAGAGGGAAGACAATGGTGGCAAGCTTATCCGAAAAGACAAGGCCAAGTCTTTCCCCAACAAGAACAACTTCACCAAGAAGACTCCTCCCAAGGGGTTGGTGTCACAAGAAGAGTACAATGAGGATGATGATGAAGAAGATGGTGAGACGGTTTCCATGGCCTCCGTTGCCATTGCAACAACTCCACGGGTGTCCCTCTTCGATTCACCCAATGAGAACATCACTGCCAAGTGCCTCATGGCTAAAGCCACCAACAAGGTAACCCCCAACATCAAAACTACCATCACTACTAATCCTTCCTTGACGGATTGCATTGATGAAAATGAGGGGGCGAAGGAGGAGGAAAATGAATTTGAGTCCTTTATGAGTAAGCTCAAGGGTAAAACCAAGAAGCACTTCGTTACTCTCTTGGAACAACTTGGTGAAGCCAATGACATGATCGAGGCTCACGAAGAAACCATCTCTAAGATGGAAGGGCATAGTCGTGACTATGCCGATGAAATATCGGATCTCTCTAATGCGCTTGAGGAAGAGCGTGGTCATCGTTTGGCTCTTGAGGAGTCACACAACGATGAGCATGCTAAATTAAAGAAAGATCTTGATCATGCTCTTGTTGTCTCTCGTGTGCTCAACTCCGAGAAGGCCAAACTTGGGGTTGACCATGCTAGACTCAAGGAGGAGTTTGATCTACTTGACAAGGCTCACAAGGCCTTGAAGAGTGCTCATGCTAGCCTCAAAGAGTCTCATGATCAACTCCAAGTGAAGCTAACCAAGGAGAAAGCCACATTTCCTCATATGGTTTTAATCGATAATGCAAATGCTACTAACCCGTGTTGTGAGCATGTGCATCTTGTGGAGGAGAATGCCAAGTTGAAGGAGCAATTTGAGAAAGGCCTTGTGTCTTGCATACAAGGTGAGAAGAACCTCAACGACCTTTTGAGCAATCAAAAGGAAGTTGTGGGCAAGGAGGGGATTGGGTTTGCACCCAAGTCCAAGAAGAAGAAGAGGAATGACAAGACCAAACAAACTCCTCTTCTCAAGAAAGCATTTGTGAAGGAGGGAGAGGGTACTTCTAAGGAGAAGAAGAACGATGCGAAGGGTGGTGATGTCAAGAAGGGCAATGCCACTCCTTCCAACAAAGCCGGCAACTTTAACCCTTCTTATGTGTTATGTCGTGCTAGTGATGGGCATGTTTATGCCAAATTTGTTCGTTCTTCTTATGAGTACATTGAATGGTCTATTTGGGTTCCTAAGACCCTTGTTGCTAACATCAAAGGACCCATTACAAAATGGGTACCTAAAACCAAGAATTGATCTCTTGTAGGTGTTTGCTTCCGGTGGGGGTTCATGGTTGCTCGATAGTGGAGCCACAAATCATATGACCAGAAGCAAGGACTTGGTGGTGGACGTGCACAAGGTTTCATCTATGCCCACCAATGTCGAATGGGGTGATGCCTCATCTTCTAAGGTATTGGGCCTCGGCAAGGTTGTCATTTCTCATGATCTCACAATCGAGAAAGTCATGCTTGTTGAGTCCCTTGCATACAACTTACTTTCCGTTCGTCAACTTGCACTCATGGGCTTTGCCACTTTCTTTGATATTGATACCATGGCCCTCTTGTGGAGCAAGAGTCTTAAAGTAGCTTTTGTTGGGCATGTCGAGAACGGTCTTTATGTGATTAACTTTTCGGAGCGACCCACTAAGACCGCGACATGCCTAATGTCTAAAGTTGACGTGGGATGGCTTTGGCATCGCCGTTTAGCCCATGTCAATATGAGATCTTTGCAAAGTCTTCTCAAGGGGGACCATGTCCGTGGACTAACAAATGTTAGTTTTGCCAAAGATCGTGCTTGCAGTGCTTGTATTGAAGGAAAGCTACATGAGAAGGCTCACCCTCCCACGACTATCATCTATTCGACGAGGCCTTTGGAGCTCCTTCACATGGATCTCTTTGGGCCTCCATCCTTTGATAGTCTTGGGGGTAGAAAGTATTGCTTGGTGATTATGGATGACTATTCAAGATACACTTGGGTATATTTCTTCAAGAGGAAGAGTGAGACCCAACAAACCGTCATCGACTTTGCAAATGAAGCTCAACGTCAACACAATGCAAAGATTTTAATGATAAGAAGTGACAACGGCACCGAGTTCAAGAACTACACCTTGGATGAGTTTCTCAGTGATGAGGGGATCAAGCATCAATATTCCGCACCTTACACCCCTCAACAAAATGGTGTTGCGGAGAGGAAGAACCGGACATTGATGGACGCGGCAAGGACCATGATGGCGGAGTTCAAGTCTCCATACAACTTTTGGGCCGAAGCCATCAACACCGCTTGTCATGCATCCAATTGGCTCTATCTCCGCAAAGGCTTGAACAAGACTCCATATGAGATACTTACCGGCAACAAGCCCAACCTCAAGTACTTCCGGGTGTTCGGTTGTAAGTGTTTCATTCTCAAGAAAGGTGTTCGTTTGTCTAAATTTGAGGCTAGAACTCATGAGGGCATATTTGTTGGTTATGCTACAAACTCTCATGCTTACCGTGTCCTCAACAAGTCCACATGACTCATTGAGGAGACGTGTAACGTGGATTTTGATGAGAATAACGGCTCCCAAGTGGAGCAAAGTGGTACTTGTGATGTAGGTGATGAAATTCCTCCCCAAGCCATAAGAAGAATGGCTGTTGGTCATATCCTACCCATTGAGGAACCCCTTGTGGCCGAAGGAGAAGGACAATGTTCCACTCAAGTGGAACCATCACCAACCCAAGACCCACACGCTTCCGAAGAACAAAGTGAAAGCCCTCAACCAAATGAACAAGATCAAGGGCAAGATCAACCTCAAGATGGTGGTGATCCACCAAGTGATGACCAAGGTCAAGTTCTCGCCACCGAGCAAGTTCAAGATCAAGAGCAAGCTCAAGATCAAGAGCAAGCTCAAGACAACGCTCATGATGATCAAGTTACAGCTCCTCAACTCTCTCTTGAGGAGCAATTGGAGCGTCGTGCCGCCAAGATTGCGTCCAAGCTCACTACCAAAGATCATCTCATGAAGAATGTGCTTGGAAGCTTAAGAAAGTGGGTAAGCACTCATAGACAATTAGCAAACTATTGTGAACATCATGCGTTTGTCTCTTATGTTGAAACCCAAAAGGTCTATGAGGCACTCGAGGATCCGAATTGGCTTAATGCCATGCATGAAGAACTCAACAACTTTGAGCACAACAAGGTGTGGAGATTGGTGTCAAGGCTAAAGGAGAACCATAATGTTATTGGAGCCAAATGGATATTCAAGAACAAGCAAGATGCTCACGGGATTATCATTCACAACAAGGCTCGTTTGGTGGCACAAGGCTACTCCCAAGTTGAGGGTATCGACTACGGTGAAACCTTTGCTCCCGTTGCTCGCCTTGAATCTATTTGTTTGTTGATTGCTTATGCTTCTCATCATAACTTCATGTTGCAACAAATGGATGTGAAGAGTGCTTTTCTTAATGGTCCTATTAATGAGTTGGTGTATGTCAAACAACCCCCGGGGTTTGAGGATTCCAAGTTCCCCAATCATGTGTACCAACTCGATAAGGCGCTCTATGGCCTTAAACAAGCCCCACCTGCGTGGTATGAGCACCTTACCGAGTTGTTGCAAGATCGTGGGTTTGAAATTGGGAAAATCAACCTCACTCTTTTTACTAAGAAGGTCAAAGGGGAGTTGTTTGTATGCCAACTATATGTTGATGATATTATCTTTGGTTCCCCTAACAAAGCTTTCAATGAGGAGTTTGCCGCACTCATGACCTCGAAGTTCAAGATGTCCATGATGGGAGAGTTGAAGTTCTTTCTCGGGTTCGAAATCAAACAAAGAAGAGAAGGAACCTTCATCAACCAAGCCAAATACACCCAAGACATGCTCAAGAGATTCAAGCTAAGTGATGTCAAGCCGGCTTCTACACCCATGCCTGTCAAATGCCAACTTGACATTGATCCCAATGGTAAAGCTGTGGATCATAAGGTATATCGTTCTATGATTGGCTCCTTGCTTTACCTTTGTGCATCTAGACCGGATATCATGTTGAGTGTGGGAATTTGTGCACGGTTTCAAGCCTCACCTAAGGAAAGCCACTATGTGGCGGTCAAGCGAATCTTTCGATATTTGGCTCATACCCCAAACTTTGGCTTATGGTACCCTAGAGGAGCAAACTTCAATCTTGTGGGCTTTTTGGATTCGGATTGGGCGGGAGACAAAGTGGATAGGAAGTCAACTTCCGGAGGGTGCCAATTTCTTGGCTGCTCTTTGGTGAGTTGGTCTTCTAAGAAGCAAAGTTGTGTGTCTCTCTCCTCCACCGAAGCCAAGTATGTGGCCGCCGGTAGTTGTTGTGCTCAACTTATATGGATGAGGCAAACTTTAAAGGATTACGGTGTCATTTGTGACAAAGTGCCTCTTTGGTGTGACAATGAAAGTGCCATCAAGATTTCTCTCAACCCGGTGCAACACTTCAAGACGAAGCATATTGAGATTCGGTATCACTTCATCCGGGATCACATTAGGCGAGGGGAGATTGAGCTTAACTATGTCAACACTCATGATAACATTATAGATATTTTCACGAAGCCTTTGGATGAAGCAAGATTTCGCGAGTTAAGGCATGAGCTAAATATCATCGATTTGAGCAATGTGGCTTGAACCTGTGCACACCCCACCATACTCTTCTTGTTCTCTTGTTTAGGTGTAGGCATGGAGATAGGGGGAGTGTTGTTCTCTCAATGAACTCTCCCTCCCCCCTTTATGCATAAATTGATCAACTCTTTCACATTCGCCATTGTTGATGGTACTTGTGCTTCAAAGACGAGTTTTGGTCATGGGCCCAAGGATAATTCTTCGCGGTGCCATACCAATTGACTCAAACATAGGTGGCTCCGGCCATCGCCCTCTCTTCATGAAGAGGTTTTGGTTCGATGTTTGGTCCTCGTGTCTTGTTGCTTTCTTTTGGACCTTAATCGTGGTTAAGTTGCTTCTCTTGTGTTCTCTCCTGTGTGTCCGTTTGCTTGAAGTTTGTATTGCAAAAGTCTTTTGTGTTTCTTTTTGATGAAAACTTGCACTTTCTTGGGTTTGCGGGACTACCGTGGCAAGCCACGGTACTACCGCTGGAGGTGGGTGGCTCCTGTGCTTGCACAACAGCGACCACGACACGGTACTACCGCTTCCATCGCGGTAGTATTTTTTTACTGCCGCTGGAAGAGCAGTACTACCACCCAGTGTGCAGTACTACCACACGGGCGGTACTACCGTGATGATCCGCGATACTACCGCGCTGTCGAGACCGCATGGGGGTTAAGCGCGGGCAGGGGGAGTTCCAACTCCCCCATACCCATTCATCTCTTCCCCTCACATCGACTCTCTCTCTCCTGCCCAAGAACGGCGCCGGAGGACCTCGCCCGATCTCTGTCTCCGGCCACTCTCCTTTCATTCCAACCGGTGGGATCGTTCCCCACCTCGCCCTCTTGCCATGGACCCCGGTATCTCCCCTAGACCTTCTCTCTTTGCCTCTTTTCTTTGCTTCTAAGTTTTGGGGGATGCATAAGTAGGGCTTGTGATTTTTGGCTAAATCTTTGCAAGAGGAGATTGTTGGAGAGTGCTAGTGCAGTAGATATGCTATTTGGTGTGATGCAACAACGTAGTTTTGATCAACAGCAGTACCGATTTAACTTTACAGATGTTCTCAGATCCGTTCGTGCGAGATCCACCCCGTGCGGTACTACCGCCCGGCGCGCGGATGTAAAAAATTACTTCCGCAAAAATTTACTTCCGCGTCCTGGTACAGTACTATCGTTGACCTAAAATTGCTTTGTTTTGTCACACCCAATCTCATTTCTATTTGTTTCATCATGTTTTGGCCTTGGTCTTTGCAATAATCCTTCTCGTTCTTCTCATGTGTTTGCGTTGTGTGTCATAGGTGGTGGCTCCGGTTCTGGTGCTAGGCGCTCGAATCCCAGCCGTGATACGAGCTCAAAGCGCCTTTGCAACCAAGAAGCTCCAGAGGGGTCCAATGCCCCACAACGCAACGTCAAGACCACAACCACCAAGATCAAGGAGCCAGTTGTCGACTTGGATGAAATGCATCAAGCAGAGTTTCTGATTCGAAGGAAGCTCAACCCCTACATCAAGACTAGGGAACTCATCAGGGGCAATGACTTGTTTTGGACCAAGCAACAAAATCTCATCTTCCTAGATGTGATCAAGGCCAAGCAGAACATATATGTACCCGTTCAGTGGATTGACATGGACCATCTGAGGAAGAACCAGGCATATTTTGGTGAGCCCCTAGATTTGGTGGAGCAGTTTGGTATTGAGGAGATCCTCATGTTCCACCTTGACTTTGACCCGGAGATTGTGGCTCAGTTTTTTGCTTCTGTCCACTTCCACACGGATGAGAAGCGGAGCATGACTTGGATGACAAATGGAAAGAGGATGACTGCTGAGTGGAAGGAGTTCATGGATCTGTTGCACATTCGTGATGAGGGGCTAGATGTGCCCGTTGGTGTCCGCCCGCATGCCAACCCAGAGTCTGCTTCCAAGAACAAGCTTCAACCCTACCTTGTTGAGAAGACTTTATCCAGTGGCAAGAAGTCTTATGTGCTGAACCCGTTTCTTGACATCATGCACCGGATCTTTCGCAACTCTCTTTTTCCTCGCATAGGTGACAAAGACAAGGTGCATTCCTATCTTGTGGACATGATGCTTATTTGTGAGGAAGCACATCTTCAACAACCTGGACCACTTGATGTCTCTCATATCATGTGGTGTGAGCTTTGGTTTGCTGTGTTCCATCATAAGGTTCCCATCTATGGACCCTATTTGCACCTCTTGATTTCGAAGACTTGGGAGAAGCTCTTTCCGGGTGAAGAGTTTCATGCTCCCAACTGGATTCGCCATGAGCCCATTAGGCTGCGCCAGAAGAACAAGTGGGCTAACACCACTACCCGGGCTGAGGCAGAGGCTGCTCGCATGGATGTTGATGAGGATGAGATTGAGGAGGAGGAGGCGGAGGACAGTTATGAGGAGTATGCACCTCCCTCTACTGAGCCATCTTGGGCTTCGAAGCTCAAGACCAAGGTGAAGACTCTGTTCTACATGTAGGCTAAGGGGCAGTATCAGACTCACGTTGCTCAGAAGGAGAGTCGCCAGCGCGACAAGCGGATCTTGAGGAAGCTTGGCGAGCACTTCTTGAGTGGGTCTGAGAAGAACATCACACCTGAGGCTGCTTGGATGAAGAAGAAGGGCTATCAGTGGGCTGAGTCAGATGCGGAGTCAGATGAGGAGTCCATTCCTGCTGCTTCAGAGGAGGAGGTTGATGGGTGATCACTTCAGTGGGAGCTACCACCTGTGTCTTAGGTGTCCTCTCTGCCTTTTTGGTGTCTCGATGCCAAAGGGGGAGAGAGTGTAGGATTTGCGAGTATTTGTCTCCTTGCTTTCGTTGAACCTTCATTGCTTTGGTTTGTGTTATTTGCGTGTGAGACCAGGAGACTTATTCTATCATATGGTGTGAGACATATGCCTTCACTCTTATCCTTTTATTGTCAAGTATTCTAGTAGCTTGTGAGTTTATTTTGTTGTGCCCTTATCTTCATGCTCACTTGCTATACCTTGCTTCCTTGCTTAGTGTCACTTATCTTGTTTCAAGGATCGCCTTGTCTATAAAATAATAGGGGAGTGTTGATCCTAGTGTGTGTATTTTGCAGTCCAAAGCATATCTATACAATGCACACATCTAGGGGGAGCATGTCTATATTTTATAGAGTTTGGGTTTGCTTATGCTCATTATTTATCTCTATGTGCAAATCCCGTATTGTCATCAATCCACCAAAAAGGGGGAGATTGTAAGGGCATATTTCTCCCTAAGTGGTTTTGGTGATTGATGACAATGCATTTGCGGACTAATCATGTGCATTGAGCATTTCAGATATATCATGTCTAGGCACAAGACGATTCGGTGCCCCTCAGAGCCTATCGAAGATGGCGGTTCTCTATGTTTCTTTTCGGTGGATTTGAGTCATAGGAAAGCCGTACTATTAAGAGTGGGTCCGCTTCGGAAAGGTTAGGGTGGAATCAACACGTACACATCTATTCCTTTGCACCACCTTTCCTTCGCTTCGATGGAGCACCGTCCGTTTATCCTTGTCTCTGCGATATGAAGGCTGCCAAATGCTAAAGCCTCTGTGGCATGCGGTAGTACCGCTCCCGGTGAGCGGTAGTACTGCTGCCTCCAGCCCTGAAGCAAAAGCATGCGGAAGTAGGCGTGGATGTAATTTTTTACTTCTGCCCCTAGGCGGTAGTACCGCTCCTGGTGAGCGGTAGTACCGTGCCGGATTTTTGCACAGCTCCAACCTCAGTGGAAGTTGCTACGGAAGCAATTTATTTCTTCCGTGCATTTCCAGCGCCAGTTGAGCCCTGCTCTACGGTAGTACCGTAGGGGCGCGCGGTAGTACCGCTCCGGCGGTTCTACCGCTCTTTGCCCTGTGCAACAGGCCCTCACCTGGTCACTACAGCGCTAGCGGTAGTACGGCACTCGGGAGCGGTAGTACCGCAACCCCTTGCGGTAGTACCGCGGCTGTGTGCGGTAGTAACGCGCTGCGCGGGCTGAGTGAGGGGATAACGGTTGGATCTTTTCCCCCACTATATAAAGGAGGTCTTCTTCCCCAAGAAGACCACCTCTTCTCTCCCCAAGCTCCATTGTTGCTCAAACCTCCATTTTCGCCCGATCTCTCTACCTAGCCAATCAAACTTGTTGATTTCCTAGGGATTGGTTGAGAAGGCCCCGATCTACACTTCCACCAAGAGAAATTTGATTCCCCCACTAATCCCTTGCGGATCTTGTTACTCTTGGGTGTTTGAGCACCCTAGACGGTTGAGGTCACGTCAGAGCCATATTCCATTGTGGTGAAGCTTTGTGGTGTCGTTGGGAGCCTCGAATTAAGTTGTGGAGATAGCCCCAACCTTGTTTGTAAAGGTTCGGTCGCCGCCTCCAAGGGCACCAATAGTGGAATCACGGCATCTCGCATTGTGTGAGGGCGTGAGGAGAATACGGTGGCCCTAGTGGCTTCTTGGGGAGCATTGTGCCTCCACACCGGTCCAATGGAGACGTACTTCCTCTCAAAGGGAAGGAACTTCGGTAACACATCCTCGTCTCCACCGACTCCACTTTTGGTTATCTCTTACCTTTACTTGTGCAAGCATTTAGTGTGTTGTATTCCTTGCTTGCTTGTGTGCTTATTGTTGTTGCATCATATAGGTTGCTCACCTAGTTGCACATCTAGACAACCTATTTTGATGCTAAGTTTAATTTGGTCAAGAAAAGCTAAAAATTGTTAGTTGCCTATTCACCCCCCCCTCTAGTCAACCATATCGATCCTTTCACTTGTCATGCTCCATCTTCTTAACACAAAGTATTTATCATGCACAACCCCGATGACAAGCTGAGCAATTGGTTCATACTTTTTAACGCGCTTCAGGTTTTTCAACCCCCACGCATTACATGAGCGCAAACCATGGATATAGCACTATGGGTGGAATAGAGTACGGTGGTAGAGATTAATATGGAGAAGACAAAAAAGGATAAAGTCTCACATCAACGAGGCTAATCAATGGGCTATGGAGATGCCCATCAATTGATGTCAATGCAAGGAGTACGGATTGCCATGCAACAGATGCACTAAGAGCTTTAAGGGTATGAAAGCTCAAAAGAAAACTAAGTGGGTGTGCATCCAACTTGCTTGCTCTAGAAGACCTCGCGCATTTAAGGAAGCCCATCATTGGAATATACAAGCCAAGTTCTATATTGAAAAATTCCCACTAGTTATATGAAAGTGACTACATAGGAGACTCTCTATATGAAAAACATGGTGCTACTTTGAAGCACAAGTGTGGAAAAGATAGTAACAATGCCCCTTCTCTCTTTTTCTCTCATTTTTTTTTGTTGGGCTCTTTTTGGCCTCTTTTTTTCTGGGCTCCTTTTGGCCTCTTTCTTTTATATATATTTCCTCACTGGGACATGTTCTAATAATGAATGATGATCATCACACTTCTATTTACTTACAACTCAAAATTACAACTCGATACTAGAACAAAATATGACTCTATATGAATGCCTCTGGTGGTGTACCGGGATGTGCAATGATCTAGCATAACATGTATAAAAAATGATGAACGGCGGCTGAGCCACAAATACTATGTTAGCTATATGATAATGCAAAGCAATGTGACAATAATGATGTGTCATAATAAAAACGGAACGGTGGAAGTTGCATAGCAATATATCTCGGGATGGCTATGGAAATGCCATAATAGGTAGGTATGGTGGCTGTTTTAAGGAAGATATAAGGAGGCTTATGTGTGATTGAGTGTATCATATCACGGGGTTTGGATGCACCGGCGAAGTTTGCACCACATCTCGAGGTGAGAAAGGGCAATGCACGGTACCGAAGAGGCTAGCAAATTGCAAAAAGGTGAGAGTGCGTATAATCCATGGACTCAATTAGTCATAAAGGACTCACATTAGTCATAAAGGACTCACATACTTGCGAAAGTTTATTAGCCCTCAAAGCAAAGTACTACTACGCATGACCCTAGGGGGATAGATTGGCAGGAAAAGACCATAGCTCGTCCCCGACCGCCACTCATAAGGAAGACACTTAATAATAAATCATGCTCCAACTTCTTAGCATAACGAGAGACTATACGTGCATGCTTAGGGTATCACAAACCTTAACACCAGTATTCTTACTAAAACACAATCATTCACTAGTACCTCCCACATATTACCATCTTTACATCACAAAACTATTGCAAGGAATCAAGCTTATCATATTCAGTGATCTACATGAAAGTTTTATTATATTCCTCTTGAATACCTATCATATTAGGAACAATTTCATATCTTGTGCATGTTGCCATTACTATTATCGAACTCTCAAAATTATATAAGTAAAGCATGAGAGTGCAGCTATTTCTTTAAAATAGAACCACCGTCGTGCTCTAAAACATATAAGTGAAGCACTAGAGCAACTACCTAGCTCAAAACATATAAGTGAAGTACAAAGAGTATTCTAACAAATCACGATTAATGTGTGTCCCTCTCAAAAAAGGTGTGTCCAGCAAAGATGATTGTAGCAAACTAAAAAGCAAACAAAGCAAAGACTCATATAATACACAACGCTCCAAGCAAAACTCATATCATGTGATGAATAAAAATATAGCTCCAAGTAATTTACCGATGGTTGGTAGAAGAAAGAGGGGATGCCATCCGGGGCATCCCCAAGCCTAGAGTCATGGGTGTCCTTGAATATTACCTTGGGGTGCCTTGGGAATCCCCAAGCTTAGGGTCTTGCCACTCCTTATTCCTTCATCCATCGCGATCTCACTCAAAACTTGAAAACTTCAGCACACAAAACTCAACAGTAAACTTGTGAGATCCGTTAGTATAACAACCAAATCACAAACTTTAGGTACTGTTGTAAACCCTTTCATATTTTATTATTGCATAATACCTAATGTATTCTAACTTCACCGTGGCTTATACCCCCTGATACAATCCATAGATTCATCAAAACAACCAAACTATGCAACGAAAACAGAATCCATCAAAAACAGAATAGTCTATAGTAATCTGAAGAATGATTATACTTCTGTAACTCTAAAAATTCTGAAAAATTAGGACAACATGGGAAATTTGTATATCAGTCATGGTTAAAAATACTCAGATCAAAAACACGTTCCAGTGATTTTAGAAAATTCCTGGAGTGAGCGGAAAAGTTTTCGTCTTTTCACAAAATCGAATAAACTATCAACCAAATCATCCCAAAGGCTTTACTTGGCACACACACTAATTTAAACACAAAAAACAGAACCATAACAGATAGCATAATTGTGTGCACACAAAAATACAGAAAATAAACAAGAAAAATAAAGACAACTATTGGGTTGCCTCCCAACAAGCGCTAACGTTTTACGTCCCTAGCTAGGCGTAATGCAAAGTTTCAAGTGTTATTATCCTTCATTTTCTCATCTTGTGATGTCTGTTTATCAGGAGGTTTTTCAAAAACAATATGGAACACATCGTCAACAAAAATCTTAGCATTATTAAGTTGGCTATCCTCAAACTCTTGTTGGTTCCCTTTTACATTCCAAGAATATTGTTGATTAATACCGTTGAAAACTTGTTGGATTATGTTTGGAGGTGGTACTTCCTTTTTAGTATTTTCATCAAAAGTGTGATTATCATGAAATAAGTACCTCAATGAATAATCTTTGTTGTATACAACCTCATCTATAACGGGATGCTCATGGTTCATATTGTAAAATTCAAAGATCTCTCTAGCCTCTCGCACTATGTAATCAAATTCATTCATGAGGACAAGAGTAGCTATCTTTTTAGCCTTAGGGTTGTTTATGACAGGCAACTCATAGAACAATCTTTGCAAAGTGGGATGAGTGCGAATGAATCTTATCTCAAGCTTAAGCATCGACATAACTTTTGGTTCTTTTAACAATAGGGATGTCATCACAAACCAAAGTTCCCATACAATTAAAGAATTCCTGAATAATAATTTTTCCTATGATGTTCCCACTCCCCATTATAAAAGTTTTAGCATCCAAATTTGAGGGAATTTCAACCTTAGGGATTTTACCCTCTTCACCTTTTTCGATAACAAATTCAGACATGATAGCAACTTTAAGTAGGCAAACAAGCAAACAGACAAAAATGAAAATGGAAATATTTTTGTGTTTTTTGTAAAATTGTTTTAGAAGTGGGGGAGATGAAAATGAGCGGCAAATGACAAATAAAGTAAATGCAAGTGGATGAAAGTTTACGTGATGGTACTTGATAGATTTTGGTGATGTCTCCCTGGCAACGGCCCTAGAAAAAATTCTTCCTGCTACTTGTGAGCTGCGTTGGGATTTCCTCGAAGAGGGGAGGATGATGTAGTACAGTAGAGATAAGTATTTCCCTCAGTTAAGAACCAAGGTTATCAATGTAGTAGGACAACCATGCAAAACCTCATGAACAACACCTACACACAAAAGGACAAATACTTGCACCAAACGCGATCAAGGGGTTGTCAATCCCTTGGCGGTTAATTGCAAGGATCAAGTATGATAATGGTAGATAGATAAACAAAAACACAAAATAAAATAAAAGTAAATAAATTGCAGCAATGTATTTTTGTATTTTATTATATGATAAAGATAGACCCAAGGGCCATAGTTTTCACTAGAGGCTTCTCTCTCGAACAAAAAGCATACGGTAGGCAAACAAATTATTGTTGGGCAATTGATAGAAAAGCGCATAGTTATGACGATATCCAAGGCAATGATCATGTATATAGGCATCATGTCCGAGGCAACTAGACCGACTCCTGCCTTCATCTACTACTATTACTCCACACATTGAACGCTATCCATCATGCATCTAGAGTATTAAGTTCATAAAGAACCGAGCAACGCCTTAAGCAAGATGATATGATGTACACAAAGTAAACTCAATCAATATGAATAAACACCATCGTTTTATCCTTAATGGCAACAATACAAATACGTGTCTTGTCCCTTTTTGTCACTAGGATATAGAGCATCGCAAGATTGAACCCATCACAAAGCACCTCTCCCATTGCAAAATAAATCAATCTAGCTGGCCAAATCAAATGGATAGATCAGAGAGAAATACAAAGCTATAACAATCAGGCATACAAGAGTTCAGAGAAGACTCAAATAATATTCATGGATAATCTGATCATAAACCCACAATTCATCAGATCCCAACAAACACACCGCAAAAGAAGATTACATCAAATAGTTCTCCAAGAACATCGAGGAGAACATTGTATTGAAGATCAAAGAGAGAGAAGAAGCCATCTAGCTACTAGCTATGGACCCGTAGGTCTATGGTAAACTACTCACACATCATCAGAAGGGCGACAAGGTTGATGTAGAGGCCCTCTGTGATCGATTCCCCCTTTGGCAGAGCACCGGAAAAGGCCTCCAGATGGGATCTCGCAAGAAGACAGGCTTGCGGCGGCGGAAAGAGTATTTTGGGTGGCTCTCTGTTGGTTTTCCGATTTTAGAGAATTTATAGAGGCGGAATTAGGTTAGCCGGAGCCACGAGGGGCCCACAAGGCACTTGGGCACGCCTGCCCCCCCCCCCCACGGGCGTGCCCAGGTGCCTTGTCGCCTACTCGTTGCACGTCTGGTTTCCTCACGAAGCTTCTAGAGTCTCTTATGTGCACAAAAAAACCGTCAACAAGTTTCGTGGCATTTGGACTTTGTTTGGTACTGATTTCATAGAAAACCAAAAATGGGCAAAAAAAATAACAACTGGCACTTGGCACTAAGTTAATAGGTTAATCCCAAAAAATGATAAATAATTGCATATAAAACATCCAAGATTGATACTATAATAGCATTGAACAATAAAAAATTATAGATACGTTGGAGACGTATCAGACAAATCCTAGAGCAGGTATTGAGACTATCATAGACAAGATACATGAGAAGTATGGTGTGGAGGTTGGAAAGATGAAGGCTTATAGGGCAAGGCAGCAAGCTCTAAGTGTTGTGCAGGTGACTAGGAAGCACAATACACCAGGATTAGACACTATCTTTGAGCTATTTTGCACACCAATCCTGGGAGCAGATGCATTGTGACAACTAGAGTGGTGAAAGAGCATCCAAGCAAAAATCCCAGATTTCATAGACATTTCATTTACCTTATAAAGGATGAAGGGGGTGCTAGGCACAACCACAACCTCCACGTTGTCTATGAGTAGTGGGCGAGCGGGCAGCGAATAGTGAGCGAGTGGGCAGCGAGAGAAAAGAAAAAGGGGAGCGAGCGGGTAGCAAGAGAAAAGAAAAGGGGAAGGGAGCGCAGCAAGATAAGAAGGGGCGAAGCGAGCGGGCAACGAGAGAGAGAGAGACCTAGCCCACATCTCCCCCGTGACCCTCGTTCCTCTTGCCACCGCCGCCGACGCCATCGCTGCCCCCGCCCACGATGGAGAAAGTGAGAGGAAAGAGCCTCTCTCACGTCCTGGTGGTGGCTCAATTGATGCGGCCGACTGCGAACGCCAGTGAGCGACGGGGAGGCTGCCACCTCTCCTTACCTTCTCCCAGGTTCCCGGCCTAGAGCGGGAGGGACAGACGCCGGTGAGGCCAGCCTCCCCTTCACACGCAGGTACTTCCCCTCTCCCCTTTGTGCCCTCTCTCTCTTCCCCGACCTCTTTCTCTTCCCGCGTTCTCGATCTGGCGCCACCACACATCATGATTCTGGATTGGGCTGCATCCCTCACTGCCATAAGAGAGCATGGATGGTGTGGTCTTCATGTTTGTTGTGGAGGAGCAGGGAAGGATGAGTAGTATGGTCATGGGGAAGGAGCAGCCAGGCCGAAGCTCCGGTGTCGCTCGCATCATGGTGGAACGGAGCCGACCATCATTATGGGCTGCCACTCGCCGGTCATCATTCCCCAATCTCTGTTGCACATCTTTGGCTTCACCATCTTCCTCCCTTGTTTTTATCTACCTCTTGTCCCCCTTGTTCTTTAATCTAATTTGGATTTCTTGTTTTATGTTTTTTCTAAATAGGATGTGTGCACATCGAAGGGAGAAGAGAATGGGGAGGATCTTGAGGAAGAGGGAAAACAAGGTGAGCTCTCTCTCTCCCTTTCTCTCTCTCTCTCTCTCTAATCTGTCTAGATAGTTTTCATTTCCATGTTATACTTCAATCATCTATATGGAGAAATTAATGGGTCTTTGTCAGAAACAAGGATTGAAGAGAAGGCTATGAGCCAATGAGATAAGCTTCATTTTTAGCTTTTTATTTAAGAATTGGTCTTAATTCAATTCCATGTGCATACCTTTTGAAGAGATCAACGAAGATTCGGGTGGCCAGGAGGCTTGCCGTAGTGGAAGGGAGCAAGTCTTCTTTCCCCCTTCTCCTCCTGCACATTCGCCTTCTCTCCACCGCGCCATCCCTCCCACTAGCAGCAGCGAGGAGGAGGTAGAGCCCACCACTAGCTTCTGCTCCCTCTCGGTGCCTTGGCCAAATCGAGTGGCGGAGGAGGCCGGCGGCATGGTCCAGCAGAGGGGAATGGAAAGAGGCAAGAGGTGGCTCGGGGCAGTGAAGGATAGGAGGTGGGGAGTGAAGATCTGGGGGTTGGAGGGCTTCAGAAGGGAGAGGAGAAGGTTTCCCACAAAGCATGGTGAGTGCCTCCAGCCACAACAACTAGCCGCTGCTTGCCGCCAGCCGTGTCCCCAAACCCAACATAGGTTGCCCATCTACGCCCATGTCCCTTTCTTATTTCGATTTCTCAATTTACAATTACTGGTGCAGATCTAAAAGAGAAGAGAAGAGAAGAGGATGAATTTTAAGGAAGAGTTTGATGAACAAAAACAAGGTGAATTCTTTGATTAGGAAGAACAAGGTGAACTCTCTCTCTCTCTCTTAAACATAGTCACATTTGTTCCTTCATTTTATTTTATTTTTAACTTTTACTTGTGCAGAGCTAAGAAGGAAGAGAATAAGAAGAATTTTGAGGAAGAGCTTGATGAAGAAGAACAAGGTGAATTATGGCTCCCTCTCTCCATCTCTCTCTCTCTTACACAGTCACATTTCGATGTTTGATTTTTTCTGTGTACTCCTATTACCTACTAACAAAAGCTATTTTGATTACTTAATTTCTGGTTACTTGTGCAGAGCTGAGAAAGAAGAGAAGAGGAATAATTTTGAGGAGGAGCTTCATGAAGAACAAGGTGAACTCTCTCTCTCTCTCTCACAGTCACATTTCTTGCTGCATTTTGATGTTTGATTTTTTGTCTAATAAAGCAAATGATGTTGTACTCCTATTACCCACTGACAAAGGCTACATTTGTAAATGAAGGTCTGAAAAGTGTTTTTTGCCTTGTGGATTGATAGTACATGGTGTTGGTGGTGTGAACAGAGGGTGTTCTTCATGTCTTGACCTGATTTAAATGTTTATCTGTTCTTCTTTGCAAGTCCCTTGCGGAGCAACTATTAAAGTTTGATCCTACTTGCCTTCAGGCCTCTTTCCTTTTGCTTCTTATGTGATTCCTGCTTGCTTTCTTTCTACAGGTCCAATCGGCATGTTCGTCCTTCTTCGACTCGCTGCTTGGGAAGGTAAGATTTTTCTTTCTTGTCTTCTGATCGATGAAATGTGAATGAGCCTGACATAACTCTGATCCTTATTTCATTTCGTATCCAGGTTCTTTGCTCATTTAGTGTGCTTTGGTGTCTGTAGGATCAAAAGTATGTCTAGAGGGGGGGGGGGGTGATTAGACTACTTGACCAAATAATAATCTATCCTTTCCCCAATTTTAGTTGTGGGCAGATTTTAGCACTTAGCACAAGTCAAGCAATCAACCTACACATGCAATTCTAAGAGTATAGCAACGGAAAGTAAAACATTGCATATGAAGGTAAAGGGAAGGGTTTGGAGAAGGCAAACGCAATGGAGACACGAAGATTTTTGGCGTGGTTCCAATAGGTGGTGCTATCGTACGTCCACGTTGATGAAGACTTCAACCCATGAAGGGTAATGGTTGCGCGAGTCCACGGAGGGCTCCACCCACGAAGGGTCCACGAAGAAGCAACCTTGTCTATCCCACCATGTCCATTGCCCACGAAGGACTTGCCTCACTCGGGTAGATCTTCACGAAGTAGGCGATCTCCTTGCCGTTACAAACTTCTTGGTTCAACTCCACAATCTTGTCGGAGGCTCCCAAGCGACACCTAACCAATCCAGGAGACACCACTCTCCAAAAGGTAATAGAAGGTGTGTTGATGATGAACTCCTTGCTCTTGTGCTTCAAATGATAGTATCCCCAACACTCAACTCTCTCACACAGATTTGGATATGGTGGAAGATGATTTGAGTGGAAAGCAACTTGGGGAAGGCTAGAAATACAGGTTCAAATGGTAGGAATGGAATCTCTTGATCTCAACACATGAGTAGGTGGTTCTCTCTCAGAAAATGAATGGTGGAAGTGTAGGCACGTTCTGATGGCTCTCTCACAAATGGGGAAGGGGGTGGAGGGGTATATATAGCCTCCACACAAAATCCAACCGTTACGCACATTTGACTCATCTCGGTGAGACCGAATGGTTAAACTCGGTGGCACCGATTAGTTCAAAAATGTGAATGTTAGGAATCTTGGTGGGACCAACTGGAACAACTCGGTGGGACCGATGTGCTAGGGCTTAGGGCAAACCTCATCTCGATGGCACCAATTGCATCAACTCGGTGAGACCAAAGTGAAGCAATAAGGCAACAGAGAGTTGGTCAAGCCATCTCGGTGAGACCGATTGCTATTTCGGTGAGACCAAAATAATTGCAACTGATAGCAGGCAGTTGGCAAGGCCATCTCGGTGAGACCGAGATCCGTATCGGTGAGACCAAACTGTTAGGGTTTCTGGCTGTGGCTATGTCATATGAACTCGGTGGCTCTGGATAGGAAGTATCGGTGGGGCCGAGTTGGAGTTTAGGGTTTTGACATATTTGGATGGAGAAAGTGGCTGAGGGTTTTTGGAGCAATATCACTAAGCACTTGAGCAAGTAAGCCATTAAGCAACACCACATTCCCTCTTAATAGTATTGGCTTTCCTATGGACTCAATGTGATCTTGGATCACTAAAATAGAACTGAATAGTCTTGAGCTTTTGCCAATCTTTGTCCTTAGCATTTTGAGGGGTCCACATCTCTATCTCATGCCATGCCAATCTTTGAACATCCTGAAATATTTATCTTGAATGGATATTAGTTCAATGAGCTATATGTAGTTATGAATTACCAAAACCACCCGGGGATTAGTTGCACTTTCAATCTCCCCCTTTTTGGTAATTGATGACAACATATAGATCAAAACTTTGACAAATGATAAAATGAATGAAATACATCATCTCTTTGAGAAGTATGTGATAAGCAAGAGCTCCCCCTAAATTTGTGCATTATTTAAAATTTGCATTTGAATGCAAATGCACAATCGATTAGGATCATGTGTCACTATTCCATGTCACATACATCTTGATGGAGCACACAAAATGATAAGATTGAAATATCATGCACACATCACCAAATACACAAGTGAATGATCATACACAAGAAGTCATATAGATGCGTAAACAAGACATTAAGCATGGTATGATCAATCACACAATCAAACGTAGTATCTCACGAGCATAACACAATATGTAGCACCAATCAAAACGGACAAGTAGCAATGGGCAATAAAAACCGACGAGCAAAAGAACGAGACACTCTCTCTCTTAAAGCCTATGATCTATACATTTTCTCCCCCTTTGGCAACAAGTTACCAAAAGGCTTGAAAAAGTATAGTGCTATACGACACTCTAGGCATGATCTCCGGGAGCTCCTGAAGGGGACTACTGGCTTGTTGCTCCGGTGTGCGTAGATGGCGTTGAGAGAACTCCTTCTGCAAATGCCTCGGCTGATGTCTGCTGAGCTGGTGGTGTCGATACTGGAGGTGGCACTGTAGCAGTGGCGGTAGGTGCAGAGTGAGTAGGCCTCGTGTCTGCAGCTGGCACAGCTGATGACCCGGGTGCCCTTGGCATGGTCTGATATCTCTTAGTAGTCTGTCTGTCATCTCCACTCTCAGCATCATCTCTAAGCTGTTCAACAATAGACTGTATCTCAGTGACCTTGACATCAAGATTGTATATCTTGTCTTCCACAATCCGCTCTAAGCTCTCCTGGTTCTTGGCTAAGTTGGCCAGACTTCGCTCAATCCTCGGTGTTGCTTCCAGCACATATGTCATCTGGTCTTGCTTGGTTTTGAGATTGGCTATTGGGGCATTTGGTGCATTGGCTGCCTTTTCTGCTCTTGCTGTTGCTGCTGCCTGAGCCTTCTCATGTGACTCAACTGATGTAGGGTGTGAAGGGTCCATCACCACTACATTGTCCTCGAACTCTGGCTGAAGAGGGAGGTGCTCATGGTCTAGTAGATATGTATATGTACCAACCTTGGAGTTGATAAGCATCTGGATATGCGAGGCATATCCACAAGACCTCTTCTGGTCAGCAACTGTCCTCTTGACTGTCTCAACAATTAAGCTCATGACTTTGAATTTCTGCGGTGGGGAGTCAAACAAATGAAGCAAGTTGATGGAGTGGCCACGAATCATTCTCTCATCTCCCGATTTGGGCAGCAGAGTGTGCCTCAAAATGTAGTTTGTGGTGGCCAAACCATCTTGCATGTGATATATGGAGCCAAGCTTATGAGTTTCCAAATCCTTGTCAGGAATGGTCTTGTACATGTTTGCCATAGTGTTGTGATCCATCCTGGGCTTCCCATAGACATCAACATCATTTTCTTCTTCTTCTGGGGCATTAATGAGAGTAGCCCACTCAGAGATAGATGAATGGTATCTGGTGCCCTCAGTCATCCACACAATTCTCCCATTCGGATAAAAGTGTGATATGGAATATAATTGCATGACCATCTCATCATTCCATTTTGTAAGCTTTTGTCCAACAAAAGCATCAACACCAGCACCCTGGAAATTCTCATGAACATGGGGGAAGTAATCTTCATTTGCATCAATATACTCCCAGTCCACCCACTTCATGTTGCTTATGATGGGCTTCTTATCAAGTAGCACTGCCTCATAGAAATCTTGCTGTTCACGGGTATGGAAATGATAATCACAAGCTGTTCTTCTCCTCACTGAATAGGGATCCACTTTCCTCCATTCTCTCAGACCACTATCTTTTCTGAGCTTCATGTTTTCAGCAACTGGATGTCCATCATCATGATCTAGAATCTTTGGCTTCAACTTTCTGAGCACTAGTGGCTCATCATCTTCTTGAACTTCTAGCACTGGGCCTTGTTCTTCTCAATAGCTGGGATGTTCCTAGTTGACCTCTTGGGTGCAGCAGCTTTAGGTTTTGGCATAGGCTTGGAGGGAGCAGCAGCTGACTTCATGGCATCTACCATGAGCTTCTGAGATTTGGCAGGAGGTGCAACTGGTTCCTCTTCCTCCTCTTCTTCTTCTTCATCAACCATCATAGATGGTCTGCCAATCACTCTGGCAATGGTCTTCTTCACTCTCTCTTTTCTCTTTTTCTTTCCAGCAGCAGCTTCTCCCTCTTCTGTTTGCTAAAGAGTGAATGTCATAGTCTCTTGTGGAGGTGTAGATTTTCTGACTTTTGACATAGGAACTCTTTTGGCAGGGGCTTTCTTCTTGAGACCTGGTTTGGTGGTGGCTGCAGAGCCATATTCTTTCCTGAGAGCTGCTTTCTTCTTAGAGGTTACTTCCTCATCTGCAACAAAATCCTCATCCTCACACTCTGAGGTTCTCTTCTTCCTTGTCCTTGTGGTAGCTTTAGGCAGATTACTTGGTGTGCTCCTGCTGCCATCATCATAACTACCACTAGGGCTTGTGCCCTCACTCAGATTTGCCTCTTGCTCTGACCTGTTCTGGCTGTCACTTGCATCTGACATCTTGCAAATCTGACCCTGTGAATAGATGGGTGTGGATAGAATAAATGAGTATCACAAAAAGCAGATGGTTTTTCAAAAATTTGAATCCAAACTTTAGTTTTAGTTTTCTGCAGAAGGCATTTCGGAGCTACTGATATGATCATCTTAGTGACACCGAAGCACACACAGAGCGTAAACACAAAAGATCGGTCAGATCAAGTTGTGGTTCGGTGACTCTGAAATGCTAGGGTTTCACTGAGATTTTACTGTCAGTCTCACCAATTAGTACATTTCGGTGGCACCGAGTTGTACTTAGTACAATGGCCAGAGCTAATCGGTGGGACCAAAAGTTTCATTTTGGTCGGTCTGAGATGAGTTCGGCGGAAACCTAACCCTAAATTTTTTCTTTGAATCTATTCTAAAGAAACTTTTCTATGGATAGAAGAATCTCAAATGTGGCAAGATACTAGGAATTGTCCTTGTGCATTGGATCGGAAGGGGATAGCACGAGAAGATTGAATCATAACCTAGTTCGGTGATGATCCTCTACGGCGGAAACACCGGTGTTGATTCCCGTTGACGGCGACGGAGACCTGCGGTGTAGATGCACAGGGGAAGATGGCAATGATACGGAGACCAAGGGGGCGGCAACAATGGGGCGCGGGCGCGTGAGGTTTGAAGGTATTTTCAACCGTACGGTTCCGCTGAGTATATATATCCATGTGCTGTCGGTGGCAACGAATGGAATGTTTCGGTGGCACCAAGATGCAAAACTGCGTGCAGTTATTGCAACTCGGTGGGACCGAGTCATTCTTATCAGTAGACCGAGATTGAAAACCTAGATCAGTCTAGTGCTTTCGGTGTGATAGAGTTTGAGTGAGTTGGTCGGACCGAAATGCAATAGAAGGTTTTGGAATGTAGCCCTTGACGGATCGGTGGCTCCGAGTGCTCCTCACCCGGAGGGCCCGAGAAAGACTTGTTCAATTTTTGTGATATAGCATGGATAGAGTTTGAGACAAGAAGAGCATAGATAGCTAGAGAAAGTTCTTAGGCATTCCTGTCCATCCATTTGGCTAATAAAAACAAGACAAACAAAACAACAAATGGATGTCCTCGAATGGAGAAATTATGCAACCAACATGCTCACACAATAAGATAGCAAATTAAACATGTGTCAAAGCATGCATAAACAATTCTAGCATCTATCAAACAATTGGCGATGACTAGGTCATCTATATATGAGTATATTGACTTAGGAGCCAAATGAGAACATTTGATCATAGGTCATACTCATCGTTTAAGCACAAGTGGGGTTACCACTTTTACATAAAGCATTAATGTGTTCACACCATTAGAGTTGCTTTAGCTCAATTTTTAGAGCAAAGCTCCCCTAGATGTGATATCCCCCCTAAGAGGGATGAACTAACCTTGGGTTTTGTCGATGATGACTTCATGTAGATAGCGAAGATGTGGATGCTCAATGTTGATGTAGATCATTTGGAGCAATCCATTGGAGTGTTGCACTTTCAATACCTACATGGGTTAGTCCCATAAGGAACATACAAGGATATCCATAGACATAGAGTGAATTGCACATATGATGATGTCCATGAAAGCATTAGGTTACCTTGTCCCTTGTCTTTCCAACAAGAGGGTTTGTGACTCCATGAACTAGTGCAAGATATGAAAGTAGATTGCACAAGTCCTCGCCAAAATGAATATGAGTGAAGTATGTTGGCGGAGTCACCCTCAAGAACACTCTAGTTCTTCTTCTTTGGGATCCACATCAACTTGATGGGAATCCTTGGAGTTGTAGTTGAACTTGATGATGTAGAGCTTGACGTAGTCTTGGGAACCCACTTGACCATGGCCTTAGGAGCTTCTTCAAATGAGTCAATCTCTTCTTGAAGCTTGTCCTTGCCTTTTAGCTTGTGGTCTTGTGGTGGAAGATCATCTTGAGCTTGTGTTCCCTTGAAAGAAGTGGGGTCATACTTCTCTTGTTGAGGAACAAACTTCATCTTGGGTATTGATCTTATTCCCACTTAACTCCATTGGCATTGAACTTTCGTTCAAAACCAACACCTTGATTCTTCCGGTGCCTTCCTTGCTTGCGTACAATTTCCTCAAATTGCTTACTTCCGGCAAGGCTCTTGTAAACACCTTTCTCTATAATTCCCTTCAATAAGCTATTTTCTTTCTCAAGTGTAACTTGGCTAAGAGAATCATTAGTGGAATCAAGAGAACTACTAGAAACAACAATATTGGATTTAGCATGATTATTGTTACTACTAGATGAAGAATCTTTCTTGCTCTTGTTGCTAGATTTTACTTGTGGCATATAAGTAGACAAGAGGAGACGTTTGGCAATGTAAGAAGAACTCTTCTTTCGAACATCATCATTGATAGCTTTTAGAAACTCATGCTCTTGCTCTAAATTTAGCTTCTCGAAGCATAGCTTCTCATGAGTCCTTAGGAGCTCTCTATGATCCTCTTGAGTTGTTTCATGAGCTAACTAAGAGAGTTTATTTCTTTAGTTAGAGGCTCAATCTCCTTCTTATCATTGTCATTCATTTCATCTTCATTAGCATGATTACTAGCAAGTTCATCATAGTTTCCATCACTAGTTTTGTCAACAAGTAAATCATCATCACCTAGCAAATCATCTTCATCACTATTAAAATCAGCATACTCGGGGTGTGATACCTTGGGGCCTTTAGCCATGAAGCATCTTCCAATTCCTTCATTTGGTGAGTCAAATATGTCGTAGGAGTTGGATGACACAAGTGCAAGACCGGCAACACCTTCATCTTGAGTATAGTCGGAGTCGGAGTGATAGCTTCTCTTGGAGTAGTTGTCAGAGTCGGAACCGAATACCCATTCACCAACGTGAGCTTGATGTCTTTGTCTTGTGTAGCTCTTTGATGACTTGTCCTTCCTTTCCGAATCCTTGCTTCTACGAGAGGGTCTTCGTTTAACGACCATCTCTACTCCTTCTCTCTCTTGGAGGTGATTCATCCCTTCTAGTTGTCCTTTTTGGCGAGTCTTCTCTTTTCTTGTAGGGAGCCGTACACTCATTGGAGTAGCGTCTGGGTCTTCCACAATTGTAGCAATTACGATCACGACTAGAAGATCTTTTGTCATTGTAGGACCTTGACTTGGAGCTTCTCTCTTTGCTTCTATTCTTGTAGAATTTGTTGAAGTTCTTAACCATTAAGCTCAACTCTTCATTGGAGACTAGCTTGTCACTTGATGTTGTAGGAGCATCACTTGAAGCTTTGTAAGCACCACTTGACTTGTTGTGGAGCTCATCCTTATCCTTGAGTGACATCTCATGAGCAACAATTCTACCAATGACTTCCGTGGGCTTGAGATCTTTGTAATTGGGCATCATTTGGATCAAAGTGCACATGGTATCATATTTTTCATCCAAGGCTCTAAGGAACTTCTTGATGATGAATTTGTTGGTCATCTCTTCACTTCCTAAGCCGGCAATCTCATTTGTGATGAGAGCAAGCCTAGAGTACATTTCGGCGACTTGTTCACCATCCTTCATCTTGAACTTGTCAAGTTGACTTTGAAGCACATCCAATTTGGATTCCTTGATGGACTCGGTACCTTCATGCATGTCAACCAAAGTATCCCAAATTTCTTTTGCATTCTCAAGGCGGCTGATTTTGTTGAATTCTTCGGGGCATATTCCGTTGAAGAGAATATCACAAGCTTGAGCATTGTATTGCAACATCTTCAATTCGTCCGCGGTGGCTTCACGATCCGGTTCTTTTCCATCTTCAAAGTATTCACCTTGCAAGCCAATACGAACAACAGCCCAAATGGCGGGGTTATGACCAAGAATATGCATTTTCATCTTATGCTTCCAACTAGCAAAAATTTTACCATCAAATTAAGGACCTCTACGGTGGTAATTTCCCTCGCTAGACGCCATACTTTCCTAGGTTGCGAAACCAAGGCTATGATCATCAAATCTATGGAAATCAAGGCTAAATCAGGAGACCAAAGCTATGATGCCACTTGTAGGATCAAAAGTATGACTAGAGGGGGGTGATTAGACTACTTGACCAAATAAAAATCTATCCTTTTCCCAATTTTAGTTGTGGGCAGATTTTAGCACTTAGCACAAGTCAAGCAATCAACCTACACATGCAATTCTAAGAGTATAGCAATGGAAAGTAAAACATTGCATATGAAGGTAAAGGGAAGGGTTTGGAGAAGGCAAACATAATGGAGACACGGAGATTTTTGGCGTGGTTCCGATAGGTGGTGCTATCGTACGTCCACGTTGATGGAGACTTCAACCCACGAAGGATAACGGCTGCGCGAGTCCACGAAGGGCTCCACCCACGAAGGGTCCACGAAGAAGCAACCTTGTCTATCCCACCATGGCCATCGCCCATGAAGGACTTGCCTCACTCGGGTAGATCTTCATGAAGTAGGCGATCTCCTTGCCCTTACAAACTTCTTGGTTCAACTCCACATCACGACGGAGGCTTCCAAGCGACACCTAACCAATCTAGGAGACACCACTCTCCAAAAGGTAATAGATGGTGTGTTGATGATGAACTCCTTGCTCTTGTGCTTAAAATGATAGTCTCCCCAACACTCAACTCTCTCTCTCTCAGATTTGGCTATGGTGGAAGAAATATTTAAGTGGAAAGCAACTTGGGGAAGGCTAGAAATCAAGGTTCAAATGGTAGGAATGGAATCTCTTGATCTCAACACATGAGTAGGTGGTTCTCTCTCAGAAAATGAATGGGGGAAGTGTAGGCACGTTCTGATGGCTCTCTCACAAATGGAGAAGCGGGTGGAGGGGTATATATAGCCTCCACACAAAATCCAACCGTTACACACATTTGACTCATCTCGGTGAGACCGAATGGTTAAACTCGGTGGCACCGATCAGTTCAAAAATGTGAATGTTAGGAATCTCGGTGGGACCGACTGGAACAACTCGGTGGGACCGATGTACTAGGGCTTAGGGCAAACCTCGTCTCGATGGCACCGATTGTATCAACTCTGTGAGACCGAAGTGAAGCAATAAGGCAACAGAGAGTTGGTCAAGCCATCTCAGTGAGATCGATTGCTATTTTGGTGAGACCGAAATAATTACAACTGATATCAGGGAGTTTGCAAGGCCATCTTGGTGAGACCGAGATCCGTATCGGTGAGACCGAACTGTTAGGGTTTCTGGCTGTGGCTATGTCATATGAACTCGGTGGCTCTGGATAGGAAGTATTAGTGGGGCCGAGTTGGAGTTTAGGGTTTTGACATATTTGGATGGAGAAAGTGGCTCAGGGTTTTTGGAGCAATATTACTAAGCTCTTGAGCAAGTAAGCCATTAAGCAACACCTCATCCCCTCTTAATAGTATTGGTTTTCCTATGGACTCAATGTGATCTTGGATCACTAAAATAGAACTGAAGAGTCTTGAGCTTTTGCAAATCTTTGTCCTTAGCATTTTGAGGGATCCACATCTCTATCTCATGCCATGCCAATCATTGAACACCCTGAAATATTTATCTTGAATGGATATTAGTTCAATGAGCTATATGTTGTTATGAATTACCAAAACTACCCGGGGATTAGTTGCACTTTCAGTGTTGTCGGCAAGATAGGTTCGGCGTCGTTTACCTGCCTTTGAATTTATTTGCCCATGCATGTGTCACCGCCTACTGTGTGTTCATCTTGTCAGTTATGTTGGGGGGAAACGCCTTTGTATGCTTATAGTGATCCTGGTTCTTATAGGTAAGGTTCCTTCTTATTGATTTTGGAAGCATGTGTGTGTTTGTTTAGATTCACGAAAATGCCTGTGCGATGGCCTTTGTTTTGGTTAATCGTTCTGGTGTGGTTGTTACCATGTGGTTTTAGCCCCCGGTGGCTGCTGCAAGCGGGTTATTTGTGGGGTTCGTTTCTTATTATGTTGATCGCTGGTACGTGCAGGTTAATTAGTTGCTTCTCCAAGAAAAGTGACCCTGTGTTTCGGGGCATAGTTAGGCTGGATCACATGGTTGATTAGCAAAAAGAAAGAAAAGCCTATGCTTACTTTGTTTGCAGTCCTGTCGAGCCAAGTGTTCTTCTTGGATGCTAGATTAATTTCATTATCCTGTCGGCTGTGAGTTTACAGTTCCTCGCTATATATGAGATATAGGTGTCTTATTGTTGGTAGAATTCTTTTGTTTTCTGGTCCTCTGTTTGTTGAAGTTTACATGCTACTTTTGTTGATAAACTGGTATTTGTTTGATTCCCTTGTTTCTAGTTCTAGGCGTTTTTATTTGCTTTCACCATAATGTTTGTTAGCTGATTTTGTTGCATCTTTATTTTCAAGGCTTTGTGTTGTTGGTTGCTTTATGATGTTGTTCTTATTTTACAAAGTTTAGGGTTCTCGGGATTGTCATGTCCGTTTGTTGGTTTCTTGCTCACTGAGTGCATCAGAGTTAGAAGCTTGTGCAATTAAAGTAGCTTGTAGTTTTAAGGTCCAGTGGGTGATTTGCTCACTGCTTACACATGTGCTCTTGGTTCTTGTGTGCCGGTTTTTCCTCCTATGTTGTAGGTTATTTGTGCAGCTGAAATTTCTTTCTGCATGCTCTTTGTAGGCACCTCTTACAACTTGTGTTCCTTCTTGCGTTTTCTTTGCAGGACTAAAGGGCGGCAGCACGGGGGGCAACGAGCTTCAGCTCTACATCCAGAGCAATGATGCCGGCACACGTGCCAGTTATTTGTTCATATCAGTCGGTGATTGTTTCATTTTTTCTACGGTGATGGGGTTGCTTCCTCTACTCCGTTCGTGTGTTTGAGGTTTGTTCTTCTTCCATCCTCTTATGTCCTTTCGCTCATCACATTATTCTTTTGACTTGTCCTTAGATTTTTGTTCTCTACAGGTTTTGTGCTATTTCTCGCTCCAGGGTAGGCTCTTGCGCCGATCTTGCCTTCGGCATCGAGGTGAGAAAATTAGCTACACTTTTTCTTGAAGCCCTGTTGTTCGATGAGATGCTTGTGCCCTGATGGATTCCTTTTTCCTCTTTGTTCCTTCTCGTCTTTGCTTCTTGCATGCTTTGTAGTTCTTTGTTTTGCTTGTTCGCTCGGTTCATGATGTTCTTTTTCACAAAAGTCCGGTCTTTCGTAGAGATGGTGATTTTCTTCTGTACCACATGCCACAAGTAGTCAATTCCATACATTACCGAATAAATATGCCGGTACCAATGTGTTGTACAAGAAATCATTAGTATGTTGTGCTTTAAGTGTATGATTCTCAACGGTAATGGTATGTATCTCTCAAATGAATTGCTAGGTATCAAATTTCTAACGTTGGTGCAAAGGGTGATGATGAGGTTGAGTTCGTCCTCTTTGACAAGATGTATTCTTTAGTGACTCTTTTCTAGAGATTTTTCATGTTATCTTTATGTTTAGCCTCATATATGTTCATGGTCAACTTGTGTTCAAATTTCATAGTAGTGTGGTATATTATGATTGTAGAGGTGATCTCACCTACGCATACCCTTTCTGGATACATCATTATAGCTTGTTACATTGTTCTTTGTTTCTAGATGTCTGTATAGTTTATTTCCACATGCTTAACTTGCATTAACCCTATTGTGGTGTAACATCTTTGACTGCTACCCCCAACAAAATTATTGAACGAGTCAATACCATCAAGATGTGTGGTCATGGATTTATTTCATACTGATAATCTAAAATCGGCGAAATCCTATAATTGCCAGATAGGTTCGGCACCACATGTAAAATGTGCATTACTCGGCAAGCATGTTTTATTCAGTTCTTTCAGGATGTAACATGTGTTATAGGTTGATCGATATACAGTGATGGGGACAGGATTCATTGAACTTGCATGTTTAGGAGGGCCGGTTAGGGAGAGAAAAATATATAAAAATGCACTGCTTATAGGAAATTTGGGAGCAAATCACTGATCTTAGGGGGAAGGTCCCTTGCTGACCGCCGTCTGTGCCACTACCAAAATAGATACCAATCTTGCATTCTTTTTACACATGGACAACAAGTAATCATATTTTTCATGTCCCTGCCAATCAGTTTTGTTATTAGATAGCAATTAAATGTTGAGAAGTATATGTGTTGATTATTGGGTCAACAAATTGGTTGTAATATATTGACTGTAAGTCTCTTTTCACAGGGACAATGTAATGGTCTGAAGGAAAGCCTTTTTTATTTTTCAAGGTGAAGAACTACATTATTTCTGGTCCTACTCTTCCTCTCAATCCTTTCTTTAAACGGTCTGACCAATACAGGCCCATATCACGCTTTCTTGCTACTAGCCCTTCCCTACGATTGGCAAGCATGAACTGTAGCATTTACTTCATCATCCATTGTTTACCATATATTTTTACAGTATTGATTTACCTCTTCGTTGTTTCATTGGGTTATTGATGACTGGGATCATGTGTCAATTTTGCATTAGCAACAGTGTAACGCCCCGATAATTAAGCTACAGTAATCCCATGCTAATGGTGCCACATCATCACAATCACTGTTGCTAAATCTCACTTTGACTCAAACGCAATTCAAATTTAAATCAAAGTTTTCAAGTGTTAAAACTAAAATGTCATCATGTGCAAAATAATCCATAACTAATTATGGTGGTGAACCAACATTTTTATAAAGTGTTTGAATGCCCTAAACTAGTTAAAACAGTGGCTAAAACAATTATTTAAATGCTTTTTAATTTATAAAAATTATAAAATTAATTTAATTAAGTGTCAAAGTTAAAGGTGGTTGTGGCCTAAATCATAATACTAATTTAGGTGAAAGTTTTATATTTTATAAACTATTTTGTTTTAAAATAGAAAAAGGAAATCAAAAAACCTAAAAAGAGAAAGAAAAGCAAAGGAAAAAGAAAAGGGGACCCACCTGCCCCCTGGGCCTTAGCCCACCAGCCGGCCAGGCCCAACTCCCCGCCCCTGGTCGTCTCCCCACTGTTCCTCTAATGCGCGCTGCTACAGGGGCTCGTCGCCGCCTGACCACCCCGCGGCAACGCCGCGGGTGGATAAGGTCACCGACCAACCCCTCGACCCCCTACTCCATTCCCACTTTCTCATCCCCCCTCTCCACCTCGCTCACCCCATCAGATCTGCCTTGCCTAAGACCGCGGTCGACGCGCTCACCGTCGTCCTGACACATCCGCGGCCAGTCGCCTCCCCGACGCCCAGGACTGCATCGGAGAGCTCGCCTTCATCGTCCTCGTCTTCCCGGTGCAAGGATTGCTCTGGTTCGTCGCCGGTGCTCGCGATCGACTCCATCTTCATCATCGCCGGCCTCCACTGCTTCTCTTCGGTCTACACTGCTCCGGCCGTCCTCGGCTTCGCCACGGCATCAGAAGACTCCGCGGTGAGCTCCTGGAGCTCCTCCCCGTCACAGTTGGCTCCGGTGCGTCCCATACGCTCAATCCCCTCGAGCTCTTGCTCCGGCCGCCGCTCGTCCATCACCGTTGCCGTCATTCAGGCCATCCCCGACAACTGCCGCTTGCGTAGTTAGGTTTGGCGCATCGCGCTCACCCATTTGATAATCGCGGCCGTCCATTTGGTCACCGGAACAGCGGGTTCCGCGCTTTGGCGCCGGTCTGTTGGTAGCCGGAGACCACCGGCGCGCACCGCCGTGCCTAAAACTGGCTGGGTCACCGCTCTGCGGGTCTTGTTTGTCGGGCCATAATTAGTCGATAATTAAAACTATTAACAACCACTGACACGTGGGCCCCCACCGAGTTTAATTAGGGAGGGCCTAGTTAGTTTTAACACTAACCCACACCGCTAACAGTCACTGACTGGTGGACCCTATCTAATTACTTAAACTAATAGAACTGTGTTATGATATTTCCCTATGACATGTGGGTCCCCGGACCCAGTTGACCAGTCCACTGTTGCCTGGTCAACTTTTGACTCACTGCTGACTAAGCCTCCCTGGACCCCACCTGTCAGCCTCACGTGCATATTGCTGGGTGCACTTCTGTGTACCCATAGCAATTCAGTTATTTAATATTTCGAATTTAATAATTAAAATAAATTTAGAAAATATTTAAAACTTTGTAAAATCATATAAAATAATCTATAACTCGGATGAAAATAATTTATATATGAAAGTTGCTCAGAAAAATCCAACGAATCTGAATATGCAATCCGTTCATCTGTTGCATGCTTCTAGCATGCTAAACATGGAACCGTCCCCCTCCGTTTCATTTGTCCAAAAAATGCAAACTTCGGGAAAACATTCCCGGATGTTTTCCCCCTTCGTCGGTATCGTGTAACACCGCGTTAGATCACCCCTAGCTCTACCTGTAGTCATGTCATGCATCTATTTGCTTGTATTTACTGTTTCTTCCCCCTCTTCTTCTCCGGTAGACCCCGAGACCGCTGCTGATGCAACTGTGATCGACTACGTCACCGATGATCCTTCTTCCCTTTCAGCAGAGCTTCTAGGCCAGCAAACCCCCCTTGATCATTTCGATATCGTCCAGTTCCTTCTCTCTCATGCTTGCATTAGATTTTGCTACTATAATTGATTGCTCCTATTCTGATGCATAGCCTGCTTTTGTAACCTGCTCATTGTACCTTACCTGCTTAGTATAGGTTGGTTAGTGATCCATCAGTGACCCCTCACCTTGTCCCAGTTGCCTCGGCTTGATGACCGATGACTCGATCAACATGATTGACGTCCAGGGCCCGACACAGCACATCACCCCCCTTAGTTGCTCGGCTCTGCAGAGCTACTATCGAGTGCGAGGGTGATACCTCGTAACACACTCCTGATGATAACTCTGTAGTGTAGCTAATCGGTCATCGTCTTCGAGGGTGATTCCTCCTTCACCACCCCCGATAACGACTCTGTCGTGCAACCCCTCAAGTGTGGACCATTGAGGGTGATTCCTCCTAAGTTCACCTTGACGATTACATCTGGTGGAATCCATCGAGGGTGATTCCTCGGGTTTCCCCCTTGCTGTTTTGGACACATGGTTACTTTGACTTTACCATAGAACCATGTTACTGAAGTCGGGTCAGGCCTGAGGGGTACCCGCGAGTTGATGTGAAGTCGGGTTGACCTGGAGGGTACCCGCGAGATTTCTACGTGGGATGGCCAGGCATTCCGAGCCCTTGTCGTAAGTACACGAGATGGGGCGACGGGGTCACATGATCGTGAGTCTCTGCTCGTTACCGCGTGCTCCCAAGCCACTAAAAAGATTGGGTATTTGATCTGAGTTGGCCACTGGCCTATACGCACTAACCACCACGCGGGAACAGTTATGGGCACTCGACGTCGTAGTATCAGCCGAAGCTTTCCAGACGTCAGCGACTGAGCGGCGCCCGCCGGGTTGGACCGCATAAAGCACCCTCCTCTGTAATGGAGGCTGCCAGGTCTGCTCACCGGCCACCCTGGCAACATGCAGGAGTGCAAAGGGTGATGGGCCCAAGACCCCTACACGCTTATGTAGGATCGAAAGTAGGCCTAGAGGGGGGGATTAGACTACTTGACCAAATAAAAATCTAACCTTTTCCCAATTTTAGTTGTGGGCAGATTTTAGCAATTTAGCACAAGTCAAGCAATCAACCTACACATGCAATTCTAAGAGTATAGTAGCGGAAAGTAAAACATTGCATATGAAGGTAAAGGGAAGGGTTTGGAGAAGGCAAACGCAATGTAGACACGGAGATTTTTGGCGTGGTTCCGATAGGTGGTGCTATCGTACGTCCACGTTGATGGAGACTTCAACCCACAAAGGGTAACGGCTGCGCGAGTCCACGGAGGGCTCCACCCACGAAGGGTCCACGAAGAAGCAACCTTGTCTATCCCACCATGGCCATTGCCCACGAAGGACTTGCCTCACTCGGGTAGATCTTCACGAAGTAGGTGACCTCCTTGCCGTTACAAACTTCTTGGTTCAACTCCACAATCTTCTCGGAGGCTCCCAAGCGACACCTAACCAATCTAGGAGACACCACTCTCCAAAAGGTAATAGATGGTGTGTTGATGATGAACTCCTTGCTCTTGTGCTTCAAATGATAGTCTCCCCAACACTCAACTCTCTCTCACAGATTTGGATATGGTGGAAAGATGATTTGAGTGGAAAGCAACTTGGGGAAAGGCTAGAAATCAAGATTCTTGTGGTAGGATTGGTATATCTTGATCTCAACACATGAGTAGGCGGTTCTCTCTCAGAAAATGTATGCTGGAAGTGTAGGCACGTTCTGATGGTCTCTCACATATGGAGAAGAGGGTGTAGGGGTATATATAGCCTCCACACAAAATCCAACCGTTACACACATTTGACCCAACTCGGTCAGACCGAACAGAAGAACTCGGTGAGACTGATTTAGTTCAAAATGTGAACGTTAGGAATCTCGGTGGGACCGACTGGAACAACTCAGTGGGACCGATGTGCTAGGGCTTAGGGCACACATCAACTCGATGGCACCAATTGCATCAACTCAGTGAGACCGAAGTGAAGGAAAAGACAACAGAGCGAATGTCAAGCCAACTCGGTGTGACCAACTGCACTGACTCGGTGGGACCAAAAGAGTGCAACAAGTCACAGGGAGTTTGCAAGGCCATCTCGGTGAGACCGAGATCCATATCGGTGTGACCGAACTGTTAGGGTTTCTGGCAGTGGCTATGTCATATGAACTCGGTGGCTCCGGATAGGATGTTTCGGTGGGGCCGAGTTTGAGTTTGGGTTTTTGGACAAATTTGGAATGAGAAAGTGGTTGAGGGTATTTGGAGCAATATCACTAAGCATTTTGATCAAGCAAGCCATTAAGCAACACCTCATCCCCTTTTAATAGTATTGGCTTTCCTATGGACTCAATGTGATCTTGGATCACTAAAAGTAAAATGAAGAGTCTTGAGCTTTTGCCAATATGTGTCCTTAGCATTTTGAGGGGTCCACATTCCTAGTCCATGCCATGCCATTCATTGAACTTTCTGAAATATTAAACTTGAATGGATATTAGTTCAATAAGCTATATGTTGTTATAAATTACCGAAACCACCCGGGGATTAGTTGCACTTTCAATCTCCCCCTTTTTGGTAATTGGTGATAACATATAGATCAAAGCTTCGACAAATGATAATATGAATGAAATACATCGTCGGTTTGAGAAGTATGTGATAAGGAAGAGCTCCCCCTAAATTTGTGCATTATTTAAAATTTGAGTTTGAATGCAAATGCACAATCGATTAGGATCATGCGTCACTCTTCCATGTCACATGAATCTTGGTGGAGCGCACAAAATGATAAGAGTTCGATAACATGCACTCATCACCAAAGATACAAGTGATTGATCATACACAAATAATCATAGAGATAGACATGCGAGCACACATTAAGCATAGTATGATCAAGCACATGATCACATAAGTATCTCACGAGCCGAACACAAGTTGCAGCATAAGTAGCAACAACCAAACAAACCAAAGTAGCAAGTAGCAAGGCAAATAAAACCAACAAAAAAGCAAAATACACACTCTCTCGAAGCCTATGATCTATACACTTTCTTCCCCTTTGGCAACAAGTTACGAAAAAGTTTGAAAACATATAGTGCTATACGGCACTCTAGGCATGATCTCCAGGAGCTCCTGAAGTGGTCTTCTGGCTTGTAGCTCCGGTGTGCGTAGACGGCGTGGAGAGGAGTCCATCTGCAAATGCCTATGCTAAAGTTTGTGGAGCTGGTGGAGTAGATACTGGAGGAGCAACCGTAGCTGTGGTGGCAGGAGCAGAATGAGCAGGCCTCAAATCTGCAACTGGCTCAGCAGAAGACCTCTATGCCCTTGGCACTGACGGGAATCTATCTGTAGTTGGTCTGTCATCATTGTCCTCAGCATCATCTCTGAGCTTCTCCACTATGGTATGAATCTCTGTGATCTTCAAATCTAGGTCATACATCTTGCTCTCAACTATCCTCTCTAAGCTTTCATGATTCTTAGTCAAGTTGGCCAGACTCTTCTCAATCCTCAGGGTAGCTTCTAGCAGATAAGTGAGCTGATCTTGCTTGGTCTTGAGATTCACTATTGAAGCATCTGGAGCACTTGCTGTCTTTGCTGCTTTTGCAGCCTTTGCTTTCTCAATCTTCTCCTGGGCCTCTGCACATGTAGGATGTGATGCATCCATGACAACCTCGTTGTCCTCAAAATCAGGCCTAAGAGGTAGGTGCTCTTTGTCAAGCAGATATGTCCCTATTCCAACCTTGGAGTTGATCAACATCTGAATGTGTGGGGCATATCCACAAGACCTCTTTTGGTCGGCTGCTGTCCTCTTCACTGTCTCAACTATCAAGATCATGACTTTAAACTTCTGAGGAACATCAAACACATGTAGCAAGTTGATAGAAGTACCACGTATCATCCTATGATCTCCTGACTTGGGAAATAGAGTATGCCTCAAGATAGTGTTCATGGTGATCAAATCAGCAAGAAGATAGTAGATTGAACCTAGCTTGTGAGTTTCCAATGCTGCATCTGGAATAGGCTTGTACATGTTAGCCATGGAGCTGTGATCCTTCCTGGGTTTTCTATAAACATCAAGATCATCTTCTTCTTCCTTTGAAGCATTGATGAGCTCATCCCATTCAGAGATTGATGACTGGTACCTGGTTCCTCAGTCATCCAGACAATCTTACCATCAGGGTAAAAATGGGCAGTAGAGTAGAATTGCATTATCATCTCATCGTTCCACTTGGTGAGCTTCTGTCCAACAAAAGCATCAACACCATTCAGCCTGAAGCTTTCATGCACATGGGGAAAATAGTCTTCATTGTCATCAATGTATTCCCAATCAACCCATTTCATATCACATACTATGGGCTTCTTGTCCAACAAGACAGTTTCATAGAAGTCCTGCTGTTCTATGGTATGGAAACGATAGTCCATAACAGTCCTCCTCCTTGTGGCATATGGATCTATCTTCCTCCATAGTCTCAGACCTGCATCTTTTCTCAACTTCATATTTTCATCCACTGGATGATCATCATTATGATCTGGGATCTTGGGCTTCAGTTTCCTGAGCACTAGTGGCTCATCATCTTCTTGGACCTCAGGCACTAGGGCCTTGTTCTTCTCTGCAGCTGGGATATTTCTTGTGGATCTCTTTGGAGCAGTTGATTTAGGTGATTGAGCTGGAGGAGGTTTTGTCTTACGCTTTGAAGAAGCAGCAGCTGACTTCATAGCATCACTCATGAGCTTTTGAGTCTTGGCAGGGGGTGCAGCTGGTTCTTCCTCCTCCTCCTCATCACTTCTTCTCATAGAAGGTCTTCCAAGCACTCTAGCAGTAGTAGTTCTGTCTCTTTTCTTTTTCTTTCCATCTCCAGCAGCCTCATCGTCATCGTCAGATTGTTCAAGTATGAACTGCATAGTTTCTTGAGTTGGAACTTTTCTAGGCTTTGACATAGGATTTCTCCTGGCAAGTTGCTTCTGCTTGAGACTTGGTTTGGTGGTGGCAGCAGCACCATACTCTTTCCTCAACACTTTCTTCTTGGAGGTCACTTCCTCCTCAACCACAAAATCCTCATCTTCACTGTCAGAATTTTTCTTCTTCCTCTATCTAGTAGCAGCTTTTGGCAAGTTACTAGGAGTGCTTCTACTCCCATCATCATAGCTGCTATTGGGACTAGTGCCCTCACTGAGGTTAACTAGCTCCTCTGACCTGTTCTGACTATCACTGGCCTCTGACATCTCTGCAACTGACCCTGTGAATAGATGGATATAGGTAGAGTGGGATGAGCATCACAAAAGACAGCTGGTTTTTGAAAAAATTGATTCAAAATGTTAATTTAAGTTTTCTGCAGATGTCGGCGTACGATACCTATGGGATCCCGAGAGACCCCTTTACGATTCGGCTGGGGGAGAGGTATACGCAAAGAGCAGAACCAATGATCGACGCGGGGAGCTTTTACCCAGGTTCGGGCCGCTGATCAGCGTAAAACCCTACTCCTGCTTTGTGTTCTTATTGATGTTCTTGAGCCCAGCCTTCAGGAGCGCTCGCAATGAACAGTACGTTCAAAGAGCAGCTATGCATGCAGAATGGGCCAGAAGTTCTCCTCCCCTGTAGCAGTTGCCTTGGGCCTCCTTTTATATGCTCAAAGGGGTCACCACAGTGGCAAAATGTACATACATTGAGGTGTAAAGTAGCTACAGGGTATCATACCTAACCCCTGACGGATTAGGACAAACGCATTTAATGCACCGTGAGGTGTCCGTTTAGGTGTCCTCACTTTCTTGGGGATGGAAAAAGGGGCCATCCCATCAGCACCGCTTAAGCTCTCCTCCACTGGCGCGTTGCCACGCATCCAGAGAAGGACCCAGAATGTCAGACTTGTTGCTGTGCCAAAGCGGTGGCACAGTGGCAGAATCTCGCTGGGCGCCGAAACCTGCCGGGCACCGAGCCTTGCCGGGCGCCAAGCCTTGCCGGGCTCCAAGCCTTGCCGGACGCCAAGCCTTGCCGGGCTCCAAGCCTTGCCAGACGCCAAGCCTTGCCGGGCTCCACAGGCCATCCCGGCAAGGATCTTGCCGGGGAAGCTGGCCTTCGGATTCCAGCTCTGCTTATCTGCTGATCCCCAGATCTCTGACTTGATGATTTCTTTGGTGGCTTGAATCGACCTCGAACTGTTCCCGGCAAGCCTTGCCGCGAGGGTGGCTACAACTGCCTGTGCACAAGTACGAGGTACTAGTGGCCCAATACTTAGTACACCGACAGGAGCCCCCGGGCCTAGGCCATACACGAGTGCGAGGCGTTGTTGGGCTAGGCCCAAACAGTGCACGGGCACGCGTGGCATGGGATTAACTGCTCGTAAATATCTCGTTTTACTGTGCTCCCCACTACACGCACCGAGCGCGCGATGTGGGAAGCGTGCCTGAAAGGCTGCAACTGCCTCGCGCCTATAGAGGCGCATTCACATTGGGGAATAAAAGAGGCGGCCCCACTCCTTCCCCATAAAAAGGAGAAGCCGCAGAGGCACAAGCCTATTTACCCCCCTCTTCTTCTCAATCTGGCCATCGCCATCACCTTCCTCCTCTCGAGCTCAGAGCGAAGCTTTTTCCTCTTCCGCCCGCTGCTCCCACGCTCGCTCCACCCCCAGCTTCCGCCCTCACAGCCGCCATGCCGCCCAAGGCCAGCAAAGGCAAGGGCAAGGAGGCGAAAGCCGACGTCCCGGAGAGCGAACTGGCGAAGATGCGGAAGAGGCTTGTCGTCTTCCCTCCATCGCTCGATGCTGAAGCTTTGAAGGGGGGATACCAGTGCATGTGGGCGAAAGGGACACAAGCTCACCCCGCCACACGCGTAATCCCAGGTGCTTGTTCCAAAGGTGGATCGGACAGATACCCTTTCTTCACTGCGTATTTCTATTGCGGGCTCTGTCCCCCCTTTTCCGACTTCTTCAATGATATCATGTACACATACGGCTTTCGTCTTCTCGATTTCACGCCGAATGCGGTACTTTGCATGTCCATCTTTGCCCATCTCTGTGAAAACTTTGTCGGCGTGATTCCCAATTCTGCTCTTTTTCGCCATTACTTCTTCCCTCGCATCCAAAAAGGAGAGGCCCTCTCTGGTTCTATCACCTGGATTCCAAGGGCTTGGAATAAGGAAATATACCCAGAAGGAGTTTACCGTGAAAAGTGGGACGAGTGGCGGGCTGAATGGTGCTGGATCTAGGAAGCAGATCCCCATCCGTTTTGTCTTCCCCGGCAACAGAAGGTGGTCCGCGGCAAGGATTGGAGCGATCTCGCTACGGAAGACGAGAGGCTCACAATCGCCACCACCAGGATCCTTCGCCTGAAGGCTGCCGGGTTGACGATGGAGATGATCGGCTTCGACTTTCTCCGCCGCCGCATCGCCCCTTTGCAGAACAGGGGAAGACCAGCTTGGGAAAACAGGAACGCGGCAGATGTCATGAGATTGCGCCCCGGGCTGAACAACAATCTGACCGCTATGCAGCTTGGCGCTCTCCGTCAAAAATTATTCCAGCGCGAAGACAAGCACCGGCTGCCGGCAAGGATTGTCCCCTTGTGCAACAATTCTGCCTTGGGGTCAATCATCGCCTTCATGCCGATGTTCAACGCCCACGGTCTTGACCCGACCTAGGCCGAGCCAACCGAGGAAGAAGCGCAGAAGTTTTTGACAACTTGACGGAGAGACCTGTCCGGCAAGAGTCAGATTTCATCCGAGCCACCACCGACCAAGAAGTAGCTTACATTGCTACTAGGGCGGAGGAGGCAAATCTTGCCGCGGAGGCCGGCAGCGTCGGCTTCACAGAGTGGGAAGCCAGCGACGCAGAGGTAGTAGTGGAGGTAAAGCCTGCCGGGGAAGACAAAGTTGCCGGGGAACAGAGCAACGCAGTCGCTGAGAGCTCATCCGGCGAGGACACGGCCGAAGAATAAACGCAAGAAGAGCTCCCACCCCCGAAGAAGACGAAGCGTGTTCTTCAGAAGGCTGCATCTGGCATCCCGGCAAGCCAGCCTTCTTCGAGCGGCAATGCTCCCGGCAAGAAAGTGGCCGGCAAGACTGGACCGCGGCAGGGGGCTCGTCAACAGCCTGCGCGGCGCGCGAGACCCACACCAGCGGCCACTGCTGGGGCGGCAGGGGGGTCTAGTACTACTGCACCGGAAGCTGCTCCGGCGCCTGCCACAGCCAAGCGGCCTAGGACCCCTCCTCCGCCTCCCCACTCAGACATCGCAGCAGAGGTCAATTTCAACATCTCCGGCTTTAGTCCGGAGAGAGAGGAAGAAGAGTGAGTACTTTGCCACAGCTTTATATTTCAATCTTGGATCAATCTTACTAAGTTGCTCGTATTGTCTCTGCAGTGATGCAGAAACCTTGCTGGAGAGGATGGCGAAGAGGTCAAGGACTTCTACGGGCGACGAGCCCCCGGCAGGCTCCATGAGCGTGCCAGAAACCGTCGTCGTCAGCCCAGAGCCCAGTCCCCAACGCAGCCCCCAGCGCAGCCCCCAGCGTAAGTTTACTGTTCTTTTTCCGCTGGCGGGTGCCGAGGCTTCCATTCTTGCCGCTGATATCTTTGGGCTCGCAGGAGAAGAACGGCAACAAGGAGAGATGTCAGAAGACATTCGCATTGTGCCACCTTCATCGACCACTCCGCCCACAAGCACGTCCCCGGCAAGAGATTCTGTCGACGAGCCCATCGTAATTGAGGAGGAGCCGACAGGCGCAGACTCCGGCGACCCACCCCCGGCAACCGGAGTTGTCGGGAGGGGCGAAGCCACCTCCCAACAGCCCGACGCGGGTAATCAGTTGCCTCAGAGTGCTTGTTACTTTTTTCCTCGTTTCAAACTTCAATCTCGACCTTATTTTGTTTTCCTCCTTCGTCCTTCAGAGTTCCCTGTGATGGAACACATGGACGTCGACATTGTCATCGAGGAGACCGCCAGGGACGCTGTTGCCGAAGCAGACAGGATCGCTGCCAGCGAGGCCACCAAGGATGACACTGTCGAGGCTGGTGGTGCTCTTGACGGGGAGGCCGCCAAGACTGCACAAGAGGAATCCGCCAAGGAACCTGCTGAAGGGGGTGACAGGGAGGCCGATGACCGTACTGACGGCATTCCTGCCGCAGGAGCGCCAGGCGCTGCGCCGGCCACAGAGCCCCCTGCCACTGGTGAGGCGGTCACTGAAGACCAGCCGTCAACATCTGAGGGCCCCTCATCCAGCAAATACCTCAAGGTTGGCGAGAACCTGTTCGTCAACTTGTCGGGGACGGCAAGCACTGGGGCACCAGCCGACGGAGAAGTTTTTGAAGAAATCATCGCTGCTGCCGGGCTCGAAGTTGTTGACAATCCCAGCGCTAGCAGCGGAAAATCTGAAGAGGATCAGCTCCTTTAGGCCATGGGCGAGAACTTCCGCAAGCTCCAGGCTCTCCATCGCGCCCGGAAAGATAAGGCGGACTCCAGAATGGCAATTGTCGAGGCGGCCGAAGTAGATTTTCAAAGGCGCGTCGAACAAATGCAAGTCTGGCACGCCGAGGCCCTCCAAGAATTGGTTGCCGGCCAGGAACAAGTGAGCCAGCAGTGGACAGAGATCCTCCTGAAGCAATCTGATATGGAGAAGGCGCATGATGAAGCTACTCAAAGGATTGCTGCCGAAGATGCCCTCCTGACGGGGCGCCGCGTTGCTCTTGATGCTCATGAGGAAGATCTCACCGCACGTGAGCAGGTGCTCGCCGCCAAGCTTCGCAGCAAAGATGAAGATATCAAGAATCTTGTCGCGCGGCGGACCCAGGAGCTGGAGCAAAAACATAAGGAGGCGCTCGAAGCTCTGACTGCAAGTCACGCCGGCAAGCTCAAGGAGGCCGCTGCCAAAGCTGCAGAGGCCGCCAAGAATGAGCTGAGCGACAAGGTGAAGAGGCTGGAAACAGATCTCGAAGAACACGGCAAGGAGCTCTCGACGCTCAAGGGTGACAGGGAAAAAACCCTCCACTCCTTGGCGGAGATGCAATTTGACCTGTCCGACAAAACCAAACAGCTCTCCTCTGCGGCTGATAACATTGTGGTTCTGGAGCTGAAGCTGACCACGCTGCAGAAGTCTCTCGAGGCCGGCAGGGCCCGTGAGAAGGCTCTACTCAAGGATCTCCAAGGAGAGAGGAACCTGCTCAAGAGCGCCGCCGAAGCCCAAGCTGATTACGAAAAGGGAGTGGAGATCTGGACTGGACGTCTCATCGCCATCACGGAGAAGCTTACGGCAGAACTGTCAACCATGGGCCTATCGAACTTCAAGTATTCTTCCGAGGAAAGAATATCTCCAAGTGCCAGGTTGAGGATGTTCTTTGAAAGCATCATCAACGCCTTGAGGGTGCTCCAGTCTAGCCGGGCGACCCAATTGGCCAACGAGACTCGCTGGCTTTGCCGGGCCGTCCTCCGCAAGGTGCTTATCAAAGTGGTGCATAGCAATCCCGGCATCGACCTCTCCAACGCGCTCGGCCATCTGCCAAGGGACGCAAATGTCGAGGCACTTGAAGAATGCATCGCGCCTATCCTTGAGAAGGTGGACTCCATCAAAAGGATCGAAGGCCAGCGCAGGGATTGAGTGCTCCCCCTTTTCTTGCCGTCGTCATTCCATGTAAAAGACAATTAAGTCTCAAGTTAGAATTGCGGCAACTCATGGGTGTAATATAACTCGCCTATGTTTAGGTTCATGCTTGCTATTTTCCTTGTCTGATTCCCTTATGTATGGAGTTCACCCTACGCTTACTGAAAAACTTGCCGGCACGCAACCTGCCGCGAGCGCTGGGTGCTGGGCTTCAGTAGCCTGCTGGAGGCGCAGCGGCCGGCAAGACTCCTTGGTGTTCTCAGTGCAGCCACTTAAATTGTTGAGCGGGCTCGAAACAAAATAAGGGCGCGACCGATTACAACAAGGGTTCCTTCAAGTGCAGATTTTCCATACAAGAGTCGGAATCGTCCAAGGAAATAACTTTGTAATAAAAGAAAAACTTGCTCTGAGTTTTTAGGACTTAGCTTCCTGTCTTTGTCCTTCCTCCGGCAAGCGTCGATTCAGAACGTCATGAACTGATATTCATATCTCCCTTCCCCCCCGGCAAATGTGCACGCGAGGAATCCTTCTGTCTTTTAAAAAGAAAGAAGAGAAAATAAAGACATGAAACCTTGGCGGTTCGTTAGAACTTACCGGGAGTAGGTGTCATACAACATCTTAGACAAGCATGCACATATAAATATGAACATGGGAATCAATAAGGGAATGTACAACTTTAAATTTATTCATCTGCGCTCAGGGTCTGCGCCTGGCTTTATACAAAGGATCACATGCCTTGCTGGCAAGACTTGCACAAAAGGGTGGTTGCCGGGGGCCCCCGGCAACCGCGCCTTATGGGTAGAACTTGCGAAGATGTTCGAAATTCCAGGAATTGCTCACTGGAACGCCATCTTCGGTCTCCAGGCGGACAGCACCGGGCCTGGTGACTCATACTACCCGATAAGGGCCTTCCCACTTTGGCGTCAACTTGTTTGAATTCTTGGCGGACTGAATCCGCCGAAGAACAAGGTCGCCTTCCTCAAGGCTTCGGGCATGAACTTTGCGGCTATGATAGCGGCGCAAAGCTTGCTGGTAGCGTGCAGCTCGCACAGTAGCCTGAAGACGATTCTCCTCAAGGAGCACAGCGTCATCTTGTCGTAGTTGCTCTTGCTCAAGCTCATCATAAGCGAGCACTCGAGGTGATCCGTATATGAGTTTCGTGGGGAGAACTTCTTCTGCTCCGTAGACCAGAGCGAAGGGCGTCTGGCCGGTGGCTCGATTTGGTGTCGTTCTGATTGACCAAAGAACCGCCGACAACTCATCAATCCAGCATCTTCCGCACTTTTTCAGCTTGTCAAAGGTTCTGGTCCTAAGACCGCGCAGCATTTCAGCATTGGCCCTCTCCGCTTGGCCGTTGCTTCTCGGGTGAGCAACAGAGGCAAAACAAATTTTGCCGCCAAGGTCTTGGACGTACTGCATGAAGGTGTGACTTGTGAACTGCGTGCCGTTGTCGGTGATGATCCTGTTGGGCACACCAAAACGGCAAACAATTCCCTTAAAGAACTTGACGGCTGATTGTGCTGTCACCTTCCTCACTGCTTCCACCTCCGGCCACTTTGTGAACTTGTTGATAGCAACGTACAAGTACTCAAAGCCCCCGGTAGCACGGGGGAAAGGGCCCAATATGTCGAGCCCCCAGACCGAAAATGGCCAGGAGAGAGGGATTGTCTGAAGAGCTTGAGCTGGTTGATGTAATTTCTTCGAATGAAACTGGCACGCTTCACACTTGGTTACTAGTGCAGTTGCATCCTGGAGAGCAGTGGGCCAAAAGAAACCTTGCCGGAATGCCTTCCCGGCAAGCGCTCTTGACCCTATGTGAGAGCCACATATGCCTCCATGTATCTCTGCCAATAGCTCTAGTCCATCCTCCCGAGGGATACACTTCAATTTCACACCGTTTGGTCTCTTTCTGTACAGGACGTCATCGACGAACTTGTACATAGCAGATCGACGGGCTACTCTCTCTGCTTCTTCCTGTTCCTCAGGGAGTTCTCCTGTCTGAAGGAAATGGACAATGTGCTGCGCCCATGCTGGAGCCTGAGGCTCGACAGCTAGGACTAAAGGCATCTCCTCTGCCGGGGGAACATTTGTCTCGACAGCAAGGGCCTGAGGCCCTGCCGGAGCCTGTTGTTCCCCGGCAGGCATGTCGATCCCGACAACTTCCTTGCCGGCGGCTCCGGGGAGCTCTGTCGGGAAGTACTGGCCAGAGTTCAACTTTCTTCTCTTTTCTTGCCGCATTGATGGCGCCACGGATGGTTGAGTTAATTGGAGCACAAAAGTTCCTGGTTCCATAGGCAACTTGAGGGCAGCACGCTTTGACAGGTCGTCAGCAACACTGTTCTCGGCACGGGGAACGTGCTCCATTTGCAGACCGTCAAAGCGCTCTTCCATTTTCCTCACTTCATCCACGTAGGCTTGCATCAATGGACTTTGATAACTCTTGTTAACTTGCCTGACGACAAGTTGTGAATCGCCTTTGATGACGAGCTTTTTGATACCAAGGTCTGCCGCGATCCTGAGACCGGCAAGCAAACCCTCGTATTCTGCAGTGTTGTTGGTCGAACTCTCCCAGGGAAAGTGCATTTGGACTACGTACTTGAGGTGCTCTCCGGTGGGTGCGACAAGCAGCACGCCATCACCGGCGCCTTACAGCGAGAAAGCTCCGTCAAAGTACATAACCCATTGCTGATCGATTTCCTTGGCAGGGAGAGTTGTTTCTTGAACTTCTTTGTCTGGCGTTGGGGTCCATTCTGCAATGAACTCTGCCAAGGCCCTGCTTTGAATCGTCGAAGTGCTTTCAAACTTGAGGCCAAAGCTCGACAACTCCAACGCCCACTCCACGATCCTGCCGGTTGCCTCTGGGTTTTGCAAAATCCGTTGCAACGGAAAGCGAGTGACGACGGTGATTTCATGTGCTTGAAAATAATGGCGCAGCTTCCTCGAGGCCATAAAGAGGCCGAAAAGCAACTTCTGTACACCAGAATATCTTGACCTAGCTCCTTGTAAAAGAGAGCTAACAAAATAGACTGGGCGCTGCACCACCTTCTTCTTCTGCACGGATTCTTCTGTTTGCGCAGATCCTGTCTTGCCGGGATCAACCCTTGCCGGGGAAGATCTTGCCGTGTCATCTGGCGGTCCTGCCGCTGGTGTTGCTTCCTCATCAGCCTCTCTCTACGCCACTAGCGCAGCACCAACCACTTGATTTGTTGCTGCCAGATACAGCAGCAACGGCTCTTGTGGTTTAGGCGCGACTAGCGTCGGTGGAGAGGAAACGCATTTCTTCAAATCTTGCAGCGCAGCCTCCGCCTCTGGAGTCCATTTCATTGGACCTGCCTTCTTCAAAATTTTGAAGAAAGGCAGGGCGCGCTCAGCAGATTTGGAAATAAACCTGCTTAGAGCAGCAACACAGCCGGCAAGATGACGCACATCTTTGACGCGTCTCGGCGCTTCAATTTGCTCAATAGCTTTGATCTTGTAGGGTTCGCTTCGATTCCCCGGCAAGATACAAAAAATCCGAGAAGCTTGCCGGAAGGAACACCGAACACGCACTTCTCAGGATTAAGCTTCAAGTTGATCTTGCGCAAGTTTGCAAATGTTTCTTCTAAATCTTGAATGAGCGTCGCTTTGTCTTTGGTTTTGACCACTATATCATCCATATACGCCTCCATATTTCTATGGAGTTGAGGCTCAAAACCAATTTGGATTGCTCTGGCAAATGTCGAACCAGCACTTTTCAACCCGAAAGGCATTCGTATGAAACAATACGTACCACATGGGGTGATAAATGCGGTCTTCTCTTCGTCTTCTTTTGCCATAAAAATCTGATGATACCCTGAATAGGCATCAAGGAAGGACAGGAGATCACAACCAGCGGTGGCATCCACAATCTGGTCGATGCGCGGCAAGGGAAAGGGATCTTTTGGACAAGCTTTATTGATATCTGTATAATTGATACAAAGCCTCCGTTTCCCATTCGCTTTCCGCACTACAACCGGATTGGCCAACCAGGTTGGATGAAGCACTCCTTTGACCAGTCCTGCCGCCTCCAGCTTTCTGATTTCTTCGGCAATGAATTCTTGCCGCTCCAAGGCTTACTTCCTGACCCTTTTCTTGACGGGCCGCGCATGAAGATAGACAGCAAGGTGGTGCTCAATTACCTTCCTGGGAACACCGGGGATGTCAGATGGTTGCCATGCAAACACGTCGACATTCGCCCGCAGGAATGCAACGAGCGCGCTTTCCTATTTGTCATCTAGGGTGGAACTTATGGTGAAAGTTCCCCCCGTTCCGTCCTCTCTGACGGGCACCTTCTTGGTCTCTGGCGGAGCAGCCTTGGATTTCTTGTTCTTGCCGGTGGAACTCTCTGGTACGTCCTCGACGGAAGCGCAGCACTCCGATGAGGTGCGCTTGCCGGAGTTCGCGCCAAGGTTCTTGCCGGTCTTCTTCTTCCCCCCGGGAGTTCCAGCGGCAGGAGCAGGTGCCTTGATGGCAGGTGCTGCAACTGCTTCCCGGTAAAGTTGGTCGGCACAGATGAGCTCATCCTTCTTATCGGAATGGATAGTGATGACGCCCAACGGCCCAGGCATCTTCAGAACGTTGTACGCGTAGTGCGATGCCGCCATGAACTTAGCCAGCGCTGCCCGACCAAGGATCCCATTGTATGACATGGGGATCTTGGCAACATCAAACACCACCTTCTCGGTCCTGAAGTTGAGCTCGCTGCCAAATGTCACCGGCAGCGTAATCTTGCCCTTAGGCTGGGTTCTTTCCAGATTGACGCCTTGAAACGTGCCTGTTTCCTCGAGGTCCTCATCGGGAATTTGGAGCTTTTTAAGCACATCCGGTGAGATTAAATTTAGGCCGGCCCTGCCGTCAACTAACATTTTCGTCACCTTGAGGTTGCGAATCGTTGGCGAGACCAACAATGGCAAGCACCCGACCGCAGTTGTGCAATCAGGGTGATCCTCGACGTCGAAAATGATAGGCGTACTGGACCACTTCAGGGGCCTACATGCATCTGGGGATGGCTCTACCGCATTGACCTCCCGCACCCACTGTTTGAGTTGACGGTGGGAAGAATGCAGCGAGGCACCCCCATCGATACACATGGCCTCCGTAGCCTTCTGGAATTCTTGCTCACTGGATTCATCATCTTCTTCATCATCATCCTCTTCTTTGTCTCGGCCCCAAGCGGGCCTATCCTTTTGTTGCTTGGGCTTGCCGCGGCGACCCCCTCGGCCACCGCGCTTCTTGCCGGACCCCTCAGCACCATCTTTGGCCTTCTCCTTATCTCGCCTCTCGTATTCGGCCCTCTGCTTCTCGGCAAGCTGCTCAACTTGCCGGCAGTTCTGGAGATCGTGGCCCTTGGTGCGATGGATCTTGCAATACTGCTTGCCGGAGTTCTCCGACTTGTCGGCAGCCGCCAAGGCCTGACAGGAAGGACACCCGGCAAGATCCTTGCCGGGGTCACCAACCTTGGCCTTCTTGGCGGCGCCGGGGTTGTCGGATTCCTCGACAGCAAGCACGGCCTTGCCTCCGCGCTTCCTGTTCCGCCGCCGGCCTTTCCTTGACGGGGCCGCGGCGTCTTCATCTTCTGATTCGCCCCCCGTGCCAACAGCCTCGCCAGGGAGTTTCCTCCCCTCTTCAGCTTGAGCGTATTTGTCGGCCAAAGCGTAAAGCTCGTCAATACTCCTGACTTTGTTCATTGCCAGCTCTTCCCGCATTTTGCGGTTACGCACGTTCTGGTGGAACACGCTAACGACAGCGGCAGGGTGAACGTCAGGAATATTGTACTGCACCCGGCTAAATCTCTGGATAAACTTGCGCGGGGACTCACCCTCCTTCTGAGGGATGATATGCAAATCACTCTCTTGGCCAGGAGCTTGGTGGCCTCCAACAAAGGCGCCAACAAACTGATGGCACAGATCTGACCAGGAAGAAATAGAATTCTCCGGGAGATGCATCAACCACGACCTGACGTTGGGTTTGAGCACCAACGGGAAGTAGTTGGCAAGTATCTTGTCATCTCGGCCCCCGGCAGCCTGCACCGCAATGGTGTAGATGCTCAGGAACTCCGAGGGATGGGTCTTACCGTCATATTTCTCCGGGACCTCCGGCTTGAAGGTTCGGGAATTGGGCCACCGGACTTGCCGCAGCTCACGGGTAAACGCTGGAGTCCCTACCTCATAAGGCAAGTCTCCTACGTCCCCTGGCGTAGGCTCGTCGACAGCCGGCCCCACGCGCTTATCAGACTGATAGCGTGCTTCCCGTCGCCGCTCGATGGTAGTTCGAGCGTCCTCCTTGCCTCGTTCCTGGAGAACTTGACGCTGATCGTGGCGCATCCGTGGATCGGATGACGCCGTAGAAACTTCTTCATGGCGGTCGACTTGCTGGGTTGTCGGCCGCCACTGGTGCCGCGGAGGGGAGTGCACTGTGGTTGCACCACCTCCGGTTTTCTCCCCATCGGCTCGCGCCGGATCGATGGGCCTCCGCTGCGAGGGCCCTGCCTCTTGCGGCCCATCTTTGTTGGCGAAGCCGATAAGGCTCTGGATAGTAGCTCGCCACTCCTCCATCTTCTCCGGGGTAGGAGGAAAATCAAGGAGCAGCTGCGCACATGCCAAGGCTTCCGCCGGCGTAGGCGGCGGCGACAGGTGCAAGGTACGTGAGGTGCTCTGACTCCTAACCATATTAGAAGGAGCACCACCACGGTCACGCGACCGCGCGCCACCTCCGCCAGTAGCTCGGTGTGCATGCTAGTCCCGTGCATCTTGGGATCGATGCGCAGAAACCTTTTCATGGGGACGCCTTGAACCACCAGCGCCATGACGTTGCTCATAATGCACGACCTGGGTAGGTCGTGAGGCTTGCGCCGGCGCGGGAGCTCCAGCAGGCACCCTCCGATCTCTGGAGTTCGTTGTGCCACCCGTAGGCAACACAGCGCCATCTCTAGATCCAGTGGCGTGCAGGTTACCACTGCCACTGCGAACGATACTGCTCGCTTGGCTCGGATCACCAGAATGCCGCGGGGGTTCTAATCCTCTTCCTTCTGCACCCACGCCGTCGCCCGTACGCGAAGGTGTAGGCAAAACGGACGAGGACGGTTGCGCCGTCGCAGCGCTCTTCTTCTTGGGCGGCATGATGATGAAGAAACTGAGGCGCCGATCACTAGATCAGGTTCACGTAACCTTCAATCCCCCTACCTGGCGCGCCAAAGATGTCGGCGTACGACACCTATGGGATCCCGAGAGACCCCTTTACGATTTGGCGGGGGGAGAGGTATACGCAAAGAGCAGAACCAATGATCGACGCGGGGAGCTTTTACCCAGGTTCGGGCCGCTGATCAGCGTAAAACCCTACTCCTGCTTTGTGTTCTTATTGATGTTCTTGAGCCCAGCCTTCAGGAGCGCTCGCAATGAACAGTACGTTCAAAGAGCAGCTACGCATGCAGAATGGGCCAGAAGTTCTCCTCCCCTGTAGCAGTTGCCTTGGGCCTCCTTTTATATGCTCAAAGGGGTCACCACAGTGGCAAAATGTACATACATTGAGGTGTAAAGTAGCTACAGGGTATCATACCTAACCCCTGACGGATTAGGACAAACACATTTAATGCACCGTGAGGTGTCCGTTTAGGTGTCCTCACTTTCTTGGGGATGGAAAAAGGGGCCATCCCATCAGCACCGCTTAAGCTCTCCTCCACTGGCGTGTTGCCACGCATCCAGAGAAGGACCCAGAATGTTAGACTTGTTGCTGTGCCAAAGCAGTGGCACAGTGGCAGAATCTCGCTGGGCGCCGAAACCTGCCGGGCACCGAGCCTTGCCGGGCGCCAAGCCTTGCCGGACGCCAAGCCTTGCCGGGCTCCAAGCCTTGCCAGACGCCAAGCCTTGCCGGGCTCCAAGCCTTGCCGGACGCCAAGCCTTGCCGGGCTCCACAGGCCATCCCGGCAAGGATCTTGCCAGGGAAGCTGGCCTTCGGATTCCAGCTCTGCTTATCTGCTGATCCCCAGATCTCTGACTTGATGATTTCTTTGGTGGCTTGAATCGACCTCGAACTGTTCCCGGCAAGCCTTGCCGCGAGGGTGGCTACAACTGCCCGTGCACAAGTACGGGGTACTAGTGGCCCAATACTTAGTACACCGACAACAGAAAGCATTTCAGAGCTACCGATTTGATAATCTCGGTAACACCAATGTACTAACAGAGTCTAAATGCAGTTTCAGTCAGACCGAGTTGTAGTTCGGTGACTCCGAGATGCTAGGGCTTCACTGAGAAATTACTTTCGGTCTCACCGATCAGTACGTTTCGGTCATACCGAGTTGTACTTAGTGCAATGGCCAGGGCCAATCGGTGTGAAAAAAAACTTGAATCCGACCGGTCCGAGATGAGTTCAGCGGAAACCTAACCCTAAGATTTTGCATCAAAACTAATCTAGAGGAATTTTTGAGTGGATAAGAAGCTTTCAATCGTGGCAAGAATACATGCATTTACTTTGTGCATTGAATCAGAGTAAGGAAATAGCACAAAGGGGCCGAACCATACCCTAACTTGGTGGTGGTTCGCTACGATGGCAACGTCAGAGGAGATTCCCGTTGACGGCGGCGGAGACCTGCGACGACGGCGCACAGGTGGAGACGTCGACGATCCGGAGACCAAGAGCAGCAACAATGGGGAGGCGCGGGCACGAGTGTTTGAAGAAATTTCCAAATGTCGGGCCGCGGAGTATAAATACCCATTGGCTGTCGGTGCCGAGTGGAACAGTTCGGTGGCACCGAGAAGCAAAACTGCTTGCAGTTGCTGCAACTCAGAGAGACTAAATTGTTCTAATCGGTGGCACCGAGGTGAAAACCTAGATCAACTAGTGGTTTCGGTGGGACTGAATATGAATGAGTTGGTCTGACCGAAATTCACTAAGAGGTTTTGGAAGCCAGCCCTTGACGGATCGGTGACTCCGAGTGCTCCTCACCCGAAGGGTCCGAAAAAGAACTTGTTCAAACTTTTGTGATGTAGCATGAATACAGTTTGAGACAAGAATAGCATTGATAGCTAGAGGGAGTACTTAGGCATTCTTGTCCATCCATTTGGCCAATAAAAACCAAACAATCAAAACTACAAATGGATGTCCTCGAATGGGGAAAATTATGCATCCAACATACTCACACAATAAGATAGCAAATGAAACATGTGACAAAGCATGCACAAACACTCTAGCATCTATCAAGCAATTGGCGATGACTAGGTCATCTATATATGAGTATATTGACTTAGGAGTCAAATGAGAACATTTGATCATAAGTCATACTCATCGTTTAAGCACAAGTGGGGTTACCACTTTTACATAAAGCATAAATGTGTTCACACCATTAGAGTTGCTTTAGCTCAATTCTTAGAGCAAAGCTCCCCCTAGATGTGATATCCCCCTAAGAGGGATGAACTAACCTTGGGTTTTGTCAATGATGACTTCGTGTAGATAGTGAAGATGTGGATGCTCAATGTTGATGTATATCATTTGGAGCAATCCATTGGAGTGTTGCACTTTCAATACCTACATGGGTTAGTCACACAAGGAACATGCAAGGATATCCATAGACATAGAGTGAAATACAAATATGATGATGTCCATGAAAGCATTAGGTTACCTTGTCCCTTGTCTTACCAACAAGAGGGTTTGTGACTCCATGAACTAGTGCAAGATATGAAAGTTGATTGCACAGGCTCTTGCCAAAATGAATATGAGTGAAGTATGTTGGTGGAGTCACCCTCAAGAACTCTCTAGTTCTTCTTCTTTGGGATCCACATCAACTTGATGGGAATCCTTGGAGTTGTAGTCGTACTTGATGAAGTAGAACTTGACGTAGTCTTGGGAACCCACTTGACCATGGCCTTAGGAGCTTCTTCAAATGAATCGATCTCTTCTTGAAGCTTGTCCTTGCCCTTTAGCTTGTCGTCTTGTGGTGGAAGATCATCTTGAGCTTGTGTTCCCTTGAAAGAAATGGGATCATAATTCTCTTGTTGAGGAACAAACTTTGTCTTGGGGTATTGATCTTCTTCCCACTCAACTCCATTGGCATTGAACTTTCGTTCAAAACCAACACATTGATTCTTCCTGTGGCTTCCTTGCTTGCGTACAATTTCCTCAAATTGCTTACTTCCGGCAAGGCTCTTGTAAACATCTTTCTCTATAATTCGCTTCAATAAGCTATTTTCTTGCTCAAGTGTAGCTTGGCTAAGAGAATCATTAGTGGAATCAAGAGAACTACTAGAAGCAACAATATTGGATTTAACATGGTTATTGTTACTACTAGAAGAAGAATCTTTCTTGCATAGACCCCCCTGTGTTCCATAGGAAGAAGGGCAGAAAGCATACTTAGAGAAGGAAGGGTCATTTTGAAGTACCAAAACCCAAGGACTGTGAGAGGCAAGGGCATAGGTATACAAAATGTGGTGATCCTTTGGAGCCAGCCCTTGCAGCTAGGAAGAACAAGCATAAGGTAATGCACATCTTTGCTCTTTTTAAACTAATAGTTTTTTCCTCATATTTATATTTAATATTTCACTACACAACTAATGAACATCTTTGCTCTATTTAAATTTTGTTTCAGGAAACAAGATCTGCCCCTACACCACCTGCAAGAGCTCCAGGAGCATCATCTGGTAGAAGAGCTACACCTGAACCTGATCCTACAGCTGCTCCAACATCTGGTGGAAGAGCTGGATCTAGAGCTGCATCATGTGGTCCAAGACCTACTGCATCAACTGCTGCAAGAGCTGCATCATCTGGTCCAAGACCTACTACATCAACTGTTGGAAGAGCTGCATCAGCAACTGCATCATCTGGTACAAGGCATGTAGCAATAGTTGATGCAAGAGCTAAATCAACTGTTGCTTCATTTGTTGTTTCAAGAGTTGTTAGGTCTTCATTTGCTCTTCCAAGGCCTGCTACTGCTGGTGCATCTGGTTCTTCAAGGGTGAGGAAGAAGCCAAGCAAATTTAGGGATTACTTCTATGCTAGTGATAATTAGGCAGGCTATTCTAGTTCCTGTGGTGTTGGCAACTTGCATTTTGGAAGAAAAAAAACTATGTGCTCGTTGTGGTGTTGGCAAGAGAGAACCTTGTTGTGATGTTGATTGACTGTCATGTACTTGCTATGATGTTGGGAAGCTTTGTGGAGCTTGCTGTGATGTTGGCAAGCTTTGTGGAACTTGCTGTTTAATGTGATCTTGGTATGCTAAACTTGCTATGATCTTGCTGTTCAAGTACGTTGTTTAATATGATGTTGTTGATGCTTGTTGGTGACCAGTATGTTGAAAATGCTTGTTGTGTTCAATAGGTTGAATGGTTGTTCAATATATTTAGCGTTCATGCCTTTCATCGACAGTGCTCGAGCAGCTAGGGTTACCCAAAGTGGTTGATGCCTTTCATCGACCGTTGTCGAGAGGATACAACTTTTGGTAAGCCTAGCCTCTCGACAATCATCGATGAAAGTCATCGACCACTTTGGGTAACCCTAGCCTCTTGACAATCGTCGATGAAAGTCATTGACCACTTTGGGTAACCCTAACCTCTCGACAACCGTCAACGAAAGTCATTGACCACTTTGGGTAACCCTAGCCTCTCGACAACCATCGACGAAAGGCATTGACCACTTTGGGAACCCTAGCCTCTCGGCAACTGTCGACGGAAGGCATCGACCACTTTTGGCAACCCTAGCCTCTCGACAACCGTCGACGGAAGGCATCGACCACTTTGGGCAATCCTAGCCTCTCGACAACCCTTGATGAAAGGTGATGACCCATAAGTATAGGGGATCAATCGTAGTCCTTTTGATAAGTAAGAGTGTTGAACCCAACGAGGAGCAGAAGGAAATCATAAGCGGTTTTCAGCAAGGTATTATCTGCAAGCACTAAAATTATCGGTAACAGATAGCATGGTAGCAACGTTATTTGTAACACGCAACAAGTAGAAATGGTAACAATAAGTGCAGCAAGGTAGCTCAGTCCTTTTTGTAGCAGAGGACAGGCCGGAACTTTCTCTTATAGCAAGTAAAATGTTCTTGAGGACACACGGGAATTTCATCTAGTCACTTTCATCATGTTTGTTTGATTCGCGTTCGCTACTTTGATAACTTGATATGTGGGTGGTCTGGTGCTTGGGTGTTATTCTTACTTGAACAAGCCTCCCACTTATGATTACCCCCTCCCGCAAGCATCCGCAACTACGAAAGAAGAATTAAGATAAATCTAACCATAGCATGAAATATATGGATCCAAATCAGCCCCTTACGGAATAGCGCATAAACTAGGGTTTAAGCTTCTGTCACTCTAGCAACACATAATCTAATAACTACTCCACAATGCATTCCCTTAGGACCAAATATGGTGAAGTGTCATGTAGTCGACGTTCACATAACACCACTAAGGGAATCACAACATACATATCATCAAAATATCGAACGAATACCAAATTCACATGATTACTTATGACAAGACTTCTCCCATGTCCTCAAGAATAAAAGCAACTACTCAAAAATCATATTCATGTTCAAGATCAGAGGGGTATTGAATAGCATCATGGATCTGAACATATAATCTTCCACCAAATAAACCAACTAGCATCAACTACAAGATGTAATCAACACTACTAGCAACCCACAGGTACCAATCTGAGGTTTTGATAAAAATATTGAATACAAGAGATGAACTAGGGTTTGAGATGAGATGGTGTTGGTGAAGATATTGATGAAGATTGGTCCTCCCACGATGAGAGGATCATTAATGATGATGATGGCTTCGATTTCCCCCTCCGGGAGGGAATTGTCACCGGCGGAATCGCTCTGTCGGAGAGCAAAAGTGCTCATGCCCAGGTTCCGCCTCCAGACGGCGGCGCTTCATCCCAAAATCTTCCTCCTTATTTTTCTAGGTAAAATGGGGTTATATACCAAAAGATGGGCCCTGGAGGCCTGCCAAGGGCGCCACAAGCTCGGGAGGCGCGCCTAGGGTGTAGGGCGCGCCCCCAGGCTTGTGGCTGCCTGGTGGGTCCCCTATGGTATTTCTTTCATCAATAATTTTAATATATTCCAAAATAATTCTCCTTCAATTTTTGGCTCATTTGGAGATGTTCAGAGAAGTTACCTCCGACATAGCCCTTTTCGTTCCAGAATTCCAGCTGCCGGCAATCTCCCTCTCCATGTAATTCTTGCAAAATAAGAGAGAAAAGGCATAATAATTGTATCATAAAGAGAAATAATAGTCCATAATGCAATAAATATCACTATGAAAACAAGATGGAAAATGGACGTATCAACTCCCCCGAGCTTAGACCTCGCTTGTCCTCAAGCGAAAACCAAAATTAATAAACATGACCACATGCTTAGAGAGAGAGGTGTCGATAAAAATTAAAATACAGACATGGAAGCATCATGATCATTAACATAACAACAATATAGTATCATAAAACTTCTCATGCTAGAGTAACAATTCATTCACAAGCTAAAGTATGGAACATATACTTTATTGGAAACTAACAAACTATGTTTTCAGTCATTGAAACAATCACAATCCATCATATTTTCAGAAATAGTCTATGTAAGAGCCTTGTATAGCAAGTTCACATACTCAACTATCATTTAGTCTTCTATGATTGCTGACACTCAAGGCATATTTATAGAGCAAAAGTTTCAGTTAGACACATAGAAAGATAGGGGCTTATAGTTTCGCCTCCCAAGTTATTTACCTCAAGGGTAATGTCAACAATAATAACTCATGACCACCTACATCCAACTGGATATATATGTCTGGATCTATCTACCACATCATGCTTGCCACTAAAGAGTACATAGAGAGGGACAGGGATGAACACTAATGACTCTTGCATAAAAGTAAATACATGGAAGTAAAAGATAGGCCCTTAGCAGAGGGAAGCAGAGGTTGTCACATGTTTTTTGTTTTTGAATGTGCAAGCTCTTAATGTAAAGGAACCTCACTTTATATTTCCCCCCCTGATAGCAACATTTATTATGCACTCTGTCGCTTTTATTTCTTCACCATCACAAGTTTGTACAAAGCTTACTTTCCCTTACAATAAAAGATCATACATATTTATGAGCAATTTTTATTGCTTTTGCAGTGATGACAACTTACTTGAAGGATCTTATTCAATCCCTAGGTAGATATAGTGGACTCTTATGGCATGAAACTGGGTTTAAGGGTTTTGTATGCACAAGTAGTATCTCTACTTAGTGCAGTTTTTGGCTAGCAAAAGATCCTAGACAAGCACCACATGTTAGAAGATCCATAACAGTATAACTTCTATGTGAATGCAAATAATCACAACTCTACGTTGTCTTCCTTGTCCAACGTCAACTAATCGATATAGAATATTTGATGAGGGCTCACAATCATAAAAGATTTTCAAGATAGTATATTTATATGTGAGACTCTTTTTTACTACTTTTTCATGGATTGCACCAATGACCAATGCTATGCTTGTTAACTTCCAACAAATTTTATCAACTATACTTCTATTATGTGAAGTCATTACTCCCCATGAGAATAGCATATGAACTTTTTATTCTTTTATTTTTCGAAGCTAAGATTGAAACAAGAAAGTAAAACAAAACTCAAACTACTCTTTATTATATATCTCGCACACGATTACATAGATAGATAGATAGATCACTAAGCAAACACTCGGAAATATATCATACTAAAACTTTATTCTACTAAATCATGAAATAACTAAGGATCGAACTAAGATAGATAATGATGATAAAAAGTGATGGTGATACGATACGGGGCCATCTCCCCCAAGCTTGGCACAAGCCAAGGGGAGTGCCCATACCCGTGTACTCAAGTTTCTTTCTTCGGTGATGATGGTGATGATGAAGTAGTGGGCTTGTCGTCCGGCTTCCATGACATTGGTTCCCCATCATAAAAGGATGAACGGGTCTCTGGAGTCCTGAAATTTGTGGCTAAACTCATACCTTTAAATCTTGCCTCATACTCAAAATTTTGGTTTTTAAGATCATAGATTTAGCCCTGGAGGTAGTTGATTCGTTCATTGAGCTTGAAGACGATGTCCCCCATCGACTGGGCATCCACTTTGTGATCACGAGTAAATTCCATGATCATGGGGTGGTTGGCACTGATTCCATGTTCCATCATCCCTTGGCAGTTGAAGATCTCTTGGTCCACTGCTTCGAGCCTGGCCTCCATGCTTCTGGTCTTCTTGGGCCCTTGAACGTCCCGGATGTGAAGCACCCTCACGCATCTCAATGGCTTGAGGATGTTTCATCACCTCTGGTAGGTAGGGGTTGATGACCTTCTCGTAGAACTTGTCCTTGGAGGAGCTTGGTGGAGCCATGGCGATCTAGATCTGTCAGAAAAATAGCATGAAACAAGAACAGAAGAGATTTTTGTGATACGGTGGTCAAAACGTTCGTGAGTATTATATATAATGATTTTTTTTTCATGCAGGACAAGTAACATGGGAGAAAACAAAGTCGGGAAAGTCCACGAGGGGGCGACAAGCCTGGGAGGTGCGCCCAGGGGGGAAGGGCGTGCCCCTCGGGCTTGTCGCTCCCTCGTGCACTGTTTGGACTATTTATTATTTTCCTAAGTTTTTATATATTCCAAAACAGACAGAAAGTACCTTTATGGAACTTTTGGAGTTGGTTTAATTACCGTACCACGTACCTACCCCTTTTTCAGGGTTCTGGAGCGTTTCGGAAGGCTTCCCTTATGTGTTCCTCCGGTGTCATAGTTTGGATAATATTGGTTTCACCATTAATGGGTGTACCTGAGATATAATGTTTAATTCTTTGCCCATTAACCACCTTCGGATTAGTGCCTTCGACATTATTTATCTTGATGGCACCGGAACGATAAACTTCTTCAACAATATACGGTCCTTCCCATTTAGAGAGGAGCTTCCCTGCAAAAAATCTTAAACGAGAGTTGTACAATAAAACTTGATATCCTATTTTGAATTCATGCTTTTGGATTCTTCTATCATGCCATATCTTAACTTTTTTCTTTAAACCACTTGGCATTTTCATAAGCTTCTGTCCTCCATTCATCTAGAGAATTAATATCTAATAACCTCTTTTCACCGGCAAGTTTGAAATCATAGTTAAGTTCCTTAATTGCCCAATATGCTTTATGTTCTAGCTCAAAAGGTAAATGACATGCTTTTCCATAGACCATTTTATAAGGGGAGATACCCATAGGATTTTTATAAGCAGTTCTGTATGCCCACAATGCATCATCTAATTTCTTAGACCAATTCTTTCTAGATCTATTAACGGTCTTTTGCAAAATTAGCTTTATTTCCCTATTTCTCAATTCAACTTGACCACTAGATTGAGGATGATAAGGTGATGATTTTCTATGGTTGACATCATATTTAGCAAGCAATTTACGGAAAGCACCATGAATAAAATGTGAACCACCATCAGTCATTAAATATCTAGGGACTGCTAACCTGGGGAAATTAACTTCTTTAAGCATTTTAATAGCAGTGTTGTGATCAACACTACTATTTGGAATAGCTTCTACCCACTTAGTAACGTAATCAACAGCAACTAGAATATGAGTGTACCCATTAGAGGAAGGAAAAGGTCCCATATAATAAAATCCACAAACATCAAATGGTTCAATAACAAGTGAATAATTCATAGACATTTCCTGACGTCTACTTATATTACCAATTCTTTGACATTCATCACAAGACAAGACAAACTTACATGCATCCTTGAAGAGAGTAGGCCAGTAAAAACTAGATTGTAATACCTTATGTGTAGTTCTATCTCCAGCATGGTATCCTCCGTAGGCCTCGGAGTGACACTTTCGTAGGATTTGTTCCTGTTCATGCTCAGGTATACAACGTCTAATAATACCATCTACTCCTTTATAAAGATGTGGGTCATCCCAAAAGCAATGTCTTAAATCAAATAAAAGCTTTTTCTTTTGCTGGTATGTGAAACTAGGTGGTATAAATTTAGCAACGATATAGTTAGCATAGTCTGCATACCAAGGAGTATTACGAGAAGCATTTATAACAGCTAGTTGCTCATCAGGAAAACTATCATCAATAGGCAGTGGGTCATCAAGAATATTTTCTAATCTAGACAAGTTATCAGCTACGGGATTCTCAGCTCCCTTCCTATCAGTAATATATATGCAAAATTCTAGTAGCAATAGAACCCACCTAATGAGTCTAGGTTTAGCATCTTTATTTTCCATAAGATATTTCATAGCAGCATGATCAATGTGAACAATTACTTTAGAATCAACTATGTAATATCTGAATTTGTCACATGCAAACACAACTGCTAAAAATTCTTTCTCAATAGTAGCATAATTTCTTTGAGCACCGTCTAGAGTTTTACTAGCATAATGGATAACATTTAATTTCTTATCAACTCTTTGTCCTAGAATAGCACCAACAACATAATCACTAGCATCACACATAATTTCAAATGGTAAGTTCTAATTAGGTGGTTGAACAATAGGTGCAGAGGTTACGGCTTTCTTAAGTGTTTCAAAGGCTTCTACACAATATTCATAAAAAACAAATGGAACATCTTTTTGCAAGAGATTAGTAAGAGGCCTAGAGATTTTAGAGAAGTCTTTAATAAACCTTCTATACAAACCAGCATGACCAAGGAAACTTCTTATACCTTTAATATCTTTAAGACATGGCATTTCTGAATTGCATCAACCTTGGCTTTATCTACTTCAATTCCTCGTTCTGAAATTTTATGCCCCAAGACAATACCTTCATTTACCATAAAGTGGCACTTCTCCCAATTTAAGACAAGATTAGTTTGTTCACATCTCTGCAAAACTTGATCAAGTTTGCTTAAGCAATCATCAAAAGAAGTTCCGTAAACGGAGAAATCATCCATGAAAACCTCAACAATCTTTTCACAAAAATCAGAGAATATAGCAGTCATGCATCTTTGAAAGGTAGCTTGTGCATACATAAACCAAAAGGCATGCGTCTATAAGCATAAGTTCCAAAAGGGCAAGTAAAAGTAGTTTTCTCTTGATCCACTTGTGACACAGGTATTTGAGAGAAACCAGAATATCCATCAAGAAAGCAATAGTGTGTGTGCTTAGACAATCTTTCTAAGATTTGATCAATAAATGGAAGAGGGTAATGATCTTTTCTAGTAGCTTTGTTTAATTTTCTAAAATCAATTACCATCCTATAGCCAGTTACAATTCTTTGTGGTATAAGCTCATTTTTATCATTAGGAACAACGGTAATGCCTCCTTTCTTAAGAACACAATGAACATGACTTACCCATCTACTATCAGCCATGGGATAGATTATACCTGCTTCTAGAAGCTTTAATATTTCAGTTCTAACCACATCCTTCGTCTTAGGATTTAACCGTCGTTGGTGATCAACAACCGGCTTAGCGTCAGGTTCCATATTAATCTTGTGCTGACATAGAGTGGGACTAATGCCCTTAAGATCATCAGGAGTATATCCAATAGCGGCACGGTGCTTCCTTAGAGTTTTAAGTAACCTCTTTTCTTCATGCTCTGTAAGGTTAGCACTAATAATAACATGATATATCTTCTTTTCATCAAGATAAGCATATTTCAATGTATCAGGCAATTATTTCAACTCAAACACGTGATCACCTTTAGGTGGGGGAGGACCTTCAAGGGTTTCAACAGGAAAAATGTGTTTAAGGATAGGTGGTTGATCAAAGAACATCTTATCTATTTCATTTCTTTCATTCGTATGCATATCATTTTCATGGTCTAACAAATATTGTTCTAACAGATCAGTAGGAGGTACGACAATAGAAGCATGATCAATAATTTCATCCTTACTAGGCAATTCTTTATCATGAGGTTGTCTATGAAACTTAGAGAAATTAAACTCATGAGATACATCACCAAAGTTAACACTAACCATTTCTCTATTGCAATCAATTTTGGCATTAATTGTATTCAAGAAAGGTCTACCAAATATAATTGGACAAAAATCATCTTGTGGAGAACCAAGGACTAGAAAACCAGTAGGGTATTTTATTTTCCCACACAAGACTTCAACATCTCTAACAATCCCAAGTGGTGAAATAGTATCTCTATTCGCAAGTTTAATAGTGACATCAATGTCTTCTGTTTCAGCAGGTGCAATATCATTCATAATCTCTTGATATAAGGTAAATGGAATAGCACTCACACTAGCACCCAAATCACATAAGCCATGGTAACAATGATCTCCTATTTTAATTGAAACAACAGGCATGCCGACGACAGGTTTATTCTTATCCTTTGGATCCGCTTTAGCTATTCTAGCAGCTTCACCACAGAAATAAATAACATGCCCATCAATATTATCGACCAAGAGATCTTTAACCATAGCAACATTAGGTTCAACTTTAATTTGTTCAGAGGGTCTAGGTGCTCTAACATTACTCTTATTAACCATAGTTGAAACTTTAGCATGTTCCTTTACCCTAACAGGAAAAGGTGGTTTCTCAATATAAGCGGTAGGCACAACAGGGTCAACATTGTAAATAATAGTTTCATCTTTCACTATAACGGGTTCCTCAATCTTTTCTTTAATAGGTGGATGATACTTAAACCACTTCTCCTTAGGGAGATCAACATGAGTAACAAAAGATTCACTAAAGGAAGCTACTATCTCAAAGTCAAGTCCATATTTAGTGCTAAACTTATGAAAAGCATTGGTATCCATAAAAGATTTAACACAATCAAACTCAAGTTTTATACCTGACTCTTTACCTTTGTCGAGTCCCCAATTTTTAGAGTTTTGTTTAATCTTTTCCAGAAGATCCCATATGAATTCAATAGTTTTCTTCATAAAGGAACCATTAGAAGAAGAATCGAGCATGGTTTGATCATTATGAGAAAGCCGAGCATAAAAATTATGTAAGATAATTTCTTTTGAGAGCTCATGATTGAGGCATGTGTACATAATGTACTTAAGCCCACCAAGCTTGAGCGATACTTCCTCCTTCACGAGGCCAAAAATTATATATATAATTCTGATCACGATGAACCAGATGCATAGGATAAAACTTTTTATGAAACTCCAATTTCAATCGGTTCCAATCCCAAGTTCCAACATCATCACATAGCCTATACCATGTCAGTGCTCCCCCCCAAAGATAAAGGGAAAACCTTCTTCTTAACTTCATCTTCGAATATACCCGCAAGCTTAAATAATCCACAAACTTCATCCACATAGATTAGATGCATATCAGGATGTTTCATTCCATCTCCTGCATAAGGATTAGCTAGCAGTTTCTCTATCACACCCGATGGAATCTCATGATAAATGTTTTCATTAGGTGCAGTAGGTTGAGGAGCAACTCTTTGTGCTTCCGATCGAGGTGAGATACCCTGAACAAACCCCTCAAAGGATTGTTTTGCATTGTAACAAGTGACAGTAAATTTCAACACTCAATATAAATGTTTCCTTACCAAATTCCACTCCCCAACAACGGCACCAGAAAAGAGCCTTGATGACCCACAAGTATAGGGGATCAATCATATTCCTTTCGATAAGTAAGATGTCGAACCCAACGAGGAGCAGAAGGAAATGACAAGTGGTTTTCATCAAGGCATTGTGTGCAAGCACTGAAATTATCGGTAACAGATAGTTTGGTAGCAAGGTAATTTGTAACATGCAACAAGTAGCAATGGTAACAATAAGTGGAGCAAGGTAGCCCAATCCTTTTTGTAGAAAAGTACAGCCTGAAACTTTCTCTTATAGCAAGATGTTCTTGCGGACACACGGGAATTTCATCTAGTCACTTTCATCATGTTTGTTTGATTCACGTTCGCTACTTTGATAATTTGATGCGTGGGTGGACCGGTGCTTGGGTTCTGTTCTTACTTGAACAAGCCTCCCACTTATGATTAACCCCTCTCGCAAGCATCCGCAACTACGAAAGAAGAGTTAAGATAAAATCTAACCATAGCATTAAAAATATGGATCCAAATCAGCCCCTTACGGAGTAGTGCATAAGCTAGGGTTTAAGTTTCTGTCACTCTAGCAACCTATCATCTAATAACTACTCCACGATGCATTCCCTTAGGCCCAAATATGGTGAAATGTTATGTAGTCGACGTTCACATAACACCACTAAGGGAATCACAACATACACATCATCAAAATATTGAACGAATACCAAATTCACATGATTACTTATGACAAGACTTCTCCCATGTCCTCAAGAACAAAAGCAACTACTCACAAATAATATTCCTGCTCAAGATCAGAGGGATATTAAATAGTGCTACTTCTTGAGCTTGCGTTGGTTTTTCCCTTGAAGAGGAAAGGGTGATGCAGCAAAGTAGAGATAAGTATTTCCCTCAGTTTGAGAACCAAGGTATCAATCCAGTAGGAGGAACACACAAGTGACCAATAGTTGCACCTACACAAACAAAAAAAACTTGCACCCAACGCGATAAAGAGGTTGTCAATCCCTTCACGGTTATTTGCAAGGATGAGATCTGATAGAGATAGGTATAAAAGACAAATAAGAGTGCAAAACTAAATAAAAGTAAATAAATTGCAGCAAGGTATTTTTGGGATTTTGGTTTTGTAGATCTGAAAATAATATGATAAAAATAGAGCCGGGGGCCATAGTTTTCACTAGAGGCTTCTCTCTTGAAAGAACACATACGATGGGTAAACAAGTTAATGTTGAGCAATTGATAGAAAAGAGCATAGTTATGACGATATCTAAAGCAATGATCAGGAACATAGGCATCACGTTCGTGACAAGTAGACCGACTCCTTCCTGCATCTACTACTATTATTCCACACATCGACCGCTATCCAGCATGCATATAGTGTATTAAGTTAACAAGAACGGAGTAACGCCTTAAGCAAGATGACATGATGTAGAGGGATAGATCCAATCAATATGGTATAAACCCCATCTTTTTATCCTTAATGGCAACAATACAAATACGTGCCTCGCTACCCCTTCTATCACTGGGTGAGGACACCGCAAGATTGAACCCAAAACAAAGCACCTCTCCCATTGCAAGACAATTCAATCTAGTTGGCCAAACCAAATCAATAGATCGGAGATAAATACAAAGCTATCTTAATCATGCATAAAAGAGTTCAGAGAAGACTCAAATAATATTCATAGATAATTTGATCATAAATCCACAATTCATCGGATCTCAACAAACGCACCGCAAAAGAAGATTACATCGAATAGAACTCCAAGAACATCGAGGAGAACATTGTATTGAATATCAAAGAGAGAGAAGAAGCCATATAGCTACTAGCCATGGACCCATAGGTCTGTGGTAAACTACTCACACATCATCAGAAGGGCAGCAAGGGTGATGTAGAGGCCCTCCGTGATCGAATCCCCCTCCGGCAGAGTACCGGAACAGGTCCCTAGATGGGATCTCACGAGGACAGAAACTCGCGGTGGCGGGAAAGTATTTTTGGTGTGCCCTCTGGTATACGGGGAATATTTGGGTATTTATGAAGCTGGAATTAGGGTTAGGGGAGCCTCGAGGGGCCCACAAGCTTGGGGGGGCGCCCCCCTAGGGCGCTGATACGTCTCCAACGTATCTATAATTTTTTATTATTCCATGCTGTTATATTATCATTCTTGGATGTTTTATATTCATTTTATAGTAACTTTATATCATTTTTTGGGACTAACCTATTGACATAGTGCCCAGTGCCAGTTGCTAGTTTTTGCTTGTTTTTTTACTTCGCAGAATATCCATATCAAACGGAGTCCAAACGCAGCGAAACTTTTTGGAGATTTTTTTCAGCCCAGAAGACAACTTGGGAGCCAAGGAAGTGCACAAGGGAAGGCCCGTGGGGCCCACCACCCACCTGGGCGTGCCAGAGGCCCTTGGCGCTCCCTGATGGGTGGTGGGGCCCATGGAGCACTACAAAAAAATACACTTCCATGATGATACGTGTTTGTCACAGTAGGTCACATTTTCTGTCGTGTATGTACATCCATGACGATTTTATGACAGAATCAAGATAGTCATACCTGTGCTGTCATAGAAGTGTTCTATGACAATACCAAAATTATCATCACGGAAGTGTTCACTTCCATGATGATAAATGACGCGTCACGGAAGTGCTTTCGTCAAGGGTAACCGGCACGTGGCATCCACCGTAACAGGTCGCCGTTAAGCTATCGGGTCCGGTTTTGGATCCGATAACCCGTTAACAGCCCATACCAATGGGGATTTCCCACGTGTAAAGTTCTCATTGGCCGAAGGAAACACGTGTCAGCTCGTCATTGGGTCAGATAGGCGCCTATGATATGCGACACGTGCGACGGCCCAACACTGGCCCATTTAGCTTACAAAGGCTGGCCCGTTTGACTTGGTCAAAAGTTAGCGGGCCGGCCCATGAAAAGCTTGTTAACGGTCTGTTCGCATATAGCCCATTTTACGGCCCGGTAACTCACGGCCCGTTAGGGCCTTCCCAAAATCGGCCCAACAGCGTCATGTGGGCCGTCGAATATAACACCAGCCCGTTTCACTTTCGGCCCATGTATGGCCCACGACATCTTTCGGCCCATATGAGGCCTTTCGTATCTTTAGGCCCTTTACTGGCCCACGGTGACTCTGGCCCATAATGAACAGTAAATTTCTTTGTACCCATTAACGGCCCATGATTCACATGGGCCGTTTCCAGCCCGTGTTAGCTTTCGGCCTACTGACGGCCCATACGTTCTTGGGCTCCTTTCCGGTCCTCGATTACTTCCGGCCCGTTACTCGCCTATTCCCCTAACGGGCCAAATTCGGCCCGTGGTTAGAATCGGCCCGTTTGTGTCCTGTTAACCCGTTGCGTCGTTTGCAGCCCGTCCTATATTCTGGCCCATTAACGACCTGTTATGCCTGTGATAGAATTAAGCCTTTGCTGTCTTCTGGCCTATTAACGGCCCGTTACCGTGCTGGCCCGATACCAATTACGCCCGTTTACGGCCCATGTGGACCCATTTATCCGACGGCCCGAGGCCCACCGATTCTACGGCCCGTAGGAGGCCCATGGATCCTACGGCCTGTAGCAGGGTCAAGGTTACCATGGTCCGTATATGGCCCATGGTTGTTGCGGCCACTAGCAAACCAGGGAAAAAGAAGACTAGGAAATAAATAAGCCCGAAACTAACGCTAGGCTATTAAGGCGATTGCACAGATTACATCCACTGGGCATCAAAGTTCACTACCAGTGCAAATATAGGGAACACCCTACACTATACAAAAATGGCTTGTTGTTTTCTTCAGCCGGTGGCTGCACGTTAAGAACAAATTTTGTATCACAACAAAACAAATTACAACCATAAAACAAAAGGAAGGTTGGCATAAAAGTTAACAGTCTGGCAGATAAATGCACCACCAGAAGTTCAAAAGCTCAGTTCATTTGACCTGACTGTTACATTTTCATGTTGTACTGTCTGATGGAGCACCATAACCTTCGCCTTCATTTCTCCTAGGCTCCTGAACAACATAGAAAATGTCTGATAGTCTGGTTTCAAAACCATGCATATCTTGACGACATCGAACAATGGCTGTCCTTGTTTCACAAAGGGTCTCTGTTAGGGAATGGACTTGTGTCTGGAGCGCAGATATAACATTGTTTTGAGCTTGCATATCTTGATCATGAGGCAGTTTGGACGAGATTGCCTTAACAACCAACCCAGCATTACGCAGGAACATGCTTTTGGCACTGTTAGTGGACAGGTACTGACCCACTGCAGCAAGAGGTGACATTGCGGTTATAGTTGCCTCGTCACCTTCAGAAGGTGGCGGTTCCACCATTTTTCCATAGCTTGCTGAAAAGTTGAGTTTTTACATTAGTAGTACCAGAACAGAAGATATTAAGGAGGCAGCAAAACCAAACAAAATAGCTTTGGTCTATATACAGAACTTATTCTGGTGAACCCGTGTAAAATATTAGTTGTATTTTACTGCAAAGTACATAATAAAACCAGGTTCCAAACATATGACCATGTACCATGGCTAATGTGTTGTCTATTTCTTCACATTGTATTGACAACCAAGGATAAAGAGACAAAGTTTATAATACGGTAAGCATAGTATGACATCATTCATATCACAAAACAACTGAGAACAAACAAACAGGAAATTGTAATGTTGTGTGGGCAAGTCCAGCACGGAACTAGATTACATATCAAGATCAAAGGAACATCACTCCTCTCTTTTAAACCTTGTAAGGTGCAATGATACGCTAAGACAATTGTGTATAAAATTGAAAAGAGTAATAGACATTGGCTGCAAACCATGCAGTTCAATGCATGAGTCAGAGTAAGTAGTAGTTAAAAGGCATGAGGATTAAGGACTTACAACAGCGGCTTTGACTGGTGTAGTCATGCCCTTCGTCTTGCTGGTGTGACAGTCCTTGAAGATTTCTACATCATTTGGTTGAGGTACTTTTTGGTCCTTGCGGGCTTTCCTCTGCATTTGGAACAAGTCAATATAGATCTGATAATATGGCACAGCAAAAAGAGTGAAACAACAGCTAATTACAAGAGCCTCGCAGTGTGCAATATAGCTACGAGATCCTGTTGTCTGTTGTAATTTCACTTTCATACGGTTGGCCTTGTTCTTTGAATAGTTCACCTACAAGAAGATAGATTTGTGAGGCACGTGCATAAATAGGAGTTCAACCTGTGATCTGATCACATACATATAACGTACTTGATACTTTGGATCAGACCAGTGTTTAACGAGGCCTCTCCAGTCTTCATCCGATATATTTTCCACTGGAGATGTTTGGGCAAGTTCACTGTTAGCCTTGCCTTCAAAGTGAGTTTTCCTCAAGTTATACCTATACTGTCGCAGAGCAGACTTGAAAACATGGGTGCAAGCTTATCTGGTTGCATCATCTTGGCTATCCAACTTGAACCTCATCTGTTGAAAATTATGGGAGTCTCATTATCAACAACCTAGAAAGTATGGGACAGAGCAAGACGATATTACTAGTTTCCATACATAACCATACTTACAGATAAATGGTCGAGGAAGGTGTTGAACTAGGTTTCATCTTTGTCATTCCTGTACTGAATCCATGTTGGGAGGATACGTGTATGACACCTAACGGCAACCGCTGCCTCTGATACTAACTTGGCTGACTCTGTAGCATCACGTGGCCTTTTTAAACCTGCCTCAAAACGGATCTCCATTCTTCCTCCTCTAGATTTAGTTAACCTATCGAGCATTATCCCTGATGTTTGTTTCCTCTTGCGCCTAGGTGCTAGTCCAACAATGAACATAGGAAGTGTTAGTGTACATCAAACTGTGAGACTACATATAAAGAAGCATGCAACTGTAACTTGACTCCAGCAACTACCTTCTTGTTGTTGAAGCTCACAAGGTTCATTTGATCTTGCCAACTCATCTTGTGTCAAGAGTGCTTCGGAAGTAGTGTCAGGTGGCAAGGGAGCTTGGGAACGTGCTACTAGCTGAGTTGACAAACGAGTAACTCGTGCAGCTGGTGGTACTGTGGAAGGTGTTGCAACAACTAGGGCTGTCACTGCTTGTTTGGTGGCAGCTATTAGTTTCTGTTTGGCCTGTTTTGCAGCTCATGTAGCACGGGATACCGCGTTTGTACAATTTTCCACTGGACTTTGACCTTCTATTGCACCATCAGTACCAGCAGAATCTGCATAATTCTTCCACTTCCGTTTCTGTGTGTCCTTAGTACTAACACCATCCCCTGTCATTCTGTGTTCCTTCCTCTTTCTCTGTGCCATGTTAAGTCAAGCCGACAAGAAAAAGGAATAAAAATTTAGTTCTTCAGAACAAATTGATGCGTGATACAGACGAACTAAACTTTGATGTTAGACAACCACATGATAGGACGATGTAATATGTACAAAAAACAGGACAGCATGAGATAATCAGAACTATGATGTGTAAACTAAGCAGAAGGCATTTCTATAAATTAGAAGCAATGCAATGGAAGGTAGACACCATATGAAAGATGCTACAAATATCGCTCTGCCAAGTTAACAGTGTCTCGTCATAACTGGCGTTTAAACAAATGTGAAGTAGTACAAGAAATAAATCATATGCAAGATGCAAACAACATCACACTACCAAGTTAAAGGTCTCTCGTCATTAGTGCCATTGCATATTCACAGCATTGCATATTCACATCTTATGATGTGTAAACTAAGCAGAAGGAATTTCAACAAATTAGAAGTAATGAAAGCTAGACACCATATGTAAGACGCACCGAATATCACTCTACCAAGTTAAAACTCTCTCGTCATTAGTGCCATTTCAACAAATTAGTAGTACAAGATAGAAAATAATGCGAGATGTAACCTATATCACACTCCCAAGTCAAACGTGTCTTATGATAAGTGATTGTTGCAGGTTACACAATAGTAGTACTTTGATGTAAGAACATGGTGTGATAGACAGATATTGTATGTTCTAGAAACAGGAACACGTGTCTTATTCACAAGTATAATGTGTAAAGTAAGAAGATGGAATTCAACAAAATTAGAAGCAATACAAGCTAGACATCATACATAACATGCAACCACATATAACAGTGCCATGTTAGAGGGAGCACCTGTGATGGTGGACAAGGGGGGACGTGCTCATCATCAACACAGCTACTTTGAGTGTCTATGCATGTGTTGTCTTCCAAATCTTGTTGGGGGGATGGCCGAGTAGAATGTGTAGAGGCCCTCCGTTTGGAAGAAGCACCTTTATCCACTGCCTTGCTAATTTCCTTCTGCTTTATTGATTTTGCATTGTAAAGTAAAACCGACAAGAAAAAGCAATAAAATTCACTCTTCAGAACTCATTCATGCATGATACTGACAATCACTACCTTGATGTAAGGCAAACACATGATACGAGGATGGAATATGTACGAAAAACAGGACGGCATGGCATATTCACAACTATTTGTGTAAACTAAGCAGAAGTAATTTAATCAAATTACAAGCAATACAAGTGAGACACCATATGCAACATGCAAGACAATATCACACTGCCAAGCTAGAGAAAGCACCTGGGATGCCGGATTCGCCGGAAGACCGCCATCAGTCCCTGCCTTATTTTTTTCCTTCCTATTTCTTAATTGTATTGCCTTGTTAAGTCAAACCCACAAGAAAAATGAATAAAAATTCACTTTTCAGAACACATTGATGCAGGATGCTGACGAGCACTACTTTAATGTAAGGTGACCGCATGATAGGATGATTGAATGTGTAAGAAAAAAGGACATCATTGCATATTCACAGCTATGATGTGTAAACTAAGCAGAAGACATTTCAACAAATTAGAAGCAATGAAAGTTGAACACCATATGAAAGATGCAACGAATATCACTCTACCAAGTTAAAACTGTCTCGTCATAAGTGCCATTTCAACAAATTAGAAGTAGTACAAGCTAGAAAAGAATGCGAGATGTAACCTATATCACACTCCCAAGTCAAACGTGTCTTATGATAAGTGATTGTTGCAGGTTACACAATAGTAGTACTTTGATGTAAGAACATGGTGTGATAGACAGATATTGTATGTTCTAGAAACAGGAACACGTGTCTTATTCACAAGTATAATGTGTAAAGTAAGAAGATGGAATTCAACAAAATTAGAAGCAATACAAGCTAGACATCATACATAACATGCAACCACATATAACAGTGCCATGTTAGAGGGAGCACCTGTGATGGTGGACAAGGGGGGACGTGCTCATCATCAACACAGCTACTTTGAGTGTCTATGCATGTGTTGTCTTCCAAATCTTGTTGGGGGGATGGCCGAGTAGAATGTGTAGAGGCCCTCCGTTTGGAAGAAGCACCTTTATCCACTGCCTTGCTAATTTCCTTCTGCTTTATTGATTTTGCATTGTAAAGTAAAATCGACAAGAAAAAGCAATAAAATTCACTCTTCAGAACTCATTCATGCATGATACTGACAATCACTACCTTGATGTAAGGCAAACACATGATACGAGGATGGAATATGTACGAAAAACAGGACGGCATGGCATATTCACAACTATTTGTGTAAACTAAGCAGAAGTAATTTAATCAAATTACAAGCAATACAAGTGAGACACCATATGCAACATGCAAGACAATATCACACTGCCAAGCTAGAGAAAGCACCTGGGATGCCGGATTCGCCGGAAGACCGCCATCAGTCCCTGCCTTATTTTTTTCCTTCCTATTTCTTAATTGTATTGCCTTGTTAAGTCAAACCCACAAGAAAAATGAATAAAAATTTGCTTTTCAGAACACATTGATGCAGGATGCTGACGAGCACTACTTTAATGTAAGGTGACCGCATGATAGGATGATTGAATGTGTAAGAAAAAAGGACATCATTGCATATTCACAGCTATGATGTGTAAACTAAGCAGAAGACATTTCAACAAATTAGAGGCAATGAAAGCTGAACACCATATGAAAGATGCAACGAATATCACTCTACCAAGTTAAAACTGTCTCGTCATAAGTGCCATTTCAACAAATTAGAAGTAGTACAAGCTAGAAAAGAATGCGAGATGTAACCTATATCACACTCCCAAGTCAAACGTGTCTTATGATAAGTGATTGTTGCAAGTTACACAACAATAGTACTTTGATGTAAGAACATGGTGTGATAGACAGATATTGTATGTTCTAGAAACATGAACACGTGTCTTATTCACAAGTATAATGTGTAAAGTAAGCAGATGGAATTCAACAAAATTAGAAGCAATACAAGCTAGACATCATACATAACATGCAACCACATATAACCGTGCCAAGTTAGTGGGAGCACCTGTGATGGAGCACTAGGGGAGACGTGTTCATCATCAACACAGCTATGTTCAGTGTCTATGCATGTGTTGTCTTGCAAATCTTCTTGGGGGGGTGGCGGAGTAAAATCTGTAGAGGCCCTCCGTTTGGAAGGAGCACCTTTATCCACTGCCTTGCTAATTTCCTTCTGCTTTATTGATTTTGAATTGTCAAGTAAAACCGACAAGAAAAAGTAATAAAATTCACTCTTCAGAACTCATTCGTGCATGATACTGACAATCACTACTTTGATGTAAGGCAAACACATGATACCAGGATGGAATATGTACGAAAAACAGGGCGGCATGGCATATTCACAACTATTTGTGTAAACTAAGCAGAAGCCATTTCAACAAATAAGAAGCAATGCAAGCTAGACACCACATGAAAGATGCAACCAATATGACTCTGCCAAGTTAAAAGCGTCCCATCATAAATGGCGTTTCAACAAATTAGAAGCAGCGCATGCTATAAATCATATGAAAGATGCAACTAATATCACACTGCATATACTAAAGGTGTCTCATCATATTGATTGATGCGGGATACAAAAAAACAATAGTTTTATGTAAGGACATGCTTAGTAGATAGATGTACTATGTACTAAAAACAGGAAGGCATGTCACATTAACAGGTATAATGTATAAACTAAGCAGAATAGTGTGGCACCCCGGCTCAGAGGAAACCGGAACGCCCCGTATTCCAGTCCCAGGGACAAGTCCACTAGAATACGACACTGTTGGCATAGAACAAATCAGCTCTTTATTGCTATAAATATGGTTACAAAGATTACATCAACACGGCGACACTACGCCTGCTCAAAATAGCTCTATGCTAACAGCGGATCGACCTGAGGAGGCGGAGTATCTCTCGGCAGCGGAACAGCGTCGGCGGTGATGGACTCCACTCCGCAGGGACTCTGGCTAGAACGCGTATCCTAGCTCGCGCAATCAACATCTTCGACAAACAAGCAGTCATGGAATGACCTGCAAACTGGCATGACACGCCAGGTGAGTACTTTGAATGTACTCGCAAGCTCACAACAAACATCAGCATTAAGGCAAGACAACATCATAGTAATCAAGATTAGGTTGAGATTTACTGTTACCGAAGGAATGGTTGAAATGAGCAATAACAGGCTACTCTTCCTGCATTCTGGTGACCAACTCATGATCACTCCAAGAACATCCAACGATCATCCTCGAGATCGTTACTAATACTTGCCCATGGCATGATATCCGACTGTTACCATACTCAGATGAGTTCTTTCCTTATCACTGTCATTATTGTGGTTGATCTCCTATAGAGGTCTGGACGGGCTGTCCAATTCCGTGGACACGGCTATTCGAATAGATTTAACACTCTGCAGAGGTTGTACACTTTACCCACACCACGGAACTCATGGCCTCGTGCTCCCATTCGGGTGGACCAACGACGTTCCGACGAAACCCGCCTGACCCGTGACTCTTCCATCGTACGACCGGCAATCATACTCCCTCTTGGAGTCAGGCCCTGGGTGGCCCCATGTCCTCAAGACACCTGCCAGCGTCCTGTCCAAACAAACTGTCCCAAACGGGGACCTGGATCCAATAACTCAACTGGGCTCACAGGGTTATCGCCGCCTACCAGGCCAGGGTAGCGCGCGCGCATAACCCTCCCTCTTTGGAGGTACCGGTGGAAGAGCACGCGATCAGACCAAGTCAAGGCCGTCCCATACCGGCAAATGTGGCTGCACGAATAAGCCCGGACAGGTGACTCTCGATCAACCAACTAAGTTCACTTATTACCAGGTTGTTTCATCAAGTTAACTTAGTTGGTCAAATTAGGCATCTTATCCTCGAACAATCTTTCTGTCACAGCTGACACTCCGGTATCATAGTAATCCAATAACCGGCATGCTTAGGCTACTGCTACTAGTTCATATCCACAAATGCCGGATGGAATCCCAAATTAATCATAGACGGTAATCTCAACATCATAACCTCAACGAGTGGGTAAACTACTACTCAATAACAATCCGGTATTCAACATCTACTCATGCATGTCATAATCCAATCCATGATACAGATAACATTCTTGCTATTAAAGTAATTAATTAAACTATGATATTGCATTGCAATTATGCAGATGAGGGTTGTGGCTTGCCTGGGGATGAAGGAGTCATCGGAATGAAGTGCGGAAATGTCGCGGGGACGAATGCCGGAAACAGTTCTCTCTCGGAGGGGCTGTTTACGGGAAGGGCAAAATGGTCATTTCTGCTGTGTCAACACAGCACGAGAATGACACCATCGGAACGGGCTTGATGAGACGAAGAAGTGGGCGCTGGTTTCGTCTGAATCGGAGTCCCGAGCAAAAAGATATGAATGATTTTCTGCCAGGGACCAATCAGCAAAAGAGATAATTGCATCTGGGTCCCTGAGCAGCTCAGCCGCTTGCGCATTCAAATAAAATGCGTTTTCCCCAGAGGAAGACGTATTCCAGAGGAATACGCCTCCACTTATCCAACTCAGCAGTGGCGGGGCCGGCTCCTGGGTCACCGACGGGCGGGGCCCGCGCTGGCCCTCTCTCTCCTCCCACCTCCTTCTTCCTCCTCCCGATCGGGGACAGGAGCGAGGCGAGGCAGATCACCGCCGGCGATGGCCCGGGCGGCTCCGGCCGTCCCCGGTGGAGCTTGGACCACCGACGGGACCGGAAGGAGGCGCCGCATTCATCCCGCCTGGGCTCGGACGCCGGAGGGGCCCAAGACGGCGGCGGTTAGAGCGCCCACGGCGGTGGTCGTCGGCCAGATTCGAAGACGGCGTCTCCGGCACCCAAACGATGGGGCAAGAAGGGGGAAAGGACCGCCGGACCACAGGGGTTCTTGCAGTGGAGAAAGGAGGGGGAGTCCGGGCGCAGCTCGCCGGAATTTATCCGAAGCCGAGCGGCGGCCCCGACGGCCATTGGAGGCGGAGAGGAGCTCCGGGGCTCGGGCAGGGGAATGGGGAGTGACAGAGGAGGACGGAAGAGGCTCTCGTGAGCTCGGGAGGACTCGGGGCAGCCTATAAATAGCCGGACGGCGCAGGGCTCGGCCACGGCCACGGCGAAGCATGCCGGAGCTTCGGGAGAGCTCATGGAGGAGGGGAGAGACGACCAGAGAGATCGGAGAGAAGCTAAGAAGGCTCGGGAGCGCTCAGGAGGGCTCAGGCGAGCTCGGGAAGGCTCGAGACGGAGAAAACGCCAACGGCGGCTACGGGCAGAATAGGGCGGAGCTCGTCGCGGAGCGGCGAGGATGGGACTGGAGGGGGAGAGAGGTCTGGGGAGAAGAAGACAGCGAGGGAAAGCTGTGGGACAAGACTAATCGCGCGAAACCGACAAGGAGAGGAGGGGCCCCGAGCAAACGGCGTTCGGCACACGTCCACTGCGTGCCAAAACGGTGGTCACCGCGTGCACAGTGGCATGCAGTGCTTTCTGGCACCCAAAATGTTGTCTAGCTAAGGGACCTTGCTCCCCAAGGCACCGTGAAGGTGATAGATCAACGAGAAAGTCCAAGGGTTTATGGGAATTCTCACTGAAAGGTTGCTGTAGCAAACTGTTTGATGAATGCTGTGATCAACAGAAGAGGTATAAGGTCCAACTGAGATGTCTGGGAGGTTTGGGATAGGAAGGACTACTATTCTGTGGAATTTTAAGGGAAATGGACCAGGGTTTAACATAGTTGCTTAACAACTGCATAACCTGGTCCAGAATGCCAATCTTGAAGTGCCACTCACATGGAGTGTCCAATTGGTCTGAAATTTGGCAAGGCTTGATTATTTGGACATATAATGATGCTGTGGAAATTTCATACTAAATGGACAAGCCATAATGGTACTTGCTTCACAAGCATCCTCTCTGTCCAGAAACTTGCAAAATTTGCACAGGGCAATTAGATTACTGAATTGGGCCAAAACTTGGTGGAAGGAGTTGAAATGGATTTAAGAATTTCCTGGTAAATTTTCAGCTTAAATGAAGCAATATAAAATATAGTTTCTTCACAACTGAAAAATATGGCCAGAATATAAGAATTGATGCTCTGCTCACTCAGATGATTGGATAGGGTTGAAACTTGTGTAAGAGTCATTATTTGGGCAATTGGAGGTGCTTGCAAAACTTCAACTCATTTGGATACTCGTAGCTAGCACTTGCTTCACAAAGATTCTAGTTGCCCAGAAACTTTGGAAATTAACCAAGAGAGATTTAATATCCAAATAAAGTTGAATTTTGGCATGTGGCAATGATATGGATAGGAAAGAATGCCCAAAAAGTTTGAGAGCAAGTAGGCCAATATAAAAGGTACTTGCTTCACAAATTGACAACTAGGGCAGAATCAGAAAAGGAATTTTGGTGGATTATTTTTGAACATGGCAAGGAATATTTTGACATATCTGGATAAGATATGTCCCAAAGGATTTATGAGAATTATTTGGGAATTTTGGGAATGATAGAAATATGAGTTGCTTCACAACTCAGAGCTGACAGGGTTATTCCTTTAATAGAAAAAGGAATATTCCCAAGAAAAGAATATTGGGATTGGTCCAAGATGGAAATGACAAGGTCTTGGGATGATTTTGAGGTTGGCAAGCCACTTGGGAGAGGAATCAAGGGTGATCTCTCCAGGTTTCAGGACTACTAAGCCACAGAAAAGCAAATCCATACCAAAATAAAAAGGAAAAAGAAATGGGCAAAATCCAGGGTGTCACAAACCTACCCCCCTTAAAGAAATCTCGTCCTCGAGATTTGGTTGCTCAGGGGTTAAACCTGAATATTCCCCTTTGAGGAAACCGTTTCCCACTCGGGTTTCCTTTATACCTTTGTATTCTGCTCCCGCTGGTTACTCGGACTGACTGCCTGGCCCTGATGTGATTCATTTCACTGGATTCTCATTCTGACGGGTCTTTCCTCATATATTATTCTAACTTTAATCCTTTTATGTCTAATGGCCTGCCTAGGTGCAATGAATTATCCTGACTACAATACCCGTCCTTCTCGCATGGTTTACTGAATCATCTTTGGTATCTGTACTATCTCAGGTATCACATTCGCACCGAAGATTTAATTGTCACCTGTCGTGACCAGCATAAAGGTGTACGGTGATATTATCCATAGACTTGACTGACAGTGGTCCTGGCAGCAGAATCTTGTTCACGGCAGGTTATTCTTTATCTGCTTCCCATATGTGAGGACATGTGCTGCGAGACTGTTGCTCATCCTTCTGAGTGCTCAGTCTGACAGGCTTGACTATTCTCTTCTGATGATTCTGGGAATATTTAGTTGGCTGAGCGGGTTGACTCGATATGGGGTCCTTGCAAATAGATTAGACCCCGTGGTGTGTATCCCCATGGTGACCGGTATCGAACCAGACTATTCTGGCATTTGTACCAAGTTGATCATGTAACCATTATCATATCTGTATGGCCAATCTTGCTCCTTCATTATGGTTTTCTTTACCTGGATCCTTAGCTGAAAGAGCTTGGCCTTATGTATTCTCGATTCTTCGGGTGACCATGGGTACTGCCAGATGCAACGTTCCGGCAGGCATATTACTTTACAAGTTGTAGCTGTAGGGTAACGACTCTCTGAACCCTTGGATGAAATCGGCAAATAAACCAGTAGCCACCAGAACGGTCTTTACAACTCAGATCTGGGACATTACTGGAGTAACTCAACCCCGACTCAAGACGGCTGAAAAGCAGCTCAGAGCATGAGATGGTGTCGATAAGAAGAAAGTAGCAGCTCCCTAAGACGGCCGAGAAACAGCTCAGAGCATAGGGTCACCGCTACGGAAAGAAATTCAACAACTGTCCGAGACGGCCGAAAAGCAGCTCAGAACACGGGCCAGTTGCTGACAAAAGAAAAAAAATCAGCATCCACCCTGGACGGCCGTAAAACAGCTCGGAACACAGGCGTGGTGCCGTTACTAAAGAAAGGCAGGAAAGGGTTCAGTAGCGTCCCATACAGCTTGCTATTACGCAGACAAGCACAGGTATGTTAATTGAAACCGGGCTGACATCCTGGTCTGAGTAACTCATGTAACCTTGGCAGCATGTTCATCATTTCCATAAAAACATGTGTAGCTGGCACTTGATTTCTGAGGCAGGCTTGTGTCCTGACTGGTTCTTGCATTCCGACCAACGGTTGCGGACCTGACTCTTGGGATGCATTGTCATATGCTGCCAACTGTCTGGGGAGTATCTTGTACTCTGAGGCTTCCTTTTTGCCACATACGGACTGAGTGCATATATCTATTCCTTAATGTTTCTGTCATCAGTTACTTGTTGTAAGCCACATGGTATTCAGCTATCCTTCTTGCTGAACTCCGCACTCATAACATATTCTGGCTTACTTCCGGGATATATCAGGGTTCAACCTGTACTCATAGCAGACTCAAACCGTATATGGTAACCATACCTTTGACATGAACTGTACTGTGGATCAGCACACAATCTGTCGTCTTGCTGATCCGATGATTTCTGCTGTGAAGGTTGCAATGATGCATGCTGGATGCTAATAATCAATCCCAAAATACCATTGGTAGTCAGGCCAGGTATTTCCCGATATCAGGCAGTTAGCGGAAAATTCCATATTGTTGAGCTGAGCCTCCAACTAACTGTCTCTTCACTGATTTCTTTGAGACCGGTGTCGGGGAGCAACTTCCATAAGGGGAAATAAGGTAACACCAAGGACTCGACGAAAGAAGCAAAAGAAACGACTAAACAAAAGCACACAAAGCACTAAGATCACACACAAGCAATATATTACAGCTACTCACAGCAATAATATGCATGCCTACCTAAGCACACAAATCTCGCGGAGACTCCGGTATTACGGTCTAACATGCTGTGGCGATGTGCACGAAAGGAAGTCAAGGTGTGGAAGGAGTTGGTGTAAACAAAGGTACACCAAACACGGCTTAACACTGGTTGCAGCTGGAAGGATACTGAGGCGAGGACGGACTTGATGATCGTGGATCGGAACACGGAGGTCACGACCACATCATCATCAAGCGTACAGAAGAAACCGTACTTGTCCTGGGAACGGATAGCGATGAAAAGAAAGGCTTGCTGGCATTGCCCTTTTCTGATAACCAAGATCAGTAAGGGTTGCCAAGGCGGCTAGAGGGATGGCACGATCCGGGATAGAGACATGTCTATCACCGAACCATAGGGGTGGCTAAAGAGGATATATTGGTGTGGTACCTGTGCATCAAACCTGCAAAGGATCGATACACCAAGCACCTAGGCATCCCTCCGCTGGGACGAAGATGACACCAACCACCAAGAAAAGATATGCAACTGGAGGGTACAGGTAGTGGATTGCCGCCTATACTCACCAGATCAATCGTTAGTGATAACTAGTCTATATGCATGCTATGCAGCAAACAAATGCAACAAACAAGTGCAGCAAACCAACTAGACTCTATACTACCGGTTCTAACGCTCGCACCTAGACTGCGCGTCCTATAGCCAGACCTGCTCTGATACCAACTCCTGTGGCACCCCGGCTCAGAGGAAACCGGAACGACCCGTATTCCAGTCCCAGGGACAAGTCCACTGGAATACGGCACTGTTGGCATAGAACAAATCAGCTCTTTATTGCTATAAATATGGTTACAAAGATTACATCAAGACGGCGACACTACGCCTGCTCAAAATAGCTCTATGCTAACAGCGGATCGACCTGAGGAGGCGGAGTATCTCTCGGCAGCGGAACAGCATCGGCGGTGATGGACTCCACTCCGCAGGGACTCTGGCTAGAACGCGTATCCTAGCTCGCGCAATCAACATCTTCGACAAACAAGCAGTCATGGCATGACCTGCAAACTGGCATGACACGCCAGGTGAGTACTTTGAATGTACTCGCAAGCTCACAACAAACATCAGCATTAAGGCAAGACAACATCATAGTAATCAAGATTAGGTTGAGATTTACTGTTACCGAAGGAATGGTTGAAATGAGCAATAACAGGCTACTCTTCCTGCATTCTGGTGACCAACTCATGATCACTCCAAGAACATCCAACGATCATCCTCGAGATCGTTACTAAAACTTGCCCATGGCATGATATCCGACTGTTACCATACTCAGATGAGTTCTTTCCTTATCACTGTCATTATTGTGGTTGATCTCCTATAGAGGTCTGGACGGGCTGTCCAATTCCGTGGACACGGCTATTCGAATAGATTTAACACTCTGCAGAGGTTGTACACTTTACCCACACCACGGAACTCATGGCCTCGTGCTCCCATTCGGGTGGACCAACGACGTTCCGACGAAACCCGCCTGACCCGTGACTCTTCCATCGTACGACCGGCAATCATACTCCCTCTTGGAGTCAGGCCCTGGGTGGCCCCGTGTCCTCAAGACGCCTGCCAGCGTCCTGGCCAAACAAACTGTCCCAAACGGGGACCTGGATCCAATAACTCAACTGGGCTCACAGGGTTATCGCCGCCTACCGGGCCAGGGTAGCGCGCGCGCATAACCCTCCCTCTTTGGAGGTACCGGTGGAAGAGCACGCGATCAGACCAAGTCAAGGCCGTCCCATACCGGCAAATGTGGCTGCACGAATAAGCCCAGACAGGTGACTCTCGATCAACCAACTAAGTTCACTTATTACCAGGTTGTTTCATCAAGTTAACTTAGTTGGTCAAATTAGGCATCTTATCCTCGAACAATCTTTCTGTCACAGCTGACACTCCGGTATCATAGTAATCCAATAACCGGCATGCTTAGGCTACTGCTACTAGTTCATATCCACAAATGCCGGATGGAATCCCAAAATAATCATAGACGGTAATCTCAACATCATAACCTCAACGAGTGGGTAAACTACTACTCAATAACAATCCGGTATTCAACATCTACTCATGCATGTCATAATCCAATCCATGCTACAGATAACATTCTTGCTATTAAAGTAATTAATTAAACTATGATATTGCATTGCAATTATGCAGATGAGGGTTGTGGCTTGCCTGGGGATGAAGGAGTCATCGGAATGAAGTGCGGAAATGTCGCGGGGACGAATGCTGGAAATAGTTCTCTCTCGGAGGGGCTGTTTACGGCAAGGGCAAAATGGTCATTTCTGCTATGTCAACACAGCACGAGAATGACACCATCGGAACGGGCTCGATGAGACGAAGAAGTGGGCGCTGGTTTCGTCTGAATCGGATTCCCGGGCAAAAAGATATGAATGATTTTCTGCCAGGGACCAATAAGCAAAAGAGATAATTGCATCCGGGTCCCTGAGCAGCTCAACCGCTTCCGCATTCAAATAAAATGCGTTTTCCCCAGAGGAAGACGTATTCCAGAGGAATACACCTCCACTTATCCACCTCAGCAGTGGCGGGGCCGGCTCCTGGGTCACCGACGGGCAGGGCCCGCGCTGGCCCTCTCTCTCCTCCCACCTCCTTCTTCCTCCTCCCGATCGGGGACAGGAGCGAGGCGAGGCAGATCGCCGCCGGCGATGGCCCGGGCGGCTCCGGCCGTCCCCGGTGGAGCTTGGACCACCGACGGGACCGGAAGGAGGCGCCGCATTCATCCCGCCTGGGCTCGGACGCCGGAGGGGCCCAAGACGGCGGCGGTTAGAGCGCCCACGGCGGTGGTCGTCGGCCAGATTCGAAGACGGCGTCTCCGGCACCCAAACGACGGGGCAAGAAGGGGGAAAGGACCGCCGGACCACAGGGGTTCTTGCGGTGGAGAAAGGAGGGGGAGTCCGGGCGCAGCTCGCCGGAATTTATCCGGAGCCGAGCGGCGGCCCCGACGGCCATTGGAGGCGGAGAGGAGCTCTGGGGCTCAGGCAGGGGAATGGGGAGTGACAGAGGAGGACGGAAGAGGCTCTCGTGAGCTCGGGAGGACTCGGGGCAGCCTATAAATAGCCGGACGGCGCAGGGCTCGGCCACGGCCGCGGCGAAGCATGCCGGAGCTTCGGGAGAGCTCATGGAGGAGGGGAGAGACGACCAGAGAGATCGGAGAGAAGCTAAGAAGGCTCGGGAGCGCTCAGGAGGGCTCAGGCGAGCTCGGGAAGGCTCGAGACGGAGAAAACGCCAACGGCGGCTACGGGCAGAATAGGGCGGAGCTCGTCGCGAAGCGGCGAGGATGGGACTGGAGGGGGAGAGAGGTCTGGGGAGAAGAATACAGCGAGGGAAAGTTGTGGGACAAGACTAATCGCGCGAAACCGACAAGGAGAGGAGGGGCCCCGAGCAAACGGCGTTCGGCACGCATCCACTGCGTGCCAAAATGGTGGTCACCGCGTGCACAGTGGCATGCAGTGCTTTCTGGCACCCAAAATGTTGTCTAGCTAAGGGACCTTGCTCCCCAAGGCACCGTGAAGGTGATAGATCAACGAGAAAGTCCAAGGGTTTATGGGAATTCTCACTGAAAGGTTGTTGTAGCAAACTGTTTGATGAATGCTGTGATCAGCAGAAGAGGTATAAGGTCCAACTGAGATGTCTGGGAGGTTTGGGATAGGAAGGACTACTATTCTATGGAATTTTAAGGGAAATGGACCAGGGTTTAACATAGTTGCTTAACAACTGCATAACCTGGTCCAGAATGCCAATCTTGAAGTGCCACTCACATGGAGTGTCCAATTGGTCTGAAATTTGGCAAGGCTTGATTATTTGGACATATAATGATGCTGTGAAAATTTCATACCAAATGGACAAGCCATAATGGTACTTGCTTCACAAGCATCCTCTCTGTCCAGAAACTGGCAAAATTTGCACAGGGCAATTGGATTACTGAATTGGGCCAAAACTTGGTGGAAAGAGTTGAAATGGATTTAAGAATGTCCTGGTAAATTTTCAGCTTAAATGAAGCAATATAAAATATAGTTGCTTCACAACTGAAAAATATGGCCAGAATCTAAGAATTGATGCTCTGCTCACTCAGATGATTGGATAGGGTTGAAACTTGTGTAAGAGTCATTATTTGGGCAATTGGAGGTGCTTGCAAAATTTCAACTCATTTGGATACTCCTAGCTAGCACTTGCTTCACAAAGATTCTAGTTGCCCAGAAACTTTGGAAATTAGCCAAGAGAGATTTAATATCCAAATAAAGTTGAATTTTGGCATGTGGCAATGATATGGATAGGAAAGAATGCCCAAATAGTTTGAGAGCAAGTAGGCCAATATAAAGGGTACTTGCTTCACAAACTGACAACTAGGGCAGAATCAGAAAAGGAATTTTGGTGGATTATTTTTGAACATGGCAAGGAATATTTTGACATATCTGGATAAGATATGTCCCAAAGGATTTATGAGAATTATTTGGGAATTTTGGGAATGATAGAAATATGAGTTGCTTCACAACTCAGAGCTGACAGGGTTATTCCTTTAATAGAAAAAGGAATATTCCCAAGAAAAGAATATTGGGATTGGTCCAAGATGGAAATGACAAGGTCTTGGGATGATTTTGAGGTTGGCAAGCCACTTGAGAGAGGAATCAAGGGTGATCTCTCCAGGTTTCAGGACTACTAAGCCACAGAAAAGCAAATCCAGACCAAAATAAAAAGGAAAAAGAAATGGGCAAAATCCAGGGTGTCACAAATAGCACATGCAATTTAACCAGATTGGAAGAATTACAATCTAGAGACCATATGCAACATGCAACCACATATCACGCTGCCAAGTTAGAGCAAGCACCTGCGATGCTGGTGTAGGGGAAATGCGGTCATCAACTACAGAGCTACGTTCACTATCTTCATCTAGCCTTGCTGTTTCTTGAGAATCATGTGGGGAGGCTGACACTGCATTCTTTAAAAGAGCAGATTTTCTCACAGTAACCCACTGGCGTGATTGTCTCATCATAAGTGATTGATGAGAGATACACGAGAACATTAGTTTGATGTAAGAACATGGTTAATAGACAGATGTACTAGTATGTACCAAAAACAGGAAGGCATGTCATATTCAAAGGTATAATGTGTAAGCTAAGCAGATGCAATTTAACCAAATTGGAAGCAATACAAGCTAGACACCATATGCAACATGCAACCACATATGACACCGCGAAGTTAAAGCAAGCACCTGGGATGGTGGTTCATGGCGAGCAAGATCATCAACTCCAGAGCTACGTTTACCGTCTCCATCTGCTGACACTGCACCCTTTATAGCAACGAAACGTGTCTTGCCTAAGCCTGAAGAAAGCTGGAGCTGCTTCTCTCTTTTATTTCGTGCTTCTATCAACCGGTTGGCAGAGGCTGAAATACCCATGCATAAAAAAACAATAGTGAGAGTATGGGTGAAGTGTGTGCAGAACTAGTGCACTGTAAAAGTAGCGGATAGCAGGTGGCTGAAAAATAAATGACAGGAGACATATGATAGCTCTACAACATTTCATGGCAAACAAAATTAGATTCTACTTCGTATGATTTTGTAATATATGAGCACAGGGATGGCTGGGAAATGCAGGTACTGCTCCAGCACACCACCACATGTGGTCCTATCAAAATAACAGTCGATTGAAAATAAATAGGTCAGTCGGTTTTTTTATGAACCGTCCGATCTACATGGAACGGGCAGATGGCCTTCATCTACCTCCCGCCAGTCACTGTTGACGATCTTTCTCGAATCGCCAGTGACCACCGGCCCAGACCCCTGCCTCTGCCGCCCCGCCCTCCCCTCGACCTCACACCACCGCCGTGCTTGGCAACGCCCCCCGGCCATCCCTTTAAGCCCGGCCGACCTCCAGATCGGGCGCCAGTAGCTCCTAGGCCCCACACACCCCTAAGATAAACACCGAGGCGCTGCTTCCCCGGCGTAATAGGCGGACTAGCGCCTGTTACGCTGGGGAATGCTTCCTTTAATTGGGAATCAACTGACCAGGAATTGAAATCCAGGGGGGCGACGGACCTCTAGCTAAGGTGAAATAGTATATGAGGAGAAACCTTGTGCATCGCGAGTTACTAGGAACATCTAGTATCAGGAAGAAGGTGTAGGAAGAAGCGGTCAACTAGTGTCTTCTGTGGGATGAATATCGTGCAGGCAGACACGTAAGGTTTGCACGAATAAGGGAAGAGGAGTACCATTTCTGGTTGCCAGTGTTGTGTCCTCCGGATATTGCGGCGATGTTCTTCTTTTTACCGGGGGAACCGATGTTTTGGAGGAGGGTGGAGCCTTGGACGAACCCATGGCCAAATTGTTGACTGTGTTGCGGTGGCCGTCTGTCGGCGGAGGGGAAGCAGATCCGAGGCGGCGAAGGACGGCGTAGCGGGAACAACTCTGGTGCAGTGGACGGTGGTGACGTTGGAGCGGCAGCGGTGAGGCGCAGGACGGCGTGGTTGAACTGGCTCGGGCACGGTGCACGTCGGCGTCCTGGAGGCAGCTCGGCCTTGGCTTCAACTACTAGCCGTGGAGGGCATTGCGGTTGCGGTTGCGGTGGACGACGATGTCAGGGTATTGGCTCCGGCGTGATGGAGGAGGGCGGCGGTTGATGGGTGGGATGGGGTGGCGGACGTAGGACGTCGGGGTTTCGCGGCTGGTGGAGAGGTAGTTTTGGCGCCCATGGAGTACGAATGGGGAATCAGACAGGGGGGGAGCTAAGGGGGAACCATGTTTCGGTATGGGACGCGCTTGTTTTTGGTTTTTTTGAACAGATGGGACGCGCTTGTTTGAAATTTGGGGAAAGTACAAAGTTTGCCCCCCTCTTAAATTTCGGACCTACCGCGGGTCGGGGGTAGGACGGTAATCCCAGGTGTCCCAAATAGTGGGCGGGAGCGATTTCGGCCGAGCGCATGTGTGCTTAGGCGGCCATGGTGTATGAATGTTTTTCGAAGGCCGTTGCGTGGCGTCTAGATGAAGCTACAAACCTACCCCGGTTTAGACCTTTGGACGTCGGGGCGGTAGGTTTCACGGGCCGGAGTTAGAAAAGTAATTTCCTTCTACCAAACATTGGTCTCACGCGGTTTCGGGTGAGTAGAGGCTCTTTTGGCGCTTCGTTCGAAATTTTGAAACAAAAGCATTCACGTTTAGAGTACTCCCTCCGTTTTTATTTACTCTACATATTAGAGTTGACTGAAGTCAAATTTCATAAAGTTTGACCAAGTTTATAAAAAATAATATAAACATTTATCATAACAAATCTATATGATGTGAAAGTACATTCAATAATAAATCTAATTTTATTGATTTGTTATTGCTTATGTTAATATATTTTTTATAAACTTGGTCAAAGTTTATAAAGCTTGACTTTTACCAAAGCTAATACTCAGACTAAATGAAAACGGAGGGAGTACTCTTGAACTTTGAGGATTGACCTAAATAGACAACATTAAATTTGACCTTGTATGTTTGAAAACCTCATTAAATTATGCGTTTCTTTTTGAAATTTTGACACTTGGAAATCCTATAACTACGATTATTTTGGAATGGAGGAGGTAAATTTGAATCTATTTTGTACACGACTACATATGCTATTATGTACAAAAGCAGAGCAAAGATTGGTGCCCCCATAATTTAGGTATGATTTACAAATGCCATGATATCGAATTCAAATAATTGAATGGACTTCATGTTGAATTCAAATTTTTTAAACCACCTTAAGTTGAATTCAAATGTATGATAGTTCATAGCTAGCTATTTATAATGTTCGTTGTGTAATTTTTGTATGTATAATGTGCTTTACACACACAACATGTACTATATTCACGTTTATATTCGATTGCTAAAGCGATGCATTGTCTGGAGTTCAAAATACTAACTCTGTGGATCAATTATGTCGAATAATAACATAGACATGCTCAAATTCGATAGAATATAGATGTCTGATGGATCAATGACCGTTCCTTACGCGAATTGCAAATATCATGATCCCATCCTAATATTTGGATACAATTTATATTTTTAATCAATGTATACATCAGTCTTTTACGTGTAGTTTCACTCTCCATAGGCCCCTCCTCACACACACGCTGACTTTCTCTCTCACACATACGCGCACACGGTGTATATCCATCGGTGGTCTCTCACACATGCTCACGCACTCTCTCCCGAGGTGTCTTTCTCGCAGACATGCTCTCGATATAACCCTCCCTCCCTCTCGTAACCATTTATGACTGTTTTCACTAACCTTTATCACAAGCACTCTTCCTCTCACAAGCATACACATGCACAATCCCCATCGACCCTTTCTATATACATAGACCTGCCTACGTGTCTCCCGCACGCACATTATCTTTAGGCCTGTCTCTCACGCATTGTCTCCACCTCTCTTCCTAATTGACGAGTATGATTCTAGCAGAGCATTCTGTAGGATGCCTCTTAAAGTTAGGTTGGATGAATAGTAATATCAGAGATAAGGGGTTACCTTAGTCCGAGGACCTAGGGTTAGAAATCCTAGCCGGCTTTGTCAGTGGACACAGAGTCCTTCACGACTCTGCTATCTTTGTCTTGTACGACTAGTCCTCCATGGGTCTCCCTAAATGCGTCACGGGCCGACCAATGTGGCGCAGGACGGAACCGAACCAAGGGCCTCACCTCGGCCCACCGGACCTCACGCGGTGACACACCCTCTGCCCCCAGGTCTCGTTATCTTCTCACACCCACACATACCAACACAGACACCACACAAAATATTTTCTCCTCGTGCCTCTATCCCCTCCCCCCTTGCATATACACACTCAAGGGCATCTCTCGCCATGACATCCTATTCGTCTCTCTCTCTCTAGTCCTCTCTCATTTCTCGTGCTATCTCTCCCACGTCCCCCCCACCGGCCCCTCTATCCATGCCTCTCTCGAATACGTAATACATACACATACCTCTCTAGGCCCTGCCAAATACATCAACTACACATACCTCTCTAGGCCCTGCCAAATACATCAACTACACATTCACACATTTTACATCACGTACCCCATTGATCTAAAAAGCCCTCTCTTCATGTTTATTTCGCATACAACATTCCTTTTGAATAAAACCACACAAAGTGTGGCCAAAAAATTATTTTAGAATTTCTACATATATACAACATTACAAAGTTATATGGAGGAGTATGAACGTTAATTTGCATTGCATGGTGCCCCCAATGATATTTATTCCGCACTGTGAATTTTTATATTTTTATACTATATATAAAGTTAGTCATAATAAAGAGAAACAAAGACCATCTCTCTCTCCATCGCATACACCCCCTCTACGCCCCTTTCACGTACGCACACAAACTATCTCCAGGTCCTCTAAAAGTACGCCCCCAGCACATTCATGCATGTTTCATCTTTCTCTCGCGATATATACAGTGACGATCATTGTATTTGAAGCGAAAGCACGATACGTACATTGGACTTCAGAATCCACTCATTACAGTCACCATTTACATTTTGTGGTTATTATACAGTCACGGGCTCACCGTATAGCTCTGTATTTGCTCAAGACACGACTAGTTGACCAGTTAAACGCTCCACATGGCACCTCTAGTGTTGCATCACAATATCTCACTACCATTGGGCCCACCTGTCGGCGTGTATAAGAATGAAAACAAACGATAAAAAAATATTGGATGGTGGTTCGAAGTCATGACCGCGGGCACAGCGGACAAGGTGGCCTTGTATTGGTATGCTGAGCCGTCTGTTTTAACACACATGAGCTGGTGTGGTGATTATACACACACGCACACATGCACACGAATTGCATGCACGCAACACTCACACGAACACACGCAGCCACGCACGCATGCAACACTCACACGTACACACACAGCCATGCACGCACGCAAGACTCAGACGCACACATGCATGCACACACCACACGACCAACACACACTCTTATGCTCTAGTGCTCAACCTACACGTGCATGCGCACACATCAGGCCCTGACAGACACATACACAACCAGGTGGTTCCCGCGAACGGGTTGGAGTCTTGTCGCGCCTGCGTAAATTTGTGTTTATCTGACATTTTTCCTATGCGAACTGACAGGTGGGACCCACAAGGAACATGGTCAATTTAACTAGTCAACATAGTGCCACGCAGACTATTTGGCCGGTCAATAGAGTGTAATCTGATGCTGAACGGTGAGCAAGTGACCATATAATCACCACAAAACGTATATAGTGACCGTAATGAGCGTATTCTGAAGTCCGGTGACCGTATTATGCTTTTCGCTTGAAATACACTAACCGCTCGTGTATTTATCTCTTCTCTCGCTCTCTCTGTGGAGCCGAGTAGTCCAACGTGCCAGTGCCTAAATTGGCGCACGCCACCCCATTATTGCTGTACTGGTTTCGTAAGAGCGAACAAGCATTGACGTCTACTGTACAAACTGTAGATATGAGTTACAAATGCTATGAAGACGAATACCAATATTTGAATCCACTTTATGGCCAATTTCTCTCTGTAGGCCCTCCAAAAGTACATCTCTACACGTTCTCGCACGTTACATCTAACAACTATGCAATACAGCACTACTACTACACTCTAACACAATAAATCATATGTGTTTTTAGTTTTACTAGATCTCATATTGTTACTTAATTATTCAGTTTGCATACATTAAAATTGCCTTTGAAATGTATGGCTAGTATCATCTACTGCGCGGGAAAAATCCCGCCCTTGCCTGTTTAATCGGGTTTGTATCGATGGATCGTGCGAAATAGCAAAACTATAGTAGTACTACAGTACAAGTAACAGTTCACTGGGCCGCCGTGTCGTGTACTCCTCTGTCGTAAGAGTGGAGCGCTCGCTTTCATAAATGTTCTAGTCCCTTTCGCCGACATGTGGGACATCAAGCAACCGGGTCCACGTGCCATACCGAAATAACAGTGCAGAGCAGCAGGGGTGAAGCACCCCAGTCATGGCACCGGCGTAGTAATGAGCAATGAGGCGTCAAATCACAAAGCTGCACATTTCCCGCAGTTAAGTTGGAGGGACGAAGTAATAATGCTAAAAAAATAAGTTGGAGGGATGAATCAACCATCGTTTCACCCATTGCTGAATCCGCTTCTCCCTCATCTTCTTCAAGTTAACCACGTGTTGCTTCTGCCGTTGTTCTGCCTCATGTGGGACGCAGATCGGCTTGGTAAAGCACTGACACGTGGGACCACATGTTAGCAAACCGCCAGGCCAACGTCCTCTAAAAATAAGAAACCTCCCCCGCCATCCGCGTAGCAAAATCACCTCCTTTTTACTAATCTTGATAATATAATTTTTTAGATCAATATAATCGAGATTTGTATAGATAGCACACAGGAGCAAAACCAAGTGGTACGGTTAAGGGCATCCACAATGTGTAGCCAAATGTGAAAATAGCTTTTGGCATCGATGGGAACCATTGTGGACGGTGCTGCCAAAACCAAAAAGATGGAACCGAAGCTCCCTAATTGATTGATTGAAGGAATAGAAAAATGCAACCTCTCTCCTCTTTCTCCCGTGCTTGGACGCATGTACAGTATAGAGCATAGAGTCTACTCCCCTGTCCCTTCTATCACAAATCACAAAGTAGCGAGGCGTCAAATCACAAAGCACAGACGAAGCAACCATCATTTCACTCTTCGCTGACTCCGCTTCTCCATCGTCTTCTTCGAGAAACCACCTTACCGCACTAAGCTGGACAGACGACGCTATTGTGTAGTACTAGTACATTTACGCATACTTTGGTTCAACGGACTTCCTGGATGCAAATAAGGCGGTTGTCTCGGCTTGCAGGTGGCACTTGCGAATGACTTACCATGGTCTCCCTCAATGGTGTTCTCCGTCGAACGCACTTCGCCAAACCACAACGTTCGAGATATCGTCAATGTCACCGCAATGGGGAAGGAAGTCAAATAGTTACTACCTCCATTTTTTTGTACACAAGGCCAGTATATCTCTACTCTTATAAAAAACAGAGTTGGTGATGATGGTGTGCCTACCATCCTGCAATATAGGCCGTCCGATTTATATCTGACGAATAGGAAGGAAACTATGGCAATTTTGCAAAAAGATACCCACACCCCTCTCCACATTTGCAAATAAGGCCTTCCCTCGTTCATCCTTTTCTCCCACAAGATAAACTACTCATACAAATGCATCTTGATGTTCCGTGCAATGCACGGGCATCTTGCTAGTCAAAATTACAATTTGCAGAAGGCCACTAACACTAATCGAGGCAAAATTGATGGGGTTTGCCTCATACTAGCAACCAAGGACATTAATATACCCTTGTATGCATGCGGAAGTGAGAAGGTTGGTTTGCATGGTGCTGCATTAATCAAGCGATGAGGAATGAAATGGTTAGCTCTTTGGGCGTTGGAGAAAAAAATACGCATTAATTGACATGTCAAATGAGGATTTGTATCGATCAATCCTGCGAAGGAAAACCCCGCCTTTATTTTTGAACACAAGTAGTACCCCTACGTACGTACTTGTATCTTTTTTGGGTCTTGGCCTTGCATTGCCATACTTCACCACACATTTTTTCCAAGCTTGCCTAAAGTTTTCAAAATGAAAAGGAGGTACACTTGCGCACGGCTATCGCGGTCGCACCGCACCCTCACACGGTCGCTCCTGCACGCCGCAAACCCAACCAAGGGAACGCACCCTCACTGACACGTGCTATCGCATGTGATCAAACCAAACTCAGCCATCCTACCGCTGACACATAATTTTTGTTCATACAGTATGTTTAACCAACCGCATGTTGGGGAAGATCCGTACGGCCCGTGCGGTGGTCTGTTGGGGAAGAAGAAGAGGTGAGGAAGAAGGGTTAGGAGACATAGGATATTCATCCAACCGCCTGAAATGGTCGACTGACCCAAATGATGAAAGTCAGGTGACTTGCATAAATATATGTTTTTACATAACAAAAGATCCCTGAAAACAACAACATAAAGAAAAACTATCACTGCTCGCGGAATGAGATGGCCTCGTCGTCTTTGGCTGCCGGCGCGAACCAGCCATAGCTGCCGACGTGTGTCTCCGCACTGTGGTTGTCCTCGGCCTCCAGCTACTCGTTCACGCGGAGCGTGCGGGCGCTCTGCACGGACGCGAGCACCACCCGGTTCAAGTCCAGGATGTCCGGTTCGGCCTGCAGGAGGGCCTCGATGGCAGCGGCATCCGCGCGCTCCGCGTCGAGTTGAGCCTCCGCCACCCGGTTCAAGTCCAGGATGTCCGGTTCCGCCTGCAGGAGGGCCTCGATGGCAGCAGCATCCGTGCGCTCCGCGTCAAGTTGAGCCTCCGCTGCCCGGTTCACATCCACGACATCCGGTTCCGCCTGCAGGAGGGCCTCGATGGCAACGGCATCCGCGTGCTCCGCGTCGAGTTGAGCCTCCGCCTTCTGGTCCTCCTTTAGTATCGCCAGGATGAACCGCTGGTCCGCCTGCACCATGGGGGACCCGAACGCCGACACGAAATCTACGTCCATCGTCTCATACGCATCGGTGATGACCGGTCAATCGGTTTTGACTGTACGTTGCTCTTGTCTCGTTCGCGTTGCACCCCGGCACGCTGGACCCTCCACGTCGCTCACCAAATGGAACGCGCTTCGTCTTGCGTTTTCGCTCACTTGTGGGACCGCAGTTGAGAGCAAACCGACGTCCCACCCCCTCCCCCGCCCGCGTCATTTATACTACTACTAGAAGAGAGAGAGGTCGGCCGAGTGTTACTAGTACTCCCTCCGTTTTATGCGGAGTAAATAAAAACAGAGGGAGTATACTACTAGTACTATGAGCACTGCATACTCTATTGCAGATGTTGTCAGTACTCCACTAGTACTATTGGACAGGGAGCTTAAAAAAAGTTACTATTGGACTGGCTATACATGGCGAAATCCAAGTAGGAAGAGCATGCGCGAGAACAAGCACATTCACGTGTTTGAAAATAAATTGGAAACCATCTCTGTTTGAATACAAATCTAGGAGTACGTACGAATCTAACAATATTGATTGGGCATTGTTGAATGTTGATACTTTTTTCTGTAAGTTTGATCAAAGTAGAGATACTTTGACTACACATAAAACTTATATGTAAACTAGAAAGGATCGGAGGGAGTATATTGTACATTCAAAAGCGAAACGAACATTGAATACCCTTTATATACGATTTGCTGATGCTATGATCACCGGTTCAAAAATTTGAATCCGCCTTAGGTATCACACATGCACCCACTCGTTCTCTCTCGGTTTCATCTCGGGGTCCAGAGATCGATTGAAAGAGGAATAGGGTGGGTACAGTATGTTCGTTTCGCTTTTGAACGTACAATATACTCCCTCCGATCCCCACAGACCCCCCGGTCATTTCTATCATAGAAACACACCAAACCTTTATCTCGTTGCACGACATGCACTTGATCTCTCAACATTAATCGATCTCGTCAAGATGTGTCGGGGCATGAACCGAATGGGATGTCAAAATTAAGATGGGAAGCGACATGTAGTGGAGGCAAAGTGAAACTTTAAACGAACTGTTTGTCTGTATGCATGTCGGACAAATTACAACATTGGAAATACAAGCATGGTCTAGGCCCACATGCGAATGATACTCGGCGAAATGTTCAAATGAGGCATGCGAGAGGATGGACTCGATCGAAGGGCGGCATGATCGATGGAGAAGAGGGTTGGAGAGGAATGAGAAATAAGCAACGCCACATGATTATACTTGAACGGCTCAAATAAACAATAAGTTGTCTCGTTTTCCCTTCCGTCTTGGTCACGTTGTAAGATACTCCCTCCGTTTTTATTTACTCTGCATATTAGGTTTGACTGAAGTCAAACTTCATAAAATTTGACCAAATTTATAGAAAAATATGAACATTTACAATAGCAAATCTATATGATGTGAAAGTATATTCAATAATGAATCTAATGGTATTGATTTGTTAATGTATATGTTATTATTTCTGTCTATAAACTTTGTCAAAGTTTACAAAGTTTGACTTTGAGCAAAGCTAAAATGCGGAGTAAATAAAAATAGAGGGAGTACGCAGGGACTAGTATAGTTACTACTGCCGGAACATGGTAAGTTAGACACCTAAATGCGGGCACGGACCGGCCACACCTCAATTATTCCTTCAAACAGTCAGACACCTACATTAGCACACCATCCGGCTACTTAATCAAGTGTTACGCTTCACTAGTTGAAAAGGAAAAGGGTGGTACCGTACCCAAAACCACCACACTTGGGGCTAGGGTAACAACTTGGTACTGTACCACATTTGAACCAGGGCACAAAAACCACCTGTTCTACGCCTAATGCGCAACACGGAGCACTGACGCTCGAATTTGGCCGGGAAAACAGGGAAACCGACATGTGGGGCACACTTGTCGGGATGTCGTGGCACAGACTAGTCCAATGGAGGAGCTGGCTCATGACCTCCTCGCCACCGGCAACCGTTCATGTGGGTCGTGGGGGCCAGCAACGTGGCGCAGCTCCCGTACCGCCTCTGGACATGGCAACCGCGGTGAGCAACACGCTCATCGTTGCTGGACACGGTCGGCTTTAGGGTGCCGGGGGTGGCGTTAGCACTGTGGGACGACCAGCAGATCAACAACCGGCTCGTCGAGGATGCACGGGGCGTCGAAGTGCGCGCGTGCCGTGACGCGTCCGCGGAGTGTTGTAGCGCGGCCAACTGCATCCCCAGGACCTGAGACCATGCCGGGTCGTCTTGCTTTTTCAATGACATGTGGGGATTGCATGTGAGCAAAGGGCATCTCCAACGTTGCCACGACCGCAGCTGACTACCCTGGCACACCAAAAACCCTCGTCCCTCGCGCCGTCGCTTGGTGCGTTCCCAGCCGGCGCCAGCTGCCCGCATTCATGCCGTCCGTCCGTATGCCGTCATTAAGAGGCTTGGTGCCCGAGGAACCAACTCCGGTGACTTAATGACGCACCCGGACGCTTGGCCTCACCGGAATGCGCTACTTAAAGCGGCAACGACCAGCTAAACTACACACCATAGCGCATCGTCCTGCTACCTGGCACCAGATCCGCCATGACCACGAGCGCGAACGCTCTGCGGGAGAGCTTGTCTTCGGGGATGAAGCTCGAGGTCGCCGCCCTTGCTCAAGTCGCCGCTCACAACGCAATAGAGGCGTAGCTGGACGCGGACGCGACCGCACAAGCGGTGGCCACACTGGCGACCGACGACGGGAGCACAGTCAGCCACGCGTCCTACTTGCCGCCGTCCAACGTTTGGTGGCGCATGTGGCAGGTGAAGCGATGGACCGTCCACGTCCATCATCATCGACCTCATGTCCACCGGCACCGCCGAGGTTGGGGACTCCTCCGAGGATGAGTAGGGCATGGGAGGCGGCAGGGCATGGTGTGCCAACTGGCCGGTCCGTCTCCCGTGTTTTACTCTTCCTCGCCGGAGACCGCACCTTCACTTCACGGGTCTTGAACCCCGCCTCCGTACATGGAGATCGCAGATGGATGACGTCGGTCGCTGCCGTAGAATAGGTTTAGGGTCCGGTTTCTTTTATTTTTTTGTCCTATAAAAGTTCAAAATGTAATGAAAATCTGCCGTGTTTGCATGAATCTCGTCCGGTGTATATGAACTTTCACAATAATAGTAAGATATATTGTAGGAGTATGAAAATATATGGAATGATGATTCGTTTTTGTGTGTATAAACTTAGAAGGTTTGACCCGAGACAAAGCTAACATGCGAAGTAAATAAACACATAGGGTCTACATACACAATTTATCTTAGGCACTCCAATAGTACGCCCACTACACATTCACGCATTTCACATCTTTCTACATCTACGAGAACCTACGAAAGGGTTAACGTAAATTGCCTCTCTCTCTCTCCCCCCTGATTTTCATGGTGGTGGGCCCCTCCCTCCAACCAATCTCCAATCAACAGCTCACACATTTCACATTACGTTAATTACGTAACTGGGATTACGTAGGTGTAGCATTACTCGTCCTAAAAAAACCAACTAAGCCAACCTCCCAGCATATCGCGCGGGAAAAGACCCGGCCGCGCCATTTTAGTCAGGATTACCGGATTACTAGTAGCACCAAGTTTTTTTTTGAGGAGGCAAAGCACCAAGTTTAAAAGGAAAAAAGGCGGTACACTCACAGCACGCTTGTCGCGGTCGCATTGCACCCCTCACACGGTCGGTCCTGCACACGGCTCACGCAAACGGAACGCGCTTCGGCTTGCCTCTTCACTGACACGTGGGACTGCACTTGGAGAAACCGACCATGTGCCAAACTCCCCCGCCCACCGCACGAAAATCCCCCCCAAAAATTCCCCCCAAATCCCAAATTCAACCGCCCTTCGGCCAACTAGCCAATAATATTCCCCAAACCCCCCTCCCCCGGCCCCCTCCACTCCATTCGCTTCACCAAAGCCGCCCTCCCCGCGGCGCCGATACATCGGCGCCGCGGTTCATCGAGGGGACGCACGGCGATCCTCTCGCTCCCACAGTATGCTCTCATAGACTGCCGTCCTCTAGCCGCACCGCCACCGCTCGCGATGTTCTTGTGGAGACACACAGCGGTCAGCTTCTCCCACGGTACGTGCATTCTAGACTGAGGCCCCGTGCATGTCGGAGTAGCGCTGAATGTTAGCTGATAGACGCTGTTAATCTCACTGTTTGCCGAAGTAGTTTACAGTCAATATGCTCTGCTTATGAAGCTTCCTTGCCCTGTTTTGCACTCAATCTGCTTAGCTGAGATGGCATGCCACGCCCAATTAGTTGCTAAAATATCCTGCCATATATTTATTGTGACGTAGATTGCCATGGTCTAGTAGCCAATCTGTTAGGTGAAATAGCTCTACACCATTTTATACTCAATCTTTGTTGCTGAGATGGCCTTCGATGGCTGTGTGCTCGGCCTCATTGACTGCTGAAATAGCCTGCCATAATTTTGCACTCAAATCTATTTGCTGAATTATCTTTACATATATTTCGTTACTTAGATCTGCTTGTCCAAATATCTTGCCATAGCTTTAGACATCGACCTAGGTATTTTTTTTTCTGGACTTCATAAAAAAGCATATATGTTATTCCTATAATATCTTGTAGAAGAACTAATTTGTATGTCTAACAGATGGACAGGACTTGGATAACTTCTGCTCGAAGATTCTCCACTGCATATGTCGAGGGGGTTGAAAACTTCATGAACTTTATCAGAGCTGAGTACGGTGGTCCGAAATCAGATGTGCTCTGCACGTGTAGCAGTTTTATGAATTCGGTCACATATACTAGGTGGGTTCATCATGGTGAAGCTGTGAACGTCAATGTTACTGACTATGTGGAAGCAGCAGATCACCATCTTGATCTACCTGATGCTCAGGTGGAAGAGGAGGAGGAGGTGGTGGTGGCGGAGCCAGTGAGTTTGACAAACATTGAAACAATGCTACGAAATGCTCGTTCAATTCATGAACTTTCACCTGCAGAAGAAAAAAGGTGGGCCCGCATGTTGGAACAATGCAACGTGGCTGTCACCCCAGGAAATAAGCTATCAGTATTCTCAGCTATGGTCACCTTTCGTCAGGTGAAGACATCTGAGCGGATGACCAACAAATCATTCGATGCGATGTTGGCTGCTTTCCGCAAATCTTTCCCAGATGCGTCTGAGCTGCCACACACATACAGTAAAATGAAGAATTTCCTTCGTGCAGTTGGAATTGGATATGATATGATCCATGTTTGTAAGAATAATTGTGTTCTATTCCTGAAGGATTATGCCAACTTAAGTGAATGCCCAAAATGCAAATCATTAAGATGGAAAGATGGCGATGCTGTGAAGAGGATTCCTCATAATGTTCTGAGACATTTTCCAATTATACCAAGATTGCAGAGGTTGTTTCATGATGTTGAAACAAGAGAGGATGTACTGTGGCATTCTAGGAACCAGGAGTATAGAGATCAGAATGTAATGAGCCATCCATCTCATGGTAGTGACTGGAAAAGCTTCAATCAGAAACACAAAAAGTTTGCTGCTGACCCGAGAAACATTAGACTTGGCTTAGCTTCAGATGGATTTAACCCATTTGGCCACCAGAGCGCCACATATAGCATGTGGCCAGTGCTTGTTATCCCTTACAACATGCCTCCAAATGTCTGCACCAAAGAATCAAACTACATGATGGCCTTGCTCATCCCAGGTCCAAAAAGTCCTAGAAAGGATTTTGATTTATTCATGGAGCCTCTTGTGGAGGAACTTCAACAGCTATGGAGGGGTGTTCTCACTCGAGACCTATATAGCAGTCCACCAGCTGATTTCTTTCTGGGTGCTGTTATAATTTGGTGCATCCATGATTATCCGGCTTTGGGCACTATGTCAGGGCGAACGACACATGGTTACAATGCATGTGTTCGCTGTGACAGGAATCCGCTGTCATACGCAATACTTAGCAAGATCTGTTACATTGGACACCGCCGTTTCCTTGCCAAGGACAAGCCGTGTCCAACAAAATACCGAAGATATGTGTTCAATGCAAAGCATGAAAACCGTGATGCGCCAAAGAGGCTCACCGCCGATGAGTTGCAAGTGGAATTAGAGAAGGCCAGGCATATTACACCAGGAAACCATCTTGATAATGGTAGCAGGAAAAGGAAGCGTGGCAGGGCAGAAGAGAGATTATTGTTTACCCGCAGGTCCACTTTGTGGGACTTGGAGTATTGGAAAGATTTGGATCTGCGGCATAATCTTGATGTGATGCACATCGAGAAAAATATATGTGACAGCATTATTGGCACACTTCTTAATATTGAAGGCAAGACGAAAGATACCTTAAAATCTTGGATTGATTTGACACACCTGGGTATTAGAAAGGACTTGTAGGTGGAAGATGAAGGTAAACCATGGGATATGGCACCATGTCGTGGTATTCTTGCGTCAGCCGGCAGGGGATACCGCGAGACGACAGATGCCACGGGGTGGCTTGAGGTGAGGGCAAGACTGCCATGGAATATCCGGGGATGGGTATGCGAGTAGCACGCGGTGGTTTACCCAGGTTTGGGGCTCTCCGGAGAGATAACACCCCTACTCCTGCATGTCTGAATATATGTGGTATATATCTAGTACAGAGTTGCTCCTGGAGCTGTATTAGACTGGGAGCAGTAGCAAAGTGCCCACTATCCAGTATATGTGAGTGGATGAGAAAGTGAGGCATTGGAGCCTTGTGCTCCCATGCATCCATGGGTGTGGTGGGCTTGGCTCCCTTTATATAGCCAAGGGACAAGGGGACATGTGGGTGCATTGGTTGTAAGCTACCTTTGGTTGCTTACAAACCAAGCCAGGTAGGGGCGTGGCTAGGCATGGCCTTTTGTCCCCTGGTCGGGTGGTGGCGAGGTGTGCTGCCTTGTCCCCTAGTGCATTATACACAGTGCCAGGGGACAAGCGGCAATGTACATTGTAGTTGATGCCCTACTACTATTCATCGATAGTATACCGCCGTGAGGTGTGTCCGTCTCGTCCGCGTGTGTCCGACGGGACATCGTAGTTGACTCCGGGCAGCCGGCTGGCGGGAGCAGCCGGCAGCCGACATGGCAGCCGGCCGGGTGGAGCAGCCGGGTGGCGAGCCGGCCGGGGCAGTCGGACAGGGGGCCGCCTGGAGCGACCGGGTGGCGAGCCAGTCGGAGCAGCCGGACTGAGGGGCGTGGGCCGCCCCAATGTCTTGAAGCGTTGTTTCGCCGCCTTTGGGGTACCCGGGTGTCATTCCCCCGACAGTAGCCTCCGAGCCTCCGGGCAACTTGGAAAAGTTGGGCGGAGGTTTTTTAGCGGGCGTTGATGCAGACGATGGCGTCGAGGGTGCCGGTTGCAGCCAGCGGCGGGCGTGCAACAGGCGCGGCATGATTTCAAGTGGGGGCGCGCAAGCGCACCCGCTGGGTGTAGCCTCCGGGCAACTGTGGAAAAGTTGGGTGAAGGGTCTTGCTGTTGATGATGAAGCCGACGGCGGCGTCGAGGGTGCCGGGCGCGGACATGAAGTCCGCCGGCTGATGGGCGTGGGGCCCTGCCGGGCGCAGATGCATAGTCTGCCGGCTGGTGCTGTCGGGCGCAGACGCGGGGTCCGCCGACTGAAGCTGTCGGGCGTGGACGCGGAGTCCGCAGACTGATGATGTCAGGCGCGGACGCGAGGTCCGCCGACTGGAGCTATCGGGCGCGGACGCTGAGTCCGCGACTGATGATGTCGGGCGTGGATGCTGAGTCCGCCGACTGATGGTGTCGGGCGCGGACGCTGAGTCCGCGACTAATGATGTCGGGCGTCGACGCTGAGTCCGCCGACTGATGGTGTCGGGCGCGAATGCTGAGTCCGCCGACAGATGGTGTCGGGCGCGGACGCGAGGTCCGCTGACTGGAGCTGTCGAGCGCGGATGCTGAGTCCGCGACTGATGATGTCAGGCGCGGACGCTGAGTCCGCCGACTGATGGTGTCAGGCGCGGACGCTGAGTCCGCCGACTGATGGTGTCGGGCACGGACGCTGAGTCCGCCGACTGATGGTGTCGGGCGCGGACGCGAGGTCCACTGACTGGAGCTATCGGGCGCGGACGCGAGGTCCGCCGACTGGTGTTGTCGATGACAGACGGCTGCGGGCTGCAGCCGGCGCGGCTTGCTTCCGGCGGGGGCGCGTGAGCGCACCTGCTGGGTGTAGCCTCCGAGCCTCCGGGCGACTCGAAGAGTCGGGCGAAGGCTTTTTGCAGTCGATGTAGCAGAGGCAGCCGGGGATGCCGGTTGCAGCCAACGTCGGGCCTGCAACCAGCCTCCGAGCCTCTGGGCGAGGAGGGGTTCCCCACGGAGATGATCGTGCAAAAAGACAAGATTAGTCTGCGTAGATGTATCAAATATTTGCTTTTAGCAGTGCAAGATTTATGCGGACGGTGCCGACTCAGTTTCGTCCGAGCCCCCTTCAATCTTTTTCATGTTCCCTCCGCTCTTTGGCTTGTGCTCTCGCTAGCCGGACAGCCGCGCTGCGGTCTGTGGCTGAGAGTGGGCCGTGGAGTGAAGCGCATAGTACTTACACTCTGGGAGCAGATTCGACCGAGCAGATACTTATAAAGCAAACGGCCGGGTCGCCCAAACCGTTTTCTCCCCAGACATGTTTTGTGTGGGTGGCCTCCAGCGTTTGCTCTTGCTAGCCGGACAGCCGCGCTGCTGTCTGTAGCTGAGACAAGAGTGAGCCTTTGGTACCGCGCATGATACTAAGCCGTCTGCGGGAATGAACGTCTCAGGCCAAGCAGCCAGCCTCCGGGCCAACTCTGGCTGGCGCCGGGGCGAACAGTGGTGCAACTGTAATAAAATGCGGAGATAGCCCCCCGAGCATCGGTCGAGGTTATCAGTGTTTGCGCGGTGCAAAAATGTGGGGGTGAGGGCCTCACATTGCTTTGACGCAGACGAGGCAGAGGTTGACGAAGACAGCCGGCGCAGCGCGGCGCTCGCGGAGCGCGCCGGCGCACCCGCTGGGTGTGGCCTTCGAGCCTCCGGGTGCTCGAAGGGGGTCCCCGGCCGGTCAGGCTCGACCGGCCAGGCGGCGGAGCGGGACGCAGCCAAGCTGGCTTAGCACAGCCGGCGATGCATTGAGGCGGCCGGGTCGGTTTGGCACAGCCGACCGGGCGCTGAAACGGGCAGGCAGGGCGGGTCGCGGCTGGCCGTCCGAGTGGCGAAGCAGGCGGATGGGCCACCGGGACGTCATCTTCTTTTTCTCTTCGGCCGGCTTCTGGCAGCCGGACAAAATCTTTCTCTCTACGGCCGGCTGCTGGCAGCCGGACGGGATTTTTTTTTGCTAGCCGGCCCTTGACTTTTCTCTCACCCGGCTTAGCTCTTCTCTTTCTTTCTCTCTGAATCCCGGTCACCTGTGCAGCCGGCCACGAGGGGCGTTGGCGGGACGCAGAACGCACGGGAGTTGTCGGGCACGCGGGTGCCGGCCAGCGCAGGGCGGCAAGCCGACAGGCACGCGGGGCAGGGGCCGGCTAGGGCCTGCGGGCGCCAGGCGGACGGGAGCGGGGCCGGGTTGAGCGGATGCGAAGCAGCAGCCGGCATGTGCGTGGGAGGCGTCTAGGCGACGCGGGAGCGGCAACCCGCAGCCGGAGATGGCCGGGCTGCGGCCAGCGCGGGAGCCAGCGGGGGCGCGCGGGGCGCAGCCGGCCACGGCACCCGACGCATGAGGAGCCGGCAGGTGCGGCGCGATAGGCGGCCGCAGCAGGGGTGGAGGAGGCCGGATGGCGCTGGAGGCCGAGCTGGCGGCAGGGGAGGCCGGCTGCGAAGGGCAGCCGGCGCCGGGTTGCGGGCGGAGCCAGGTGGGGGCGAGAGCCGGCCGGGCGCCGAGCGGAGCCGCGCGCGGGGTGAGCGACGCAGCGAGGCGACGCGGAGGCAGGGCGCTGGGCCAGAGCAAGCGGAGCCGCACGTGGGGCGTGCGACGCGGCGAGGTGACGCGGAGGCGGGGCGATGGGCCGAAGCGGGCAGAGGTGACGCGGTTGCACGAAGAGCCGGTCGAGCGGACGCGTGCGCGCGGTTGAGAAGGCGCGGCCGGCGGGCGGGCGGGACGCGGCAAGTGGCGAGTCCAGGGCGAGGTCTGGCGCCAGGGCGAGCGCGGTCGGATAGCGATGACGGCCGGGCACCGCCAGACTACCCGCTGCGGGCGCACGCGAGGACGGCAGGGCCGACACGGGGCGCGAGCTGGACCCTGGCGCGCGGCCGGGATCGAGGCGGCTGGGTGCAACGCGGGAGGCGGCTGGGCGTGTGGAGAGGCTGCGCGCGACGGGAGCGGACGGGCGCTGCGCGGAGGACCCAGCGCGCGCGCGACGTGAAGGCGGCCAGGCACGGCCGGGCATCAGCGAGGAGGACGCGGGGCGGCGAGCTGGCAGGGTGGCGGCGATGCTGACGATGAAGATGTGGCTCGGCCAAACTTTTTGGCAGGAGCAGCTGGGGTCGAGCGCCCCTGGTGGTGCTGTCGAGGCGATGGGGTGGGAGCCGGTACGGAGCAGCGGCCAACTGGAGGTGGCGCAGGCGGCCGACGGAGCGGCCCGGAGGCGGAGCTGGCCGAGGTGGGACGGCGAGCCAGCCCGTGGGGCACCGGCGGGAGCGCGGGAACGCGAAGCCAGCTGCCGGGGAGGCCGATGCGGAGGGGCGAGGCGGGGCCGCGCGCGCGCTTGGGGACCATGCCCCGTCGGGAAGCCGTGCTGCTGGCCCGCAGCAGCGGTGGTCGCAGCAGTAGGCAGCAGTTGCAGTAGGAAGCAGCGGGGAACCACGGAGGGGCGGGCGCTGGCGCGCCGTGCCGCGGCTGGAGCGGATGCGGGGAAGGCTGTCGCGGCCAGGCACGGGAACGGCCGGAGACGCACTATGCATGGACAAAAAAGGCCATTGCCTGGGCATCGTCTGGGGCGTATCTAACTATTGTATGGGTAGCATCTGAGCACGGTTTTGCTAGTTTATGGAGCATAGTCTGACCATTATCTGGGATGTGTATGGCTAGTGTACAAGCTATTGGCTGCATCAGCAAGCGGAGCTTGGGGCTCCGACGAGCGGAGGGAGGAGAGGCTGCCGAGACGGCGGCGAGCAGAGGACGGGTGCGCGAAGGAGAGACGACGCGCAGCCGGAACGGTCGGAGCGAGATGTAGCACGCGGATGATGGCGATGCCGCGGTGGTGGCGACGAAAAGGGTGACGCCGACGACGAGAACGCGCCGTCCCGCGCGGTCGCTCCGGGGGGGTCGATGTCGAGCCCCCGAGCGCTACCGGAGAGACGGCACGACGCCGCCGCGATGATGGCGAAGATGGTCCTGCCCGGACCGCGGTTCCAGCGGCAGCTTGCCCCACGGTGGGCGCCAACTGTCGTGGTATTCTCGCGTCAGTCGGCAGGGGATACCGCGAGATGACAGATGCCACGGGGTGGCTTGAGGTGAAGGCAAGACTACCGTGGAATATGTGGGGACGGGTATGCGAGTAGCACGCGGTGGTTTACCCATGTTCGGAGCTCTCCGGAGAGATAACACCCCTACTCCTGCATGTCTGAATATATGTGGTATATATCTAGTACAGAGTTGCTCCTGGAGCTGTATTAGACTGGGAGCAGTAGCAAAGTGCCCACTATCCATTAGATGTGAGTGGATGAGAGAGTGAGGTGTTGGAGCCTTGTGCTCCCGTGCATCCATGGGTGTGGTGGGCTTGGCTCCCTTTATATAGCCAAGGGACAAGGGGACATGTGGGTGCATTGGTTGTAAGCTACCTTTGGTAGCTTACAAACCAAGCCAGGTAGGGGCGTGGCTAGGCATGGCCTTTTGTCCCCTGGTCGGGTGGTGGCGAGGTGTGCTGCCTTGTCCCCTGGTGCATTATACACAGTGCGAGGGGACAAGCGGCACTGTACATTGTAGTTGATGCCCTACTACTATTCATCGACAGTATACCGCCGCGAGGTGTGTCCGTCTCGTCCGCGTGTGTCCGACGGGACATCGTAGTTGACTCCGGGCAGCCGGCTAGCGGGAGCAGCCGGCAGCCGGCATGGCAGCCGGCCGGGTGGAGCAGCCGGACGGGGAGCCAGCCGGGCAGCCGGGTGGCAAGCCGGCCGGGGCAGTCGGACAGGGCGCCGCCTGGAGCGACCGGGTGGCGAGCCGGTCAGAGCAGCCGGACTGAGGGGCGTGGGCCGCCCCAATGTCTTGAAGCGTTGTTTCGTCGCCTTTGGGGTACCCGGGGGTCATTCCCCCCCCACACCAGATGTCTACGTCTTGGACAAGGTAAAAAGAAAAGAATTCTGCGAGGTCCTATCACGTTTGATATTCCCATATGGATTTGCTTCCAACCCTGAAAGGAGAGTCAGTGCAGATGGAAACAAGGTACAAGGGTTGAAAACTCATGACTGCCACATCCTATTTCAAAGGGTTTTACCTGTTATCCTTAGAGGATTGGGCCGCCCTGACTTATACAGAGCAGTTGCAGAGTTGGGACAATTCTTCAGGGAACTCTGCAGTAGAAATATCAGGATAGATGCTTTGGAGTGTCTTAGAGACAAGATACCAACTATCCTATGCGACCTTGAGAAGATATATCCTCCAACCTTCTTTGATGTGATGGTGCATTTGGCTGTTCATCCACCTGATGAGGCACTACTTAGAGGTCCAGTAAAGTATGGCTGGATGTACCCTATTGAAAGGCGGCTAGGCACTTTTAAGGGCTATGTTAGGAACAGTGCTAGACCCGAGGGTTCCATTGCAGAGGCCTACATTGCTACAGAAGCGTTGACATTCTGCTCAAAAAACTTGAAACAGCTGATCAGCTTAGCAAAGAGGTGGGTGAAGATAATCCTGGGCTCAATGTTTTCGATTGTTCTGTTCGAGTTACAGGGAAGAGTCGACAAGACAACAAACCTAAAGATTTGGATAAAATGGTTTGGTATGTGTTGAATAACTGTCCTGAGATTCTACCTTATATCGAGTAAATGCTAAGTACTACAGCTTATACATCATAATCTACTAAACTTGCAGCACATTCTTATATATTTAGATGTTTGACGCGATCACTATGTTGTGCAGCATGTACAAAAAGGAGTTACTGCCGCAAAATCCAAGAAACATTAACAAACTGGTTATGGCAGGATTTGCGAAATGGTTCAAGAGCCATGTAAGCTTTTGAATTGCACTGTCAGTTTTTTTAATATATTGAGTACATAAGATGATCAGCTTGTCTATTTTCTAACCATAGGTTAAGAAGATGCGGGAGGATGGGCAGGCAGTTAATGATGCCCTTTACACACTAACAATTGGTCCTGATACTCGGGTAAGACATTATGAATCTTGCGTTGTTGGAGATGTGCGTTACAACACCCTTGCACGCGACGAAGGCAGGAAGACACAAAACAGTGCCATCATGAGCACGGATAAGTACGGCGAAGAGACAACTGAAATGTATGCTAACATAACAGACATTGTTCAGTTGCAGTATATCTCCAGTTTCGAGGTTCATCGGTGTGTGGTTCTGTTGTGCTTTCGTTGGTATAACCTGTTTTCCAGGATCGCAAAACCCAGAGCTGATGATTATTTCAAATCCATCAATGTCAAGGCAGTGTACCAGACCTATGAGCCTTTTATTTTGGCAAATCAAGCAACACATATATTTTTCTTGGAAGACACATTTGCACGTAGCGATGACTGGAGAGTATTGCAAAGGTTTGAGCAGAGGAATTCATTTAATGAAGTTGCACAACAAGATGATGCTTACACTGCTCCTGATGTAGAAGATTCCACAGATGTTCCTAATATCTTTGAGAACCATCATGTCAATGACGCTGGCGAAAAGATTGCCTGTCGGGCTGTGGACATATGAGAGTTGATCAATAAGACGCCAACGTTCAAGGACATTGAGGATGAAGAAGAAGATGACACTGGGGGGAATTACGATTCAGACTGATACACATGGCGAAGATGTTGACGCTGCTGCTGTGGATGATGATTAGATTGCTTTTGTCGTATTTGCCTGTCAGAAGACGTTTTTTTATCTACTATGTGAAATTGTGTTTGCTATGACAACTGAAACCTGATGAACTTGTTGTTTAGTATTTTGCTGTGAGAACATCACTTATTATGTATGTTGATTTGTGTTTGGTGATTGTATGACGACTAAAACATGATGACATTGTTGTTTAGTTGTACTCATATTTGGCTGTGAAACTTGTATTTGATGACATAGTTTGCTGTTGGACTGCAATTTGCTCGACGTCTTCGAATGGGAACAAAGCTGACCCGACAGGGCCTCTGCTAATTTATTTATTTATTAGCAAAAGGGCCTCTGCTATTTATTTATTTATGAGCAAAAGGGGATACCCCCTGATTTCCGTTAATAGAAATCATTAGATGTTCACAACACTACGCCCAGCCTGCTAAACAGGTTTTATTCATTACTAGTTTCAGCAAAGTGCTCATGTCATAGCCACTGAATACATCACGAGTGCTACATACACTGGAAATAAAGAGACAATCATCCTACAGAGCACATCGATTTTGCCCATTATCTTCACAAGCTCTTTCATCTCCTCATTGCTATCAAGGCCGTTCAGTAGCTGTTCCTTGGCCATGATCAGAGGAACGACATCTTTAACCTTCTGCTCTATATCTTCCTCTTCTATCGTTCCTTCAGTTACTTGTCCAACACCCCAACCTGCTGGTATTGGGATTCCTCGGCTAACCAAATAATCAGCGTAGTTGCATTCCCCCACATCAGCAACTTCCCAGAAATACAAATCACACGAATCTTCCCTTTTCTACACGAATCAAATTGGAAGATCATCAACCAAACTATTAAAAAAATCTGCAACTGAAAGCAGCAAAACAACACTTAAACATATTATTACCCCATGATTCGGGCATTTGTAGAAGTATCGGCCAGGGTTGAGGATTGTGGTTGAGACGCGACGGATGACTCTGCGTGATTTGCAGCAGTGGCACCACACCAACGGCAGCGGGTTGCGATGAGCAACCGGCTACGGTGCGTGTGCCGGTGGGGGTGTGATGAGACCCATAGGCGATGGTACGGGTGGCGACTTGGCGCATATCTGGTTGTTGCCTACTGAAGAGCAGGTGGACGAGCAGCCAGCGGACATGGTTGCTGCGGCCAGAGCTTCTGATGCTAGGCAGAGTAAGTAGAGAAGAGGAGAAGCGAACGTTGGATATGTCAGTTTCATTACTTGCAGAGTAGAATAGCACCATATATAGTCATAGTCTAGGTATGGATTCGAACCAGCTACAGGAGCACGTCTCTCTTTTTTCTAAAACTCAGCAATATCTCTTTACTGGTACACTAGCTTGTTCTGTACGCCTTCTCAAGACTTTGATTTTCTTTTCTTTTTTTTGCGAGGAAGGAAGGAGGACAAAATTGAGAGTTCCTGGGACACGAACCCAAGACCTCTCGGTTGAAAACCAAGGGTGCTAGTCACTTATGTGGCGAACGTTCCCTGGGAGGAGGACAGCAGACAAACGCATTTTCCTCGCAGTTTTAGTTGCGACGCAAGATCGAACGGTCGCAGTTTCGGGAATGTTATCAGGCGAACGAGCCCAGTTTTTCTTTTCTTTCTATATATAAAAAAGTATGCTACTTGGTGTCAGCTTAGTCAACAAACGATTGTGCCAACCTTGACTATTGGATTGACAGTCAACGTCTGTCGTGTTTCTTCAGTCTCTTCTTCCTCCAGCCGCCAAAGCCAAACCAGCACCGGCGGGACCGCCTGCTCCCGCCTCCCACGGCTGGCTGTGCTGCCGCGCACGCATCATGACCACATTGCACCCTAAAACTCTGCGCATCTTCCCCGGCTCATGTTCGTTCCCGTCCGAGGCCTCACCATCGTCCTCCGCCTTGGTTCGCTCGCCGCGGCGCCGCCCTCCGGTGTTGTCAACATGGTCAACAACCGAGAGGAACAAGGAGATGACTGTACATGGTGAGGATGACAGCAGGGACCCACCAGGATCATGGCAGTAGGCAAGCAAGTGCCTCCTTTATTACAAGAAAAAAAGGGTTCCTCCTGATGGTTTCCTGACATCTGGGTCGCACACCACTGTCAACGTAGTCAATAAGCGAGATAACTACACAAGGAGCGGCAGACACCCGGGACCCAGCAGCGCACAGTATTTTTTTTGGGGATGGAGAAGAGTATCAACTGGGTTGTGTGGGAGCTGTGGCCCGTCTAGCCCAGGCTTTTATTTCATATGTTTACCACATGACCAGCCCAGTTTTTTTTCCTTTCTGAAAATGGCTAGCCCAGCTATTTTGTTTTTTGCAGAATAACCAACGTCGGCCTACTTGCTTTTCTACGCCCTGCTGGGCCGGAAATCTTTCAAGACGAGGAGGGATGCATTCGGGCTTGCCCAGAAAATGGGCTATAAGTAATAAGAAATGGGCTATAAGTAATAATAAATGGGCTGTAAAATAAAAAAATACAGCAAACAGGCAATTAGTTCCAAAATACTTTTTTATTTCAGATTTTGATATTTTAAATTTCATTGTTTTTGTGTGGGTAAAATTTCATTGGATTTAAATTAAGGTATGTTTAGTTTTTAAATTAATTTGAATCTTGCTAGAAATTTCGGGCTGTATGCTGTTTGGGACAGATTTGGAGGCTGACTTGTGGGTCTACTAGGTTGACGTGTACGAAAGGCTTTGTCAACTTAGTCCAAAACGATTCTAGCAGCAGTGACCGTGGGATGTTAATCCAATGGCCGTGCTGCTTCTTCAATATATGATCTTTTTGCTCCAGCTGCCCAAACCAGCGCTGGTGGGACTGCCTGCTCCCGCCTCCCGTGGCTGACTGTGTTGCCGCACAGGCCGCACCGCCCCACCCTACTAAATCGCTGGCCAGGCCATTCCTCTACTCACCCACACCTCCTGTTATTTTCCGGCGACGGCAGCCGAACCAGTAAACCCTCGTACTCCCGACCGCGTGGGCAACCACTGCCGAGTCTTCCCTGGCTCCGGGTCGTTCCCCTCCTAGGCCTCACCGTCGTCCACCGCCCTGGTGCTCTCGGCGCGGCGTGGTCAACGTGGTCAGTGAACGACATCCATCGGAAGAGGACTATACGTGGAGAGGCTGACAGCTGGGTCCACGGCCGCACGCAAGGAAGTGCCTCCTTATTACGCGCAAAATAATGATTCCTCCACCTGACAGCAGAGACCCACCGGAAGGGCCTCTGTATTTCGCGAAAAAAACATTCCTCCCGCTGACAGCTCAGACCCACCAGCTATATCTTCGCACGGAAGGAAGTGCCTCCTTATTACGCACAAAAAAAATGAATACTCCCCTTGCTATCTGGGACCCACCATAGTTGGAGGCTGACTTGTGGGCCTACTGACGCGGACGGAGGGCTTTGTCAACTTAGTCAATATTTCTAGCTCCATTGACCGTACGATGTCCATCCAATGGCCGTAGTGCTTCTTCAACCTCTGGTCTTCTTGTTCCAGCCGCCCAAACAAGCGCCGGTCGTGCCACCTGCTCCTGCCTCCCGTGGCTGGCTCTGCTGCCGCACATGCCTGACCGCCCCACCCTACTCCAATCTATGGCCAGGCCATCCCTCTACTCACCCACAACCCCTGTTATTCTGCGGTGACGGCAGCCTCACACCGCAGCCAAACCAGTCAACCCTCATACTCTTCTCCGCGTGGGCATCCACTGCCGCGTCTCCCCGGCTCTGCGTCGTCCCCTTCCTAGGCCTCGTTGTCGTCCACCGCCTTGGTGCTCTCGGTGCTACGTGGTCAATGTGGTCAAGGAACGACTTCCATCGGAAGAGTACTGTATGTGGAGAGGCTGACAGCTGGGTCCACGGCCGCAGCAAGGAAGTGCCTCCTTATTACACGCAAAATAATGATTCCTCCACCTGACAGTAGGGACCCACCGGATGGGCCACCGTATTTCATGAAAAAATGTTTCCCCCTGACTGCTGGGACCCACCAGCTACATCTTCGCACGCAAGGAAGTGTGTCCATATTACGGGCAAAAAATATGATTCTTCCCCTGACAGCTGGGACACACCAGCTATATATTCGCACGCAAGGGAGTGCCTCCTTACCTCCCTGATAGCTGGGACCCACCCGGTCGAACCGTACGTAGGGTTGTCTGGCTGGTCGCGAATGTGTACATACATACTGGTCGATCGGTCTATCTGCAGGCTGCAGCGATGAACCATGTCCGAGTTAGGAAGGGCACGTGTTGTAGTAGAGGCGCGGATGTAGCATGTCACGCAGTCCCGTATATATCGTGTACACGTACATACGGCCAGGGTGCAAGAAAGTAAGTACGGCCACGTATGTACATACAGGCGGGGTCTCGAACGCCTACTCGCGCATACGTATGGCCAGGGCTCGTGTACATGGCGAGGCAGCGGAGAGCAGCGACAGTGTCATGTTCATCGGCAGCCAACCGGCTGGGTCGGAACAGAGAAACTGCATCGTGTTCATCGGGAGGCAACAAAATGTGTCCTATTCATCGGGAGCCAACCGACTTGGACGGAACAGCCGAAATGAGGCCTGGCGTACCGCAGAACAGAGGAAACGGCCTTCTGTTCGATCGCCTACGGTCGAAACGGGATCCTATTCACCGGGAGGAGTCTGGCATACCACAAAACAGAGGAAACGGACTTCTCTTCGACCTCCTACGGTCGAAACAGGATCCTATTCACCGGGAGGAGTCTGGCATACCGCAAAACGGAGGAAACGGACTTCTCTTCGACCACCTATGGTCGAAACGGGGGTCCTGTTCATCAAGAGGGGTGTGGCGTACCGCAAAACGGGACTCCACGGGCTATTGTTCATCCACCGTCGACCTCCTCCAGCCTCCACCTGCGACTGTTCATCCTCGGCGGCTCCCTCCTGCCTCCACCAGCTACTGTTCATCCACGGGCTCCTGTTCATCCACCCCCAACCGGCTCGATCGGGGTCCTGTTCATCCAGCGGCAACGACCTCTACTACCACGGGGTCCTGTTCATCCAACCCCCAACAACGCTCACTGTTCATCAAGAGGCAGCAGGTTCGACCGGCTTCAGTTAGCAGCAGTATCAAAGGAATCGCTCGATCGGGTTCAGTTAACAGCCAGGGATCGATCGATCGCTCAGATTCAGTAACGCATAGCCAGTGCAATCGCTCGGGTTCAGTAGGCGAATGCCTCGCTCGGGTTCAGTTAGAGCCCAACGCCTCACACCCACGCGTGTACGTGTACCAGAGAAATGCGCAATCCCTCCGTGCATCGCTAGGCCCTGACCACCCACCGTAACCGGGAACTCCTCGATATTTTCCTCGCCCTCGCTTCTACCATAGTTTTTTCCGTCATGGATGGCCCAAAGAATGTCATGCAGCTGCGTCTCCGGCCCGCCCAGGACGAAAAGCCCATTTTCTGTCATGATTTTTTGTTATAGAAGTAGGAGCCCACCACATCTATGATGATACCGGGTTTTGGCACAATTATCGTCATAGAAGTGTCATAAGCATGACAGAAAAAAAATTTGTTCGTCCCAAAATGTCACGGATGTGTCTTTTTTTGTAGTGGAGGTCCTTTCCACCACCTCTCAGCTCTATAAATACCCAAATATTCCAGAAACCCTAGGGGAGTCGACGAAACACAATTCCAGCCGCCGGAAGTTCTAGAACCACGAGATCCAATGTAGAGCCCTATTCCGGCACCTTGCCAGAGGGGAACACGATCGCAGAGGGGTTCATCATCCTCATTGGTACTCCTCCGATGATGCGTGAGTAGTTTGCCATAGACCTACGGGTCCGTAGGCAGTAGCTAGATGGCTTCTTCTCTCTTTTTGATTCTCAATACAATGTTCTCCTCGATGTTCTTGGAGATCTATTTGATGTAATGACTTTTTGCGGTGTGTTTGTTGGGATCCGATGAAGTGCGAGTTTATGATCAGTTCTATCTATGAATATTATTTGAGTCTTCGTTGATCTCTTATATGCATGATTGTTATAGCCTCGTATTTCTTCTCCGAAACTTTGGTTTGGTTTGGCCAACTAGATTGATTTTTCTTGGAATGGGAAGAGGTGCTTTGTGATGGGTTCGATCTTGCGGTGTCCTCACCCAGTGGTAGAAGGGGTAGCGAGGCCCGCATGTATCGTTGGTATTAAGGATAAAAAGATGGGGTCTATTCCTACATGAATAGATCTTGTCTACATCATGTCATCATTCTTATTGCATTACTCTGTTTCTCCATGAACTTAATACACTAGATGCATGCTGGATAGCGGTCGATGTGTGGAGTAATAGTAGTAGATGCAGGCAGGAGTCGGTCTACTAATCTTGGATGTGATGCCTATATACATGATCATTGCCTTGGATATCGTCATAATTATTTGCTCTTCTATCAATTGCCCAACAGTAATTTGTTCACCCACCGTATGCTTTTTCTCGAGAGAAGCCACTAGTGAAATCTACGACCACCGGGTCTATAATTTATCATATTGTTTTCAAATCTATTATTCCAAAAACCCAAAAATACCTTCCTGCACTTTTTCTTTCTTTATTTTTTGTGTGTTCTTGCTAGATCTATTTATCCAATCTCATACAGTTTTATCTATCTTTTTACCGGGGAGGGATTGACAACCCGTCTTACGCATTGGGTTGCAAGTATTTGTTATTTGTGTGCAGGTACCATTTACATAGTGTCGCTTAGTTCTCCTACTGGATTGATAATCTTGGTTTCATAACCGAGGGAAATATTTACCGTTGCCGTGCTGCATCATTCTCTCCTCTTCGGGGAAATACCAACGCAGATACAAGCAATCAGGTGCGCCTCCCGAGCTTGTGGCTCTCTCGTGGCCCTTCTGGCCTCGTCCCGAAGCTTCCTAGGGTCTTCTGGTCCAAGAAAAATCATCAAAAAAGTTTCGTTCTGTTTGGACTCCGTTTTGTATTAATTTTCTGTAAAAGACAAAAACAAGGAAAAACAGCAACTGGCACTGGGCACTAGGTTAATAGGTTAGTCCCAAAAAATGATGTAAAATAGCATAATAATGCATACACTGGTACAACGAGGTGCTATAAAAATGGTTTTTAACCCCTTTCCGCGATGGCATTTGAAACCGTCGCCAAGTGAGTGTGGGCGATAGGGGGGTCCTTCCCACACGACCCAGAAATCGTCAGGGATAGGACCGCCAGTCACACACACTGAGCAAAATGAGGTCGTGTGCGACGGGCGAGCGATCAAATACGGTCATACGTACAGTTGTGTTAAAAATACAATTATACGGGTCCAATCATTTCCGGTCGTAAGTACATCCCACACAGTCAGTCCTAGACAAACGACTCCATTTGTATGTACATTCCACAGAGTCAATCTAAGGAATACGTTTCCGTTCGTATGTACATCCCACACAGTCAATCCAAGAAGTACGTTTCCATTCGTATGTACATCCCACACAGTCAATCGAGGGAAACGTTTCCGTTCGTACGTACATCACACATAATTTTCCCCATTAAATCATTTGTGATAGCATTGCCATTGCAGACGATATTAACAATTTTACCATTTGCATTATTGAATGCATCACACACGGTGGATAGAAGAAATTGTGTGGCATAGGCTGTCCATCACACACACATTTTATATGGTAAACGTTTGCGCATGGTGGCATAACGCAAACAGTTTTCAAGAGGAAGTCGTGTGTGATTGTTCATTGATCCAACACGTTTTCTTGCTAGAAACTATGTGCGTTGTCTGAGTCATCGCCCGCGGTGTTTTCTCAATAACCGTTTGCAATAGAAAAACAAACAATTAGCATGCTAATTGGCCTATTATTAATAATACATTTATTAATCAAATTGACATTTCATATTAAGCACATAATATATTTCATTTTCGTATTACAGAACCAGGATTTCATAATTGAAATACATCAAAGTACATATAGCTTCAGCACGCAATTACACCATATAGTCATATAGCTAGCTACCCCATTACACAACTGCACCAGCACCAAGTTTCACATGCAACATCTATAACCTTTGAAAATTAGCATCATAGACGGTAGATAGACAGATGAATCTCATCTGGAAAACTGATGAAGTGGAAGGCGAATATTGAGCCTTCATTGATGTTGAAGCTCCTTGCAACTTTAGGCCAGTGCCTGTGGATGATTAACCTTCCATCATTCGTCCTCTTGAGGAAGACTTCAATATTGTACCATGGGTGTTGTATGAATACCTTCCTCGCCTCCCGACCATACAGGTGGTTTGAGAGGTAATCATCAATGAACTGCTTTGGAAAAGCCTGAAAACAAAGATATGCATAAATATCTTCTCTAAATTCGGAAATGGCGCAAAGGAATAAAAAGACAAGGTATAATAGTTAGTACCATCATGCGGTGCACTGATGTCTTCTTCATTTTGCAGACAAAGATCTTGTTGTTCCTCGTCGCTAGTTTCATTATCCTAACAATCTTTCTTAGTTTCTTGAGTTGGCTGATATTCATGGACAACTCATTTCCCCATATGCAAAACGGGTCGAACAGTGGGTCAAAACCTCTGACAGCGGGATCTACATGTGCAAGACCAAATTGTTAAAAAATCTAAATATTAGAATGGTTCCTGCAATTACAGAATAATGTGCTATTAGACAAGGACCATGCATGTCCACACCTCAATTGTAAACCTCAGTGCTTCCCATTGTTTCCCTGGAACACACATATGGTAGATATTGATTAGGTTAAGTCAGGGTTGGCATACTATCAGTAAAATATGTTGATGAAAAAGAAACACATTGCAAATTCAGCAGATTAATTCGAGCCACATGGAAAAGCCATTTATCAAAACTAAGCATGATTAAGAACTTGGAAATATAGCAATTGTATATGTTTCTAATGTATTTAGTACAGTCAAATTCGATTTATTCCTCACATGCATAACAATAAAAAATTGTACCCACAACAATTGAACATCGCAGTGCAGACTTGAACCAAACAGTTAACTAAACACCACAACAAATGAACCAAATATTAACTGAGCACCACGTTGCACAATATATAACATACTAGAAGATCAGACAGTTAAGCAAACCAAGCATGCTTGACAACTTGGAAATATAGCAATTGTATTTGTTTCTCATATATTTTGTATAGGTAAATTTGATTTATTTCTCACATGGAAGACAATACAAAATTGCACCCTGAAGAATTGAACATCACATTGCAGAATTGAACCAAACAGTTAACTCAACATGACAACTAATTAACCAAACTGTTAATAAGTGAGCACCACATTGCACGACATATAGAACATATACACTAGAGCAACAGATTGCATGGTAAAAGTAGATAGGATAATTCACAAGAATTTGTTAAGGAAAGGCAGGAGCAACACATGTAATGGGTAAACCGAGCATGCTTAACCGGCGTAGCTAGCTAACTGAACATAGGTCCTTATAGTGAGCTAATAAGACAAGCTACTCCTCATCGTCAGAGATATTGATGATGATTGGCTCCTTGGACATGGAAGAGGGCGAGGCCTCCACATCGTGGGTGCCCTCCTCATAGTGGTGAGTTGCCTGAGCCGCTTCAGGCACCAACCTGTTGGCTCTCGAGTTGAGGTAAGCATGGGCACGCAGAGAAAACACCTCGTAGTCTTCGTCGAAGGCACCGACGGTGGCCTCGAGAAAACGCCATGAACTATCATTTAAAGCAGCCAACCGTGTCGCGGCATAGGTGCACGAAGCGTCGATGGTGGCTTCGACGGCGAGGTGCTCCTCCATGATCTGGGGTTCGGCACGAATGGCAGCCATGGCGACCTCGTCCGCGCGTGCGGTCGCGATTTGCTTCTCCGCTGCCAAATGCTCCTTGAGCTCCTGGCTATACTGCATGCACCATGGCTTAGGGCGGCGCTTATTTGGGGGAGGGGTCGGTGATTTGGGTGGAAGGTGTCGCGCCGACGGTCGTGGCATGTGGGATGTGGAAGTAGGAGGAGGATGGGGGTCGGGTGTGGATTACCTGCCTAGATCGACGAGGCCGGGCAACGTGAAGAAGGGTTGCCGGTGAGGAGGCGGTGCTGCAAGCAAGGAGTGAAGGTTTGAACTTGGAAAGGAAGGCAGAAACAGGGGAATGTGGCTTTTGGTAATGGGGAGGGGGCGGGGAGGTAGATATTTCCGTGGAAGTCGAAAATTTTGGATAGGTGCAGCGAAAAAACTAGCGCGCAAAGTCGACGAGCCTTCTCGCGTAAGCCATATACTACTCCGACGGTGCTCCAAGATATTTTGTGCTGCATCACACACAGTTGGTGATAATAAACTGCGTGTGACCAACTTGATTTTTCGTCTTGATTTGAAATACATAATGGAGTCATAGCGGCAAAGGAGGGTGTTTGAATTGCTAGAACTTTTATCTGCAATGAACATGCAACTATGGGAGTGTAGTCAAAAAAATTGATATTATTTGGGGTTCGTTTGGACATTTCTATACATTAACTAAGTTTTTTAGGCATTTAAGGTGCATAATTCAAAATTAAACTATATGCACATGCTCCGCTGCACCAAAATGGGTTGTAAAATCATATATGTGTCCATGGCTAGATGCTTATGTACAATGCAAGAAATGGGAATGAATTTCAAACACCTCGGCATCGTGGGTCGCCAGCAAACATTGAGATACTTGGTTTTGAAATTCCATTAAATCAAAAACTTGTCTAAAATTCATGAAACTTGGCATGCTATCATGGAATGGCACGAAAATGTTGTGGTAAAAAAATTGTCCCATTTGGGGCGGATTTGGGTACAAGCTTCTCACAAACCAGAGTTTCTCACAAGAAGCCTCATGGTTCCGGTAGGGGAACATGTCACCTTTGTGGACGAAACGATATTCATTGCATCTTTTTGCTTTCAAATTTTTTTCTAGTGCCAACATAGAACAACAGGAGTATCGGTTTAAATTCTGTAATTTTTGGGGGTTCGTTTGGACATTTTTTATAAATTAAATGAGTTTTCTAGGTATTTTATGTGCATAATTCAAATTTGAACTATAGACAGATCCTCCAGTGCCGAAAAATGTGTTGAAAAATCAAATGTGTGTCCTGCGGTGCATGCTTAGGTCCCACGCAAGAAATGGGAATGAATTTGAAAAACCTTGGCACTGTCGCTCGGCCGCAAACATTGAGATACATGATTTTTAGATTCTAGTAAACCAAAACTCGTCTGAAATTCATGAAACTTGGCATGCTATCATGGAATGGCACGAAAATGTTGTGGTAAAACATTTGTCCCATTTGGGGCAGATTTCGGTATAAGCTTGTCAAAAACCAGAGTTTGTCACAAGAAGCCTCATGGTTCCGGTAGGGAACGTGTCACCTTTGTGGACGAAACGATATTCGTTGCCTCTTCTTGCTTTCAATTTTTACCTAGTGTCAACATAGAACAATAGGAGTGTCGTTTTAAATTTTGTACTTTTCCGTGGTTTGTTAGGACATTTTTATACATTAACCGAGTTTTCTTGGCATTTTATGTGCATAATTCAAATTTGAAGTACATGCACATGCTCTAGTGGAGAAAAATGGGTTGGAAAATCAAATGTGTGTCATTGGGTGCATGCATAGGTCCCACGCAAGAAATGGGAATGAATTTCAAACACCTCGGCAAAGTCGCTCGGCCGCAAACATTGAGATACATGGTTTTTAAATTCTAGTAAATCCAAAACTCGTGTGAAATTCATGAAACTTGGCATGCTATCATGGAATGGCATGAAAATGTTGTGGTAAAAAAATTGTCCCATTTGGGGCACATTTGGGTATAAGCTTGTCACAAAACAGAGTTTCTCACAAGAAGCCTCATGGTTCCGGTAGGGAACGTGCCACCTTTGTCGATGAAACGATATTCGTTGCCTTTTCTTGCTTTCAATTTTTATCTAGTGTCAACATAGAACAAGAGGAGTGTCGTTTTAAATTTTGTACTTTTCCACGGTTTGTTAGGAAATTTTTATACATTAACTGAGTTTTCTTGGCATTTTATGTGCATAATTCAAATTTGAACTACATGCACATGCTCCAGTGCAGAAACATGGGTTGGAAAATCAAATGTGTGTCATTGGGTGCATGCTTAGGTCCCACTCAAGAAATGGGAACGAATTTCAAACACCTCGGTACTGTCGCTCGGCCGCAAACATTGAGATACATGGTTGTTAAATTCTAGTAAATCCAAAACTCGTCTAAAATTCATGAAACTTGGCATGCTATCATGGAATGGCACGAAAATGATGTGGTAAAAAATATGTCCCATTTGGGGCAGAAAGGGGTATACGCTTGTTACAAACCAGAGTTTCTCACAAGAAGCCTCATGGTTCTGGTAGGGAACGTGTCACTTTTGTGGACGAAACGATATTCGTTGCCTCTTCTTGCTTTCAATTTTTATCTAGTGTCAACATAGAACAACAGGAGTGTCGTTTTAAATTTTGTACTTTTCCGCGGTTTGTTAGAACATTTTTATACATTAACCGAGTTTTCTTGGCATTTTCTATGCATAATTCAAATTTGAACTACATGCACATGCTCCAGTGCAGAAAAAGGGGTTGGAAAATCAAATGTGTATCATTGGGTGCATGCTTAGGTCCCACGCATGAAATGGGAATGAATTTCAAACACCTCGGCACTGTCACTCGGCCGCAAACATTGAGATACATGGTTTTTAAATTCTAGTAAATCCAAAACTTGTCTGAAATTCATGAAACTTGGCATGCTATCATGGAATGGCATCAAGATGTTGTGGTAGAAAAATTGCCCCATTTGGGGCAGATTTGGGTATAAGCTTCTAAAAAACCAGAGCTTCTCACACGAAGCCTCATGGTTCCGGTGGGGAACTTATGACCTTTGTGGACGAAATGATATTGGTTTCCTATTTTTGCTTTGAAATTTCCGCCTTGTGGCAACGTAGACCAACAGGAGTGTCGTGTTAAAATTTGGAATTTTTCTGGGTTCATTAGGACATTTCTATACATTAACCGAGTTTTGTAGGCAGTTTATGTGCAGAATTCAAATATGAACTACATGCACTTGCTCCAGTGCAGAAAATGGGTTGAAAAATCAAATGTGTGTCCTTGGGTCCATGCTCAGGACCCATGCAAGAAATGGGAATAAATTTCAAACACCTCGGCATCGTTGCTTGTCGGCATATGTTGAGATACTTGGTATTTAAATTCTAGTAAATCCAAAAATCATCTGAAATTCATGAAACTTGTCCTGCTATCATGGAATAGCACCAACATGTTGTGGTAAAAAAAATTGTGCCATTTTGGTGCAGGTTATGGTATACACCCCTCACAAACCAGAGCTTCTCACAAGAAGCCCTCTGGTCTGGTAGGGAAGGTGTGTCACCTTTCCGAACGAAACAACATCTGTTGCCCCTTCTTGCCTTGATTTTTTTCTAGATACAACACACACCGACAGGAGTGTTGTGTTCAATTTTGGAATTATTCGGGGTTCGTTTGGACATTTTTTACACATTAACCGAGTTTTCTAGGCATTTTATGTGCATAATTCAAATTTGAACTACATGCACATGCTCCAGTGTAGCAAATTGGGTTGAAAAATCATATGTGTGTCCTTGGTTGCATGCTTAGGTCTGATGCAAGAAAAGGGAATGAACTTCAAACACCTGGGCATCGTGGCTCGGTCGATAACATTGAGATACTTGGTTTTAAAATTCTAGTAAATCCAAAACTCATCTGAAATTCATAAAACTTGGCATGTGCTATCATGGAATGGCACCACATGATGTGTTATTTTTGTGTCCAATTTGATAGAAGGCGCACGAATTAACAACCAACAAAGGCATTTTGAAAACAAATAGCTCCCTCGTTATATCTCAAACATTTGTATAATTTAAATCGTGGGCGTTCTGCTAACCATTCACGCGACTACACGCGTCAAACTTTTAATGGCTAGGAGGTGTCATGCGGATAGCTGCTTGAGTAGACGGGAAGCGTACGAGCGCAGTCCGCTGTGTAGGCTGGCCGGGAGGCGTGCAAGCAGTCCACCGATGTGCAGGCTCACTGGGAAGGGTGCAAGTTGTACGGTGCGCAGGCTCACTGGGAAGCGAGCCCTTTCACTTCCATGGCCGCGCGCCCCCCTCAGCGTCATGGGACGCCGCCGTCGACTGCTACATCGCAGCGTCGGCGCAGCACACCACCTCCGCCGTCGCCGCAATTAGTATCTCGATCGTATGAATATAAAGTCACAGATGGTTTGAATGTATAGACTTATCAAATATATTAAAAAAACATCAATGGTTTTTAAATTTAAAACACTCATCACCAATGATTTAGATAGAACACCCGTATGCAAACCGACAGCTTCCTCAGTAAGCCAAGGGAAAATGTGCCGCGCAGGATTTGTGCATCTCTTCATCGCAAACAGTTCAGTTTGAAAACGGTATGCAAAGCGAGAGCTATGGTTCCTTCACCACTAACCCAAGAGAAAATGCGGCGCGCAGGATTTATACATCCCTTCTACGCAAACGATTTTTTCTGATGACCTGTGTGCAACCACGTACAGACAATTTGGTAAGATTTGCATCTTTCATATTGGGTATATTGCCATTTGTCAAGCTGGAAAGATTGACATTTGTCGATTTAGTAACATTGCCCTTTGTCAACCTTGTAACCCTACCATTTGTCAAAATTTGCAGCTAAAAATCACTAGCACTATCTAATTTTGCAACTGAAATTCAGTAATCATAGATTTCATTCATAGATTAAGCAGTCGTTCTTTATACAAACAGTTCAACTCGACAGTTGAACCGACCAAACTTTTCCCCAATTGTTGCTAACCACGTACTGAAATAGCTAGTTCAACTATATATACTAGATAATTTTAAGTATGTAGTATAGTTCAACCACATCTATAGTCAGATGAACTAAACAAAATAGCCCCTAAATACTACTACTACGGAGGGGCTTTGTACTACTCCCAGCAGCCTGTCCTTTGCCGAGCGCGCTTAGTAAGAGGCGGTGAAGGAGGAGCCTACCGACGAGCTGGACAACTAGAATACGGTGTCTGCCGCTGCTGCACCTTTAGCGACGCTCAGCTCGAACGCCCTCTATCGCTCCAGACAACCCCTCTCAAAGCGGCGGGACTCCTCGTAGATATCCTCAGTCCGCACCTCTGCGGCGACGTGTGCTACGGCCACAGCGGCGGTAAGACTCTTTGCATGCTCGACCAGGTGCTCCTCCTCCTCCCGCAAAAACTCGACGTAGCGTGCAAGGTCGCTGACGCACATGCGGGGTTCCACCACCACCTCCCGCCTTCGGGCGGCGATGGCAGAGCGGCTGATGACCCCGGCAGTCGACGGTGGGCTGGCGGCCACGACCGCCACCTTCCGCCTTCGGGCCGTGGTGGCGGAGCGGGTGATGGCCACGGTGGCCGACAGTGGGGTGGCGGCCACGACGACCACATCCCGCCTTCGGGGCGCGGTGGTGGAGCGGGTGATGGCCCTGGCTTTCAACGGTGGTGTGGCGGCCACGGCGGCAGATGGTGGGGTCGCGGCAACTGCGGCCGGCAACAGCTGCCGACGGGCAACGGTGGCGAAGCATGTGGTGGTTGTTGCGCGCACACCCAGCAGGGACGCCACGCGCACTACACTAAGCCGGGGACTGCGCCGCAGCCGCAGTGTAGCCTCCTAGCTAGAGCTGTCCTCTGATGACGGCGGAGTGGCTGAACGACGACGATGGACCGGTGCCATTGGTGATTGTGGGAGAAGCAGACAAGATAAGCTACAACGAGGGAGGGGAAAATGCGACGCAGGACTCGCCGGCTGTGAGGGTTTATATAGCAGGCCGGTAAGCATTGGGATTTTGGGGGATTTTGCCAAGTCGGACGGGAAGCTTGCGCGACTATGCGGGGGAACCTACGCGGTTGCGCGGGAACGGGCTCATTGACGATTCATTGGCACCACTTCGAGCCACCGTTTGGACAAAAGAACGCATGCGCGGTGCTGAAGCTTGCACTCGAAGCCGTCTGTGGCAGTGGGGTGACAGGATGTGTGAGAGGAGGACGAAACGACACGTACACATACGGTTAATAAATAAAAAATGTTTGCGATTTAATTACCTACTACATCCGTCCTGCTTTATAAGTCCTGTTTGTATTTTTGTGCCAAATTTTGACTAGAGATTTAACTAATAAAATACGAATGCATGTCACCAAAGATTATATCCTTGGATTCGTATTCGAACATTGTTTCCAATTATATTATTTTTTATAACATGCATTAACATTTTGTTAGTTAAATTTAAGGTTAAAATATGGCATAGAATATAAAGGGGACTAATAAACCCGGACGGAGGTAGTAGCACACGACCGCTCTCTATGCACATCGTGAATGATTGTTCGACCACTGTGTGATGTGGAACGCGACGTAGTTTCACATCATGCCGCCGGCTCGCAACTGCCAGCCAAACTGCTCTATGCGTGTGGTTGCTCACGGTTGAGGCAGCCGCGATGCACTCTGCTCGTGTCCCGCCGCACGCGCTTTGCTCTCGCGTCCCTCTGCGCGCTCTGCCAGCATCCCTCCGCGCGCGCTGCCAGTGTTTGGGGCTGGTGCACGATCACGTATGTTGGAAAATGCCATTATGCATGCGGTTGCACCGGGCGCGGCGCGATGATGCAGTTACCCGCTGCAAAAACTGCCATGCGGACGTGCCGAGAATCCAGGCCGCCCGGCCCCCATTTATTCCCGCGGCCATTTACCTTCATCTCTCACGCCCCATGACACAATAATCAAGCACACCCACGACGACACATACTGAGATGATATCTAGCGGCTCCAATGTCGCTCCCCGTGGCTCCAACGGCGCTCCCCGTGGCTGATGACGACAATGGACGGCAGTTCACCTCGCCTCACGTAGTGGACACCCACGTGAGGGGGAAGGACCTCTGGGTGGTGTACACGAACGAGCCGATCTCGGTGGAGAGCTCCATCCAAACTATGGAGCAGTTGCTTGCCGAGGACAAGTACCATGTGGTCGGCTTCGACCTCGAGTTCACCGACGGTCGTGCCGGGCGTGATCAGAAGGTTGTCATTGCCTAGTTGTACGTGCGCCATCATGTCCTTGTCTACCACTACTGCCTATCCACAAGGCCTTGCAAGCATTTCGCTAGGTTTATCAAGAGTCGCGACTACAGTTTCGCTACGATGGATATCATCAACGATCTAAAAGCGCTCGAGGTTTCGGGCTTGGCCTGCCAGAACCTTATCGACATTCGTCACCACTACAGGGTCTGGGGCAGCCCGAAGAACAAGCAGAACTCCCTGGTTGACCTCGCCTCCTCCATCATCGACCCCTACCACAAGAACATGAAGGTTGCGTGCAACAAGGACAAGATCGCGTGGCAAAGTGCGTGGGAGCAAAGACTGGATGAAGAACATGTGAAGTACGCGGCCAAGGACGCGTACACAAGCTACGAGATGTACAGGCAGATCGTTGACATGAGGAAGTGCCTTCATCCTGCCCTAGATGAGGGATCGAGCCACGGAGCAGTGGCGGCAGCCTTAGAAGAAGTAGATGATTAGATGATCGTTCCTCCTAGTTTAGAATGCATGTAATTGTTTATTGAGGTGTGTCCGGATGTTTTGTATAGTCACTTATGTAATTGGATGTTTATTTTTGGTTATATATGTTGTTCATCTAAAGATAGAGCAAATCACATCGCACACGGAGTAAACTAGGGAACCCATCGGTGATGATTTGATCAATCACTGACAATTGCATACCAGCAAGCGTTTTCCCACAACACACATGGTTTATTAGCAGCAATCGTCTGTGTTATTACCAGTCTTCCCACACATTTCTGATTACTGGCCTGTTTGCCGCATATCACACACATCTTGTTAAGTTGAACCATTTCTGTTGTCTTGGCTCATCGCGAACAGTTCATCCGAGTAAACTGTATGCACTATATCGCACACACCTTGATCTGGCTAGCTGTTTCTGTTGTGTTTCCTAATCACAAACAGTTCATCCGAGTGAACTGTATGCCGTATATCGCACACACCTTCATGTGGATGACCATTTCTGTTGTTACGATCAACGCAAATAGTTCATTCAAGTGAACCGTATGCCGAGCATCGCACACGTAACTATAGTCTGAATCGTGTTTGATGTCTCCGCCATCGCAAATAGTTTGTCTCATTTTTTACGGTTTTCTTACACCACCGTTTGCGATAAATGCATCGCACACAGTTTCATCAAGGGTCTCTGATCGTAGTGTCGTGTTAGGACCATCCTGCAGTAGTGATATAAAACATCCAAGATGGATAATATAATAGCATGGAACAAACAAAAATTATAGATACGTTGGAGACGTATCAAGCATCCCCAAGCTTAATTCCTGCTCATCTTCTAGTAGGTAAATGATAAAAATAGAATTTTTGATATGGAATGCTACCTAACGTGTTTATCATGTAATCTTTCTTTATGTGGCATGAATATTCAGATCCATAAGATTCAAACCAAAATTTTAATATTGACATAAAAATAATAATACTTCAAGCATACTAAAAAGCAATCATGTCTTCTCAAAATATCATGGCTAAAGAAAGTTATCCCTACAAAATCATATAATCTTGTCATGCTCTATCTTCGTAACACAAAGTATTTATCATGCACAACCCCGATGACAAGCCAAGAAATTGGTTCATACTTTTAATGTTCTCAAGTTTTTTCAACTCTCACGCAATACAAGAGCGTGAGCCATGGATATAGCACTATGGATGGAATAGAATATGATGGTGGAGGTTGTGTGGAGAAGAGAAAAAAGGAGAAAGTCTCACATTGACGAGGCTAATCAATAGGCTATGGAGATGCCCATTGTCGATGTCAAAACTGACAGACCTCGGGGTAGGGGGTCCTGAGCTGTGGATCTAGGATCGATGGGTAACAAGGGACGACGAACACAGTGTTTACCCAAGTTCGGGCCCTCTCAAAGAGGTAAAACCCTACGTCCTGCTTGATTGTATTGATTGTATGATGTGGTTTACAGAGTAGATCTATATCGAGATCAGCATGAGCTAAATCCTAGGCTACGGTGGATGAAGGTAGCTCTCTCCCTAATGACTACAACCCTCGGTTTATATAGACACCGATAGGGTTAGGGTTACCGAAGATAGATTACAATAAGGAATAAAAGAGATCTTCCGCCTTCTTGACTTGGAGGGCACACCACGGCTTCATAGATCTCCTGTCATAGTATGGCTCCAACAGTCCGGCCCATGCACAATGGGCCATCGCCCCGAGGACCCCTTAGTCCATGACTCCCTCAGTAGCCCCCAAACTTGCCTCCAACACCAGGGATCGTCTTCTATAATCTTCACATCGTCGGCTTGCGAGACGAGTTCTTTTATTTCGGTTGAAGCTATGTTACTGTCTCCGAACAGTATCCGAAACCTGCTCTGATTACCTTGGGTCTGGACAGTCTCAAGATTCCAAGATCCAGAGAGGCCTCGAGATCGAGGTGGGTCCATCAGAGTTTAATGCCGTTCCTCGGGACAAGGGCTTCGCACACCTTTCCAGAGGGCGTGCGGCCGAATGCCGTCCTTCCATGCACCTACCCTTTCGGCTTCACGACAGGATGCCTATTTATAGATCCAAAGGTGCTGAGAACAGTTATCTTCCCCTTCGCCAAGAACGACACCGAAAAAATTCCCCAAAGCCATGGCTGACATCCCAGGTTCTTCCTCGCGCCCTCATGGCCCGCTCCCAGGCGATTGGTCAAGCTACTCGGTCTCGCATCTCCAGCTAAGTCGCTTGCAGACACAACACTTCCTCCCCTTGGTCGATCTAGTCCCAGTTTGCGCCGGTCTTATCTCCATCGATGGCCGTGCTCTTGCCGAGAACTCCCCTGCCCCAAACAAGGAGGAGAGGGTATGCCTCGTGCCCTTCCTTCTAAGGGGTTTGGGCTTTCCTATTCATCCTTTCCTAGGGGGTCTACTAGAGTTCTATGGGATCCAACTCCACAACCTCACCCCGGGGTCGATATTGCACATTTCTGGCTTCATGGCCTTGTGCGAGATATTTCTGAGTTGCCAGCCCCACTTTGACTTGTGGAGGAAGTATTTATGTCTTGTCCCCCGCCTCCGAGAGGGATCTATATTTAAGGTGGGCGGTGCCGAAGTATGGTGAATAGCTGGGACAGGCTACTCAATTGGGACCCCACAGAAAGATCCCAAAGGATGGACTTCGGAGTGGTTCTATATCGAGGATATTCCCCTCACCGACCCAATTCGGCAAGGGCTACCCGAATATTCAAATGACCCACCTATAAAGCGGTACAGCTGGCGGCCTAGAGGCCCTTTCCAACAGGACAGCGAAGAGGTGCATGCACTGTCAGCCAAGATCAGACTGCTCACTAGCAGTAGGCTGACCATGATCGAAGTTATGGCTATCGCCATTACCCGATGCATGCTACCCCTCCAACAGCGGGGTCACCCTTTATGGTGCTATAACAGGACCAACGATGTAACACGTCACCAGCGGCAAGGGCCCGACAACAAGGCGGCCCTGGCCAAAATACTGGCCAATCTCTTCAAGGGAGACGAAGCAGAGTTTGCTCGTATGAGTATTCGAGAAGGCTGCTCCGGATACAATCCGACGGATTGGGTAAGTCACAACCTATTACTTTGAGTTTGTAGATTTCACCTAATTCTTACTGGTCGTCATTTAAACAGGGATCGAGGCGTCAGGTCGCGTCCATTAGTTGTCCTCCTCCTCAACCAGAGAGTCACTCTCGAGATGGTGATCCGGGATATCATGACGATCCAGAGACGTCAATCGAATTTGAAGATGGGGTATTCTATCGGGAGGGCCTTGACGGCACCAAGGTGGCTGTAATAGCTGATCACCCCGGGGCTCTTCCCTCTTCCTCAGTAAGTGAAAAGAAGAACCCCTCCCAAACAGGGCGCTCGTCTCGTGCTACCCCCCACGTGCTGACTTCCACTCCCAAGGGATGCCGCACTACACGTAAGAATACCTCGAGAGGATCACGGACCACGCCGGCTCAGGCCCTTGATGGGGAATCAAAGCGAAAAGCCTCCACCGAAGGGGAGGCACCTGCCTCCTCGGCCCAGAGGTAACGTATTTCGGAATCGCAGCAAGGGTCGCCGTTGGCGCTCTTTTTATTAAGGCTTGCTCAATTTTGCAGAAGGCGCATCACTCTACACCAATCTGAAGATCACCCGGATGCACCGAACCATAATTCTGGTGCCAAGTCTTCGGCACAAGCCAGAGCGTCCTCTGAACATGCGACGGCTGGCATACCCCCGGCGGACTCCGACGATGTTTAGGTCACTAATTCCGAAGTCGAGAGCGTAATGAACCATCGCTGCCGGAGGGAGACTTTACGTCATACCGCTTTTGCCGAACAGGATTTCAATGCTTTTTGTTCGGTGGACGCGTACCTTGGAGCAGCCCGAACAGGTCTGGACGGGATTGCTGGTCTATTTGCCGCCAAGGTTTAGGTATATATAGCTTAAAAGCGGATCATTTTCCCTAACCCACTAGCCCCAAGCCTTAATTTGGCCGGGACAGCCGAGTTAAGGGTATATAATGATATTATTTTTGTAGGCTGCCAGGGATCAGAACAAAAAGCTGTCCGAGGACCTTGAAGTGAGCAGGACACAATTGATCGAAGTCAAGGCCGAACTAGATGCGGCTCGAAAAGCCAGTAGCGAAGTGTCCGATGAGTAGTAAAGACTGCATTTCTAAGTATACATTGCATACCAAGCATTAACAACGTATTCTCCGTACGGCCGCGGGAGCTGTAAGCGAGCTGCGGAGGGAGCTAGAGGCTGGTAAATGAGTGCTGACGCGGAGTCAGGACAAGAAAAATGAGCTCAAGGCAGAAAATCAGCAGCAAGCCAAGGAAATTAAGAGCTTGAAAGCTCAGCTGGCTCAAGCCATGGAGGAAAACCAGAAGCTAAAAGGTGGCATATTCGGTAAGTGCTGACCGCACCGCACTGTTTGACAAATGTTGTTGATGTTTTAATGACGATGGGTGACACCTGCTTGTTAGGTCTCCTGACTGGGCGGCCTGAGGAAGAAGATAGCACGGATGACGAGAACCTTCTAAATGAACTGTCGAAGACCTATGAAAAGGCCCGGAAAGCCATGAAGAGCATGGCGAAGGCATTATGGCCGTCAGATGCACCACCAGACAGTATGGCCGAACTAGCCAACCGTTTTAAAGGGGCTCGGCACAGGTTTGAGTTATGGAAGATCTCGGCCTGCCAAGAAGGAGCACGCGAGGCATGGGCTATGGTAAAGACCCGCTTCACTAAGCTAGACCCGGTGCATATGGCCCAGGTTGCTCCTGTGGGCCCTGATGGTCAAGAGATACCACTAAGCTTGGTGTATGAAGAAATGATTCAAGCCGCTTGCTATTCGCAAAAGGATTGTGCTTTAGAACAGTTGATAGACAATGTCGAGAATGAGTAGATTTGTCAATTCTATGTATCTATGTACTTTACGTTGACTTTGCTCCATCCGTGCTCTTATTGTTATTTTTGAAAGAATATTGTCTTGACCGGCCATCGGCTTCTGCCTCCCCGATCAGAGATCGGGGAGTGTTCTGTACTGTGTGCCATGGGATACGAGGCAATAATTCGGGAACCAGGCAATCCGGCTTTCTGGTTTGAACAGACGAAACATATGCGGAGAGCAATGTTATATTACTGTTTAACGTAAGAAACATCTTCCGACGAAAATAGTTCCTCCAAGGGTTCCTTTCATCAGGTATGATTATAGTCCGGACTCGTAGGATCAACGGACACCAATGGCTTTGGAAAAGAACCTTGGTAGTAAGCTCGAGGCTATATTCACTTACCTTAGGCCGACTTATTGTATTCTGTAAGAATGCTAGCTTTCGGCTTCTCCCGTATGAGGTACGGTCCCGGGTGACCCGGTCGTAACAACCGCAGATGTGCTCCCTTTACTCCCTAGCCGAACAATCGGGAACGTAGGGGTAATCACAGGAGCCAGGAAACCCGGATTGGCAAAGATCTTAAGTCAAACAAGTGCATATGTTGGCTAACATGTATGAGAAGGATGCAATCATAACGAATGCGATATATATATTTATGCGGCTCGTCTAAGGGAGCCCCCAAGCGAAGCTGGGTATTACATTTAGTGGTATATAATATGGGCCTGGTATGGTTCGATTTAGCCGAACTAGTACCACGACGAAAGAGAAAAAAAGATAAGGAAAGACAAGGAAACAATTGACATCGGACTCAGGCGTAAAAACGCTGCAGCCTTGCTGCGTTCCGCGGGTTTGGCTCGAGGCTGTTGTCAGATGGGCGGCGAAGACGATACGCTCCTCCTATAAGTACTTCATCGATGATGTACGATCCCTTCTATTTAGGTGATAGTTTATTCTTCTGTTTCTCAGGGAGTCGGAGGACAAGGTCTCCCACGTTGTATGTCTTTGCCCGGACTTCGCGGTTGTGGTAACGTCGTGCTTGCTATTGATAGAACGCAGACCGAGCCTAAGCTATGTCTCGCTCTTCTTCCAGAGCGTCCAGATCATCCTGCCGATCGAGCTCGGCTTCCTTTTCTTCGTACATGCGCACTCTAGGCGCGTCATGGATAAGGTCACATGGGAGAACTGCTTTCGCATCGTATACCATAAAAAATGGTGTGTATCCGGTTGATCGATTAGGGGTGGTGCACAACCCCCATAGTAGGGAATCAAGTTCCTTGACCCAATGGTAGTCTGATTGTTCAAGGGATCGAACTAGGCGAGGTTTAATGCCGCTCATAATGAGTCCATTGGCCCGTTCAACCTGCCCGTTGGTCTGTGGGTGCTACACCGAGGCGTAATCGAGCTTGATGCCCATTTTGCTGCACCAGTCTTTGACCTCCTGGGCGGTGAAGTTGGTACCATTATCGGTAATTATGCTGTGGGGGATACCGTAATGGTGTACGACATCATATAGGAAGTCGACGACTGGTCCGGATTCTGCCGAAGTGACGGGTCTTGCCTCAATCCACTTGGTGAATTTGTCGACCATGACCAATAGGTACTTATTTTTATTTGTCCCCCCTTTGAGTGGCCCAACCATGTCGAGACCCCAGACCGCAAAAGGCCATGTGATCGGTATCGTTCGAAGAGCTGTGGGGGGCATGTGGCTTTGATTTGTGAACAGCTGGCATCCGACGCAGTGTTGGACTAAAGTCTGGGCATCCTCACGGGCGGTAGGCCAGAAAAACCCTGCTCGAAAAGCTTTGCTAACCAAAGCCCGAGCTGCCGCGTGGTGTCCGCCCATGCCCGCGTGTACCTCTGCCAAAAGCTGCCGCCCCTCTTCTTCAGAGATGCACCTTTGTAAAACTCATGTGGTACTCTTCTTATAGAGTTCACCTTCATGGACCTTGTATGCTTTAGAGCGGCGAACTATGCGTCGTGCTTCGGTTTGATCCTCCAGAAGCTGATGTTGTGTGAGGTAGGCTAGCAAGGGTTCTGTCCATGGTGGGATTACAGCCAGTACCTCGCATGAGGAGGGTGTTTCCTCGAGTGCGGAGCCGCTGATGACTTGATCATCTTTTTCATTTTCGGGCGAGGCATTGTGAGCGGGCTCGTCGGATGGTGCACCGGAGACGTTGTCCTGCCATACCACGTAGGCTTAAAGAGCAGCTCGAGGAAGGTGTTTTTAGGAACCGGGTCGCGCTTGGCGCCCATGCGAGCGAGGACGTCGGCTTCTTGATTGCTGTCTCTAGCGACATGGTGGAATTCTAGGCCCTCAAATCGAGCAGATATCCGGAGGACCGCGTTTCTATATGCCGCCATCTTGGGGTCTTTGGCGTCGAATTTGCCATTTACTTGAGAGATCGCCAGATTTGAGTCTCCCCTTACCTCGAGGCGTTGTACGCCCATTCATGTGGAGATGCGAAGACCATGCAGTAGTGCTACGTATTCGGCTGAGTTGTTCGAGTTCGTATACATTATTTGGAGGACATACCGAACAGTGTCGCCTGTGGGGGAGATGAGGATGACCCTAGCCCCCAGTCCGGCCAACATCTTTGAGCCGTCGAAGTACATTGTCCAGTGTGAGTTTGTGGAGTACTCCCTGGGTAGTTCGGCTTCGGTCCATTCGGCTATGAAATCAGCCAGCACCTGAGATTTAATGGCTCAACGTGGCTTGTATGTTATCTCGAAGGGGAGAAGCTCGATGGCCCATTTGGCGATGCGGCCTGTAGCGTCCCTGTTATTGATTATATCATTCAAGGGGACTTCTGATGCTACTGTGACCGAACATTCTCGAAAGTAATGCTGTAGTTTTCGAGATGCCATGAAGACCGTGTAGGCTATTTTTTATAGTGCGGGTATCGTGACTTGCATGCCGTAAGCACCTCGGACACGTAGTAGACCAGCTTTTGAACTTGAAACTAGTGGCCCTCGGTCTCCCGTTCTACGACAAGTACCACGCTGACCACCTGATTGGTGGCTGAAATGTATAGTAGCATGGGCTCGCCAATGTCGGGCGCGGCCAGGATAGGATTGCCGGCGAGGAGGGTCTTAATCTCCTCGAGTGCCATGGTTGCTTCATCTGTCCATTGGAAGTTCTTGGTCTTTTTAAGCAGTTTGTAGAGTGGCAATGCCTTTTCTTCGAGGCGGGATATGAAGCGGCTCAAAGCGGCCACGCATCCTACCAGCTTCTGGACATGCTTGAGCTCCGTTGGTATCGCGAGCTGAGATAGCGCTCTAATGTTGGCCGGATTGGCCTGGATTCCTCTATGGGAAACTATGAATCCGAGTAGCTTTTCGGCAGGGACTCCGAAGACACATTTTTCCGGGTTGAGCCGTATATCGTAGGCCCGTAGGTTGTCGAAGGTTTGACGTAGGTCGTCTATCAGTTGGTCAATGTTTTTGGTTTTGACAACCACATCGTCCATGTATGCTTAGACTGTTTTGCTGATTTGTTTTTCGAGGCAAGTTTGAATCTTGTGCTGGTATGTGGCTCCTGCGTTTTTTAGTCCGAACGGCATGGTGTTGAAGCAAAAGGGGCTGTAGGGGTGATGAATGCGGTTGTTGCCTGATCGGACTCCTTCATCTTGATCTGATGGTATCCGGAGTATGCGTCGAGGAAGCATAACGAGTCGTGTCCGGCGGTGGCGTCGATGATCTGGTCTATCCTTGGCAGAGGGAATGGATCCTTGGGGCAAGCCTTGTTGAGGTCTTTGAAGTCAACGCAGAGCCGCCAGGACTTGCCCTTCTTGGGTACCATAACCAGATTTGCTAACCACTCGGGGTGCTTGATCTCGCGGATGAATCTGGCCTCTGGCAGTTTTGCAAGCTCTTCGCCCAAGGCCTGCCGTTTGGGTTCAGAAAATCGGCGCAGGGTTTGTTTCACTGGCTTGAAGCCTTTCAAAATGTTGAGGTTGTGCTTTGCTAGTCTTCGTGGTATTCCTGGCATATCTGATGGGTGCCAGGCAAATATTTCCCAATTTTCATGCAGGAATGTCCTTAGCACCTCGTCGACTGTGGGGTCTAGCTGTGCTCCTATGGATGCCGTTTTATTCGGGTCTGTTGGGTGCACTTGAAATTTGACTATTTCGTCTGCTGGCTTGAATGATGTGGGCTTTTGTGTTTTACTGAGAACCACGTCATCCCTGTCGACTGTAGTACGTAGCGCTGTCAACTCTTCGGCCACGAGGGCTTCGAATAGTGTCTCTAGGGCGAGTGATGCCGTTTTATTTTTGGCTCGCAAGGCTTTGCTTGGGTCGCTTTGAAGAGAGATCACCCCGTTGGGCCCTGGCATCTTGAGTTTCATATACCCGTAATGTGGTATGGCCTGAAATCTTGAGAATGCCTCATGTCCTAGAAGGGCGTGGCATCCGCTACGGAAAGGCACAATGTGAAATAGCAAGGGTTTGGATCTGTAGTTGTCGGGTGTACTAAACACGATGTCCAGGGTTACGTGTCCAGAGCAGTGTGCCTCCCTTCCGGGTATTATGCCTCGGAATGTCGTGTGGCTGCGTTTGATGCGAGACATGTTGAACTGCATCTTGTCTAGAGTATACTCATAAATGAGGTTGAGGCCGCTGCCTCCGTCCATCAGCACTTTAGTCAGCCGGAAACCATCGATGATGGGGTCGAGGACCAGTGCTGCCGATGCGTGGTTATTGCGGTGGCTTGGCTCATCCTTCTTATTGAAGGTGATAGGCGTGGCTACCCATGGTTGTGTGGCAGTTACTTGATATATTTGATTGAGCTCTCGAAGAGCTTTTTTCCTTTTATTGTTTGAGACGAATGTCTCGTATACCGTGAGGACATTGTGGTCCTGCGGCAGAGCCGAAGACTGTTTATCTGGGGGGTGTAAGGCCCAGGATTAGCTCGCCATGTTTGGCCACTTGTCCTACCACCCAACAGGTTCGCAGTCTGTGGGTTGGGTTTGCGTCTAGCAAGACCAAATGTATCGGGCATGGTTTATCCAGCAATTCGTCTAACACCGATTGGGCCTAGTTTTCCACTCCTTAGGTGCGTGCTTCGGTGACTGGTTTGTATAAGCCCGTTTAATGCAGGTCCTTCCATGATGCGCTGCGGGCTGAGGCCCCATGCTCAGCTGTTGCGCCCTCCATGTGTTCTCCATGGCGCAATATTTGCGCACCATGTCTGACAGTTCGGTAAAGCTTTGAATTCGGTGACGCGCGAGGGCGTTTGAGAGGCCCTCATCCCTACAGTTAAATTGGAAGGCTTTAATTATTTCTTCGTCACGACAAGATGCCATCCTGTTCTTTACCAGGAGAAATCTAGCCCGATAGTGGTGGACTGTCTCGTTTGGTAGCTGCTTGACGTACATGAGGTCCCATATGTCTGGGTTTCTCGAGTCCGGATTATACTCCGTGTGGTGGGTGGGCGGGAAAATTTTGAGAATTCCCTCCTGCCGCGGATCCGGTCTATCCTTGATGGGCGGTTGAGCCATGTCTGGTTCCGATCGCATAGGGCTCGGATCCGAACTGGTGTGCGACCGGATAGGCTCAAGGCTGGGACTTGAGCTGGGGGTTGTGTCCGGATGCACATCCGGGCTGGTGTCTGACTCCGAACTGGGGATTCGAGTATACACCGTCTTTAGCTTGCCAGGTTGTGGCCCCTCCTGGGCCTCTTCAACTGTGGCGACGAGGTGTGTGACCGAAGGGGTGCCGATCTTTCAGTCATCGGGTTTAAGCCCGATCCGGTCGTAGGCTGTAGGCCTAGTAACAGAGATTCCCGTCGCATGAAAAAGGCTCACCAGGTGGTCTACCGGCTGGTCGCATGGGGGTGCCGAGCACTCTAGTGGTTTGGCGGGAGATCTTCGCAGCAGTCTATCGAAGTCGGGCTCCAGGGCCGGATTCTGAGGGAGACCGGATTGTTGTGAATCTGCTGGTCCTGGGGTCAACGCCCCTGAACCAATGAACCCTTCGACGGGGGTGAAGCCTTTGATCTGGTCAAGGCGACTAGTGGGATCGGTGCGTGCTATTATGCCGCCGAAGACGAGTAGATGACCAGGGGCAGGGAAGCCCTCGGTCCGGGCATGGTCTCCAGCGACTGGTTGAGCCATCAATTCTTCTGGCGATCCCACAGCAGAACTCTCAATGAAAGCACCAATGTCGGTGTCAAAACCGGCAGACCTCGGGGTAGGGGGTCCCGAGTTGTGGATCTAGGATCGATGGGTAACAAGGGATGACGAACACAGTGTTTACCCAGGTTCGGGCCCTCTCGAAGAGGTAAAACCCTACGTCCTGATTGATTGTATTGATTTTATGATGTGGTTTATAGAGTAGATCTACCTCGAGATCAGCATGAGCTAAACCCTAGGATACGGGGGATGAAGATAGCTCTCTCCCTAATGACTACAACCCTCGGTTTATATAGACACCGATAGGGTTAGGGTTACCGAAGATAGATTACAATAAGGAATAAAAGAGATCTTCCGCCTTCTTGACTTGGAGGGCACACCATGGCTTCATAGATCTCCTGTCATAGTACGGCTCCACCAGTCCAGCCTATGCACAATGGGCCGTCTCCCCGAGGACCCCTTAGTCCATGAGTCCCTCACCCATCAATTGATGTCAATGCAAGGAGTAGAGATTGCGATGCAACGAATGCACTATAGCTATAAGTGTATGAAAGCTCAAAAGAAAACTAAGTGGGTGTGCATCCAACTCGCTTGCTCAGGAAGACCTAGGGCAATTTGAGGAATCCCATCATTGGAATATCCAAGCCAAGTTCTATAATGAAAAAATCCCACTAGTAATATATGAATGTGACAAAATAGGAGACTCTCTAACATGGAGAACATAGTCTCCATCATACTTTGAAGCACAAGTGTGAAAAAGGATAGTAGCATTGTCCCGTCTCTCTTTTTCTCTCATTTTTTATTTTGGGCTCTTTGGCCTCTTTTTTTTAATATATTCTGGGCTATTTGGCCTCTTTTTTATTTGAAGTCTGGAGTCTCATCCCGACTTGTGGGGGAATCATAGTCTCCATCATCCTTTCCTCACATGGGACAATGCTCTAATAATGATGATCATCACACTTTTATTTACTTACAACTCAAGAATTACAACTCGATACTAGAACAAAAATATGACTCTATATGAATGCATCCGGCGGTGTACAAGGGATGTGGAATGATCTACCGTGACATGTATAAAAAATATGAATGGTGGTCAAGCCACAAATACTATGCCAACTACATGATCATGCAAAGCAATATGACAATGATGGTATGTGTCATAATAAAACGGAACGGTGGAAGTTGCATGTCAATATATATCAGAATGGCTATGGAAATTCCATAATAGGTAGGTATGGTGGATAATTTGAGGAAGATATAAGTGGCTTATGCGTGAAAGAGTGTATCATATCACGGGATTTGGATGCACCGGCAAAGTTTGCACCAACTCTCAAGGTGAGAAAGGGCAATGCACGGTACCCAAGAGGCTAGCAATGGTGGAAGGGTGAGAGTGCGTATAATCCATGGACTCAACATTAGTCATAAAGATCTCACATACTTATTGCAGAAGTTTATTAGGAATCAAAGCAAACTACTAATACGCATGCTCCTAGGGGGATATATTGGTAAGAAAAGACCATCGCTCGTCCCCGACCGCCACTCATAAGGAATACAATCAAAAATAAATCATGCTCCAACTTCATCGCATAATGAGAGACCATACGTGCATGCTTCGGGAATCACAAACCTTAACACAAATATTCTTACTAATCCACAATTACTCACTAGCATTGTCGGGGCCGGGACACGATATCCCAAAAATTAACCCGTCGTGTCATCACCAGCCCAGGATTACTGTTACTGGTGGACATGTCCTTGTTACAGATTACCAAGCTATTACAAGAATTGGATACAAGACCATAACGGTCTAATGATACAACAGTGATTCCGGTGGTGGATGACGGAAATGACTCATGGTTCTCCAACGTCGATGGGGCACCATTCCCACAGGAACAGCTGACCCGGATAATTCCTATCCCGCATGGCTGCCATCCTAGGCTCCGCACGGACGTCGTTGTGGTACTCCTCGTAGAACTCCTGACCTGGCCAAGTAAATAGCCAGGGACAAGCCTGTGAGTACGTTTGAATGTACTCGCAAACATCATGAACAAAAGATATACCGAATGCAGCAGATAAAAATATATGATCATGATGAGCCAAACTATATGCGTATGCTCATGCTGACTGAAAGTAAAATCATGACAAATAAATGATATGAATGTGAGTATAGCATGTTAGTCATGATCAAACTTATTAGAAATATAGGAAATGAATGCCACGGGTAGCCTAGCCAGCCCAAGTGACACTCAGCAAAATAAAAGAAATGCCAATCGGGTGTCCACAATAGTAGTGGCGGGACCGCCTGTAAACTCGAGGGACGTCACGAAGAGGTCTTGAAGAGAAATGCCAGTCGGGTGTCAAGTGACGCCATGGTCGGACTTGAAGAGAAATGCCAGTCGGGTGTCAAGTGACGCCACGGTCGGACTTGAAGAGAAATGCCAATCGGGTGTCCACAAGAGTAGTGGCGGGATAAACCGCCTGTTAACTCGAGAGACACCACGAGAGGTCTTGAAAATAAAATTGAGTGCCCGGGGTAGTCTAGCCAGCCCCTGAGACACTAAGGAAATACAAAATAAGAGAAACAGGTTAGTCCTCAATAATATGCATCACCATAATAATATTAACATGCATAAAATACTCATGGTAGCATCAGGGTGACAACAAGTATCCTGCAAAATAATTCAGGCTCAATTTAATTATTTTCTTTCGAAGACCAACACTTGACCAACCCAGACTGTAGCCCTTAACCACGGACACAGCTATTCGAATAGGTTAAAACTCTGCAGAGGGTGTACTCTTTACCCACGTGCATGGGATTCCTTTAGTCAGCACCGTGGCACTGGATAATTCCCACTACGGTCTTTGGGTTGAAAACACACCTGACCAGCACACACCAGATTAACTTTCCGAATGCCAGGAATCACCCAAAGCATTGTTCAAGAAAAACTCTAAGACGGAGAAACCAATGTCCTGCATGGGATCACTATTAATACGTGCGGATTCCAAGGGGTGCCCCCCTCTCGGACACAACCGGAAACACCCATGCCCCCTGACCCGATGACAGGATTTAGTCCATGATCGTGGAAACCCTCATCGTAGCCCTCTATGTGGTGTGTGCACGGAAAGGGGTTAACAACTTACTAAACCATACCCCACCTGTGGCAGGGACAAGTGGCAGCACGAATCAAGTATGGGGGTTACCGGAACATGAATCGATCTACGGTCGACTTCGGAGGTTCAAGTTTTCCTGCAGTGGTTAGCTCAACAAAGTATTCTTTCAATGGTAGCATCCCAACAGGGCTACAACCCTTGCATGCTCCAACATGCCCACACTGATCATTCTCGTCACAACGAGTTTTCAGTCTCACGGTCACTTTTCTCGTGACTGATTTCTTCCTGCAGATTAGTCCGGACTGGCACAGGCATATGTGACATAAGAAAAATATCCTTGCTTACTCTTACTTCATGCCTAAATGAAGGTAAAATATTTCATGGGGTCATGCATGCATAACTATCAATATGCCAACTTTATAGGAACTCAACATAGTCATGATGCAAATATTAACTATGCAATCCACCATATCAAGTGTTCAAGATGCTTGCCTTGAGCATGCAGAAGTGTGGGGTGTACTCCAAAAGTTTGAAAATTTTATCTTCCCTCCATTTCCTATTTTCAAAAATATTGAAATTACCACATAAAACAAAAATAGTGCTAAAAAGTGTTTCAAATAGTTTTGAAGTAAATACTAAAATAAACTAGATGAAAATAAAGGAATAAAAGAAAAATAATAAAGTCATTTGGAGTTGAGATGATTTCCCTATGGAATTTCAAAGGTGAAATAAATGAAGAAAAGGACTATTTAATTGATCCAACAGAAACTAAGCTAAGGAAAAAAATGTTCACCTAATCTAGATAAATAGAGCATGATTTTAGAAGTATTTAGAAATTTGAACCATCAGATTTGGATTCGAATTGGCTACTGTGGGATTATTTGAAATTTCTGGAAAAAGGTAAATAGGAAGGGAGTGGAGGTGCGCCCTGAGTGCTATATAGCCGTGCGTGCTACTAGGCCGGCCTGGTCGATCAGCAGCGCGGGAGGGGTGACACGTCGAAGGCGTACTCGCGGAGTACGCCTCCACTTATGCTGAGCTGGCGGAGCTGCGGTCGCTGACAGTGGGGCCCGCGAGCCCACTGGTCAGGTTTGACCAGTCGCCCGAGCGCGCCCTCTCCTCCGGCCGAAAAGAGGCGGCACTCCGGCGAGGCTTGCCGGCGAACGGCAGCGCCGTTAGGGGAGCCGAGGCCACCGTTGTGTTCGGGGGTGAGAGGCGGTTCGTCCGGTGCTCGCCGTTGTAGTTGGGATGGACGGAGTTGCTGGCGATGAGGTCCTCGGCGGACGGCGGCGGCGGATGAAAGGGGGACTCCGGCTGCGGTGCATCTCCGGTGGAATTGAAGATAGGGATGGGTTCATGGATGCTCCAGGAGGCCATTGGTGGAGAGAGTGGAGAGGGAGGGACTTTGGTGGCACCGGAACCATCCGAACGATGGCGGCGGCAGTAACTGCCGGAGACGGAGGAGATGACCTCGCACGGTCAATTGGGTGTATGGGGGGCTCACAGAAGGGAGTAGGAGAGGCCTATGCATCGAGGCGAGCTAGGGGAGGCCTTTTTATAGGAGAGGCGAGGCGGTGCGGTGGCTTCCAGAGAAAGCCAAGGTGGCGGCGGCCATTAATTGGCAAACCGCGGGCGGTGGTGAGGTGGTTGAGGGTGGTGGAGGTCGGTGGGGAGGTCGGTGAGGGGCGATGGTCATCATTTAAGGAGGGGGGTGCGTTGGCGGGGTCGGACGGCTCGGGCGGTGCCGTGCCCGAGCAAATGACGGCGGCGGCGGCTCGGGTCGGTGGCTGGCCGGCGCTAGGTGACGCGAGAAGGGTGTCGGCGAGGTCGGCGACTACGGATGAGGTCGGCGGGCTGGTGGTTAAGGCGGGGGCAAGCTGGCGGCCTCGGATTTGGCCATGTGGTGGCGGGTCCGAGCCGACGTCCACGGCGGCGGCGGTGGTCGGTGGTGGACGGCACTAGAGGCCAGGGAAGGATGTCTGCGATGCTTAGCATGGACGGCGGGATCCAGTGGAAGACTTGGGCGTGCGGGAGAAGCAGCGGGGGAGCGGCAGGGGTCGATGCCAGGGGTGTCATACGCGTGCTCTGGCCACGCCCATTGCACGCACACCACATGCTCGAACAAATGCCATTGACATCTACAGAGACCTAATTAAGCTAAGACTCATCAGGGTGGTGCTTATGGGCATGAGAGAGGTGAGGGACATGCTGGTTTGGCAGGAGAAGTAAATATCAAATGTAGTTTAGAAAGTTGCTAGATTTTGGTCATGCCTGCAAGGTGTTTGATGAAATTAAAAGGTGACCTGGCAGGTTTTGTTGAATGTGAAAATTGGCAGTATGATGTCTCATTAGATGGTAGGGATGTTGGTGGAGTTGGTTGGGTAAGAGGAGAAACTTGCTAGTGCAAGTTTTACTGATATTCATTTCTGGACAGAAACTTTGGGGGAATATTTGGTGAACTAAAAAGATTCCAATGGAGCTAAAATTTTGGACTTAAGGGTTTAGTTGGAAGGACTGTGGGTGGGAAAAATTTCAGAATTTTTGGAGCAAAGAAAATTGGGGTTGCAGTATAACCTAACAAATGGACAGAATTGAAAGGAAGTTGTTTCACTCAAAATTTTCAGAAGACCAAGTTGGATTTTTGCATAAAAGTGATTTATAGGCATCACATGACCCCTCATAATTTTTGTGGAATTTTGAAAGAATTATTTAAAGTGGTTGTAGTGCAACAGAGGCATTTAAAGTATTGAAAAAGCTATTAAAAGAATTATTTAGAGGCAAATTTTATTATGAAAGTAATTCTTACTATAATTGAAAAGTTTTAAGAAAATTACCAAAGCCACAATATTATGTCCAAAAATTTCTATATGGAGGGAAGAATTTTGGAAAACAGAAACAGAAAATACTCTGAAAATAACAAAAGACTTAATATAATTCAAAATTTTGTTTCTGGCCAAATTTTTATTTAGTAAAAACATGATTAAATTTTGGGGTGTTACAAGCATGACTCTAATATCACCATCTTTATATCTCAAAACAAATGCAAGGAATCAAACTTCTCATATATTCAATGATCTTCATGAAAGTTTTTATTATATCCCTTTTGAGTACCCATCATATTAGGACTAAATTCATAACCTAAGAAAATTGCCATAATATTTTTAAGACTCTCAAAATAATATAAGTAAAGAATGAGAGTTCATAAATTTCTTCAAAATAAAACCACTGTCGTGCTCTAAAAAGATATAAGTGAAGCACTAGAGCAACTACCTAGCTCAAAAGATATAAGTGAAGCACCTAGAGTATTCTAATAAATTCATGGTTAATGTGTGTCCCTCTCAAAAGGTGTGTACAGCAAGGATGATTGTGGCAAACTAAAAAGCAAATACTCATATAATAGAAGACGCTCCAAGCAAAACACATATCATGTGGTGAATAAAAATATAGCCTCAAGTAATTTACCGATGGATTGAAGACAAAAGAGGGGATGCCATCCGACGCATCCCCAAGCTTAGATGTTTGGTTGTCCTTGAATATTACCTTGGGGTGCCTTGGGCATCCCCAATCTTAGGCTCTTGCCACTCCTTATTCCATAGTCCATTAAAACTTCACCCAAAACTTGAAAACTTCACAACACAAAACTCAACAAAAAAACTCATGAGATCCGTTAGTATGATAAAACAAATCTCTACTTTAAGGTACTACTGTGAACTCATTCCAATTTTATATTTGCATTATATCTACTGTATTCTAACTTCTCCATGGCTCATACCCCCCGATACTACCCATAAATCCATCAAAATAAGCAAACAACACATCAAAAACAGAATCTGTCAAAAATAGAACGGTCTATATAGATCCAAATTATAGTCATACTTATGTAACTCCAAAATTCTGAAAAATTAGGACAACAGAGGCAATTCATATATCAATCTAGCGTAAGAAATTTAGAGTTTTTTCATGTTCCAGCGAATTTTAACAATTCTGCTACTGGACGCAAAATTTTCTGTTTTTTAGCAAAATCAATCAACGATCTACCAAAGCATCCCAAAGGTCTTACTTAGCTCAAACACTAATTAAAACATTAAAAAACAATCATAACAAAGGTATAATTGAGTAATTATTGAAAAACAGAAGCAAAAACAAAAAACATAAAATCGTTGGTATTCAATCCATAAGTGGCCCTCATAATAGATTCATATGGAAACTTAATTTCATTCTTGGAAAGTGTTCCATGCCCTTCCTTAACGGAAATTGAAATCTAATGTTTCCTTCTTTCATATCAATAATTGCATCAATCGTTCTAAGAAAAGGTCTACCAAGAATAATAGGGCATATGGGATTGCAATCTATATCAAGCACAATAAAATCTACGGGCACATAATTCTATTTGCAACAATAACAACATCATTAATTCTTCCCATAGGTTTCTCAATAGTGGAATCCGCTAATTGCAAATTTAAAGAACAATCATCAAGTTTATGGAAACCTAGCACATCACATAAAGTTTTTGGAATAGTGGAAATGCTAGCACCCAACTCACACAAAGCATTGCACTCATAATCTTTAATCTTAATCTTAATAGTAGGTTCCCATTCATCATAAAGCTTTCTAGGGATTGAAACTTCCAACTCAAGTTTTTCTTCAAAGGATTTCATCATAGCATCAACGATATGTTTAGTGAAAGCTTTATTTTGATTATAAGCATGAGGTGAACTAAGCATGGATTGCAACAATGAAATACAATCAATCAAAGAACAATTATCATAATTAAAGTCCTTGAAATCCAAAAGAGTGGGCTCATTAGTAGTTAAAGTTTTGACCTCGCCAATCCCACTTTTATCAATTTTTTCATTAAGATCTTCACCCTCCAAATTATTGGGACGCCTTCTAGCTAAAGTTGACTCATCTCCAGTCCCTTCTTTATCAAGTTTTATATTAGCAAACAAAGATTAAATAGGAGTTAAACCAATCACTTTACGATCTTCATCATGATTATCGGAAAAACTAGAAGAACATGCTTTTTCTAGCCATTCTCTCTTAGCATGCATCCTAGCGGTTCTCTCCCTACTTTCATTAATAGAAATTTGAATAGCTTTCGGAGACTCATTAATATCAAGCTTGGGTGGCATAGATCTAATCTTAAAATAATCAATCTTATGAGAAATTCTGTCAACGTTTCTAGCCAAGTCATCAATCTTGAGAATTTTTCTTCTACCATAGCATTGAAAATCTTTTGGGAATTAATAAAATCTTTAATATTATTCTCAAGATCAGAGGGTATCTTATTATAATTTCCATAAGAATTGTTGTAGGAATTACCATAATTATTAGAGGAGTTACTAGGAAATGGCCTAGGATTAAAATTACCTCTATACACGTTATTACCAAAATTGTTCCTACCAACGAAATTCACATCCATAGATTCATTATTATTGTCAATCAAAGTAGACAAAGTCATATCATTAGGATTAATAGGAGCACTCTTTCTAGCAATCAATTTCATAAGTTCATCCATCTCTCCACTCAAAGTATTAATTTCTTCAATCGCATGCACTTTTTTATTAGTAGAATATCTTTCGATATGCCATTGAGAGTAATTTACCATAATATTATCTAGCATTTTATTAGCTTATCCTAATGTGATTTCCATAAAAGTACCACCCACGGCGGAATCTAAAAGATTTCTAGATGCAAAATTCAATCTGGCATAAAAAAATTGTATGACCATCCATAAACATAAACCATGAGTAGGGAAATTTCTTATCATCAATTTCATCCTCTCCAAAGAATGTGCAACATGTTCATGATCTAGTTGCTTAAAATTCAATATATCGTTCCTAAGGGAGATGATCTTAGGGGAAGGAAAATACTTGGAAATAAAAGCATCTTTACACTTATTCCATGAATCAATACTATTTTTAGGCAAAGATGAAAACCAAGTTTTAGCACGATCTCATAGTGAGAACGGAAATAGCTTCAGTTTAACAATATCATTATCCACATCTTTTTTCTTTTGCATATCACATAATTCAATGAAAGTATTTAGATGGGATGCAACATCTTCATTAGGACTACCGGAAAATTGTTCTTTCATAACAAGATTCAACAAAGCGGCATTAATTTCATAAGACTCCGCACTAGTGGCGGGAGCAATCGGAGTACTAATAAAATCATTATTATTAGTGTTGGAAAAATCACACAACTTGGTATTTTCTTGAGACATCGTGGCAAACCAAGCAATCGAGCACACAAGCAAACAAAAAGCAAACGAAAAGACAAACGAAAAGAAGGCGAATGAAAAGGCAAATATTTTTGTGTTTTTCTGAAAATGTTTTAGAAGTGGGGGAGAGGAAAATGAGAGGCAAATGGCGAATAATGTAATGCAAGAGATGAGATTTTATGATGGGTACTTGGTAGGCTTGATGTAGATCCTCCCCAGCAATAGCGCCAAAAATTATTCCTGCTACTTCTTGACCTTGCGTTGGTTTTTCCCTTGAAGAGGAAAGGGCGATGCAGCAAAGTAGAGATAAGTATTTCCCTCAGTTTGAGAACCAAGGTATCAATCTAGTAGGAGGAACACACAAGTCACCAATAGTTGCACCTACACAAACAAACAAATACTTGCACCCAACGCGATAAAGGGGTTGTCAATCCCTTCACGGTTATTTGCAAGGATGAGACCTAATAGAGATAGGTATAAAAGATAAATAAAAGTGCAAAACTAAATAAAAGTAAATACATTGCAGCAAGGTATTGTGGGGTTTTTGGTTTTGTAAATCTGAAAATAATATGATAAAAATAGACCTAGGGGCCATAGTTTTCACTAGAGGCTTCTCTCTTAAAAGAACACATACGGTGGGTAAACAAATTACTGTTGAGCAATTGATAGAAAAGCGCATAGTTATGACGATATCTAAAGCAATGATCATGAATATAGGCATCACGTCCTTGACAAGTAGACCGACTCCTGCCTGCATCTACTACTATTACTCCACACATCGACCGCTATCCAGCATGCATCTAGTGTATTAAGTTAACAAGAACGGAGTAACGCCTTAAGCAAGATTTCATGATTTAGAGGGATAGATCCAATCAATATGGTATAAACCCCATCTTTTTATCCTTAATGGCAACAATAAAAATACGTGCCTCGCTACACCTTCTGTCACTGGGTGAGGACACCACAAGATTGAACCCAAAACAAAGCACCTCTCCCATTACAAGATAAATCAATCTAGTTGGCCAAACCAAATCAATAGACCGGAGAGAAATATAAAGCTATCTTAATCATGCATAAAAGAGTTCAGAGAATACTCAAATAATATTCATAGATAATCTGATCATAAATCCACAATTCATCGAATCTCAACAAACGCACCGCAAAAGAAGATTACATCGAATAGAACTCCAAGAACATCGAGGAGAACATTGTATTGAAGATCAAAGAGAGAGAAGAAGCCATCTAGCTACTAGCTATGGACCCGTAGGTCTGTGCTAAACTACTCACACATCATTGAAAGGGCGGCAAGGTTAATGTACAGGCCCTCCATGATCGAATCCCCCTCCGGCAGAGTACCGGAACAGGTCTTCAGATGGGATCTCACGAGGACAGAAAGTTGCGATCGCGAAAAAGTATTTTTTGGTTTGCCCTCTAGTATATGGGGAATATTTGGGTATTTATGGAGCTGGAATTAGGGTTAGGGGAGCCTCAAGGGGCCCACAAGCTTGGGGGCGCCCCCCTAGGGCGCGCCTCCCGAGCTTGTGGCTCTTTCCTGGCCCTTCTGGCCTCCTCCCAAAGCTTCCTAGGTGTCTTCTGGTCCAAGAAAAATCGTCAAAATGTTTCACTCTGTTTGGACTCTGTTTGGTATTGATTTTCTGTAGAACACAAAAACAAGGAAAAAACAGCAACTGGCACTGGGCACTAGGTTAATAGGTTAGTCCCAAAAAATGATATAAAATAGCATAATAATGCATATAAAACATCCAAGATGGATAATATAATAGCATGGAACAATAAAAAATTATAGATACATTGGAGACGTATCAAATAGCATAATGGATATGAACATATAATCTTCCACCAAATAAACCAACTAGCATCAACTACAAGATGTAATCAACACTACTAGCAACCCACAGGTACCAATCTGAGGTTTTGATACAAAGATTGAACACAAGTGATGAACTAGGGTTTTGAGATGAGATGCTGCTGGTGAAGATGTTGATGAAGATTGGTCCTCCCAAGATGAGAGGGTTGTTGGTGATGACGATGGTTTCGATTTCCCCCTCCCGGAGGGAAGCTTCCCCTGCGGAATCGTTCCACCGGAGAGCAAAAGTGATCCTGCCCAAGTTCCGCCTCGAGACACCGGCGCTCCATCCCAAAAGTCCTCTCCTGATTTTTTCTAGGGCATATGGGCTAATATACCAAAAGATGGGCACCGGGGGCTGGCCAGGGGCCCCACCACCCACCAGGGCGCACCTGGGGGGTAGGCGTGCCCTGGTGTCTTGTGGGCACCTGGGTGGCCCCCTCTGGTATTTCTTTGCTCCAGTATTTATTTATTCCAAAACAAATCTCCGTAAAATTTTAGCTCATTTGGAGATGTTCAGAATAGGTATCTCTGACATAGCTTTTTCAGGTCCAGAATTCCAGCTGCCGGCAATCTCCCTCTTTGTGTAAACCTTGCATATTATGAGAGAAAAAGGCATTAGAATTGCTCCACGAAGTGTTATATTGCTTGAAAACACTATAAATAATAGTAGGAAAACATGATGCAAAATGGATGTATCAACTCCCCCAAGCTTAGACCTCGCTTGCCCTCAAGCAAAAACCGATATCGATAATCATGTCCACATGTTTAGAGAGAGAGGTGCCGATAAAAACAGAATACGGACATAGTAGCATCATGATCATTATTATAACAACAATAGATATTATCATAAAACTTCCCATGAGCAAGTAACAATTCATCACAACATCAAAGTATAAAGAATAAACTTTCTTGAAAACTAACAAACTATGTTCTCAGTCAACAATGTAATCGCAATTCATCATCTTTTCAGGAAGGGTCTCATGTAGGAGCTTTGTTTAGCAAGTCCACATACTCAACCATCATTTAGTATTCTATGATTGCTAACACTCACACCATATATATGGACCAAAAGGTTTCGGCCAGACACATAAAAAGATGAGGGCTTATAATTTTGCCTCCCAACCTATTCACCTCAAGGGTGATGTCAAAAATAATAAGTCATGATCACTCATATGCAACTAGATATATGTGCCTAGATCTTTCCCCACCACATGATGCTTGCAAAAGAGAAAAATAAAAAGGAATAGGGGGGGAACACTATTGACTCTTGCATAAAAAGTAAATACATAAAAGTAAAAGATAGGCCCTTCGCAGAGGGAAGCAGAGGTTGTCATGCGCTTTTTATTTTTGGATGCACAAGCTCTTAATGCAAAAGAACGTCATGTTATATTGCCCCTTATGATAGCAACCTTTATTATGCAGTCCGTCGCTTTTATTTCTTTGTCATCACAAGTTTGTACAACAATTATTTTCCCTTACAGTAAAGATCATACATATTTAGAAGCAATTTTATTGCCTTATGCACCGATGACAACTTACTTGAAGGATCTTATGCAATCCATAGGTAGGTATGGTGGACTCTTGTAACATGAAATTGGTTTTAAGGGTTATGGATGCACAAGTAGTATCTCTACTTGTGTGGATTTTTGGCTAGCAAAGATATTGGGCAAGCACAACATGTTGGAGGATCTATGACAATATAACTTCTATGTGAATATGAACAACCATAAATCATTATGTTGTCTTCCTTATCCAACATCAACAATTTGACATAAAATACTTAATGGGGGCTCACAATCATAAAAGATGTCCAAGATAGTATATTTGCATGTGAATCTTCTATTCCCTTATTAATTCTTTAATGAATTGCATCATTGACCAATGCTATGTTTGTCAACTTTCAATAAATTTTACCACTTATACTTTTCTTTATGTAATGTAATTACTTTCCATAAGATCAGCATATGATCTTTTTCATTATTTTCATTGTTATGATTGAAACATAAAAGTTTAGAAGCAAAAACTCAAACTAATCTTTATTATATAACTCTCAACTCGATTACATAGATAGATCACAAAACTAGCTGGTAAAGATAATAAAAGTGATGGTGATACGATACTGGGGCATCTCCCCAAGCTTGGCGAAAGCCAAGGGGAGTGCCCATACCCGTGTACTCAAATTTCCTTCTTTGGTGATGGTGGTGGTGATGAAGTGGCATTCTTCTTCTCCAGCCTACATTTGAGGATGAAATTTTCCTCCCTCAAATCATCATTTTCTGGCTCAAGCTTCAATATCTTTTTACATAGTGCCTCTTTGCTTTCCTACAGAAAACGGGACAGGATAAATTGGATCTAACACTGGTGCAGAGACGTGCTATACAAACGGTTTTTAACCCCTTTCCACGATGGTGTTTCGAACCGTCACCAAGTGAGTGACTGCGATAGGGGGTCCTTCCCACATGACCCAGAAACCTTCGGGGATAGGCCCTCCTGGCTCACAGGCTGGGGCAAAATGAGCTCGTGTGTGATCGGGCGAGGCATCGAAACCCAATCATTTTTGTTCGTATGTACATCCCACACGGTGAATCCCAGAAAAACATTTCCGTTCGTATGTATATCACACACAGTTTTTTGTGTGGAAACGTTTGTGCAAGGTGGCCTAACACAAACAGTTCTCTGCCGGAAGCCGTGTGTGATTGTTAGTTGATCGAACACGCCTACTTTCTAGGAACCGTGTGGGTTGTTTGAGTTCATCGCCCACGGTGCTTTCTGAGTAACTGTCTGCAATAGAAAACCCCAATAAACAGGGTAATTAGCCTATTATTGATAATCCATGTAGTAATCAAATTGACATTTCTTATAAAACACACCAGATATTTCATATCCGTATAACAGCAACCAAGATTTCATAATCGAATTACATCAGATAGCTTCAGCACTTAGTTACGCCATTACACCATAGCACCAAGTTTCACATGCAACATCGAAAACCTTTGGAAAGTAGCATCATACACGGTAAATAGACAGATGAATCTCATCTGGGAAACTGCAGAAGCGGAAGGCAAATATTGAGCCTTCAGTGATGTTGAATGTCCTTGCAACTTTAGGCCAGTGGCTATGGATAATTGCCCGCCCAACCTTCGTCCTCTTCAGGAAGACTTCAATATTGTACCGTGGGTGTTGAATGAATACCTTCCTCGCCTCTTGACCATGCAGGTGGTTTGAGAGGTAATCATCGGTGAACTGCTTTGAAAAGTACTAAAAACAAAGATATGCATAAATCGCTGTTATAAATTTTGAAATGGCGCAAGGGGTAAAAACAAGGTAAAAGAGTTAGTACCATCCTATAGTTGATTGATGTCTTCTTCATTGTGCAAACAAAGATCTTGCTGTTATTCGTCGCAAGTTTCTTCATCCTAACAATCTTTCTGAGTTTCTTGACTTGACTGATATTCATGGACATCTCATTTGTCCAAATGCAAAATGGGTCGAATAGTGGGTCTAAGCCTCTGACAGCAGGACCTACATGTGCAAGACCAAATTGTAAGAAACCTAAATATTAGAATGATTCCTGCAACTGCACAATAATGTGCTATTAGCGAAAGGACCATGCATGAGCAAACCTCGATGGTAAACCGCAGTGTCTCCCATTGTTTCTCTGCAACACACATAAGGAAGACCTTGATCAGGTTAACTAAGAGTTGCCATACTATCAGTAGAATATGTATTGAGTACAGCCAAATTCGGTTTATTTCTCACATGCATAACAATACAAAATTGTACCCACGGCAAATGAAAATCAAATTGCAGAATTGAACCAAACAGTTAAATGGACAGCAGACCAAATGAACCAAAACAGTTAACTGAGCACGACATTGCAGAATAGAAACGTGTACTAGAAGATAAGACAGTTAACAAAACAAAGAATGCCTGAGAAAAGTACTACGAAATGTACCAATTTTTGGACCAAACTATTAACTGAACATTACATTTCAGAGGACCAAACTATTAACTGAACATCAGATTGCATATTAACATTACAGAGGACAAATCACTAGAAGGCACTGGCAGTGGCCTCGAGAAAACAGCATGAACTGTATTTTAAAGTAGACAACCATGTGGCGGTGTCGACGGTGGCCTCGAAGACGAGGTGCTCCTCCAAGATCTGGCGGTCAGCACGCATGGAAGCCATAGCGACCTCGTGCGCGCGTGTGGCCGCGATTTGCTTCTTTGCTGCCAGATGCTACTAAGCTTCATGTTATACTGCGTGCAAAATGGCTGTGGGCGGGGCTTAATTGGAGGACGGGGCCAGTGGTTTCGGCGGAAGGTGTCGCGCCGTCGGTCGGGGCATGTGTGACGGGGAAGGAGGAGGATGGTGTGGGTGGGGTGTGGATTACCTGACCATATCGATGAGGCTGCGCAGCAAGAAGAAGGGTCGGAGGCGAGGAGGCCGCGCAGCAAGAAGAAGGGTCGCCGGCAAGGTGGTGGCGCTGCAAGAAGAAGGGTCGCCGGCGAGGAGGCGGCACTGCAAGAAGAAGGGTCGCCGGCGAGGAGGCTGAGCTGCCAGTAAGCAGCTATGAAGGTTTGAACTTGGAAAGCAAGGAGGAACAGTGGAAATGTGGCTTTTGGTGGGAGGGAGGGGGAGGGGAGATAGATATTTCCGCGGTGGCAGAAAAATTTCGCTCGGTGCCGCGAGAAACTGGCGCGCAAGTGTGGTTCAAGCGCGGGCGATGGACTGTAGACGACGAAGCTTCCTGCCTAAGCCAGACAAGACGGTGCGCCAAGATATTTTATATCACATCCCACACGATTCTTGCTAGTAAACTGTTTGTGGTATACCTGATTTTTTTCATTATGTTTTGAAAGACAAAATGGTATTACGGAGGGAAAGGATGGTGTTTGAATTGCTAGAACATTTATGTACAGTGAACATGCAACTACATGAGTGTCGTGTTTAAATTTGGAAATATTTCGGGTTCGTTTGGCATTTTTTATGCATTAATTGAGTTTCTAGGCATTTAATGTGCATAATTCAAATTTGAACTACAAGCACATGCTCCAGTGCACCAAAGTTTGTTGAAAAATCACATGTGTGTCTTTGGGTGAATTTATAGGTCCCATGCAAGAAATGGGAATGAAATTCAAACATCTGGGCGTCGTGGCTCGGCCGAGAACATTGAGAAACTTGGTTTTTAAATTCCTGTAAATTCAAAAGTCGCCTAAAAATCATGAAACTTGGCATGGTGTCATTTCATGGCACCAGCATGCTGTGGTAAAAAACTTGGCAACATTTGGACAAGTTTTGGTATAAGCTTCATGCAAACCGGAGCTTCTCTCTAGAAGACTCGTGGTTCCCGAGGGGGGACGTGTCACCTTTGTGTGCGAAACTGTGGGCGTACGACACCTATGGGATCCGAAGGACCCCTTTACGGTTCAGCAGGGAGAGAGGTATGCACGAAGAGCAGAACCGATGATCAACGCGAGGGGATTTTTACCCAGGTTTGGGCCGCTAATCAGCGTAAAACCCTACTCCTGCTTTAGTTTATTATCAGTGTTTTCGTCCCAGTTCTTGGAGCGCTTGCAATGAACAGCGTGTTTGTGCAGCAGCTACACATGCAGAATGGGTCGAGAGTGTTCTCCTCCCCCTGTAGCAGTTGCCTTGGGCCTCCTTTTATATGCTCCAAAGGGTCACCACAGTGGCAAACTGTTCATATGCGAGGTGTAAAGTAGCTACAGGGTTATCATACCTAACCACTGGCGGTTTAGGAAAAATGCATTTAATGCACCGTGAGGTGTCCGTTTAGGTGTCCCTACTTTCTTGGGGATGGAAAAAGGGGTCATCCCATCAGCACCGCTTAAGCTCGCCTCCACTAGCGCCTCGCCACGCATCCAGAGATTGGACCAGAATGCCAGGCTGGTCGCTGCGCTGGAGCGGTGGCACAGTGGCGGAACTTGCCGGGGTGCGAATCTTGCCGGGCTCCGCAGGCTACCCCGGCAAGATCTTGTCGGGAGCCGAGCCTCTGGTCTCCAGTTCTCCTTATCTTCTGATCCTTGGGTTGAATGTCTCTTTGATAATCTTGGATTAATCTTCAGCCTTGCCGCAGGTATGGCTACAACTTGTAACATCCCAAATTTTCAATTTGGAATGTTATGCATAGTTCATCCATGCATATCATATTTTATTGCATTTCATTTTGCGATCCTCGAAATCCTGAGCAACTCAAGGACCACGGAGAGAGTTGGGGATTTCACCGTTTTCATATTTGAATTTTCTCAAATATTGAAACAGGGATCAATTTGGTTTAATTATTTTTCTCTCCGAAAATATTTCATATTAAAAATATATGAGAGGAGATAATATGACTTCTCCAAAATAAATGGAATATTGGAGGAAAAATATTAAAATCAAATAAATATTTTAATTCGATTTTTATTGCAATTTTATTTGGATTTAGAAAAAAATATGCATTTTTCAAAATTGCATTAGAGTCCCAAATAAATGTTTACCTTGTCCGGGAGATTTTTAGAGGACGGGGAAAATTTATTTCGGGAATTTTGGAGTCCGTTTAGTATTTCTTTTATTTGTTTTTCTGCGCGGAATTATTATTTAAAAAAAAAAACTGCCGGACCGAACTGGGCCGAAGCCCAGCCGGCCCAGCAGGCCGCCGCCGCCTTTCCTCCCCGTAGCCGAGCCGGACTCCGCCGGAGTCCGGGACGCCGCCGCCTCGTCGCCCCCTCGCCCAAGCCGCCCCGGCCCCCCTTTAAATGCCGCCCGCCCCGCCGCCTCGACCCACCCCGCCGCCGCAGCCCACCGCCGCCGCCGCAGCAAGCAGCAGCAGCCGCCGCCGCGTCCGCCGCTCGCCGCCGCCGCTGCAGCGCCGCCGCCGCACTCCACCTCGCCGCGCCGCTGCACCGCACGCGCCCCGCCCCGTCGCCGTCGCCTGCCGCACCACGCCGCCGCTGCGGCCTCGCCTCGCCGGAGCCGCCGCTCGCCGATCCGACGCCCGGATTTTTCCGGTTAACCGTTCGGTTTTTTTGGTAAACCCTAGATCTAGATTCGGTTTTTTAATTCGGTTTATTCTTTTTTAGATCGGTTTTCCGTCGGTTTAGTTATTTAGCGGACGTTCGTCGTGTCGTTTTAACGAACGGTTTTCACCGTAACCGCAGAAAGCGAACGTTCGTTCGTTAGCCTGTTCGTTAGTTTTCTTTTTCTCAGATTTTCCGCGATTATTTTCGATCGTGATTTCTGATCCGATTTTCGTTTTAGTATAACTTTTCGCTCGTTTGTCGGAATCAGGCGATTCAAGCGCCTAGATCTTCGTCTCGAAGCCCTCTTTCTGTTTAACCAACTTAAACAAGTTTTTGCTACTGTAAAATTTGACTTTGGTCCAGATTAGTAATCGAAGCTTGTTTCTTTCGCAGTTTGAGTTTCGTTGCTCCGTTTGATTCGATTCTTTTTGCAAACTGGAGTTCTTCAGTTGAACTTTCTGGTTAGGTCTTCTCATTTGGGTTTTACCCGTGCATCTTCGCTTGATTGCTTATGTATGCTATTGTTTGTTTGCGATAGAATTCCCGGAGTGCGAAGCGTGCTACTACGAGTCCCTAGGTTTTGCGGATCGTCAGCAAGGCAAGTAACACATTGATCATACTTCTTTGTTACCCAGTTTTTATGCATTAGTTTTATCCTCAAACACTACATGACTAGGATGTGATTAACTTGTGGGTATTGGGAAGTAGATGATGAGGTAGAACCTATTGCCCTTTTATTATAAAACCCTTGGGAGTTACTTCCACGCTATGCTTATGTTGCCATGCTATGCTCGTAGACGTGGATTGGGTTTTGAGTGTATCCATGACAGATGTGAGATTTTTAATTAATGGTTCAACTTAAGGTGGCAACTTTAATACACATCTGGGTGGATTGCTTGTTTGGGCACCTGGGGATATACCAGTGTTGTCCTAGGAGATCCCGGGGATATACCGTGTCATCCTCCTACGGTCCGCCACCCAGGCTCAAAGGGATCATAAGATTATTCATGCTAGAAACTTCCGTGTGCAGCCACAAGCTATTATGGGCTCTAGCATAGTTGAGTATGTTGCAGGACCTCTTTCAGTGGTAGGCTAGCAGATGTAGGGGAAAGTAGGTGTAACTGTCTACCCAGAGTAAAGAGTAAATGCTTCAGAAAGACTGTGTCTCGGTCATCCGTTTCTCAAACACCATGAAGTGCGAGAAATCCAACGGAGGAGATCGAGTCTTGTGGGGAAAAGTGCACAAACCTCTGCAGAGTGTACAAACTAATCATGATTAGCCGTGTCCCCGGTTATGGACATCTTGAGTATCTGGTTCTTGGATCATCATATTGAATCCCATCACTCTAAATTAATTGTTGGGATTAATAATTACTTTTAATTGGGATTGAGAGGGGGATTTACCTTCTCAATGTTCAACAACCACCATGATACTTAAATAAAATATATTCCTTTGTTGTAGGGAAAAATTGGCTTTTCGCAAAACAGTATAACACTAGAGCTTTCCCACCAGCCAAATATGCATGTAGTATTAGCAATTATTCTGTTCATTGCTCTACTGTGTTATATTGCCAGCATATTCCATGTGCTGACCCGTTTTGGGCTGCAACGTATCATGTTGCAGACTTTTCAGACGAAGAGTAAGGTGTGCTAGGTCGTTGTCGTGCACTCAGCTATGCCGTTGGAGTTGATGGACTCACTCTATCTTCCAAGCCTTCCGCTGTTATCTTATTTAGATGGCCTTAAGCCATATTTATTGTAATCAGTTCTCTTTTGAGACATTCGATGTAATAAGTGTGTGATTGCTACTCTGTTATAAACCCCTCAAGTACTCTGTGTGTCAGCATTACCGATCCAGGGATGACACTTGAACACAGAGATTCGATCCATTCGGGTCGGGTCGCTACACAGATGGTATCAGAGCACACGCTGACTGTAGGACACGACCACTAAGAAAAGCCATAGGTCACTCTTCTCTACTCATTTCTGACTTCTCTCCATCTTCTATTCTCTAGGATGGCAGACTCAAGGAACAAGTTTACACAACCGGATGAAGACACACCTTTTGGACGACACTTGAAGGAAGTCACTAGGTACCTGAACATCGGAATACCAAGCTTCACCGGGACCTACACCGCCACTGTACCAGAAGAGGAGCGTTGGATGATTCGAGTTCAAATTCCAGGAAGGACATTCACGCCAGTTACGGAGCCCATAGAGTTTTCCTTTGATGCACCAACCTGGAGTCTAGGAAAGAGCATGGCAGCCCACATCGCCATGGGACGCATCGGCGAGGTGTATCACAAGGATCTTAAGGACACAATCTACCAGTTATGTGGGCGCCGAGATGAGCAATGGGAGATGATCAGCACCCGGAGGGACAGGTCCATTGCAGCTTTCATCCAGGAGTTAAACCAGCACATTCGTCGACAGGAGAACCAGATGTGTGCAAGCATGATAGATTTGAAGAAGGTGATGACCAGGAACATGGAGCTATAAGAGGAACTCAAGTCTACACGCGATGGATACGAGGAGGAAATCGCAATACTAGTGGAAAAGAATGACGACCTGACAAGGAAGCTAGGAGTATTCATGGGAGACCCCGCGCCCGGAGAAGAAGACGACGAAACTGAGGAAATTCGATCTGAAGACTACATCATCATCGACGACACCGACTCCGACCCCGACAGTAGTGATGATGATTATGAAGACGAAGCTGGAGCGGATATCATGGAGTCTTCCACCGATCAAAATTTCTAGATGACCACCATATTATCATTAGTATTTTCCCCATGTAAATAGTAATAGTCCGAGCACTTTTGTAACGGTAGTTAGATCGATTGTATGCTCTTGCTTGAATTGAGTGGTGTGTTATGAATGTGTTTGTCTCATGTGCATATGGGTAGTGCTTTCTCACTAGACCTTACTCTATTCTAATCTCTTCCCTCTAAACCCATCAGATGCCTCCGAGACGCGACACCGGATTTGTTTTCCCACCGGAGCTCACTCAGTTGATTCAACAGCAGAATACCCTGATGCAGCTACTAGTTCAGAACCAAGGCAACAACAACAACAACAACCCACCGCCACCACCACCAGTTGACAACTTAGCCCGTTTTCTGAGGTTGCAGCCGCCGGTGTTTTCCAGTAGCACCGAGCCAATAGTTGCGGATGACTGGCTGCGCAAGATTGGAAGAGAGTTGACCACCGCAGGATGCACAGACGCTGAGAAGGTGCGTTTTGCCACACATCAATTGGATGGACCCGCAGCCTCATGGTGGGAGAATTACACAGCCACATTCCCTATAGCCAATGTCACTTGGGATCAGTTTCAGCAAGCTTTCCGCACTGCACATGTCTCAGCAGGAGCTATGAGCATGAAGAAGCGTGAGTTTTGCAACTTACGCCAGGGAAACCGTACCGTGGGGCAGTACGTGGATGAGTTCAGTAAATTAGCTCGCTATGCCCCGGATGATGTGGCCACTGATGCCGCGAAGCAGGAGAAGTTTATGGAAGGGTTGAATGATGAGCTGAGTATGCAGTTGATGGTGGCAACATTCAACAACTACCAGGAGTTGGTAGACAAAGCTCTTATGATTGAAGGGAAGCAGCAGCAGATTGATAGCCGCAAGAGGAAGTATGGACAAGGGAAGTTCAACTCAGGAGCTCAGCAGAAGCCCCGTTTTACCCCGAACTCGGGAGGTTATGCACATAACCATGGAGGCCATTCTCACAATGGAGGAAGTTCACACAACCATAATGGCCACAAGAATGGAAATGGACATGGAGCAGGCAGCAATCAGAACCGCTCTAACCCAGCCACACCCGCCAAGAAGGATCAAAGCCACGTTACCTGTTTCAAGTGCGGGAAGACTGGACATTATGCCAACGAATGTCCAGAATTGAAGAACGGCAATGGTAATGGAAGCGCTGGGAAGAAGCCCAATCCATTCAACCGAGGACAAGTGAACCACGTGAACATGGAGGAGGTTGAGGAGCAGCCTGATGCAGTTATCGGTAAGTTTTTGGTTAAGTCTTTTATTGCAATTGTTCTTTTCGATACTGGTGCATCGCATTCATACATATCAAGGGGATTCGTGGATAAGTATAAGTTGCCCACTAAGGTACTTAGGACACCCATGTTAGTAAGATCACCCGGTGCGGAGTATATGGCAAGACAAGGATGTTTTCAGATGCCATTGATCATTGGAAGTCATGTTTTCCCCTCAGACCTGATAGTTTTGAAGTCACAAGGATTGGATGTGATACTAGGCATGGATTGGCTATCGATGTATGGAGGAAGCATCGATTGTGCGAGTAAGTCGATTTCGCTTACCACCCCGGAGGGAAAAAGGATCAAGTATGTATCTAGGCATGTGCCTAGAAGGAGCCAAGTAAGTTCTCTCACGGGAGTTGTTCAGGAGGAGGTGCCTATTGTGAAAGATTACCCGGATGTATTTCCAGAGGAGTTACCAGGCATGCCGCCGGATCGAGACATTGAATTCTTGATAGAGTTGTTGCCAGGCACCGGACCAATATCAAAGAGACCATACCGGATGCCCGCAAATGATCTGGAGGAGATTAAGAAGCAGATCAAGGAATTATTGGAGAAAGATTACATTCGACGAAGTTCATCACCGTGGGGAGCCCCAGTGCTCTTAGTTGAGAAGAAGGATGGATCCTTGAGAATGGTTGTTGATTATCGCGCATTGAATGAAGTGACGATTAAGAACAAGTACCCACTGCCAATGATAAATGATTTGTTTGATCAGTTACAAGGAGCTAAAGTGTTCTCCAAGATCGATCTGAGATCAGGGTATCACCAGCTGAAGATCCGAGAACAGGATATACCTAAGACAGCCTTCAGCACCCGGTATGGGCTATATGAGTACACAGTTATGTCATTTGGATTGACTAATGCCCCTGCCTATTTCATGAGTATGATGAACAAGGTGTTCATGGAGTTCTTGGATAAGTTTGTCGTGGTGTTCATTGATGATATCTTGGTATACTCAAAGAATGAAGAGGAGCACAAGGAGCATCTGCGTTTAGTTCTCGAGAAGCTCAGGGAACATCAGTTGTATGCCAAGTTTAGCAAATGTGAGTTTTGGTTGAAGGAAGTTGGATTTCTTGGACATGTTATATCGGGCGAAGGTATAGCAGTAGACCCCACTAAGGTTCAGTCTGTCACTGAGTGGTTGGCACCCACCTCAGTAGGGGAGATCCGCAGTTTTCTTGGACTTGCAGGATATTATCGGAGATTTATCGAGAATTTTTCTAAGATTGCGAAGCCTATGACGGAGTTACTGAAGAAGGACACTAAGTTCAAATGGACAGATGAATGTGAGGCAAGTTTTCAGGAACTGAAGAAACGTTTGGTTACAGCCCCAGTTCTGATTCTGCCAGATATACGCAAGGATTTCCAAGTGTATTGCGACGCTTCTCGCTTAGGACTGGGAGGAGTACTTATGCAGGAAGGAAGAGTTGTTTCATATGCCTCACGTCAGCTTCGGCCGCATGAGTTGAATTATGCCACGCATGACTTGGAGTTAGCAGCTGTAGTTCAAGCACTTAAGACTTGGAGACATTTTCTTATTGGGAACCGTTGTGATGTGTACACGGATCACAAGAGCTTGAAGCATATTTTCACTCAGAAGGAGCTGAACCTCAGGCAGAGGAGATGGTTGGAACTTATAAAGGATTATGATATGAAGTTGCATTATCATCCAGGAAAGGCCAATGTCGTAGCAGACGCTTTGAGCCGGAAAAGTTATGTCAATACCCTCAAAAGCGGAGGTTTACCAAAGGGGTTATCCGAAGATCTCAGGGAGTTTCGTTTGGGGATAGTCCCTAGAGGTTTTGTCGCAGTTATGGAAGTTCAGTCAACATTATTGGGAAGGATTCGAGAAGCTCAGAAAGATGACAAAGAAATTGCCGAGATAAAGGATAGAATGCGCAAAGGAAAAGCCAAAGTTTTTCGTGAAGATGAGCACGACACCTTATGGTTTGAGGACCGTGTGTATGTACCCAATAGTGCCGAGATCAGGAAGTTGATACTACAGGAGGCTCATGACTCGCCATACTCGATACACCCCGGAAACACCAAGATGTATTTGGACTTAAAAGAGCGTTTCTAGTGGACGGGTATGAAGAGGGATATTGCTGAGTATGTAGCCGTATGTGATGTATGTCGGAGAGTGAAGGCAGAGCATCAGAAGCCCGCAGGATTGCTACAGCCTATGCCAATACCCGAATGGAAGTGGGATAAACTTGGCATGGATTTCATCACCGGATTACCCAGGACCCGATCAGGATATGATTCTATCTGGGTAGTAGTGGATCGTTTGACCAAAGTAGCTCACTTTATTCCAGTGAAAACCACATATACGAGTGCGAAGTTGGCCAAGATATATATGACCAGGATCGTATGTCTGCACGGAGTTCCGAGGACCATCGTATCAGATAGAGGAACCCAGTTTACTTCAAAGTTTTGGCGCCAACTACACCAGACATTGGGAACCAGGCTAGAGTTTAGTACAGCTTTTCATCCGCAGACAGATGGACAGACCGAGAGAGTCAATCAGATTCTGGAGGACATGTTAAGAGCTTGTGCGCTAGATTATGGATCTAGTTGGGATGACAATTTGCCCTACGCGGAGTTCTCATACAACAACAGCTACCAAGCCAGTTTGAAGATGGCACCTTCCGAGGCTTTGTATGGAAGGAGGTGCAGAACACCGTTGATGTGGGATGAAGTTGGAGACCGTCAGTTGTTTGGACCGGATTTGATTAAGGAATCCGAAGAGAAGGTTAAGCTGATTCGAGATAGACTGAAAGTAGCCCAGTCCAGACAGAAGAGTTATGCCGATCCAAAACGCAAGGAGGTAACCTATGAAGTCAGAGACAGAGCATATCTACGAGTATCACCCTTACGAGGAGTGAAACGTTTTGGAGTTAAAGGAAAGTTAGCCCCGAGGTTTGTAGGACCATACCGAGTATCGGAACGTATGGGTGAAGTTGCCTACAAGTTGGAATTGCCCGAAGGACTGTCAGGAGTTCATGATGTGTTTCACGTTTCCCAGTTGAAGAAGTGCCATGCGGAGATGGCTGATATTTCTCTAAGAGATACAGTGCCCCTAGAAGCAATTCAATTGGATAGTGATCTAACCTACGAGGAGAAACCCGTCAAGATTCTCGAGTTTGCCAGCCGAGTTACACGCAACAAAGTTATCAAGTTTTGCAAAGTTCAGTGGAGTCACCATACCGAAGATGAAGCCACCTGGGAGCGCGAAGAAGACCTCCGGAAGGACCACCCGCACCTATTTTCTGGCCAACCCGAATCTCGAGGGCGAGATTCATCTTAAGGGGGGTAGGTTTGTAACATCCCAAATTTTCAATTTGGAATGTTATGCATAGGTCATCCATGCATATCATATTTTATTGCATTTCATTTTGCGATCCTCGAAATCCTGAGCAACTCAAGGACCACGGAGAGAGTTGGGGATTTCACCGTTTTCATATTTGAATTTTCTCAAATATTGAAACAGGGATCAATTTGGTTTAATTATTTTTCTCTCCAAAAATATTTCATATTAAAAATATATGAGAGGAGATAATATGACTTCTCCAAAATAAATGGAATATTGGAGGAAAAATATTAAAATCAAATAAATATTTTAATTGGATTTTTATTGCAATTTTATTTGGATTTAGAAAAAAATATGCATTTTTCAAAATTGCATTAGAGTCCCAAATAAATGTTTACCTTGTCCGGGAGATTTTTAGAGGACGGGGAAAATTTATTTCGGGAATTTTGGAGTCCGTTTAGTATTTCTTTTATTTGTTTTTCTGCGCGGAATTATTATTTTAAAAAAAAAAATCTGCCGGACCGAACTGGGCCGAAGCCCAGCCGGCCCAGCAGGCCGCCGCCGCCTTTCCTCCCCGTAGCCGAGCCGGACTCCGCCGGAGTCCGGGACGCCGCCGCCTCGTCGCCCCCTCGCCCAAGCCGCCCCGGCCCCCCTTTAAATGCCGCCCGCCCCGCTGCCTCGACCCACCCCGCCGCCGCAGCCCACCGCCGCCGCCGCAGCAAGCAGCAGCAGCCGCCGCCGCGTCCGCCGCTCGCCGCCGCCGCTGCAGCGCCGCCGCCGCACTCCACCTCGCCGCGCCGCTGCACCGCACGCGCCCCGCCCCGTCGCCGTCGCCTGCCGCACCCCGCCGCCGCTGCGGCCTCGCCTCGCCGGAGCCGCCGCTCGCCGGATCCGACGCCCGGATTTTTCCGGTTAACCGTTCGGTTTTTTTGGTAAACCCTAGATCTAGATTCGGTTTTTTTTTTAATTCCGGTTTATTCTTTTTTAGATCGGTTTTCCGTCGGTTTAGTTATTTAGCGGACGTTCGTCCGTACGTTCGTTTTAACGAACGGTTTTCACCGTTTAACCGCAGACAGCGAACGTTCGTTCGTTAGCCTGTTCGTTAGTTTTCTATTTCTCGGATTTTCCGCGATTATTTTCGATCGTGATTTCTGATCCGATTTTCGTTTTAGTATAACTTTTCGCTCGTTTGTCGGAATCAGGCGATTCAAGCGCCTAGATCTTCGTCTCGAAGCCCTCTTTCTGTTTAACCAACTTAAACAAGTTTTTGCTACTGTAAAATTTGACTTTGGTCCAGATTAGTAATCGAAGCTTGTTTCTTTCGCAGTTTGAGTTTCGTTGCTCCGTTTGATTCGATTCTTTTTGCAAACTGGAGTTCTTCAGTTGAACTTTCTGGTTAGGTCTTCTCATTTGGGTTTTACCCGTGCATCTTCGCTTGATTGCTTATGTATGCTATTGTTTGTTTGCGATAGAATTCCCGGAGTGCGAAGCGTGCTACTACGAGTCCCTAGGTTTTGCGGATCGTCAGCAAGGCAAGTAACACATTGATCATACTTCTTCGTTACCCAGTTTTTATGCATTAGTTTTATCCTCAAACACTACATGACTAGGATGTGATTAACTTGTGGGTATTGGGAAGTAGATGATGAGGTAGAACCTATTGCCCTTTTATTATAAAACCCTTGGGAGTTACTTCCACGCTATGCTTATGTTGCCATGCTATGCTCGTAGACGTGGATTGGGTTTTGAGTGTATCCATGACAGATGTGAGATTTTTAATTAATGGTTCAACTTAAGGTGGCAACTTTAATACACATCTGGGTGGATTGCTTGTTTGGGCACCTGGGGATATACCAGTGTTGTCCTAGGAGATCCCGGGGATATACCATGTCATCCTCCTACGGTCCGCCACCCAGGCTCAAAGGGATCATAAGATTATTCATGCTAGAAACTTCCGTGTGCAGCCACAAGCTATTATGGGCTCTAGCATAGTTGAGTATGTTGCAGGACCTCTTTCAGTGGTAGGCTAGCAGATGTAGGGGAAAGTAGGTGTAACTGTCTACCCAGAGTAAAGAGTAAATGCTTCAGAAAGACTGTGTCTCGGTCATCCGTTTCTCAAACACCATGAAGTGCGAGAAATCCAACGGAGGAGATCGAGTCTTGTGGGGAAAAGTGCACAAACCTCTGCAGAGTGTACAAACTAATCATGATTAGCCGTGTCCCCGGTTATGGACATCTTGAGTATCTGGTTCTTGGATCATCATATTGAATCCCATCACTCTAAATTAATTGTTGGGATTAATAATTACTTTTAATTGGGATTGAGAGGGGGATTTACCTTCTCAATGTTCAACAACCACCATGATACTTAAATAAAATATATTCCTTTGTTGTAGGGAAAAATTGGCTTTTCGCAAAACAGTATAACACTAGAGCTTTCCCACCAGCCAAATATGCATGTAGTATTAGCAATTATTCTGTTCATTGCTCTACTGTGTTATATTGCCAGCATATTCCATGTGCTGACCCGTTTCGGGCTGCAACGTATCATGTTGCAGACTTTTCAGACGAAGAGTAAGGTGTGCTAGGTCGTTGTCGTGCACTCAGCTATGCCGTTGGAGTTGATGGACTCACTCTATCTTCCAAGCCTTCCGCTGTTATCTTATTTAGATGGCCTTAAGCCATATTTATTGTAATCAGTTCTCTTTTGAGACATTCGATGTAATAAGTGTGTGATTGCTACTCTGTTATAAACCCCTCAAGTACTGTGTGTGTCAGCATTACCGATCCAGGGATGACACTTGAACACAGAGATTCGATCCATTCGGGTCGGGTCGCTACACAACTGCCCGTGCACAAGTACGGGGTACTAAAGGCCCAATATTTAGTACACCGACAGGAGCCCCCGGGCCTAGGCCACACGCGAGTGCGAGGCGTTGTTGGGCTAGGCCCAAACAATGCACGGGCACGCGTGGCGGGGTTCAACTGCTTGTAATTATTCCGCTTACTGCGCTTCCCCACTAAGCGCGTCGAATGCGCGACGTGGGAAGCGTGCGCTAAACGGCCGCGGCCGCAACGCGCTTGTATATGTGTATTCACATTGGGCAGTAAAAGAGGCAGCCTCGCTCCTTCCCCGTAAAAAGGAATCCGCAGAGGCGCTGCCCAGTTACCCCCTCTTCTTTCCAATCTGGAATCCGCCATTACTTTCTTTCTCCCGAGCCCAGAGCAGAACTTCTCCTCATCCGCTCACTGCCCCCGCACCCGCTCTATCCTCGGCTTCCGCCTTCGCAACCGCCATGCCGCCCAAGGCTAGCAAGGGCAAAGGCAAGAGCAAGAAGACGAAAGTCGATGTCCCGGAGAGCGAGCTAGCGAAGATGCGGAAGAAGTACATCGCCTTCGCTCTGACGCTCGACGTGAAAGCCTTGAAGAACCGGTACCAGTGCATGTGGGCGAGGGAGACAGAGGCTCACCCCGCGACTCCCGTGGCCCCTGGTCTTCTTCCAAAGGCGGACCAGATAGATATCCCTTCTTCATCGCATACTTTTATTGCGGGCTTTGTCCTCCATTCTCCGATTTCTTTATTGACATCATGTACACATACGGCTTCCGTCTCCTGGATTTCACGCCGAATGCCGTAACATGCATGTCTATCTTTGCTCATCTTTGCGAAAACTTCGCCGGAGTAGTTCCCAACACTGCCCTCTTCCGCCATTACTTTATTCCTCGCATCCAAAAAGGGGAATCCCTTTTCGGTTCTATCGCCTGGATTCCAAGGGCATGGAACAAGGAGATATATCCAGATGGGGTTTACCATGAGAAGTGGGAAGAATGGCGGTCCGAGTGGTGCTGGATCAAGGAAGCAGATCCCCATCCATTCTGTTCGCCCCGACGGCAGAAGGTGGTCCGTGGCGAGGACTGGAGTGATCTCGATGCTCAAGATGACAAGCTCACGATTGCCACCACCAAGATCCTCCGTTTGAAAGCTGCCAGGCTCACAATAGAGATGATTGGCTCTGACTTCCTTCGCCGCCGCATCGCCCCTCTGCAGAATAAGGGGAGACCAGCTTGGGAGTTCCGGAACACGGTAGACATCATGAAGCTGCGCCCCGGACTGAACAATAACTTGACAATTATGCAGCTTGGCGCTCTCCGCCACAGGCTATTTCAGCGTGAGGACAGGCATAAGTTGCCGGCGAGAATTATCCCATTGTGCAACAACTCTGCCCTGGGGTCAATCATCACCACAATGCTAATGTTCAACGCCCATGGCCTTGACGCAACTTGGGTCGAGCCATCTGCGGAGCAGGCACAAAAGTTCTTCGACGACTTGTCAGAGAGGGCTATCCGGGAAGAAACAAACCTCGTCCGCGCCACCACTGATGAAGAAGTGGCGTATATTGCCACTAGGGTGGAAGAGGCGAATCTTGCCAAGGAGGCCGGCAGCGTCGGTTTCACAGAATGGGAAACTAGCGACGCAGAAGTCATTTTGGAAGAGGATCCTGTCGGGGAGGGTAAGGCTGCCGAGGAACAGAGCGGCGCAGCCGCCGAGGGCTCATCTGACGAGGACGCAGCCGAAGAACAGCCGCAGGAGGAGCCCCCAGCTCCAAAGAAGGCAAAGCGTGTCCTTCGGAAAGCCGCTGCTGGCGTCCCAGCAAACCAAATTTCTTAGAGCAGCGAGGCTCCCGGCAAGGAGGCGGCTGGCAAGGCTGCACCGCGGCAAGGAGTTTGACAGCAACCTGTGCGGCGCACGAGACACACACCTGCGGCAACCACCGGGGCGGCAGGGGCATCTCACACAACAGCACCGGAGGCTGAGGCGGCAGAGTCACGCCAACCCCCTGCACCTGCTGTAGCCAAGCGACCCAGGACCCCTCCTCCGCCTCTTCATACGGACACCGCAACAGAGGTCGATTTCGACATCTCCGGTTTCAGCCCGGAACAAGAAGAGGAGGAGTAAGTATCCTGTCACAGCCTTTATCTCCCAAATTCTGAATTCTATTGATCTCATTGCCTTGCTTTGTCTTGCCTTTGCAGTGATGCAGAAACTTTGGCGGAAAGGATGGCGAAGAGGGCGAAGACTTCCACGGGCGACGAGCCCCCGACAAGCTCTGCAAGCGTGCCAGAAACTATCATCATCAGCCCGGAGCTCAGCCCTCGACGCAACCCCCAGCGCAGCCCCCAGCGTGAGTCCACTACTCATTTTTTGCTGGCGGGTGCTGAGGTTTCTACTTTTGCCGCTTATATCTTTGGGCTTGCAGGAGAAGAATAGCAACAGGGAGAGTCATTGGAGGACGCCCCCATCGTGCCGCCTCCGTCAACCATGCCACCCGCAAGCGCATCTCCGGCAAGAGCTCCTACCAACGAGCCTACCTTGGAAGAGGAGGAGCCAGCAAACATGGGCACCGGCAACCTTTTCCCGGCAACCAATGTTGCCGGGAGGGATGAAGCCACCCCTCAACAGCTCGACGCAGGTGACTGCTTGCCTCAGAGCATTTGTCATTCTTTCCTTTATCTTTCTCTTTCTTTGTCTTCTTGAAGTTCAATCTTGATCTTATTTTGTTTCCCTCCTTCGTCCTCCAGAATTCCCTGTGATGGGACACATGGACGTCGACGTTGTCATCGAGGAGACCGCCAGAGATGCTGCCGTCGAAGCTGACAAGATCGTTGCTAGCGAGGCCGCCAAAGACGCCACTGTCGAGGTCAGCGAAGCTGCTGCCGAGGAAGCCGCCAAGGAATATGCCGAGAGGGCCGACGAGGAGACTGATGACCATACTGACGGCATTCCTGCCGCAGGAGCGCCAGGCGCTACATCGGCCACAAAGCCCCCAGCCACCGGTGAGACGATTGTCGAGGATCAACCATCGACATCTGAGGCTCCCTCATCGAGAAAATATCTCAAGGTTGGCGACAATCTATTCGTCAACTTGCCGGGGACGGCAAGTATTGGAGCACCGACCGAGGGGGAAACTTTTGATGAAGAAATCATCACCGCTGCCGGGCTCGAGATCGTCGATGAACCAAGCGCCAGCAGCGGCAAATCTGAAGAAGATCAGCTCCTTCAGGCCATGGGCGATAATTTCCGCAAGCTCCAAGCACTCCACCGTGCTCGAAAGGAGAAGGCAGACTCCAGAGCTGCAGTTGTCGAAGCAGCCGAGGCGGATTTCTATAAGCGCGTTGAGCAAATGCAGACCTGGTACGCCGAGGCCCTTCAGGAGTTGACTGCCAGCCGGGAACAGGTGAGCCAAAGCTGGACGGAGCTCCTCCTGAGGCAATCTGACATAGAAAAGGAGCAAGAGGAAGCTGCGCAAAGGATTGCCATTGAAGATGCTCTCTTGACGGAGCACCGCATTGGGCTTGACGCTCACGAAGAAGATCTTGCCGCGTGTGAGCAGGCACTTGCTGCCAGACTCCGCGGCAAGGGTAAAGAAATTGAAAAGCTTGTCGCGCAGCGGACCCAGGAGCTGGAGCAGAAGCACATGGAGGCGCTTGAAGCTTTAACTGCAGATCACGCCAGCAAGCTCAAGGAAACCATCGATGCTGCCGAGGCTGCAGAGGCCGCCAAGAACGAGCTGAGCAACAAAGTGAAGAAGCTGGAGGCGGGTCTTGAGGAACACAGCAAGGAGCTCTCGACACTCAAAGGTGTCAGGGAGAAAACTCTCCATAGCCTGGCGGAGATGGAAATTTCTATATCCAACAAGACCAAGCAGCTCTCTTCAGCCAACGATGCCATTGCTGATCTGAGACTGAAGTTGACCACGCTGGAAAAGCCCCTTGAGGACGGCAGGGCCCGCGAGAAGGCCCTGAGCAAAGATCTCCAGAATGAGAGGAACTTGCTTAAGAGCGCTGTCGCCGCCCAAATTGACTATGAGAAGGGTGTGAAAATCTGGACTGATCGCCTCGTCGACACTGCGGAGAGGCTCATAGCACAACTGTCAACCATGGGCCGGGATGGTCTGCAAAACTTCAGGTATTCCTCTGAAGAAAGGATATCCCCAAGCGCCAGGCTGACCATGTTCTTCGAAAGCATCACTGATGCTCTGAAGCTGCTCCAGTCCAACCGAGCGACCCAACTGGCCAATGAATCCCGCAAGCTTTGCTAGGCCGTCCTCCGCAAGGTACTCATCAAGGTGGTGCATAAGAACCCTGGCGTTGACCTCACCAACGTGCTCGACCGTTTGCCGAAGGATGCAGATCTCAAGGCACTTGAGGAGCTTGTCGCGCCCATCCTTGAGAAGGTAGATTCAATCAAGAGGGTTCAAGGCCAGCGCAAGGACTAGCCGTCTCACTCTTCCTTGCCGCCGCCATTCCATGCCAAGGACAATTTAGTCTTAAGTTAGAACTGCGGCAACTATTGATGTAATATAACTTGCTATGATTGAGTACATGCATGCCATTTCCCTTGTCTGATTTCTTTCCGTATGGTATACGCCCTACGCTTACTGGAAACTTGCTGGCGCGCAACCTGCCGTGAGCGTTGGGTGCGGGACTTCAGCAGCCTACTGGAGGTGCGGCAGCCGGCAAGACACCTTGGCGCTCTTGGTGCAGCCACTTAGACTATTGAGCGGACTCAAAACAAAATAAGGGCGCAACCAATTACGACAAGGGTTCCTTCGCGTGCAGGTTTTCCATACCAAGGCCGAAATCATCTAAAGAAAATAGCCTGATAGTAAAAATTGAAAAACTTGCTCAAAGTTTCGCAACTTAGCTTTCTGTCACTGTACTTCTTCTGGCAAGAAATCAATTCTGAACATCGCCCATTGGTATCCATACCTTCCTTTCCCCCCCGGCAAACTTGCGCGCGAGGGAACCTTCTATCCCTTGAGAAGAAGAAAGAAGAGAAAATGGAGATATGGAACCTTGGTGGTTCGTTAATGCTTATCGGGAGCAAGTGTCATACAATATCTCAGACAAGCATGCATATATATAAACATGGAAATCAACAAGAAATGTACAACACTTAAGCTTATTCAACAGTGCACAGGGTCTGCGCCTGGCTTTGTACAAAGGATTATATGCCTTGCCGGCAAGACTCATACAAAAGGAGGTTGTCGGGGGCCCCCGGCAACCGCGCCTTATGGGTAGAACTTGCGAAGATGTTCGATGTTCCAAGGGTTGCTCACTGGAACACCATCCTCGGTCTCCAGGCAGACAGCGCCGGGCCTGGTGACTCGTACTACCCGATAAGGGCCTTCCCACTTTGGTGTCAACTTGTTTGAATTCTTGGCGGACTGAATCCGTCGAAGAACAAGGTCGCCTTCCTCAAGACTTCGGGCATTGCGGCTATGGTAGCGGCGCAAAGCTTGCTGGTAGCGTGCAGCTCACACAGCAGCCTGAAGACGATCCTCCTCAAGGAGCACAACGTCATCTTGGCGCAGTTGCTCTTGCTCAAGCTCATCATAAGCGAGCACTCGAGGTGACCCGTATATGAGTTCCGTGGGGAGAACTGCTTCCGCTTCATAAACAAGAGCGAATCGTGTCTGGCCAGTAGCTCGATTTGGTGTCGTTCTGATTGACCAAAGAACCGCCGGCAACTCATCAATCCAGCGCCTTCCGCACTTTTTCAGCTTGTCAAAAGTTCTGGTCCTGAGACCGCGCAACACTTCAGCATTAGCCCTCTTCGCTTGGCCGTTGCTTCTCGGCTGGGCAATAGAGGCAAAGCAAATTTTGCCGCCAAGGTCTTGGACGTATTGCATGAAGGTGCGACTTGTGAACTGTGTGCCGTTGTCGGTGATGATCCTGTTGGGCACACCAAAACGGCAAACTATCCCTTTAAAGAACTTGACGGTTGATTGTGCTGTCACCTTCCTCACCGCTTCCACCTCCGGCCACTTTGTGAACTTGTCGATTGCAACATACAAGTACTCAAAGCCCCCAGTAGCACGGGGAAAAGGGCCCAGTATGTCGAGCCCCCAGACCAAAAATGGCCAGGAGAGAGGGATTGTCTGAAGAGCTTGAGCTGGCTGATGTGATTTCTTTGAATGAAACTGGCACGCTTCACACTTGGTTACTAGTGCAGCTGCATCCTGGAGAGCAGTGGGCCAAAAGAAACCTTGTCGGAATGCCTTTCCGACAAGCGCTCTTGATCCTATGTGAGAGCCACATATCCCTCTATGTATCTCTGCCAACAGCTCCAGTCCATCCTCCCGAGGAATACACTTCAATTTCACACCGTTCAGTCTCTTCCTGTACAGAACGCCATCGATGAACTGGTACATGCTAGACTGACGGGCTACTTTTTCCGCTTCTTCCTGCTCCTCAGGGAGTTCTCCTGTCTGAAGAAAATGGAAAATGGGCTGCGCCCAAGCTGGAGCCTGGGGCTCGACAACTAGGACTAAAGGCATCTCTTCTGCTGGGGGAACGTTTGTCTCGACGGCAAGGGCCTGAGCCTCTGCTGGAGCCTGTTGTTCCCCGGCAGGCTTGCCGTTGATCCCGGCAACTTCCTTGCCGGCGGCTCCCGGGAGCTCTGCCGGAAAGTACTGACCAGAATTCAACTTCCTTCTCTTTTCTTGCCACATTGATGGTGCTACAGATGGCTGAGTTAAATGGAGCACAAAAGTTCCTGGTTCCATAGGTAACTTGAGGGCAGCGCCCTTTGACAGGTCATCTACAATACTGTTTTCGGCACGAGGAATGTGCTTTGTTAGCAGACCGTCAAAGCGCTCTTCCATTTTTCTCACTTCATCCACATAGGCTTGCATCAATGGACTCTGATAATATTTCTTGACTTGCCTAACAACAAGCTGCGAATCGCCTCTGATGATGAGCTTCTTGATACCAAGGTCCGCCGCGATCCTGAGACCGGCAAGCAGGCCTTCGTACTCCGCAGTGTTGTTTGTCGAGCTCTCCCGGGGAAAATGCATTCGAATTACATACTTGAGGTGCTCTCCGGTGGGTGCGACAAGCAGCACGCCAGCACCGGCGCCTTGCAGCGAGAAAGCCCCGTCAAAGTACATAATCCATTCTCGATCTGTTTCCTTGCCGGGAAGAGTCGTTTCTTGAATCTCTTTGTCTGGCGTTGGGGTCCATTCCGCAATGAACTCCGCCAAGGCTCTGCTCTGAATTGCTAAAGTACTTTCAAACTTGAGACCAAAGCTTGACAGTTCCAACGCCCACTCCACAATCCTGCCGGTTGCCTCTGGATTTCGCAAAATCCGCTGCAACGGGAAGCGAGTGACGGCGGTAATCTCATGTGCTTGAAAATAATGGCGCAGCTTCCTCGAGGCCATGAGAAGGCCGAAGAGCAACTTTTGCACACCAGAGTATCTTGACCTAGCTCCCTGTAAAAGGGAGCTGACAAAATAAACTGGACGCTGCACCATCTTCCTCTTTTGCACTGATTCCTCTGACTACGCAGATCCTATCTTGCTGGCACCAGACCTTGCCGGGGAAGATCCCGGTGCGTCACTTGATGGTCCTGCCGCTGCCGTTGCCTCCTTGTCAACTTCTCTCTGCGCCACTAACGCAGCACTAACCACTTGATTTGTTGCCGCTACATACAACAACAACGGCTCTTGTGGCCTAGGCGCGACTAGCGTCGGCGGAGAGGAAAGGTACCTCTTCAAATCTTGTAGCGCTGCCTCCGCTTCCGGAGTCCATCTCATTGGACCCGCCTTCTTCAAAATTTTGAAAAAGGGCAGGGCGCGCTCAGCGGATTTGGAGATGAACCTGCTTAAGGCAGCAATGCAGCCGGCAAGACGACGTACATCCTTGACGCGTCTTGGCGCTTCAATCTGCTCAATAGCTTTGATCTTGTCGGGGTTCGCTTTGATCCCACGCTGAGATACAAAGAACCCGAGAAGCTTGCCGGAAGGGACGCCAAACACACACTTCTCAGGATTGAGCTTTAAATTGATCTTGCGCAGATTTGTAAATGTTTCTTCTAGATCTTGTATGAGCGTCGCTTTATCCTTGGTTTTGACCACTATGTCATCCATGTATGCTTCCATATTTCTATGTAGCTGAGGCTCAAAACCAATTTGGACCGCTCTCGCAAATGTAGAACCAGCACTTTTCAACCCGAAAGGCATTCGTATAAAACAATACGTACCACATGGGGTGATAAATGCGGTCTTTTCTTCATCTTCTTTTGCCATGAAGATCTGATGATATCCCAAGTAGGCATCAAGGAACGACAGTAGGTCACAACCAGCAGTGGAGTCCACAATCTGGTCGATGCGCGGCAAGGGGAAAGGATCTTTCGGACAGGCTTTATTGATGTCTGTATAATCAATACACAGCCTCCATTTCCCATTCGCCTTGCGCACTACAACCGGATTGGCCAACCACGTTGGGTGAAGCACTCCTCTGACCAACCCTGCCTCTTCTAACTTCCTGATTTCTTCGGCAATGAATTCTTGCCGCTCCAAGGCTTGCTTCCTCACCCTCTGCTTGATGGGCCGCGCGTGAGGACAGACAGCAAGGTGGTGCTCAATTAACTCCCTGGGAACACCGGGGATGTTAGACGGTTGCCATGCAAACACATCGACATTCGCCCGCAGGAAGGCAACAAGCGCGCTTTCCTATTTGTTATCTGGGGTGGAAATTATGGTGAAAGTTCCTCCCATTCCGTCCTCCTTGACGGGCACCTTCTTGATCTCTGGTGGAGTGGCCTTGGACTTCTTGTTCTTGCTGGTGGAACTCTCTGGTGCATCCTCAACGAAAGCACGGCACTCCGAGGAGGTGCGCTTGCCGGGGTTTGCGCCAGAGTTCTTGCCGGTCTTCTTCTTCCCTCCGGGAGTTCAAGCGGTAGGAGCAGATGCCTTGACGGCAGGTGCTGCGGCTGCCTCCCGGTAGAGTTGGTCGGTGCAGATTAGTGCATCTTTCTTGTCGGAGTGGATAGTGATGACACTTATCGGTCCGGGCATCTTCAACACATTATACGCATAGTGTGATGCCGCCATGAACTTAGCCAGCGCTGGGCGGCCAAGGATCCCATTGTATGACATAGGGATATTGGCGACATCGAACACTACCTTCTCTGTCCTGTAGTTGAGCTCGCTACCAAATGTTACTGGTAGCGTAATCTTGCCTTTTGGCTGGGTCCTTCCTGGATTGATCCCCTGAAACGTGCCCGTTTCCTTGAGATCTTCATCAGGAATTTGCAGCTTCTTGAGCACGTCCGGCGAGATTAAGTTCAGCCTGGCCCCACCGTCAACTAGCATTTTTGTCACCTTGAGGTTGTGGATTGTTGGTGAGACCAACAAGGGCAAGCACCCGACCGCAGTTGTGCGATCAGGGTGATCCTCGGCATAAAAAATGATAGGCGTGTTGGACCATTTTAAAGGTTTCCGTGCATCAAACGATGGCTCCGTTGCATTAACCTCACGCACCCACTGTTTAAGTCGGCGGTGAGAAGAATGCAACGAGGCACCCCCGTCAATACACATGGCCTCTGTGGCTTTCTAAAACTCGTGCTCACTGGATTCGTCGTCTTCTTCATCACCATCGCCTCCCTCGTCCTTGTCGCAGCCTCAGGCGGGCCTCTCCTTCTGTTGCTTAGCCTTGCCGCGGCGGCCTCCTCGGCAATGACGCTTCTTGCCAGATCCCTCAGCACTGTCCTGGGCCTTCTCCTTGTCTCGTCTTTCGTACTTAGCTCTCTACTTCTCGACAAGTTGCTCAACTTGCCGGCAGTTTTGGAGATCGTGGCCCTTGGTGCGATGGATCTTGCAATACTATTTGCCGGAGCCTTCCGGCTTGTTGGCAATCGCTAAGGCCTGACAGGAAGCGCACCCGGCAACTTTCTTGCCAGGGTCGTTAACCTTGGCCTTCTTGGCAGTGCCGAGGTTGCTAGATTCCTCGACAGCAAGCACGGCCTTGCATCTGTGCTTCTTGTTCCGCCACCGGCCTTTCTTTGATGGGGTTGCAGCATCTTCATCCTCAGATTCGCCCCCTACACCAATACCCTTGCCAGGGAGTTTCCTCCCTTCTTCAGCTCGAGCGCACTTGTCGTCCAAAGCGTAAAGCTCGGCAATACTCCTGACCTTGTTCATCGCCAGCTCTTTGCTCATTTTGTGGTTACGCACGTTCTGATGAAACGTGCTAACAACAGCAGCAGGATGAACGTCTGGAATATTGTATTGCACCCAGCTAAATCTCTGGATAAACTTGCGCAGGGGTTCGCCCTCCTTTTGAGGGAGGAGATGCAAATCACTCTCTTGGCCAGGAGCTTGGTGGCCTCCAACAAAGGCGCCAACAAACTGATGGCACAGATCTGACCAAGAAGACATGGAATTCTCCGGCAGATGCATCAACCACGACCTGACGTTGGGTTTGAGCACCAATGGGAAGTAGTTGGCAAGTATCTTGTCATCTCGGCCCCCGGCAGCCTGCACCGCAATGGTGTAGATTCTCAAGAACTCCGAGGGGTGAGTCTTGCCGTCATATTTCTCCGGGACCTCTGGTTTGAACGTTCGGGAGATGGGCCACTGGACTCGCCGCAGCTCACGGGTAAACGCTGGACAACCTACCTCATAGGGTAAGTCGCCTATGTCCCCCGGCACAGGCTTGTCGACAGTAGGCCCTGCACGTTTATCGGACTGATGACGCGCCTCCCGTCGCCGCTCGATGGTAGTTCAAGCGTCTTCTTTGCTTCGTTCCTGAAGAACTTGACGTTGATCGCGACGCATCCGCGGATCGGATGACGCCGTGGAATCGTCATCACGGCCGTCAGTTCACCGGGCTAACGACCGTTGCTGTTGTCGTGGAGGGGAGTGCACCGTGGTCGCACCGCCTCCAGTCTTCTCACCATCGGCTCGCGTCGGATCGATAGACCGCTGCCGTGAGGGCCCCGCTGGCTACGGCCCATCCTTGTTGACGAAGCTGATGAGACTCTGGATAGTATATCGCCACTCCTCCATCTTCTCCGGAGCAGGAGGAAAATCGAGGAGCAGCTGCACACGTGCCAAAGCTTCTGCTGGCGTAGGTGGCGGCGATAGGTGCGAGGTACGTGAGGTGCTCTGACTCCTAATAGTGTTAGAAGGAGCATCGTCATGATCACGCGACCGCGCGCCACATCCACCGGCAGTTTGGCGTGCATGCTGGGCCTGCGCACCTTGGGATCGATACGCAGAAGTCTTTCCATGGGGACGTTCGGAACCACCAACGCCACGACGCTGCTCATCGCGTGCGACCTGGGAAGGCCGCAACGCTTGCGCCGGCGTGAGAGTCTTAGAAGGCGTCCTTCGATCTCTGGAGTTCGCTGCGCCGCCCGTAGGCAGGACGGCTCCATCCCTGGATCTAGCGGCATGCAGGTTGCCGTCGCCGCTGCGAACGACGCCGCTTGCCTGGCTCGGATCACCAGAATGCCGTGGAGGCTCTAAACCTCCATCTCCTGCATCCACGTCGTTGCCCGTCTGAGTAGGCACGGGCAAGATGGATGTAGATGGAACAACCGCTGCCGCACCCTTCTTCTTGGGTGGCATGGTGACAAAGACGGTGAAGAAACTGAGGCGCTAATCACCGGATCAGGTTCACGCAACCTCGATCCCCCCCTACCTGGCGCGCCAAAGATGTCGGCGTACGACACCTATGGGATCCGAAGGACCCCTTTACGGTTCGGTAGGGAGAGAGGTATGCACGAAGAGCAGAACCGATGATCAACGCGAGGGGATTTTTACCCAGGTTCGGGCCGCTGATAAGCGTAAAACCCTACTCCTGCTTTAGTTTATTATCAGTGTTTTCGTCCCATTTCTTGGAGCGCTTGCAATGAACAGCGTGTTCGTGCAGGAGCTACACATGCAGAATGGGCCGAGAGTGTTCTCCTCCCCCTGTAGCAGTTGCCTTGGGCCTCCTTTTATATGCTCCAAAGGGGACACCACAGTGGCAAACTGTTCATATGCGAGGTGTAAAGTAGCTACGGGGTTATCATACCTAACCACTGGCGGTTTAGGACAAATGCATTTAATGCACCGTGAGGTGTCCGTTTAGGTGTCCCTACTTTCTTGGGGATGGAAAAAGGGGTCATCCCATCAGCACCGCTTAAGCTCGCCTCCACTAGACCAAAAAGGAGTTTTGTGATAAATTTTGGAATTATTCCGGGTTCGTTTGGCCTTTTTTATACATTAATTTAATTTCTGGGCATTTAATGTGCATAATTCAAATTTGAACTACAAGCACATGCTCCAGTGCACCAAAGTTGATTGAAAAATCACATGTGTGTCCTTGGGTGAATTTGTAGGTCCCATGCAAGAAATGGGAATGGAATTCAAACATCTAGGCATCGTGGCTCGGCCGAAAATATTGAGAAACTTGGTTTTTTAATTCCTATAAATCCAAAACACGCCTGAAAATCATGAAACTTGGCATGGTGTCATGACATGACACCAACATGCTGTGGTAAATTTTTTGGCCGAATTGGGACAAGCTTTGGTATAAGCTTCTTGCAAACCGAAACTTCTCTCAAGAAGGCTCGTGGTTCTGAGAGGGAACGTGTCACCTCCGTGTGCGAAACGACATACACTGCCTTCTCCCGCCTTGATTTTTTTACACAGGCAGCTTAGACCAAATAGGAGTTTCGTGCTAAATTTTGGAATTATTCTGGGTTCGTTTGGCCTTTTTATACATGAATTGATTTTCCAGGCATTTAATGCACATAATTCAAATTTGAAGTACAAGCGCATGCTCCAGTGCGCAAAAGTTAGTTGAAAAATCATTTATGTGTACTTGGGCGAGCTTCTAGGTCCCACGGAAGAAGTGGGAATGGAATTCAAACTTCTGGGCGTCTTGGCTCGGCCGAAAACATCGAGAAACTTGGTTTTAAAATTCCCGTAAATCCAAAACTCGCCTGAAAATCATGAAACTTGGCATGGTGTCATGACATGGCACTAACATGCTGTGGTAAATTTTTTGTCCGATTTGCTAAGGCGCACACATTAACAATCAACAAAGTCATTTTGGAACAAGTGCTGTCACATTAAATATCGGAAACACAAGTATTATTGAAACCATGGGCGTTCTACTTACCATTTACGTGCCGCCACGCGTCCCCTTTTTTATTGGCTAGGAGGTGCCGTGCGGGTAGCAATTTGAGCACGGGAGGCGTGCGATCAGACCCCTGTGCGTGCTCATCGGGAGGAGAGCCCTTTGACCTCTATCCGCCGCCCACCTCCCTCCCAACGTCTCCATTAATGGCGCCCGAGCCCCTGTTTCATGGCGTGGCAATGTCTCACTCGACTGAGATTTAAGTGAGAAAAAAGGAAATCTGAAAAGAAAGTTTTGCATGGATCTTGATATAAGATCCGACGGAACTATATAGCATCGACTGCGACTTATAGCAAGACTAATGAATATAAGGACGATGACAGTGGATAATAATTGTCATACATATTTAGGAAGATAATTTAAAAAGCCACATGCGGCAACACCCGAAATACACAAGGGTAAAAGAAGAAGGAAGACAACGATCTGGCTCACTGATCTCTACTTTCTTGATGCGTTGCTGCAGGCCACGGGAACTAGTCTCCGCGGCGAGCAGCGATGAGCTCTTTCGTGTCCTCAAGACGCTGCTTGAGAGCATCCACGGATTCCTCCACCAGCCTTTGGCGCTCGATGCGGAGCATGTCATTCTCGTCCATAAGTTTCTTGACGATGACGCCGGTCCTCTTCAACAAGGCAGTGGTCTCCTCCTGCTGCTCCGCACTTTCGACGATCTTCGCCCTCAACAGGTCGCGGTCGGCCTGGAGCTTCACATTGCCCTCACTAGTTGTCGGAAGACACCGGTAGCCTGTTCAAACGAGGCTTTCATGTCATCCTGCAACTTTGCCCAGCCGGAGATCTAATCCATCTGGCTATGGACAATTGCATTCATGCGCCTGTATGAGTCCTCGCCTGCCCGTGAGACATTTTCCCAAGCCGCCGCGGCGCCGGAGGACATCTCTACTGCATTCATGGCGCAGCAGGACATCTCTACTGCTTTCGCGGCACGGCCGGACCAGTCTGCTGCATCAACGGCGCGGCGGGACCTCCGTGCTGCTTCGGCGGCGCGGCGGGACCTCTGTGCTGCTACGGTCGTGCGGCGGGACATGTCAGCTGCTTTTGCGGCGAGGTGGGACATCTCTCGTGCTTCCGCTTCCATGCTCACCTCTCCCTGGTGGTAATCTCTCGACCCAGAACTCACGCTGGCCATGGCAGACGCAAGGGAACGATGATGAATGACTTGTTTGTTTTTGTGGATGAGGAGTTGAGGAGGAATGTGCAGTCATCTTGGAGTAGTATTTACAACCGAGTATTAATACGCTCCTAAGTGGGAAACCGTTTAGGTTTGATCGGTGTGAACAGGTTTGCAATTAAATATAGTGTGGTAGTAATTTGGAATGTGACGGGACGCAGGCTCAAAATTTATTGACGGTTCTATAATTCTAAGTGCGGCACTATTCCCGGACGGCGTAACGTGGGCACGCTTTCTCGGCACGTACATGACGTTTGCACCATAGGGTGCACCGCAATAGGCAATGTCAGCACACATCTTGTTCCAACAACCGTGCGCGCTCATTATTACCATCGCGCATGCTTCTTTTAATTAGAATGTGTGCCCGTCTAGCGCGCACACGTTGATCTGTCTAACTATTTTTGTTTGTTGTGGCTAATCGCAAACAGTTCAACCGTGTGAAGTGTATGCCGTCAATCACAGACACTTTGGTCTGGCTGACCATTTCTATTGTGTTGCCTAATCACAAACAGTTAATCCTTCTGAAGCGTATGCCCTCAATCGCACACCTTCATCTGGCTGCCCGTTTCTGTTGTTCTGCCTCATCACAAACAGTTAATCCGAGTGAACTGTATGCCGTATATCACACACGCCTTCATCTGGCTGCCCATTTCTATTCTTCATCCTCATCACAAACAGTTAATTGAACTGAACCGTATGCCCCGCATCGCACACGCAACTAAAATCTGAACCGTCTTTGATGAATCCTTCATCGCAAACGTTTTACATCTTTTTTGACGGGTTTTTGACATCACCGTTTGCGATTAATGCATCGCACACAGTTTCGTCAAAGGGTCTCTCATCGTAGTGTCGCGTTAGCAGCATCCTGCAGTAGTGTTAGATTTGTTTACTGTGTTGGGAAGGCTCGGCTTCTTGAACTCCACATGCATATCCCCTGGTTGAGATAGGGGGCATCTTCTTCATCTGAGCTCATGTCTTCTGTCTCCTCCAAGTTGGCATCTTGCTCCTCATCTGTGGACCATACATAGGGATATATATCCCCAAAGATCCTTGGATTTGGAACATAGTGGGAAACATAGCTCTCTCCATCTGAATCTTGTGACGACATACTTTCAGATCTGCCAGAAAAATAGCATGAAACAAGAACAGAGGATATTTCCGCGATACGGTGGTCAAAACATCTGGGTGTATATATAAAGAATTTTTATCTTACAAAACAAGTAACCCAGAAGAAAACAGAACCGGGAAGGCTCACGAGGGGCCCACCACCCACCAGGGCGCGCCTGGGGGGCAGGCACGCCCTAGTGCCTTGTGGGCACCTGGGTGGCCTTCTCGATTGTTTTTTCTTTCTAATATTCCAAAACTGACAAAAATAATTTCTATGGAATTTTTGGAGTCGGTTTACTTACCGTATCACATACCTCTTCCTTTTTAGGGTTCCAGAGTGTTCTGGAAGGTTTCTTTAATATATTCCTCCAGTGTCATAGTTTGAATAATATTGGTCTCAACATTAATAGGTGTACCTGAAATATAATGCTTAATTCTTTGTCCATTGACCACCTTCGGATTAGTGCCTTCGGCATTATTGATCTTAATAGCTCCAGAGCGATAAACTTCTTCGATGATATATGGTCCTTCCCATTTAGAGAGAAGTTTTCCTGCAAAAAATCTAAAATGAGAATTGTACAATAAAACATACTCACCTACTTTGAATTCCCGCTTTTCGATTCTTTTGTCATGCCAACTTTTAACTTTTTCTTTAAATAATGTAGCATTTTCATAAGCTTGGGTTCTCCATTCATCTAACGAGCTAATATCAAATAACCAACTTTCACTGGCAAGTTTGAAATCATAATTGAGTTCTTTTATTGCCCAATATGCTTTATGTTCTAACTCAAGAGGTAAATGGCATGATTTTCCATAAACCATTTTATAGGGAGACATGCCCATAGGATATTTATAAGCAGTTCTATAGGCCCATAAAGCATCATCTAATTTCTTAGACCAATTCTTTCGAGACCTATTGACAGTCTTTTGCAAAATTAACTTTATTTCTCTGTTGCTCAGTTCTACTTGACCACTAGACTAAGGGTGATAAGGAGATGCAATTATATGGTTGACATCATATTTAGCAAGCAATATACAAAATGCACCATGAATAAAGTGTGAACCACCATCAGTCATTAAATATCTAGGGACTCCAAACCTCGGGAAAATAACTTCTTTAAGCATTTTAATAGAAGTGTTGTGATCAGCACTACTAGCTGGAATAGCTTCTACCCACTTAGTGACATAATCAACAGCAACTAAAATATGTGTATACCCATTAGAGGAAGGAAAAGGTCCCATATAATCAAATCCCCAAACATCAAATGGTTCAATAACAAGTGAATAATTCACAGGCATTTCCTGACGTCTACCAATATTACCAATTCTTTGACATTCATCACAAGATAAGACAAACTTATGAGCATCCTCGAAAAGAGTAGGCCAATAAAAACCAGATTGTAATACCTTGTGTGCAGTTCTGTCTCCCACATGGTGTCCTCCGTAAGCCTCGGAGTGACACTTCCATAGAATTTGTTCCTGTTCATGCTCATACAATGTCTAATAGTACCATCTACTCCTTTATAAAGGTGTGGGTCATCCCAGAAGTAATGTCTTAAATCATAGAAGAACTTTGATGCGGAGCATCCTATGGTCATCCCCATGGATCTACCTTCGTATCCCACGACAACACATGGACCAATGACTAGAGCTCGAGCAAAGGCTATTGAAACTAAGGTGAACTCGCTCCTCTCCAAACTACCACATTCCACACGTGAGACATGGCTACTACCTCAAGCGGAGACCCTATGTGTGATCAGGTACTTAGAGGGAAGCCACGGAGCAACTACATCCAACGGACAAGACTGTGAGGACACCAAGTACAAGGACCAAACGGAGAAGCTGCCAAAAGCCTACATGCACCGGACGACCGGTATGGACCGGACGTCCGATGCCTGGAAGTCACACCGGCCAGAGGAACCAGCCAGCGAACTCTATAGCGTCCGGATGACCAACGCCTTATGGACGTCCGACCCGCCCCAGCGCCCGGATGACCGGCCACCACCGGAAATCCGACGTCTTCTGACCAGAGCCGAAACGCCAGAAATCTAAGGTCCATCGGACGATCGGCGCACCGGACGTCCAACCCCAACCGGAAATCCGACATCGCCCATCCAGAGCCAAAATGCCTGACGTCCGACCCCTATCGGACGACCGGGCCCTTGCGAGCCACCACACGTCCAGTAACAGCTGGACGACCGACGCCTGTCTGTGCACAGCGTGTTGGGCCGAATGCCCATGTACCAATTCACCCCCCTAGACTATATATACTCCTCCTCCTCCCTCTTATTAAGGTTAGCATTGGTTTAGCTCATTTTAGAGACAGAGCTTTGCTCATCCACTTGATACATACTCCATTGGAGACCGAGGCCTCCGCGGAGAAGATCCCAAGTGGATTCAAGACCCCGCAAGGGAAGATCCCCCTCGTGGATTCAAGCCCCCATCTCCTCACGGATTGGGAAGAACTGCTGACCATTTGTATCGTCCTTTGTTTTGTTTGGATCATGTGTCTCCTTGTGTACTTGGATCTAACACATGTGTAATCGAATCTCGTTGATTTGAGTGTTCTCTCTCGTTTCCCCTCTCGTGTGTTCTTCGTGTTCTTCATGGGATTCCCTCCAAATCATGAAAGATCAGAATTAGGGTTCCACCCTACATCATCTTGGTATCAGAGCCAAGGTCGATCATGAATTTGGAGCCCCTACCCCTCGTTTTCTAGCCTAATTTTGTTGATTTTTTCCCAATTTCAAAAATCCCCTCCAAATCGTGAAAGATCGGCCTTAGGGTTCCACCCTACTTCAAAAAAAATCTTTTGTTGGTATGTGAAACTATGTGGTATAAATTTAGCAACAATGTAACTAGCATAGTCTGCATACCAAGGACTATTACGAGAAGCATTTATGACAGCTAGTTGTTCATCAGGAAAGCTGTCATCAATAGGTAGTGGGTCATCAAGGATATTTTCTAACCTAGACAAGTTATCAGCTACGGGATTCTCAGCTCCCTTTCTATCTGTAATATGTAAGTCAAATTCTTGTAGCAAGAGAACCCACCTAATGAGTCTAGGTTTAGCATCTTTCTTTTCCATAAGGTATTTAATAGCAGTATGATCAGTGTGAATAATTACTTTAGAATCGACTATATAAGATCTGAATTTATCATAAGCAAATACAATTGCTGGAAATTCTTTCTCAGTAGTAGCATAGTTTCTTTGAGCACTGTCTAGAGTTTTACTAGCATAGTGGATGATATTTAATTTCTTATCAACTCTTTGTCCAAGAACAGCACTGATGTCTACTACGCAACCTTCTTCTTGTAGACTCGTGTTGGGCCGCCAAGCGCAGAGTTTTGTAGGACAGTAGCAAATTTCCCTCAAGTGGATGACCTAAGGTTTATCAATCCGTGGGAGGCGTAGGATGAAGATGGTCTCTCTCAAACAACCCTGCAACCAAATAACAAAGAGTCTCTTGTGTCCCCAACACACTCAATACAATGGTAAATTGTATAGGTGCACTAGTTTGGCGAAGAGATGGTGATACAAGTGTAATATGGATAGTAGATATAGGTTTTTGTAATCTGAAAATATAAAAACAGCAAGGCCTAGGGTTCATACTTTCACTACCGCAAGTTCTCTCAACAATGATAACATAATCAGATCATATAACAATCCCTCAACGTGCAACAAAGAATCACTCCAAAGTTTCTATCGGAGAACATAGGACGAAAATATGCATCAACCCCTATGCATAGATTACCCCAATGTCACCTCAGGAATCCGCGAGTTGAGTGCCAAAACATACATCAAGTGAATCAATAGAACATCCCATTGTCACCACAGATATCCCATCGCAAGACATACATCAAGTGTTCTCAAATCCAATACTCAATCCAACATAACGAAACCTCAAAGAGCAAGACTCAATTCATCACAACAAGAGATAGCGAGGGAAGAAACACCATATGATCTAACTATAATAACAAAGATCGCGGTACATCAAGATCGTGCCAAATCAAGAACACGAGAGCGAGAGAGAGAGAGAGATCAAACACATAGCTACTGGTACATGCCCTCAGCCCCGAGGGTGAACTACCCCCTCCTCGTCATGGAGACCGCTGGGATGACGAAGATGGCCTCCGGTGATGATTCCCCCCTCTGGCAGGGTGCCGGAACAGGGTCTCGATTGGTTTTTGGTGGCTACAGAGGCTTGCGGCGGCGGAACTCCCGATCTAGGTTTCTTTCTAGGGGTTTCTGGATTTATAGGAATTTTTGGCATCAGTTTCACGTCAGGGGGGTCCACGAGTCAGCGACAAGGCAGGGGGCGCTCCCTCCACCCTTGTCGTTGACTTGGGACTCTTCTGGCCCAACTCTTGTGCTTCGGGGGCTTCTTCTGGTCCATAAAAAATCACCGTAAATTTTTAGGTCATTTGGACTCCGTTTGATATTCCTTTTCTGTAAAACTCAAAAACAAGTAAAAAACATAAACTGGCACTGGGCTCTAGGTTAATAGGTTAGTCCCAAAAATAATATAAAATAGCATATAAAACATCCAAAATAGATAATATAATAGCATGGAACAATAAAAAATTATAGATACGTTGGAGACCTATCAAGCATCCCCAAGCTTAATTATTGCTCGTCCTCGAGTAGGTAAATGATAAAAATAGAATTTTTGATGTGTAATGCTACCTAACATATTTATCCATGTAATTTTCTTTATTGTCGCATGAATGTTCAGATCCATAAGATTCAAAATAAAAGTTTAATATTGACATAAAAATGATAATACTTCAAGCATACTAATAAAGCAATCATGTCTTCTCAAAATAACATGGCCAAAGAAAGTTATCCCTACAAAATCATATAGTCTGACTATGCTCCATCTTCATCACACAAAATATTCAAATCATGCACAACCCCGATGACAAGCCAAGCAATTGTTTCATACTTTTGATGTTCTCAAACCTTCTCAACTTTCACGCAATACATGAGCGTGAGCCATGGACATAGCACTATAGGTGGGATAGAATATGGTGGTTGTGGAGAAGAGAAAAGAAGGAAATAGTCTCACATCAACTAGGCGTATCAACGGGCTATGGAGATGCCCATCAATAGATATCAATGTGAGTGAGTATGGATTGCCATGCAACGGATGCACTAGAGCTATAAGTTTATGAAAGCTCAAAAAAGAAACTAAGTGGGTGTGCATCCAACTTGCTTGCTAATGAAGACCTAGGGCATTTGAGGAAGCCCATCGTTGGAATATACAAGCCAAGTTCTATAACCAAAAATTCCCACTAGTATATGAAAGTGACAAAATAGGAGACCCTCTATCATGAAGATCATGGTGCTACTTTGAAGCACAAGTGTGGAAAAAGGATAGTAACATTGCCCCTTCTCTCTTTTCTCTCTTTTTTTTCTTTTTTCTTTTTTCTCCTTTTTCTCCTCTTTTTTTTCTTCTTTTTTTTATTGGCTTTTTTTTGCCTTTTTATTTTTCCTCACATGGGGCAATGCTCTAATAATAAAGATCATCACACTTTTATTTACTTACAACTCAAAAATTATAACTCGATACTAGAACAAAATATGACTCTATATGAATGCCTCCGGCAGTGTACCGGGATGTGCAATGACTCAAGAGTGACATGTATGAAAATTATGAACGGTGGCTTTGCCACAAATACTATGTCAACTACATGATCATGCAAAGCAATATGACAATGATGAAGCGTGTCATAATAAACGGAACGGTGGAAAGTTGCATGGCAATATATCTCGGAATGGCTATGGAAATGCCATAATAGGTAGGTATGATGGCTGTTTTGAGGAAGGTATATGGTGGGTGTATGGTACCGGCGAAAGTTGCGCGGTACTAGAGAGGCTAGCAATGGTGGAAGGGTGAGAGTGCGTATAATCCATGGACTCAACATTAGTCATAAAGAACTCACATACTTATTGCAAAAGCCTATTAGCTATTGAAACAAAGTACTACACGCATGCTCCTAGGGGGATAGATTGGTAGGAAAAGACCATCGCTCGTCCTCGATCGCCACTCATAAGGAAGACAATCAATAAATAAATCATGCTCCAACTTCGTTACATAACGGTTCACCATACGTGCATGCTACAGGAATCACAAACCTCAACATAAGTATTTCTACAATCGACAATTACTCACTAGCATGACTCTAATATCACCATCCTCATATCTCAAAACAACCATAAGGAATCAAACTTCTCATAGTATTCAATGCACTTTATATGAAAGTTTTCATTATATCCCTCTTGGATGCCCATCATATTAGGACTAAATTCATAACCTAAGCAGATTACCATGCTGTTTAAGACTCTCAAAATGATATAAGTGAAGCATGAGAGTTCATCAATTTCTTCAAAATAAAACCACCGTCGTGCTCTAAAAAGATATAAGTGAAGCATTAGAGCAACTGACAAACTACTCCAAAAAGATATAAGTGAAGATCAATGAGTAGTCAAATAATTATGTAGCTGTGTAAAGACCCTCTCATCTAAGAATTTCAGATCTTAAGTATTTTATTAAAACAGCAAGCAAAACAAAATAAAATGATATTCTAAGAATAGCACACATCATGTGAAGAAGTAAAAACTTAGGCTCAACCGATACTAACCGATAATTCTTGATGAAGAAAGGTGGGATGCCAACCGGGGCATCCCCAAGCTTAGATGCTTGAGACTTCTTGAAATATTAACTAGGGATGCCTTGGGCATCCCCAAGCTTGAGCTTTTGTGTCTCCTTAATTCCTTTTATATCAAGGTTTCCCTAAATCTTAAAAACTTCATCCACACAAAACTCAACAAGAACTCGTGAGATGAGTTAGTATAAATCAAATGCAAAACCTTATCATTCTCTACTGTCGCAAATCACTAAAATTATTATTTAACATTGCATACTAAATACCTCTGCATATTTAATACTCCTATCCTCAAATAGAATCATTAAACAAGCAAACATATGCAAACAATGCAAACATAACAGCAATCTGTCTAAACAGGACAGTCTGTAAAGAGTGCAATTGTAATCATACTTACCTAACTCCAAAAATTCTAGAAATTTACCACACTGTATAAAATTTGTTGATACTCATTGTGTAAAAATATCAAGATTTTATCATGTTCTGAATTTCCATAAGAATTCAGACAACGATAGAAAACTTTCTGTTTTCAAAACAGCAACATATAGACATGCAAAATAAGCATGGTAAAGGCTATACTTGACCTTTTTATTGAAATAAAAGATACATAACATTACTATAAATAACAGCAAGAAAATACTAATAAAATAAAATTACGCTCCAAGCAAAACACATATCATGTGACGAATAAAAATATAGATCCAAGTGAGGTTACCGATAATGTTGAAGACGAAAGAGGGGATGCCTTCCGGGGCATCCCCAAGCTTAGTTGCTTGGATATTCCTTGAATATTACCTTGGGGTGCCTTGGGAATCCCCAAGCTTAGGCTCTTGTCACTCCTTATTCTCTTCATATCGATATCTCACCCAAAACTTGAAAACTTCAATCACACAAAACTTAGCGGAACTTCGTGAGATGGGTTAGTATGATAAAACAAGTCATTCACTTTGGTACTGTCAAGACAAGATTCAAAAATTTTATCACATGATACCTACTGTACCATATCATTTCTACAATTTATATTGAGCAATATAAGCCATAGCAACTAGGAAACAAGCAAACTATGCATCGAAAACAGAATCTGTCAAAAACAGAACAGTCTGTAAAGATATGAATTAAGCTCATACTTATATTACTTAAACAATTCTGAAAAATTAGTAAAACGTAGAAAATTTGTATATCAATCCTATGTAAAAAAATCAGAGTTTTTCCACGTTCCAGTGAAAGATAGGAATTTCTGTACTGGACGCAAAAGTTTCTGTTTTTGCACAGAATCAAGTCAACTATCAACCACACTATCCCAAAGGCTTTACTTGGCACTTTATTCAAACAAAAGCTATAAAACATGATTAATACAGTAGCATAATCATGTGAAAACACAAAAACTGTATGGGTCAATATTGGGTTGTCTCCCAACAAGCGCTTTTCTTTAATGCCTTTTTAGCTAGGCATGATGATTTCCATGATGCTCACATAAAGGATAAGAATTGAAACATAACGGGAGCATCATGAAGCATATAACTAGCACATTTAAGTCTAACCCACTTCCTATGCATAGGGATTTTGTGAGAAAACAATTTATGGGAACAAGAATCAACTAGCATAGGAAGGCAAAGCAAGCATAACTTCAAAACTTTAAGCACATAGAGAGGAAACTTGATATTATTGCAATATGTAGGAGCATATGTTCCTCTCTCATAATAATTTTCAGTAGCATCATGAATGAATTCAACAATATAGCTATCACATAAAGCATTCTTTTCATGATCCACAAGCATAGAAATTTTATTACTCAACACATAGGCAAATTTATTCTCATGAATAGTAGTGGGAGCAAACTCAACAAAATAACTATCATGTGAGGCATAATCCAATTGAAAATTAAAATCATGATGACAAGTTTCATGGTTATCATTATTCTTTATAGCATACATGTCATCACAATAATCATCATAGATAGCAACTTTGTTCTCATAATCAATTGGAACCTCTTCCGAAATAGTGGATTCATCACTAAATAAAGTCATGACCTCTCCAAATCCACTTTCATAATTATCACAATAAGATTCAACACCCTCCAAAATAGTGGGATCATTACTTCCTAAAGTTGACACTCTTCCAAACCCATTTTCATCAATATAATCATCATAAATAGGAGGCATGCTTTCATCATAATAAATATTCTCATCAAAACTTGGGGCACTAAAAATATCATATTCATCAAACATAGCATCCCCAAGCTTGTAGCTTTGCATATCATTAGCATCATGGATATTAAAAGAATTCATACTAACAACATTGCAATCATGCTCATCATACAAAGATTTTATGCCAAACATTTTATAGACTTCTTCTTCTAACACTTGAGCACAATTTTCCTTTCCATCATTTTCAAGAAAGATATTAAAAAGATGAAGCATATGAGGTAACCTCAATTCCATTTTTTTGTAGTTTTCTTTTATAGACTAAACTAGTGATAAAACAAGAAACTAAAAGATTTGATTGCAAGATATAAAGATATACCTTCAAGCACTCACCTCCCCGGCAACGGCACCAGAAAAGAGCTTGATGTCAACTACGCAACCTTCTTCTTGTACACTCGTGTTGGGCCGCCAAGCGCAGAGTTTTGTAGGACAGTAGCAAATTTCCCTCAAGTGGATGACCTAAGGTTTATCAATCCGTGGGAGGCGTAGGATGAAGATGGTCTCTCTCAAACAACCCTGCAACCAAATAACAAAGAGTCTCTTGTGTCCCCAACACACTCAATACAATGGTAAATTGTATAGGTGCACTAGTTTGGCGAAGAGATGGTGATACAAGTGTAATATGGATAGTAGATATAGGTTTTTGTAATCTGAAAATATAAAAACAGCAAGGTAGCAAGTAACAAAAGTGAGCGAAAACGGTATTGCAATGCTTGAAAACAAGGCCTAGGGTTCATACTTTCACTAGCGCAAGTTCTCTCAACAATGATAACATAATCGGATCATATAACAATCCCTCAACGTGCAACAAAGAATCACTCCAATGTTTCTATCGGAGAACGTAGGACGAAAACGTGCATCAACCCCTATGCATAGATTACCCCAATGTCACCTCGGGAATCCGCGAGTAGAGTGCCAAAACATACATCAAGTGAATCAATAGAACATCCCATTGTCATCACAGATATCCCATCGCAAGACATACATCAAGTGTTCTCAAATCCAATACTCAATCCAACATAAAGAAACCTCAAAGAGCAAGACTCAATTCATCACAACAAGAGATAGAGAGGGAAGAAACACCATATGATCCAACTATAATAACAAAGCTCGCGGTACATCAAGATCGTGCCAAATCAAGAACACGAGAGAGAGAGAGATCAAGCACATAGCTACTGGTACATACCCTCAGCCCCGAGGGTGAACTACTCCCTCCTCGTCATGGAGACCACCGGAATAATGAAGATGGCCTCCAGTGATGATTCCCCCCTCCGGCAGGGTGCCGGAACAGGGTCCTGATTGGTTTTTGGTGGCTACAGAGGCTTGCGGCGGTGGAACTCCCGATCTAGGTTTCTTTCTGGGGGTTTCTGGATTTATAGGAATTTTTTGCGTCGGTTTGACGTTAGGGGGGGTCCACGAGTCAGTGACAAGGCAGGGGGCGCGCCCTCCACCCTTGTCGTTGACTCGGGACTCTTCTGGCCCAACTCTTATGCTTCGGGGGCTTCTTCTGGTCCATAAAAAATCACCGTAAATTTTCTGGTCATTTGGACTCCGTTTGATATTCCTTTTCTGTAAAACTCAAAAACAAGGAAAAAACAGAAACTGGCACTGGGCTCTAGGTTAATAGGTTAGTCCCAAAAATAATATAAAATAGCATATAAAACATCCAAAATAGATAATATAATACCATGGAACAATCAAAAATTATAGATACATTGGAGACGTATCAAGCACCTACAGCATAATCACTAGCATCACACATAATTTCAAAAGGCAAGTTCCAATCAGGTGGTTGAACAATAGGTGCAGAGGTCAAGACTTTCTTAAGTGTTTCGAAGGCTTCTACACAATCATCATAAAAAACCAAAGGAACATCTTTTTGCAAAAGATTAGTAAGAGGCCTAGAAATTTTAGAGAAGTCTTTAATAAACCTCCTATAAAAACCAGCATGACCAAGGAAACTTCTTATACCTTTAATATCTTTAGGACATGGCATTTTCTCAATTGCATCAACTTTAGCTTTATCCACCTCAATACCACGTTCAGAAATTTTATGCCCCAAGACAATACCTTCATTCACCATAAAGTGGCACTTCTCCCAATTCAAGACAAGATTAGTTTGTTCACATCTCTGCAAAACTATATCAAGGTTGCTTAAGCAATCATCAAAAGAAGTTCCATAAACGGAAAATCATCCATCAAAACCTAAACAATCTTTTCACAAAAGTCAGAGAATATAATAGTCATACATCTTTGAAAGGTAGTAGGTGCATTGCATAAACCAAAGGGCATACGTCTATAAGCATAAGTTCCAAAAGGACAAGTAAAGGTGGTTTTCTCTTGATCAGGTTGTGATATAGGTATTTGAGAGAAACCAGAATATCCATCAAGGAAGCAAAAGTGTGTGTGCTTAGGTAATCTTTCTAACATTTGATCAATAAAAGGCAAGGGGCAATGATCTTTCTAGTAGCTTTGTTTAATTTTCTAAAGTCAATTACCATTCTATAGCCAGTCACAATTCTTTGTGGAATAAGTTCATTCTTATCATTAGGAACAACTGTAAAGCCTCCTTTCTTAGGGACACAATGAATGGGACTTACCCATCTACTATCAGTTATGATAGATTATATCTGCTTCCAGAAGCTTTAATATTTCAGTTCTTACCACTTCCTTCGTCTTAGGATTTAATCGTCGTTGATGATCTACAACTGGTTTAGCATCCAGCTCCATATTAATTTTATGCTGACAGAGAGTGGGACTGATGCCCTTAAGATCATCGAGAGTATATCCAATAGCAGCACGGTGCTTCCTCAGAGGTTTTAATAATATCCTTTCTTCATGCTTTGAAAGGTTAGTGCTACTTCTTGAGCTTGCGTTGGTTTTTTCCTTGAAGAGGAAAGGGTGATGCAGCAAAGTAGAGATAAGTATTTCCCTCAGTTTGAGAACCAAGGTATCAATCCATTAGGAGGTACACACAAGTCTCCAATCTATGCACCTGCACAAACAATCAAACACTTGCACCCAACGCGATAAAGGGGTTGTCAATCCCTTCACGGTCACTTGCACGGATGAGATCTGATAGAGATAGATATAAAAGATTACTAAAACGCAAAACAAAATAAAAGTGAATAAATTGCAGCATGGTATTTTTGGTATTCAAATCATGCACAACCCCGATGACAAGCCAAGCAATTGTTTCATTCTTTTGATGTTCTCAAACTTTTTCAACTTTCACGCAATACATGAGCGTGAGACATGGATATAGCACTATAGGTGGAATAGAATATGGTGGTTGTGGAGAAAACAAAAAGAAGGAGAAAGTCTCACATCAACTAGGCATATTAACGGGCTATGGAGATGCCCATCAATAGATATCAATGTGAGTGAGTAGGGATTGCCATGCAACGGATGCACTAGAGCTATAAGTGTATGAAAGCTCAAAAAGAAACTAAGTGGGTGTGCATCCAACTTGCTTGCTCACGAAGACCTAGGGCAATTTGAGGAAGCCCATCATTGGAATATACAAGCCAAGTTATATAATGAAAAATTCCCACTAGTATATGAAAGTGACAAAATAGGAGGCCCTCTATCATGAAGATCATGGTGCTACTTTGAAGCACAAGTGTGGTAAAAGGATAGTAACATTGTCCCTTCTCTCTTTTCTCTCATTTTTTTATTTTGGGCTCTTTGGCCTCCTTTTTTTTTCCTTTTTCTCTTTTTTTTATTTGGGCTTCTTTGGCCTCTTTTATTTTTTGTAAGTCCGGAGACTCATCCCAACTTGTGAGGGAATCATAGCTTCCATCATCCTTTCCTCTCATTGGACAATGCTCTAATAATGATGATCATCACACTTTTATTTACTTTACAACTCAAGAATTACAACTCGATACTAGAACAAAATATGACTCTATATGAATGCCTCATGCATATGAAAATAATATGACAATGATGGTGTGCGTCATAATAAACGGAACGGTGGAAGTTAAATGGCAATATATCTCGAAATGGCTATGGAAATGCCATAATAGGTAGGTATGGTAGCTGTTTTGAGGAAGGGTATATGGTGGGTGTAATGCACCGGCGAAAGTTGCGCGGTACTAGAGAGGCTAGCAATGGTGGAAGGGTGAGAGTGCATATGATCCATGGACTCAACATTAGTCATAAAGAACTCACATACTTATTGCAAAGGTCTATTAGCTATCGAAACAAAGTACTACACGCATGCTCCTAGGGGGATAGATTGGTAGGAAAAGACCATCGCTCGTCCCCGACCGCCACTCATAAGGAAGACAATCAATAAATAAATCATGATCCGACTTCATCACATAACGGTTCACCATACGTGCATGCTACGGGAATCACCAACTTTAACACAAGTATTTCTACCAATCCACAATTACTCACTAGCATGACTCTAATATTACCATCTTTATATCTCAAAACAATATGCAAGGAATCAAACTTCTCATAGTATTCAACGCTCTTTATATGAAAGTTTTTATTATATCCCTCTTGGATGCCTATCATATTAGGACTAAATTCATAACCTAAGCAAATTGCCATATTGTTTAAAGACTCTCAAAATAATATAAGTGAAGCATGAGAGTTCAACAATTTCTATAAAATAAAGCCACCGCCGTGCTCTAAAAAGATATAAGTGAAGCACTAGAGCAAATTGCCTAGCTCAAAAGATATAAGTGAAGCATATAGTGTATTCTAATAAATCACGATTCATGCGTGTCCCTATCAAAAGGTGTGTACAGTGTCGATGCAACAAACCCTGGTGTATGTTGCCCGGACTGTACACAGGCTCAAGGGCAAGGTTACAGCCTCTAAAACAAGGCCAAGCAGAAGATATAACCCTTCGAGGAACCAAAGGGCAGATCAAGAAGACCAAGACAAACCAAGGAAGCAGGACATCGCTAAGGAAAAACCTCCCTTGCCAGGCAGGCGAACCTGGCCAGGTCGAGGTCACCCCAAAGACAAGTCTCAAGACTCCCCCGGCAAGCTTGCCGGGGGCGCCAAGGGCGGATCGCCCCGCCAAGACGCCACCGCTCCACCTCATGACGACGCAAGTCACCTCCCAGTGCGGTGTCGAGCCTCCAAGTGATTAAGTGGCTGTTCTATGGCACGTGGCAGCCATTTCTGAGGAAGATCACCTACAAATGACACCCATCCAGAGGCATGCCACGCAGGCAGGCGAGGAGGTGGACGAATGGCACGACAAGGCTGTCGGGCTCCCCCGCGATGTGACACTAAGTAGTGCATTTAATCCACCCTGTCCTGCCTGCAGAGTTAGGTATGATAGCACTGTAGCTATCTAATCACTGGATAATGACTGTTTTGCCATTGTGGTAACCCCTTAACCTATAAAAGGAGGGCCGCGGCTACCTAAGAAAGGATTTGGACCCTTGTACAGTCATACGCGCATAGCTGCTCTCGTCCCAAGGCAACCTTGCCGGGCCAGAGCGCTGCTTCTTCATGACGGTCCATTCATCAATCCACCAAAGCAGGAGTAGGGTTTTACGCCTCGCGGCGGCCCAAACCTGGGTTAAAACTGCCTGTGTCATCGCTGTCGTGCTGCTCTACGCCCTCTGCTCTTTGTGCAATGTGCTCTTCCCCCTTGCCGAACCACAAGGGGCCGATGGTCCCATAGGTGGCCGTGTTATACCATCACATCTTTGGCGCGCCAGGTAGGGGGAAGCGCTTGCGCGAACCCGAAGGTGTAAGCAGCGCATCATCATCATCATCTTCATCGCCTTCTTCATCGATGGCTTCATCATCCATGGCGCCCAAGAAAAAGCCCGGCGCTGCAGCTCACCCGTCCACCTCGAAGACTCCTTTGCATGCGACCGCTGATGCTGTGTGGGCTACGGGGGCGCACGGGGACGTGGCCGGCGCAGGTGGCGCCGTCACCATTCCCCCTGTGGCCGAAACAAGAGCGGGAGGCGCCGAAGGAGGACAGCGTCAACAGCATCCCAGCGGCCATGCTCCACAAGATGCGGGTGGAGAGATTGTTCCATCTCCACCTCTCCGCCCTACTGAGGGACACAGCCGCAGTGATGGCGTTCGTTCTGGGGGAAACCGCAACCCTCTAGCCGCCCCCGCTGCGGGTGCCGCTACTGGACACGCGCCACCCCAAGACAAGCATGCCGAGACAATGCGCCAAACGGGGTCGCCGATTCCCAAGCGCATCCACCTCGTCGCCATGCCACCCTGGCGACCGGCTCGCGGCGACGAGAGCATGGCGCCGTCGCCATCGGCACCACCAGAAGCCAGGCGACATTGCAGTCTACGTCGTCATCTATGCCGAGCACCGCTTCGAAAGCTATGGCACGGGCCCAACTCCTGTTGAGATTTCCGCCGGAGGCCGATCAGATGGATGAGTGGAGAGCCACCATTCAGAGCTTGATTGGTTTCGCTGAGGCAGGAGGATTACAGCGGGAAGGCCCACCACGGCCTCCACAGGCGGCGACAACAGCCCGAGCCGCTGGCCATACCGAAGGGGCCACCCCCACGGTACAATCCCCTCCGCGGCAGCCAGCACAGGGGCCACAGCCAGAGCCACGCGGCCAAGAACCCGACAACGTATCGATGGCTTCATCTGATCCCCGGGCACGTCGAGATCAGTGACGAGTCCTGGAAGACAGGCGAAGAGAGGACGCACGCATCACCATCGATCGATGTTGCGAAACCCACTGCCAATCTGATAGGCACAATGGCCCCGATGTCGACTAGCCCATGCCCAATGAAGACAGATACCTGCCTTTCGAGGTTGGGTGTCCTGCCTTCACTTGTGAGCTGCGGCAAGTCCGTTGGCCATCTGCCCGTATGTTCAAGCCAGAGATACCAGAAAAGTACGATGGAAGATTGAACCCGGCAGAGTTCTTGAGCATCTACACCATTGCTATTCAAGCTGCCGGGGGAAGAGATGAGAAGGTATTCGCCAACTACTTCCCTTTGGCACTCAAGCCAAACATGAGGTCGTGGCTGATGCATTTGCCGGAGAACTCCATCTCGACCTGGGCTGACCTGTGCCATGAGTTTGTTGGCGCCTTCACGGGCGATCATCAAGAACCAGGGCGGCCCAGCGATTTGCAGCTCCTACCATAGAAGGAAGGAGAGAGTTTGCGGAAATACATGCGGAGGTTCAACCGAGTGCACAGAAACATTCCGGACATCCACCCGGTAGCAGTGATAGCTGCATTCCAGTCCAACGTTCGCAACCGCAGGATACGTTCCAAGATGAACGTACGGTTGCCCAAGACTGTGAATGAGTTGTACACTTTGGCGGATAAGTGTGCCCGAACAGAAGAGGGGAGGCGTCTCCCCGGTGAAGAGGATGGTGTCGATGTTGACTCGGAAGACGACGATGATGCCGCTAGTCAGAAGAAGAAGAACAAGAAACGCAAGGATAAAGCAGTGCTAGCTGCTTAAGGATCGAGCACTCGTGGTGCCGGCAAGAAAGCCAAGACCGAGGCTCCTGGCAAGGAAGTTCCCGCATGCACTGATTGCCGGGAAGCTGCGACTGCCGAGAAGGCTGGAAAGGCTGATGGGCCGTACTGAAAGATCCATCAGACCAAAGGCCACGATCTTCAAGAGTGTCATCAGGTTGAGCAACTCGTCAAGAAGCAGAAGGCTGAGTACGAGAAGGGAGACAAAGAGAGAGATCAAGATGGCGTTGGCGGAAAGGGCTGATGCGGCAGAGGAGGTCGCCCCGGCAAGGCCCCTCAGTATTAGGGGAGACCTGCCAGAGGCCGTGAGAAGAAGGAATACGATGATGAGAGTGATGAAGGAGATGAAGAGGAAACCAGTGAGCAGGAGTTCCAGAAGGCCACTGACGCCCTGTGCATTGACGGAGGTGCATCCTTGCATTCCTCTCACCGCCAGCTTAAACAGTGGGCGCGTGAGGTCAATGTCGTGGAGCCAGTGGAAGATTCTCGGAAGCCACTCAAGTGGTCCCGTACGCCCATCATCTTTGATGAAGAGGGTCACCCCGACCGCACCACCGCGGTAGGGTGTTTGCCATTGTTGGTTTCTAATGATCCACAACCTCAAAGTCACAAAGATGTTGGTTGACAACGGGGCCGGGTTGAATCTAATTTCTCCCAAGGTCATCAGCAAGCTCCAGATAGCAGATGAAGAGCTCAAAGTCACTGGTACTTTCCAAGGGATCAACCCCGGCAGGAGTCGTCCTAAGGGGAAGATCACACTGTCGGTAACATTTGGGGGGGAGCTAAACTACCGGACTGAGAAGATCATATTTGATGTGGTCGACCTCCCCCTGCCATACAATGGAATCCTTGGTCACCCAGCCCTGGCAAAATTCATGGCGGCATCCCACTATGCCTACAACACGCTGAAGATGCCAGGGCCAATGGGCGTCATTTCCATTCCATCAGACAAGAAGGACGCAATTATATGCATGAATAAGATGTACCCAGAAGCAGTCGCTGCAGAAGCTGTTGCTCCCGCCAAGGAAAGCAAGAGAGGGAAGAAAGCTAGCAAGGACACCGGCAAAGAATCCGGGAAGCACGCCTCTCCGGAGTGTGCTGCGCCTGTTGATGACTTACCCGAGAGCTCCAATAGCAAGAGATCAAAGGCTGCCGCACCCGCTGTGAAGAAGGTCCCGGCAGGGCTGGTTGGCGCTGATGGTACATTCACTATCAGCGCCACCCTCGATGACAAATAGGAAAGCACGCTCATTGCCTTCCTGCGGGCGAATATCGATGTGTTTGCCTGGCAACCATCCGATATCCTCGGTGTTCCCAGGGAGGTAATCGAGCACCACCTTGCTATCTGCCCACATGCCCGGCCTGTCAAACAGAGGGTCTGAAAGCAAGCTTTGGAGCGGCAGCAGTTTATTGCCGAGGAGATGAAGAAGCTTGAAGCTGCTGGTTTGGTCAGAGGGGTATTGCATCCAACTTGGTTGGCGAATCCTGTGGTGGTGCGTAAGGCGAATGGAAGTGGAGGTTTTGCATAGATTTCACAGACCTGAATAAAGCATGCCCGAAGGACCCATTCCCCTTGCCGCACATCGATCAAATTGTGGATTCCACCTCTGGATGCGACATGCTTTCCTTCTTGGATGCCTACTCCGGGTACCACCAGATTTTCATGTCAAAGGAAGATGAAGAGAAGACCGCGTTTATAACCCCATGCGGCACGTACTGTTTTGTGCGGATGTCCTTTGGGTTAAAGAGCGCTGGATCCACTTTTGCAAGAGCAGTACAGATTGGCTTTGAGTCCCAGCTGCACAGGAATGTTAAAGCCTACACGGACGATATAGTGGTCAAAACCAAGGACAAATCAACTCTTATTCAAGACTTGGAAGAGACCTTTGCAAATCTACACAAGATCAACTTGAAGCTGAACCCGGAGAAGTGTGTGTTCAGTGTTCCTTCCGGCAAGATACTTGGCTTCTTTGTGTCCCACCGGGGGATAGAGGCCAACCCCGACAAGATCAAGGCGATCGAGCAGATTCAAGCACCCAGGACAGTCAAAGACGTGAGGCGCTTGACTGGATGTGTTGCCGCGCTGAGCAAGTTCATTTCCAAGTCCACCGAGCGCGCCCTGCCGTTCTTCAAAATCTTGAAAAAGGCAGGGCCCGTGGAGTGGACCTCGAAGGCAGACGTTGCGCTATAAGATTTGAAGACCTACCTTTCCTCTGTTCCCACCTTTGTCGCTCCAAAACCACAAGAGTCGTTGCTGCTGTACCTGACGGCAACCAATCAAGTGTTTAGTGCAGCGCTGGTGGCGCAGCGGGAGGTAGATGAAGGAGCAGCCGCAACTACCGTCCCCTCTAGAGAGGAAAGCGAACTCATCCCGACAAGGTCAGATGCAGATCAGAACAAAGAGGAGCAGGGCAGCGGAGGTGATTCCAGGATCGCGGCAAGGAAGAAGGTGTTGCAGCGGCCAGTGTACTTTGTCAGCTCCCTACTGCAGGGGGCTAGATCAAGGTACTCTGGCGTGCAAAAGTTGATTTTTGGCCTCATCATGGCCTCAAGGAAACTGCGCCACTACTTCCAAGCCCATGAGATCATGGTCGTTACCCGCTTCCCCTTGCAATGCATACTGAGAAACCCTGAGGCCACTGGCAGAATAGTGGAGTGGGCTTTGGAGTTATCAAGTTTTGGTTTGAAGTTTGAGAGCACATCAACTATTCAGAGCAAAGCATTGGCGTAGTTTATTGCAGAATGGACACCAACTCCAGATGAAGAAGCGCCGGAGACAACTATCCCCGGCAGGGAAGCGCCCCAAGATTGGATCATGTACTTTGATGGTGCCTTTTCCCTACAGGGTGCGGGGGCTGGCGTACTTCTTGTCGCACCCACTAGGGAGCACCTCAAGTACGTGGTTCAAAGGCATTTCCCCCGGGAAAAGGCTACCAACAACACTGCAGAATATGAAGGACTCCTTGCCGGGCTCAGGATCGCAACAGAACTGGGAATCAAGAAGCTGATCATTCATGGTGACTTACAACTTATGGTGAGGCAAGTAAACAAGGATTACCAAAGTCCATTGATGGAGGCATATGTCGAGGAAGTGAGAAAGCTGGAGGAGCGCTTTGACGGATTGCAAACAGAGCACATACCCCATGCGGAAAACAGCATTGCTGATCATCTATCAAAGTGTGTTGCGCAAAAGCTTCCTATGGAACCAGGGACTTTTGTTCTCCGCCTGACTCAGCCCTCCGTATCCCCGGCAACAATGGCCTGAAAGAGGAGGAAACTGGACTCCGGCAAGCCTCTCCCGGCAGAGCTTCCAGAAGCCCCCGGCAGAGAGGTTAGCGGGAACAACTCCACTTCACTTGGCGAGCAGCACCCTCCCGCCGAATTACCAATCTTCGCGGTTGAGGCATGCGCTCCCACGAACGAGGAGGTGCCGCTGATCCTTGTTGTCGAGCCTCGGGCTCCAACTTGGGCGCGACACATCGTTCGTTACCTCCAAACATGAGAACTTCCCGAAGAACAAGAAGAAGCTGAAAGAGTAGCTCGGAGGGCCAGTATGTATCAGTTCATCGATGACGCACTATACAGAAAAAGGCCCAACAGTGTGAAATTGAAGTGCATTTGCCGAGAAGAGGGAAAGGAACTGCTGGCAGAGATACACAAAGGCATGTGCGGCTCCCATATTGGATCAAGGGCCTTGGTTGGAAAAGCTTTCCGGCAGGGTTTCTACTGGCCCACGGCCCTCCAAGATGCAATTGAGCTAGTCATCAGATGTGAAGCCTGCCTGTTCCACTCCAAGAATATCCATCAATCTTCTCAAGCTCTCCAGACGATCCCTTTGTCATGGCCCTTTTCGGTTTGGGGGCTCGACATCTTGGGCCCCTTCCCCCGTGCTACCGGGGGCTTTGAGTTCTTGTACGTCGCCATCGACAAGTTCACAAAGTGGCCGGAAGTGGAGCCCGTGAGGAAGGTGACCGCACAGTCAGCTATCAAGTTCTTGAAAGGATTGGTGTGCCATTTCGGAGTACCCGCCAGAGTCATCATTGACAATGGCACCCAATTCACAAGTCGCGCCTTCATGCAATATGTTCATGCCCTCGGAAGCAAGGTCTCATTTGCCTCTGTTGCTCATCCCAGAAGCAACAGGCAAGTTGAGAGGGCGAACGCTAAAGTGCTACAAGGACTCAAGACAAGAACATTTGATAGGTTGCAGAAGTGTTGCAGGCGATGGATCGATGAGCTGCCGGTGGTTCTGTGGTCCATCAGAACGACACCAAATCGAGCTACTGGCCAAACTCCCTTCTCCCTAGTCTATGGGGCAGAAGCAGTGATCCCCACAGAACTCATATACGGGTCACCTCGAGTGCTTGCCTACGATGAAGTAGCGCAAGAACAGCACCAACGTGACGATGTTGTGCTACTTGAGGAGAACCGTCTCCGGGCTGCTACGCGTGCTGCACGCTACCAGCAAGCCCTGCGTCGCTATCACAGCCGCAGGGTTCATGCCCGGAGCTTTGAGGAAGGCAACTTTGTCCTTAGGCGCGTTCAGTCCGCCAAGGGTGCAAACAAGTTGACGCCAAAGTGGGAAGGCCCATACCGGGTAGTACGAGTCACCAGACCCGGCGCAGTCCGTCCGGAGACCGGAGATGGCATTTAGTTGCAAAACTCATGGAACATTGAGCATCTCCGTAAGTTCTACCCGTAAGGCGCGACTGTCGGGCCCTACCCGGCAGCCACCCTTTTGTACAAGCTTTGCCTATGTTGCATGTAACCCTTTGTACAAAGCCAGGCGCAGACCCTGACCGGCAGATACATAAACGAAGCACTGGGGCCCCCTAAAACTTGCATGCATGCATAAGCATAACATGAGCATAGCATGATCATGTAGATCAGGGCACATGTAGCATTGTTTCCCTCTGCACTAAGCTGCAGGTTTCTTGCCGTGGACCTGGTCCCGAAGAGAAGAAATGGAGACAAGCCTACATATCAGTCCCCGACAAGCCAATCAGATAAGTTATTTCTTATCCATACATGTTCTATAAGATGAAAACTTGCGCATATGAAAACCTCGTCGCCTTCGAAGCCTAGGTGCTCCCATCCTGCGTCCCGAACATTGCTTCGGCCAGGATGGTTGTAGTGGCCTTTGACGGAGGGGGTTCAATGAGGAGCTGGTCCCTTTCAATAGTTTTGTGCCCGGCAAGCCTAGCCGGAGAAAACTTTTTTACTTAAACGTATAGAGGCATCTCGCCTCTGCATGGACATGACACATGCACAAGTACCCGACAAGTCTTGTCTTTTTCATTAATATGCTGATAAGCAAGTACAAATCTTACAGAACACAAACATGGATGAGACAGATTACATATTTTAGACTAAAGTTTGGCAGATGCCTACATATTTTAGACTGAAAAAATATAAATGCCCCGTAATCCCTTTCTTGTCCCCCTCCTCCTAGGAACTACCGCGGGAGGCGAAGAGGGAAAAAGGAGTGCCTGGGCAGAAGCCCAGCCTGACCCCGTCAGGCCCCCATGACAAGGCGCCTGACAAGATCGAGAGGGCGTGGGCGAAGGTGATGGTGAAGAGAGAGGTGGAGACGGCCCCACAGCCACCGCCACCAAGGCCAGTAGGACGCGGCAGGGTGAACGAAGCCGCAGCCCGCGAGGAAGCCTGCTGGGGCCAGCTGGAAGGCTGCTGGAGGAGCCAGGGATACCATCCACACCTCCACATCCAACTCCCCGGCAAATCGCCTTGCCGGAGAGGAGGTGAAGGTGCAGATGATGGTGCTGCCGCCTGACGGTGACAGTGTGGCTGGTGTTCAGCCGGAGTCGGAGATGTTGTCCTCTCCATCGGCGTCGTCGTCATCGCCATCACTGTCCTCCTCGTCGCTATTGCTCGAGGAGGAGCTTTCATCGTCAGTTGAGCTCTCCGCGCAGCACCCTAAGTGAGCACTCGAGCGTCCGAAGACCTTGACGGAGAGCAGGGTGGCGTCCATTAACTTGAAATGAAGGACGTGCCCGGCCGCCAAGCTATGGGCATGAGCAAAAGTCTTCCAACCGCGTCGGAGAAGCATTACATGAGGAGCGGGGAACTCTACGTCCGCCCGCATGCTGCCGTTACAACAGCCCCTCATATGCAGCCTCAACCCCGGCGGCTGCTCAATCTCCATAACCCTTGTGAATGGGGTAGGAAGCCGAAGACGGCTGCGCGGAGGTCCTCGCAGCTTGACGATGAACTCCAGCGGCTGGTTCCCGACGTGGCCTTCATTAGGATCTTGGGCAGCGGGAGGAGGTGCGATCAAAGCACCACCTCATCCTCCTCGGCCCCGAGTGCCGCGGCGACCACGACCTTGTCCTCTCCCGCCTCCCCTCGCAGCGGGCTCCGCTTCCGCGTCCCCGAGGGGAGGAGGGAGGCGCTGTTGAGCATAGGCCCTCGTCGCCACTACCGGAGTGCCGCTACGCCCTCTTCCCCTCACCATGATGAAGAAACGGTATCAGAAGGAAGAAGGAGGAGATGGGTGTGAGCCAGCACCTCGCCCGTGTCCCCTTTTATAGGCAAACGGGGTCGGGGGCTGGCTCCTCACTCAAGAGAGGCAACCGCCCCTCCCTACCAACCTGGCTTCCCCGCGCCATCAACGGCTCGTGGAATCAAGGCCGACCCCCTGCGCCAATCCGTGGCACCTGGCTTTCTGCCATGGCACGCATTTCTGCACTCCCCGCATCCGCCACCAACCTTGTGCAATGCATGCAGCATACATGGCGGAAACGCCAGAGGCGGAGAAGCTAGTGGAATGGCAGTTACCGCCCCGCAAACGTGGGACATGGGTAGCCCACGGATCGTGGCTCGCGACCCCCTCATAACGTCGCACACAACGCGCAGAAGAACCGGAAACTGACTCAAGCACAAGTTAATGAAGAAGCAAAGAAAATCTCAAGGATGAGCTACCACAAACTCTTCGCCTGTGTACTGGACAAGGCCTACCCCAACGACGCTCGGCAGCACGTTCGGACCAGGCCCGGGGGCTCCTGTCGGTGCGACAAACCCTGGTGTATGTTGCCCAGACTATACATAGGCTCAAGGGCAAGGTTACAGGATCCAAAACAAGGCCAAGCAGAAGGTATAGATCTTTGAGGAACCAAAGGGCAGATCAATAAGACCAATATAAACCAAGGAAGCAGGATATCACTAAGGAAAAACCTCCATTGCCGGGCAGGCGAGCCTGGCCAGGTCGAGGTCACCCCGAAGACAAGTCTCAAGACTCCCCTGGCAAGCTTGCCGAGGGCGCCAAGGGCGGATCGCCCCGCCAAGACGCCACCGCTCCACCTCATGATGACGCCAGTCACCTCCCAGTGCGGTGTCGAGCCCCCAAGTGATTAAGTGGCTGTTCTATGGACGTGACAGCCATTTTTGAGGAAGATCACCTCCAAATGACACCCGTCCAGAGACGTGTCACGCAGGCACGCGAGGAGGTGGACGAATGGCACGGCAAGGCTGCCGGGCTCCCCCGTGATGTGACACTAAGCGGTGCATTTAATGCACCCTGTCCTGCCTGTAGAGTTAGGTATGATAGCACTGTGGCTATCTAATCACTGGATAATGATTGTTTTGCCATTGTGGTAACCCCTTAACCTATAAAAGGAGGGCCATGGCTACCTTAGAAAGGATTCGGACCCTTGTACACTCATACGCGCGTAGCTGCTCTCGTCCCAAGGCGACCTTGCCGGGCCAGAGCGCTGCGTCTCTACCACGGTCCATTCATCAATCCACCAAAGCAGGAGGAGGGTTTTACGCCTCGCGGCGGCCCGAACCTGGGTAAAAACTGCCTGTGTCATCGCTGTCGTGCTGCTCTACGCCCTCCCCTCTTTGTGCAATGTGCTCTTCCCCCTTGCCGAACCACAAGGGGCCGATGGTCCCATAGGTGGCCATGTTATACCACGACATACAACAAGGATGATTGTGGCAAACTAAAAAGCAAAGACTCATATCATACAAGGCGCTCCAAGCAAAACACATATCATGTGGTGAATAAAAATATAGCCTCAAGTAAATTCATCGATGGATTGAAGACGAAAGAGGGGATGCCATCCGGGGCATACCCAAGCTTAGATGCTTGGTTGTCCTTGAATATTACCTTGGGGTGCCTTGGGAATCCCCAAGCTTAGGCTCTTGCCAATCCTTATTCCATAGTCCATCAAATCTCTACCCAAAACTTGAAAACTTCACAACACAAAACTCAACAGAAAACTCATGAGATCCGTTAGTATAAGAAAAGCAAATCACCACTTTAGGTACTGTTGTGAACTCATTATAAATTTATATTGGTCTAATATCTACTTTATTCCAACTTTTCCATGGTTCATACACCCCGATACTACCCATAGATTCATCAAAATAAGCAAACAACACATAGAAAAACAGAATCTGTCAAAAACAGAACAGTCTGTGAAGATCTGAATTAAGCTAAAAATTCTGTAAGTCTAAAAATTCTGTAAGTCTAAAAATTCTGAAACATTAGGAAATCCTGGGAAATTTGTATATAAATCTTTTGTAAAAAATTCAGAGTTTTTCCTCGCTCCAGTCAAATTAAACAATTCTGTTACTGGATGCAAAAGTTTCTGTTTTTCAGCAAAATCAAATCAACTATCACCGTAGACCATCCCAAAGGTCTTACTTGGCTCAAACACTAATTGAAACACCAAAACACAGAGGTACTGTTGTGAACTCATTATTACTACAGAGGTAATAATGTGTATTTCTTGAAGAACAGTAGCAAAAACAAAAAACATAAAAATAAAATTGGGTTGCCTGAACAAGCGCTATTGTTTAACGCCCCTAGCTAGGCATATTGCAATAGATCTAGGTATTGTCATCTTTGGTATGCAATTCCTCAATTGCACACTTATAACCCCTAGGAGTTTCTTTGATTTTATCAATAGTCACACTCCTAGGCAAGAAATCCACTCGTAGCAATTGGTTCCTTAATAATATTGATAAAGTTAGGGTGAACACTTGTCATCTTAAGATCTCCGTTTTCTTTACTAGAAGATTCACCCTTATTTTTAGGAACATAAATAAACTTGGTAGTTTTAGTAGAAGGAAGTTTTGGAGTAGTTTTGACAGCGGCAAAAGCGGAACCCAAGTTAGTAATAATATCTTCTAATTTATCAATTCTAGAGGAATCTTGATCAATTTTCTCATTAACTATGGGTTCTTTTTCCTTGAAGTTCTTCAAAGTGATCCCCACCTTCGATCCAAGTTGAATAATGTGATTATGGATCTTTTTATCCAAATTCTCAATAAGCTCTACGGTGGAAATTTTATTTTCAATAATATCAAGCCGTTGCATCACATGTTCCAAAGTCAAAATTGTTTCATTAACCATAAGTGGTGGAGATCCCACTTGATTTAACATAGCATTGTAAGCATCCATCGTGTGACTACCCAAGAAATTACCCCCAGTAATGGTGCCTAGCAAATATATATACCAAGTAGTAACACCCATATTTTTTTTTTGAAGAAGAACGGTAGTGGATTGCTTACGAGTAGATCTATTTTGAGCATTGCAAATTCTATACCAAGCATCTTTTAGATTCTCCCCACCCCATTGTTTAAAATTAAGAACTTCATTTTTCGGGGTATCAACTATGATAGAGGAGCTAGCCATGATAGCAAAGCAAGCAGTCTAGCACACGAGCAACCAAAAAGCAAACGAAAAGACGAACGGAAGAAGGGCGAATAAAAAGGCAAATCTTTTTGCATTTTTCTGAAAACGTTTTAGAAGTGGGGGAGAGGAAAACGAGAGGCAAATGGCAAATAATGTAATGCAAGAGATGAGAGTTTATGGTGGGTACTTGGTAGGCTTGATGTAGAACCTCCCCGACAACGGTGCCAGAAATTCTTCCTGCTACTTCTTGAGCTTGCGTTGGTTTTTCCCTTGAAGGGAAAGGGTGATGCAGCAAAGTAGAGATAATTATTTACCTCAGTTTGAGAACCAAGGTATCAATCCAGTAGGAGGTACACGCAAGTCTCCAATCTATGCACCTGCACAAACAATCAAACACTTGCACCCAACGCGATAAAGGGGTTGTCAATCCCTTCACAGTCACTTGCATGGATGAGATCTGATAGAGATAGATATAAAAGACTACTAAAACGTAAAACAAAATAAAAGTAAATAAATTGCAGCAATGTATTTTTGGGTTTTTTGGTTTACAGATCTGAAAATATATGATGGAAAATAGACCCGGGGGCCATAGGTTTCACTAGAGGCTTCTCTCTTGAAAGAAAGCATACGGTGGGTGGACAAATTACTATCGAGCAATTGATAGAAAAGCATAAAGTTATGACGATATCCAAGGCAATGATTATGAATATAGGCATCATGTCCATGTCAAGTAGACCGACTCCTGCCTGCATCTTCTACTATTACTCCACACATCGCCCGCTATCCATCATGCATCTAGAGTATTAAGTTCATAAGAACGGAGTAACGCCTTAAGTAAGATGACATGATGTAGAGGGATAAACTCAAGCAATATGATGCAAACCCCATCTTTTTACCCTTGATGGCAACAATACAATACGTGCCTCGCTACCCCTACTATGTCACTGGGTGAGGACACCGCAAGATTGAACCCAAAACTAAGCACCTCTCCCATTGCAAGAAGAACCAATCTAGTTGGCCAAACCAAACCGATAATTCAAAGAGAAATACAAAGATATCAAATCATGCATATAAGAATTCAGAAAAGACTCAAATAATATTCATACACAATCTGATCATAAATCCACAATTCATTGGATCTCGACAAACACACCGCAAAAGAATATTACATCAGATAGATCTTCAAGAACATCGGGGAGAACATTGTATTGAAGATCAAAGAGAGAGAAGAAGCCATCTAGCTACTAGATATGGACCCGTAGGTCTGTGGTAAACTACTCACGCTTCATCGGAAGGGCAATAGGGTTGATGTAGAAGCCCTCCGTGATCGAATCCCCCTCCGGCAGATTGCCGGAAAAGGCCCCAAGATGGGATCTCACGGGTACAGAAGGTTACGACAGCGGAAAAGTATTTTGGTGGACACCTCTGGTGGTTTGGGAATATTTGTGAATTTATAGGACAAAGATTAGGGTTGGAGGACTCCTGGGGGCCCACAAGCCAGGGGCGCCCCCCTAGGGCGCACCCTGAGGGCTTGTGGAGCCCTCGGGACTCTTCTGCCCTCCTCTCCAAGTCCTACGGGTGTCTTATGGTCCAAGAAAAATCATCGTGAAAGTTTTATTCCATTTGGACTCCGTTTGATATCCCTTTTCTGTAAAACTCAAAAACAAGGAAAAAACAGAAACTGACACTGGGCTCTAGGTTAATAAGTTAGTCCAAAAAAATATAAAATAGCATATTAATACATATAAAACATCCAAAACAGATAATAAAATAGCATGGAACAATCAAAAATTATAGATATGTTGGAGACGTATTAGTTAGCACTGATAATAACAGGATATATTTTGTTTTCATCAAGATAAGCGTATTTCAAACACGGGGTCACCCTTAGGTGGAGGAGGACCTCCTAGAGTTTCGACAGGCAAATTGTGTTTGAGAATAGGTGGTTGATCAAAAAACTCTTATCTATTTCATTTCTTTCATTCAAATGCATATCATTTTCATAGTCTAGCAAATATTGTTCCAACGGATCAGTAGGAGGTATGGCAATAGAAGCAAGACCAATTGTTTCATCTCTATTAGGCAATTCTTTATCATGAGGTTGTCTACGAAACTTAAAGAAATTAAACTCATGAGATACATCACCAAAGTTGACACTGACGGTTTCTTTATTGCAGTCTATCTTAGCATTAACAGTGTTCAAGAAAGATCTACCAAATATAATGGGACAAAAATCATCTTGTGGAGAACCAAGAACTAGAAAATTAGTAGGGTATTTTATTTTCCACACAATACTTCAACATCTCTAACAATCCCAGGTGGTGTAATGGTGTCTCTGTTTGCAAGTTTAATAGTAACATCAATATCTTCTATTTTAGCAGGTGCAATATCATTCATAATTTCCTGTTATAAAATAAAAGGGATAGCACTCACACTAGCACCCAAATCACACAAACCATGGTAACAATGATCTCCTATTTTAAGTGAGACAACAGGCATGACAACAACGGGCTTATTCTTATCTTTAGTATCGGGTTTGGCAATTCTAGCAGCTTCATCACAGAAATAAATAACATGCCCATCTATATTATCAACCAAGAGATCTTTAACCATAGCTGTCGGCGTGGAAGCACGATCACCTATGGGGCAGGGCTGCCCCTTTGTGGTTCGGCAAGGCGATGGTCACATCGCACAAATAGCAGAAAAAGCAGGGCAACGCGACGGTGGACAGCTCTCTTTTACCCAGGTTCGGGCCGCTTTGCAGCGTAAAACCCTACTCCTGCTGTGGTGGATTGATTTGGAGGAACACGAAGGCGCAGAGTGCTCAAGCCCAGCAAGCACGCCTCGGGGGAGCAGCTACACACGTACAAGTGTTGGGGGATCAAGATTTCGAACCCCTTGCTAGGTTGCCTCGGGCCTCCTTTTATAGGTTAAGGGGCAACCACAGTGAAAAAACAGTCATTTAGTATGATTAGATAGGTAATAGTGCTATCATACCTAACTCTCATAGTTAGGACAAAGTGCATCAAATGCACTGCTAGGTATCATGCTGATGTTGAAGCCCGGCAAGCCTGCCGCGCCGCTTATCCATCCTCTCCTTATTAGCATGACACACCATCTGGATGGGTGTCAATAAAGCTAATTTTTTTCTCCAGCAGGTTGCCACGTACCCAACAGGATCCACCTAGCCACTCGAGAGCTCGACACCGCATCGATTAATAACTTGTGCGCTATGAGGTGGAGCGGTGGCGTCTTGGCGGAGGCCTGCCGGCACAGAGCCTGCTGGGCTCTTGTCTTGGAGTCTTGGCGGCCTCGGTGTCGGTGTCAAAACCGGCAGACCTCGGGGTAGGGGTCCCGAGAAGTGGATCCAGGATCGCTGGGTAACAAGGGACGATGAACACAGTGTTTACCCAGGTTCGGGCCCTCTCGAAGCGGTGGCGTCTTGATTGTATTGATTGTATGATGTGGTTTACAGAGTAGATCTACCTCGAGATCAGCATGAGCTAAACCCTAGGCTATGGGGGATGAAGATAGCTCTCCCCCTAATGACTACAACCCTCAGTTTATATAGACACCGATAGGGTTAGGGTTACCGAATATAGATTACAATAAGGAATAAAAGAGATCTTCCACCTCCTTGACTTGGAGGGCACACCACGTCTTCATAGATCTCCTGTCATAGTACGGCTCCACCAGTCCGGCCCATGCGCAATGGGCCGTCGCCCCGACGACCCCCTAGTTCATGACTCCCTCAGTAGCCCCCGAACTTGCCTCCAACGCCGGGGATTGTCTTCAGGAATCTTCACATCATCGACTTGAGAGACGAGTTCTTTTATCTTGCTTGAACGGAGTTTCTGTCTCCGAACACTATCCGGAACCTACTCTGATTACCTTGGGTCTGGACAGTCTCAAGATTCCAAGATTCGGAGAGGCCTCGAGACTGAGGTGGGTCCATCAGAGTTTAATGTTGTTCCTCGGGACAAGGGCTTTGCACACCTTTCCAGAGGGCGTGCAGCCCAATGCCATCCTTCCTCGCACCTGCCCTTTCGGCTTCATGACAAGACGCCTATTTATAGATCCAAAGGTGCTGAGAACAGTTATCTTCCCCTTCGCCAAGAACGACACTGAAAAAATTCCCCAAAGCCATGGCCGACATCCCAGGTTCTTCCTCGCGCCCTCATGGCCTACTCCCAGGCAATTGGTCGAGCTGCTCAGTCTCGCATCTCCAGCTGAGTCGCTTGCAGACACAACGCTTCCTCCCCTCAGCCGATCTGGTCCCAGTCCATGCCGGTCTTATCTCCATAGATGGTCGTGCTCTTGCCGAGAACTCCCCCGCCCCAAACAAGGAGGAGAGGGTATGTCTCGTGCCCTTCCTTCGAAGGGGTTTGGGCTTTTCGATTCATCCCTTCCTACAGGGTCTACTAGAGTTCTATGGGATCCAACTCCACAACCTCACCCCGGGGTCGATATTGCACATTTCTGGCTTCGTGGCCTTGTGCGAGATATTTCTGAGTTGCGAGCCCCACTTTGACTTATGGAGGAAGTATTTATGTCTTGTCCCCCGCCTCCGAGAGGGATCTATATTTGAGGTGGGCGGTGCCGAAGTATGGCGAATAGCTGGGACAGGGTACCCAATCGGAACCCCACAGAAAGATCCCGAAGGATGGCCTTCGGAGTGGTTCTATATCGAGGATGTTCCCCGCACCGACCCAATTCGGCAAGGGCTACCCGAATATTCAAATGACCCGCCTATAAAGTGGTACAATTGGCGGCCTAGAGGCCCTTCCCAACAGGACAGCGAAGAGGTGCGTGCACTGTCAGCCAAGATCAGACTGCTCACTAGCAGTAGGCTGACCATGATCGAAGTTATGGCTATCGCCATTACCCGATGCGTGCAACTCCTCCAACTGGGGGTCACCCTTTATGGTGCTATAATGGGACCAACGATGTAACACGTCACCAGCAGCAAGGGCCCGACAACAAGGCGGCCCTGGCCAAAATACTGGCCGATCTCTTCAAGGGCGTCGAAGCAGAGTTCGCTCGTATGAGTATTCGAGAAGGCTGCTCCAGATACAATCCGGCGGATTGGGTAAGTCACAACCTATTACTTTGAGTCTGTAGATTTCACCTAATTCTTACTGGTCATCATTTAAACAGGGATGGAGGTGTCAGGTCGCGTCCATTAGTTGTCCTCCTCCTCAACCAGAGAGTCACTCTCGAGATGGCGATCCGGGATATCACGATGATCCAAAGACGTCAATCGAATTTGAAGATAGGGTATTCTATCAGGAGGGTCTTGACGGCGCCAAGGTGGCTATAATAGCCGATCACCCCGGGGCTCTTCCCTCTTCCTCAGTAAGTGAAAAGAAGAACCTCTCCCGAACAGGGCGCTCGTCTCATGCTACCCCCATGTGCTGACTTCTACTCCCAAGGGTCACCACACTACGCATAAGAATGCCTCGAGAGGAGTACGGACCATGCCAGCTCAGGCCCTTGACAGGGGATCAAAGCGAAAAGCCTCCACCAAAGCAGAGGCACCTGCCTCCTCGGCCCAGAGGTAACGTATTTCAGAATCGCAACAAGGGTCGCCGCTGGCACTCTTTTTATTAAGGCTTGCTCAATTTTGAAGAAGGCGCATCCCTCTACACCAATCCGAAGATCACCCGGATGCGCCGAACCGTAATTCTGGTCCCAAGTCCTGGGCACAAGCCAGAGCGTCCTCCGAACATGCGACGGCTGGCAAACCCTCGGCGGATTTCGACAATGTTTCGGTCACTAATTCCGAAGTCGAGAGCGTAATGAACCATCACCGCCGGAGGGAGACTTTACATCATACTGCTTTTGCCGAACAGGATTTCAATGCTTTTAGTTCGGTGGACGCGTACCTTGGAGCAGCCTAGACAGGTCTGCACGGGATTGCTGGTCTATTTGCCGCCAAGGTGCAGGTATATATAGCTTAAAAGCGGATCATGTTCCCTAACCCACTAGCCCCCAAGCCTTAATTTGGGTGGAACGGCCGAGTTAAGGGTGTATAATGATATTATATTTGTAGGCCGCAAGGGATCAGAACAAAAAGTTGTCCAAGGACCTTGAAGTGAGCCAGACACAATTGATCAAAGTCAAGGCCGAACTAGATCTGGCTCGAAAATCCAGTAGCGAAGTGTCCGGTGAGTAGTAAAGACTGCTTTTCTAAGTATACGTTGCATACCAAGCATTAACACCATATTCTCCCTAAGCCGCGGGAGTTGTAAGCGAGCTGCGGAGGGAGCTGGAGGCTGGTAAGCGAGTGCTGACGCGGAGTTAGGACGAGAAAAATGAGCTCAAGGCAGAAAATCAACGGCAAGCCGAGGAAATTAAGAGCTTGAAGGCTCAGCTAGCCCAAGCCACGGAGGAAAACCAGAAGCTGAAAGGTGGCATATTCGGTAAGTGCTGACCGCACCGCACTGTTTGACAAATGTTGTTGATGTTTTAATGACGATGGGTGACACCCGCTTGTTAGGTCTCCTGACTGGGCGGCCTGAGGAAGAAGTGAGCACGTACGACGGGAACCTTCTAAAGGAATTGTCGAAGACCTATGAAAAGGCCCGGAAAGCCATGAAGAGCATGGCGAAGGCATTATGGCCGTCGAATGCGCCACCAGACAGTATGGCCGAACTAGCCAACCATTTTAAAGGGGCTCGGCGCAGGTTTGAGTTATGGAAGATCTTGGCCTGCCGAGAAGGAGCACGCGAGGCGTGGGCTATGGTAAAGACCCGCTTCACCAAGCTAGACCCGGCTTTTAATGGAGCATGGTATAGTTGGTATTCCTGGGTCTTCTAGTTTCTTTGGTATTCCACCCTTAAAAGTGTAATTAGCAAGCATGGTGGAAATTTTAGCTTTCGGTATCTTTCTTTTATTAGTAACAATATCTTTCATATACTTAGCATAAGGAGACATTTTCAGAATATTAGTCAAACGCATACGCAAAAAGACAGGTCTAAGCATTTCAACAAAGCGCTCAAAATCCTCAGCATCCTTTTTCTTGGATGGTTTAGGAGGAAAGGGCATGGGTTTCTGAACCCATGGTTCTCTTTCTCTACCATGTTTCCTAGCAATGAAGTCTCTCTTATCATAATGTTGATTCTTTGATTGTGGGTTATCAAGATCAACAGCAGGTGCTACGTCCACATCATTATCATTACTAGGTTGAGCATCGACATGAACATCATCATTAACATTATCACTAGGTTCATTTTCATCACCATATTGTGTCTCAGCATCAGAAATAGAAATGTCATTGGGATTCTCAGGTGTGTCTATACCAGGTTTACTAGAAGCATGCAAAGTCCTATCAGTTTTCTTTTTCTTTTTATTAATAGGAGAACTAGGTGCATCAGTATTAGTTCTCTGAGATTCTTGCTCAAATCTCTTAGGATGGCCCTCAGGATACAAAGGTTCCTGAGTCATTTTACAACCTCTAGTCATAACCCTAACAACATTATCATTGTTCTTACTATTCAACTCATTGAGCAAATCATCCTGTGCCTTAAGTACTTGTTCTACTTGAGTTTTAACCATGGAAGCATGCTTACTAATAATCTTAAGATCACCAACAGTTCTACTCATATAATCACCCAAGCAGTCAAGCATGTAAGCATTACGTTTCAATTGTCTACTAACATAAGCATTGAAGTTTTCTTGTTTAACAATAAAATTATCAAACTCATCCAATCATTGACTAGCAGACTTATTATGAGGAATATCACCTTCATCAAATCTATAGAGAGAATTTACCTCTACTACTTGTGTCGGGTTATCAAGACCATGTATTTCTTCAATAGGCGGTAAATTCTTAACATCTTCAGCCTTAATACCTTTTTCTTTCATAGATTTCTTTGCCTCTTGCATATCTTCAGGACTGAGAAATAGAATACCTCTTTTCTTCGGAGTTGGCTTAGGAGTTGGTTCAGGAAGTGTCCAATCATTATCATTACTCAATATATTATTCAATAGCAATTCAGCTTGCTCAACAGTTCATTCCCTGAAAACACAACCAGCACAACTATCTAGGTGGTCCCTAGAAGCATCGGTTAGTCCATTATAAAAGATATCAAGTATTTCATTTTTCTTGAGAGGATGATCAGGCAAAGCATTAAGTAATTGGAGGAGCCTCCCCCAAGCTTGTGGGAGACTCTCTTCTTCAATTTGCACAAAGTTAAATATTTCCTTTAAAGCAGCTTGTTTCTTATGAGCAGGGAAATATTTTTCAGAGAAGTAGTAAATCATATCCCGGGGACTACGCACACAACCAGGAGCAAGAGAATTAAACCATAACTTAGCATCACCCTTTAACGAGAAAGGAAACAACTTAAGAATATAGTAATAGCGAATTTTTTCCTCATGAGCAAATAGGGTGGCTATATCATTCAATTTAGTAAGATGTGCCACAACAGTTTCAGATTCATAACCATGGAAAGGATCAGATTCAACCAAAGTAATTAACTCAGGATCGACAGAGAATTCATAATCCTTATTAGTAACAAAGATAGGTGAAGTAGCAAACTTAGGATCATATTGCATTCTAGCATTCAAAGATTTTTCTTTCCACTTGCCTAATAATTTCTTAAGATCATCTCTATCCTTACAAGCAAGAAAGTCCCCAGCTACCTCTCCATCCATAACATAACCCTCAGGCATAACAGGAAGTTCATATCTAGGAGAGCTAGTCTTATCAGGTGTTTCAAAGTTTTCAGTTTCAATAATTTCATCAGTTTCAGAAATATCATCATCTTCAGCATAATCAATAGTTATAACTCTAGCAAGATGTTCATCAAGTAATTCACCCAGTGGCACAGTTTTATCAAGCAAAGTAGTACCATCATAAGCATTAGTCATAGCAGAAGTAGCATCATCAATAACATGTGACATATCAGAATCGATAGCAGGTGTAGGTGTCGCAAGCTTACTCAAAACAGAAGGTGAATCAAGTGCAGAGTTAGATGGCAGTTCCTTACCTCCCCTCGTAGTAGAGGGAAAAATCTTGGTTCTAGTATCTTTCAAATTACTCATAGTGATCAACAGATATAAATCCCAAGTGACTCAGAGAATAGAGCTATGCTCCCTGGCAACGGCGCCAGAAAAAGGTCTTGATAACCCACAAGTATAGGGGATCGCAACAGTTTTCGAGGGTAGAGTATTCAACCCAAATTTATTGATTCGACACAAGGGGAGCCAAAGAATATTCTCAAGTATTAGCAGCTGAGTTGTCAATTCAACCACACCTGAAAGACTTAATATCTGCAGCAAAGTATTTAGTAGCAAAGTAGTATGGAAGTACGGTAACGATGGCAAAAGTAACAGTAGCAGTTTTGTAGCAATTGTAACAGTGGCAACGGCAAAGTAACGTAGCAATCCATATGTGAAAAGCTCGTAGGCAATGGATCAATGATGTATAATTATGTCGGATGGCATTCATCATGCAACAATTATAACCTAGGGTGACACAGAACTAGCTCCAATTCATCAATATAATGTAGGCATGTATTCCGAATATAGTCAGACGTGCTTATGGAAAAGAACTTGCATGACATCTTTTGTCCTACCCTCCCGTGGCAGCGGGGTCCTAATGGAAATTAAGGGATATTAAGGCCTCCTTTTAATAGAGAACCGGACCAAAGCATTAGCACTTAGTGAATACATGAACTCCTCAAACTACGGTAATCACCGGAAAGAATCCCAATTATTGTCACCTTGGGGTATGCGGATCATAGATAGTAATAGGTGTCTACAATTTGTAAGATAGGATCAAGAACACATATATATTCATGAAAACATAATAGGTTCAAATCTGAAATCATGGCACTCGGGCCCTAGTGACAAGCATTAAGCATAGCAAAGTCATAGCAACATCAATCTCAGAACATAGTGGATACTAGGGATCAAACCCTAACAAAACTAACTCGATTACATGGTAAATCTCATCCAACCCATCACCGTCCAGCAAGCCTACGATGGAATTACTCACGCACGGCGGTGAGCATCATGAAATTGGTGATGGAGGAAGGTTGGTGATGATGATGGCGACGGATTCCCCTCTCCGGAGCCCCAAACGGACTCCAGATCTGCCCTCCTGATGAAGAACAGGAGGTGACGGCGGCTCCATATCGTAAAACGCAATGAATCCTTCTCTCTTATTTTTTTTTCTCCCGAAAAATGAATATATAGAGTTGGAGTTGAGGTCGGTGGAGGTCCAGGGGACCCACAAGGCAGGGGGCGCGCCCTGGGGGGCGCCCTCCACCCTTGTGGACAGCTGGTGGGTCCCCTCTGGTTGATTCTTTCGCCAATATTTTTATTTATTCCAAAAATATTCTGCGTAAAGTTTCAGGTCATTCCGAGAACTTTTATTTCTGCACAAAAATAACACCAAGGCAATTCTTTTGAAAACAGCGTCAGTCCGGGTTAGTTCCATTCAAATCATGCAAATTAGAGTCCAAAACAAGGGCAAAAGAGTTTGGAAAAGTAGATATGATGGAGACGTATCACCCTCCCATTTAGGTGATAGTTTATTCTTCTGTTTCTCAGGGAGTCGGAGGACAAGGTCTCCCATGTTGTATGTCTTTGCCCGGACTTCGCGGTTGTGGTAACGTCGTGCTTGCTGTTGATAGGACGCGGACCGAGCCCGAGCTATGTCTCGCTCTTCTTCCAGAGCGTCCAGATCGTCCTGCCGATCGAGCTCGGCTTCCTTTTCTTCGTACATGCGCACTCTAGGCGCGTCATGGATAAGGTCGCATGGGAGAACTGCTTCCGCACCGTATACCATAAAAAATGGTGTGTATCCGGTTGATCGATTAGGGGTGGTGCGCAGCCCCCATAGTACGGAGTTCCTCAACCCAATGGCAGTCTGATTGTTCAAGGGATCGAACTAGGCGAGGCTTAATGCCGCTCATAATGAGTCCATTGGCCCGTTCGACCTGCCCGTTGGTCTGTGGGTGGTACACCGAGGCGTAATCGAGCTTGATGCCCATTTTGCCGCACCAGTTTTTGACCTCCTGGGCAGTGAAGTTGGTACCATTATCAGTAATTATGCTGTGGGGGACACCGTAACGGTGTACGACATCGGATAGGAAGTTGACGACTGGTCCGGATTCTGCCGAAGTGACGGGTCTTGCCTCAATCCACTTGGTGAATTTATCGACCATGACTAATAGGTACTTCTTTTTATTTGTCCCCCCTTTGAGTGGCCCGACCATTTCGAGACCCCAGACCGCAAAAGGCCATGTGATCGGTATCGTCCAGAGAGCTGTGAGGGGCATGTGGCTTTGATTTGCGAATAGCTGGCATCCGAAGCAGTGTTGGACTAAAGTCTGGGCATCCTCACGGGCGGTAGGCCAGAAAAACCCTGCTCGAAAAGCTTTGCTGACCAAAGCCCGAGCTACCGCGTGGTGTCCGCCCCATGCCCGCGTGTATCTCTACCAAAAGCTGCCGCCCCTCTTCTTCAGAGATGCGCCTTTGGAAAAATCATGTGGTACTCTTCTTATAGAGTTCACCTTCATGGACCTTGTATGCTTTAGAGCGGCAAACTATGCGTCGTTCTTCAGTTTGATCCTCCGGAAGCTGATGTTGTGTGAGGTAGGCTAGCAAGGGTTCTGTCCATGGTGGGATTACAGCCAGTACCTCATGTGCGAAGGGTGTTTCCTCGAGTGCGGAGCCGCCGATGACTTGATCGTCTTTTTCGTTTTCGGGCGAGGCATTGTGAGCGGGCTCGTCGGATGGTGCACCGGAGACGTCGTCCTGCCATACCACGGAGGGCTTAAAGAGCCGCTCGAGGAAGGTGTTTTTAGGAACCGGGTCGCGCTTGGCGCCCATGCGAGCGAGGACGTCGGCTGCTTGATTGCTGTCTCTAGCGACATGGTGGAATTCTAGGCCCTCAAATCGAGCAGATATTTGGAGGACCGCGTTTCTATATGCCGCCATCTTGGGGTCTTTGGCGTCGAATTCACCATTTACTTGAGAGATCGCCAGATTTGAGTCTCCCCTTACCTCGAGGCGTTGTACGCCCATTGATGTGGTGTTGCGAAGACCATGAAGTAGTGCTTCATATTCGGCTGCGTTGTTCGAGTCTGTATACATTATTTGGAGTACATACCGAACAGTGTCGCCTGTGGGGGAGATGAGGATGACCCCAGCCCCCAGTCCGACCAACATCTTTGAGCCATCGAAGTAAATTTTCGAGTGCGAGTATGTGGAGTACTCCCTGGGTAGTTCGGCTTCGGTCCATTCGGCTATGAAATCGGCAAGCACCTAAGATTTAATGGCTTGGCGTGGCCTGTATGTTATCTCGAAGGGGAGAAGCTCGATGGCCCATTTGGCAATGCGGCCTGTAGCATCCCTGTTATTGATTATATCATTCAAGGGGACTTCTGATGCTACTGTGACCGAACATTCTCGAAAGTAATGCTGTAGTTTTTGAGATGCCATGAAGACCATGTAGGCTATTTTTTGATAGTGCGGGTATCATGATTTGCATGGCGTAAGCACCTCGGACATGTAGTAGACCGGCTTTTGGACCTAGAACTTGTGGCCCTCGGTCTCCCGTTCTACGATGAGTACCGCGCTGACCACCTGATTGGTGGCCGAAATGTATAGTAGCATGGGCTCGCTAATGCCGGGCGCGGCCAGGATAGGATTGCCGGCGAGGAGGGTCTTAATCTCCTCGAGTGCCATGGTTGCTTCATCTGTCCATTAGAAGTTCTTGGTCTTTTTAAGCAGTTTGTAGAGTGGCAATGCCTTTTCTCCGAGGCGGGAAATGAAGCGGCTCAAAGCGGCCACGCATCCTTCCAGCTTCTGGACATGCTTGAGCTCCGTTGGTATTGCGAGCTGAGATAGCGCTCTGATTTTGGCCAGATTGGCTTCGATTCCTCTATGGGAAACTATGAATCCGAGTAGCTTTTCGGCAGGGACTCCAAAGACACATTTCGCCGGGTTGAGCCGTATATCATAGGCCCGCAGGTTGTCGAAGGTTTGACGTAGGTCGTCTATCAGTTGGTCAATGTTTTTGGTTTTGACAACCACATCGTCCATGTATGCTTCGACAGTTTATCCGATTTGTTTTTCGAGACATGTTTGAATCATGCGCTGGTATGTGGCTCCTGCATTTTTTAGTCCGAACGGCATGGTGTTGAAGCAAAAGGGGCCATAGGGGGTGATGAATGCGGTTGCTGCCTGATCGGACTCCTTCATCTTAATCTGATAGTATCCGGAGTATGTGTCGAGGAAGCATAACGAGTCATGTCTGGCGGTGGCATCGATGATCTGGTCTATCCTTGGCAGAGGGAATGGATCCTTGGGGCAAGCCTTGTTGAGGTCTTTGAAGTCGACGCAGAGCCACCGGGACTTATCCTTCTTGGGTACCATAACAAAGATTTGCTAACCACTCGGGGTGCTTGATCTCGCGGATGAATCCGACCTCTAGCAGTTTTGCAAGCTCTTCACCCATGGCCTGCCGTTTTGGTTCGAAAAATTGGCACAGGGTTTGTTTCACTGGCTTGAAGCCTTTCAAAATGGTGAGGTTGTGCTCTGCCAGTCTTCGTGGTATTCCTGGCATATCTGATGGGTGCCAGGGAAATATTTCCCAATTTTCATGTAGAAATGTCCTTAGCGCCTCGTCGACTATGGGGTCTAGCTGTGCTCCTATGGATGCCGTTTTATTCGGGTCTGTTGGGTGCACTTGAAATTTGACTATTTCGTCTGCTGGCTTGAATGATGTGGGCTTTTGTCTTTTACTGAGAACCACGTCATCCCTGTCGACTGTAGTACGTAGCGCTGTCAACTCTTCGGCCACGAGGGCTTCGAATAGTGTCTCTAGGGCGAGTGATGCCGTTTTATTTTTGGCTCGCAAGGCTTTGCTCGGGTCGCTTTGAAGAGAGATCACCCCGTTGGGCCCTGGCATCTTGAGTTTCATATACCCGTAATGTGGTATGGCCTGAAATCTTGAGAATGCCTCATGTCCTAGAAGGGCGTGGCATCCGCTACGGAAAGGCACAATGTGAAATAGCAAGGGTTTGGATCTGTAGTTGTCGGGTGTACTAAACACGATGTCCAGGGTTACGTGTCCAGAGCAGTGTGCCTCCCTTCCGGGTATTATGCCTCGGAATGTGGTGTGGCTGCGTTCGATGCGAGACCTGTTGAACTGCATCTTGTCTAGAGTATCCTCATAAATGAGGTTGAGGCCACTGCCTCCATCCATCAGCACTTTAGTCAGCCGAAAACCATCGACGATGGGGTCGAGGACCAGTGCGGCCGGTGCGTGGTTATTGCGGGGGCTTGGCTCATCCTTCTTATTGAAGGTGATAGGCGTGGCTGCCCATGGTTGTGTGGCAGTTACTTGATATATTTGATTGAGCTCTCTAAGAGCTTTTTTCCTTTTATTATTTGAGGCGAACGTCTCGTATACCATGAGGACATTGTGGTCCTGCGGCAGAACCAAATATTGTTTATCTGGGGGTGTAAGGCCCAGGATTGGCTCGCCATGTTTGGCCACTTGTCTTACCACCCAACAGGCTCGCAGTCTGTGGCTTGGGTTTGCGTCTAGCAAGACCGAATGTATCGGGCATGGTTTATCCAGCAATTCGTCTAACACCGATCTGGGCCTAGTTTTCCTCTCCTTAGGCGCGCGCTCCGGTGACTGGTTTGTATAAGCCCGTTTAAGGCGGGTCCTTCCGTGATGCGCCGCGGGCTAAGGCCCCATGTTCAGCTGTTGCGCCCTCCATGTGTTCTCCATGGCACAATATTTGCGCACCATGTCTGACAGTTCGGTAAAGCATTGAATTCGGCGACGCGAGAGGGCGTTTGAGAGGCCCTCGTCCCTACAGTTAAACTGGAAGGCTTTAATTATTTCTTCATCACGGCAAGGTGCCATTCTGTTCTTTACCAGGAGAAATCCAGCCCAATAGTGGTGGACTGTCTTGTTTGGCAGCTGCTTGACGTACATGAGGTCCCATATGTCTGGGTTTCTCGAGTCCGGATTATACTCCGTGTGGTGGGCGGGCGGGAAAATTTCGAGAATTCCCTCCTGCCGCGGATCCGGACTATCCTTGACGGGCGGTTGAGCCGTGTCTGGTTCCGACCGCATAGGGCTCGGATCCGAACTGGTGTGCGACCGGATAGGCTCAAGGCCGGGACTTGAGCTGGGGGTTGTGTCCGAACGCACATCCGGGCTGGTGTCTGACTCTGAACTGGGGATTCGAGTATACACCGTCTTTAGCTTGCCAGGCTGTGGCCCCTTCTGGGCCTCTTCAACTATGGCGACGAGGTGTGCGACCGGAGGGGTGCCGATCTTTCGGTCATCGGGTTTAAGCCCGATCTGGTCGTTGGTTGTAGGCCTAGTAATAGAGATTCCCATCGCACGAAAAAGGCTCACCAGGTGGTCTGCCGGCTGGCCGCATGGGGGTGCCGGGCACTCCAATGGTTCGGTGGGAGATCTTCGCAGCGGTCCGTCGGAGTCGGGCTCCAGGGCCGGATTCTGGGGGAGACCGGATTGTTGTGAATCTGCTGGTCCTGGGGTCAACGCCCCTGAACCAATGAACCCTTCGACGGGGGTGAAGTCTTCGATCTGGTCAAGGCGACTAGTGGGATCGGTGCACGCTATTATGCCACCGAAGACGAGGAGATGACCAGGGGCAGGGAAGCCCTCGGTCCGGGCGTGGTCTCCTGCGACCGGTTGAGCCATCGATTCTTCTGGCGATCCCACAGCGGAACTCTCAATGAAAGCACCAATGTCGGTGTCAAAACCGACAGACCTCAGGGTAGGGGGTCCCGAGCTGTGGATCTAGGTTCAATGGGTAACAAGGGACGACGAACACAGTGTTTACCCAGGTTCGGGCCCTCTCGAAGAGGTAAAACCCTACGTCCTGCTTGATTGTATTGATTGTATGATGTGGTTTACAGAGTAGATCTACCACGAGATCAGCATGAGCTAAACCCTAGGCTACGGGGGATGAAGATAGCTCTCCCCCTAATGACTACAACCCTCGGTTTATATAGACACGGATAGGGTTAGGGTTACCGAAGATAGATTACAATAAGGAATAAAAGAGATCTTCCGCCTCCTTGACTTGGAGGGCACACCACAGCTTCATAGATCTCCTGTCATAGTACGGCTCCACCAGTCCGGCCCATGCGCAATGGGTCGTCGCCCCGAGGACCCCTTAGTCCATGACTCCCTCACTCGGGAACCTTGTTGGGGCGGCTTTCGATTTGGCCTTCAGAGGCAGTATCGACCTGGTCGGGCTCTCTTGCCCGGCAAGGGAGGCCTCCTCATGGTGTTCTCTTGTTGACTTGATCTTCCTAATGCTCTCCTTGATCTCACGAAGAGTGGTTTGTCTCGCTTCTCTTGTGTCATGCTTAGGTTATTGGTGTGTGATCGTTAGCACACTTGTGCACAAGTCCGGGCGGCATACGCAAATGTTTTTTGCACCGACAGGAGCCCCCGGGCCTGGTCCATATGTCCCGTCGGGCATCGTTGGGGTAGGTCCAAACAACTGCACACACGTACATACTAACCTTGCCAGGGCTGACGCTTGTTTTTGAGATCTTCTTTGCTTCTTCATGAACTTGGACTTGGTTTTGCCTTCAAGTCTCCCATGGTGTCCTCAACATTCAAATGGCATGCCCCGTTTGTGTCGGTAGCCAGGGGCGCCCACGTCCACGGGAGTCCATTCAAGACGTCTGCGCGTGAACCGGGGGTAACTGTAATTTTACCTTTAGCTCACCCACTACGCTTGCCGTTTCTACCACGCGCATCGCATGCATGGCGCGAGGTTGGTGGTGGATGCGCAGGGCAAGGGAATGTGTGCCGTTGGCAGAATGCACAGCGCCTCGGATTGGAGGAGTGAGGCGGCCGATGGATCAAGACGCCATTAGGGGCGCTGAGGGTTGGATTGGAGGAGTTGGGCGGTTGCCCCAGAGTGGAGGAGAGCCAGCCTCCCCCTCCACTCCGCTATAAAAAGGGAGACGCGAGGGGGTGGCGATGCTCATCCATCTCCTCCTCCTTCTTTTCTTCTTGCTTCTGTTTCCACCATAGCGAGGGGAAGGGGCCGAGCCCGTGCTCCGGCGGTAGCTACAAGGACTTCTTATCGGCATCTTGCTCCTGCTCCCACTGCAGCGACAGGGGCAGAGTCTAGTGCGCAAGGTGAAGCCGCAGGGCGTGGTCGTGGTCGACGCAGTGCCCGTGGCCGGGGCGGACGAGGCAGTACCCGCCGCTCCTTTGCCAGCCACACCAACACCGACAGAAGGCCATATGGGGGACACCACATAGGAGTTCATCGTCAAGCTGCGCGATCCTCCCCGCAGTCATCTGCGGCTGCCTCGCCCTTTCGCCAGGGTGATGGAGGTCGAGCAATTGCTCAGGCTGGGGTTGCATATGAGCGGTTGTTGCAATGGCGCGGTGTGGGCGGACGTCGAGTTTCCCGCGCCGCACGTCATGTTTCTTAGGCGTGGTTGGAAAACCTTCGCCCGTGCCCATTATCTGGCGGAAGGGCATGTCCTCCGCTTCAAGCTGGTGGAGGCCGATCTGCTCTTCATCAAGGTCTTCGGGCGTTCAGGTGCTCGCTTAGGGTGCTATGCGGAAAGCTCGAGCGATGACGAAAGCTCCTCCCCGAGCGACAGCGACGAAGAGGACACCAACAGTGAAGACGACGACGATGAGTCCCTGGTCGTCAAGGATGAAGATGACGGCTCGGATTCCGGCTAAGCATCGAACACACCGTCACCATCATCTAGGCATCGGCAGCACCACCATCTGCAGCTGGACCCCGGCAGAGCAATTTGCCGGGGGTGCTTGGCTGGGACGTCACCGCCACCTCCAGCTGGACCCCGACAGGCTTCCTCGTGGACTACGGCTTTGTCTTCCCTGCCGGTGTTCCCGCCTTGCTGCGTTCCTCTGGTCCTGGCGGGGGTCACCAGGGCATCGCCTAGTCGCTCTCTCCGTCCCAGGCCTCTTCTTCCTTGCCGAGGCGGTGCCCTCCCGATCTTGTCAGGCTGCGTCCCGCAGGTCCTGACGGGGTTAGGCTGGGCTTCTGCCCAGGTGCTCCTTTTGCCCTCTTTTATTCTTGATGTAACTCCTAGGAGGAGAGGGATAATAAAGGCATTACAAGGCACTTATATTTTTTTATATCAAAAGATGTAGGCACTTGCCAAACTTTAATCAAAATTATGTAATCCTTCGATCATGCTAGTACTTGTATGATCTGTACTTGTTTGTTCACGTAAATTTTAAAAAAGAGCTTGCCGGATGTTTGTGTATGTACTTAAACATACTAAAGGACGAGACTTGTACGTAAGGAGAATAGGGTGAAGAGAGTTTATCTTCCGTGTTAAGTCACAGCTCCTCCAACCAGACGTAGCCTTTGGCAGAAGGGTGAACTGGTCTACCAAATTTGATTGTCGCCATCGAGCACCACTGGTTCATTCTATTTCACTGCAATCCCCTCAGCAGTTTATATTCGTGCTCTGTGCCGATAGTTTAAGTGATCATTTTGTTCTGTTATCTTCATCCTGTATATCTGTGCTCTTCCTGTTTCATTCTCATCGCTTGTACTCATTAGTCACTATCATATTCCTCAGCTCTCTTGTCAAATCATTCCATTATATTATCTTCTGTGCGCTCCATGTTGTGTCTTGTTCTACTGCATTTGTTTGCATGCTGCATTACTCTCATAGTAGTTAAACCTGTCATTTCCCGTGCTCGTAGTACTATTACATCCTTCATCGAGGAATATGCTTCTGACGATGAAGATTGATTTAGTTCATTTCCTTCGCTATTCTATTCCGCTACTCTGATTGGGTTAAGGTTCAATACTTTTGAAAGAAATTTCGAATCTCCCATTCACCCCCCTCTGGTCGATATACTCTCGGTCCTAACAATTGGTATTAGAACCAGTTTCTCCCTATCTTTGTTTATTAAAGGTCTAACGTCCTTGGAGTTTTGAGTATGTCGTATGCAGGTAGATCCTCGCACTCTGAACGATTTCCTATATTCGATGGAAATGACTACCTCTACTGGAAGGAACGAATGAGAATCAGAATTCAAGCTATCAACTATGATCTGTGGCAAATTGTGGAAGATGGCTATACCATTCAGCAACAGAATGATCTGACTTCCGATGATAAAACAAATCTGCAGTTGGATGCTCAAGCTAAAGATATCATCTGTGGCACTCTATCAAAAGGCATTTTCTTTCGGTTCCAAAGGCTCAATACTGCAAAGCAAATTTGGGATGCTATCAATAATGCTCATGAAGAATTTGTTGCCAGATCAGATCCCCACATTCAAATGCTTCGTGCCATGTTTACTGGATTCAGAAGCCTTCATAAAGAAAGTGCTATGGAACTCACTAATCGATTGACAAACATTGTCGAAAGACTACATCAGCGAGGAGTAACTGATATCACCGATAGAGATGTAGTCAACAAGCTTCTGAGCGCTCTTGATGAATCCTTCGATCCTATTGTAGCTGAAATAAAACAAATACCAGACTATGAAGAGCTTCACTATGTTGAGGTCATGACACTGCTGTCAATTCATGAAGAAAAGATGGAACTGGAAAATGCCAATCAAGAATCTTCTTCGGAAAGTGAAGGAGAAATTCTCTCACATTATGGAAGTTCTGAAGAAGAAGATGTTGAGAATCAACACACCATCACCAGAGAACTTGAAATGCTCACACAAAGGCTAAGTGATCTCAAAAGGCAAAATCTTTGCCTCACAAATGATGACGAGGTTGACACGCCAGAATCGTCAAGAAGAAGATTGCCTCCGAAAGATATGAAGTGCTTCAAGTGCAAATTATACGGTCATCTCATTGCTGATTGCCCTAGCTGGGAAGGAAAACCTAGCAACAGATGAAAATATCTTCACTGCAGTGGTTTTACATGAGTGGATCATCATACTAAGCTCTCGAAGGAAATTGCATCTTCCTCATCTTCTTCAACGAGACCAGTCACTGACGTGAAAGCCAGAGCTAACATTGAATCAAATATGAAGAGGATGTCACGGCTGAATAGAACATGTGTTGATCTGGCTCTGGACTCCGAAGAGGAAGCAACTGATACTGAATCAGATGATGATGAATTCTACAAAAGAATTGGGAGAAGCAATGCATATGTTGCCATTGAATCATCAAAGAAATCCTATGAATCAAGCACTGATGATGATGATTCAAGCGATGATGAACCAATCGCTTTCTGCCTCATGGCAAAATCGTCAAAGGATCAGGTATCTGCTAAACACCAGAGATCCATAAACAAATATTCACCTGAATATAGCTCCTATGCCAAGCTAGTCAAGATTGCCAAATCCCAACATGATGAACTTGAAATGCTTGAGAGAAATCTCAGGAAAACCGAAGGATTACTGGTCGAAGAGATGGAGAAGAATCAAAAGTTGATCGAAGAGCAAGATGCTCTTTCATCAACTATTGATGATCTTACAAATTGATATGATTCGCTTACAGTTGACTACGAGAGTCTATCAGATGAACTCCTTAACGGGAATCAAGAACTCGTGTCACTGAAAGAATATCATAACGAGCTGGTGCTAGAGAAATCTTCTCTCTTCGCCGAGCAATCTGTTCAACTTCCTGATGATTTTGTACCTCAGTGCTTAAAATGCATAGAATGTAGCAATGCTGATTCTCATGCTGAAACTTCAAATACCGTTGTTGAGAATATTGCTACTACTGAAATTGGTACTACTAACCCTTCTTCCGAGGATTTGCTGCTATTTCTGAAGAAAATTGCAGGTTAAAGGGATTACTTGAGACTGGAATGCTAAGGAGCCTAAAAGGGCATCAAACCCTATGTGATGTGCTCAAGAAGTTCATACTGCACAAAAACCCTCAGAAGGAAGGATTAGGTTTCGAAAAGAAACTCAATGTGGATGGATCCTATTAGACTCCTGAGCAGTATCCTCGAATGTCTTGGGTTCGTGCAAAGAGTAAAACCCTCGAACTTGAAACTCTAACTGGTTATCTTTCACCCATTCCTGTTGATACTGACGAGTCTGATGACTCAAATTGCAAAATCTTCAAACAACAGAATGGTAAGGTTTTCGCTCGATATGTTGGAATGAACTGCAGGACAGGTTCACCCAAGAAGCAAATCTGGGTAAAGAAGTGCATTGTTGAAAATTTGTCTGTCACTGCTAACCTAACTGTGCAGGATAACTCTCGACGAAGAAATGGATATCATTCTCAATCTACTTTAGTATCTTTCTTGAACGATTATCATCCTAACCTGCTTCAGAAGGAGTACATGCGTACCTTTTCAAATCATTACATTCATATATCTGGAAACAACTTCAATGCATATTCATATGATTATCATCAAAGTGCACAGGCATCTCATAGGCCTCACCGAAGGAATATTCCAGCTCAGACAAAGAAAATGAGGTCCTCACTTCCCACCCAAGTGTGGGTTGTGAAAAAGAACTAACCTCCTTCTTGCGGATGTCATCTCAGGGATTCTCATCGACCATCACTTGCCCCGAGATCCAATTGTTGGTGCTAGTTCTTTGTGTCTTTCTTTCGGGTCCCTGTTTTTCGTGGTTTTGTGTTTTCTCTTGAGTGTCTTGTGTCCGTTTGTGTTTTCCTCTGTTCATCTTGCTCATAAACATGCAACTTGATCTAAAGAAGATCTCAATCTGACGCTCTTGGTCGCAAATGAAATCAACTTCAAAATTCCATCTGTTTTGGCGTTTGCGCTTGCTTAAACCCTTCGGCATTCTGTTCAGTTACCGAGATTTTCACAGGAAATGGCTGACACGTGCCCACGATCTCATGTTCGTGATCTCGTCTGTTGAATGTGGAACATCCCGTGCTTTTCGGCCGTGGATCTCGGAGGGAGCGGTTTCGCCCTCAGGCTATACAAACCCCCTCTCCAGGCATCTTCCTCCTTAGTTCTTTCTCTATTCGACCTCATTCCTCTTCTCTCACTCTCTCACTCTCCGCCCGAGCCCGAGCTCGAAGCAGCGTCGACGTCGTGCTTCGCCATGTAACTCCGGTGAAGCTCCGCCGCCGTTGGTCGTGCCAGTGCGGTACTTCTTCTCTCCCGCGCTGCTGTAGGTGATTTGTACTGCCAAGTTAGGGTGTACATATCTGGAACTAGCCATGTCTTTCTTCTGTTCTAGGGTTGTTCATCCCGACGCCATTTCTTTTGTTTTATTTCCTAGCGGCAGATCTTTAGGCTTCACTAGGTTGTGACTTGTATGGTTTGTAGTTGTTCCACGTACCAGTCTGTTTGGATCTAGGGTTCATGAGGTATACATCAAAACATTAGAGGAACAGTTATTCTGTCTTAGGGCATATTGCAATTCTCTCGACGATATCTTCCAAAGCATATGCCATGGATTCCTTTGTTGCTTCCAAAAATTATCTGTTTTGAGTCAAAATTGCTTCTGTGCATGTTTATGATGTCTTCTTGTTTTCCCTCGCTTTGTTGTTTTTCTCTCAGGAGTGGTCATGGCTCACAGTTCGAAAGAACAGTCGAGGTCCAAAGAGGAAATCCCCAAGTTACCGCGTGTGGCTGATAAAGCAAAGGTGGCTGAAAGAAAATCAGCAAAGCCGCCAAAAGTGCTGAAGAAGAAACCCGAGTCAAAATCTGCTGAAGAAGATGATGATATTCCCTCAGCTCACAATCAGCCAGAGGATGAGCTAGTCACTGACTCCAAGACCCTGTTCTTTGATGGAAATCCCAAGAAGGGTGGTCGCGGTAGAGAGAGGAACACCTCGGTTGAGATGTCTGATCACAAAACTTACAAAACTCCACCTGGAGTTGAAACTGCAAATGCTAGAAATAACGGGTTGCAGAAGATTTGCCGTCATTGGGCGAAGAAGTGGTTCAACTATGAGAATGTCTGAAGGAAATATCAGATCCTATTTTCTTTCACTCCACCCTGGAATGACTGCATTGCAGAGGGCTGCCTTGGTCCAAATGATGAAAAAGTTAGGCCAGCTCCTCCCCCCAATGCTCATGCAGACTCTTTGAAGACAACTGCTGACTTCCCTAAGGAATTGGAAAAGAGAGCAAAGTCAAAGGCCAAGCGTGACACCAAGGAGGCGAAGAAAAATCAGTTGGAATAAAGAAATGTTGAGTTAACTCAACAATATGTGCAAGAGAAGAAGGAAAAGGCTTCTGCCCGAAAGGAAAAAGAAGAATAGGAAATCTGTTTCTCCTCGAGCTTCGAAGAAGAAATCAGTTGCTAGAAAGTCAAGGAAGGCAGCATCTGCCTCATCTGATGATTCTTCCGATGACAATGCTGGTGAAAAAATTTGCATGTATGATCAACAAGCTTTGCTTGACAAGCCGTATCAAACACCCTCTCCAGCAAAAGTTTCACCCCCGTTGAGATCATCACCAAGGCTTGCTACTGTGGCATCAGATAAACCTTCGGGTTCTGCTGCCCCTACAGCAAAGAGAAAGTTGTTGCCTAATGAAAACGTTGTTGTTGCTGCTAAGAAGGCGAAGACAATTGTTCCTGCTTCCACAGAGGAATATGACTTTGATCTTATTTTTGACATCATTGAAGGCCCTTCCTATGATGCGAACACGTCTAATCTGAGCAGCTTGGGTCTGCTTGTAGATGTTACCAAGATGGTAGCAAAACACTTCACTGAGCTAAAAGAAATTACCAAGGAGCTGAACCAAGCTGTCGAAGACAAGAAACTCCTTGAGCAAATGAGGAAGGATGCTAAGTCTAAGTCTGAGAGAAAAGACGTGAACAAGGGGATTCTTGAGATCACCAAAGCCCTCACTCTCATGAGGAACAACAAGATTGAGTGGCACTCCAAGATGAAAATGGATGTTTCTCAGCTTTGTGATCGTAGAAATGATGAGATCAAACGTAAAGCAGAACTTGCTCGACGAAGAGAAAGAGAAGAGAAGCGTCAGAAGGCTCAGGATAGAGCCAACCAGTCAAAGGCTATCAAGGATCGTCGTATCCAATCTATAACAACTGATGCACCTGTTGACTCAAGTGTCCCACTGCACAAGATACTTCCATCCCCTCGTTCCGAGGAAGAAACCGAGCAACAAGTTATGCATGCGGTAGTTATCCTTCCTACCTCAGCTGCGCAAGAATCATATGTGATGGATATCTTTGTGGATAATACTTTCGTAGAGAATGTCGTGCACGAGTAGCAAGCCCCTAAAGAAAAAGTTGGCGAAGAGATTGAGATGGAAAAGGCAGTTTCATTGCCTTTGAAGGAAAGTCATGTTGAGCCCTCCAGATCCATCGAGGAGGGTGACAAAGATGAGGAGGAGCAAGTTGCTTCTCGAGGAAATACCACCCTGGTATCCTCATCTGGTGCCCCTACCCAGATGGAGGTTGATCTTGCTCCTGGTTCATTGGCTTCACAGCCAGAACAGGAAGAAGAGAAAGATGAAGAGCCCATGGCTCATGTAGAAGAAGCTCAAGCAGTTGCACCACCAGTTTTGCCACAACAGAACGAAGTGAGTCAAGTAATCGGAGAAATTGTCATGCCTCCTCCTGTTGTAAGCTCACCGAAAGAAAAGGCCCTAGTGCCTGAGAATGAGAAAGCCGCTGAAGGAGTTCCAGCGAAAGAAATTGAAGTACTGACCGGTGCTCCAGTGCCATCAGCTCCAGAGAAAACTAAAAGGCCTCTTGCTCCATTAAAGCCCATCGATGAGAATGTGCCAGCCTCTGATGATGTTCAGTCGATGGAAGTTAGCGATGAAGAAAATCGGAAAAATCCCTAGGAATCATTTCCGCTATTTCCAGCTGAGTTCGGCCCCAATGGCCCTGCATTTAATGAACAACTTCATTTCTCGAAGCTTGCATTCTTTGGGGTCAGCCCTTACGATGGAGAAATGACTTCACTATCACCAAGGTTCTAGACTGAAGAACAAGCTGTCTATTATGCTCAGATCATGTTTGGCAAGAACAGAATTTTCAATCATCAGATATTGAACTTCGCAAAGCTCGAAGGAATGCCCTGTTTTCTCCATGCAATCGATCATATTGAACATGCTCTCCTGAAAGGTTTCATGCGCTTCAATCATGGCTCGAACAAAGAGATTACCCTTCAATTCTATGCCACACTATATATCTCAGGAGATCTTGGAAAAACCTCATCCTGGACTCTTGAATGGATAACTGGCAGAGAAAGGATCAAATGTTCAGCAGATCATTTTCTGGCTTTGATAAATCTTCCTCGATGTGAGTTTGAGAAGGACAGAGAGCACAGGCTGCATTACTGGGAAGTGTCCAAAGCACAACTCCACATCTTGATGGATCCCACTATGGTTGGTGACGAATGCATTGATGTTGATCCGAAGAAGTTGGCCTATGACAACAAAGTACTGTTTCACATTCTGTGCAATACTCTCATGCTAACAAACAGACCGAATTCAATCAAAGGCATTGTGGGAAATGCACTTCTGGCCATGTCTCAAGGAATTAAGTTTGACATTCCTGACCTTTTCATTCGAAACCTCGCTTGTGTAGCTGATAGCCCTTAGTCATTGAAGCCGTATGCTCCATGGATCATGTTCGCAATCGAGCAGTTCACCAATGAGAAATTCTTCTGGGCTTATATTCCGAAGGCTTTCATGCCACCAGTTCGTGACACTTTGCGCATTGTGAAGAATACTGGAAAAGGGAAGGAACCTATTGATACTGCTGCTAATGCATCTGCATCTGAAAATGCACCAAAGGTCAAGAAAACAAGGGTTGTAATCCCTCGCGAAGAAAATCCATCTCTTTATGAGATATGCGTTCGCACTCAGCAGATACTGGAAAGCCACATCAAGCTGGATAGAAAGGAAAAGCTAGAATTAATGACTAAGCTAAATTTGCTTCATAATCACACTCGCCAAATTCTTCTTCATGAGAAGGAAGCAAAGAAGCAATCATGGACTCTGCTTAGGAAGCATTACTCTCGTAAAGATTTAGCTAAAAAGGGCATCCAGAAGGAGTATGACTTCCTAGACTTACTTGTTGTTCCTCGCATCCAAAGACAAACTCCATTGCTCCCACAGTGTTCTGCTTCAACGGATCTGCTGTTTGTCGGCCATGATGATGAAATTGCAGATATAGCCGGTACTCTTATCTTCAAGGCAGGTGTTCATCACTCCAAGTCATCCAAAGCTCAGACTGACACTCCTGCTTCTGCCTCGACCATTCCTCATTCTTCAGACACTGATTCGTCGAGTGGTTTTAATTCTAATTCTGAGGATTCTCCCTTGGAGTAGTTCCTCGTAAGCTTTTTCATTCCTTTTTGACACTTGTTGACAAAAAGGGGGAGAGCTACCTCGAGCGATAGTTATCGGGGTTCTTGCAGGGTGTTTTCATTCGCTTTTGGTTTTCCCTTGAACAATTTGCTTCATGAACTTATCGCACCGCTTGTGGTGTTGAAATACTCGGTCGTCATGTAACGTTAATAAACTTAATGAATTTTAATTGTTGTGGTTGGATATGCGCTGATTGTTATCCTTTATTATCTAACCTTGCAGGAAGAGATTGTCAGTCTAAACTTTTATGCCTTACGTTGTAAAGGCCACATGATTCACTTACAAAGTTTTTTCCCTCGCGATTTCGCATTGAAGGGAAACCACATCTGAATCATATCCATTCCGAGCTATTTTCTCTTATTTTTCTTGCTCTGTTTATATCGAATATCTAACATGCAGGAAAACTACATCTCGTGTGGATTAAAAATGTGTTCTGAGAAAACATTCATGTTATATCCTTTGTCACAAATCTTTCAAAGCTTATCTTAAATCTAATTCTCTTTGAAGTTTTTGTGACAGGAATCACCTCAGACAGCGTCGAGTGCATTGAAAGAAGTCAAGTATTAAATCTTAGATCAATGTCACTTATACGAAGAAAAATCTCACCTCCCTCCAGTTCTTCATGATCTGAAGCATATTTTAAGGGGGAGAATAAGTTATCTTCATACTTATCTCTCGTCTTTCATTATTCTTTGCATTGCATTCCATTATTTATCTATCCTTCGATGTAATCTGTTTTGTCAACAATCGTCCAAAAAGGGGGAGATTGTTGGTGCAATATCTGCCTACCTTGTGTTTTGGAGATTGTTGACAGAAACAGGTATGGACTAATTTGTTTGCTAGTGCATACAAAGAGACAAAGTCCATACACAACTAAAGAGAATGTTGTCTCCAGTGCTGAGTTCGAGGAACTTCACCGAAGTATATCTGCGTTGGAGAGAAGAACATGCTATATTTGTTGAAGTCATATAGTCGAGAAGATTGATGTGAAGAAATCGGCCCCTCGAAAGTTTACTGCTGAAGCAAAGCTTTTGATTCAGTACTGTCGTTCGAAGAAATTGACTGCAGAGATGGAAGTCGAAGACAAAGTGAAGACGTAGTATTCATTTCATTGTTCTTCTTTCATTCTTTTGAGTCGTAGGACCTCCGTAATATTAAGAGGGGTATAGGTTCTCGATGCTTAGATCCGCTGTGATGCTTAGCCAAAACCTATGAAAGATGCAAGAGAAATCTCTTTGTGCTCCGAGCAAATACTTGCGAGCAAGAGACAATGATCTTCTTCGCTGCGAGAGATTTGTCTCGGACCGAGGAGTTAGCATTACTTGTTCCTCAAGTAATGTTACCGTTGCTCCAAAATCCGACCGTTGCAAACGTGTCGGTTGGCCATTGGCTGGACCTTGTGTCCAAAATGGTCATTTCCCATCTAGGAAGGCTGCGGCTATAAATAGCCAGCCTGCGTCGGCTTTGTCCGGTGGCTGCTCCGCTTAAGATTTCTGAAAAGATTGATTTGAACATCCCCTCTCCGAGTGATTTGAGTTTAAGTTCCACCGAGAGAAAAATCAAGAGCCCAAACTTAGACAGTGGTTTAGCATCACAGTAGTTCTGAGTGAGAGTTCTTGTACCTATTACTCTTGAGAGCTGCGCACTCTCTAGACGGATAGATTTTGGCTCGAGTGTTGAAGATTTGTTGTCTTCACCGAGCCTGATCTTCAACAACCAAGAGTGATTGTGGTTCACGAAGGTCGACCGAAGGTTTGGAGATCGCCGACAAGGATCTACCATGAGTGAAATCAACCTGAGTCTGATCAGCTCTGTGTTGAAGGAGAATAGGGTGAAGAGAGTTTATCTTCCGTGTTAAGTCACAGCCCCTCCAACCAGACATTGCCCTTTGGCAGAAGGGTGAACTGGTCTACCAAATCTGATTGTCGCCATCGAGCATCACTGGTTCATTCTATTTCACTGCAATCCCCTCAGCAGTTTATATTCGTGCTTCGTGCCGATAGTTTATGTGATCATTTCGTTCTATTGTCTTCATTGTGTATATATGTGTTCTTCCTGTTTCATTCTCATCGCTTGTATTCATTAGTCACTATCATATTCCTCGGCTCTCTTGTGAAATCATTCCATTATATTATCTTCTGTGCGCTCCATGTTGTATCTTGTTCTACTGCATTTGTTTGCATGCTGCATTACTCTCATAGTAGTTAAACCTGTCATTTCCTGTGCTCCTACTGTTATTACATCCTTCATCGAGGAATATGCTTCTGACGAAGAAGATTGACTTAGTTCATTTCCTTCGCTATTCTATTCCGCTTCTCTGATTGGGTTAAGGTTCAATACCTTCGAAAGAAATTTTGAATCTCCCATTCACCCCCCTGGTCGGCATACTCTCGGTCCTAATACCGCCCCTCTGGACGGTGCAGCCAATGGATCTTGGATATCACCGGAGCGGGCGTCGACGTCACGCTGGTCGCGCTCGCTGGTGCGGCGAGGAGGTGGAAGCTAAGCATCTTCTTGGCTTGCACCAACGTGAGCATGCTCACCAGAAGGTCGAGGGAGCTGGGCCGCTCCTGCAGCACCGGTCCCTGCTCCGGTGGTGGCGAGGGTGTTGGTGGCACCGTCTACAGCGCCTGCCCCGCCCGCCACGGCTATGGCGTCCGCGGCACCCGCAGCCGCAGGCGAGGAGACCTTTGAAGTGGAAGGATGCGTTGCAGCACCGCTTTTCTTCTTAGGAGGCATTGAAGATGCAGAAGGTGATGAAGATCGCGCGCTGGCTGTTACTTTAGGTTCGCACGAGTGCAGCCCCCTACATGGCGCGACAAAGATGCCGGCGTGGAAGTGATACGTCTCCAACGTATCTATAATTTTTTATTGTTCCATGTTATATTATCATTCTTGGATGTTTTACAATCATTTTACAGCAACTTTATATCATTTTTGGGGACTAGCCTATTGACATAGTGCCCAGTGCGAGTTGCTATTTTTTGCTTGTTTTTTACTTTGCAGAATATCAGTACCAAACAATGTCCAAACGCAATGAAACTTTTTGGAGATTTTTTTTGGACCAGAAGACACCTTGGGGGCCAAGAAAGCACCAGAGGGGATCCCCGTGGGGACCACAAGACACCTGGGCGCACCAGGAGGCCCAGGCGCGCCCAGGTGGGTTGTGGCCCCCACGGAGGTCTCCTGCACTGCCTCTTCACCCTATAAATTCCCAAATATTCCAGAAACCCTAGGGGAGTAGACGAAACACAATTCCAGCCGCCGCAAGTTCCAGAACCACGAGATCCAATCTAACACCATCACGGAGGGGTTCATCATCCTCATTGGTGCCTCTTTGATGATGCGTGAGTAGTCCACCATAGACCTAAGGGTCCGTAGGCAGTAGCTAGATGGCTTCCTCTCTCTTTTTGCTTCTCAATACAATGTTCTCTTGGATATCTATTTGACATAACTCTTTTTGCGATGTGTTTGTTGGGATCCAATGAACTTTGAGTTTATGATCAGATCTATATCCATGAATATTATTTGAGTTTTCTTCGATCTCTTATATGCATGATTATTTATAGCCTCATATTTCTTCTTTGAATCTTTGGTTTAGTTAGGCCAACTAGATAGATTTTTCTTGTCATGGGAAGAGGTGCTTTGTGATGGATTCGATCTTGCGGTGTCCACTCCCAGTGACAGAAGGGGCAGCGAGGCACGCATGTATCATTGCTATTAAGGATAACAAGATGGGGTCTATTCCTACATGAATAGATCTTGTCTACATCATGTCATCGTTCTTATTGCATTACTCCGTTTCTCCATGAACTTAATACACTAGATGCATGCTGGATAGCGGTCGATGTGTGGAGTAATAGTAGTAGATGCAGGCAGGAGTCGGTCTATTAATCTTGGACGTGATGCCCATATATTGATCATTGCCTTGGATATCGTCATAATTATTCGATCTTCTATCAATTGCCCAACAGTAATTTGTTTACCCACCGTACGCTATTTTCTCGAGAGAAGCCACTGGTGAAATCTACGGCCCCGGGGTCTATTTTTTATCATATTGCTTTCCGATCTATTTTTCATCGCATTTGTTTTCAGATCTATTATTCTAAAAACCCAAAAATACTTTGTTGCACTTTTTATTTGCATCTTTTATTTCGTGTTTTATTCAGATCTATTTATCCAAACACATACAAAACAATCTATCTTTTTACTGAGGAGGGATTGACAACCCCTCTTACGCGTTGGGTTGCGAGGATTTGTTCTTTATGTGCAGGTACCATTCACATAGTGTTGCTTGGTTCTCCTACTGGATTGATACCTTGGTTTCATAACTGAGGGAAATACCTACCGTAGCTGCACTGCATCATCCCTTCCTCTTTGGGGAAATACTGACGCAGTTTCAAGCCACATCAAAAGGAATTTCTCGCGCCGTTGCTGGGGAGGATCAAGTCAAGATAGTCTCCCGTCAACTTGCCAATTTCTGGCACCGCTGCCGGGGAGACATCATCAACATCTATCAGGTTCCTTATCACAAATCTCATATCCTTGCAATTTACATTATTTGCCATTTGCCTCTTGTTTTCATCTCCCCCACTTCACAAAATTTGTCGTTTTATTTGCCTTCTCTTTTTCGTTCGCCTTTTTCTTGTCAGATCTATCTTGTTGTTTGCAATCTTGTTTGCGTAGTCACGACGACTCAAGAAAACACCAAGTTTTGTGATTTTTCCAATACCAATAACAATGATTTTATTAGTACTTCGATTGCTCCTCCCGCCACTAGTGCGGAATCTTGTGATATTAATGCCGCTTTGTTGAATCTTGTTATGAAAGATCAATTTTTGGTACGCCTAATGAGGATGTCGCGTCCCATCTAAACACATTCATAGAATTGTGTGATTTGCAAAATAAAAAAGATGTGGACAATGATATTGTGAAGTTGAAATTATTTCCTTTCTCCTTGCGGGATCGTGCAAAAATTTGGTTTTCTTTTTTGCCTCACAATAGTATCGATTCATGGGATAAGTGCAAAGATGCTTTTATTACTAAGTATTTTTCGCCCGTGAAAATTATTTCCCTTAGAACTCAAATCATGAATTTTAAGCAACTTGAGCATGAACATGTTGCACAATCGTGGGAAAGAATGAAATTGATGCTAAGAAATTGTCCTACTCATGATTTAAATCTTTGGATGATCATACAAAAATTTTATGCGGGATTGAATTTTGTTTCTAGAAATCTTTTAGATTTCATCGCGGGTGGTACTTTTATGGAAATTACTTTGGGTTAAGCTACTAAATTGCTAGATAATATCATGGCAAATTATTCACAATGGCATACCGAAAGAGCACCTACTAGTAAAAAATAATTCGGTTGAAGAAATTAGTACTTTGAGTGAAAAAGTTGATGCTCTTATGAAATTGGTTGCTAGTAAAAGTGCTCCTATTGATCTTAATGATGTGCCTTTGTCTACTTTGATTGAGCAAAATAGTGATCCCATAGATGTTAATTTTGTCTCACGAAACAATTTCAACAACAATAATGCTTATAGAGGTAATTTTAATCCTAGGCCTTTTCCTGGAAATTCCTCTAATAATTATGGTAATTCATATGGTAATTATTCTTACAATAATAATAGGAACCCTTCTGATCTTGAGAGTAATATTAAAGAATTTATCAATGCTCAAAAAGTTTTCAATACTATGATAGAAGAAAAGTTGAATAAGATTGATGATATGTCTAGAAGCATTGATAGAATTTCTCATGATGTAGAAAATCTCAAGATTAAATTTTTTCCACCCAAGGTTGATATCAATGAATCAATTAAAGCTTTATATGTTTCTATGGATGAAAGTAATAAAAGAACCGCTATGCTTAGAGCTAAAAGAGAATTTTTAGAAAGAGCGTTTTCTAGTGATTGCTTTCATAAAAATGATGAGGATCTTAAAGTGATTGGTGTTTCTTCTATTGATTCCTTGTTTAGTAATATTAGACTTGATGATAAAGGGACTGAAAAAAGAGTCAACTTTAGTTAGAGGGCGTCCCGATAATTTGGAGGGTGAAAATCTTGATGAAAAAAAATGATAAAAGTGGGTTTGGAGAGGTCAAAACTTTAACTAGTGATGTGCCCACTCTTTTGGATTACAAAGACCTTAATTATGATAATTGCTCTTTGCTTTAATGCATTTCTTTGTTGCAATCCATAATAAATTCACCCCATGCTTATGAACAAAATAAAGCTTTTACTAAGCATATCGTAGATGCCATGATGAAATCTTTAGAAGAAAAGTTGGAATTAGAGATTTCAATTCCTAGAAAATTACATGATGAATGGGAACCTACCATCAAAGTCAATATTAAAAAATATGAGTGATTTGCTTTATGTGATTTGGGTGCTAGTGTTTCCACAATTCCGAAATCTTTATGTGATGTGCTTGGTCTTACCGATATTGAAGAATGTTCTCTTAATTTGCACTTGGCGGATTCTACTATTAAAAAGCCTTTGGGAAGAATTAATGATGTTCTTATTCTTGCAAATAGGAATTATGTGCCCACAGATTTTATTGTTCTTGATATTGATTGCAATCCGTCTTGTCCAATTATACTTGGTAGACCATTTTTACGTACTATTGGTGTCGTGATTGATATGAAAGAAGGCAATATTAAATTTCAATTTCCACTAAGAAAGGGGATGGAACACTTCCCTAGAACAAGAATTAAGTCACCATATGAATCAATCATGAGGGCATCCTATGGAACAAAAAGTAAAGATGACAATACTTGAATCTATGCGTTATGCCTAGCTAGGGGCATCAAACGATAGCGCTTGTTGGGAGGCAACCCAATGAATTAAATTTATTTTTGTCTTTTTCTTTATGTTCTTTGGTGTTTGCACAATTATGCCTATGTTATGATTGTGTTTTTATGTTTTAATTAGTATTTGTGTCAAGTAAAGCCTTTGGGATAGCTTTGGTGATAGTTGATTTGATCCTGTTGAAAAACAAAAACTTTTGCGTCCAGTAAAAGAATTGTTTAAATTCAGAGGAGCGACAAAAAATTCTGCATTTTTTACACAAGATTGATATACAAATTAAATATGTTGTCCTAAGTTTTCAGAATTTTTGGATTTATGCAAGTAAGAGAACAATTCGCATCTTTAGAGACTGTTCTGTTTTTGACAGATTTTGTTTTCTTCGCATTGTGTGCTTATTTTGATGAATCTATGGATTGTATCGGGGGGTATACGCCATGGAAAAGTTAGAATGCAGTAGATATAATGCAATAACAAAATTTGAATGGGTTTGCAATAGTACTTAAAGTAAATATTGGTTTTCTTATACTAACGGATCTCACGAAGGTTTTGTTAAGTTTTGTGTGATTGAAGTTTTGAAGTTTTGGGTGAGATCACGATGGATGAAGGAATAAGGAGTGGCAAGAGCCTAAGATTGGGGATGCCCCATGGCACCCCAAGTTAATATTCAATGAGAACCAAGCAACTAAGCTTGGGGATGCCCCAGAAGGCATCCCCTCTTTCTTCTAACGACCATCGATATTTTACTTGGAGCTATATTTTTATTCGTCACATATCATGAGTTTTGCTTGGGGTGTCTTGTATTATATGAGTTTTTGCTTGTTTTGTCTTTTAGTTTTCACAAGTATCCTTGCTGGACACACCTATTTGAGAGTGCCAAAATTAAGCTATGAGTTGTTAGAATTGCTCTTTATGCTTCACTTAAATTTTTTGAGCTATGGAATTGCTCTAGTGCTTCACTTATATCTTTTTGAGCACGGTGTGCTTAAATATTTTTGAAGAAATACTCTCATGCTTCACTTAGATTAATTTGAGAGTTAGTAAAATTTTGAAGAAATTCTCTCATGCTTCACTTATATTATTTTGAGAGAAGAAAATTTTTATGCTCATGTTCTTCACTTAGATTTATTTGAGCTTGTCAAAAGCAATTGCAACATATGAAATTAGTCCTAAAGTGATAGATATTCAAGAGGGATATAATAAAACCTTTCATGAAGATCATTGGACAAAATAAACTTGATTCTTTGTACTAGTTTTGAGATATGATGATAGTAATATATGAGTCATGTTGGTGAGTAATTATGCTTTAGTAAGAATATTGGTGTTAAAGTTTGTGATTCCCTATGCAAGCACGAAAGTCAATAGTTATGCAATGAAATTACATCCTACTTGTGGTGCATTATTCGGTGTTAGTTATGCTCAATGCTCGCTCATGTGAATTTTTGTTTCTTGGTTGGTTGCATCTCAATCTTTTTGCTAGCCTCCACTTGTACTAAGTAGAAATACTACTTGTGCATCCAAAATCCTTAAACCCAGTTTTGCCATATGAGTCCACCATACCTACCTATATGCGGTATTTCTGTGCTGTTCTAAGCAAATTTGTATGTGCCAACTCTAATTTTTTCAAAATAAATTTCCTTTTTGTGTGCTCATACCGCTCATGAAGCGGCAGGGGGTGGCCAATATTTCCCATGCTAGATGTGTTATTCTCAAGATGAGTGTTTATTAACTTGTCATTGCAGGAGAGTATGGCGGTAATAGGGATGCCCAGTCCCAAAATGAAAAAGAAATTTACTTTATCTTGTCAAATAATAAATTCCTTGGAAAGTGTTGTTATGGACGGTACCCGTGGATACGGCTAGCCGTGGTATGTGAAAGTATGGTGGAAAAAAAGAATAAACTTTATTTTCTGTTTGGGAACCGCCTATGATATATCTAGCATGGAAAGTGTTGGGAATTACTCGGTCATTTTCGTTGACAGGAAAAGCATGCCTCTCAAAAAATTTATCTCTCAATTTAAGCTTTGAGCTCTGGCACCTCTACAAATCCCTACTTCCCTCTGTGAAGGGCCTATCTATTTACTTTATGCAATTTTTATTTTTATTTGAGTCTCCATCATCTCTTATAAAGCACCAACTAGGGAGCACTATGATCATACTTGTGCATTGGATATAGCTAATATTCAAGTGTGTTTCATGAATGGATCAATGATTGAGCATGATGGGCTAGGGATAACTTTCTTTAGTGCTGATATTTTGAAAGACATAGTAGCTTGTTTTTATGCTTGAGTATTGAAGTTATCATGTCAAATATAGACTATTGCTTTGAACCATCTAAAAGTCCAAATGTCCATGCTACAAAAGAAAAGAATATGAGATGAACATGTTAGGCAGCATTCCACATCAAAAATTCTGTTTTTATCATTTACCTACTTGAGGACGAGCAGGAATTAAGCTTGGGGATGCTGATACGTCACCAACGTATCTATAATTTTTTATTGTTACATGCTGTTATATTATCATTCTTGGATGTTTAACAATCATTTTATAGCAACTTTATATCATTTTTGGGGACTAACCTATTGACATAGTGCCTAGTGCCAGTTGCTGTTTTTTGCTTGTTTTTTACTTCGCAGAATATCAGTACCAAACGGAGTCCAAACGCAACGAAACTTTTTGGAGATTTTTTTGGACCAGAAGACACCTTGGGGGCCAAGAAAGCACCAGAGGGGATCCCCGTGGGGACCACAAGACACCTGGGCACGCCAGGAGGCCTAAGCGCGCCCAGGTGGGTTATGGCCCCCACGGAGGTCTCCTGCACCGCCTCTTCGCCCTATAAATTCCCAAATATTCCAGAAACCCTAGGGGAGTCGATGAAACACAATTCCAGCTGCCGCAAGCTCCAGAACCACGAGATCCAATCTAACACCATCACGGAGGGGTTCATCATCCTCATTGGTGCCTCCCTGATGATGCGTGAGTAGTCCACCATAGACCTAAGGGTCCGTAGGCAGTAGCTAGATGGCTTCCTCTCTCTTTTTGCTTCTCAATACAATGGTCTCTTGGAGATCTATTTGATGTAACTCTTTTTGCGGTGTGTTTGGTAGGATCCGATGAACTTTGAGTTTATGATCAGATCTATATCCATGAATATTATTTGTGTTTTCTTCGATCTCTTATATGCATGATTATTTATAGCCTCGTATTTCTTCTTAGAATCCTTGGTTTAGTTAGGCCAACTAGATCGATTTTTCTTGCCATGGGAAGAGGTGCTTTGTGATGGGTTCGATCTTGCGGTGTCCTCTCCCAGTGACAGAAGGGGCAGCGAGGCACGCATGTATCATTGCTATTAAGGATAACAAGATGGGGTCTATTCCTACATGAATAGATCTTGTCTACATCATGTCATCATTCTTATTGCATTACTCCGTTTCTCCATGAAGTTAATACACTAGATGCATGATGGATAGCGGTCAATGTGTGGAGTAATAGTAGTAGATGCAGGCAGGAGTCGGTCTACTAATCTTGGACGTGATGCCTATATATTCATCATTGCCTTGGATATCATCATAATTATTCGATCTTCTATCAATTGCCCAACAGTAATTTATTTACCCACCGTACGCTATTTTCTCGAGAGTGAAATCTACGACCCCCGGGTCTATTTTTTATTATATTGCTTTCTGATCTATTTTTCATCGCATTTGTTTTTAGATCTATTGTTCTAAAAACCCAAAAATACTTTGCTACACTTTTTATTTGCATCTTTTATTTCGCGTTTTATTCAGATCTATTTATCCAAACACATACAAAACAATCTATCTTTTTACCGAGGAGGGATTGACAACCCCTCTTACGTGTTGGGTTGCGAGGATTTGTTCTTTGTGTGCAGGTACCGTTTACATAGTGTTTCTTGGTTCTCCTACTAGATTGATACCTTGGTTTCATAACTGAGGGAAATACCTACCGTAGCGGTACTGCATCATCCCTTCCTCTTTGGGGAAATACCGACGCAGTTTCAAGCCGCATCAGGAAGCACGATCACCTATGGGGCAACGCTGCCCCTTTGTGGTTCGGCAAGGGGACGGTCACATAGCACAAAGAGCAGAAACAACAGGGCAGCGCGACGATGGACAACTCTCTTTTACCCAGGTTCGGGCCGCTTTGTAGCGTAAAACCTTACTCCTGCTTTGGTGGATTGATTTGGAGGAACACGAAGGTGCAGAGTGCTCAAGCCCGGCAAGCACGCCTCGGGGGAGCAGCTACGCGCGTACAAGTGTTGGGGGATCAAGATTTCGAACCCCTTGCTAGATTTCTTGGGGCCTCCTTTTATAGGTTAAGGGGCGACCATAGTGGCAAAACAGTCATTTTAGTATGATTAGATAGCTAATAGTGCTATCATACCTAACACTGGCAATTAGGACAACGTGCATTAAATGCACTGCTAGGTATCATGCTGATGTTGAAGCCCGGCAAGCCTGCCACGCCGCTTATCCATCCTCTCCTTATTAGCGTGACACGCCATCTGGACGGCTGTCAATAAAGCTAATCTCTTCTCTAGCAGGTTGCCATGTACCCAACAGGATCCACCTAGCCACTCGAGAGCTCGACACCGCATCGTTTAATGACTTGTGCACAATGAGGTGGAGCGGTGGCGTCTTGGCGGAGGCCTACCAGCACGGAGCCTACCGGGCTCATGTCTTGGAGTCATGGCGGCCTCGGGAACCTTGTTAGGGCGGCTTTGGATTTGGCCTTCAGAGGCGGTATCGACTCGGGCGAGCTCTCCTGCCCGGCAAGGGAGGCCTCCTCGTGGTGTTCTCTTGTTGACTTGATCTTCCTAATGCTCTCCTTGATCTCATGGAGAGCGGTTTCTCTGGCTTCTCTTGTGTCATGTTTAGGTAATTGGTGTATGATCGTTAGCATGCCTGTGCACAAGTCCGGGCGGCAAACGCAAATGTTTGTTGCACCGACAATAGCAATACTAGGTTCTACTTTAATTTGTTTAGAGGGTCTAGGTGCTCTAATATTACTTTTGTTAACCATAGTTGAAACCTTAGCATGTTCCTTTATCCTAACGGGGAAAGGTGGTTTTTCAATGCAAGCAGTAGGCACAACTGGATCAACATTGTAAATGATAGTTCCATCAGGCTCCTCAATCTTTTCTTTAATAGGGGATGATATTTAAACCACTTCTCCTTAGGGATATCAACATGAGTAGCAAATGATTCACAAAAAGAGGCTACTACCTTAGAGTCAAGTCTATATTTATTGCTAAACTTGTGAAAAGCGCCAGTATCCATAAAAGATTTACCACAATCGAACTTAAGTGTTATACCTGACTCATTACCTTTGTCGAGTTCCCAATCTTCAGAGTTGCATTTAATTCTTTCAAGAAGGTCCCACCTGAATTCAATAGTATTCTTCATAAAAGAGCCAGTCGAAGAAGAATAGAGCATGGTTTTATTACCATGAGAAAGCCGAGCATAAAAATTCTGTAAGATAATTTCCTTTGAGAGCTCATGATTGGGGCATGTATACATCATATACTTAATCCTCCCCCAAGCTTGAGTGATACTTTCTCCTTCACAAAGCCAAAAATTATATATATAATTCTGATCACGATGAACCAGATGCATAGGATAGAACTTTTGATGAAATTCCAATTTCAATCGATTCCAATCCCAAGCTCCAATAGCCTATACCATGTCAATGCTTTCCCCCCCAAAGATAAAGGGAAAAACTTCTTCTTAACTTCATCTCTGGGTAAACCTGCAAGCTTAAATAATCCACAAACTTCATCCACATAGATTAGGTGCATATCAGGGTGTAATGTTCCATCTCCTGCATAAGGATTAGCTAGCAGTTTCTCTATCATACCCAAAGGAATCTCATAACCAATATTTTCAGTAGGTGCAATAGGTTGAGGGGAAACACTTTGATCTTCTGGTCGAGGTGAAGATACCCCAAAAAACCGCTCAAAGGATTGTTTTCCATAGTAGCAAGTAACAGTAAATTTCAACACGTAATACAATTTTTTCCTTACCAAATTCCACTCACCAAAAGTGCTTCACTCCCCGGCAATGGCACCAGAAAAGAGCCTTGATGACCCACAAGTATAGGGGATCAATTATAGTCCTTTCGATAATTAAGAGTGTCAAACCCAACGAGGAGCAGAAGGAAATGACAAGCGGTTTCCAGCAAGGTATTTTCTGCAAGCACTGAAATTATCGGTAACAATTAGTTTGATAGCAAGATAATTTGTAACAAGTAACAAGTAGCAATAGTAACAATAGGTGCATGATGACCCACAAGTATAGGGGGTCAATCATAGTCCTTTCAATAAGTAAGGGTGTCGAACCCAACGAGGAGCAGAAGGAAATGACAAGTAGTTTTCAGCAAGGTATTCTCTGCAAGCACTGAAATTGTAAGTAACGAGTAGTTTGATAGCAAGATAATTTGTAACGGGCAAGTAATGGTAATGGTAACAAAAGTGCAGCAAGGTAGCCCAATCCTTTTGAGGCAAAAGACAGGCCAAAACGGTCTGTTATAATAAGCAAAGCGTTCTTGAGGGTACACGGGAATTTCATCTAGTCACATTCATCATGTTGGTTTGATTTGTGTTCGCTACTTTGATAATTTGATATGTGGGTGGACCGGTGCTTAGTTGCCGTTCTTACTTGAACAAGCCTCCTACTTATGATTAACCCCCTCGCAAGCATCCGCAACTACGAGAAAAGTATTAAGATAAAATCTAACCATAGCATTAAACTTTTGGATCCAAATCAGTCCCTTACGAAGTAGCGCATAAACTAGGGTTTAAGCTTCTGTCACTCTCGCAACCCATCATCTAATAACTACTCCACAATGCATTCCCTTAGGCCCTAATAAGGTGAAGTGCCATGTAGTCAATGTTCACATGACACCACTAAGGGAATCATAACATACCATCAAAATATCAAACACATATCAAGTTCACATGATTACTTGCAACAAGATTTCTCCCGTGACCTCAAGAACAAAAGTAACTACTCACAAATGATAATCATGCTCAAGATCAGAGGGGTATTAAATAGCATAATGGATATGAACATATAATCTTCCACCAAATAAACCATATAGTAATCAACTACAAGATGTAATCAACACTACTAGTCACCCACAAGCACCAATCTAAGGTCCCGGTACAAAGATTGAACACAAGAGATGAACTAGGGTTTGAGAGGAGATGGTCCTGTTGAAGATGTTGATGGAGATTGTCCTCCCCAAGATGGGAGAGTTGTTGGTGATGATGATGACGATGATCTCCCCCTCCGGGAGGGAAGTTCCCCCAGCGAAACGGCGGCGCTTCATCCCGAAAGTCCTCTCCTTATTTTTTCTAGGTCAAAATGACTTATATACCAGAAGAGGGGCACCGGAGGTGGGCCGAGGAGGGCACAACCCACCAGGGCGCGCCTGGGCTCCCTGGCGCGCCCAGGTGGGTTGTGCCCACCTGGTGGGCCCCCTCTGGTAGTTATTTGCTCCAATAATTCTTATATATTCCATAAAAAATCTCCGTGAAGTTTCAGCTCATTTGGAGTTGTGCAGAATAGGTGGCCTGACGTAGCTTTTTCAGGTCCAGAATTCCAGCTGCCGGTATTCTCCCTCTTTGTGTGAACCTTCCATATTATGAGAGAAAAGGCATTAGAATTACTCCAAAAAGCATTATTATACATAAAAATAATATAAATGACAGTAGGAAAACATGATGCAAAATGGACGTATCAACTCCCCCAAGCTTAGACCTCGCTTGTCCTCAAGCGAAAACTGAAATAAAAAACATGTCCACATGCTTAGAGAGAGAGGTGTCGATAAAAACAAAATACGGACATAGAAGCATCATGTATATTATTATAACAGCAACAAAATTTATCATAAAACTTTTATCATATAGCTTCTATCATATAACTTCTCATGGATAAGTAACAATTCATCACAACATCGAAGTATAAAGCATAAACTCTATTGAAAATCAACAAACTATGTTCTCAGTCAACTTTGCAACTACAATTCATCATCTTTTCAGGAAGGGCCACGTATCGGAGCCTTAGGGCAAGTCCACATACTCAACCATCATATAGTCTTCTATAATTGCTAACACTCACCGCATACACATGAGCAAAAAGTTTCAACCGGACACATAGAAAGATAGGGGCTTATAGTTTCGCCTCCCAACGTATTCACCTCAAGGGTGATGTCAACAATAATAACTCATGCCCCCCCATATCCAACTAGATATATGTGCCTAGATCTTTCCTCACCACATGATGCTTGCCAAAAGAGAAAATAAAAAGGAATAGAGAGAAATACTTTGACTCTTGCATAAAAATAAATACATAAAAGCAAAACATAGGCCCTTCGCAGAGGGATGCAGAGGTTGCCATGCGCTTTTTGGTTGTATGCTCAATCTCTTAGTGCAAAAGAACGTCACATTATATTGCCCCTTATGATAGCAACCTTTATTATGCAGTCTGTCACTTTTATTCTTTGCCATCACAAGTTCGTACAACGCTCAATTTTCTCTTTACACTAAATGATCCAACACTTTTAGAAGCAATTTTTATTGCCTTATTGCACCAATGACAACTTACTTGAAGGATCTTACTCAATCCATAGGTAGGTATGGTGGACTCTCAAAACAAGATTTGGGTTTATGGGTTTTTGGATGCACAAGTAGTATCTCTACTTGGTGCGGAATTTTTGGCTAGAAAAGATGGGAGCCAAGCACCACATGTTAAAGGATCTATGACAATATAACTTATATGTGAATATGAACAAACATAATTCATTACGTTGTCTTCCTTGTCCAACGTCAACAATTTTGGCATATAATATTTTGATGGGGGATCACAATCACAAAAGATGTCCAAGATAGTGTATTTGCATGTGAATCCTCTCTTCCCTTATTAATACTTTCATGAATTGCATCATTGACCAATGCTATGTTTGTAAATCTCCAATAAATTTTTCTACTTATACTCTTCCTTATGTGGTGTCATTACTTACCATAAGATTAGCATATGATCTTTTTCATTTATTTCCTTTCCTTTTATTAAACATGAAAGTAAAGAAGACAAAAGTCAAACTAAACTTTATTATATATCTCACAGACGATTACAAGGATAGATCACTAAGCAAAGACTCAAAAAGAAAGGATCGAACTAAACTTTTATTCAACTAAAGCAAAAGATAACTATGGATTGAACTAAGATAAATAAAGGCGAAAGATAGTGGAGGTGATACGATACCGGGACACCTCCCCCAAGCTTGGCACAAGACAAGGGGAGTGCCCATACCCGATACTCAAGTTTCCTTTGGTGATGAAGAAGGAGGTGGTGGTGATGAAGTAGAGAGTTCATCCTTCTCCTTTTCCAGCTTATGTCGGAGGGTAAAATTATCTATCCTCAACTCATCGTTCTCCATCTCGAGCTTTCTTATCCTCTTGCATAATGCCTCCATGCTTTCGTTTTTGAAATGAGGAGGGACTGGTTCATCTTCATCTTCCTCATCGGAGAACCATATGTAGGGATAGGTGTCCTTGAAGATATTTTTATCTAAAGGCTGATAAGAAACTGGACACTCCTCCTCAGAATTTTGAGACGACATATTTTCAGATCCGTCAGGAAAACAATGAGAAAAGAAAACAGAAGATTTCTCCGCAATACGGTGGTCAATAGGTTCGGGGGGTATATAAAGATTTTTTATCTTGGGAAACAAGCAAACGGAAGAAAAACGGAGTTCGGAAGGTACCCGAGGTGGGCACAACCCACCTGGGTGGGCCTGGCAAGCCAGGCGCGCCCTTGTGTCTTGTGCCCACCAGGGGTGCCTTCCTGGTTGTTTCTTATTTTCCTAATTTTTATATATTCCAAAACTGAAAGAAAATATTTTTGCGGGTTTTTTGGAGTCCGTTTACTTACCGTATCACGTACCTCCTCTTTTTTTTCACGATTCTGGAGTGTTCCGGAAGGTTATCTTTATGTGTTCTTCTGGTGTCATAATTTGAATAATATTGCTTTCAACATTAATGGGCGTACCTGAGATATAATGTTTTATTCTTTGCCCATTGACAACCTTCGGGTTAGTGCCTTTGGCATTATTAATTTTGATGGCTCCAGATCGATAAACCTCCTCGATAACATAGGGTCCTTCCCATTTGGAGAGGAGTTTTCCTGCAAAGAATCTGAAACAAGAGTTGTACAAAAGAACATATTCTCCAACTTTAAACTCACGCTTTTGGATTCTTTTGTCATGCCATCTTTTAACCTTTTCTTTAAATAAATTGGCATTTTCATAAGCTTGGGTTCTCCATTCGTCTAGTAAGCTAATGTCAAACAACCTCTTTTCACCGGCAAGTTTGAAATCATAGTTGAGTTCTTTAATTGCCCAATATGCTTTATGTTCTAACTCAAGAGGCAAATGACAAGCTTTTCCATAAACCATTTTGTAAGGAGACATACCCATAGGATTTTTATATGCTGTTCTATAAGCCCAAAGTGCATCGTCTAATTTCTTAGACCAATTCTTTCGAGACCTATTGACAGTTTTTTTGTAAAATTAATTTTATTTCTCTATTGCTAAGTTCTACTTGACCACTAGACTGAGGATGATAGGGGGATGCAATTCTAAGGTTAACATCATACTTAGCAAGCATTTTACGGAAAGCGCCATGAATAAAGTGTGAACCACCATCAGTCATTAAATATCTAGGGACTCCAAACCTTGGGAAAATAACTTCCTTAAGCATTTTAATAGAGGTGTTGTGATTAGCACTACTAGTTGGAATAGCTTCTACCCACTTAGTAACGTAATCAACAGCAACCAAAATATGTGTATACCCATTAGAGGAAGGAAAAGGTCCCATGTAATCAAAACCCCAAACATCAAATGGTTCAATAACAAGTGAATAGTTCATAGGCATTTCTTGACGCTTACCAATATTACCAATTCTTTGACATTCATCACAAGATAAAACAAACTTACGAGCATCCTTGAAGAGAGTAGGCCAATAAAAACCAGATTGCAATACCTTGTGAGCAGTTCTGTCTCCCGCATGATGCCCTCCATAAGCTTCGGAGTGACATTTCTGTAAGATTTGTCCCTATTCATGCTCAGGTACACAACGTCTAATAATACCATCTACTCCTTCTTTATAAAGATGTGGGTCATCCCAAAAGTAATGCCTTAAATCATAGAAGAATTTTTTTTGTTGGTATGTGAAGCTAGGTGGTATATATTTAGCAACAATGTAATTAGCATAGTCGTCATACCAAGGAGTGTTCTGAGATACATTTATTGCAGCTAATTGCTCATCAGGAAAACTATCATTAATAGGTTGTGGGTCATCAAGAATATTTTCTAACCTAGACAAGTTATCGGCCACGGGGTTCTCAGCTCCCTTTCTATCAGTGATATGTAAGTCAAATTCTTGTAGCAAGAGAACCCACCTAATGAGTCTAGGTTTAGCATCTTTCTTTTCCATAAGATATTTTATAGTAGCATGATCGGTGTGAACAGTCACTTTAGAATCAACAATGTAAGATCTGAATTTATCACAAGCAAACACAACTGCTAAAAATTCTTTTTCAGTAGTAGCATAATTGCGTTGGGCACTGTCTAGAGTTTTACTAGCATAATGAATAACATTTAGTTTCTTATCAACTCTTTGTCCTAGAACAATACCAACAGCATAATCACTAGCATCACACATAATTTCAAAAGGCAAGTTCCAATCAGGTGGTTGAACAATAGGTGCAGAAATTAAGGCTTTCTTAAGTGTTTCAAAGGCTTCTACACAATCATCATAAAAAACAAATGGAACATCCTTTTGTAAAAGATTTGTAAGAGGCCTAGAAATTTTAGAGAAGTCTTTAATAAATTTCCTATAGAAACCAGCATGGCCGAGGAAACTACGAATACCTTTGATATCTTTAGGACATGGCATTTTCTCAATTGCATCAAATTTAGCTTTATCCACCTCAATACCTCGTTCAGAAATTTTATGTCCCAAGACAATATCTTCATTAACCATAAAGTGGCACTTCTCCCAATTCAAGACAAGATTAGTTTGCTCACATCTCTGCAAAACTCGTTCAAGGTTGCTTAAGCAATCATCAAAAGAAGTTTCGTAAACGGAAAAATCTTCCATGAAAACCTCAACAATCTTTTCACAAAAGTCAGAGAATATAAAAGTCATACATCTTTGAAAGGTAGCAGGTGCATTGCATAAACCAAAAAGGCATACGTCTATAAGCATAGGTTCCAAAAGGATAAGTGAAGGTGGTTTTCTCTTGATCAGGTTGTGAAACAGGTATTTGAGAAAAACTAGAATATCCGTCTAGGAAACAAAAGTGTGTGTGCTTAGATAGTCTTTCTAACATTTGATCAATAAAAGGTAGAGGGTAATGATCTTTTCTAGTAGCTTTATTTAATTTTCTAAAATCAATTACCATCCTATAACCAGTGACAATTCTTTGTGGAATAAGTTCATTTTTATCATTAGGAACAACAATAATACCTCCGTTCTTAGGGACACAATGAACGAGACTTACCCATCTACTATCAGCTATGGGATAGATTATACCTGCTTCCAGAAGCTTCAGTATTTCAGTTCTTACCACTTCTTTCATTTTAGGATTTAAACATCGTTGGTGATCAACAACAGGTTTAGCATCAGGTTCCATATTAATCTTGTGCTGACAAAGAGTGGGGCTAATTCCCTTAAGATCATCAAGAGTATATCCAATAGCAGCTCGATGCTTCTTCAGAACCTTCAATAATCTTTCTTCTTCATGTTCTGAAAGGTTAGCACTAATAATAACAAGATATATGTTTTTCTCATCAAGATAAGCATATTTCAAAGTGTCTGGTAATTGTTTTAATTCAAACACAGGATCGCCTTTAGGTGGAGGAGGACCTCCTAGAGTTTCAATAGGCAAATTGTGTTTAAGCAGAGGTCGTTGTTCAAAGAAGATTTTATCTATCTCATTTCTTTCATGCATATGCATATCATTTTCATGCTCTAGCAAATATTGTTCTAGTGGATCAGTTGGAGGCACGGTAATAGAAGCAAGACCAATTATTTCATCCCTACTAGGCAATTCTTTCTTATGATGTTTTCTACTAAACTTAGAAAAAATAAACTCATGAGACTCATCACCAAAACTAACACCGACAGTTTGTTTCTTACAATCTATTTTAGCATTAACGATGTTCAAGAAAGGTCTACCAAAGATAATGGGACAAAAGTCATCTTGTGGGGAACCAAGAACAAGAAAATAAGTAGGATATTTTATTTTCCCACACAAGACTTCAACATCTCTAACAATCCCAAGTGGTGTGATGGTGTCTCTATTAGCAAGTTTAATAGTAACATCTATGTCTTCTATTTCAGTGGGTGCTATGTCATTCATAATTTCTTGATATAAGGTAAAAGGAATAGCACTCACGCTAGCACCTAAATCACATAAACCATGATAACAATGATCTCCTATTTTGACTGAGACAACAGGCATGCCAACAACAAGTCTATGTTTATATTTTTCATCGGGTTTGGCAATTCTAGCAGCTTCATCACAGAAGTAAATAACATGCCCATCTAAATTTTCTACCAGGAGATCTTTAACCATAGCAACACTAGGTTCTACTTTGATTTGTTCAGCAGGTTTAGGTGCTCTTGTATAACTTTTATTGACCACAGTTGAAACTTTAGCATGTTCCTTTATCCTAACAGGGAAAGGTAGTTTTTCAATATAAGTAGTAGGAACAACTGGATCAACATTATAAATAATAGTTTCATATTTTGCCACAACCAGTTTTTTATTTCTTCTTCAATAGGTGGGTGATATTTAAACCACTTCTCCTTAGGTAGATCAACATGAGTAGCAAATGATTCACAAAAGGAGGCTACTATCTCAGAGTCAAGTCCATATTTAGTTCTAAACTTTTGAAAAGCATCGGTATTCGTAAAAGATTTAACACAATCATACTTAAGCTTAATACCTGACTCTTTACCTTCATTGAGTTCCCAATCTTCAGAGTTGCATTTAATTCTTTCTAGAAGATCCCACCTGAATTCAATAGTCTTCTTCATAAAGGAACCAGTACAAGAAGTATCAAGCATGGATTGATCATCACGAGAAAGCCGAGCATAACAATTCTGAATAATAATTTCTCTTGAGAGCTCATGATTGGGGCATGAATATAACATTGAATTAAGCCTCCCCCAAGCTAGAGCGATACTTTCTCCTTCACGAGGCCAAAAATTGTATATATAATTCCGATCACGATGAACTAGATGCATAGGATAATTTTTTTGGTGAAATTCCAATTTCAATCGATTCCAATTCCAAGATCCAATATCATCGCATAGCCTATACCATGCCAATGCTTTTCCCTTCAAAGATAAAGGGAAAACCTTCTTATTAGCTTCATCTTCGGGTAAACCTGCAAGCTTGAATAAACCACAAATTTCATCCACATATATCAAGTGCATATCAGGATGTTCGGTTCCATCTCCTGCATAAGGATTAGCTAGCAGTTGTTCTATCATACCCGAAGGAATTTCACAACCAATATTTTCAGTAGGTGCAGTAGGTTGAGGGGTAACTAATTGTGGTTTCGGTCGAGGTGAAGATACCCCGAACAAACCCCTCAAAGGATTGTTCTCCATAGTAACAAGTGACAATAAATTTCAGCACGTAGTAATAATTTTTCCTTACCGATTTCCACTTACCAAGAGCGCTTCACTCCCCGGCAATGGCACCAGAAAAGAGCCTTGATGACCCACAAGTATAGGGGGTCAATTGTAGTCCTTTCGATAAGTAAGAGTGTCGAACCCAACGAGGAGCAGAAGGAAATGACAAGTAGTTTTCAGCAAGGTATTCTCTGCAAGCACTGAAATTGTAAGTAACGAGTAGTTTGATAGCAAGATAATTTGTAACAGGCAAGTAACGGTAATGGTAACAAAAGTGCAGCAAGGTAGCCCAATCCTTTTGAGGCAAAGGATAGGCCAAAATGGTCTGTTATAATAAGCAAAGCGTTCTTGAGGGTACATGGGAATTTCATCTAGTCACTTTCATCATGTTGGTCTGATTTGTGTTCGCTACTTTGATAATTTGATATGTGGGTGGACCGGTGCTTAGGTGCTGTTCTTAGTTGAACAAACCTCGTACTTATGATTAACCCCCTCGCAAGCATCCGCAACTACGAGAAAAGTATTAAGATAAAATCTAACCATAGCATTAAACTTTTGGATCCAAATCAATCCCTTACGAAGTAGCGCATAAACTAGGGTTTAAGCTTCTGTCACTCTCGCAACCCATCATCTAATAACTACTCCACAATGCATTCCCTTAGGCCCTAATAAGGTGAAGTGCCATGTAGTCAATGTTCACATGACACCACTAAGGGAATCACAACATACATACCATCAAAATATCGAACACATATCAAGTTCACCAGGCGAAATCGCTCCGCCGGAGGGCAAAAGTGCTCCTGCCCAAGTTCCGCCTCGAGACGGTGGCGCTTCGTCCCGAAAGTCCTCTCCTTATTTTTTTCTAGGTAAAAATGACTTATATACCAGAAGAGGGGCACCGGAGGTGGGCCGCGGAGGGCACAACCCACCAGGGCACGCCTGGGCTCCCTGGAGCACCCAGGTGGGTTGTGCCCACCTAGTGGGCCCCCTCTGGTAGTTATTTGCTCCAATAATTCTTATATATTCCATAAAAAATCTTCGTGAAGTTTTAGCTCATTTGGAGTTGTGCAGAATAGGTGCCCTGGCGTAGCTTTTTCAGGTCCAGAATTCCAGCTGCCGGTATTCTCCCTGTTTGTGTGAACATTGCATATTATGAGAGAAAAGGCATTAGAATTACTCCAAAAAGCATTATTATACATAAAACAATATAAATGACAGTAGGAAAACATGATGCAAAATGGACGTATCAGTGCAGCAAGGTAGCCCAATCCTTTTTGTAGCGAAGGACAGGCCGGAACAGTCTCTTATAATAGGTAAAGCATTCTCGAGGACACAAGGGAATTTCATCTAGTCACTTTCATCATGTTGGTTTGATTCGCGTTTGCTACTTTGATAATTTGATATGTGGGTGGACCGGTGCCTGGGTTTTGTTCTTACTTGAACAAGCCTCCCACTTATGATTAACCCCACTCGCAAGCATCCGCAACTATGAAAGAATAATTAAGATAAAATCTAACCATAGCATTAAACATATGGATCCAAATCAGCCCCTTACGGAATAGCGCATAAATTAGGGTTTAAGTTTCTGTCACTCTAGCAACCCATCATCTAATAACTACTCCACAATGCATTCCCTTAGTCCCAAAAATGGTGAAGTGTCATGTAGTCGACATTCACATAACACCACTAAGGGAATCACAACATACACATCATCAAAATATCGAACGAATACCAAATTCACATGATTACTTATGACAAGACTTCTCCCATGTCCTAAAGAACAAAAGCAACTAACCACAAATAATATTCATGCTCAAGATCAGAGGGATATTAAATAGCATAATGGATCTGAACATATAATCTTCCACCAAATAAACCAACTAGCATCAACTACAAGATGTAATCAACACTACTAGTCACCCACAGGTACCAATCTGTGGTTTTGATACAAAGATTGAACACAAGAGATGAACTAGGGTTTTGAGATGAGATGGTGTTGGTGAAGATGTTGATGAAGATTGGTCCTCCAAAGATGAGAGGATTGTTGGTGATCATGATGGCTTCGATTTCCCCCTCCCGGAGGGAAGTTCCCCGGCGGAATCGCTTCGCCGGAGAGCAAAAGTGCTCCTGCCCAAGTTCCACCTCGAGACGGCGGCGCTCCGTCCCAAAAGTCCTCTCCTGATTTTTTCTAGGGGAAATGTGTCGGTGTTCTGGGAACCGGGGTACCCAGACTTGCCTGCCTGTGGCCCACAGCGTGGCTTCATCAGCGGCCTGGTACGGCCCTTCTCCAGCATCAACAACACAAGACCCTCGCGAGGCGGACGATGCCAAGACCTCCGGAGGGAGCGGCTTCCCCAGGCCGGCTCCTGAGGAGCGGAGATTTCCATGCAAGCCCCACCTCGTGAGGTTCAGATGATGCAAGCCATGACGACCAAGGCCAGGCGGGCGCCAGCAGGCGCAGTACACCAAGTTTCCTCTTCGGTGCTAAGGAAGCAAGCGCAGACGCAGAGTTCCAAGGAATCAGCCAAAGGTTTCCATTCCCGTGCTACAAGACCAGGACGGCAGGACGGAGGTCATCGCCGAGCACACCACGACATCACGACCAGAAGCTTTGCAGGCGAAGACCACCTTTCGTCAGGATAAGATGTACTACTTGTCTCCCTTCAAACTTGGTCGTTGTGGGATCCCTTCCCGCCTTCATTTTGGGGGAAGAGGACCGAGGCCACTATAAATATAGCTAGGCCACCACCATAGAAAGGGGGAACGAGATCATCCTCACCAGCTCACACCAGCACAAGAACACTCCTCCTGAGGTTGTTCTCCCTCTGTACTAGTTCATCCTCAGCCCACCTCGAGGCCAATCCACCACAAAGCAGGAGTAGGGTTTTACACCGCAAGGTGGCCCGAACCTGGGTAAACTTTTGAGTCCCTTTCCTTTCCTGTTCATCAAGCTAGGTGGTGAGATCGACGAGTCGGCAGGCTGGGGAGAGTGAGTTCTTCGCACGCACCCCAGAGTTCAAACCTTTCTTGGGTCTGCGGAGCCCTGAATCCGACATTTGGCGCGCCAGGTGGGGGCGCGTCGGAGCCTCTCTTCCGCCGACCGATTCGTCGCCGTTCCACCATTCCCATGGCCGACGCTCATCGAGTTCACGCTGAGCGCCGGGCTGCTCTCGTGGCCCGTGTCGCCCAGACCGCACCTGCGGGCAATGGCGCCCCCGCCGTTCCCCGTCGCCTGCGGCAAACGCTGCCACCAGCCCCGCGGCCCACGAGCAGCAGGCTTCGTCGCTGCATCCCTATGTACGGCGCGACGGGCGCACCGCCACCCCGTCGCTGACTCCGGCGGCTACTTCGTCCTCCCATGCCCATCGCGGCCCAGCGAACACGTAGGCCGCGTTGCTTATGGCGGACGAGCTTCTGCGCTATCGCCCGACCGATGACCTCTACGAAGACTGGATGGACCGCATCGCCGTGCTCGTCAGCGCCGCCGGGGAGACCCCTGCTCCGTCTCGCTCGCTGCCTTCCCAGCCACCTCTTGCGGGCGACGTGGCCCACGGTGTGCCTCCTCCACCTCCCAGGCAAGAAGTCGCCCTCGAGCCAAGGCGTGAGGCTCCTCAGCACGACCCGCCGCGAAGGGCGCCGACGCGCGACGAAGAAAGCTGCCAAGTGGTGCAGCGTCCCCAAGGAGAGGTGCGCGCGCTCCCAGCGCCGCCACGTCAAGACCGCGTGCTGCCTGAGGCGGCGGTGCGCGAGTGCCAAGTCCAGGCTCCCCCACTGCGGCGGGCTCCCGTGGGTGCGGCGGGCTGCCGTGCGTTCACCCCGGAGCTGCGTGGCGTCGTCTGGCTAGGGAAGTTCAAGACAGACCTGCCTCCACGCTACGATGGCACCCTCGACCCTGCAGAGTTCCTCCAGCTCTACGAGCTAAGCATCGAGGCGGCCAACGGCGACGAGAAGGTTATGGCGAACTGGTTTCCCATGGCCCTCAAGGACGGCGCGCACTCATGGCTCCTGAACCTCCCCGCTGGATCGATCTCCTCATGGGATGAGATGCGGGAGCGCTTCATCGCCAACTTCCAGGGCACTCGAGACCGCGCTCCGGCCGTAGGCGACCTGCAGCGCGTCAAGCAACAGCCTGGGGAGGCCTTGCACAAGTACATCCAGTGCTTCACCAATGTTCGCCTCAAGATTCCCAAGGTGATGGACGAGGACATCATTTCCGCGTTCACTGATGGCGTCCGGGATGTCAAGATGAAGGAAGAGCTCGCCATGCACGAGGACCTGTGCTCGGCTCTGGAAATGTTTAACATGGCAGCCAGATGTGCGAGGGCTGAGGAAGGTCGCCTCACCCTCCTCGAGCTCCCAAAAGATGACCCAGAAGACAAGAAGGCCAAGTCCAAGGACGTAAAGCGCAAGGGGCCAGCTGTGCTCACGGCTGAACCTGAGATGAAGCGCGGCTGCGACTACCCGGAGTCCTCCAAGGGCAGCTGTCCGTTCTGCGTCTTCCACAACATGCACAGCCACAACACCAACGACTGCCAAGAGCTCAGGGCCATCCGGGACGGGTGCCTTGGCCGCCGCCCTGAGCGCAACGACCGCGGCTACGGCCGTGGAGGAGGCCGAGGTGGCAGACGCTGGGACAACCGCGACCCCCGCCAGGACTGGCGCGACCAGCCCCGTGAGGATCGCTGGCATGGCCAGCCTCGCGAGGGCCCCTGGAAGGATCAGCCTCGTGAGGACCGCCCTCGGGGCAATGCTGGCCTTCTTCCGCTGCCGCCGCCGCCAAGGAGGAATGATGACCACCACCAAGATGATGGGGCTGGGGGCTTCCAAGAGCCTCGTGCCGTGGCTTGCATCCTGGGCGGCGCTCAGGCTCCCGCCTCTCACCGCATCTTCAAGCAGTTCGCTCTTGAGGTGAACGCGGCCCTCCCCAAGCTCGAGGCGATGCGTCCGCTCAGGCGGTCCAAGTACGCCATCACCTTCGACTCTACTGACCAGCTCAAGTGCGCGGCCGCTGCCAGCGCGCTCCCAATGCTCTCCTCGCCTACCATCAGCAACGTCCTCGTCACCAAGACACTCCTCAATGGCAGTGCGGGACTCAATGTCCTCTTCGTCGAGACGTTCGACAGACTCCAGGTGTCGTACGACCAGCTTCAGCTTACCAAGCCCTTCTCAGGAGTGACCAACGGCTCCACCACCCCGATAGGGCAGATCCGCCTCGCTGTCACCTTCGGCAAGCGCGACAACTACCGCACTGAGCTCATCGACTTCGACGTCGCCCACATCCGCCTCCCGTACAACGCCATCCTCGGGTATCCAGCCCTGGTCAAGTTCATGGCCGCCACTCACCATGGCTACAATGTCCTCAAGATGCCAGGGAGCGGCGGCATCATCACGGTCACCTGCGACAAGAAGGATGCGGTGTGCTCCCTCGAGCGCGCCTACCAGGCTGCAGCGGTCGAGAACCCAGACGATGAGGGCACTGCCTACCCTCCCGAGGCCGTTCCCAAAAAGAAGAAGCAGTTGCTCCGCCCGGGACCCCAGGAGGATGGGGCGCCCGACGACCGTGCCTCAGGACCTGCGCCCACTGACGGGGCGCCTTCCCCTCTCGCGTAGGAAGGCGCGCCCGGCGCCCCTCTCAGGCTGGGCTCGGGGGCTCTCCTCTGGAGGGCCTTAGACCTGGCCAGCGTCATGAGGGAGGCGTTCAGGCACCATGTGGAGGCGTGCTTCAACGCGCGTTTCCGCGAGAAGAGCGCAGGGCGCGAGGCGCCAGGCGCTCAGGAGTTCATCACCAAGGCGATCAAGGATCTTCAGGAGGCGAGGGCTATGCGAGGCAAGCGTCGCCCCACACCACCAGGCGCAGCTCCCTCCCCTGACGAGGGCAGTGGGCTGCGCATCTGCATCAACATCCCAGGGCTCAACCGGGCCGCGTCTCAGGAGCTCTACGGGCCGTCCCATGTGGGCCGGTGCGAGGGCCCCCCTCAGAACTACGTTCGCATGCCTTTCGGTTTGCTGAACTAGGCTGCCACGCACCAGCGCCACATGCGGAGCGTCCTGGCAGCTCACGAGGCCAGGCACCAGGCGATCCTGTCGGAGGAGGCGTCAGACCCTCACGAGCCCCACGGGCCCCCGGGGCCTCACGAGGCTCAGGACCTGGACGGCTCGTGAGGAACGACTTCTGTGGCTCGCGTCTTCAGCTACTCCAACACTTCTTCAGCAACGGTGCCAGGTGACATTTTTCAGTTTGTTCAGTTGGGGGCACCCCTCGGGCTGCATTATCCCCAAGCCGTGTGGGTCCGTCCCTATGGCATGTATCATTCTTTGCATCTATCAGAGCTGGCCTTACCTCTTCATGAGTTGCTTTATGATTATCACCTGCCTGCCCGGTGTCCTGTCGGCCCTTCGCGGCCTTCGCACGTTGCGAACCCGCCTGTTGCTCATCCCGCCACGGGGGCTACTGGCACGACGCCTGTGCTCGGGTCCGTCCCTGCAGCGTTGATAAACCTGAGAGATCGAGCTCTGGCTCGCGGCCCGCCCCACGCACGTCACCTCACCAGATCCTCAGTGCCTTCGTCTTCTTGCAGAAAGATCAATGGCTGGGCGGCAAGCGCGGCTATGTGTACTAACTAGCAGGAACCTCCGAAACCAGACTACGAGCGGCTCCCGCAGGCCACTCCTTTTTCACGCAATTCGCTTGCACGTTAAAGGGGGGTCCCTAAGCATCGTGCCTCAGGGGCTCCTACTGGCTCTCGAGCCCTCACCCCCTGGCCTTGACCACGGCATCGCGACCTGGCATACCAGTGGCGGCTGAGCCTCGCTCGAGGGCTGGGACCCGAGAACGTAGAGCATCCAGATGAGCAAGAAAAAGGGGACCGGCGTGAGCCCTGCCTAGAACTGCCACCACCAGGACGTAGTTAGGCGTCGTGTGGAGGAATCGCTGCAGGCCTGCCAAGATAAGTCACCACATACATGTCGGCATAAATCTCATGACCCAGTATTTTGATTTTCGCGATCTCGCTCGGGCAAGGCCATTTTCCCTATCGGTCTTCAGGGGGCTGCTTGCGAGCTAAAGGGGACCTCCTGAGCATCGCGCCTCAGGGGCTCTTACCAGACCTCAGGCCGCCCACCTCCTGGTCTTGACCACGGCATCGCGACCTGGCATACCAGCGACGGCTGGAGCCGCCTGGGGACTGGGTCCTGTCAGCGTAGAGCGCTAAAGCTACCGCGAGAACGAAAGGGAGCACCATGCCAAAATGAGATACGCGATCGCAGCATCGAACTAGGAACAATAACACTAAGGCAAAAGCATTACAGTTCTTACATGCCCCCACGGGGCTCGTCATGGTTTTGTGCAGGAAAAACAAAAGAAGGGACTTTGGAGAACCCCGGCCTCAGGACGTCACCGACGGCGCCGAGTCGACGCCGCTGCCGCGCTCCGCGCACGGTGAGAGCTCGACGGCTCGTAGCTGTCATCGTCGCTGGACTCTGGAGAGTCGCTGGATTCTGGAGAGCTGCTGTCACCAGAGGAGCTGCTGGCAAGGCCAAGGGCAAGTTCAGCGCCCGTGGCCGCGCCGTGTGGATCGCCTCCTCCGAAGCAGTACTCCAGGCGCCGGCCGTCTTCGCCGAAGACCTTGAAGAAAATCGTGGAGGCTCCGTCGTATTCAAAGTGGATGGCGAGGGCCCCCTCCGGGCAGCAAGAGCGGGCGACCTCGCCCCATCCCCGGGTCATGAAGACTTCGCCAGGGCGGACGACCTCGACCTCCGCTTCGGTATCTTGGCTGCAGCACCCGGCGTGTTGCAGCCACAGCTCAACGGCCCCCCTTGGCGGTATCTCCTCCGCGAAGAACCGCGGGAGCCGGATCCACGTGCGTGGCGGCATTGCCGCCCACACCACGAACTCGCGTGACGCACCTTCGGCATGAGTTTGCAAGCCGGAAGGACGGGCAGCCGTCGCCTGTCCTCCTCCACGACCCTGGCCCACGCGGCGCTGGGCGCTGTCTCCAAGCGCAGGGCCCTGCGCGCGGGCGTACATAATGATCGGGAAGCCCGGTGGAGCCCGCTCGTGCCAAGGCCGCGTCACCTCGGCCCCTTCGCCGGCGTCGCAGGAGCGGCCGAGCCTCTTCTTCGGCGGGAGTGGCCCGGGCTCCTCCCGAGGGGCTTTTCCCTTCTCCGACGCAGAAAACCTCCTTATCGGCGCCATGGATGCTTCGTCAAGACGGCGAGGCAAGAAGGAAGAAGAAGCAAGCAGCGGGAAGACGGAGATGAGCAGGGGGCTCCACCCCTCCTCCCATTTATAGCCAAAGGGAGGCCAACCGCCGGCCTCCACGATCTCCGGTAATGATGATCTTTTTGCATGCCGCCTTTTTGTCAGCCTAGGACGGTTGCCGAGGCAGCGTGGGGAAGCGGAGACGCCCACGACCCATCAAGCGCCACACGTCGATCGGGTCCGCAGGCGGTTAGGGCCCGCGGCGCTTCGCCCTTACACTTTGGCTTTGCCTCGAAGCCAAGTCCGAGCGCGCCTTGGGCCCGGGGGCTACTGTCGGTGTTCTGGGAACCGGGGTACCCAGACTTGCCTGCCTGCGGCCCACAGCGTGGCTTCATCAGCGGCCTGGTACGGCCCTTCTCCAGCATCAACAACACAAGACCCTCGCGAGGGTCCAAGCCTCACGAGGCGGACGAAGCCAAGACTTCCGGAGGGAGCGGCTTCCCCAGGCCGGCTCCTGAGGAGCGGAGATTTCCATGCAAGCCCCATCTCATGAGGTTCAGATCACACAAGCCATGACGACCAAGGCCAGGGCGCCAGCAGGCGCAGTACACTAGGTTTCCTCTTCGGTGCTAAGGAAGCAAGCGCAGACACAGAGTCCCAAGGAATCATCCAAAGGTTTTCATTCCCGTGCTACAAGACCAGGACGACAGGACGGAGGTCATCGCCGAGCCCACCACGACGTCATGACCAGAAGATTTGCAGGCGAAGACCACCTTTTGTCAGGATAAGATGTACTACTTGTCTCCCTTCAAACTTGGTCGTTGTGGGATCCCTTCCCGCCTTCATTTTGGGGGAAGAGGACCGAGGCCACTATAAATATTGCTAGGCCACCACCATAGAAAGGAGGAACAGGATCATCCTCACCAGCTCACACCAGCACAAGAACACTCCTCCTGAGGTTGTTCTCCCTTTGTACTAGTTCATCCTCAGCCCACCTCGAGGCCAATCCACCACAAAGCAGGAGTAGGGTTTTACACCGCAAGGTGGCCCGAACCTGGGTAAACTGCTGAGTCCCTTTACTTTCCTGTTCATCGAGCTAGGTGGTGAGATCGACGAGTCGGCAGGCTGGGGAGAGTGAGTTCTTCGCACGCACCCCAGAGTTCGAACCTTTCTTGGGTCTGCAGAGCCCTGAATCCGACAAAATGGGCTAATATACCAAAAGATGGGCACCGGGGGCTGGCCAGGGGCCCCACCACCCACCAGGGCGCGCCGGGGGGGGGGGGTAGGCGCGCCCTGGTGCCTTGTGGGCACCTGGGTGGCCCCCTCTGGTATTTCTTTGCTCCAGTTTTTTATTTATTCCAAAATAAATCTCCGGAAGATTTCAGCTCATTTGGAGATGTTCAGAATAGGTATCTCTGTCATAGCTTTTTCAGGTCCAGAATTCCAGTTGCCGGTAATCTCCCTCTTTGTGTAAACCTTGCATATTATGAGAGAAAATGCATTAGAATTGCTCCACAAAGTGTTATGTTGCTTGAAAACACTATAAATAACAGTAGGAAAACATGATGCAAAATGGACGTATCAGCCTGCCAGGGGCGCCACAAGCTCGAGAGGCGCGCCCAGGGGGTAGGGCACCCCCCAGGATTGTGGCTGCCTAGTGGGTCCCCCTTTGGTATTTCTTTTGCCAATAATTTTAATATATTCCAAAATAATTCTTCGTCAATTTTCAGCTCATTTGGAGATGCTCAGAAAAGTTGCCTCCGACATAGCCCTTTCCGGTCTAAAATTCCAGCTGTCGGCAATCTCCCTCTTCATGTAATTCTTGCAAAATAAGAGAGAAAAGGCATAAGAATTGTATCATAAAGTGAAATAATAGCCATAATGCAATAAATAGCACTATGCAAACATGATGCAAAATGGACGTATCAAAAGGCATCGACCACTTTGGGTAACCCTAGCCTCTCGACAACCGTCGACGAAAGGCATCGACCACTTTGGGCATCCCTAGCCTCTCGACAATCGTCGATGAAATACATCGACCACTTTGGGTAACCCTAGACTCTTAACAACTGTCGACGAAAGGCATCGACCACTTTGGGCAACCCTAGCCTCTCGACAACCATCGATGAAAGGCATCGACCACTTTGGGCAACCCTAGCCTCTCGACAACCGTCGATGAAAGGCATCGACCACTTTGGGCAACCCTAGCCTCTCGACAACCATCGATGAAAGGCATGAAGCATAGCATAAATATTTCAACAGATCATCTCATCAACATAAGGTATCAATATGATCAATTTGGACCATAATGCATATTAACAACACAATTCCATATGATCACATTCAACTAACATCATAGTTCCAAACTTAACAAATATTCCATTACAACTAAAAACATCATAATGCTAAGGTTCAGATAGGACCCCAATAGTCTTCACACCATACATAGTTCAACAAATAACAACCAGCAAGCCACAATACATAATACCAACAAACACCATACATTTACTCATTGCAAATTTCACTGATTTTCCTTATCTTAATCTTATTCTCCTCCCCAGCCTTAAGCAAATCAGCTATGATATACTCAAGTCTTTTCTTCTCTTGCTTCACCTGTTCCAAACCTTGATCTGCTACAGCCTTCTTCCAATTGCTAATCAGTTCATCATTGCTCTGCTTAATCACTTGGAGTGTTGTCTTCAGTTCCATATTCTCTTTCTCAAGCTTAGCCCTTTCTTCCTGGGCTTGAACTACATCACTTTCTACATCACCATCCTGCATAATCTTCTGGTAATTCTCCCTCATCACATTCTTGTGAATTGTTGCAAAAAAATTGCTTGTTTCCTTGATGTGGTTGTGGTGCTTCTCCTGGATTAGCTTCTTCTCTTCTGCTAGCTTGAGTATGAGCTTTTCTTTAGCTCCATTCTCGTTGCTACTCTGCTTATACATATCCCAAAGTTTGCGAAGTGCATTTTTCATGGGTTCTGGCCATTCTGGGTCAATCCACTGAACCAGACCATGATTGTCTCTTTCCTGTAACAATATGGTGTGAAGACTATTCCCAATATAAGGTCATTGCTAGATGACTTGAGGAATATGGGAAATGCCTGAAACTTCAACCCCTCTATCTCAATACTGACTTCGGGGCTGTATAGGGAAGCTTGGCACTGGCCCGCAGGAGTATTTACCGCTAATGGATGGTGCAACCTTTCATATTTAATGCCATGCATGAATGCAAATTCTTCCGACATGAATGAATGCGATGCTCCTGAATCAAATAAAACAGATGCTGGTACTGAATTAACGAGAAGTGTACCCATCACAGTTTCACGTTGATCCTGAGCTTCAGCCATGTTGACATGATAGTTCTGTCCACGACCATAAGAAGGTCTGACATTGTTGTTATGCTACTGAGGATTACCACGGCCAGCAGAAGGAAGAGCTAACTGATTCTGATTCTGAGAACAGTCTCTGGCACGGTGACCTGGCTGGCCACACTTGAAGCATAGTCCACTGTCAGGACGAGGTGCAGGAGCTCGAGGTGGTGCAGCTCGAAGTGGCTGCCTCGGTGGTGAAGGAGGCAGACGAGGTGCAGCATATGCTGGCCTGTATACTGGAGCTGCTGGACGGTACATGCTCTGTGGAATCCATATGCGGCGTTTCTGGGAAGACGAGCCCGAAGATGAGCCCGCTTCACGAGTGCGTCTGGTCGCTTCCTTGTGTTTCTTCAGACCAGTCTCGACCATGATAGCCTTATTCACCAAGGTGGCGAAGTCAGGATAGTCTTGGACGAGCAGGGCTAACTGAATGTCATGGTGTAGCCCTTCACGGAACTTCTCTTGCCTACGAGCATCAGTGGGGATGTCTTCTTCAGCGTAGCGAGACAAGTCAAGGAACTCTCGCTGATAGACTTCCATGGTCTTGTTGCCTTGAACGAGGCTACGGAACTCGGCCTTCTTCCGAGCTATAACAGCTTGAGGAATATACCGGGCACGAAAAGCAATCTTGAATTCCTACCATGTGACAACAGTTCTAGGGGGTAGGGTATGTCGGTGAGTGGCCCACCATTGCGCTGCGGGACACTTCAGGAAGTATGTCGCAAAGGTGACATAGCTGGCAGGGAGAACATCAGCTGACTCCATCTCATAGAAGATGTCACGCAGCCAATCATCAGCATCCAGCGGATTAACAGTGTTGCAAAATATTGATGGGTTGAGACGCACAAACTCTGGCAGCATAATTGAAGGTGGCTGCTGGTTGGCATTGGGACGAGGAAACTGATTCATAATCCCAGTCATAAACTGCTGATTGAGCTCGAATTGTTGCATCATAACTGCCATATAGTCACGCGGTGGCGGCGGTGGTGGATTGTTATCAGCCATCCTGCTAAATTCAATAGGGGTAGTTTAGCAGAAGCCAATGCGAGTGTTTAGCGACATGCATGATGCAACGCGATGGAATTTAAGTAGTACAACAGATGCTTATTAGCAGTCATTAAGTCATACAGATCCATACAGAGTCGGTTACAAACGGGCAGCACAACGGCGCAAATTCAAAAGCTAGACATACTAGGCGGCACGCAGGCACGCGGTAAGGAAGTACACAACGAGACATAGCAAAGGCTACATCAATGTCGGAGAAAACCATTGAAACGGGGTAGCTGCAAGTGCGGACGACGGACGTTCGTCGCAGAAGGATCCTGCGCTCCATGTGCACTCTGATGCAGAACCCGGTCTCGAGCTGAAAGAAGAGGTCCACATGCAGGTGTCTGACCTCCCACAGCAGGCCAATCGATCCCTGGTGGCATCTCGGTCCTGTGCGGGTAAAGGATATGCTCCGGATGTATCCCTGCATGAACAGCTGGTAGCAACTGCGTCATTGCCTCGTAGAGTCGTACTCGAGTGGCAAACAACTCGACGGCCAGAGCCCGAACAGTGCGATCCAGAGCCTGAGTACACTGAATCAGAACTCATGGATCATAGCGACGAGGCTCTTACGGGGCATAGGTAGCCGTGTAGTATCCAGTAGCATCTCCAGCAGGGGCATACGGAATGTATCGGAACTCAGAGTCATCCAAGCTAGCGTTGTGCTCTCCTCGGAGACGTGCGATAGCAGAGTAGGCGGCATCATGGACTGCCATCTCAATCGTCACGCCGATACCGTGGAAAAGGTACAACTCGGTGTCTGAGTCATCCTGCTGATCATAGATGCGAACATCAGCATAGTACTGCTCCTGGTTGAACTCACGGTAAACCTCGTAGACCATGTACTCAGGGTACCAGTGATAACCCAGCCTGGTCAAGAGAGCGATCAGAACAGCTGGAAACCCAGGGGCATCGCGAGCCCACGTGCGAAGCACAAGCTGCGTCGTGGGGCGCGGTGGAAACAGACGATCCATCTGAAACAGAGGAAGTTCAGAGTTGTCATACGACAATGAGAAGTATAACAGATCTCGAAGAGAAAGGTTAAACAAAACAATGGAAAGGAAAATGATTATCAGACTAATCAGATCAATGACAGGGAAATCGCACAGAATTCCAGCTCTCCGGGTGGATGGAATTTATGAGATACTAAGTGTCGGTGTTAGTAAATTTATTAAACCCGAATAGACGAGAGATCAGAGTCCCAGAGTAAAGGTCGAGGAGTAAAAGATCCTAATACCACCCAGTTGGCGACGTGGGCCCGTAAGCCACACAGCCAAGTTAGTAAAACAGTTTTCGGTTTCTAGACTCAACTTCGGCCAATGAATTGGATAGGGGGATTCCTAGAGGCCGTCGGCTCTGATACCAACCTGTGATGACCCCGGCTTAATCGTGCACTAACCATACACGCAAATGCACACGATCAAGCCTAAGGACTCACTTGAAGATATCACAACACAACTCTAATACATAAATAAATTCATACAAGCTTTTATATTACAAGCCAGGGCCTCGAGGGCTCGAATACATAGCTCGATGGCATACAAGTGTCAGCGGAAGCATCAGATATCTGGGTACAGATATATTACAGAAATAGAGATAAGCCTTTTAGAAAGGCGGGGCAATATAAAACACTATGATCAAAAGGCGTAGACCTCCTGCCTAGGACCCTCCGAATCCTACTCCTGGTCGTCTGTCGGCTCCTCGTAGTAGTACTCGCCGGGAGGGTAGTAGTAGTAGTAGCCGTAGTCGTCGACGGGGGCAGCTAACTCAGGGGCTCCGTCATCTGGCGACGTCCATTGGATATGGGGAGAAAAAGAAAATAAAGCAAACGTGAGTACTCATCCGAAGTACTCCGCAAGCAAGGATCTATACTACATATGCAACATTTTCAAAGGGGGTTGTATATGTGGACTGGGCTGCAGAAATGACAGAATAGAGGGGGAAAGCCTAGTCCTATCAAAGACTAGCATCTTCAATCATCTTCATTGGTCTTGCAGCATAACAAGAGTTCAGATTAACATAATGTAAAGTAGTTGTAGTATCATCAACCTCGCCCAGAGATCCTTCCTCGACTCCCTGCGAGAAAGCAATCCCAGAGCCATACTATTCAGTATCATCTCAAGTTTTAGTTGTACCAATCGGGATACAACTCCGAGTGTCTGTAACCATAGGATAGGCTATCGATAGATGTTTTCTTCCCTGCAGGGGTGCACCAACTTACCCACCACGCTCGCTTAACTCCGGCCGGACACACTTTTCTGGGTCATGCCCAGCCTCGGCCAAACGATACGCCGCAACCCGACCGAATACCTAACAGAGAGGTTAGCACACCGGACTAAACCTATGCCCCCAGGGGTCTTGGGCCATCGCGCCGGGAACTCCTGCATGTTGCGAACACGGCCGAGAGCAGACCTAGCAACCCCTTAATACAAGTGCAGTTGCGTAACCAGTCCAACTCGGCGCGCGCCGCTCAGTCGCTGACGTCCATTAAGCTCCGGCTGAAGTATACGATGCAGAACGCCCATAGTATGCCCACGTGATGGTTAGTGCTATCAGGCCAGAGGCCCCTCGGATCAAATATCCAAACCATTAGTGTGTTGGTAGTGCGGAAACGAGCAGAGACTCACGAAAGATGTGACCCCGTCGCCCCGTCTCGAGGACTTGCGGCAAGGGCGAGGAATGCCCGGCCACTCCCCGTGTTCAACCCTCGGGCACCATCCAGGTCCACCCAATTCCACATCACTCGCTATTAAGCTCGCGCGGGTACCCCTCAGGGTCGACTCGTCTTTAGTATCATGTTCCAGTGTAAAATCATCGTACAACGGTATCCGTGTGTCTAACACCAAGGGGTAACCCTGAGGAATCACCCTCGATGGAGTCCCACCTGATATTAACGTCAAGGTGAACGAAGGAGGAATCACCCTCGAGGTCCACACTTGAAGTGTTGCACGACGACGTCGTTATCAGGGGTGGTGTAGGAGGAATCACCCTCGCTTACCACGACCGATTAACTAACCTACAAGGTTATCATCAGAAGTGCTGACGAGGTATCACCCTTGGCACTCGATAGTAACCCAGTAGAGTCGGCAACTAAGGGGAAAGTGATGTGCGGTGCCGGGGCCTGGTCTTCGATCCCGTTGCTCGGGTCTTCTGATCATCCAGCGGGGCAGTCGGGATAAGTGGGGTCTCTGATGGTCTCTACCCAACCTATTCTAAACATTTTTAGGATAAGCAGGTAGGTAACAAGGCAGGTTACAATAAACAGGCTATGTAGCAGATATAGGATAACAACAGCAGCAGTAACTTCTAATGCAAGCATAAGAGAGAAGAGAGTGGGCGATATCGGAATGCTCAAAAAGGGGGGTGCTTGCCTGGTTGCTCGGCGGCAAGGGCAAGATCGTCAACTGCGTCGTCGGGCTCTTGAGCGGCTTTGGCCTCGGGAGCTACGTCGATGTCGGGGTCTACCGAGAGAGAAGAGGGGGAAGAAACATATAAATGCACAGTAAACAATGCAGTACAGGGCATGCTATGCTAAGATGCAGTGCAGGGTTGCCTAAAGTATGTCTAAGGCATTTTTAGCTACTTTAGGATTTAAGTTGGATTTATTATCCGGTGTATATGCACTATTCATATACCGGATACGGCCTTGAAGTTGCGGTTTTACCTACATAGGGGGGTTTGACATGGAAACAGACGACACGATTAGATTCGTCTTGTCGTTCTGATCAACTTTCATGTTTTAAGTTTTTCGATCTGAGCTACGGTTTAAAAGTTATTAATTTTCAAAGTTTAAATGATTTTCTGGAATTATTTTTATTCACAGAATTGATTTATGACATCAGCATGACTAGGTGATGACGTCAGCAGTCAACAGCCTCGCTGACCAGGGTCAAAGCTGACATGTGGGTCCAGTGGCACCCACATGTCAGCCTCTATTGAAACTAACAGTGAGTTAATCTAACTAACAGGGTTAATTAGGGGGTGGGCCCCATCTGTCAGTGAGACATTAGTCTAACTAATTAGTTTTTATTTATTTAATCATTTATTAGATTAATTAGTAGAGGGGGACCCACATGTCAGTGGCTGGGCTCGGCCCAGTCAGCACGTTGACCCGAGTCAACGGGGTCAACGGGACCCACCGGGGCCACTGGCAGTGTCCCAGGGTGGACCCCACGCCTGGCCATGTCGGCTGGCCAGCGACTGGACGCCGGCGTGCATGAAAACACGGCGGAGGCCTCGGGCCTCGTCGGATTTCGTCTACAGGCCACCATTTGGCGCGCGCGGGGGTGCGTTCGAACGAGCCAAGCGAGCCGCGTCCAGTGGTGGTGGTGGTTTCGCCGGAATCTGTCGAAATCGTCGCCGGCGTCGAGCAACAGCGGCGTCGGAGTTCGGGCTTCAACGAAACCGGGGCTGCGAAGCACTAGGAAGCGCGCGCGCGTGCACTACGTGCTCCTGGAAGTACCAGGAGCTCGCTGGTGGGCTCAGGGGAGCACGACATCGGCTCTGGCCACGGCGGCGAAGCGATCTGTGGCGACCGGAGCTCGGGTTCGACGTCGAGCTATCTACTGCATGATTTAGAGGTCCTAGAGGCACAGGGAGGGGAGCATGCTCACCTGGCGGCACGCACGTAAGGCCATTGGGGGGATTAGTAGCTGCAGCGGCTCGCTGGAGACGGAGGAAATCGACGGCGTCCCGAGGAAGAAGACGACATGCCCGGGCATTGCCGTGCTCCTCGGCTCCTTCCAACGGCTCCAGGGAACGTGGTCGACCACGGCGCTCCTCCCTGGCACACTCAGGCGACGCGGGGAGGCCGCTGGCCACGGCGGTGAGGCAGCGTGGCGACAGCGGCGCTCTGCTACGGATCTGGGGAAGGAAAAGGGAAGGGGAGGAGCGAGCCGAGCGAGGGGGAGAAAGGGGAGAGTGACAGGGAGGTCGAGGGGGAGTGAATGAGCTCGCCCTTATCCCTTCGCGGCGTCGGTGGGGTCGGCGTGTCGACGCCGCGCCGGCGCGCGCGTGCTCGGCCAAGGCACGGCCGACACGCAGGGGAGAGAAGGAGGGGATGGGCCAGCTGGGCCGGATCGGGGCACTGTGCACTTAGGCCCAGTGCACAGTGCCTCGTTTTATATTTTCTGTTTCTGTTTCTGTTTTTGATTTTTCTTTTATTCTTTGCTATTTTGAAATAATTAGGCCACTTGTGCTCTTGTATAAAATGTGGGACTTGGCCCAAATATTACAACGCAATATTACCTTTTACCAAAAATTGGTTTGGGCAAAGTAGAATTTTATTTGAATTTGATTTAATTATAAATGGATTAAATAATTATGTTTTGGTGCTATTTCATGTAGTTTGAGTCATTTAGCTAACTCCATCATCATTGTTTATATTTTTATGAGTGCTTCTGGAATATTTGCTATTTAGTGAACATTTTTTCTCATAGTGTTTGAGCAAATTTATTTTTGCACTTTTGAATTTGAGTTGATTTTCACAATAGAGTTTGAATTGTTTTGGTTAACCACTATGACTAAGCACTGCAAATGATATGACTTGGCATTATTTGCAGTTGATCACAGTGACTAATACACAGGGGTGTTACAAGTTCTCCTCCTCTAAAAGAAATTCTTGTCCCGAGAATTTAGGAGGTAGAAGGAAAGAGGTCGGGATATTCTTCCCAAAGATGATCCTCTCGTTCCCAAGTGGCTTCATCTTCAGTGTGATTCGACCACTGTACTTTCAGGAACTTGGTCGTCTTCTGACGAGTTCGACGTTCAGGTTCATCGAGAATGCGGATGGGATGCTCCTTATAAGAAAGATCATCTTGCAACTGGAGCATCTCGTGATCCACTGCGTGGTGCGGAGATTCCTTGAAGCATTTACGAAGTTGCGACACGTGGAACATCATGGATATGAGAGAATTGGGGTGGCAACTCCAATTTATATGCCACCTGTCCATGCCTAGCAACAATGCGAAAGGGACCAATATAGCGAGGAGCTAGCTTGCCCTTGATTCCGAATCGACGGGTGCCCTTCTTAGGAGTGACACGAAGATAAGCTTGATCACCTGGTTGATAAGTCAGACCCCATCGCTTGCGATCATAGTTGCTCTTCTGGCGGTCCTGAGCCACCTTGAGATTTTCTCGGACGATTCTGACTTGTTCTTCAGCATGTTGGATAATGTCTGGTCCCACGACAGGTCGTTCCCCAGTTTCTGACCAATTCAGAGGGGTTCGACGTTTATGTCCGTATAGCACTTCGAATGGAGCCATCTTCAAACTGGCTTGATAACTGTTATTATAAGAGAATTCGGCATAGGGAAGAGATTCCTCCCACTTCTTACCGAATGATATAACACAAGCCCGAAGCATATCTTCAAGTACTTGATTCACTCGCTCGACTTGGCCTTGGGACTGAGGATGATAAGCTGAACTCCAGGTAATGTGAATTCCCATAGCTTCTTGGAAACTTTCCCAGAACTTGGACGTGAAAAGACCGCCATGGTCCGAACTAATCTCCTTTGGAATACCGTGGAGTGAAACAATTCTGGAGATATACAATTCTGCTAGCTGGCTAGCGGTGATAGTCTCCTTGACAGGCAGAAAATGTGCAACTTTGGAGAGTTGGTCGACGACGACAAGAATAGCGTCGTGACCTTTCTGAGACTTGGGAAGACCAGTAATGAAATCCATCTGCACTTTATCCCATTTCCACAAAGGAATAGGAAGTGGTTGAAGAATTCCAGCAGGCTTCTGATGTTCTGCTTTCACGCGGCGACATACATCGCATTCAGCAACATATCTAGCGATATCCTGCTTCATTCTGGACCACCAGTACCTTTGTCGGAGATCGCGATACATCTTGGTGCTACCCGGATGGATAGACAGCGGTGTATCATGAGCCTCCTTCATGACCTTGTCAGTCATAAGCTCGAAGCGAGGTACTACAATGCGGTCTCGGAAATATAAAGTTCCATCTTCAGCAACCGAGAAATCCCTGTACTTCTCAAGGTGAAGCTCTTTCTTCATCAGATCAATTTCAGCATCTTTGGCTTGCGCTTCTTTAACAACTTTCTCAAGGTCTGGCTGTACGACAAGGTTATTAAGAGAACCCTGCGGAACGATACAAACGTTCAACTTGCGCAGTTCTTCATAAAGCTGGGGTTGAGCTTGTTTAACCATGAGGTTATTGCAATAGGACTTGCGACTCAAGGCATCAGCCATCACATTAGCCTTGCCAGGAGTATAATAAATACCACAGTCATAGTCCATAATTGTTTCCAACCATCGTTGTTGACGAAGATTAAGATCCGGTTGGGTGAACAAGTACTTCAGACTCTGATGATCGGTATAAATCTCACACCGATTACCAAGAAGGTAATGTCGCCACTGTTTCAAAGCATAGACCACAGTAGCGAGTTCAAGATCATGCACTGGATATTTTTTGTCATGCGGACGCAATTGTCGCGAGGCATATGCAATCACTTTACGCTCTTGCATTAGGACACAACCTAATCCCTGACGAGAAGCGTCACAATATATGACAAAGTCCTTGCGAGAATCAGGAGGAGCAAGCACTGGAGCAGAAGTAAGCTTGTCCTTGAGGGTCTGGAAACTCTCCTGACATTTGTCTGTCCACTCAAACTTAACGCCTTTGTGAAGCAGATTAGTCAGGGGCTTGGCGAGCTTGGAAAAGTTCTCGACGAATCGACGGCAATAACTTGCAAGGCCGAGAAAACTTCGGACTTGCTTGGCATTCTTTGGAGGAGTCCAGTCAAGAATAGCCTGAACACGCTCCGGGTTAACGGCAATACCGTCCTTGGAAATCACATGTCCAAGGTAGGTCACTTCAGAAAGCCAGAATTCACATTTGGAGTACTTGGCATACAACTAGTGTTCTCGAAGCCTTTCTAGAACAAGGCGAAGATGTTCGGCATGTTCTTCCTTATTCTTCGAATATACTAGAATATCATCCAGATATACCATGACGAACTTGTCGAGGTAATCCATGAATATATAATTCATCAGGCGAGAGAACGTAGCTGGAGCATTCGTTAGGCCAAATGACATGACGGTGTACTCGTAGGAACCATAACGAGTGACGAATGCAGTCTTGGGAATATCCTCTTCACGAACACGGATCTGGTGATAACCCAACCTCAAGTCCAGTTTAGAGAACACCGATGATCCAGCAAGTTGATCATATAAGTCATTGATCCGGGGAAGCGGATATTTATTCTGAATGGTTGCCTGGTTGATAGGACGGTAATCTTGAACCAACCTATTCGTACCATCTTTCTTCTTGACAAAGAGAGACGGTGCTCCAAGGCAGAGGAACTGGGACGGATGAAGCCCTTCTTAAGTGATTTATCGATTTCTTCCTTAAGCTCAAGAAGGTGGTGCGGTGGCATCTTGTAAGGACGCTTCGCAATAGGAGTGGTGCCAGGCTTCAAGTCAATGACAAACTCGACAGCTCTAGCAGGGGGTATTCCTGGAAGTTCTTCTGGGAAAACATCCTGAAATTCACAGACGACTGCAACGTTCTCGATCCCCTCAAGCGGAGAAGCGTTCAACGCATTCAAGGCATAAATCTGAGCCTCGGCGTTTTTAGTGATATGAGCTCGGTAATTCACCAACTCATCCGAAGGATGTAGAAGATGAACAACCTTAGTGGCACAATTGATTGAGGCATAGTGGGCCTTCAACCAATCCATTCCCAATATAAGGTCAATGCTAGATGACTTGAGGAATATGGGAAATGCCTGAAACTTCAACCCCTCTATCTCAATAGTGACTTCGGGGCTGTATAGGGAAGCTTGGCACTGGCCCGCAGGAGTATTTACCGCTAACGGATGGTGCAACCTTTCATATTTAATGCCATGCATGAATGCAAATTCTTCCGACATGAATGAATGCGATGCTCCTGAATCAAATAAAACAGATGCTGGTACTGAATTAACGAGAAGTGTACCCATCACAGTTTCAGGTTGATCCTGAGCTTTAGCCATGTTGACATGATAGTTCTGTCCACGACCATAAGAAGGTCTGACATTGTTGTTACGCTGCTGAGGATTACCACGGCCAATACCACGGCCAGCAGAAGGAAGAGCTAACTGATTCTGATTCTGAGAACAGTCTCTGGCATGGTGACCTGGCTGGCCACACTTGAAGCATAGTCCACTGTCAGGACGAGGTGCAGGAGCTCGAGGTGGTGCAGCTCGAAGTGGCTGCCTCGGTGGTGAAGGAGGCAGACGAGGTGTAGCATATGCTGGCCTGTACACTGGAGCTGCTGGACGGTACATGCTTTGTGGAATCCATATGCGGCGTTTCTGGGAAGACGAGCCCGAAGATGAGCCCGCTTCACGAGTGCGTCTGGTCGCTTCCTTGTGTTTCTTCAGACCAGTCTCGACCATGATAGCCTTATTCACCAAGGTGGCGAAGTCAGGATAGTCTTGGACGAGCAGGGCTAACTGAATGTCATGGTGTAGCCCTTCACGGAACTTCTCTTGCCTACGAGCATCAGTGGGGATGTCTTCTTCAGCGTAGCGAGACAAGTCAAGGAACTCTCGCTGATAGACTTCCACGGTCTTGTTGCCTTGAACGAGGCTACGGAACTCGGCCTTCTTCCGAGCTATAACAGCTTGAGGAATATACCGGGCACGAAAAGCAATCTTGAATTCCTCCCATGTGACAACAGTTCCAGGGGGTAGGGTCTATCGGTGAGTGGCCCACCATTGCGCTGCGGGACCCTTCAGGAAGTATGTCGCAAAGGTGACATAGCTGGTAGGGAGAACATCAGCTGACTCCATCTCATAGAAGATGTCACGCAGCCAATCATCAGCATCCAGAGGATTAACAGTGTTGCGAAATATTGATGGGTTGAGACGCACGAACTCTGGCAGCATAATTGAAGGTGGCTGCTGGTTGGCATTGGGACGAGGAAACTGATTCATAATCCCAGTCATAAACTGCCGATTGAGCTCGAATTGTTGCATCATAACTGCCATATAGTCAGGCGGTGGCGGCGGTGGTGGATTGTTATCAGCCATCCTGCTAAATTCAATAGGGGTAGTTTAGTAGAAGCCAATGCGAGTGTTTAGCGACATGCATGATTCAACACGATGGAATTTAAGTAGTACAACAAATGCTTATTAGCAGTCATTAAGTCATATAGATCCATACAGAGTCGGTTACAAACGGGCAGCACAACGGCGCAAATTCAAAAGCTAGACATACTAGGCGGCACGCAGGCACGCGGTAAGGAAGTACACAACGAGACATAGCAAAGGCTACATCAACGTCGGAGAAAACCACTGAAACGGGGTAGCTGCAAGTGCGGACGACGGACGTTCGTCTCAGAAGGATCCTGCGCTCCATGTGCACTCTGATGCAGAACCCGGTCTCGAGCTGAAAGAAGAGGTCCACGTGCAGGTGTATGACCTCCCACAGCAGGCCAATCGATCCCTGGTGGCATCTCGGTCCTGTGCGGGTAAAGGATATGCTCCGGATGTATTCCTGCATGAACAGCTGGTAGCAACTGCGTCATAGCCTCGTAGAGTCGTACTCGAGTGGCAAACAACTCGACGGCCAGAGCCCGAACAGTGCGATCCAGAGCCTGAGTACACTGAATCAGAACTCACGGATCATAGCGACGAGGCTCGCACGGGGCATAGGTAGCCGTGTAGTATCCAGTAGCATCTCCAGCAGGGGCATACGGAATGTATCAGAACTCAGAGTCATCCAAGCTAGCGTTGTGCTCTCCTCGGAGACGTGCGATAGCAGAGTAGGCGGCATCATGGACTGCCATCTCAATCGTCACGCCGATACTGTGGAAAAGGTACAACTCGGTGTCTGAGTCATCCTGCTGATCATAGATGCGAACATCAGCATAGTACTGCTCCTGGTTGAACTCGCGGTAAACCTCGTAGACCATGTACTCAGGGTACCAGCGATAACCCAGCCTGGTCAAGAGAGCGATCAGAACAGCTGGAAACCCAGGGGCATCGCGAGCCCACGTGCGAAGCACAAGCTGCGTCGTGGGGCGCGGTGGAAACAGACGATCCATTTGAAATAGAGGAAGTTCAGAGTTGTCATACGACAATGAGAAGTATAAAAGGTCTCGAAGAGAAAGGTTAAACAAAACAATGGAAAGGAAAATGATTATCAGACTAATCAGATCAATGACAGGGAAATCGCACAGAATTCCAGCTCTCCGGGTGGACGGAATTTACGAGATCCTAAGTGTCGGTGTTAGTAAATTTATTAAACCCGAATAAACGAGAGATCAGAGTCCCAGAGTAAAGGTCGAGGAATAAAAGATCCTAATACCACCCAGTTGGCGACGTGGGCCCGTAAGCCACACAGCCAAGTTAGTAAAACAGTTTTCGGTTTCTAGACTCAACTTCGGCCAATGAATTGGATAGGGGGATTCCTAGAGGCAGTCGGCTCTGATACCAACCTGTGACGACCCCGGCTTAATCGTGCACTAACCATACACGCAAATGCACATGATCAAGCCTAAGGACTCACTTGAAGATATCACAACACAACTCTAATACATAAATAAATTCATACAAGCTTTTATATTACAAGCCAGGGCCTCGAGGGCTCGAATACATAGCTCGATGGCATACAAGTGTCAGCGGAAGCATCAGATATCTGGGTACAGATATATTACAGAAATAGAGATAAGCCTTTTAGAAAGGCGGGGCAATATAAAACACTATGATCAAATGGTGTAGACCTCCTGCCTAGGACCCTCCGAATCCTACTCCTGGTCGTCTGTCGGCTCCTCGTAGTAGTACTCGCCGGGAGGGTAGTAGTAGTAGCCGTAGTCATCGACGGGGGCAGCTAACTCAGGGGCTCCGTCATCTGGCGACGTCAATTGGATATGGGGAGAAAAAGAAAATAAAGCAAACGTGAGTACTCATCCGAACTACTCAGCAAGCAAGGATCTATACTACATATGCAACATTTTCAAAGGGGGTTGTATATGTGGACTGGGCTGTAGAAATGACAGAATAGAGGGGGAAAGCCTAGTCCTATCGAAGACTAGCATCTTCAATCATCTTCATTGGTCTTGCAGCATAAGAAGAGTTCGGATTAACATAATGTAAAGTAGTTGTAGTATCATCAACCTCGCCCAGAGATCCTTCCTCGACTCCCTGCGAGAAAGCAATCCCAGAGCCATACTATCCAGTATCATCTCAAGTTTTAGTTGTACCGATCGGGATACAACTCCGAGTGTCCGTTACCGTAGGATAGGCTATCGATAGATGTTTTCTTCCCTGCAGGGGTGCACCAACTTACCCACCACGCTCGCTTAATTCCGGCCGGACACACTTTTCTGGGTCATGCCCGGCCTCGGCCAAACGATACGCCGCAACCCGACCGAATACCTAACAGAGAGGTCAGCACACCGGACTAAACCTATGCCCCCAGGGGTCTTGGGCCATCGCCCCGGGAACTCCTGCATGTTGCGAACGCGGCAGAGAGCAGACCTAGCAACCCCTTAATACAAGCGCAGTTGCGTAACCAGTCCAACTCGGCACGCGCCGCTCAGTCGCTGACGTCCATTAAGCTCCGACTGAAGTATACGACGCAGAACACCCATACTATGCCCACGTGATGGTTAGTGCTATCAGGCCAGAGGCCCCTCGGATCAAATATCCAAACCGTTAGTGTGTTGGTAGTGCGGAAACGAGCAGAGACTCACGAAAGATGTGACCCTGTCGCCCCGTCTCAAGGACTTGCGGCAAGGGCGAGGAATGCCCGGCCACGCCTCGTGTTCAACCCTCGGGCACCATCCAGGTCCACCCGATTCCACATCACTCGCTATTAAGCTCGCGCGGGTACCCCTCAGGGTCGACTCGTCTTTAGTATCATGTTCGAGTGTAAAATCATCGTACAACGGTATCCGTGTGTCTAACACCAAGGGGTAACCCTGAGGATTCACCCTCGATGGAGTCTCACCTGATATTAACGTCAAGGTGAACGAAGGAGGAATCACCCTCGAGGTCCACACTTGAAGTGTTGCACGACGACGTCATTATCGGGGGTGGTGTAGGAGGAATCACCCTCGCTTACCACGACCGATTAACTAACCTACAAGGTTATCATCAGAAGCGCTGACGAGGTATCACCCTCGGCACTCGATAGTAACCCAGTAGAGTCGGCAACTAAGGGGAAAGTGATGTGCGGTACCGGGGCCTGGTCTTCGATCCCGTTGCTCGGGTCTTCTGATCATCCAGCGAGGCAGTCGGGATAAGTGGGGTCTCTGATGGCCTCTACCCAACCTATTCTAAACATTTTTAGGATAAGCGGGTAGGTAACAAGGCAGGTTACAATAAACAGGCTATGCAGCAGATATAGGATAACAGCAGCAGCAGTAACTTCTAATGCAAGCATAAGAGAGAAGAGAGTGGGCGATATCGGAATGCTCAAAAAGGGGGGTGCTTGCCTGGTTGCTCGGCGGCAAGGGCAAGATCGTCAACTACGTCGTCGGGCTCTTGAGCGGCGTCAGCCTCGGGAGCTACGTCGATGTCGGGGTCTACCGAGAGAGAAGAGGGGGAAGAAACATATAAATGCACAGTAAACGATGCAGTACAGGGCATGCTATGCTAAGATGCAGTGCAGGGTTTCCTAAAGTATGTCTAAGGCATTTTTAGCTACTTTAGGATTTAAGTTGGATTTATTATCCGGTGTATATGCACTATTCATATACCGGATACGGCCTCGAAGTTGCAGTTTTACCTACGTAGGGGTTTTTGACATGGAAACAGATGACACAATCAGATTCGTCTCGTCGTTCTGATCAACTTTCATGTTTTAAGTTTTTCGATCTGAGCTACGGTTTAAAAGTTATTAATTTCCAAAGTTTAAATGATTTTCTGGAATTATTTTTATTAACAGAATTGATTTATGACGTCAGCATGACTAGGTGATGACGTCAACAGTCAACAGCCTCGCTGACCAGGGTCAAACCTGACATGTGGGTCCAGTGGCACCCACATGTCAGCCTCTGTTGAAACTAACAGTGAGTTAATCTAACTAACAGGGTTAATTAGGGGGTGGGCCCCATCTGTCAGTGAGACATTAGTCTAACTAATTAGTTTTTATTTATTTAATCATTTATTAGATTAATTAGCAGAGGGGGACCCACATGTCAGTGGCTGAGCTCGGCCCAGTCAGCACGTTGACCCGAGTCAACGGGGTCAACGGGACCCACCGGGGCCACTGGCAGTGTCCCAGGGTGGACCCCACGCCTGGCCACGTCGGCTGGCCGGCGACTGGACGCCGGCGTGCATGAAAACACGGCGGAGGCCTCGGGCCTCGTCGGATTTCGTCTACAGGCCACCATTTGGCGCGCGCGGGGGTGCGTTCGAACGAGCCAAGCGAGCCACGTCCAGTGGTGGTGGTGGTTTCGCCGGAATCTATCGAAATCGTCGCCGGCATCGAGCAACAGCGGCGCCGGAGTTCGGGCTTAACGAAACCGGGACTGCGAAGCACTAGGAAGCGCGCGCGCGTGCACTACGTGCTCCTGGAAGCACCAGGAGCTCGCTGGTGGGCTCAGGTGAGCACGACAGCGGCTCTGGCCACGACGGCGAAGCGATCTGCGGCGACCGGAGCTCGGGTTCGACGTCGAGCTATCTACTGCGCGATTTAGAGGTCCTAGAGGCACGGGGAGGGGAGCATGCTCACCTGGCGGCACACACGTAAGGCCGTTGGGGGGATTAGTAGCTGCAGCGGCTCGCCCGAGACGGAGGAAATCGACGGCGTCCCGAGGAAGAAGACGACATGCCCGGGCGTTGCCGTGCTCCTCAACTCCTTCCAACGGCTCCAGGGAACGTGGTCGACCACGACGCTCCTCCCTGGCACACTCAGGCGACGCGGGGAGGCCGCTGGCCATGGCGGTGAGGCAGCGTGGCGATGGCGGCGCTCTGCTACGGATCTGGAGAAGGAAAAGGGAAGGGGAGGAGCGAGCCGAGCGAGGGGGAGAAAGGGGAGAGTGACAGGGAGGTCGAGGGGGAGTGAATGAGCTCGCCCTTATCCCTTCGCGGCGTCGGTGGCGTCGGCGTGTCGACGCCGCGCCGGCGCGCGCGTGCTCGGCCAAGGCGCGGCCGACACGCAGGGGAGAGAAGGAGGGGATGGGCCAGCTGGGCCGGATCGGGGCACTGTGCACTTAGGCCCAGTGCACAGTGCCTCGTTTTATATTTTCTGTTTCTGTTTTTTATTTTTCTTTTATTCTTTGTTGTTTTGAAATAATTAGGCCACCTGTGCTCTTGTATAAAATGTGGGACTTGGCCCAAATATTACAACGCAATATTACCTTTTACCAAAAATTGGTTTGGGCAAAGTAGAATTTTATTTGAATTTGATTTAATTATAAATGGATTAAATAATTATGTTTTGGTGCTGTTTCATGTAGTTTGAGTCATTTAGCTAACTCCATCATCATTGTTTATATTTTTATGAGTGCTTCTGGAATATTTGCTATTTAGTGAACATTTTTTCCCATAGTGTTTGAGCAAATTTATTTTTGCACTTTTGAATTTGAGTTGATTTTCAGAATAGAGTTTGAATTGTTTTGGTTAACCACTATGACTAAGCACTGCAAATGATATGACTTGGCATTATTAGCAGTTGATCACAGTGACTAATACACATGGGTGTTACATACCTAAGCACCAAACAAAGGATCTGTATAATCTTCATCTACAAGAGAGTAAATTGCAAATAGAGGACCTGCCACTAACCTCATTAGTGCGTCCATAAAACCTACTGCCAGTGTTGATTCCTTGGAAGACAACGGCCCTCTGCACATGAGCGTTGTGACAGCACAGCAGTCCTCCGGCAACAATGCCTCACCACTCTAGTTCAACAATGGTCCGTGGGATCTACAATAGTGCAATATAGCAGATACAGTGCTCAAATCCCCAATCAAGTAGGTGAAAACAAAGCTCAAATCGAAGAAAACCCTAACCCTAATTCACAGAGAAATGATACCCACGTAGGTTTCGTCCGCGTGCGAGTTGAAGAGGGGGGGACACAGATTCGTCGCTACTGGTTTCGACGTCCTTCCAGGAGACCATGGCTGCGGCGGGCGGCGACAAATGAGCGGCGGAAGCGGTGGGAGGCAGAGACCTAAGTGAGAAAGAGGGGAATGGACGAACGAGTTGGGATGGACCGGCTCGTTAGGTTTTGTGCGACGTCGTCTAACGGCACATCACGGGCGCCGTCACTCCCTACAATAGTGGGCCCAAGCGGTCAGGTTTCCACTCAAACGCGACAAATCGTCGAATCAAAGTTATTTGAAAACTGTCAGCACAAACGTGACAGTTTTTTGAAAAATAATATCGAAAGGTGGTGGTTTTTTGAATTAGGGTCCCTAGTTGTGGTGGTTTTCTGCAATTTACTCTGTTGGAGATGCCCTAATGGCAGAAAATAAAGAGCGAGGTTGGCCGAGGGCTTGAATCTATTGTCTATATGCATTGAACCAGTGGCGGAGCTACGAAGAAATAACTGGGCGGGCCAAGCTTTGCAGTGAGGTGCACGTGCAAGAAAGATAAGAGCCCACCTCCAGCTACGAGGACCTTTCCGGTACTGATCCCACTACCTTAGCATGGCCTAAAAGGGTGGACACGAAAAGAAGATTGGAATTAGAGCACCACTTCCTGACAAACGGGAATAAAAAGGAAGTACCCTGATTTGGATTTTTGGGAGGTTGGATCAAATGGAAGTACCCTGAGTTGGATTATTGCGAGGTTGGATCAAAGGGAAATAATAAGGGGAGAAAGAAGGGGAAGAAGAGTAGAGAGGAAGAAGGAGCACACAAATGTGCTGTTGCTGCTGCTAATGGACGCCGGGCCACAAATGCATACAGGTATACTAAAAAAATCTCAAAACCTTAGGCGGGCCACAACCTGGTTTGGCCCCTACATAGCTCTGTTAGTGCATTGAACATCGAATAATTCTTAATTCTTGTGTTTTTATCATATTTATTTGAATTCCTAGTTCATCTAGATCATATGTTGTGTTCAAATTGGAATGATTATATTTGAGAATTATTTTTTTACATATTTGAATTGTGTTTTTTCTAAAGGAGGATCACCCTCGGCCTTTACATCAGACTGATGCATGCATCCATATTATTAAAAGAAATATCCAAAAGGTTTGCAGTCTAGTACAAGCTCACTTGAAGCTTAAAATAAATGAAAAAGAAGATAAAAGTTGCCATAACCGGCGAAAAATAAGTCAGATGACTAAACACCTAGCCTATTATTGGATCGTCATCCAAACCGGTTGTAGATATTCCGAGCTACCATCTCCCACCGGGTACACCCAGTATCCAAAAACTCTCTGGCTTCCGCAGGAGTGAGTAACGACCACGTATGGATCCAAGTAGTGGCTCTGAGAATAACCTGCAAAAAATTTATACTAGTTTGTCTGTTAAAAACCATGTCATTTATGTAGTTTCATATAGCCTAAAATAATGCGCAAACTCCTATCCGAATTGTGTGCACTTAACTGTTTAAGTTTTTAATTAATATATTGTGATAAGTCTAAAACCATTTTGAAGAATTGACAAAATGAACTTTTTAGGACAGAGAATATGCTAGATGAGCAAAAATTTAGGAAAAATGGGTTTTGCACTTTTAGGATAGGCGTGTGCTGATGCACACCATCTCCCGCGTCACCAAAAAGGAGAAGCAGGTTATATCATCCGGCATCGGTGTTCCAGCAAACCCGTAGTCGCGTAGTACTACTTTGGCATCATCACATTGATTCGGCTAATGGGTGGCTGATGACCATGTCCCAATCATGCGGCCAACCTTACATTCACCATCACATGCCCATGTGCAAGGCAACGCGCAGCTAATAGCTTCATTATCGTCGGTCCAATAAAACGGAAACCGAACCGAAAGGGATGAAATTGAAAATGATGACAACTATAGTACTGTGCACGCGCATCATCATGGCCATTGTATGTTGGCGCTCTCTTTAACAGTCGCCGATTGACGCAGGTAAATTCACATAAAAAAACAGGAAGAGCCAACGGTGTCGATTTCATATACTCTAGTACCGCATCTGAGAACGTAGAGGAAGGGACAAATATTCAAACGTGCACTTTACGTGTGACACGGGATTCAAGACAGAACACGAGGCCGAACCACTTTTCTGTAACAGACTATGCTGAAAACCCCCCACATCGACGTCGGTTGTATCTTGTATCCCATTGTCAGTTTGCAGTTTCGATCGTACAGGCGTGCAAAGAGAGAGAGGGGGGATAACCAAAGTGCCAAAGCTGCACGTACTCCATGCCGCTGTCTCACTTAGATCAACTCCAACGGGCCGACCCATTTCATCCGCCCACGTTCGTTTGGGTCGTCGCGGACAAAAACGTCGGCCCAACGCGCTGACCCATTCCCAAAATCCGTCCTCATCGTGTCCGCGCGGACCCATTTCTGGCCCAAAATTGCACATGAAATGCGTCGGCGCGGACGCGTTGCGGACGCGCCGCGCGTCCCCTCGATGTCCGCCGCGGTCCCACTTGTCGGCCGCCCAACCACCACCCGCCGTCTAATTTATGACGGCCACCGACACCGGGCCCACTAGTCAGCCACTGGAAACATCCTTTTTTAACCCCACGCGTGCGCGGGGGGGGGGGGGGGGGGGGGGGCTCATCCGCTTCCGTCCACAACTTGCCCCCACCACCCCCTTCGTGCTTCCTCGCCGGCGACAAGCCAAACCCTAGCCATGGGGCTCTTCGGCAGCAGCAAGGGCAAGGGCGCCGGCGCCTCATCTTCTCGTGTCCCTCTCCCCCTTCCTCCTCCGCCGCCGGCGCGTGACCGCTCTGGACGGCAGCGCCTGCACATCCCGGTGCATCAAGCTCGGTGGCACTGGGAGTTCAGGCAGCCGCTGCCCTACCTAGATGTCACGCTGCCACACCATTGGCACCTAGATCCAGATCGGATCCTGGTGCCGGCGGTGCCGCAGACACAGCGGGCGCACGACGAGTAGGTGCGCAGGCGCCAGGCGCAGCTCACGCCGGCGCAAAGGCGCATGCCCGAGTACGCCGCGGACTCCCCCAGCTGGGAGGCCTGGTTTACCCTCGAACACGAGGAGCAACGGCGCCGAGGCGTGCAGCGCCACCACGCCAACCCCGTGCCTCCCCCGTCATCAAGCCAGAGGAGGAGGAAGCCGAGGCAGCGGACCAGGAGGCGCTGGCGGAGGCCTTCGCCGACTCTATCGAGTTGGAGAGGCGGAAGGCCGAAGCAGCAGCAGCTGAGGAGGCCGCGTATGAGGCGAAGATGGCGGAGGCCATGGCCCTCTCCGCAGCAGGCGACTGCGTGGTGCCGCCGTCTCCGCCACCGCTAACCCTGACGGCGCCTGCGCCCGAGCCGGCCGAGAGGTACGTCTGGACCGGCTAGGTGCAGGAGTTCGTCAACGCCCCTCCCATTTGGCTTCGTGCCACGCCAGAGCAGGAGGCCATGTACCTCCAGCATTGGCGGCAGCGTCGGCTGGCGGAGGAGCGCGGCCACGCGGAGCAGCTCATGCAGAGGGAGCGGGAGGAGGAGGAGAAGGAGCGCGCCCGTGTCGCCGCATTGCCTGAGCCGCAGCCGCAGCAGACGCCGGAGGAGGCGGCCCTGGCGGCCTACCAAGATGCCTTTGGTTGGGCCGGCCCGCCTCCCGTCTTCATCGACCTCACCGGCGACGATGACGACGGCAAGGGCAAGGGCAATGCCGACGTCTAGGGCTCCGAGGATGCGTTAATGTTTATTAAGTTTAAGTGGACTTTGACCGGCGGTTGACCGGCTAGTTATTGTAAATTAAACTTTGTTTTCTGTGCCACGTGTTCTTTTTTTCTTCGCGCGCAAATTTGCGTCCGCCTCCCGTTGGGCGGTCAAGCCGACCCATATGGAAAAGCGGACACGGACGTCCGCATGACCGACCCAAACGGACGAAAAACGGACAAAACGCGCGTCCATTTGGGTGGCCCCGTTGGAGTTGCTCTTAGTACTCACTTTCTACCCAAGCACAGTAATTACCTCCCAAAAAGCTTTACTAGCGCATCAGTTTACAAGATGGTCATCAAGTACGCTCCGCTGCAAACCGCAGCTACGCCACAAACACCAACCGATGACGGTGGGCCTGGCAAAACAAATTCCTCCCCCTCCCCCCACTGCCGAAAAGGGCGCCTTTACTGTAGAGTCCAAAGGACGTGCGCCCGGCGGTGGCCCGCGTGGATTCGTGCCACGGCATTTTGCGGGGGCGAGTGGCCGCCCCACGAACCTTCCGCCGTGGACCTCGTACACCGGGCCGGCGCCGGCACACCTGGTGTCCTTGCCCTCGGGGCCGGGGGACGCTAGTCGTCGCCGCCTCGTCGGTGCGGCCCCGTCGGTCCGGTCCTGGAGCGCCGGGCGAAAATGATAGACCTACGGACAACCCATACGGAATCAAATTTACGGACGTGTGTGTCATCTCCTAATTCATTCCTTCCCCCTGAATTTCGGTGTGGGGTCTCCCCTCTTTCCAACCAGCTGACCACACATCTGTCCGTAGCCATCAGTCTGTAAAAAACAGTCCGTAACTGTAGCATCGTTGAGCGCCGGGTCCAGCGAGGCGCTTTCACCCGCCGCGGCAGAGGACATGACCGTTTCGAGCTATGCGTAAAGAATGGAGGCAGGTTTGCTGCAGCGATGATTAATGCCGCTGTCCCTCGTATGAACCTGGTCCATAGATAGAGCGATGGAAATCTCTTTGCTCGAGGGGAAAGCAATGCCAGTACTGTTTGTTTCTTTTTTTGCGGGGCTACTGTATTTTTTCTTAGCTGGACGAAAAAGTACGCCTTGGTATTTTTTTTCTTTAGATTATTAGAGAAGAGTAGTACGTCTTGGTACTTGGGTACTGGACTACTTTCAAGTTAAAAAAAAATGTACTCCCTCCGTCCAAAATTCTTGTCTTAGATTTGTCTAGATACGGACGTATCTAATAATAAAATGTGAATTGATACATTCGTATTTAGACAAATCTGAGACAAGAATTTTGGGACGGAGGGAGTATGTACTAGCGGTACTTGACTATTGTGGCTTATGTGGTTTCCCATTGTTTTCTTGCTTATTGGTTTCCTCTTACTTTGCTTGTAAGCTTCAGCATTTTAGATAGACAGTAGCAAACAGAATACTGGATCTTGTAAAGAGTCTCGAGCACAAGGAACTTTTTTTTTTACAAAATGTATTATAGTAGCAAACAGAATACTGGATCTTTTAAATCATAGCATTTTTTACAAATTCGTTTCATTGTACCGTAGAGAAAACATAGGACTCATGATTTAGTCTTTGAGCAATGATATGTATGAAAACATAGGACTCATGATTTAGACTCTGAGCACTGATATGTGTGAAAGTATATTGACAAAAAATAACTAACATACTCGAAAGATGAATCAAGGACTTTTTCTTAACATCCACATGTATATTTTTTAATGAAATTTTACATGTTTCCTACCTTTTTACATTACTGATGTGAAAAAAAACTATATAAAAAGTATTGTGCATTTTTAAATGAACACTAACAAATATTAATTTAATCATATTACAAGCACAACAACACTTTTAGCCCACAAATATCAACCATCACAAAAATAATGTTGAATTAAGGAATATATTTTGAAATTTGTCTATATAAAATCATGTACATCTCAAGATCAATTACATGATTTTTGCATTGAAGAAATATCACACAAAAACATCAATAACATGTGACAAAATGAAATTAGGGCATAATCAAGAGATAATATAATATTATTACAATACTATAAAAGTAGTACATAAGGATTCTTGTGCACGGCCATTTGATTAAAAAAATATGATACTCGTACTTGAGTAAAAAAATTAGGACGAGTCAAATCAAGAGTAGTTCAACGTAGCTCTTGTCACGGTTTTTTGTGGTGGAACGAACGCACCAGGGTTCAAGTCCTATACTTGCATTGGTGGTCACATTTTTTTGATTTATTTCAGGCCTTCCGACGATGTGTTTTTAGTGGAAGAAGACGTTCCCGTCGACTTCGAAAGCGTTTATGGCGACTTCGTCAATCTTAAGATGATGTGTCGGCACAGCCTCTTGAAGATGCTCATAGGAGTAGAGCATGCGTGCGTGCGTGCGTTAATAGGAGGATGAATGTATGTGTGTATATATGACCGGTTGCATTTGTACTGTGTTAAAGAAAAACTTAGCTCGTGCCATTCATATTGGTAGAGATACGATATAAAAGTGTTTTAAGCTTTTTTGAGTTGTTTCAGTAATAAACAAGTACAGGAAACCACAGACCGGAAGTATAAAAACATTTCATTGTCTTTAAATAAATATTCGACCTTTACAAAATCGACATTTAGCCCCCCAAAAAAACTTATAAATCGACGGAAAGCAACTACACTTTCCGCAAGCTCGAGGAGCCAAAAATCAGGGAGGGGCATATGAGCCGAGTCCACGGAGCACTGAGCGCCACTGCATTGCAGGTGAGCAGAGCAGAGCAGACCAAGGCAAAAGCTCTCTCTATCTCTCTCTCTCCCTCTCACACGGCTTTCCCTCTCCTCCCGTTCGAACTAGGAATCCGAGGCGAGCACGGGCAAAGCGATGGGCGCGGCCAGGCCGCACCACAGGGCGCCGCCGGGGCGCGTGCCCACGAGGTGCGTCGCCGCGCTCTGCACCGCCTGCTTCCTCCTCGGCGTCTGCGTCGTCAACCGGTTCGCATTCATCCCCCCACCCACCAAATCCGCCGTTTCTCCCGGATTTCTCGCTCTCTGCTCCTTACCCGCCCCCAATCTCTTCCTCTCGCCGCGAGCCTGTTCCAATGCTCGTCGGTTTCGTGGGTGGAGGTGCTGATGTTTGCTCTACTTTTGCAGCTATTGGGCGGTTCCCGAGCCACCCGATTGCCCAAGCAAGGTAATGCGCCGCTCCGATTCAATCCCCTCTCTTCCGTTGATGTTTATCTGGTTGCGCATTGCCAAACTGGCCCGGTTTTGCAGGCGAATTCTGGGCGTTCGAGGGCCGTGCTGAGCCAAGCACAAACCCGCGAAGTCGTCATGTAATGCCTGAACCTTGAGCGGCCATGAATCTTTCCTGCTGGTTTGGATTTACTTATTCTGCTTCTGTTTGGCAGCGCGTTGGACAGGACGATATCGGACATCGAGATGCGCCTGGCTGCCGCCAGAGCCGCGCAGATGAGGAACCAAGGCGTGTCGCCGAGTGATTCAGCCGCTGACCAGGGAAACATGCGACCTAGATTGCTTTTCGTCATGGGTATCATGACCACGTTCGATAATCGGAGGCGCAGAGACTCTCTCAGGAAGACGTGGTTGCCACAAGGTAGAGCCTGTAAGACATGGTACTTCCAGTTGTTCATGTTTCATTTCATACTAGTTTTCTATCTAATACAATACAGTGCCCTGTCTCTAGGTGAGCGTTTGCGAAGGCTGGAGAAGGACAAGGGCATTGCCATGCGTTTTGTTATTGGACGAAGGTATGGTATGGCTGAGTTTAAAAATCTGGGAAAGAAATAGTCAATGTTCCTGCTTGACACGCTACTGAGTTTTGGTGCTTACATCTTGCAGTGCAAATCCTGGTCCTGACAGTGAAGTGGAGCGTGCCATGGATGCAGAAGATAAAGAATACAATGATATTCTTAGACTTGTATGCTGAGTCGACTACTTTCAACTACTTAGCTTTTATTACTTTACCAATGACTAACAATATTGACACCCTTTGCAGAATCACGTTGAAGGCCAGGATGGGCTTCCTTTGAAGATTCAGATGTTTCTTTCAACTGCTCTGTCCACGTGGGATGCTGATTTCTATGTCAAAGTTGACGACGATGTTCATGTCAACATTGGTATGCCTACACAGAACCCTTTGTTGCTGGTAAATGTTTCGCCGGTATTCTCATGCACTGAGGTTTTCTCTCTTAACACAGGTATTACCAGATCGATTTTGGCACGGCATAGGTCAAAACCTCGGGTGTACATCGGCTGCATGAAATCCGGACCTGTGATTGCTAACAAGTAACACTCAAGAAACCCATATTGCCTCCAATTGATTAAAATACTAAACATATGGAGAAATGTGTCAGGCGAGAGCTTCCATTCTTTTTTTGAACTAGTAAATGCACGTGGATATTAGGTATGCTATTATTTATGTGTTAATCCTGTGATTAGTGCAATATTTGGTATGATATTAATTGCACGTTAAACACGTTTAACGCTCGCCATTGGAGTAGTATAGGTCGTTGGATTGACTTAGTTCGATGGCCGAGATCGGTTGGATCTGCCTCTTTGGGTCTTTTTATATTGGTATAGATGACAATGCAAACTCTTGATATGAACTGTCGAGTGGTGTGGGGAAAGAAGTATCATCCGTCCGACAGTGGAAGTTAGTCATGCTATGTGCTAGCAAAGCAATTGTTTCATTTTTCAGCTTATTCATTCCTATTCTGATCTGATAATGAGTTTTGCATTCTCTTATTTACAAGGACAGGTCTTACTAGAGATGTCCCAAATAGATGGTTTCATTTTACTGACATTTCTTCTAAAACATGGAGTAATATAATGTGGTAATGCCTGCTTAATGTTCACAGTGAATCTAAATATTACGAACCAGATCATTGGAAGTTTGGGACTGCGGGTAACAACTACTTTAGGCACGCAACACGGCAGCTGTATGCTATAACAAGGGACTTAGCGACCTACGTATCAGCAAACAAGTGAGTCCTAAATTTCTGATGTGGATATGCAATGCCTGATAAAATGGATTACATTACTGCTTCATCTCATATCTGTTTGACATCATTTTCAGGCATATCTTGCACAGATATACAAATGAAGATGTATCATTTGGTTCTTGGTTAATTGGGTTGGATGTTGAGCATGTTGATGAGAGAAGCCTTTGTTGTGGTATTCCTCCAGGTTGGCATCTCACTTCTTTATTGTTGATTTTCCATTTTGCTTCAGCATACTGTCCTATTTTATCTAGATAATTATTGCATGCTCATTACGACATCGCTTAACCTGGAAGTTATATGCTTTACAGTTGATAGGAGCTAGGGTTCTCCCCGGTCTAGGGCGTAGCTTGTAGGGAAAGGAGGGAGGTGGGCGAGGGCTGGAGCGCGGCGGCCGGCGGCGAGGCGCCGTCCTTGCGGCGGTGCGGCGGCGGCTGAGTCAGGAGGCGTCTAGGGTTTAGGGTTTCCGGCTCCTCTGGGAGCCGGGCAATAGAATTGTCTTATTGCTTAAATCTCAAAATAATCTTACAAGTTGTATATATAACCACGATGTGAAATAAAAACTAAGATAACTTGCAGGCTAAGCTTGCCCGGTGGGCCTCCTACGGCCGTAGGTCCGGCCGGTCATAACATCTCTCCCCGCCTGCGCAAACAGCTCGTCCTCGAGCTGAAAGTCGGGGTAGTGTTGGCGGAACTCCTCGCGCTGCTCCCAAGTAGCGTCCTCCTCTGAAAGTCCAGTCCATTGAATCAACACGTACCAGGAGCCGCGGCGCAGCTGAGCCTTCAACGCCTTCTCCGGCTCAGGAAGGAGACGACCGTCGGTGACCGGCGGTAGCGCTGGAGGAACCGCAGGTGGCTCTCCACGGAAGGGCTTGAGCAGCCCCACATGGAAGACATCATGAATCCGCGCACCTGCTGGAAGCTGAAGATGGTAAGCCACCTTCCCAATGCGTTCCAGGATAGCAAAGGGACCGGCATAGCGAGGACCCAGCTTCTTCGCGCGTGGGTCGAGGGACTGCGTAGAGCGATGAAGTAGACGCAGCCACACCCAATCACCCACCGCGAACTCCGCCTCGCGATGGTTGCCGTCGTAGTAGTGTTTGGCCAACTGCTGGGCCTAAAGGAGGCGTTGCCGGACTTCTGCCAGCATCTCGTCACGGTTCCGCAGAAGAGCACCGGCCGCCTCGGTCCGTGCCAAGGCCGGATCAACAGGAAGAATCGGCGGAGGTGGCCGGCCATAAACCACCTCAAAAGGCGTAGCACGGAGGGCGGAGTGATAAGAGGTGTTGTAGCAGTACTCCGCCCACGATAGCCAGTCCACCCATGCGCGAGGGCGATCACCTGTGACACAACGCAAATACATGGCAATCACCTTGTTAACGACCTCGGACTGGCCGTCCGTCTGAGGGTGGAAAGCTGTGCTCAGGCGGAGCTTAACGCCTGCCAGCCGGAAGAGGTCGCGCCACACATGTCCCGTGAACACGGGGTCCCGATCACTGACGATCGAAGATGGGAACCCGTGGAGACGGACAATGCCATCGAAGAAAGCCCGAGCGACAGACGCCGCCGTGTAGGGATGCCCGAGCGTGATGAAGTGGGCATACTTGGAGAAGCGGTCGACCACCGTGAGAATGACGGACTTGCCGCCCACCTTGGGGAGGCCCTCGATGAAGTCCATGGAGATGTCCGCCCAGACCTGGGACGGCACCTCCAAAGGCTGGAGCAAACCAGCCGCCGTAGAGTCTCCATCTTGTTGCGCTGGCACGTCACACAAGACCGTACCCAGTCACGGACCAGGGCACGATCTCCTGGAATGTAGAAGTCGGCGCGGAGACGATGGAGTGTCTTCTGCACCCCCTCATGGCCCGCCGAGTGGGCGAGGCGCAGCACCTGATGACGAAGATCGTCGTGCGCCGGAACGAAGACCCGGCGCCCATGGAGGAGCAAGCCGTCGGCGAGGCGCCACGGCTCATCCAGTTCCCCCGCAGCCAGCTGCTGCTGTAGGAGGAGTGCGTCGGCCGCGGCTGCTGTCGCCCGCCGGATGTCGGTGAAGAGGGCGAAGGACGGCCCGGTGATGATGCAGAAGGCCGCCCCCTCCGCCGCACCGTCGTCCGTGTCGGCGTCACGCCGAGACAGGGCGTCGGCGACGGTGTTAAGGCGACCCGGACGGTACTCGACAGTGAAGTCAAACCCGAAGAGTTTACTGATCCACTGGTGCTGCGGCACGGTCGAGAGCCTCTGATCCAGCATGAACTTGAGGCTGTAGTGGTTCGTACGGATCCGGAAGGATCGACCCCACAGATAGGGCCGCCAGTGACGCATCGCCTGTACCAAGCCAATGAGCTCGCGCTCATAGGCCGCCAGCTTAAGATGGCGGGCGGCAAAGGGCCGGCTGAAGAAGGCGAGGGGCCCATCGCCCTGATGAAGGACCGCACCGAACCCCGCACTGGAGGCGTCGCAGTCGACGGTGAACGGTAGGTCGAAATCAGGCATCTGCAGGACGGGACCCGTCGTGAGGGCCTCCTTGAGGGCCTCGAACGCTGTGGTGGCCTCCTCATCCCAAGAGAAGGCGTCGCGACGGAGAAGGCGCGTGAGCGGGGCCGCGATGAGTCCAAACTCCCGGATGAATTTCCGGTAGTACCCGGCAAGGCCCAGAAATCCGCGAAGAGCCCGCGGAGACTGCGGAATCGGCCAGGCGGCGACGGCCGCCACCTTGTTGGCGTCCATGGCCACCCCCTCGGCCGAGGTGACGTGGCCGAGGTAAGCGACAGAAGGTGTCCCGAACGAGCACTTCGAGCGCTTAAGATGAAGATGATGCGCCCGAAGCTCGTTGAAGACGATGGCCACATGCTGGAGGTGCTCTGCCCAAGAGGCGCTGTAGATAAGAATGTCATCAAAGAAAACGAGGACAAACCGACGTAAGCAGGGCCGGAGGACATCGTTCATCAAGGCCTGAAAGGTAGCCGGGGCGTTGGAGAGGCCAAAAGGCATCACCAAGAACTCGAAGTGGCCGTGATGAGTCCGAAACGCCGTCTTGGCGATGTCGTCTGGGTGCATGCGCACCTGATGATACCCCGACCGGAGATCCAGCTTGGTGAAGAAGCGCGCCCCATGGAGCTCATCGACCACCGGGATCGGGAACTTATCCTTAAGTGTGAGAGCATTAAGGGCGCGGTAGTCGATGCAGAAACGCCACGTGCCGTCCGACTTGCGAACGAGGAGGACCGGCGCGGTGAATGGCGACGTGGAGATCCGGATGATGCCCGCGGCAAGCATGAGTGCACATTGCCGCTCCAACTCGTCCTTCTGCAGCTGAGGATACCGGTAGGGCCGTACGGCCACCGGTGCTGAGCCCGGCAGGAGGTGAATACGGTGGTCGTAGACCCGGGCCGGTGGAAGGCCCCGCGGCTCCTCAAAGAGATCACGGTGCTGCTGCAGGAGGTGGTCCAACAGCGGATGCTCGGCCTCGGTGGTGGCCGCGGCCAGGTGGAGCGGGGGCGACGCCGGGGTGCCTCCAATGCCCTCCCAGCGGACGCGGCGGCCGAGACGCCCGAAGGTCATCGTCAGGGCGTCGAAGTCCCAAAGGATGGGACCGAGAGTCCGCAAGAAGTCGACGCCGAGGATGAAGTCGAAGCAGCCCAAGTCAATGCCGGCGCATGTGATGGTGAAGTGCTCGTCGCCGATAGTGATGGGCACGTCGCGGGCGAGCCCATGGCAGCGTAGACGGTTGCCATTAGCGACGGTGACCCGTAGCTGCTCCCCGCCTGTCGGCTGTAGCGCGAGGCGCCGCATGGTGGTCTCCGGCAGGAAGTTATGCGTGGAACCTGTGTCCAGGAGGGCCACCAGACGCTCGCCATGGATCGTGACCGGTAACAGCATCGTCCGTTCATCACGGATGTCGGCCAGCGCGTGGAGCGAGACGACGAGGGCCGTCGCCGGAGCGGGCGCGGGTGCAGGCGCGAGCTCCGCGGCGGCTGGGTCGCCGAGGCCATCCTCCGGTGTATCCTCCTCGGTCTCGTCGGTCGTCTCCAAGTAGAAGAGGCGCGGGCAGACATGGCCCGGGGCATAGGGCGCATCACAGTTAAAGCAAAGCCCCAAGCGCCGGCGCTCGAGCTGCTCTGCCTGAGAAAGGCGCCGGAAAGGGCGTGTCGCGGCCAGGGTGGCCGCCGGTGATGCGGTCGAAAGCGTGGGTGCTGTCTGAGGTGGCCGGGGGGTGTGCCAGCCCCCACGAGGCGCGGGTGTCCGCGTCAAGGCCTGGGCGCGCTGCTCGAACGTCCAAGCGTAGTACATGGCCGTCTGAAGGTCTTGGGGCCCCTTCATCTCGACGTCCACGCGGATGTGGTCGGGAAGGCCGCCGACGAAGAGTTCAGCCCGCTGTAAGGCCGTCACACCCGGCGCGTGACACGCCAGGGCCTGGAAGCGGTCGGCGAAATCCTGCACCGTGGAGGTGAAAGGCAGGCGGCCCAACTCGGCCAGGCGGCTCCCGTGCATCGGCGGTCCGAAGCGAAGGAGGCACAACTCGCGAAAACGCTCCCACAGGGGCATGCCGCCCTCGTCCTGCTCGAGGGCGTAGTACCATGTCTGGGCTGCCCCGCGGAGGTGGTAGGAAGCCAGCCAAGTGCGCTCCGACGCGGGCGTGCGTTGCCCACGGAAAAACTGGTCACACTGGTTGAGCCAGTTAAGTGGGTCGTCCGAGCCGTCATAGGTGGCGAAGTCGATCTTGGCGAACCGGGGCGGCGTCTGGGTCGTCGCGCCAGGGCCCACCGGCTCGGCGATGCGGAGAGCTGATGACGGTGCTCGGTCCATGGTGGGGAGACCGGCGTAGGCCCCCGTGGAGCCCGACGAGGCCCCGGACTGCAGCGTGGGCACCGACGGGTCCCCGCCCTCCGTGTAAACTGGCGGTGGCGACGTCCCGGTGATCCAGGCTGGAATCGGAGACGGTGACGGTGGGAACCGGACCTGCTGTATCGGGAGACCACCCGGTGTGGACTGGCCCAGGCCGGAGCTAGGCGGCGGTGGTGGCATCTGGACCGACGCAGCGGCCGCGGATGGCGCGGCTGGGGCCGGCGCGGGCCAGGACGGCCACTGTGGGGCTGGGGCGGGCGCGGGAGGCGCGGGCGGCGCCGCGAGCGCTGGCGCGGGCCACTGTGGCCAGGAGGGCGCTGGCGCGGCCGGCGGCTGGAGCGCCGGGTAGCCCCCGGCAATGGCCGCGGGAACCGAGTACCAAGGCAGGGTCGGCGGTCCGGAGGGAACGGCCGGTGGCAGCGGCGGTGGCGGCCCGTACGGGCTGGCCAGGTAGAGGCGGATTCCCTGGACCGCGACGACCAGGTCGTTGAGGACACCGGCCATGGCCTCCGGGGAGTAGTGGGTCGGCATGGTGGACGGTGATGGCGGCGGATCTGTGCCGGGGGGCGGTGACTGGCCGGTCGACGCGCCGGAGGAAGAATCCATCGGCGCCGAGGGAAGGGCCAGCGGGCCAGTGGCGATCGGCGATGGCGCGGCGGCGGTGGTGACGAGGGGCAGCGACGGGGTGGGTGGTGATGAAGACATGGTCGAAACCAAGCTAGCTGATACCAAGGTGATAGGAGCTAGGGTTCTCCCCGGTCTAGGGCGTAGCTTGTAGGGAAAGGAGGGAGGTGGGCGAGGGCTGGAGCGCGGCGGCCGGCGGCGAGGCGCCGTCCTTGCGGCGGTGCGGCGGCGGCTGAGTCAGGAGGCGGCTAGGGTTTAGGGTTTCCGGCTCCTCTGGGAGCCGGGCAATAGAATTGTCTTATTGCTTAAATCTCAAAATAATCTTACAAGTTGTATATATAACCACGATGTGAAATAAAAACTAAGATAACTTGCGGGCTAAGCTTGCCCGGTGGGCCTCCTACGGCCGTAGGTCCGGCCGGTCATAACAACAGTACTATAAGTAGTTGAGCCAATCATTTTGAATTTTGTACTGCGAAAAAGATGATACAATTGTCTTACCAACTACAGTGTTTGTTAGCACATAGATTCAAGACTTGCCTTTACCAGCTTTCTGTCCCCCAGCTCCCCAGAAGTTGCTCTTTACACCAAACATGTCGGCACATCACATGAATATTTCGTTCATCTGAATGTTACCATCACTTAGTGGTTACTACTTGATTACTTTTAACCTTAATGGCCTCAGAATAAGACAGACGCGAGTGCCTGTTGCTTGCAAATCTGGTGGGTGTTGACCTATCTTCTCTCTCAGTTACTCTTTTGTCTCTTGCACTTCATTAGGCATGGACAAAACACATGGCTCTATCTTTGTACAATGTGGTGAGTGACCATAAGTACAGTATTTTGTTTTTAGACCATCGGTACGTCGTTCTTATATCTCTAACTCTGGGATATATTTACTTCACCAACCATCATTGCCAGCCCTGGTATGTGTTGTGATAATGTGATGCAAGGTCTACCTGGCATTTGCTACCATCCAACATCAGTCAACCTGGCATTTGCTGCAATTGCAAAGCACTTCTGCTTGCTGTTCAGATTGTGGAAACATAAGGCAGGTGACGCACATTTTCATGTGTCATCTTCTCTGATCATGCAGACTGCGAATGGAAGGCGCAGGCTGGGAACCCATGTGGGGCATCCTTCGACTGGAACTGCTCCGGCGTCTGCAATCCAGCAGAGAGAATGGAGGAGGTGCACCGGCGATGCTGGGAACATCGCGAGGCTGCTCTGCCACAAGCGCAGGAGTCTTGACAACCAAGGGGTGGTGGCATCCTTGTGCTGCTCCATGTAAACTCATGTAATTATTCGGTAGACGCAGACGCAGCAGCTGTCGTGCCGTGGTCTGGGTTCTTGGAGCTACAAATTTTTGCCTTCCGACGCCGTGCATTTGCATGAATTGGAGGGAAAATTTGAACAGAGCTACTGCATAGTGAAGGTTTTGCATCGTGTATGTAAGATATCCGATATGTGAAAATGAATGCAGGAAAGCTCTGCAAATTGTGTCGTCATGATTAAATGGCCACAATATCCCTGAAACGGAACACCTTTTTCCTGAATTCTCAATTGGCTGTTTTCTCCTTTGCTATTTTGCAGGGCGCATTTTGGAAATGTAAAACATTTATAGTTTGATTAAGGGTAATTGCAAAGTAGTACTGTACATCAATTTGCAAAATGCAACCATATTGTCCAGGAAGAGTACATGGCTTGGCAAAGGACACATGTGACAGATGGCAAAGGACACTTGTACCAGAGCGGATCTGGCTCTGTTGCACGTAGTTTTTGCTAATAGGTTCATGATGCGGGTCTGGCTTGGACACAGGTATTTTTTGCCAATAGGTTCCTGAATTTTGCGAAGATAGAGTATGAAAAGAGCGTAAGAGCAACTCTATCAGAGTCACCATATTGGCGATCACCATATGGAATATGGAGGCAGCGGCAGTGGTGCAAAAACACATGTCATAATGTGTCCATATTTATCCTGCATGTAGGACCCATCTACCATTGAGTCATCTGCTTTTTCTAGCATATTTATAACAATTTAGATCAAACAATGAGCATGATTCAACAAATATTATTATAAACCATTATTTGAATACAAAAATAATCTAAATGCAACAAATTATCCGATCAAATAATTTGTTAAAGCAAAAAATGAATGAAATTTAAAGCAATTTAAGCATCCCTTCTTCCAGCTAGCCATGAATGATGGTCGATGAGATCCTCCAACAATGATAAGAGGCCCGGTTTTCAGTCTTTCGGTACGCCTCAAGAAATGCTTGAATGCGGTTTGGGTTCCTCGGAGGCCTAACTGGTTGCCATTACATTCATAGTCAATGGGGCCTAGCATATCCTTCTCATCCTCTATGGCCATTACAACATGTCATTATATTGGCCAAGATAACCTTGTTCCAGAAACGAGAAGGCCCTGGGTAATTGCAAACCTTAATTGCAACACTCCAAATGCCCTCTTGATGTCTTTCCTCTGAGTTGCTCTCAGGCTTAGAAATTGTTTTCACAAATGTAGGCCAAGATGGATAGAAGCCATCAGCTAGGTAGTAGCCTTGATCATACTAATGGTCATTCATCATGAAGTTGCAAGGTGGAGAAGTACCAACAACTAGCCTTTTGAAACAGATGAGATCTTTGCAAGACATTGATGTCATTGTGAGATCTAGTCAACCCAAAGTAGTAATGCCAGATCCACAGATCTTCGAAGGCAACAACTTCCAAAATTATTGTTGGACCCTTCCAAAATTCCATCACTTCCGGTGCATACAGTCAACACTCCGTAGCATCCCATGCCAGCTTTTTGCTTCATGCATCTCTAGAAGCATGGTTGTGTCCTCGACATCGAGTGCTCGTAGAAAGTGCTCTCCATAAACCTTCATTACAATTTTCAGCGACCAGACACAAAGTAGTCTTGCATCAGTCATTTGTGGCCTCTGATTTTGTCCCGACAAAATATTGCACGACCAAGCTGCGATCCCGCATGCTTCCTCTTCTTTCTGGTGGATATTATCCATTCAACGACCATCAACATGACTGTCTTCTTCCGCGTCCAACATTTCTCTCTCGGAATCGGAGCTCGAACCCGAGGACGACTCATCAAAGAACATAAGCTCCGCCATCGGATCCATCTACACATGAGCCACTAAACTAAAACTATGAGAAAGGGCTGGGGAAGTTTACCTACGGGTGGCGGCGGAATGGGTGACAATGGGAAGAAGGCCCGATGGCGAAAGTCCGGGAACGGCTCCGGCGGAGGCGACTGTGGCCAAATCATGCGACCCGGGCGACGACGGTGGCACCAAACGAAAGAGGCACAGAGATGTAGGCGACAGCGGAAGGGAGTGTGTGCCCTGAAATGTTAGTGGCGCCAATATTTGGATGGACGGAGGACGCGCCATATCGCCTCGGCCAACCTCCAAATACGGCGTCTCGTGGGCTCATTTTGTAGCGTCTTCCATAATTTATGGCGATGGGGGGCCGTATGGCGACTCTGGTAGAGTGACATTTAGGCCCAAAATCGCCATATTGACGATTATTATGGTGATCGGGCGGATATGGTGACTCTGCTATAGTTGCTAAGTGGGAGGGATATGTAGCCATGGCATTGAAGACTAGATCTCACACTGAATTGTAGCGAGGTTTTTGCCCAAATATTTATATGTCTTGATAATTTATGGTGCACTTCAAATCAACCCAAATTGATCAAATCGCATATTTTTGACAACTGCCATCATGATTAAATGATCATAATGTCTCCAAAATGGTATAACTTTTTTCAGGATTCTCGACATGGTTGATGCTATTTTCATGGAAAATGTTATACATTTATAGTTTGATTTTTTGCTCTTGGCTTTCTATGGTACTAAAAATGATTTATCGTATATTGCAAAACAAATGTTACACATTTCATCTTGCATATTCAAAAAAAAAAAACAAGGGCGGAACCAACTCAATCATGAGCCCACGCAACATATGAAGGCTCCTGACTAGCAACCGTTTGCCCATGGAAAAGCTTGATTGGTTATTCATGCCTCCATTATTTCAAGGAAGAAACCATGGGTAGAGCCTGGACAGTTGCGCATGGCATCTGGGCGGTGGCTCTGCCATTGCCAAAAACAATGTCATGAACTCGCGATCATTTGTTTTTGAAATATATTTCAGGAGTGAGGATTGGACTACATAGATAGGGATTTGGAAAAGAAACTACAATGCTCGAGAAACCAACCAATGGTCAGATAGTTAAGAGGGTGGTGGTACCCCCAACTCATGAGGGATCAAACGACATGTTTGCCGCTTTAGTGTTAGTAGTGAGACACTTGTGGTGACATAAAAAATCTTGAAGCTTGGCTACTCTGATCCAGACAAGGTTAGCTCACGATCTGGAGTTATTGACCATTCCAAACAAAGCCAATGTGCATGCATGGAGAATGCTCGATAATGGCTTCGTTGTGGGTGATGATCTACATAGACATCAGATAAAAGCTAGAGTTTGTGTGTTGCCTACGGACTTGAGGACATGACCACCACCACTCTTGGCGATGCTCACACTCTCGGTTGTTTTGGAAATGTATGGTTGCCGATTGTGATGTAAGTGTTCCTTGAATGGTAAGGAATAACCGCTGAATGTTTGAAGATTTCAATCATGATGTTAGTATGCCAACTCTGGCCACACTGATGCAAGAAATAGCAGGCAATTAGATCCACATTGTGTGGCAACCCAGAAACGGTTGTTGCTAGAGGAGGGATAGAACTTGCATTAGTCGGCGATGGTGGCTGACATGACATGTGGTTTTGGGTTGGTTGTGTGGTTGTGGTGGTGGGAGGGGCGGGGGGTGTTGTGGTTGGGTGGGTGTGGTCCTTAAAAACCACCATGACACACCCCTTGTTGAATCATGAGCTTGCGAAGCTAATGCGTGCGGGTGCGCGATACTCCTGGCATCGAAAATGAATATCCATAAGCTGAGTTTGGAGACCAACAACATGAATGTGGCAGCAAAGCTGAGTGTTGTGGAGCTGGATAAGTCGGCTTATGAGCCATTGGTCAAGGAGGTGAAATCGGAGTTGCACATTATTTAGCTAGAGAGGGTTAATGCGTAAAACTCTCTAAGATGTGACTTAGAAAAAAAGACATGGTTTCATGTTCCTTTCAGATTGTATTGAAGAGATTGTGCCGCAACAACTTTCTCACAAAAGAAAGAAAATGAGAAAAATGATAATGCTATCTGGCGAAATTCGCCAGAGATCAAATTGCGACGAATGCCCCAGGAGCTGTCAAATTTAGATTTGACTGGGCAGTTTCGGCCCAAAACTCCTCACGTTTTAAACAAGTTGACATGACAGTTTTCAAAAACACCACCCCATGCCACATAAACTGTTTTTTTCGAGAGTACACCAAAGGCATATGAAAGTGCAATCATGCCCTTACATCATATTTTGATGTTGATGACAATATACATGTAGGGGACTGATACGTCTCCAACGTATCTATAATTTTTTATTATTCCATGCTATTATATTATCTATTTTGGATGTTTTATATGCATTAATATGCTATTTTATATTATTTTTGGGACTAACTTATTAACCCAGAGCCCAGTGCCAGTTTCTTTTTTTTTTTTCTTGTTTTTGAGTTTCGCAGAAAAGAAATATCAAACGGAGTCCAAACGGAATAAAACTTTACGATGATTTTTCTTGGACCAGAAGACACTCGTAGAACTTGGAGACCAAGGCAAAGGAGTCCCGAGGCGACGACAAGGGTGCAGGGCGCCCCCAGGGGAGGGGAGGCGCCCCCTGCCTTGTGGGTCCCTCAGAGCTCCTCTAACCCTATTCTTCGGCCTATAAATTCCCAAATATCCCCAAACTATCAGAGGCATCCACGAAAATACTTTTCCGCCGCCGCAACCTTCTGTTCCCGTGAGATCCCATCTTGGGGCCTTTTCCGGCATCCTGCCGGAGGGGGATTCGATCACGGAGGGCATCTACATCAACTCTATTGCCCTTCCGATGAAGCGTGAGTAGTTTACCATAGACCTACAGGTCCATAGTTAGTAGCTAGATGACTTCTTCTCTCTCTTTGATTCTCAATACCATGTTCTCCTCGATGTTCTTGGATATCTATTCGATGTAATCTTCTTTTGCGGTGTGTTTGTCGAGATCAATGAATTGTGGATTTATGATAAGCTTATCTATGAATATTATTTGACTCTTCTCTGAATTCTTATATGCATGATTTAATATCTTTGTATTTCTCTTCTAATTATCGGTTTGGTTTGGCCAACTAGATTGGTTTTGCTTGAGTTTATCCCTCTACATCATGTCATCTTACTTAAGGCGTTACTCCGTTCTTTATGAACTTAATACTCTAGATGCATGCTGGATAGCGGTCGATGTGTGGAGTAATAGTAGTAGATGCAGGCAGGAGTCGGTCTACTTGACACGGATATGATGCCTATATTCATAATCATTGCCTTGGATATCGTCATAACTTTGCGCTTTTCTATCAATTGCTCGACAGTAAATTTTTTACCCACCATATTATTTGCCTTCAAGAGAGAAGCCGGCAGCTGGAATCAGAAACAAAAAGGTTTATGGATCCACTTAAAGTTTTCTACTTGGATCATCTTTGATCCATATGTGCTCGTGCTGAAACCCCAACTAGTTTAGTTGAGGGAAAATCTTTAGATGAGAATGCTCATTTTGTGCGTCACCGTTTGCCTGAAAAGGGGATACTCTTATGGAATCAAATACATTGTTTGCTATGTTATGCTTGGAATCTTTGTGAACTTTGTGATTTCACTTGTTGCTCTAAGAACCCTAAAAAACACCTTCCCTACCTATGTGAATTTAATGATAATGAAATCTTATCTTCTTATGAAAAGGGTGTTTATAGTTACTATGATATCGAACAAATTGAAGAATTTGTCGCTTTTAAGGGTGCTTATGAAGTTGCTTCTTTGATTGAAAAGTATGATATTACTCTCTACAAATCTGAAAATTTTGACATACTTAAATATTGCTATGAAAACTATGCTCATAATGCCTATGTTAAGGAATTTATTGAGAGAATGACCGTTGCTTTGGAAGAAAATAATGATATGCATGAATCTATAAATAATTATGATTCCGTTGATTTGATTGAAATATCCCTTGATGAACATGATGCTTGCTTTTCTTATGGCCATGATGCCAATATTTATGGAGATGAATTTGCTATAGTTCCTTATGTTAAGCATGAGATTATTGCTACTACACCCATACTTGATAGTTCCTTGAATCAAAAGCATGATTGCAATGATGTTATTATAAATTCTATTAATGTCAATTGTGCTAATAATATGCAAAACCCCAAGCTTGGGGATGCTAGTTTTGCTATGTCCGCTACTTATTGCAATGATCATGATTGGGGTGATGATGCTTCTTATGATCTTGAAAATTTATTTAAGCCTCATGATGAATATGTTTGCAATAATATTGAAAGTGGGTTTGGAAGAGTGTCAACTTTAGGAAATAATGATCCCACTACTTTGGAGTTTGATCAATCTTATGAAATTTTCGATAAAAGTGGGTTTGGAGAAGTAATGGCTTTATTCTATGTTAATCCCACTATTTTGGAAGAGTGTCAACTTTGCATGCATGTGGATCATGAAGAGAAAATTTTATGTGATAGCTATATTGTTGAATTGATTATGATCCTACATGTAATTATTATGAGAGAGGAAAATATGGTTATAGAAATTTTCATGCTACTAAATTACCTCTCGTTATATTGAGATTGCTATTGTTTCTTTGTTCTTCTTTGCATATGCTAGTTTTTGCTTGCCTTGGTAATTTGTTTGCCTATAAGATGCCTATGCATAGGAAGTATGTTAGACTTAGATGTGTTTTCCACATGCTTTATGATGCTCTCTTTGTGCTTCAATTCTTGTCTTTCATGTGAGCATCATTAAAATTATCAACGCCTAGCTAAAAGGCTTTAAAGAAAAGCGCTTGTTGAGAGACAACCCAATATTTTTATTTTATGTGTTTATCAATAAATTTATCATCTAGCCTCTGGTTAGATTTGTTTTGGTGTTTTAATTAGTGTTTGAGCCAAGTAAGACCTTTGGGATGTCTTACGGTGATAGTTGATTTGATCTTGCTGAAAAACAGAAATTTTTGCGTCCAGTAACAGAATTTTAATAATTCACTGGAGCGACTAAAAACCCTGATTTTTTTACAAAAGATTTATATACAAATTTCATCTGTTTCAATAATTTTTCAGAATATTTGGAGTTACATAAGTATTATAACAATTAATATCTTCGCAGACAGTTCTATTTTTGACAGATTCTGTTTTCTATGTGTTGTTTGCTTATTTTAATGAATCTATGGGTAGTATCGGGGGGTATGAACCATGGAGAAGTTGGAATACAATAGATATTACACCAATATAAATAAAGAATGAGTTCATAACATTACCAAAAAGTGGTGATTTATTTTCTTATACTAACGGATCTCATGAGTTTTCTATTGAGTTTTGTGTTGTGAAATTTTCAAGTTTTGGGTAAAGATTTGATGGACTACGGAATAAGGAGTGGCAAGAGCCTAAGATTGGGGATGACCAAGGCACCCCAAGGTAATATTCAAGGACAACCAAGCATCTAAGCTTGGGGATGCCCCGGATGGCATCCTCTCTTTCGTCTTCGTCTATCGGTAAATTTACTTGAGGCTATATTTTATTCACCACATGATATGTGTTTTGCTTGGAGCGTCTTGTATGATATGAGTCTTTGCTTTTTAGTTTGCCACAATCATCCTTGCTGTACACACCTTTTGAGAGGGACACGCATTAATCGTGAATTTATTAGAATACTCTATGTGCTTCACTTATATTTTTTGAGCTAGGCAATTTTGCTCTAGTGCTTCACTTATATCTTTTTAGAGCACGGCGGTGGCTTTATTTTATAGAAATTGTTGAACTCTCATGCTTCACTTATATTATTTTGAGAGTCTTTCTAAACAGCATGGTAATTTGCTTTAGTTATGAATTTAGTCCTAATATGATGGGCATCCAAGAGGGATATAATAAAAACTTTCGTATAAAGTGCATTGAATACTATGTGAAGTTTGATTCCTTATGATTGTTTTGAGATATAAAGATGGTGATATTAGGGTCATGCTAGTGAGTAATTGTGGATTGGTAGAAATACTTGTGTTAAAGTTTGTGATTCCCGTAGCATGCACGTATGGTGAACCGTTATGTGATGAAGTCGGAGCATGATTTATTTATTGATTGTCCTCCTTATGAGTGGTGGTCGGGGACGAGCGATGGTCTTTTCCTACCAATCTATCCCCCTAGGAGCATGCGCATAGTACTTTGTTTCGATAGCTAATAGACTTTTGCTATAAGTATGTGAGTTCTTTATGACTAATGTTGAGTTCATGGATTATACGCACTCTCACTCTTCCACCATTGCTAGCCTCTCTAGTACCGCGCAACTTTCACCGGTGCATTACACCCACCATATACCCTTCCTCAAAACAGCCACCATACCTACCTATTATGGCATTTCCATAGCCATTCCGCGATATATTGCCATGCAACTCCCACCGCTGCGTTTTATTATGACACGCACCATCATTGTCATATTGCTTTGCATGATCGTAAGATAGCTAGCATGATGTTTTCATGGCTTGTCCATTTTTTTATGTCATTGCTATGCTAGATCGTTGCTCATCCCGGTACACCGCCGGAGGCATTCTTATAGAGTCATATTTTTGTTCTAAGTATTGAGTTGTAATTCTTGAGTTGTAAGTAAATAAAAGTGTGATGATCATCATTATTAGAGCATTGTCCCATTGAACATATAAACCCTCCTAGAGTACCCGCCGTTCTAGCGCATCTGCGCTCAGTAGCCTTTGTGAGCCGAGCGATCTTTTTACTGTCCTCAGTTTTGGCTGCTGGCAGTAGATCAGCCATCGGTTTTTGTTCACATCCATAGCTGCTTTAGGAGTGCATGACGAGTGGGGCTCAAATTGTGTGGGGTCAAGGAAACAACGTGGTTTTCCTCCAATTCTACGTAAGCGGGACTTGAAACCCTACAACTATGAGCAGTAAAAGGAGAAAGCGACGCCTTGCTTCCTCCTCTCCTTCCCACGCGCTAATCCCTTCCCTCCGCCCTCTCGCTCGCCGCCGCCGCCCTGGCCTCCCTCGCCGCTCATCTCCCCCTACTCCGGCGCACCCTCTCGCTAGCCGCCACATCCGTCAGCCCATGGATTTCGGCGCAACCACTCTCGGCCGCCACCTCTCCTCTCATCTCCTCGTTTCCTCCCAATTTCCCGATCTGGAATTGGAGAGACAAATACGTCCGCCAGCGCCGTGGAGATGGAGAAGGCTGCAACTGGTGCTGGAGAGCCATGGGTGGCGGAGAGGAGGAAGGGAGTAGGGGCCGACCGTCTCTGCGCCTCCTCCTCTTGCCGAGCTGCGGCTGCCCCTGCGCTCTCTCTCTCTCTCTCTCACTTACTCTCTCCTGCATCTCGCGCGAAGCTCGAGCGATGCAGGCAGCGGCGAGCGCCGGTGAGTGTAGGAGCCTGGCAGCGGGAGCGTTGGCGCCGGTGAGTACAGGAGCCTGGCAGCGGGAGCGTTGGCGCGACGACCACTGTGTCGCAGGTCAAGACTGGGAGTGCATCTGGAATCCCGGTGGTCATGTAGCTGCTCTCGTCGACGGGGAGGGCTTAATTCTGGCTGTGGCTGATTCCATCCACCCCTCCTGTTCTCACTTCTCTTTCTCTTCTTGATGCAGGGTTGTCCTGGTTGTTCATCGTTCGGCTTGCTACCTGGGGAGGTATGGTCTTTCTTGCTCCTCTCCTGTTCGATCAAATGCTTGACTTGACTTAACTTAAGGTGTTTGGGTTCTCAGTAGGCTGCATTTTCTTCCAAATTGCCGGGAACCTGGAACCCAGTTCACATAATGGGTTTGCGATAAAATGTATATTGCGTGGTATACAAGATTCGTGGCGCTCTATAGCAAATCTAGTAAATATGGAAGTATTGTATTGTGGTTCCATTACTCTTGCTAGCAGTTTGTTGCTTCTGTAAAACATCATGCCAAATAGTCTTTCTGCTCTAAACACCATGCAGATGTTTACTAAATCTATGAAGGATTGAACCTCAATTTCTTTTGTGCTTTGCATTTGATTGATTGTGTGGTGTGATACTGTTGTACTTCTTTGTGTAGGAATGCCATATCCTAAAAAGGAAGAAGTCCGTACCCTTTTAAGGCAGGTTAGCATTGTGAAGAAAATTATAGAGCTCTTATTTAGAATATTATTTTCTCCAGGCCTGAAGTCTTGTGGACTTCCGGATAATGGCCTAGCACACGATTTCCATTGTGCCGCTATATTTTCTTGAAACTAACAAGTTATTGTAATTTGATGGATTTTTAGGACCCAAATTTCTGGAAAAATAGGCCCTTGTCTGAAGTGATGATTCGAGCAGCAACAGATGATGTGCGCTTCCTTCTTAATATATATGAGAAAATGATGGAGAAGTTGAGCAAAGTATCTTCATGGCGTCTGGCAATACGAAGTGTCTATACTGTAGGTGTTTTTGCATAAATGACAACCAGCAGGCAGATTGGCCGCCTCTTCCAACTGTCCCTGGTCAATTTGTTTACTCCCTTTCCGTTCAAATCTATGAAGGTTACTGTATCGCCAAATCTGTTTTACTTTTGGTTCTCCAGATATAAATCATAAATTTGTAACCTAATGATTGGGGTTTGCTTTATGGTTCAGCATTGTAGCCTTGTAGGTGCAGAATCGTCATATAAGAACTACTAATATGGAATGACAATGGATCTATTTGCTTTGCAGTCTTTAATTCATTTTATGAAGTTTTGATATATTCAACTTATAGAACAAAATCGATTAAACATTGTTGACAGATGACATTGAAGCTGAAGCTTGTGTTCCTAAGGTGGATATCCTTTCGCTCTTGGATGTGCCTCCTAGAAAAATGGGATGTGTTATTGGCAGAAAAGGATCATCAATAATTGCTGTGAAAGAATCTTGCAAGTAATCATCTTAAGCTTGATTCTTTAGATGTCGCATGATATTTATGCTGCAATATCTAATTTGGTCTTCCCTAGTTTGTTTTCACTCCTATGTGCAGTGTTGAAATCCATATCGCTGGTGCAAAGGGACCTCCAGGTAGGGTAGGTTTTCCATAGCTGACATATTTATTACTGTGCAGTTGTGGTCCACTGAATTTATCCAGTCCATGTTTGAATTGGTTAACAACAATAGCTATAGTTTTGTAGCAATATGGCTTGTAGTACCAAAACTGCTCTTCTGTGTCAATGCTCTTGTTTCCCTTCCTGTCCAGGTTGTTTGACGTCTGTGTCATTAGTCAGCAAGTTTAGATGTGCTCTAAGCCTCTAATTGTCCCGCTTGATTGCTTCTTGCTGCATGTTCTTGTTTGCGTATGTTTACCCTGCTGATTTGCTCTTTGCTTGCTGCTTGGGAAAACATGTGTGTCCCCTGTTTTCGGTGCACCGCAGTACATGTTCGGGTTAGTGCTTTTGGGGAAATGTGTGCAGCAAGTAGTAGTTGTAGCTGCTCATTATGAATATACACACAGAAGGAAGTTTGGTGGGGAGAGGTTTATGAAGGCCTACTGGAATTAATTATTTCATAACACTTACCGCTTCAAAATGTGATGTGTTCAGTTAAACTGAGCTGACCGGATTATCTTTGGAAAAACATTAGGAATATATATATATGTTAGCAGGGGTGTTCTTATTTGTCTCTCTTAAGATAGTTTTTGGGGAGAATAGAATATTAATATCTGTAATTTAGGCTACAGAATGGATTTTATTCGTATGTTGTCTTTCCTTAAATCAATTGACAGGTTCTTGCTTCCTTTAATGTTATTTCTCTTTAATCAATTTATGAATCCTTACTTCATGTAGTGTTATTTCTTTACATAGAAGATCCTACTTTCAGAACTGATGTGTTATTCTCACATACAATTAACTTGATGTGGTTAGAAAGAACCAATGGTTGGTGCTTGTTAATTGCATTAATAGTAGTTGATGTATTTTGTGGTGATTATATGCGCTACACGTGAAGTCTGGTATAAATGAGCTTTTATTGTTCAGGAAGCAAGTTTTTTCTTTGTGAAAATTACGCTTTGGACTTTGACCATGTAAATGTCTATGTCTAGATTTAATTGGGGTGACTTATAGAGGATATGGCCAGGACAAAGATATACATAGTGAAGGAGCTTGTCCTAGGTGGCAAAATTTCTGAAAAAAATCATGAGTTGTTCATGCCTTGGTCAACATTGTGGATTATGCTTCCCACTATGCCTATATGCTTAATTTTGTCGATATCTGTGCCTAGGCTTCACACAAGAGGCTGAAAGAGGATGATGATGCGAGGAAATATTTCTAGCAGCTGATCAACACTATCGGCTACTGCCATAGCAGAGGCGTCTATCACCACGATCTGAAGGTATTGTGTGGTGCTGCTTACTGATGTGCTATATGGGAAGAAAAGTGGGTTGATAGCATTTATCTTCTTCCTTATATCATCCTGAAAATCTTCTGCTTTGTACTAATGACACTCTCAAGGTGATTTTGGACTGAGCTCCCTATCACAGCAAGTCAGAGTACGTAAATTGTCTGGTTTCTCTTTTTCTAGCTTGATGGAAACCATCATGATGCAAAATTCAGTGATTTTTCCAGTGCTTTTGGCTTTATTTTACGTTTTGCTGTTTATCTAATAGCGATGCCTATCTCAAATCAGCCAATACAATCTGCTGATTATTTTTGCATATCTTTCTGCTATCTTTCAGGAGAATTGGCTACTACATACGATTTGTGGAAGTCCCAATTATGTTGCTCCCGAGGTTCTTAATTTACATCCATGCCTTGAATTAGCTATGTACTTATTTTCACTCAAGTGAATATTTTGTTCAATTTTTTAGTACTTTCTTTGATGTACAATTTAAAAATAACAAAGGTTATGATGGTGCCAAGGCGGATTTGTGGTCATGTAGGGTGATTCTTTTTGTCCTCATTCTGTTCGAAGATTAAAATCTCATGCCGCTTTACAAGACGGTGAATAACTTCTACTACTTTTCTTTTGCCAAATGTAAGTTCCTTTTTTGCGCGAAAGAATAAGTAAGTGCCTGAAAGATAACCTGCTTGTTTATGCAGATATACAAAGCAGGCTCCGGTTTCCCATCTTGGTTCTCGACAAGAGAGAAGAAGCTCATCAAGAAGATATTAGATCGCAATCCTCACTGTATGTTATGTTCATTGGTACCATATCAGTTAATTTTATCCAAGCTTATACACACCATTTAACATGTGCTAGCTCCACGCATGTGACATATCTCATGTTCCTTATTTGGTTTAGGTAATTTCATTCCAAATTTTAGTTTAACAGTTTAAATGCGAGTATACACACTTTCCTTGGTCTGTATTAACAAGAATACTATAAATACGTATATAGTACAACTCACAATAAAGTAGTTGTCGTTTCAGTTTTCACTGCTAATAGATACCTTTTCATGTCCCCTCTTTGCATTATTTTTAGACCAGTAGATTCTCTTAACTGTCCTTGAATCTCTGGTACATGACTTGTGGATAATTTTTCCCAATGCGAGACTCATTCCTGCTGCCTTCCTGGTGATGTGGTTCTGTGAGTTTGTGCTACGCTGCCAAGGAGCTCCAGCAAGCATGTGTGCCTGCTCTCCTTGCCCCTGAGCTCTTGTACCAGCAACAACAACTCGTGTGTGGTATCAGCCAGAGATTAGTGTTGATTTTATCAAGTTATTGGGACACTCGAGAACTAGCAGTACCACATAGAAAAGTTTGGAGTTAGCAGAACCAGAAGCATTACACTGAGGCGCTCAAAAGAAACCCAAATGATCCAAAGGTAATTTTTGATGTTTTATGATATTCAATTGCTTGAGCTAAAAAATTATGCGAAGCTATTTCGCTGTTATAATGTGGATAACATCTCACACTGCATGTATGCCATTTGAATTAGCCTGTAGATGACCATTGGCTATAGGTGCTTCTGCAGTGTAGGTGTTGTGATGTGGAGTGTTTTGTAGTGCTAAGCTATTGGCAATGTTTCAGGTATACGGCAATACGGCTGCCTGTTACACCAAGACGGCTGCCATGCCTGAAGTACTGAAGGATACCGAGAAGTGCATCGAGCTAGATCCCACATTCTACAAGGGGTACACAAGGAAGGGCGCAATCCTGTTTGTCTCTAAAGAATGCGACAAAGCAATGGAAGAGCGTGCCTGAGTGGTATGTCTATTCTTGCAACCCCTTTCTTCTGCTTATTTTTCCATTGCCATACTTTACATTATGTTCTCTTTAACATGAAACACAGACATGCTGTTAGGGCCTCTTTAAAAAGTGGTTACTGTTTCAACAATGTCTGTAGTGCCTTCGCTCATTAATGCTTGCTTTCTACCATACATGTCAGCGCATACATTTGTTCATGTCTACGTCTTGGTGTAAAAACATATATTGTTGTTTGCCCTATCAAGAATATTAGCTCGAATAAGTCCAGATATATACCACCTGAAAAGGCTCTGTGTACGTTTATTTACTGAACATTACAAATTCAAATTAGATTTTCAAATTCTTTACACCACAGCTGCCAACAGCATGTTTCAGTGCACATGTGTGCTAGCAAATGGGCTTAAAATCAATAAGGTGAGGGCCTCGGTTTACTGGGCCGCCTGATTTATCCACACAGGTAGATGCTGATGCCTTAACCCTATTCAGAATCTCGCTCCAATCCCTTCAACACTTGGGCATTATTCCCATTCTGTAACGGTGGTCTTACAGAAGTCATGAACAGAACAAACGACATTCTACTGTTTGGATCCAGCTACACAAGTATGATTTTTTAGTTCAGCCCACCAATTTCAACTTGCTTCGCAAACCAGATGCACAAATGAAATCATAAGAGAACAACATTATTCAGTCAAAATGAAGGGAAAAAGGTTTATTTGTTAGGTTTGCTTCAGAACCAGATTTGATGAATACTATAGCATCAGGAACAATTTTTTGTTTGTTTGTTTTCTACTATCAACACCGACCAAACACCTACACCTCTTAATCCCAGGTTTTCTTGTTGCTTGACCAAAACTACAAGCAAAGCAATTTTAAGGTCCTGCTGTTCTCTTTGCAGATAGGTACAGAGCACATATAATTTGGTTACTCTGATAATTGTATGTCTTTCTAGAGATTCATACACACACAAGCAGATACAAAATCATAGACTACAGTTGCTGACAGTATATTCTTCCTTATATCGTTTAACAGCTCCAAAGACAACAATCTCAATCATGTTTTATCATAGGTAACATATGTTGTTGACCGTCTTAGCGATACAACAACACAGTCTGAATATGATCTCCAGCAAACAAACCACTATTATTGGAGCCTAGATGATGATATCGAAGGAATTTCTGCTCTGAGCAATGCAGGCTACAAAGAATAGCAGTTATGAAGAGTTGCCTCAAAGAAGTCATTCTAAACGTCCAGCGATACATCTGTCTAACGTATCTCTGCCTATCTACATGCCTTGCTCATAACATTGTTAAGGATCGTTTGTAAGCTTCTTAGAAAACATGTATCATCAGCCACCATCTATCTATCATCAATCCGTACTTACTTTCATATGTTTCATTCTGTGTCTACATATTTTGATGCACACTCTTTCAATAGTTGGCTTGCTCTCGGCCTTTGCGCCATTAGCGCAACGGGTCATCTAGTGTGAGGAAAGGATGACGGAAGCTATGATTCCCTCACAAGTTGGGATGAGTCTCCAAACTTTATAAAAAAAATAAAAGAGGCCAAAGAAGCCCACAAAAAAAAGATGAGAGAAAAGAGAGAAGGGACAATGTTACTATCCTTTTTCCACACTTGTGCTTCAAAATAGCACCATGATCTTCATGATAGAGTGTCTCCTATATTGTCACTTTCATATACTAGTGGAAATTTTTCATTATATAACTTGGCTTGTATATTCCAATGATGGGCTTCCTCAAATTGCCCTAGGTCTTCGTGAGCAACCGAGTTGGATGCACATCCACTTAGTTCCTTTTTGAGCTTTCATAAACTTATAGCTCTAGTGCATCCGTTGCATGGCAATCCGTACTCACTCACATTGATATCTATTGATGGGCATCTCCATAGCCCGTTGATACGCCTAGTTGATGTGAGACTATCTCCTTCTTTTTGTCTTCTCCACAACCACCATATTCTATTCCACCTATAGTGCTATATCCATGGCTCACACTCATGTATTGCGTGAAAGTTGAAAAAATTTGAGAACATCAAAAGTATGAAACAGTTGCTTGGCTTGTCATCGGGGTTGTGCATGATTTAATACTTTGTGTGATGAAGATGGAGCATAGCCAGACTATATGATTTTGTAGGGATAACTTTATTTGGCCATGTTATTTTGAGAAGACATGATTGCTTTATTAGTATGCTTGAAGTATTATTGTTTTTATGTCAATATTAAACTTTTGTTTTGAATCTTATGGATCTGAACATTCATGCCACAATAAAAAAAATTACATGGATAAATATGTTAGGTAGCATTCCACATCAAAAATTCTATTTTTATCATTTACCTACTCGAGGACGAGCAGGAATTAAGCTTGGGGATGCTTGATACGTCTCCAACGTATCTATAATTTTTTATTATTCCATGCTATTATATTATCTGTTTTGGATGTTTTATATGCATTAATATGCTATTTTATATTATTTTGGGGACTAACTTATTAGCCCAGAGCCCAGTGCCAGTTTCTGTTTTTTCCTTGTTTTTGAGTTTCGCAGAAAAGGAATATCAAACGGAGTCCAAACGGAATAAAACTTTACGATAATTTTTCTTGGACCAGAAGACACACGTAGAACTTGGAGACCAAGGCAAAAGAGTCCCGAGGCGACGGCAAGGGTGCATGGCCCGCTCGGGGGGGGGGGGGGGGGCGCCCCTGCCTTGTGGGCCCCTCGGAGCTCCTCTAACCCTATTCTTCGGCCTATAAATTCCCAAATATTCCCAAACCATCAGAGGCATCCACGAAAATACTTTTCCGCCACCGCAACCTTCTGTTCCCGTGAGATCCCATCTTGGGGCCTTTTTCGGCATTCTGCCGGAGGCGGATTCGATCACGTAGGGCATCTACATCAACTCTATTGCCCTTCCGATGAAGCGTGAGTAGTTTACCACAGACCTACGGGTCCATAGCTAGTAGCTAGATGGCTTCTTCTCTCTCTTTGATTCTCAATACCATGTTCTCCTCGATGTTCTTGGAGATCTATCCGATGTAATCTTCTTTTGCGGTGTGTTTGTCGAGATCGATGAATTGTGGGTTTATGATTAGCTTATCTATGAATATTATTTGACTCTTCTTTGAATTCTTATATGCATGATTTAATATCTTTGTATTTCTCTTTGAATTATCGGTTTGGTTTGGCCAACTAGATTGGTTTTTCTTGCAATGGGAGAGGTGCTTAGTTTTGGGTTCAATCTTGCGTGATTTCACCCAGTGACAAAGTAGGGGTAGCGAGACACGTATTGTATTGTTGCCATCAAGGGTAAAAAGATGGGGTTTTCATCATATTGCTTGAGTTTATCCCTCTACATCATGTCATCTTACTTAAGGCGTTACTCCGTTCTTTATGAACTTAATACTCTAGACGCATGCTGGATAGCGGTCGATGTGTGGAGTAATAGTAGTAGATGCAGGTAGGAGTCGGTCTACTTGACACGGATATGATGCCTATATTCATAATCATTGCCTTGGATATCGTCATAACTTTGCGCTTTTCTATCAATTGCTCGACAGTAATTTGTTTACCCACCGTATTATTTGCCTTCAAGAGAGAAGCCTCTAGTGAAACCTATGGCCCCGGGTCTATTTTCCTTCATATATTTTCAGATCTATATACAAAAAATACCAAAAATACCTTGCTGCAATTTATTTACTTTTATTTTGTTTTATGTTTTAGTAATCTTTTATATCTATCTCTATCAGATCTCACCTTTGCAAGTGACCGTGAAGGGATTGACAACCCCTTTATCGCGTTGGGTGCAAGTGTTTGATTGTTTGTGTAGGTGCATATATTGGGGACTTGCGTGTTTCTCCTACTGGATTGATACCTTGGTTCATAACTGAGGGAAATACTTATCTCTACTTTGCTGCATCACCCTTTCCTCTTCAAGGGAAAAACCAACGCAAGCTCAAGAAGTAGCAGGGACTAACTATGTACGAAATTGATATGACTCAAGGAAGAACAAACATTAGATCAACGGTTCTTCTATTGGTTTATTCTTGAGTATAGGGATCCCGTACTATTAAGACGGGATCGATAGGGTTAGCAAAAGACATGCTCAAGTCATTACGAATTCCCCTCCGTTTTCCTACCTTGCCACATCTCCTAAAAATGACCAACTCATTTATAAAAATGGTGAGATCAATTAGTTTCACATACTCTTGCCCTCTCTCTTTTGAAATATGGTTTTGGCTTGAGGGTCGCTGGATGTCCGGTGCTCTGCCGGAAATCCGGCTCACACATCAGAAAATAGGGTCATCTTCTGATCCCTGGCTGTCGGATGTCCGGTCCCTTCACCAGATGTCCGAGCCGCCCTCGTAGCGCCGGATGTCCGACACTTCGCCAGATATCCGGGCGGCCATGTGCTGCCAGATGTCCGGGTGCGCCCTGGAATTCTGACCCATCACTTCCAGAAGACTTGCCCCTCTGGGTCTGCACGCACCGGATGTCTGGCTCACTACCGGATGTCCGGGGCCTCACTAGGGTGCCGGATGTCCGGGTCATCCCTCAGATGTCTGGCTCCTCTGTTTCTCCTCTTCTCTCTGTGTTTCTCACAGGGCCATCTCACTGTGCCATACGTCCAGCCTAACACTGGCACTTACACCACAACGGCCATATTTGCTCCACCACTATATATAGCCTTCTTCCTCCAGGGGAAAAGGTCGACCATTCACTTTGAGCAAACCCTAGAACACATTTCACTCTCTCTCTCTCTCACTCATGCATACACCAAATCTTAGATCCCGGAGGGATTTGAGAGCATTTGTGAGAAGTTGTCCAATCAAGTGATAGATCCACTCCTTCCCTTCTTCTCATGAAAGGAATTCGTGATTTGAGCAAGTCTTGAGCTTTTCCCCATTGTTCTTGTTACTCTTGGAGGTTGGAGACTCCTAGGCGGTAGGAGTTCTTCGGAGAGGAATCGACCATTGTGATTACCCCTGAAAAGTTTGTGAGGGTTTGGAGACCACCCCAAGTTCTACCACTAGTGGTTGAGAATCGCCTTTGTGGTGATATCTCAAAGAGAGAATAGGGTGAGCCTTCGTGGCGTTGGTGTGCCTTCATGGTAACATCCACCTCCCTAAACGGTGATGTAACTTCCCTCCAAGGAAGTGAACATTGGCATACATCCTTGTCTCTCGGAGTTGCGGTTATTCCTAACCCTAGCTCCCTACTTGTGGTTACTTGTCTCTTAGCTTGTACTTATATTATATTGTGCTTGCTTGTATAAATAATTTATTGTATTCACTCTCTTGCTTATCACCTTTGCAATTGTTAGGCTCACTCTCATATTCTGCATTATTGCCTCAAATTGCTAAGTAACAATTAAAATTTGGAATTGTACCTATTCACCCCCCTCTAGGTCCATCTCGATCCTTTAAATTGGTACCAGATCCTCATGCTCTATTCTTGTGGCTTAACCGCCCTAGAGCGATATGAACCCCGATGGGACTCCCCTTGTTGCAAATCCGAAGGAGAAGGACATGGCTTCTTCGGAAGTCAAGTCCTTCACTTATGAGGATTTGGAACGGGCCCTTGCTAAGCAAAAGGAGGAGAATGATGCTTCTCTTGAGGCCTTGGTCGAATGAGGTTATCCGCATTAACCACGATTCCTGCACCACTTGCCAATCCGGGTGTTGTGGCTTCGAGGCCAGCCGCGCCTACTCCTTCTCTTGGCCAACAACCTCCGAGTAGCGATCACTCTAGTGTTCCATGGCTTTATGCAAGACCTCAAGTAGAGAAACCTAAGTATAACCCTGGGGGAAAACCCCCTTTGCTTGATGACAGTTCCGATTTTGCTTTGCGGAGAGTTGGTATGCAGCACCATCTTAGGTTCGCAAATGATGAGATGCTGGACATCTTGGAGTATGGCTACAACCCTGCCGATCCAAAGAATCTCACACCAAGAGAAACATATGACAAGCATCTCAACGACACCGCAATCATGTGCATAAGGAAAGGAATGAATGATAAGCAAAGGAGACCTTACATACACATCACAAGTGCCAAGGAATTATGGGATAGCATTGTGAGGACCAAGACCGGTACCTCCACTCTCTGACTTGCTCAATATGAAATTGCCAAAGGTCAACTGCAAAACTTTTGTGTGGAGAAAGGTGAATCCCCCAAGCAGCTCCTTGAGCGTCTCATGACCCTCACCGCCGACATCGAGTCTTGTGATTGTGACAACACACAAGATGGATTCAACTTAACTAAGCGATTTGTTGTGGACAAATTACTTCATGCTCTTGCTCCGTATCATCACCAAATGGTGTGGAGCATAAGGCAACATCATGGATTCAACGAAATGACTCCTGATGACATCATATCCACTTTTCAACTATTCAAAGAATCCAAGGCAAATGCTACAAAACATCTTGCCATGCATGGTTCATCAATGTCAAAGATCAGTCTTGCTTTGAAGGCCAAGCATGTATGTGAGGAAGAGCAAAGTGAAGAAGAAGAGGATGATGAAGAAGGTGATGAGATTGACTCTGACGATAGCCCATCATATGAAGACATTGCCCTCTTTGTCAAGAAGTTTAGCGCAGGAAAATTCAAGGGAAGAATCCAAAAAAAGAAAGTGAGAAAGTGCTACAACTGTGAAGAGACCAACCACTTCTCCAACGATTGCCCTTATGAGAAGAGATAAGATAAACCAAGGTTTCCCAAGACCTTTCCTAAGAAGAAGTTGCCAAATCCTTTGAACTTCAAACTCAAGAAGAGAGATGGGAAGGCAATGGTTGCTCAAGAAGAATCCGATCCGGATGATGTTGGTGGTGTTGCCGGAGTAGCTCAAGTTTCTCAAAACACCTTGAGGCTAGTCAACAAGAGTGGTGATGTTGTCACCTACAACTACATGAAAGACTACAAGGGCAACGCTCACAAGTACTTAATGGCTAAGGCCGTGGTGGAAGATGGAGAGAACCAAAACTCTCCTGACAAGGTCAAGGTAACCCCATGTTCAAACCCACCTCTTTTCACTCCTTCTACTCCTAGTGATGAATATCTTGATGCGGAGGATAATTATGATGATGATGATATGGATGATGCTATGCTTGATAAACTAAATAAGTTCATGTGCTCCCTTAAAGGAAAGAAGCTCACTATGTTTCGTATGCTTATGAAGATGGTGAGTAAGCACACCATCACCATTAAGGAACGCAAAACCCTCATCATTGAGGAAAAGGAAAAATATGAAATCCTTGAGCGGAAAGTCCAATATGAGGAAGCACGAAATGATGAACTATGCTTAAAAAATGGTGCAAACTTTGATGATCATGCTAAAGAACTTGCCTCCTTGAAAAAGGCCAAGAACTCTTGCAAGGAGTTGATGAATGATAAGAATAAGCTTGTGGAGTCTCATGCTACTCTCTCTAAGGATTGTGAGCTTCTATCCGTGTCCCTTGATTGCTTGTATCTGCGTTGGTATTTCCCCGAAGAGGAGAGGATGATGCAGCACAACAACAATAAGTATTTTCCTCAGTTATGAAACCAAGGTTATCAATCCAATAGGAGAACCAAGCAACACTATGTAAACGGTATCTACACACAAAGAACAAATACTTCCAACCCAACACATAAGAGGGGTTGTCAATCCCTCCTCGGTATTGAGATAGATTAGATTGTATGAGATTGGATAAATAGATCTGACAAAAACACAAAATAAAATAAATAAAGAAAAAGTGCAGCAAGGTAATTTTGGGTTTTTGGAATAATAGATCTGAAAACAATATGATAGGAAATAGACCTAGGGGCCGTAGATTTCACTAGTGGCTTCTCTCGAGAAAATAGCATACGGTGGGTAAACAAATTACTGTTGGGCAATTGATAGAAGAGCAAATAATTATGTCGATATCCAAGGCAATGATCATGTATATAGGTGTCGCGGGAAACCACGGCCACCTATGGGACCAGGAGGCCCCTTTGCTGGTTCGGTAGGGGGGCGTCGCGTTGCACAAAGAGCAGACGAGCGTGTGGCAGCACGGCAGAGATCACACAGACATTTTTACCCAGGTTCGGGCCGCCGTGAGGCGTAAAACCCTACTCCTGCTTTGGTGGATTGATGGTGGAAAGGTGGTGGTGGAGCGTAGTACACTTGCCCGGCAAGGGTTGCCTCAGGGCGGCAGTGGCTACGCGTGTATGGGGGTCTGAGTTATCCAACCTTCTAACCCTCTCTACGGTCGCCATGGGCCTCCTTTTATAGATTAAGGGGTCACCACAATGGCAAAACAGTCATTATGTACTGATAAGATAGCAAACAGTGCTATCATATCTAACTCTGTGGGCTGACAGGCCGCATTAAATGCACCGCTCAACGTCACATCGTTGGTTGCCCGGCAAGGCTTGTCGGGCTATCTCGCCAGCTCCACGCCTGCTCGCTTGACACATCGCAGGACGGGTGTCATCTGCAGGTGTTTTCTGTAGGGAGAGGCTGCCATGTGGTGAATGGCTGCCACTTAGTCACTCCGCGGTTTGACACCGCACTGATTGACGACGTGGGTCGTGGTGGAGTAGTTGGTGAGGTGGTTTCGCCACCGTGTGCCCCGGCAGGCCCTGCCGGGACATCTTGGACATCGTCTTCCGGGGGTGGCCTCGCCCCTTGCCGAGCTCGCTTGCCCGGCAAAGGAGGCCCTTCTCCTGATGGTTCCTTGCTTCTTTGGCTTGATCTTGGTCCCTCTGATCTGCATGTTAGTCCTTTGAACCTCTTAGTCCCTTGTATTTTGACTTGGGTTGGTGCTTCAATCTCGTCCCTGTGCCTCTGCACAGTCTGGGCAACAGACCCAGGGTTTGTTGCACCGACAGAAGCCCCCGGGCCTGCCCCGAACGCGCTGCCGAGCATCGTCGGGGTAGGGCCTAATAAGTGCACAAGCGGGGTCGCTGAAGAGGCTGGTCTCTTGATGTCTTCTTTGCTTCTTCATTAATCCTGACTCTGGGCCAGTTTCCGGTTTCTCCGCGCGTCCTGTAGGGCCAATGGTGGTGGGGTCGCTCCAGTGATGGCCCGTGAATGACTTTAACGCATGGGGGAGAAACCGCCAATTCACTCTTCCCACCACGCCCATATCCTTAGCCACGTATGCTGCATGCATCGCGCGGGGTAGGTAACGGAGGCGCGTGGCATGGGAGAGCGTCAAGGCGAGGGCCCGGTCGTCTTGAGTTGGCGGAGGAGGACGGTGGTCGCCTGTTGAGGGAGCGGCTCCCCTCCCCGATCTGCCTATAAAAGGAGGGGTGGAGGAGGGCGGAGTCATCCACCCTCGCATTCTTCTTCCCCTCCGCTGTCTGCCTCTGCTGGTTATGTTAGGAAAAAGAGCCTGGGGCCTCGCCCCGGGCTCCATCTCGAAGCCTTTCCTGGGTCTGAAAGGGGGACTCAGGCGGCGCGGCGACGACGCCGGGGGTGGCAACTCCGGCGTGCTCGCCGCTGGGCCGCCCGTGGCCTTGATTTCAGTGGGAGGGGACGCGAATGACACCATGTCGAGGCTCGAGGCAGGCATGGCATGTGGTAGTCGATCGCTCCCCATTCTTCTTCCCTTCGCGACGCTGAGGAGGAGTCACGGAAGAGATTCGCCGCTAGTAGAGGCGAATCTGACTTCTCCCGGGCGCCGTCCTTTTGTCGTGTGGGAGGGCTCCTTGCTTTCACATACGTCCCCGGGACGTGCAGTGACTTCCAATGCCAGGGCTCCTGGGGACGGCCATGCTCTCTGTGGGAAGACCCAGAGAGCATGGTGCCCGACGCGACGGCCGTGCCGAGGTCTTTGGGTGGTAGTGATGCGGACGGCAGCGGCAACCCATGACGCGTCAAGAACGGAGACGACCGCTCTGACGAGTCGTGTTTGCCGGTGACTCCGTGTCCCCCATCTGGTCCTCCGGCAGCGTCACCATCCACGCCTGCCCTCCGGTTTCTTCCTCCTTGCTGGGGAGCGGTGCCGTCCTGATCCTGGGGAGGCGCCGAATCCCAGCTGCGCCCATTTCCGGCCTCTTCGACCTCTTCCTGTAGATGATGGACAGGGGCAAAGGCATTACGGGGCACTTATCTTTTTTCAATCTTAAACTTGTAGGAAATTGCCAAATTTTAATTCAAATAATGTAATCTCTCGAGTCCATGTTTGTGTTCTGTAATGCTTGTACTTGTATCAGCATATTAATGAAAAAGATGAACCTTGTCGGGAACCCGTGCATGTGTATGTCCATGCAGAGGCGAGATGCCTCTTTAGTGTAAATAAACGAGTTTTCCCCGGTAGGCTATCCTGCCGGCACCTTTTCTGTTTGCCGAAGATCTGTGTCTACCGGGCAACAGGCAAAGGGGCCAGCCCCCCGCCAACTTATTTTTTACCAAAGGCCACTACGACCATCCTGTCCGAAGCAACGTTCGAGTCAGGGATGGGAGCACCTAAGTCTCAAAAGAGTGGCGGGGTTTTCTTATGCACAAGTTATAACTTACAGAACACTAATGGACATGAGGTAGAACTTATTTGTTTGGCTTGCCGGGGATCGCAGTGCCGGCCAATCTTCTCAACTCCTTGTCAAAGCCAAGTTCACGGCAGGAACCTGCAGCTTCATGCGGATGAGAATGAATGCAGGATGTGATCCTAACTATATGCATATGCAAATGCTCATGAAATGCTTATGCAGTGACCTTGGAATGCTCATGCATGCATGCAATCTTGTTCGGGGGGCCCCCACAGTGCTTCTTTATTTTCTCTTGCACAGGGTCATCACCCTGGCTTTGTACAAGGGGTTACATGTAGCTGAGGCAAGGCCTGTACAAAAGGGTGGCTGTCGGGTAGGGCCCGACAGCCGCGCCTTACGGGTAGAACTTGCGGAGATGCTCAATATTCCATGAGTTTTGCAACTGAATGTCATCTCCGGTCTCCAGACGGACTGCGCCAGGTCTGGTGACTCGTACTACCCGGTAAGGGCCTTCCTACTTCAGGGACAACTTGTTTGTACCCTTGGCGGACTGAACGCGCCTAAGGACAAGGTCACCTTCCTCAAAACACCGGGCGTGAACCCTGCGGCTATGATAGTGACGCAGGGCTTGCTGATAGCGTGCAGCACACATAGTAGCCCGGAGACGGTTCTCCTCGAGTAGCACAGCGTCGTCACGCCGGTGCTGATCTTGCGCTACTTAATCGTAGGCAAGCACTCGAGGCGACCCGTAAATGAGTTCCATGGGATAACTGCTTCTGCCCCATAAACCAGGGAGAAGGGAGTCTGCCCGGTAGCTCGGTTTGGTGTCGTTCTGAGGGACCAGAGAACTACCGGTAGCTCCTCGATCCACCGCCTGCCGTGCTTCTGCAGCGTATCAAAGGTTCTCATCTTGAGTCCACGCAGCACTTCAGCGTTCACCCTCTCAGCTTGCCCATTGCTCCGGGGGTGTGCCACAGAGGCAAATGAGATCTTGCATCCGAGGGCATGAACATATTGCATGAAGGTGCGGCTCATGAACTGGGTGCCGTTGTCGGTAATGATCCTTGCCAGAACTCCAAAATGACACACCAATTCTTTCAAGAACTTGATAGCTGACTGAGCAGTCACCTTTCTCATGACAGTCACTTCTGGCCATTTTGTAAACTTGTCGATAGCAATGAACAAGAATTCAAAGCCCCCGATTGCTCAGGGGAAGGGGCCGAGGATATCGAGCCCCAGACCGAAAATGGCCATGATAGAGGGATTGTTTGAAGAGCTTGGGCAGGCAGGTGGGTTTTCTTGGAATGGAACTAGCAGGCTTCACACTTGGTGACTAGCTCGACCGCATCTTGGAGGGCTGTGGGCCAATAGAATCCTTGTCGGAATGCTTTCCCAACTAGTGCCCTTGATCCAATGTGGGAGCCGCACATGCCTTTGTGTATCTCAGCCAGCAGTTCCTTTCCTTCTTCCCGGCAGACACACTTTAATTTCACACCGTTGGGCCTCCTTCTGTACAGAGTGTCATCGACAAACTGATACATACTAGCCCTCCGGGCTACTTTTTCAGCTTCGTCTTGGTTGCCGGGAAGCTCTCCGGTTTGGAGGAAGTGGACAATGTGCCTTGCCCAAGTTGGAGCCTGGGGCTCGGCAACGAGGACTAGCGGCACCTCCTCTGCTGCGGGAGCACATGCCTTGTTCGCGGGGTCCATGGGCCCGGCAGGAGGGTGTGGTCCGGCAGACTGCGAGGAGTTGTTTCCGGCAGGGTCTCTGCCAGGAGCGGACGGCTCTACCGGGAGAGGCTTACCGGAGTCCAACTTTCTCCTTTTCTGGGCCATTGTTGCTGGGGATACGGAGGGCTGAGTGAGATGGAGAACAAAAGTCCCTGGTTCCACAAGGAGCTTCTGCGCAGCACACTTTGACAGATGATCAGCTATGCTGTTTTCCGCACGGGGTACGTGCTCTGTTTGCAATCCGTCAAAGTGCTCCTCCAATCTCCTCACTTCCTCGACGTATGCCTCCATCAATGGACTTTGGTAATCCTTGTTAACTTGTCTCACCACAAGCTGTGAATCTCCTCGAATGATCAGCTTCTTAATTCCCAATTCAGCTGCAATCCTGAGCCCGACAAGGATCCCTTCATATTCTGCTGTATTGTTGGTTGCTTCTTCCTGGGCAAAATTTATTTGGACGACGTACCTCAAGTGCTCCCCGGAGGGGGCAACAAGAAGCACGCCAGCTCCTGCACCTTGTAGGGAAAAAGCACCATAAAAAACATAATCCATTCTTGGGGCGATTCCTTGCCGGGGATAGCTGTCTCCGTCATTTCCTCATCAGGGGTTGGCGTCCATTCTGCAATAAACTCTGCCAATGCCCTGCTCTGAATAGTTGACGTGCTTTCAAACTTCAAACCAAAACTGGATAAATCCAAAGCCTACTCCACTATTCTGCCGGTAGCGTCAGGGTTTCGGAGTATCCGCTGCAACGGGAAACAAGTGACAACCGTGATCTCATGGGCTTGGAAGTAGTGGCGCAGTTTCCTTGAGGCCATGATGAGACCAAAAATCAACTTTTGCATGCTAGAGTACCTCGATCTAGCCCCCTGTAATAAGGAGCTGACGAAGTACACTGGGCGCTGCACCACTTTCTTCCTTGCCGCGTCCTTGGGGTTGCTCTCATTGCCGTGCTCATTGCTGTCCTGATCCTTCTCTGACTTTGCTGGTCTCTGCTCACTCTCTGCCTCATCCACTTCTCGCTGCGCTACCAAAGCTGCACTGACTACTTGGTTGGTTGCCGCTAAGTACAGCAGCAACGGCTCCTAGGGTTTGGGAGCGACCAAGGTAGGCATGGAGGACAAGTAGGCCTTCAACTCTTGCAAAGCTCCATCTGCTTCCGGGGTCCACTTCATGGGTCCTGCCTTCTTCAAAATTTTGAAGAACGGCAGGGCGCGCTCGGCAAACTTGGAGATGAATCTGCTTAGCGCGGCAACGCATCCTGTCAGGTACCTCACATCCTTAACTGTCCTTGGTGCTTGGATCTGCTCGATAGCCTTGATCTTGTCGGGATTGGCTTCGATCCCGCGATGGGATACAAAGAACCCAAGCAACTTGCCGGAGGGAACACCAAATACACACTTCTCCGGGTTGAGCTTCAAATTAATTTTGCGCAGATTAGCAAACGTCTCCTCCAAATCTTGAATAAGGGTGGCCCTATCCTTGGTCTTGACCACAATATCATCCATATAGGCTTCTATGTTTTTGTGCAACTGTGGCTCAAAACCAATCTGGACTGCCCTTGCAAAAGTGGACCCGGCACTCTTTAATCCGAATGGCATGCGGACAAAACAGTACGTACCACATGGAGTGATGAACGACGTCTTCTCTTCATCTTCCTTGGACATGAAGATCTGGTGATACCCAGAATATGCATCCGGAAAGGAGAGCAAATCACAACCTGAAGTGGAATCCACAATCTGATCGATACGCGGCAAGGGAAAATGGGTCCTTCGGGCAAGCCTTGTTGAGATATGTGAAATCTATGCAAAGGCTCCACTTCCCGTTAGCCTTTCGGACTACCACTGGGTTTGCCAACCACGTGGGATGCAGTACTTCTCTGACCAATCCAGCTGCCTCTAGTCTCTTGATCTCTTCTGCAATGAACTGTTGCCTCTCCAAGGCCTGCTTCCGGACTTTCTGCTTGACAGGTCGGGCATGTGGGCAGACAACAAGGTGGTGCTCGATTACCTCCCTGGGAACACCGAGGATATCGGATGGTTGCCAGGCAAACACATCGATATTCGCCCGCAGGAAGGCAATGAGCGTGCTTTCCTATTTGTCATCGAGGGTGGCGCTGATAGTGAAAGTACCATCAACGCCAACCAGCCCTGCCGGGACCTTCTTCACTTGGGGTGCAGCGACCTTGGATCTCTTGCCATTGGAACACTCCGGCACGTCGTCAACGGGTGCCGTGCACTCGGTGGGGGCACGCTTCCCGGACTCTTTGCCGGAGTCCCTGCAATCCCTGTTCTTTCCTTTGCTTTCCTTAGCGGGAGCTGCTGCTACCGCTGCCTCTGCTGCGACCGCATCCCGGTACATCTTGTCCACACAAATGATTGCATCCTTCTCATCTGATGGGATGGTGATGACTCCCAGTGGCCCAGGCATCTTCAAGGTGTTGTAGGCATAGTGAGATGCTGCCATGAACTTAGCCAGGGCAGGGCGTCCAAGAATCCCATTGTATGGCAGGGGGAGATCAACCACATCAAACACAATCCTCTCAGTCCGGTAGTTCAGTTCTCCCCCAAACGTTACCGACAACGTGATCTTTCCCTTAGGACGGCTCCTGCCGGGATTAACTCCTTGAAACATGCCGGTAACCTCCAGCTCTTCCTCTGCTATCTGAAGCTTGCTGATAACTGCTGGGGAAATCAAATTCAACCCGGCCCCGCCGTCCACCAACATCTTCATGACCTTGAGGTTGCGGATTGTTGGGGAGACCAACAATGGCAAACACCCTACTGTAGTGGTACGGCTAGGATGATCCTCCTCGTCAAAGATGATGGGCGTACGGGACCACTTGAGCGGCTTCCGGGCCTCGGGCGCTGGCTCCACGGCATTGACTTCTCGCGCCCACCGCTTGAGTTGGCGGTGTGAGTTGTGCAGAGATGCACCCCCGTCAACGCACAGGGCGTCGGTGGCCTTCTGAAACTCTTGCTCGCTGGTTTCCTCTTCATCCCCTCCATCACTCTCATCACCACAGGCTTTCTTCTCTCGACCTCTGGCGGGTTTTCCTTGGTTCCGAAAGGGTTTGCCAGGGCGATTTACTTCACCACCTCGGCCCTTGCCGCCAGCAACATTCTGACCCTTTTCCTTGTCATGCTTCTCATACTCTGCTTTCTGTCTTTTGACAAGTTGCTCAACCTGATAACACTCTTGAAGGTCATGGCCCTTGGTCCGATGAATCTTGCAATACGGCCCATCACCTTTCCCGGCTTTCTCGGCAGCAGCGGCCTCCCGGCAGTCAGCGCACACGGTAGCTTCCTTGCCGGGGGCCTCAGCTTTGGCCTTCTTGCCGGTACTAGGCGTACCCGATCCTTCAACAGTCATTACTGCCTTATCCCTTCGTTTCTTACTGCGCTTCTTGCTCTTCTTCTGACTAGTTGATTCATCCTCATCCTCTGAATCAATATTGGTGCAATCTTCCTCTCCAGGCAACTTTCTTCCCTCCTCCATCCGAGCACACTTATCCACCAACGTGTAGAGCTCCTTCACAGTCTTGGGCAACCGTACGTTCATCTTGGAACGAATCCGGCGGTTGTGCACATTGGACTAAAAGGCGGCTATCACGGCTGCCGGATGGATATTTGGGGTATTTCTATGAACTTTGCTGAATCTCTGTAAATACTTATGAAGGGTCTCTCCTTCCTTCTGTTGGAGAAGCTGCAAGTCGCTGGGTCGGCCCGGCTCTTGGTGGCCACCGGTGAAGGCACCGATGAACTCATGTCACAGGTCTGCCCATGACGAAATGGAGTTCTCCGGCAGGTGCATCAGCCAAGACCTCACATTGGACTTGAGGGCCAAAGGAAAGTAGTTGGCGAACACCTTCTCATCTCTTACCCCGGCAGCCTGAATAGCGATGGTGTAGATGCTCAGGAACTCTGCCGGGTTCAGCCTCCCATCATACTTCTTAGGTATCTCTGGCTTGAACATGCGAACGGATGGCCAACGGACTTGCCGCAGCTCACGGGTAAAGGCAGGGCAGTCAACCTTGAAAGGTAGGCACCCGCCAATACCGAGCGCGGGCTCGTCGACGCCGGGGCCGTCGCACACACCGGTCCGACGGAGGTCGTCGCGGCGTTGCTCGACAACGGCGCGCATGTCTCCTCTCCGCCTATCCTCCGGGGCTCGTCGTTGGCCTGGACGCGCTCGAGGGTCAGAAGAGGCCATCGAGACGTCGTCGGGGTCTTGATTCTGTTGCGCTCGCGCTGGCTGCCGTGGCGGGGACTGCATCGTGGGGACGACCCCTTCTGTACGGTCAGCAGCATGAGCCGTTGCTGTCACTTGGGGCGGCCGTGGCGGGCCAGCTCGCCGTGAGCCCCCAGTTTCGGCGAAACCGAGCAGACTTTGGATGGTGGCACGCCATTCATCCATTTGCTCGGCCGCCGGCGGAAACCTCAGCAGCAGCTGAGCCCGCGCCATGGCCTTCGAGGCTGTACTTGGCATGGGTGATGATGAAGTCGATCGCACCATCGCTCGGCTCCTGACGGTGCCAGTGGCGGTAGCATTGCGCCCCCGCTGCTGCAGGGCGACCACCTGGATGGCAGGGTGGTGCGGCGAAAGCGCTCGAGGGCCAGTGGCTCCGTCGGGCACAGCGGCTTGGTTGACCCGCCCCAGGGGAGGTGCACGTGCTGCGACCGCACCCGTGGTTGGAGCGGTCGGAGGGCGGCGATTCGCCCCGGCCCAAGCGCCATTGCTGCGGCTGTGCCCATCGGTGGGCGGAAGGGGCGCAGATGGAGTAACCCCTTCACTCGGACCTTGTGGAGCGTGGCCGTCGGGATGTTGCTGATGTTGCTCTCCTCCGATGTTTCCTGCTCCTGCGTCTACCGTGGGGGAAGTGGTGACGGCGCCGCCTGCTCCGACCACATCCCCAGCAGCGTCCGCGTCCTCGCGTGTCTCCGCACCCCCCGCAGCGTTAGAGGCCGCGGGCGGCGGAGCCTTCGAGGTGGAAGGATGAGCCGAAGAACCGGGTTTCTTCTTGGGCGCCATGGTCAATGGCGTCGTCGAAGATGCTGATGGTGATGAAGGTGACACGCTACACACGCCTTCAGGTTCGCGCAAGCGGCCCCCCTACCTGGCGCGCCAAAGATGTCGCGGGAAACCATGGCCACCTATGGGACCAGGAGGCCCCTTTGCTGGTTTGGCAGGGGGGCGTTGCGTTGCACAAAGAGCAGATGAGCGTGTGGCAGCACGGCAGAGATCACACAGGCATTTTTACCCAGGTTCGGGCCGCCGTGAGGCATAAAACCCTACTCCTGCTTTGGTGGATTGATGGTGGAAAGGTGGTGGTGGAGCGTAGTACACTTGCCCGGCAAGGGTTGCCTCAGGGCGGCAGTGGCTACGCACGTATGGGGGTCTGAGTTATCCAACCTTCTAACCCTCTCTACGGTCGCCATGGGCCTCCTTTTATAGATTAAGGGGTCACCACAATGGCAAAATAGTCATTATGTACTGATAAGATAGCAAACAGTGCTATCATATCTAACTCTGCGGGCTGACAGGCCGCATTAAATGCATCGTTCAACGTCACATCGTTGGTTGCCTGGCAAGGCTTGCCGGGCAATCTCGCCAGCTCCACGCCTACTCGCTTGACACGTCGCAGGACGAGTGTCATTTGTAGGTGTTTTCTGTAGGGAGAGGCTGCCATGTGGTGAATGTCTGCCACTTAGTCACTCCGCGGTTTGACACCGCACTGATTGACGACATGGGTCGTGGTGGAGTAGTTGGTGAGGTGGTTTCGCCTCCGTGTGCCCTGCAGGCCCTGCCGGGACGTCTTGGACGTCGTCTTCCGGGGGTGGCCTCGCCCCTTGCCGAGCTCGCCTGCCCGGCAAAGGAGGCCCTTCTCCTGATGGTGCCTTGCTTCTTTGGCTTGATCTTGGTCCCTCTGATCTGCATGTTAGTCCTTTGAACCTCTTAGTCCCTTGTATTCTGACTTGGGTTGGTGCTTCAATCTCGTCCCCGTGCCTGTGCATAGTCTGGGCAACAGATCCAGGGTTTGTTGCACCGATAATAGGCATCACGTCCAAGATTAGTAGAGCGACTCCTGCCTGCATCTACTACTATTACTCCACACATCGACCGCTATCCATTATGCATCTAGTGTATTAAGTTCATGGAGAAACGTAGTAATGCAATAAGAATGATGACATGATGTAGACAAGATCTATTCATGTAGGAATAGACCCCATCTTTTTATCCTTAATAGCAATGATACATGCATGCCTCGCTACCCCTTCTGTCACTGGGTGAGGACACCACAAGATCGAACCCATCACAAAGCACCACTTCCCATTGCAAGAAAAATCAATCTAGTTGGCCTAACTAAACCAAAGTTTCGGAGAAGAAATACGAGGCTATAATAATCATGCATATAAGAGATCAAAGAAGACTCAAATAATATTCATACATAGATCTGATTATAAACTCGCAATTCATCGGATCCCAACAAACACATCGCAAAAAGTCATTACATCAAATAGATCTCCAAGAATATCGAGGAGAACATTGTATTGAGAATAAAAAAGAGAGGAGAAGCCATCTAGCTACTACCTACGGACCCGTAGGTCTGTGGTAAACTACTCACGCATCATCAGAGGAGCACCAATGAGGATGATGAACCCCTCCGTGATCGTGTTCCCCTCTGGCAAGGTGCCGGAAAAGGGATCTAGATTGGATCTCGTGGTTCTGGAACTTGCGGCGGCTGGAATTTTGTTTCGTCAACTCCCCTAGGGTTTTTGGAATATTTGGGTATTTATAGAGTTGAGAGGCGGTGGAAAGGACCTCCGTGGGCCCCACCACCCATCAGGGCGCGCCTGGGGCCTCTGGCACGCCCAAGTGGGTGGTGGGCCCCATGGGCCTTCCCTCGTGCACTTTCTTGGCTCCCAAGTTGTCTTCTGGGCAGAAAAAAATCTCCAAAAAGTTTTGCTGCATTTGGACTCCTTTTGATATGGATATTCTGCGAAGTAAAAAACAAGCAAAAAACAGTAACTGGCACTGTGCACTATGTCAATAGGTTAGTCCCAAAAAATGATATAAAGTTGCTATAAAATGAATGTAAAACATCCAAGAATGATAATATAATGGCATGGAACAATAAAAAATTATAGATACGTTGGAGACGTACCAGCATCCCCAAGATTAATTCCTGCTCGTCCTCGAGTAGGTAAATGATAAAAACAGAATTTTTGATGTGGAATGCTGCCTAACATGTTCATCACATATTCTTTTCTTTTGTAGCATGGACATTTGGACTTTTAGATGGTTCAAAGCAATAGTCTATATTTGACATGAAGACTTCAATACTCAAGCATATCAACAAGCAACCATGTCTTTCAAAATATCAACACTAAAGAAAGTTATCCCTAGCCCATCATGCTCAATCATTGATCCATTCATGAAACACACTCGAATATTAGCTACATCTAATGCACAAGTATGATCATAGTGCTCCCTAGTTGGTGCTTTATAAGAGAAGATGGAGACACAAATAAAAATAAAAATTGCATAAAGTGAATAGATAGGCCCTTCGCAGAGGGAAGCATAGATTTGTAGAGGTGCTAGAGCTCAAAGCTTAAATTGAGAGATAAAAATATTTTGAGAGGCATGCTTTTCCCGTCAACGAAAACGACCAAGTAATTCCCAATACTTTATTCCTTTTTCCACCATTATTTCACAATCCATGGCTAGCCGTATCCACGGGTGCCTTCCATACCAACACTTTCCAAGGAATTTATTATTTGACAACATAAAGTAAATTTCTTTTTCATTTCGGGATTGGGCATCCCTATTACCGCCACACTCTCGTGCAATGACAAGTGAATAAACACTCATCTTGAGAATAACACATCTAGCATGGAAAAATATTGGCCACCCCCTGCCGCTTCATGAGCAGTACGGGCACACACAAAGGAAATTCATTTTGAAATTTAGAGTTGGCACATACAAATTTACTTGGAACAGCACGGAAATACCACATATAGGTAGGTATGGTGGACTCATATGGCACAACTTGGTTTAAGGATTTTGGATGCACAAGTAGTGTTCCTACTTAGTACAAGGATAGGCCAGCAAATAGATTGAGAAGCAACCAACCAAGAAAAGAAAATTCTCATAAACGAGCATTAAGCATAACTAACACCGAATAATGCACCACAAGTAGGATGTAATTTAATGTCATAACTATTGACTTTTGTGCTTGCATAGGGAATCACAAAACTTAACACCAATATTCTTACTAAAGCATAATTACTCACCAACATGACTCACATATTACTATCATCATATCTCAAAACTATTACAAAGAATCAAGTTTATACTATCCAATGATCTTCATGAAAGTTTTTATTATATCCCTCTTGAATATCTATCACTTTGGGACTAGTTTCATATATTAGCATTGCTTATGACAAGCTGAAATTTTTTTGAGTGAAGAACATGAGCATAAAATTTTTCATCTCTCAAAATAATATAAGTGAAGTATGAGAGAATTTCTTCAAAATTTTGCTAACTCTCAAATTTGTCTAAGTGAAGCATGAGAGTATTTCTTCAAAAATTAAAGCACCACTGTGCTCAAAAAGATATAAGTGAAGCACTAGAGCAATTCCATAGCACAAAAAATTTAAATGAAGCACATAGAGCAATTCTAACAAATCATATCATCATTATGGCTTTCTCAAATAGGTGTGTTCAGTAAGGATGATTGTGACAAACGAAAAAGCAAAACAAGCAAAGACTCATATAGTACAAGATGCTCCAAGCAAAACTCATGATATGTGACGAATAAAAATATAACTCCAAGTAAAATTACCGATGGTTGTTAGAAGAAAGAGGGGATGCCTTCCGGGGCATCCCCAAGCTTAGTTGCTTGATTCTCCTTGAATATTACCTTGGGGTGCCATGGGCATCCCCAAGCTTAATCTCTTTTCACTCCTTATTCCTTCATCCATCATGATCTCGCCCAAAACTTGAAAACCTCAATCACACAAAACTCAACAAAAACCTTCGTGAGATCCGTTAGTATAATAAAGCAAATCACCACTTTAAGTACTGTTGCAAACCCATTCATATTTTATTATTGCATTATAACTACTGTATTCTAACTTTACCATGGCTTATACCCCCCCGATTCAATCCATAGATTCATCAAAATAAGCACACAATGCAATGAAAACAGAATCTGTCAAAAACAGAACAGTCTGTACTAATCTGAACTATAACCATACTTATATAACATTAAAAATTCTGAAAAATTAGGACAACGTAGGAAATTTGTATATCAACATTGTGTAAAAAAATCAAAAAATTTCATGACTTCTAGGATTTTTTAAAATTCTGCTACTGGATGCAAAAGTTCCTGTTTTTCAACAAGATCAAATCAACTATCACCCAACATGATCCCAAAGGCTTTACTTGGCACAAACACTATTTAAAACATAAGAACACAATCATAACAGTAGTATAATTGTTCAAACACTCAATAATAGAAAGAAAAAGGCAAAAATAGATTTTATTCATTGGGTTGCCTCCCAACAAGCGCTATCGTTTTATGCCCCTAGCTAGGCATAATTCATAGATTCAAGTATTGTCATCCTTCTTCTTATTTTCCATAGATGTGTTTTTGTCAGGAGGTTTCTCAAATATAACTTGAAACACATTGTCCATAGAAATTTTAGCATTATCAAGTTTTCCATCTTTATATCCCCTTTGATTCCTGGCTACAATCCAAGAATATTGTTGATTAACATCATTAAAAACTTTTTGGATCACATCCAAAACGGGAATTTAGTTTTTAAGGTTCTCAACAAAAAATTGATTATTTCCAAGAAAATGTCTTAACACATAATCACTATTGTAAAGGATCTCATCTATTACCGGTTTTTCACGGTTCATACCATAAAAATAAAAAAAAATTCTAGCTTCCCGTACTATGTGATCAAATTCATTCATAAGAACAAGGATGGCTATCTTTATAGCTTTCGGATCCTTTATAACTGGTAGCTCATAAAACAATCTTTGCAAGGTAGGATGAGTATGAATAAATCAATTTTCAAGTTTAGGAACCAGTGCTGAAATAGATTCCGCATAAGTTTTAGTTCTTTTAAGTATAGGAGCATCATCACAAGTCAAAGTTCCAACACAATTGAAGAATTCTTGGATGGTTTCTTTGCCTATAGTGCTCCCTTGTCCCAGAACAAAAGTTTTAGCATCCAGATTGCAAGAACGTCCAATTTTAGGAGTTCTGCCATCATCTGTTTCTGCCATACCAAAGTCACTCATGATGATAGGTTCGAGCAAACAAAAGATCGAACGAGAAAAAGGCAAACAAAAAAGAAGGCAAATAAAAAGGCAAATATTTTTGTGAAGTGGGGGAGATGAAAACGAGAGGCAAATGGCAAATAATGTAAATTGCAAGGAGATGAGATTTGTGATTAGGAACCTGATAGATGTTGATGATGTCTCCCCAGCAATGGCGCCAGAAATTCTTCCTGATTGCTTGTATCTGCGTTGGTATTTACCCGAAGAGAGAGGATGACACAACACAACAACGGTAAGTATTTCCCTCAGTTATGAAACCAAGGTTATCAATCCAGTAGGAGAATCAAGCAACACTATGTAAATGGTACTTGCACACAAAGAACAAATACTTGCAACCCAACACGTAAGAGGGGTTGCCAATCCCTCCTCAGTATTGAGATAGATTAAATTGTATGAGATTGGATAAATAGATCTGAAAAAAACACAAAATAAAATAAATAAAGAAAAAGTACATCAAGGTATTTTTGGGTTTTTGGAATAATAAATCTGAAAACAATATGATAGGAAATAGACCCGTGGGGCGTAGATTTCACTAGTGGCTTCTCTCGAGAAAATAGCATACAATGGGTAAATTTTTTACTGTTGGGCAATTGATAGAAGAGAAAATAATTATGACGATATCCAAGGCAATGATCATGTATATAGGCATCACGTCCAAGATTAGTAGACCGACTCCTGCCTGCATCTACTACTATTACTCCACACATCGATCGCTATCCAGCATGCATTGCTACTTCTTGAGCTTGCGTTGGTTTTTCCCTTGAAGAGGAAAGGGTGATGCAGCAAAGTAGAGATAAGTATTTCCCTCAGTTATGAACCAAGGTATCAATCCAGTAGGAGAAACACGCAAGTCCCCAATATATGCACCTGCACAAACTAACAAACACCTGCACCCAACGCGATAAAGGGGTTGTCAATCCCTTCACGGTCACTTGCAAAGGTGAGATCTGATAGAGATAGATATAAAAGATTACTAAAATATAAAACAAAATAAAAGTAAATAAATTGCAGCAAGGTATTTTTGGTATTTTTTGTATATAGATATGAAAATATGTGAAGGAAAATAGACCCGGGGCCATAGGTTTCACTAGAGGCTTCTCTCTTGAAGGCAAATAATACGGTGGGTAAACAAATTACTGTCGAGCAATTGATAGAAAAGCGCAAAGTTATGACGATATCCAAGGCAATGATTATGAATATAGGCGTCACGTCCGTGTCAAGTAGACCGACTCCTTCCTGCATCTACTACTATTACTCCACACATCGACCGCTATCCAGCATGCATCTAGAGTATTAAGTTCATAAAGAATAGAGTAACGCCTTAAGTAAGATGACATGATGTAGAGGGATAAACTCAAGCAATATGATGAAAACCCCATCTTTTTACCCTTGATGGCAACAACACAATACGTGTCTCGCTACCCCTACTTTGTCACTGGGTGAAATCACGCAAGATTGAACCCAAAACTAAGCACCTCACCCATTGCAAGAAAACCCAATCTAGTTGGCCAAACCAAATCAATAGATCGGAGAGAAATACAAAGCTATCTTAATTTTGCATAAAAGAGTTCAGAGAAGACTCAAATAGTATTCATGCTAATCTTATCATAAATCCAAAATTCATCGGATCTCAACAAACGCACCGCAAAAGATTACATCGAATAGATCTCCAAGAACATCGAGGAGAACATTATATTGAAGATCAAAGAGAGAGAAGAAGCCATCTAGCTACTAGCTATGGACCCGCAGGTCTGTGGTAAACTACTCACACATCATCGGAAGAGCAGCAAGGTTGGTGTAGAGGCCCTCTATGATCGAATCCCCCTCCGGCAGAGTGTCGGAAAAGGCCCCAAGATGGGATCTCACAAGAATAGAAGCTTGCTATGGCGGAAAAGTATTTTTGGTGTGCCCTCTAGCATAAGGGGAATATTTGGGTATTTATAGAGTTGAGATTAGGGTTAGGAGGTCTGCGAGGGGCCCACAAGCCTAGGGGGCGCATCCTGAGGGCTTGTGACTCCCTCGTGGGTCTTTTGGCCTCTTCCCGAAGCTTCGTGGTTGTCTTCTGGTCCAAGAAAAATCCTCAAAAAGTTTCGTTCCGTTTGGACTTCGTTTGGTATTGATTTTCTGTAGAAGACAAAAACAAGGAAAAAACAGCAACTGGCACTGGGCACTAGGTTAATAGGTTAGTCCCAAAAAATGATATAAAATAGCATATTATTGCAAATAAAACATCCAAGATAGATAATATAATAGCATGGAACAACCCAAAATTATAGATATGTTGGAGACGTATCATGCATCTAGTGTATTAAGTTCATGGAGAAACGGAGTAATGCAATAAGAACGATGACATGATGTAGACAAGATCTATTCATTTAGGAATAGACCCCATCTTTTTATCCTTAATAGTAATGATACATGCGTCTTAATAGTAACGATACATGCGTGCCTCGCTACCCTTCTGTCACTGGGCGAGGACACCGCAAAATCGAACCCATCACAAAGCACCTCTTCCCATTGCGAGAAAAATCAATCTAGTTGGCCTAACTAAACCAAAGTTTCGGAGAAGAAATACGAGGCTATAATAATCATGCATACAAGAGATCAAAGAAGACTCAAATAATATTCATAGATAGATCTGATCATAAACTCACAATTCATCGGATCCCAACAAACACACCGCAAAAAATCATTACATCAAATAGATCTCCAAGAACATCGAGGAGAGCATTGTATTGAGAATCAAAAAGAGAGAAGAAGCCATCTAGCTACTGCCTATGGACCCGTTGGTCTGTGGTAAACTACTCACGCATCATCGGAGGAGCACCAATGAGGATGATGAACCCCTCCGTGATCGTGTTCCCCTCCGGCAAGGTGCCGGAAAAGGGCTCTAGATTGGATCTCATGGTTCTGGAACTTGTTGTCGTGGGAACATATCTGACAGTAGAGATTAAGGGTACGTAGGAGAGGGCAGAGCCTAGCTACGGTGAGGTTGTACATTCAGATTTACGAGTTCAGGCCCCTCTCGGAAGAGGCAAAGACCCTACGTCTCGGTACTGCGGGAGCTCTGTTATCTGGGGTGTTGAGTTACAGGGGATGCGAACCGTTGTGCCGGAGTGGATGGGTAGCTTATATAGAATCCGCTGACCCCTCATCGACCTCTATTATGCAAGGGTTCAATGGGACAGTAAAGGTGCAGGCGTTACTGATAATGCCTACACTTAATGATCATTACAGAGACGAACTGATCGCCTGAACGTTGCCATCCTGGTGTGGCTCTAGGTCTTCTGTTCTTCGAGTGGAATCAGGTACTCCGAGTGAATCAGGACGGTCGAGTGGTGGAGGAGTAACCGAGTGGATCTTTTGTCGAGTGACTTGCATGCAGCGGTCATTCCAGTCGAAGCCTCCTTTCTAACTATGTAAATCTTGGATCCTCATATGTAGTGTCCTTGGGTAGGTCGTGTAGGTCAGGCCTAGGCCCCTACCCTAGGTACATGTCATCATCATTAGCCCCCGAATGGATCGGGGTTCGAGTGAGAAAGGATTGAAGCTGATTCAAACAAGACTTAATGCCTCGGAGACATTTCTTAGAGGTCTGTAGGTACATGTGTTGCTAGATCCTTTGTCAATCGCCTTGATCGATTCCGGCTTGTTAAGTGTCCGAGTGAGACAAGCTGCGAGTTGTAGAGTGCTGGATCCAACCTGAATGAATGTGGATATCTCTGGTGTGATCGATTGCTCTGCCAGATCCCGGATTTCGTGGGATTCAAAAATTTGGAGAAGCGCGCGGGCCGGCTGCAGCACGGTAAGTGGGGCAAGTGGGGAGGGACTCCTCGATTTTCGCTCCCCCTTTATCGCCATGTATCAAGCAGGCACCGGTTATGGGATGCGCTGGGATCCTGTTGGCCCACAGGTCAGTAACTCGGGCGCGCGGGTATAAAGGACGACGTGACCGAGGTGTGCAACAGTGCTCTCCTCTTTTCCCCTCTCCACCTTGTCTCTCTGCCTCTTCCGCCCCTGTGCCGCATCGCCCCGCTCGGCTCCGACGACCACCGCGGAGATGGCGAAGGATAAGATGGTGAAGCTGGAGCGCGCCAAGAAGGTGGCCAAGGGGAAGAAGGCATCGAGCTCCCGGCCCACTCTGCCGCCGGGCTGGATCCAGGGCGACTGGCTGCCCTCAACGGTCACTGCAAAGGACCTCGAGGGGCTCACCGCCGACGGCCTGCTGGTCCCCAGTTCTTGGAGGCTACCAGAGGGGGAGGTCGAGCCTGCACCGCGCCCTGAAGAACGGGTCCTCCTCCTCACTTACGTGGAGAGAGGTTTTTCCTTACCCCCTCATCCATTTTTCTGTGGTTTCCTGAATTTCTTCGGTGCGCAAATCCACCACCTCCCTCCGAATGCCATATCGTACCTCGCTGCCTTCGTCTCAATGTGTGAAAATTTCTTGCGTTGTCGCCCCCACTGGGGGTTATTCAAACACATCTTCACATGCCGCTCTCAGTCGGTTAAGAAAGCGAATTCAAGTGATGCGAAGACCCACGTGATCCAGCTGTGTGGGGGCTTAGGTGTCCAGATGAGAGGTAGAAGCGCCTTCCCTTCCATGACCTTTCCCGAGTCGGTTAGGGGTTGGCAGTCAACCTGGTTTTACTACAACGATGTTCCGACCCCTGGTTCGTCGACTGGCCTTCCCCCTTTCTCGTTGGCGAGACTCAGTGCTCCTCGCTCGCTGACTGTGGACGAGGATGAGAAAGCTGAGGTGGGGATCTTGGTAGAAGCTATAGTTGGGTTGATCCAGGGCGGGGTGACAGGCTTGTATCTGTTGGAGGTGTTCCTCAGTCGACGCATCCAGCCTCTGCAAGCACGGGACCACCCTATGTGGCTGTATTCAGGTGCAGACGACACCGCTCGAACCCATCCAGAGGAAGTCAAGGAGGAGACCATGGCACAGTGGCTCAGGAGCATCACCGGAGCCCGTGACAACCCGCGTGGATCCAAACGAATTCTGCCTTTCGACGCCGAGCATCCTCCAGGAGAGGTGAGACATAACTTGTCGAGTGTATTACCTTCTATTTTCAATATGCAATTGTATTGAGGACCGACTGACTTTGATACTTGTGCTCTGTAGGCGTTCACGAAGATGTATTCGCCTATGCCGAATGGAGAACAACTCGTTGAAGGAATGGAGAGCAAAGGTGGCAGTGCTGATATCGACTATGCCGACGACAGCGAGGATAAGAGTGATGGCTCGGAGGAGAGTGAAGAAGTCGAGTCCCCTCCACGCACCGAGCATCGATCCAAACAGACCCAAGACCCGGCGGCCAGCCAGGGCAAGGCCGTGGCGTCGAGTGTCAGGAATCCAAAACGCACTCGGACTGCAATGCCAGACCCGACTGAGAAGATAGCGAAACAGCCAAAGGTAGTGCCAGTGAAACCTCGGAAAGCTCTCCCTCAAATCAAGGTCTCAGTGCCTATCGCTTCGACGTGAGTGCTCTTCTTTTTCTCTTTCTTTCTTACCGTTGCAGAACTTTGTGCCTTTGCTAACTGAGTGAACATTGTGTGCCAGAGCTTCTACTTCGATAACGTCGCCCATGCAGGTTGATGAGGAGCATGCGGAGGCGGATACTATGGACGCAGCCACCTCTCGGCGAGGTGCGACACGTTTGCACTCTGTTCTGTTTCATTGGTTGATTTGTCGATTGAACGGGCTATTGTTGTTGAATGACTGCAGAACCAACAGATATCATACAACTTCCCGACGATGATGAAGACGAGCTTCCGAAAGGTGCGGGTGACGAAGGTACGACCTCGAGCACTCCCCGCAGTTTCACTCGGAGGGTGCCATCGAGCAGAACACCCCGAGTACTGCCCGCTGCGATGCCTCAGGAGCCTGGTGGTTCGTCTCAAGCTGGTGCTATCTCTACTGCTCCGCTGTTGACTACTCCGCCTTTGGTATCAACTCTTCCAGCTTCGGGACCTGCTGGCCAATCTCAAGTGCTGATCCCTCCGACTGCATCGTCAACTCCTGCGCCGAATGTATTCACTCTACATCACGTTCCAGAAGACCAGGCCGGGGCCAGCAAGGAAGACATGATCTAGGCCAATTTGATGATGCAGCATCTAAAGGAGGTGTATGAAGGCAGCAAGTTAGCTTATGACGCCAGCACAGCCCTTCACGAGAATGTCCGAGTAAGTGCGATTGTAAATTGATTTCCGATTGAATTTTTCCCGTTCAACTTGACTCTGTATGCCCACTGGGTGTCTCTGTACACCCACTGGGTGTTTTTGTCATTTGATCGTAGTTGTTTATTCTGTAACTCTCCACTCGGTCTGGTCAGGCCGTGCCGAGTGGGAGACGATCTAGTGGGGGCACGCTAAGTGCACCCACCGGGTGTAATCCCCGAGACCGCCGTCGAATGTTTGATTCGGCGGGGGTCTTTGAATGTGTTTGGCTGTAGCTCTTCACTTGGACTGGTCAAGCCGTGCCGAATGGGAATGGATCTAGTGGGGGCACGCTGAGTGCACCCACTGGGTGTAGTCCCCGAGACCGCCATCGAGTGTGTGACTCGGTGGGGGTATGAGAAATCTCCTTTTTTTTGTAGCTCTCCACTCGGGCCAGTTAGGTTGTGCCGAGTGGGAATGAATCCAGTGGGGGCACGCTGAGTGCACCCACTGGGTGTAGTCCCCGAGACCGCCATCGAGTGTGTGACTCGGTGGGGGTCTGAGAAATCTCCTTCTCTTTTTTTTTCTTCACTCGGGCCAGTCAGGCTGAAACTGAGTAAAAATGAATCTAGTGGGGGCACGCTGAGTGCACCCACTGGGTGTACTCCCCAAGACTGCCGTCGAATATTTGATTCGGCGGGAGTCTTAGAACTGTTTGCTTGTAGCAACTGAATTTGCTCCTTTCCACTCGGAAGTGGAGGAATACTTGGAAATCTTGGCCGTTGTCGACTGGATTGTTTCTTTGCTGATCTCAGAAAACTTATGAGCTTGGAACCCAGTATGTTACTCTGGAGAAGGAGAAGGCCCAACTTCAAATGGACCTAGACCTGGCGAAAACGAACTTGGAACATGCTCAGGTGGAGGTGAAGACCATGGGAGGTAACTCTCGTTGATTGTGCATTTTGTAGTTCTTTCTTTCCATCCTTTGAACCGAGTGGTTTCACTCGAACAGATGTGCATAATGAGAACCGTCAACTCCAAGCACGACTCAAGAATGTTATTTCCTTAGACACTATGAAGAAGGCTCTGGAAAGGAAGGATAATGAACTCGTGGGGGCGCAGAAGGTAGCTCGGGAGAAGACTGAAGCAACTGAGGCAAAGCTAGCCTCAGTCGGCAAGCTTGAAGAGGAGAATGCAACTTTGAAGACCGCGGTCGAGGAAGCGAAGAAGGAAGCTGCCAAACTTAAGAAAGAAAAAGCCGAGTGGGCCAAGAAGATAGAAGATCAGGCGAGTGCCTTTGATTTGATGAAGACTGCCCTGACTGACAAAGTGGACCAGCTCACCCGAAAGAGGGATGAGCTGGAAGAGTATTTGGGGAGTCTTGCGAAGAAAATGTACATCATGCTTGAAGGTATTCTTCTTCCCCCGAGTGAATTCCTAAGAGATTTGAAAACAATGCCATGGCTAACCCATTCCTTCCTCTTTGTGCAGAATTCTGTCAGAATTTCGAGCAGGAGACTGACCAAATTGAGACAGGTCTGGACCCCACCAAGTCACTCGTCAAAGATGTTGCTGCTATGAATGTGCTGTGACTTGAAGCTCACCTCGATAGTGTCTTGGGGTACATCGCTCGGCTGAAGGTTGCACTGGTGAAAATAGACAAAGAATTGTGGCCGGAGGATACGCTTCAGAATGATCTTGAGTCACTCATGACTCGGCTCAATAAAATCCCTGGTCGAGTGCAAGCATGGAAAAAATCTGCTGCTCGCTGTGGAGCCGACGTGGCGCTCTCACTTGTTCGTGTCCAGTGTAAGGATGCCAAGGAAGACAAGCTGAAGGCTCTTCAGGTGGAAAATATGACGAAGCTCCAGTTTGAAGACTTCATGGAGACTTCCATCAAGGCAGCCACTCGGATAGCTGATGGCATTGACCTGGACACCTTCATCGAGCCAGCGAGTCCCCGCGGCCCGTGAAGAAAAACTTTATGATTCAAACTTATTTGCCTCGGAATGCCGAGTGATCTTGTGACCGTTAAACTCGTTCGGGCCTTCTGCCCGAGTACTTTCATTTGCGCTTGAGAACTGGAGGTTATGGATTTATCCAAATGTTGCTTCCGCAATTTATCACACAATTTACTTCGCCTGGTTTGCAGGCAAATCCTTGAGTGAAAAAGAATGTGCGTCACTCGGAATAATTTTTTAACTTAGGCAAGGACTAGCTCGCGGCTAAGCCCTTGAGTTAGAGGAATGCTCTCACTCAGAGAAGTTTTTAACTTAGGTGAGGACTGGCTCGCGGCTAAGCCCCCGAGTGAGAGGGATGCTCTCACTCGGAGAAGTTTTTAACTTAGGCGAGGACTGGCTCGCGGCTAAGCCCCCGAGTGAGAGGGATGCTCTCACTCGGATAAGTTTTTACCTTAGGCGAGGACTGGCTCACGGCTAAGCCCCTGGGTGAGAGGGATGCTCTCACTCAGAGAAGTTTTTAACTTAGGCAAGGATTGGCTCGAGGCTAAGCCCCCGAGTGAGAGGGATGCTCTCACTCGGAGTAGTTTTTAACTTAGGCGAGGACTGGCTCGCGGCTAAGCCCCCGAGTGAGAGGGATGCTCTACTCAGAGAAGTTTTTAACTTAGGCGAGGACTGGCTCACGGCTAAGCCCCCGAGTGAGAGGGATGCTCTCTCTCGGAGTAGTTTTAAACTTAGGCGAGGACTGGCTCGCGGCTAAGCCCCCGAGTGAGAGGGATGCTCTCACTCGGAGTAGTTTTTAGGCGAGGACTGGCTCGCGGCTAAGCCCCTGAGTGAGAGGGATGCTCTCACCCGTAGTAGTTTTTAACTTAGGCGAGGACTGGCTCGCGGCTAAGCCTCCGAGTGAGAGGGATGCTCCACTCGTAGAAGTTTTTATCTTAGGCGAGGATTGTCTCGCAGCTAAGCCCCCGAGTGAGAGGGATGCTCTCACTCGGAGTAGTTTTTAACTTAGGCGAGGACTGGCTCACGGCTAAGCCCCCGAGTGAGAGGGATGCTCTACTCGGAGAAGTTTTTAATCTAGGCGAGGATTGGCTCGCGGCTAAGCCCCCGAGTGAGATGGATGCTCTCACTCGGAGAAGTTTTTAACTTAGGCGAGGACTAGCTCGTCGCTAAGCCCCCGAGTGAGAGGGATTCTCTCACTCGGAGAAGTTTTTAACTTAGGCGAGGACTGGCTCACGGCTAAGCCCTCGAGTGAGAGGGATGCTCTCACTCGGAGTAGTTTTTAACTTAGGCGTGGACTGGCTCGCGGCTAAGCCTCCGAGTGAGAGAGATGCTCCACTCGGAATAATTTTTTAACTTAGGTGAAAAACCGGTTCGCAGCTAAGCCGCCCACTGGGGGTTTGGAACATGCACTTGTGCGAGTGAAATCATCGTAGGACTGCAGGAGTCATGTCTTTGAGAAACAATCTAAAAGTACTCTTATTACATCTTGACAATTCGATCATCAAGTATAAAATCGACGAAGAAGATCTGCATTCCAGGCGCGCGGTTCATCGATCTTCTTTGCGAGGTTGTAGAGGTGGTAGGCCCCATTGTGCAGCACCTTGGTGACGATGAAGGGACCTTCCCACGCGGGGCGAGCTTGTGGGGACGCTGCTGATCCACTCGGAGGATGAGGTCTCCTTCTTGGAACGCTCGACCTTTGATGTTCCTAGCGTGGAAGCGCTGTAAGTCCTACTGGTAAACTTAGGCGAGGATTGTCTCGCGGCTAAGCCCCCGTATCAAGGCCATCTCTCATTCTTCCTCCAACAGATCTACAACGTCTTGCCGCGCCTATTCTGCCTCGGCTTTTGAATAGAGTTCCACTCGGGGGGAGTTGTGGAGAAGATCACTCGACAGTACGGCTTCGGCTCCATACACCATGAAGAAAGGAGTGCGGTCAGTGGACATGTTAGGAGTCGTCCTTAAACCCCATAGGACAGAAGGTAACTCAGTCACCCAGGCTCCGGTTGCATGCTCGAGGTCCCGCATGAGTCGAGGCTTCTGCCCCTGAAGGATAAGGCCATTCGCCCTCTCAGCTTGACCATTTGACTGCGGGTGCGCAATGGATGCGTAATCCACCCGAGTGCCTTGGGAAGCGTAGAACCCTCTGAATTCTTCCGAATCGAAGTTTGAGCCGTTGTCTATGATAATACTATGTGGGATGCCATATCGGAATATCAACTCTTTCATGAACCTGATGGCTGTGCGTGAATCTAGCTTTTTAATAGGCTTAGCCTCAATCCACTTGGTGAACTTGTCGACTGCTATGAGCAGATGAGTGAAACCACTCCTGCCAGTCCTGAGAGGTCCAACCATGTCCAATCCCCACACGGCGAATGGCCAGACGAGTGGAATGGTCTTCAAAGTAGATGCGGGTTTATGGGACAAGTTGGCATAGAACTGATATCCTTCACAACGTTGAACGATCTCTTTGGCAACTTCATTGGCACGAGGTCAGTAAAAACTAGCTCGGTATGCTTTGGCCACGATCGTCCGAGAGGACGCATGATGGCTGCAGGTCCCCGAGTGAATTTCTTCCAAGATCAATCGACCTTCGTCTGGGGAAATACACCACTGAGCCACGCCAATGATACTTTCTCTGTACAACTGTCCGTTGATCACGGTAAATGCTTTGGACCTGCGAACAATCTGACGTGCCTCGACTTCATCCTCTGGGAGCTCTTGCCTGAGTAAGTATGCAATGTATGGCACTGTCCAGTCGGGGGTAATTACCAAAATCTCCATAACCAAGTCGATGACTGCAGGGATCTCGATTTCAGTCGGGTCAGAGGGACTTATAGCCTGAGGAGGCTCTTCAGTGAAAGGATCTTCCTGCACTGACGGGGAATGGAGGTGGTCAAGGAACACGTTGCTGGGAATAGGCTCCCGAGTGGAACCGATTTTTGCAAGATCGTCGGCTGCTTGATTTTTGATTCGGGGAATGTGATGAAGCTCCAAACCCTCGAATTTCTTTTCTAACTTCCTCACTGTGTTGCAGTATCCAGTCATAGCAGGGTTTCTGACGTCCCACTCCTTCATCACTTGATTGACCACCAAATCAGAGTCGCCGTAGACCATCAGGCGACGGATGCCGAGTGAAATGGCCATACGCAACCCGTAGAGGAGTGCTTTGTATTCGGCCTCGTTATTGGAAGAATCGAAGTTAATCTGGAGGACATAACTGAGCCGATCGCCTTTCGGGGATAACAGGAGCACTCCAGCACCGGAACCATTCAGCATCTTGGAGCCATCAAAGAACATAGTCCAATGCTCCGAGTGAATCTGTATTGGCTGCTGCTGTTCTATCCACTCGGCCATGAAATCTGCTAGTGCTTGGGACTTGATTGCTTTTCTTCGCTTCGAACTTGATATCAAAAGGGAGGAGCTCGATGGCCCATTTAGCCACTCGGCCAGTTGCGTCCTGATTGTTCATGATTTCAGATAGCGGGGCATCACTGATGACAGAAACCGAGTGTTCTTGGAAATAATGTGCAACTTTCTTTGCTGTCAAGTAAATGCCGTAGACAAGCTTCTGATAGTGAGGGTATCTCTGCTTAGACGGAGTCAGGACTTCAGAAATGTAATACACTGGACGCTGAACCTTGTAGGCCTTGCCTTCTTCTTCCCGTTCCACTGTGAGGACCATACTGACGACTTGGCCAGTGGCCGCTATGTACAAAAGCAGAGGCTCTTTGCTGTTCGGAGCAGCAAGCACCGGTTGGGTGGAGAGCAGAGCTTTGAGCTGAACAAACGCTGCTTCTGCTTTAGGAGTCCACTTGAAAGTATCGGATTTCTTCATCAGTCGGTACAAAGGCAACGCCTTTTCTCTGAGGCGAGAAATGAACCGGTTGAGAGCTGCAAGACAGCCTGTGAGTTTCTGGACATCATGCACGTGCACATGGCGTTTCATTTGGACAATTGCGCTGATTTTCTCGGGATTGGCATCTATCCCTCGTTCGGAAACGAGAAAACCGAGTAACTTGCCTCCCGGCACTCCAAAAGTACACTTGGACGAATTCAACTTGATGTCGTATCTCCTTAGGTTGGCAAAGGTTTCAGCGAGGTCAGTCAATAGGTCGGAACCTTTACGCGGCTTGACCACAATATCATCCATATAGGCCTCAACATTCCGACTGATTTGAGTGAGCAGGCACTTCTGAATCATGTGCATAAAGGTTGCACCAGCATTCTTGAGACTGAATGGCATGGTGACATAACAAAAACACCTGAAAGGTGTGATGAAGGCAGTTTTTATTTCGTTTGGTCCATACAATCGGATTTGATGGCACCCGGAGTACGCATCCAGGAAAGATAGACGCTCGCATCCTGTAGTCGAATCCACTATCTTGTCGATGCGGGGGAGCGGGAAATGATCCTTCGGGTAGGCCCGATTGAGATGTTTGAAATCAATACACATACGGAGCAACTTGTCCTTCTTGGGGACCATGACGATGTTGGCGAGCCACTCGGAGTGGCAAATCTCGCGTATGAACTCAGCTGCCAGGAGCCGAGCCACCTCCTCGCCAATTGCCTTTCTCTTCTCTGTTGCAGATCAATGCAAATGTTCTTTCATAGGCTTGACCTTCGAATCAACTCTCAGTCGGTGCTCAGCCAGTCCCCTGGGAACACCTGGCATGTCGGAAGGTTTCCATGCAAAGATGTCCCAGTTCTCACGGAGGAACTGGATGAGCGCGGCTCCCTATTTGCTGTCGAGTGTTGTTGAAATGTTGGTCGGGGCAGCAGTAGGGTCTTCTGGGTGAACATGAACTTGCTTGGTTTCTCCTGCCGACTGAAAAGCGGACTCGGAAGCTGGCTTCTTAGAGAGGAGCAAATCACTCGGATCGGCATTCTTCTTGTACTCTTCCAACTCCACTACTGCCATCTGCTCGTCAGCAATTTTGGATCCTTACTGAAGACATTCCTCGACTCTCTGCCTATTCCCTGTGATGGTGATCACGCCCTTGGGTCCGGGCATCTTCAGCTTAAGGTACACGTAACATGGATGGGCCATGAAACGGGCATAAGCCGGTCGACCAAGGATAGCATGATAGGCACTGTGAAAGTCCACCACTTCGAATGTCAGCTTCTCCTTCCGAAAATTCTTAGAGTCACCAGAAACCACGTCTAGGGCAATCTGACGGAGTGACCTTGCCTTTTTCCCTGGGATGACTCCGTGAAACTGCATGTTGCTCTCATTGAGTCGGGATATCGGAATGCCCATCCCCTTGAGGGTTTCAGCATAGAGAATGTTCAAACCACTGCCGCCATCCATGAGAACTTTGCGCAACCGAGTGCCTCCTACGACTGGATCCACTACCAGTGCTTGCCGCCCAGGGGTAGCAACATGAGCTGGGTGGTCCGACTGGTGGAAGGTAATGGGAGTCTTCGACCATTTGAGGTACGTCGTTGTTGCAGGAACGGCCATATTCACCTCTCGGTTAATGACTTTCAGTCGACTTTTGCTCTCGACGTCGGCAAAAATCACCAGAGTAGCATTAACCTTCGGATAATCTTCTGCATTTTCTTCATCATCATCTTTGTCAGAGCCCTTTTCACTCGGCTGACCTTCACGGAACTGTGGAATAAGGAGTCTGCACTTCCGAGTGGTATGCTTGGGTAAAATCAGGTTACCCTCCTCGTCTTTCTTCGTGTGAATGGCACACGGTAGATCCAGGACATCCTGGCCTGACTGGTCTCTCTTCTTCTTAGGAACCCACTGCTCTTTGGCTTTCCCTTTGAACTTGCCTTGAGCAGCAACTGCTGCCGCTTCTGCTTGACCAGCGGCCTCAGCTTTGCGCTTCTGTTTCCGACTGGGATTGGTGTTATTGGGGTCATGCTCATTAGCTTTTCCTTTGCCGCTGTGGAGGCGGTCTTCTTCCTCGCCATTCGCGTACCGAGTGGCAATCTCCAGCATTCGGTTCATCGTCAGGGTTCCAGACCGTCCAAATTTCAGGATGAGTTCTCTATATCTGACACCTTCCTTGAAAGCGCAGACTGCTTGATGCTCTGTAACATTCTCCACTACGTGGTGAAGCGTGGTCCACCGCTGTATGTAATCCCTCAACGTTTCATTCGGCTTCTGGACGCAGTGCTGCAATTTAGTCAGTCTAGCAGGTCGCTTGAAAGTGCCTTCAAATGTTTTGATAAACACTCGGGCCAAGTCTTCCCAGCAGTAAATGCTGGCAGGAGCCAACTGGTTCAACCATGCCAGGGCCGATCCTTCTAGCATCAAGGGCAGGTGTTTCATGGCAACATAATCATTTCCTTCACCAATCTACACAGCCACCCGGTAATCCTCTAACCACATATTTGGCTTCGACTCGCCAGTGAACTTGTTCATGCCTGTGGCCAATCTGAAATTGGGCGGTATCTCAGCAGCTCGTATGGCCCTGCTGAAACACTCGGGCCCTGAGACAAACACACCACTTCCACTCGGACGATCCCTATCCAAACCCTCTCGGTGAGCCTCTGTCAACTAGGCCCTACACGAGGACTGACCTTGCGTCGAATCCGGGCTCTCGGGGGTCGACTGGATCTCTCCGCTCGTCGCCATATGGGCGCCTGTCGTCATACCGCCGGGGTGCATATGACTCGTCCCTCGGAGGGGGCATTGGCACTCGACGATGGTCATCACGATGATGTTGAGGAGAAAATGGACCGCGGCCTTGATCCAGGTACTGATCCTGGTGATAACCGCGATCAACGTGCCACGGGGGCGACCTTGGGCTGTGCGCCGACTAAACTGTGTCCGCCCTTACTGATCTGCTATGAATCCTGTTGCACGACTGGGAGACAGCTGAATTTTGTTCCCCAGCCGCTCTGAGAAACGCCCGGATCTCCCGAACACCTTCTCCTACTTTGGATCAGGACGGCTGGATGGAATCTGCAATTCGCGCAGCATTGCAACGTTCTGAATCGGAGTGCGGAATACCTGATACTCATTCTGCGATCCACTCGGGAATAACTGCCGCTGCCGTCGATTGGGTTTTGGAGGCTGTCTGTGAGCGCGGTCTTCGAGTGACTTCTGGAGATCGTCCAGACGCGCGCGTTCAGCCAGAGTGGCTACGCGTGCGGCTTCCAAAGCTTGAGCCTCAGCAGTCTCCCCAGTGATGGGGGTCTGAAGGACCTGCTCGTTCCTGCGCTGCAGTTCTTCTCTTTGTTCCGCAGTGAGGGCCTGCAGGTAGTACTTGTCATTGGCGTGTGATGGACCATCGCTTTCGCCCCCGCCTCGGGGAAATCCGGGTGGGCTATGCTGGGAGCCAATCACAAGGACTTCCGCTGCTAGGTCATTGCTTTCGCACACGGAAAGCGTATCCAAGTGACCAGACGATAGATCGAACAAGCCATAAAGGGACTCGTTGGGCTCGATTGCTGCGATTTGCAAGGTGGATGACTGACGAGCCATCGCGTGTTTCACCCACCGCTGGAGCCGAGAGTGACCGGATCGCTTGCGAGGGCTAGCAGTGGGGAGGGAAAATGCCGCCAGAACCGACTGATACTGAGTCGACGGCTGCCGGAGGAGAACGCCGCAGGAACTGGCACAAAAGTGCGCCGCCCCACGAATAGGGAGCGCCTCGACATCCAGAGGGGCTTCTTGGAGCCATGCCAAATCATAGGTGACAAAATTGAGAGTGCCGAGACGGATCTCGCGACCCAGGAACAGTCCGCCGCCGGAAACCATGATGAAGGAGGTCGAAAAAGGCAACCTCGCCGGAAGTCGCTTAGACGCCTGCCCCATGGTGGGCGCCAACTGTCGTGGGAACAGATCTGACAGTAGAGATTAGGGGTACGTAGGAGAGGGCATAGCCTAGATACGGCGAGGTTGTACACTCAGATTTACGAGTTCAGGCCCCTCTCGGAAGAGGTAAAGACCCTACGTCTCGGTGCTGCGGGAGCTTTATTATCTGGGGTGTTGAGTTACAAGGGATGCGAACCCTTGTGCAGGAGCGGAGGGGTGGCTTATATAGAGTCCGCTGACCCCTCATCGACCTCCGTTATGCAAGGGTTCAATGGGACAGTTAAGGTGCGGGCGTTACTGATAACGCCTACACTTAATGATCATTATAGAGACGAACTGATCGCCTGACCGTTGCCATCCTGGAGTGGCTCTAGGTCTTCTGTTCTTTGAGTGGAATCAGGTACTCCGAGTGAATCAGGACGGTCGAGTGGTGGAGGAGTAACCGAGTGGATCTTGTGTCGAGTGACTTGCATGCAGCGGTCATTCCAGTCGACGCCTCCTTTCTAACTATGTAAATCTTGGATCCTCATATGTAGTGTCCTTGGGTAGGTCGTGTAGGTCAGGCCTAGGCCCCTACCCTAGATACATGTCGTCGTCACTTATGGCGGCTGGAATTGTGTTTTGTCGACACCCCTAGGGTTTCTGGAATATTTGGGTATTTATAGAGTTGAGAGGTGGTGAAAAGGACCTCCATGGGCCCCACCACCCACCAGGGCACGCCTGGGGCCTCTGACGCGCCCAGGTGGGTGGTGGGCCCCACGGGCCTTCCCTCGTGCACTTTCTTGGCTCCCAAGTTGTCTTCTGGGCCAAAAAAAATCTCCAAAAAGTTTCGCTACGTTTGGACTCCTTTTGATATGGATATTCTGCGAAGTAAAAAACAAGCAAAAAACAACAACTGGCACTGGGCATTGGGCACTATTTTAATAGGTTAGTCCCAAAAAATGATATAAAGTTGCTACAAAATGAATGTAAAACATCCAAGAATGATAATATAACAGCATGGAACAATAAAAAATTATAGATACGTTGGAGATGTATCATCCCTCAAGACTAAGGAAGAGGAGCTCACCCTTCTTACAAAGACTGTTGAGACACTCAAACTTACTTATCTTGAAACTCTAGCCAAGGTTTACTCCTCACCTATTATAAATGTTGATGCTTGTACTACTAACTCTAGCGGTGTCCTAGCATCTATTCTTGAGGAGAATCGCCTTCTAAAAGCACAACTTGAGAGAGGACTCATGACATGTGCTCAAGGACAAAAGAACCTTAACGAGGTATTGAGACAACACAATGAGGTGATTGCCAAGGAAGGGGTTGAGTTTGACCCAAGCACAAGCAAGAAGAAGAAAACACCTTCTCAAAAGTGCACCACACCTCTCAAGGAGAAATTTGTACGTGAAGGGCACAAGGAGAAAGGTAAGGGTGGGAGTGGGAAGGCCACTAGGGGCATGCCCACTCTCAACAAACCAAAGGAGTTCATGCCTCCATCCTATGTGCTTCGTAAGACAAATGATGGAGAAGTTTATGCTCAATTTGTTGGTCCTCGTAATGCATTCCGCTTCTATGCTATTTGGGTTCCTAAGATCCTTGTGACTAACTTGAGAGGTCCCATTGCAAAATGGGTGCCTCTAACCAAGTCGTGAATTGTGTGTAGGTTGCTTTCTCCGGTGGAGTCAAATGGGTGATCGATAGTGGATGCACCAACCATATGACCGGAGAGAGCAAATTGCTCTTCGATTTCATGGAAGCTAATCAACCATTTATGAGCATTGTGTTTGGTGGAGGATCAAAAGGATAGGTACTTGGGTTGGGCAAGGTGGCTATCACAAATGACATGTCTCTTGCAAATGTCATGCTTGTCCAATCCCTTAAATACCATTTGCTTTTCGTTGGTCAATTGGCTTCCTTTGGTTATGATACACTATTTGGACTAACGGATGTGGAAGTCTTTAAGAGAGATACTCTCGAAGTGGCCTTTGTTGGAGAGTTGGATGGCAACCTTTACACGGTTGATTTCTCGAAAGAGAGTACATTATATGCAACTTGTCTAATGGCCAAGGATGACAACGGGTGGCTATGGCATCGCCAGCTAGCCCATGTCGGCATGAGAAATCTTCAAGGTCTCTTAAAGGGTATCACATACTTGGACTAACCAATGTTTCTTTTGAGAAAGATCGTGTGTGTAGTGCATGCATAGCCGGGAAGCAACATCAATCAAAGCACCCACCAAAGAATATTGTATCTCCTTCAAGGCCATTGGAGCTCCTTAATGTGGATCTCTTTGGGCCTCCTTCATGGGATAGTCTTGGTGGGAAAAAGTATGGACTTGTCATTTTTGATGTTTATTCAAGATACACTTGGGTGTTCTTCCTCAAGTCCAAGGACGAGACGAAGATCACCTTCATTGATTTTTCCAAGCAAGCCCAACTCAAATTTGACAAAGAAATCTTGGCAATAAGAAGCGACAATGGCACCGAGTTCAAGAACTACACCTTGGAAGAATTCCTTAGTGATGAGGGGGTTGAGCATCAATACTCCGCACCCTACACACCTCAACAAAATGGAGTTGCTGAGAGGAAGAACCATACACTTGTGGAGATGGCAAGGTCCATGTTGGATGAGTATAAATCACCACATAGCTTTTGGGCCAAGGCCATCAACACCGCATGTCATGCATCTAACCAGCTCTTCCTCCGTAAGATCTTGGAAAAGACCCCTTATGAGCTTCTAACCAGGAACAAGCCCAATGCCAAGTACTTTCAGGTATTTGGGTGCAAGTGTTTCATTCTCAACAAGAGAGAATGGTTAGGAAAATTTCAATCCAAAACAATTGAGGGCATATTTGTTGGTTATGGATCAAACTCTCACGCCTATAGGGTTCACAACAAATCCAATGGATGTGTTGTAGAAACTTGTGACATGGTGTTTGATGAATTTAATGGTTCCCATGGGGAGCAAGTTGATCTAAGTGATGTAGGTGAATAAGATCCTTCTCAAGATATCTTGACCATGGGTGTGGGTGATCTTCTTCCAATGGAACAAGAACCTCATGATGATGATGAAGAAGATGGAAGCTTCACTCATGAGCAAGCTACTACAACACCCACGCCACCACAAGATGCTATTGTTCAAAAGGAACCCATTGCTCAAGTACAAGAACAAGAACAAGATCTTCATCATGATCAAGTTGAATAATGAGACCATCATCAAGGGCAAGAACAAGAACATGCAACCATTGATGATGATGGGCCTTATGATGATGGTGAACCTCAACAAATGCGACATGAAGAAGAATATCTTCCACCACATGTTAACGATCCATATGTTGAAGATGTTGATGATGGCAACGAAGTAGAACCAAGTGAAACACTAACCTCCATCATGCCTCGAGTAGCCAGTCGAGTGAACGTCGACCAAACTCTCATCGACATATCGGAAGGTAGAGTCACTCGTAAACAATTGACCAATTTTTGTGCTCACTTTTCGTTTGTGTCTAGTATTGAGCCACTCAAGGTACAAGATGCTTTGTTGGATGACGATTGGCTTGTGGCCATGCAAGAAGAATTGAACAACTTCGAACGAAACCAAGTGTGGACGCTGGTTAAGAGGCCAAACAAAGAACACAATGTCATTGGGACAAAATGGATCTTCAAGGACAAGCAAGATGAGCATGGCACCATCATTAGAAACAAGGCAAGGTTAGTGGCACAAGGGTACTCTCAAGGTGAAGGTTTGGACTTTGATGAGACCTTTGCTCCCGTTGCCTGTCTTGAATCTATTCGCATCTTACTTGCTTATGCCACTTTCAATGGCTTTACATTACATCAAATGGATGTGAAAAGTGTTTTTCTTAGTGGTCCTCTACAAGAAGAAGTATATGTATCACAACCACCCGTGTTCATTGATCCCGATCACAAAGACTATGTTTATAAACTTCATAAGGCTTTATATGACCTCAAACAAGCACCTCGTGCTTGGTATGATCACTTCAAGAAGTTTTTAATCGATGATGGCTTTGTGAGAGGGTTGATTGATCCCATTCTTTTTACTAAGAGGGAGAAATGTGATTTGATGCTATGCTAAATCTATGTAGATGACATCATTTTTGGTTCACCTAACATCCATTTGTGCTAGAAGTTTGGAGCCTCCATGACCAAGAATTTTGAGATGTCACTTAATGCAAACTTGAAGTTCTTTCTTGGATTTCAAATTAAACAATGTCAAGAAGGGATTTTCTATCTCAAGCTAAGTATACCAAGGACATTCTTGAGAAGTTTGGAATGACAAATGCCAAGCCTTGTAAGACACCCATGGCAACCAAAGTAGTTATTAATGCCGACGAAAATGGTACACCTTTTGACTCATCTACTTACCGCTCTATGATTGGTTCATTGCTTTTACCTTTGTGCATCTAGACCAGACATCATGTTAAGTGTAGGCATATGTGCACGGTATCAAGCTTCTCCCAAGGAGAGCCATCACTTGGCGGTTAAGCACATTCTTAGATAGCTTGTTCACACCCCAACGTTGGGCCTATGGTACCCCAAGGATGCTAAATTTGATCTCATTGGGTACTTGAATGCGGATTGGGCCGGAGATAAGGTGAACCGAAAGACAACCTCCGGTGCATGTCAATTTCTTGGACGCTCCTTGGTAATTTGGTCCTTGAAGAAACAAAATTGTGTCTCTCTCTCCACCGCTGAAGCCGAATACATCGCCGCAGGAAGTTATGCCACACAACTACTATGGATGAAGCAAACCTTGAAGGATTATGGAATTACCTACAAGAAGGTGCCTCTTCTATGTGACAATGAAAGTGCAATCAAGATCACCAACAACCCCGTGCAACACCCTCGCACCACGCATATTGACATCAGACATCACTTCATTCGAGATCATGTGCAAAAGGGAGATATTTAGATAGCTCATGTTGGAATGGATATGCAACTTGTTGACATCTTCACCAAACCATTTGATGAAGCTCGGTTTTGGCAACTAAGGCGTGAACTTGGTATCTTGGTACTTGCAAATATTGTCGTGTGATATCGTGTACCCATGCATGCATTTACTTCATGTCTTGTCTTGATGTAGGCATATATTTAGGGGGAGAAATTCAACTCATGAATCCTCTTGTCCCTTTACAATGCATAAATAGAACAAACACTCTCAGAGTTACCGTGTTCTCACAACTATGGTACTCTAAATGATGGAGTAGTGATTATGTACTCAAGGTTCATGTCTTTGCGGTGACATGTCACATATGCTCAAACATGGTGACTCCGATCACCGCTCTCCTCCTTGTGAGGTTTGTCTTGCTAGAATTAATCGATGAGCTCATCATTATTAGGTATCTTTCTTATCGACTATTATATATGTATATAATGTTTATATGTCTCTAGTATTGTTATATAAATCTCCTTGGCGGAGTCTATATCCATTTTATTCCCGAATATTCCTCTTCATGGATCCTCACCGTGTTGAAACTGCTCACTGACCAGTGGCTGGACATCCAGGCCCTGGCAGTTCTCTGCTGCTGGACACTAATCAGGCGCCGGACATCCGGGCTTTTCCCCCCGGATTTCTGGGCTGTTTGCTGAGAACACAAAAAAAATCTCTAGCTGCCAGACATCCGGCTCGTCGCCGGACATTCGGGCCCTGGACCCATTTCCTCTCCGTTCCCAGTGCCAGATTTCTGGGCTTGTCCCCAGATGTCCGGCTCGGCTGCCCGGCTAACTTAAATCTGGAGCCCCGGGGTTAGGGGCCGTTCTTCCCCTCTCCCCCACGCCTCCCCATAGCACTTGGGCCGCCGCCGGCACTCCTTCAGGCCGCCCCCGCCGTTTCCACCACTCCCGGCCCCGGATCTCCCTCCTCCAGTGGCCTCTCGTCTCGATCTACTCCCTCATCCAATTCATTTGTGGATTGGGGGTATAGTTTGATACGTCTCCGTCGTATCTACTTTTCCTAACGCTTTTGCTCTTGTTTCGGACTCTAATTTGCATGATTTGAAACCCGGACTGCCGCTATTTTTAGCAGAACTACCATGGTGTTGTTTTTGTGCAGAAATAAAAGTTCTCGGAACAAAACAAAACTTTTTGGAGAATTATTTTAGAATAAAAGAAAAATACTGGAGCTAGGAACCACTGGAGGGGGGCCCTGGGTGAGCACAACCCACCAGGGCGCGCCCCCTCCAGGCGCGCTCAGGTGGGTTGTGCCCACCTGGTGGCCCCGCAGACCCTGATTCTGACTCGTTAAATACCTATATTTGGAGAAAAAAATCATGGAGGAAGAATTATCATGTTTCACGAGACGGAGCCGCCGCCACCTCCTGTTCTTCATCGGGAGGCTAGATCTGGAGTCTGTTTTGGGCTCCGGAGAGGGGAATCTTCGATCTTCGTCATCACCAACCCTCCTTCATCGCCAATTCCATGATGCTCCCTACCGGGAGTGGGTAATTACTTTGTAGGCTCGCTGGTCGATGAGGAGTTTGATGAGATTCATCATGTAATCGAGTTAGTTTTGTTAGGGCTTGATCCCTAGTATCCACTATGTTCTGAGATTGATGTTGTTGACTTTGCCATGCTTAATGCTTGTCACTTTGGGCCCGAGTGCCATGATTTCAGATCTGAACCTTTTATGTTTTCACCATTATATCTATGTTCTAGATCCGATCTTGCAAGTCATAGTCTCCTATTACGTGTTATGATCTGTAAACCCCGGAGTGACAATAGTCAGGATACTTTCCGGTGAGGATCATAGTTTGAGGAGTTCATGTATTCACTATGTGTTAATGCTTTGTTCCGGTTCTCTATTAAAAGGAGGCCTTAATATCCCTTAGTTTCCATATGGACCCCGCTGCCATGGGAGGGTAGGACTAAAGATGTCATGCAAGTTCTTTCCATAAGCACGTATGACTATATACGTAATACATGCCTACATTTTATTTATGAACTGGAGCTAGTTTTGTATCGCCCTAGGTTATCACTTTATATGACGAATATCATCCAACGAATCCACCGATCCAATGCCTGCGAATTTTCCACATATTGTTCTTGCTAAGTTACTATTGTTGTTGCTACTGTTATACTTGCTACAAAATCATTGCTATCACTGTTACCGTTACTGCTACTATTATCAAATCTATCAAAATTATCATATTACTGTGCTACTGAGCACTTTGCTGTAGATAATTAATCTCCAGGTGTGGTTGAATTGACAACTCAACTGCTAATACTTACAAGTATTCTTTGGCTCCCCTTGTGTCGAATCTATAAATTTGGGTTGAATACTCTACCCTCGAAAACTGTTGCGATCCCCTATACTTGTGGGTTATCAAGACCTTTTTTTGGCGCCGTTACCGGGGAGCAGAGCTATATTTGTTGAGTCACTTGAGATTATTATCTATTTATCACTATGAAGAATCTTAAGGATACAAAGACTAAGATCCTTCCCTCTAAGATGAGGGGAGGTAAGGAACTGCCATCTAGCTCTGCACTTGATTCACCTTCTATTTTGAGTAGACTTGCAATACCACCACATGCTATTAATGCTGATATGTCGCAAGTTATTGATGATGCTAATTCTACTTTGAATGCTACTCATGATGATCCTAGTACCTTGCTTGATGATAATATGCCACTAGGTGAATTTCTTGATGAACAAATTGCTAGAACTAAAGATATTGAGAATGTTGAAATCGATGAAATTATTGAAACTGTTGAAATACATGAAACTGAAAATCTTGAAACACCTATTAGGCCTAGCTCTCCTAGATATGAGTTGCCTAAGATACCTGAAGGTTATGTTATGGATGAGGAGAGAACTAGAGATTTTCTTGCTTGCAATGATAGAGATGATCTTAAGAAATTACTATGCAAACTAAAGGAGAAATCCTTGAATGCTACAATGAAATGTGATCCTAATTTTGCTACTTCACCTATCTTTGTTGATGATAAGGATTATGAATTCTATGTCAACCCAGAGTTAATTACTTTGGTTGAATCTGATCCTTTCCATGGCTATGAAACTGAAACTATTCTGGCACACCTTACTAAATTGAATGATATAGTCACACTATTTGCTCATGATGAGAAGATTTGCTACTACTATATTCTCAAATTATTTCCGTTCTCATTAAAGGGTGATGCTAAGATATGGTTAAATACTCTTGCTCCTGGTTGTGTGCGTAGTCCTCAGGATATGATTTATTACTTCTCTAAAAAATATTTTCCTGCTCATAAGAAACAAGCTGCCTTACAAGAAATATTTAATTTTGTGCAAATTGAAGAAGAGAGTCTCCCACAATCTTGGGGGAGGCTTCTCCAATTGCTTAATGCTTTGCCTGATCACCCTCTTAAGAAAAATGAAATACTTGATATCTTCTATAATGGACTAACCGATGCTTCTAGGGACTTCCTAGATAGTTGTGCTAGTTGTGTTTTCAGGGAATAGACTATTGAACAAGCTGAGGAATTATTGAATAATATATTGAAAAAGTATGATGATTGGACTCTTCCTGAACCACCGCCTAAACCCACTCCAAAGAAGAGGGGTATCTTATATCTAAGTCCTGAAGATATGCAAGAGGCAAAGAAAAGTATGAAGGAAAAAGGTATTAAAGCAGAGGATGTTAAAATTTTACCTCCTATTGAAGAGATACATGGACTTGACACACCACCACAAAAGGTGGTAGAGGTAAACTCTTTAATGAAATTTGATGAAAGTGACATCCCTTATAATAAACATCCTAGTCAATGCCTTTATGAGTTTGACAACTACATTAGAAAACAAGATCACTTCAATGAAAATGTTATGAAACAATTGAAATACAACTCCAATATGATTGCTCGCTTGAGTGACTTGTTATTTAGAATCTCCAATGATGTAAGAGGTGTAGGAAAGCATGTTTCTATGGTTCAAACTCAACTAGAAAAAGTTGCTAAATCTCAAAGAGAGTTACTTGATGAAATGAATAATAATATAAATGACATTGCTGTTAGAGTAGCAAATAGAGGAGGTAAAATGACTCAGGAACCACTTTATCCTAAGGGACACCCTAAAAGAATTGAACAAGACTCTCAAAGAATTAACACTGATGCACCTAGTTCTTCCAAACGGAAGAAGAAAAAGAAAAAATGATAGGACTTTGCATGCCTCTAGTGAACCTGAAATAGAAAAACCTCCTGATAATAATGATGTTTCTATTTCTGATGCTGAAACTCAATCTGGTAATGAACATCCACCTAGTGACAATGAAAAAGATAATGATGATGTTCATGAAGAAACTCAACCAGACAATGATAAACAACCAGATAATGATGTTGAAATAGAACCAGCTGTTGATCTTGATAACCCACAACCTAAAAACAAAAGATATGATAAAAGAGACTTTGTTGCTAGAAAACATGGAAGAGAAAGAGAACGATGGGTCCAAAAACCGATGCCCTTTGCACCTAAATCAACTAAGAAAAAAGATAATGAAGTGTTTGAACGCTTTGCTGAAATGCTTAGGCCAGTCTTTTTGCGCACTCGCTTGACTGATATTTTAAAGATGGACCCTTATGCAAAATATATGAAAGACATCATCGCTAATAAGAGAAAGATACCCGAAGCTGAAATCTCCACCATGCTTGCTAATTATTCTTTTAAGGATGGAGTACCTAAAAAACTTGGGGACCCAGGAATACCAACTATACCTTGCTTCATCAAAAGAAATTATGTTAAAACTGCTTTGTGTGATCTAGGAGCTGGTGTTAGTGTTATGCCTTTCTCCTTATATAAAAGACTTGATTTGAATAAACTCACACCTAATGAAATATCTTTGCAAATGGCTGACAAATCAACTGCCATACCTATCGGTATTTCTGAGGATGTGCCCGTTGTTGTTGCAAATGTTACTATCTTAACTGACTTTGTTATACTTGAGATGCCCGAGGACGACAACATGTCGACTATCCTTGGTAGACCCTTTTTGAATACTGCAGGGGCTGTTATTGGTTGCAATAAAAGCAAGGTCACTTTTCATATCAATGGTAATGAACATACGATGCACTTTCCGAAGAAACAATTCCAAGTGAATGGTATTAATGTTATTGAAAAATCTCTGACACTCACTATTGGAAGTTTTCAACTACCTCTACCTACTGCTAAAAAGAAATATGAAATGCTTATTGTTGGGGACATGCATATCCCCGTTGAGGTAACTTAGTGTTTTACGAAAGTTCTTCGGTTTCATGCTAATTGAAGGTGGTTGTTAATAAGACTTGATCAACCTTATTAATGGATCATTTTTGAGAGGTATGAAGTTGATGAATTTAGTAAGCACAACCTTCTGCTCCCAACTTTTATTTTCTGTTTTTCTTAGTTAAATAAAATAAAATGCCATGTTCTGTCTGTTTTCTGAATTTCCCGTGCAATAAAAAATGACCCAAAAATAAAAGTTCTCAGAATGCCCTGGAAATTTAATATGATTTTTTTTCTTCTGAATATCTCTGAATTTCTGGTACAAATAACATCAGAGGGGGGTGCACCAGGCGGGCACAACCCACCTAGGTGCGCCAGCAGCCCCAGGCGCGCCCTGGTGGGTTGTGGTCCCACATGGACCCTCTCACTTATCTCTTTAGCCCATGTCATCACCTACCTCCAGAAAAAAATCACAATTGCTCTCTCTCTCTCTCTCGTGTTATTGCTCTCAAACCCGCGGATTTCGATCTCTTTGCTCGAAGCTCCGTTTTCGAAACTGTTTTGGGGGATTGCTACTTGGTATGTGACTCCTCCATTGCTCCAATTAGTTTTTGCTTTAGTGGATTATATTTTGAATAATTAGCTACTCTTGGTGCTGCTGTAGATGAGCTTGCATGCTGAATTCTTAGAGTTCTAAGTAGTTTGAATGCTTAATATAGCCTTTATGGACCCTTATGAGTAGTTGCTATCAATCTTGTGAAGTTTTTTTGACAAAAAAATTGTGGACTAAATTTTTTAGAATTTTATTCATAGGGATAAGATGAGTTTCTTTAGGAAGTTTGCCTCCAAAAAAGGCGCTAAGGGAGTCATTGGGGAATCATCGAACAATGACCTCCATACTCGGAGAAGGGCGGAGGTGCGGCCGTGCGAATGGCTGCATAACCCCTTCATGGATGGAGCCGGGATCCGTCAAGAGTTCGCACAATTTATTGCTAATGCTGGGCTTACCGACTTCATCGCAGCTGAATGTGAACAATACCATCTCCTTACAAATTCCTTTGTGCAATTTTTTTATTTTCTAAGTAGGAATAACCCCCCTGAGGTGCAGTTTAATTTATATGCTGAAACCCGTCAGATGCCACTCACTGATTTTTGCGATGTGTGCTTGATCCCTTTTGACGGGGAAATAAGAGAGCCTAGGCCTGTAGAGTTTGAGGACTTTTATCATACTATGTCAGTGGGAGATGAGAGAGGCGTGTCGAGTGTCACTGCTACTAGTTTGCAGTTTCCTTCTGTGCATTATTTTGCTCTATTCATCACCTAAGTGTTTAATTGCTAGAGAAAAGGTTGGTGCATTCAGTGCTCCCGACTTTGCCATCTTACGCCGTGCACTTTATGGTGAAAACACCTTTAGCCTCGGGGCTATTATTGCACGTCGCCTGCACCTTAATAGAACCAAGGGCAAAATTCATGGCGGTATTTATGCTACTCGTTTAGCGAGTCACTTTAACGTTCAGATTCGCCGACATGATTATCATTTACCCAAGTTTATTCAGATCACCAGGCAATGATGGATCACCAGTTTACTGATGTTGATAATTCTATTAATAATGTTCCTTACAACCAGGTTTTCAGTGTGGATTCCCGTGATATTATTCCGTTGCCTGCACCTGCTTTGTTTGATTCTATTGCCAGGGGCGGATACATGATCATGCCTGAGGACATTATTGCCTACCGAAATGCCCAGGCAGATGCAGAGGAGGAGCCTCAGGAGTGGGACGCTCAGGTGCCCGCTCCACAGCACTTCGCGATGGGACCGGATGGCTATTACGATTGGTGATTACCAAGCTAGGCCAAAAGCCTAAGCTTGGGGGAGTATGTATTTCCACCGACATTACATTCAAGTTCTGTTGGGGATATAGCTCCGAGGTGTGACCCGCCCAGGAGGGGACGGGTTACACCATTGGTGGTTTTATCTGAAGAAGGTCCAAGGGGGCCCAAGGGAAGGTGTGAAGACGGCGGCTGATAGGGGCAGGCCTGGAGAAAGCCCAAGACTCGGGCCTATGAACCGCCATATGATGACTTGCCCTGTAAGGCATGACTAGTTAGAAACCGAGCCGGCCAAGTTGTGTGAGCCGGCCGGGACTCTGTAAGCCTCCGGGCCTCGACCTGTGTATATAAAGGTGAGACCCGGCGGCGGGTTAACTCAAGAAACAACCAATCGAGAACTAGGTTAAGCGTATTCGCTCCCTTGTAATCGAAACTACAACAATACAACTAGAAGCAGGACGTAGGCTTTTACCTCGTTAAGAGGGGACGAACCTGGATAAACTCCTTGTGTCCTTTGTCCCGTTCAACCCCTTCAAGCTAACCCTCGTTGCGATGGCTCCACACCTAAGTCCTTTCACAAGGACATCTGCCGTGACAAAACCATGACAGTTGGCGCCCACCGTGGGGCCTGAGCACGGTGGTTTCGAGTTGTTGAAGGGTAGCTTCTCAGGGATCAAGGGATACGCCGTGGGCCAGATGACCAAGAGCCGCCGCGGCAAGATCTACATCGACGACGCTGGCTGGGGTCCCGAGGCTGATTCAATCGAATACGGATACCGGGTCCCCTTCGGTGCAATTCACGTCTTCATCGGCAAGATTGGCGAGTCGGAGCCTGAGCCGGACGCCCGCACCGACACCATTGAGACGGCTTGGCGCGCGCAATCCGCCAAGGTTCAACCCACCCAGAAGCGCGCTTTCATCGGCTTTGTTCATGGGGCAGAACTTGAGGAAGGTTCTGTGTCTAGTGGAGAGACAACCATCTATTCAGGTGATGAGCCTTCAACCAGCGAAACCGAGTCTATCTATCAACTACAAGACGGCGGGCTTGGGGGCTACTCCGATGGTGACAGTATTCCGGACCCCTATGAGCCGTCGAGCAGGGCTACTATCTTCATGGCCGGTACGCAGCAGATGGTGAATTCATCAACCGCCGTAGCTATGACCTCCGGTTCAACGGCTACTGCAACGGCTGGGGCGAGCGGCTCGGCACGCCTGCCGGCCCAAGTTTTATCCGAGCTTCTGGATGCTTTGGTGACTCTGTTGGCCAGAGAGGTGACCCCAGTGACTCAAGTGCAGCATAAGGCGGAGGTTGCAAAGTTGCGAGACGAGGTGGCCAAGGCCCGAGAGGATCTTGAGGCAGAAAACGTCAGGATGGCTGCAGAACGGACCGCCCTAGAGGCTGAGATGCAGCGGATAAGGGCCGAGGCTTTTTGTTTAAGTCTGGACCAGAACGCGTCAAATGCTGTCATGCGAAGGAGGCACCAGAGCCATTTGCCACCGCAGTTTGAGGGGAGGAATCTTTTTACCACACCCGGAGCAGGGCCGAGTAACCCGCCCGGTGTGACCCGGGCTGCTGAAGCACCCGCAACCGGGGTGGCGGCTGAGCCTCGTACAACGGACCCGCCCCATTTGAACTTGACCCCGCCTCAGCGAGTGCCAACACCTCCGGTCATTACTCCAACCCGTTGGATAATATGATTGCTGCAGCCTCGCAGCTGGCGGCTCTTCCAATTGAAGGTGAGTCGCCAGCTGCGATAGAGGCTCAGAACACCGTGGAACTTCTTAAGACGGCTTTGACCCAACAAGCGGGTTACTCATACAGCCGTGAGCGAATTCATTCAACTCCGCGCCACAGTCGAAGCTACAGCCGACGCATTGAGTCACCGGTGGTTTCCAGCAGTGAGCGGCGTCGTAACCCGCCCCATGGGCATGACCCGCCCCGCGATGACAACAATGTTCAAGCCATCAGGGATCAGGCGAGAGCACGCTAAGAGGCAGAACTGGCGGCTCAATTAGCGGCTCGTCAGCAACTTCAATGAAACCCTTCAACATCTGTGGAGGCCGGGATGACTTCCAGGACGGTAGGTGTGCCATGTCTAGCGCTGGCTCTGCGTAATGAGCGTCTGCCTAAGGATTTTAAAGGTCCTCGCAAGGTACCTAATTATACAGCTGATCTTCCACCTGAGGCTTGGATTGAGAGCTACGAGCTGGCTATGGAGATGCTAGATGTGAACGATGCTGTATGCGCTAAGTACTTCACCATGATGTTGGATGGGCCGGCTCAAAGTTGGTTGAAAGGGTTACCTGCTAACTCCATCAATTCGTGGGCTGAGTTAAAAGCGCGCTTTATTCAGAATTTCAAAGACACGTGTAAGCAGCCTCTGTCGATCATCGATTTGAACGCTTGTGTCCAGCACGAGGATGAGTCGGCCCACCACTGGGTGCACTGGGTCTCAGCCATTATCCACTCATCGGATAGCATCACGCCCGGCTCTGCTGTTTTGATCTTAGAGAAGAATTGCCACTTCGCACCCCTCAAACAGAAGCTGGGGCAGCTTAAACGTCACTGCAATGACATGGGAGAGCTCATGGCAGCTCTCATCAAATACACCAACTCAGACAATACTAAGGACCCTAGGTCTGATGAAGAGAAGTCCAGCAAAGGGAAGAAGAACGACAATGGGAAAGGACAACAGCAAAATATGACAGGGCATAACCAGGGCAACAACGGTAAGCGTAAGCAAGCCGACGGCGGATCAGACTTTGTGGCCAATGCCAATACACAACATAATAATCAGCATCGTAAGAGTACGCCGAAATTTGGTGGACCGAAATTCAACCTGGAGGCGATGTTGAATGAACCTTGCCCAAAACATAGTTTCCCGAATAGACCGTCGACTCATTTGTGGAAAGATTGTTTTATCATGAAGGAATATAAGAGTTCTGGCTCTCATCAGGATCACAATAACAATAATGGCCTGCACGGCGGGTCAGGATCCGGTTCACACGGGCCTGGCTTTGGGGGTGGTGGCTCAAGTTCTGGATATCAAGGACAAGGCAACCACGATGGCTATAATCAGCAGCCCAGTCAGGGTAACCAGCAACAACAGTCGTGATACCAGTCCAATCCTAAGCAGCTTAGCGGTGGACAGTACCATGTGTTCACTACAAACCTTTGCAAGCGAGATCAGAAGATTCATAAACGCGCAGTAAGTACAGTTTAGCCGGCGGTGCCTCGATACTTGTGATGGTCAGAACAGCCAATCGTATGGAGCCGTGTGGATCACCCCCCCGGGTTGACAATCCGGGTCAGCTGGCATTAGTGGTAGCCCCTCAAGTTGGGGGTTACAAATTCACTAAGGTGCTTATGGACGGAGGCAGCAGCATCAATATCCTTTATTATGATACTTTTCGCCGTATGAATTTGACTGACAAGGATCTTAAGCCATCTTCTACAGTATTTCACGGTGTGTTTCCTGGTAAGTCGGCATGCCCAGTTGATAAGATTGCCTTAGAAGTGGCTTTTGGCGATGAATATGACTACATGGTAGAGACATTGTGGTTTGAAGTAGTTAAGATCAAAAGCCCCTATCACGCTCTGTTTGGACGGCCGGCTTACACCAAGTTTATGGCACGACCCTGTTATGTGTATCTACAACTCAAGATGCCAGGACATAAGGGTACCATTATGGTCAATGGTAATAGAAATATTGCTTTGGAATGCGAGGAAGGTGATGCTGCTTACGCTGAGTCTGCCTGTGCTACAGAGGAACTTAAGTTTTATAAGGATAATGTTGACCCGGCTGACATGACTCCGATAAAGAAGCCAACCATAGAGCAAGACCCTTTGTTAAAGTTTAAATCGGCAGATGATACCAAACAGGTTGACTTTGTCCCTGGCGACTCGTCTCAGCAATTCACTATCAGTGCTAATATGGATCCGAAATAGGAAAGCGCGCTCATCGAGTTCATCTGTGAGAACCGGGACATCTTTGCATGGAAGCCTTCAGACATGCCAGGTGTACCGAGAGAACTCGCTGAGCACACTCTCAATATTGATCCCAAATTTAAGCCGGTCAAGCAATTCCTTGGTCATTTTAATGAAGAGAGACGTAAGGCCATTGGAGAAGAGGTGGCCCGGCTCTTAGCGGCCGGGTTCATCATTGAAGTTTTTCACCCTGAGTGGTTGGCTAACCCGGTGCTGGTACTTAAGAAGAATGGCACTTGGCGTATGTGTGTGGATTATACAGACCTCAATAAAGCTTGTCCAGCTGATCCTTTTGCTCTTCCCCGTATCGATCAGATCATAGATGCCATGGCGGGTTGTGAGCGTTTGTGTTTCCTAGATGCTTATTCTGGTTACCATCAGATCAAGATGGCAGTCAAAGACCAAGAGAAGACGGCTTTTATCACACCTTTTAGAGCTTTCTGCTATGTGTCTATGCCTTTTGGGCTCAAGAGTGCCCAGGCGACTTATCAGCGTTGTGTCCAGAACTGTTTTTATAGTCAGATTGGACGTAATGTTCATGCTTATGTGGATGATATTGTTGTGAAGTCTATAAAGAAGGAGACTCTGTTGGATGATTTGAAAGAGACCTTTGATAATCTATGGGTCTACAAAATGATGCTTAACCCGGCCAAATGCGTTTTGGTGTGCCTGCAGGCAAGCTCTTGGGTTTTTTGGTGTCTGAGAGAGGTATTGAAGCTAACCCGGAGAAAATCAAAGCTATCACTTCATTGGCTAAGCCGGCGTGCGTCAATGATGTCCAGCGTTTGGCGGGTTGTATTGCAGCTTTAAGCCGGTTTATAAGCCGCCTGGGAGAGAAGGCTATTCCTCTATTCCAGATGATGAAGAAAACAGATCATTTTGTCTGGAGTGAGACTGCTAATGAGGCGTTTGAGGCGCTTAAAAAGCAGTTAGCTGAGCCGCCGGTTCTTGCAGCACCTATTGAGAAAGAGCCTTTGCTCTTATATGTGGCTGCTAACAGTAAGGCTGTCGGTGTTGCAATTGTTGTGGAGCGCAAGGAAGCAGGAAAAGAGTACCCAGTCCAACGGCCGGCTTACTATGTCAGTGAGGTATTAATTGAATCCAAGCAGAGATACCCACATTGGCAAAAGCTGGCTTACAGAGTGTTCATGGCGAGTCGTAAGCTGAAGCACTACTTTCTAGGCCATCCTATTACTGTGGTCAGTTCTGCTCCTTTAGGAGATATTATTCAAAACAGAGAGGCCACTGGCCGGGTTGCTAAGTGGGTAATAGAGCTTGGACCTCATGGCTTAAGATATGTGCCGAGAACAGCAATCAAGTCTCAGGCCTTAGTGGATTTCATCAATGACTGGACAGAGTTGCAGGTGCCTGAGGAGAAGCCTAATAACACATATTGGACTATTCATTTTGATGGGTCCAGGCAATTGGAAGGCTCGGGGGCTGGAGTTATTTTGACTTCCCCACGAGGTGACAAGTTTTGTTATGTTTTAAGACTCATCTTTCCTTGTACGAACAATGCAGCTGAATATGAGGCCTTGCTTCATGGCCTTAAGGTGGCCTAGGAGATGAATTTAAGCCGGGTCAGGTGCTTCGGAGACTCAGATTTGGTGGCTCAGCAGGTCTCTGGCACTTGGGATTCTAAAGACCCGCTCATGGCAGCTTATCGCAGGGCGGTGGATAATATCGCTGGTCACTTTAAAGGTTATCAAGTGGAGCATCTGGATCGAAGGAACAACGAGGTGGATGATGCTCTGAGCCGGCTTGGGTCGCAGCGTAAGCCGGTACCCCCTAATGTATTTCTGGATGTATTGAATAATCCTTCAGTTAAGTTGCCATCCGAAGAAGATCTTGCTATTCCTGACCCGGAGGCATAATTGGTGGCGGCTCTCCATGTTATTCCTGATTGGACAGTTCCTTACTTGGCTTATATGACCCGGGGCGAGTTACCTGAGGATGAAACTTTGGCCAGGCAGATAACCCGGCGGTCTAAGTCTATGACTATTATCAATGGCGAGTTACACCGATGCAGTGTCACAGGCGTATTCCAGCGTTGTGTTTCTCCTGAAGAAGGCCGTGAAATTCTAAGGGAAATACATGAAGGTGATTGTGGCCATCACACCGGTTCTAAATCTCTTGTGGCTAAAGCCATTCATCATGGATTTTACTGGTTGACGGCTCATGCTGATGCAGAGGATCTTGTCAGTAAATGCGACGGCTGTCAGAAATTCTCTCGACGGGCTCATGTGCCGGCTCAAGAATTGCGGATGATTCCAATTACGTGGCCGTTTGCAGTCTAGGGGCTTGATATGGTTGGAACTTTCAAGAGATCTAAGGATAAGAAGACCCACCTCTTGGTGGCGGTTGACAAATTTACCAAGTGGGTTGCGGCAGAGTCGGTCAGCAAGTGTGATGCGGCAACAACGGGTCAATTCATAAAGAAAATCATCTTCCGTTTTTGCTACCCTCATAGTATCATAACTGATAATGGCACTAATATGTCTAAGAGTGCTATGAGAGAGTTCTGTCAACGGGAGCATATTCGTCTTGACGTTTCATCAGTGGCTCACCCACAGTCTAACGGTCAGGCTGAGAGGGCCAATCAGGAAATCTTGAAAGGCATAAAGCCCTGGCTTATGGTTCCTTTACAGCGAACGCCGGGTTGTTGGGTTGAGTAGTTACCCTCTGTAATTTGGAGTATCAATACTACTCCCAATAGGACCACAGGCTACATGCCCTTCTTCATGGTCTACGGGGCAGAGGCGGTTCTTCCAAGCGATATCCGTCATGACTCGCCCCGTGTGGCGGCTTATGTTGAAGCTGTTAATGAAAAAGCACGTCAGGATGCACTTGATGTGTTGGATGAGGAGCGTGACCTTGCGGCGGCTCGTTCGGCGATATACTAGCAAGATCTGCGTCGCTATCATAGCCGCCGGGTTAAGACCCAGACCTTTCAAGAAGGCGATTTGGTGCTCCGGTTAATCCAAGATCAAACAGATATGCATAAGTTATCCCCACCTTGGGACGGACCTTTTGTGGTCAGCAAGAACGTGAACAACAGGTCATACTACCTCATTGATATTCGAGAACATAAGGATTCACCCACATCGGAGGAGGAGACCCGCCGGCCTTGGAACATCGCTCATCTTCGGCCTTATTACACTTGAGCCACCGGCTCTTGTGCTGTACATACTTTCATCAATGTATATATTATGATCAATATAGTAAAGCCGGCATCCCTGATAATTCGGGGCCTCTGTTGTTTCATTTCTAAGTATCTGAGTCTTTATTGTTTGTTCATAAGGTCACTTGGGGGCTTCCTGCTCATTTAGCATAGCTATTCTTACCCTCTTGATCGGCTTCCATGCCATATTATAGGTCACTTGGGGGCTTCCTGCTCAATGAGCATATCTATTCTTACCCTCTTGATCAGCTTCCACGCCATGTTATAGGTTGCTTGGGGGCTTCCAACCCAACGGGTTTAGCTTTCTTACCCTTGTGACCAGGCTAGATGCCGAAACCTGAGTTTGACCTGCCTGTATGCAAGATGCTTCTCCACCAGGTAATCCTGAATGACCCGCCGTACTCTTAACAGTCAATCTTTTAAATAAGACCCTGAACTTGTTAAGGTTAAAACAGCAGTTTGTCATGTGAGGGCCGGCTTACAGTGAGCGAGGACGACTCTAAGGCTGTGCGGCCTATGAAAGCACTTGAATCTTAGTGGCTGTGCGGCCCATGAAAGCACTTGAATTTTTCTGAATTTCTTTTCTTCTGGACATTTTGAATTTGCGTCCATCAAAGATTTCTTCTGCTCAAGTGTATTTGGTACGATTCAAGCCATGTAGCCTTGATTATATGACTCATAATTGAGCATATTGGGTTGGTAACCCGCCCTGATAGCGGACTATAAGTCGCCAGGATATTTGCTCTAGGCAATCACAATCATGATATTTCATGCCTACGGGTAAAAACCATTTCTGATCATCATTATCAAAGGAGTTACCATGGTATTAACCTACAGGTATGTTTTTCCATAATGATATGAATATTCGGGATTTTGTAACCCGCACTGGCTTTCGACTTTAAAGTCGCCAGCATATTTCCGGCTTAAATGGCCTTTATTCTAGTCTTTTTATCCAATATTTCAAAGACTATTATATTAGGATTTGTTACCCGCCTTGGCTTAAACCGCCAGGGCATATACTGTTTACCTTGTGTGCAAAAAATATGAAAACATCGATCTGCCCCACATGGATGGTGATACTATGAAAAGGAACAGCGGTGAATCACAAAACGATTATACTGGAGGTTTAACAGTTAAACGACTAGATATGCACGATGGCATAACAGATCATTGTTTGCAAACCTAGGCTATTACAAGGCCACAGTGGATCTGCTAACTGAGAATAAAGTGTTTTTTCAGCACATTGTGCTTCTGCCCTGGTTTAAGAGCCGCCTGGAATCAATTGCCTTCGTCACGGTGGGTTGATGACTCCGGGTCATCCTGCTCCAGCTCTTCCTCTTCGCCCATCTGGAGGTCAGGTGATGTCCAGTCGATGCCGGTTAAGGCTTCGAATACAGCTTCATCATTCATAATGGGGGACGGATCAACATCAGGAGCAAAAGTATGCTTACGCGTTGGAGGGGTGAGATCCACGACGTCATAAGCCGGTGCTTTCACTTTGGCATTCTCCATGGTGTAAGCCGCCTGATACCTGGATAAATCACTTTCCTCGGCCAGCTTGCTCGCTAGGGGACGCATCTCCTTTACGCACCTTGCAAAGTCTGTCTGATCAAAAGGAGACCCATCTTCTTTGAGGCTTGGACTGCCGGTGGCCATCTCCTCTGGGTCTAGTTCTGCTTGCCACGCTTTGGCCCGGGTAAGAGCTGTAATGGCACCAGCGCGGGCGGCTGATCGTTTTATCTCTTCCAGTTTTTGGGGCATTACACACAATTTCTCTAGCACCTCCCGGAGAAGTGTAGGTGGCTTTTTACCATTGGAGATAGCCACAAGAGTCCATTGCGTACCAGTGTATAATTGTTCCACCAGAGTATAAACGGCTTTGAGCTTCAACAACATATCCTAGCCAAGATTGTAGCTCCTGGGGCCTATTGAGTCAACATGCAGATGAGTCGCCAGGTGGGTTAATATTGAAAAATTGGGAAAGGTTAAAACATTCTGAGCTGCTTACCAAAGATAGCAGCGGTCATCTGTGAAATTTGGCGTTTTAAGCCGGTCAGCTCTGCAGTGGTCTCTTTCAATGAAGATTCAGCAGTTTCTGCCCTTTGCAGTAAGGTGGCCTTCTTCTTCTCCCAGGCGGCTTTCTCCGTGGAAAATCCGGTTTTCAGCTTTTCGTTCTCTTCCAGGCTAAAGTTAAACTTAGAGTCAGCTTTGCGTGTTTCAGCTTCTTGATGTTCAAGTCTGTTCTTCAATTCCACCAATTGGGACTCATTCAAGCTTAAGACATCCTGCAAGTAAGAATTATAGATTATAAGTGTGTCAGTCAGGGTATAATTTTTCTTTTATGCAAGTCCCAAGCACATTGCAAGCAATACACTTGGCACTTGGGGGCTAATGCGTGAGGAAATTCTTTTTAAGTTGCATTGCAGAAGACCCGGCTCATCTTTATCAAATAAGCCGGCCCATGGGGTCTATTATTCGAAATTTGCAATGACATATTGATAAGTCTTCACCATACTCAACATATTCTTTCCTATGGATAAGACTTGGGGGCTGGAGGATTATATATATAGGGGAAGCATATGTTTATACCTCGTACTTCTGTCGCATTCTCTTCACTAAATCAGCTTCCAGGTCACGACTGGTATGCAGACGGCTCAGATAGCCAGAATATAATTCATTGACATCCAAGTTTGAGTAGTTCGCAATGTCAATTTTGGTTTTGCTCTTCTCAGAAGCAATTAGTTCCTCCTTGGCAGAGTGCTTAGCCAAAACGGTGGGGTTTCCTGGTTCTGTGTAACCAGTGCCAATAACCACGACATCTTCCGTGCCTTCTTCGGCAGGTTTGATAGGACTTGGCGGCTTAGCACTGGACGGGTCAACACCCATTGGATCCACGGTAAAGTCATGAGTTTCTGGTGGTGGGTCATTAGCAGCCTCTTCGGGATTCTGATTTGAAGCTTCTGAGATTGGCGGTTGTTTCTCCGGCTCATTGATCTTAGGATCTTCTGATGGCTTGCCTATCTTCAACTTTTTGCTTGCTTTGGCTATACCACTGAAGATAAAACGCACGGGGATGTGAATATGGCATTTTAAGGTGTTAAAACAAAGAAGTAAAAAATTCTTACCCAGGGGCAATCTTGAACGGGGCATCTGAGTCCCGGTAGAGTCGCTAGAGGATGAGTGAGAAGTTCCCTGATAATTTGAGTCAGAAGGGTTAAGTGGCTGACAGATAAAACCCGCCTTTGGAAAGGACAGGATTGAGCTCTGAGGCACCTCTTTTCGGCGTTTACGAGGGGTCGACATGTTGGGTAAGCCGGCAGCAAGATCTTTGCTTCTGCTATTCCGGGTTCTGCGCCGGGCTTCATGCTGTTGTTTCTTCAAAATAAAGGTGGGATCCAAGTAAGCTAAAGGGTGAGAAAACCTTACTTTCCGGGTCACTTGCCGAACTTTCTGTCTTGGCAAAGGCTCTGAGTCTGAGGAAACAATAATTACCTCTTCGTCTGCCTGGCTGGTCTCCGCGTCATCCTGAGAGGAGTCAGCGTCAATAAGATGCATAAAAAAGGAGCCAAGAGAATCAAGTTCTACCTCCGACTCATCATCTAGGGCAAATAGCTTTCTCGCATCTATTTTCTTCTTGGTTTTCTTCGGAGCCTTGGTTTTTGCCCTGGCCTTCTTGGCCGGCTTATCTTGCAGTGTCTTGCTCCAGAAAGAAGAGTCAGCCCGAAGAAAGCAAGTGATGATAAGGAGTGTGCAGTTTATGCGAATAATGAATAAAGTAAATTGGCTTGAAACACTTACATCTGGAGCCGGATTAAGAGCGGAGAAGGGATTCAACCCCGTCTTGCTACAGCTTTCTAAGCTTTCCCTGAGCAGCGTCTTAGTCATCTCATTGATCTCTTTATCTTCCAGATGCACTTGACAGTGACGCCATGGATCTTTGACATCACAAGTGTATTCGCACATTAAGCCAGGCCGGCGGCTCAAAGGTATGATCCTCCAAGCGACCCAGCATCGAACCAAGTCAACTCCGGTTAATCCATTAGCCAGCAAGGCTCTTACCTTCGAAAGGGTAGGCATATACTTAGCTCGTTCAGCAGTGCTGATCCGGTCTGGAAGTGGGTGCTTTGGGCTAATCCGGCAGTCGCGGAAACCCGACAGAGGATTTTCGCCCGGTGGAGATGTGTCTTGGTAATACAACCATGTCTGATTCCAGTCTCTAGGGTGACTGGGAAGTGTGGCTGTGGGGAAGACAACATCTCTTCACCTTTGAATGGAAATTCCACCAAGTTCTAAGCTGGGTCCGTCTGTAAACTCGGTCTGGCGGTTCAAATAAAAGTACTCTCTGAAAAGGTCAACTTTGGGCTCTTCTTGAAGGTATACTTTGGAAAAGACTTGAAAGTTGCAGATGTTGGAAATGGAATTGGGTCCAATATCTTGAGGATGAAGTTGAAAGAAGTGCAGTACATCGCGAATGAATTTTGAGCTGGGCGGTGAGAAGCCACGGATCATATGATCAGCAAAAACTACGACTTCACCTTCCTTTGGCTGAGGTCTCACTTCTGTCCCTGGAAATCGCCAGTGGATAACATCTTTGGCTGCCAGGACGCCCACTTGAACATATTCGTTAAGCGTTTGCTCTGTAACAGTGGAAGCGACCCAGTCGCATGAGGTGACGGTCTTAGTCATTTTTTGTCACGAAAAGCCTAGAGAGGAAGTATTGGCGGGTCAAATTCGTGATGGTAAGCCGCCCAATGGTTAAAGAAAGCAAGTTTATTATGTAGAATTGGTTATGTGCAGAGATTGATTGCTATGAAAGAAGAAAATGAATGGCATGGCTAAATCGGCAGAGCACAGTTGGGTAATATTAACATTGGATAAATACTGGTGGTTTAAAAATTCATAAGTAAGCCGGTTGGCATTTGGTGGGTTACAAAGTATCGTTTGTGCCGCCCATACAGCAATGGTCAAGCAGGCATTTACAGATCTGGATTTGAGTGAAATTTCACTAAGTGCTACAAACAAGTTTCACAGGTCCTGCTTATGATTTTGGATCTGTGGTAAGTTTGAAAAACAGATGGAAATTGGTAAACCTAAAACACGGAGGACGAACTACTGTGCTGGGGATTGAATCTCCAAGGAAAGAATGGATCTATGATTGATAACAGATACTAAAGTAATCAAGGCATGACTTCAGCAACGCATCTGGGCTCAACTAAGCAAAACGCGATGAACGTCGATGAACACTAAAGAACTGGGGAACCCTAATGCAGATTGGAAGTAAAAGGGGATAGGTACCTGGAGATGCTGATGGACAGCGGAGGGGCACTGCAGTTTTTTCTGGTCAAAATCAGGTTGATGCAGCGGCCAAGACGAAGCTGTTGGATGGGGCGGCGGTGCTCCGGTGGCATCGGTCATCGCGAGGTGGAAGAAGAAGAGGTAGAGGCAGGGGTGATAGTGAAAAGGAGGGCCCCCTGTCTCTATTTATAAGAAGGTGATAAGATGGCATGCGCGGAAATCAAGGAGGCAAGATGGTTATGTTAACGCTATGGGCGCCTCGATTTTTGGGAAGCCCATTGAAGATAAATATCCGTTGAGATATTCTGGGTCCTATGCGACATTAATGCACATGAGATCATGGTGGGTTACAATGATTCTATATATATGATGTCATGGCGGCTTACAGAGGACTGCTTCGAAATTTGACATTGATGCACAGTCTGGTTAAGTTAAACAATGAAGATTGACATGAACAAGTTCAAATCAATCTGGGGCCTAATGTTGAGGATATAGCTCCGAGGTGTGACCCGCCCAGGAGGGGCCGGGTTACACCGTTGGCGGTTTTATCTGAAGAAGGTCCAAGGGGGCCCAAGGGAAGGTGTGAAGACGGAGGCTGATAGGGGCAGGCCTGGAGAAAGCCCAAGACCCGGGCCTATGAACAGCCGTATGATGACTTGCCCTGTAAGGCATGACTAGTTAGAAACCGAGCCGACCACATTATGTGAGCCGACCGGGACTCTGTAAGCCTCCGGGCCTCGACCTGTGTATATAAAGGTGAGACCCGGCGGCGTGTTAACTCAAGAAACAACCAATCGAGAACTAGGTTAAGCATATTCGCTCCCTTGTAATCGGAACTACAACAATACAACTAGAAGCAGGACATAGGCTTTTACCTCATTAAGAGGGGCCGAACCTGGATAAACTCCTTGTGTCCTTTGTCCCGTTCAACCCCTTCAAGCTAACCCTCGTTGCGATGGCTCCACACCTAAGTCCTTTCACAAGGACATCTGCCGTGACAAAACCACGACAAGTTCACACATTTCATTCCAGTTGTTGGTGTTCACACTTTTTCATTGTATTATCCATGCTAGATTTATTTTCTTGCTTTCTTCTTATGTGTTTGAAAAACTTTGAGAAAATCCAAAAAATGTTTCCTACTTCTTTTCGGTTTTTCTTTCTAGTTTAATTAGTTGTAGTTTTAAAAAGAAAACCCAAAAAGATTTCCTTGTTCTTCTTTTGCTTGTTGGGAGCTTTCCCGTGTAAATAGTTTTTCTTGTTTTTGTTTTTCTTTTCCTTTATTTTGCTTTCTTCAAGAAAAACTAAAAACTACAAAAATATTTCAGTGTGTTTCTCTGAATTTCTTTTCCTTTTATTTAGTGATACCAAGGAGAAGACCACGATGAAAATGTTGAGTGGCTCTCATATGCATTGATATTGATCTAACAAAGATCCCATATTACCTTGTCTTCTCCCTTTGAATAAAATGTTTGCAGATTCCAGCTTAGTCCATGACACTCTTGCATTATTATTATTTTCATATCATTTTGTCGTGCAAGTGAAAGGCAATAATGACAATATTTGATGAACTGGCTGTGGCAGAGAGAAAAGGGTATGAACTCAACTTGTTCTGTTTTTGTAAATATGTTTAACCTAGTATCCATGATTCAGCATATTATGATCAAACATGTTTGCAATGACAATTAGAGATTATAGTTTCTCATGCCATGCTTAAGTAGCTAGGAGTGGATAATGATTTATCTTGGATGTCAACATGCATTAAAATGATTGTGATGTAGTATGATGACATGGTATCCTCCTCTGGATGTTTCAAGTGGCTTGACTTGGCACATGTTCATGCATGTAGTTGAATCAAAACCAACATAGCCTCTATGATATTTATGTTCATGGTGTCCATATCCTACTCATGCTAGTATTCAATGTTCATTATGCATATCGCATGTTCATGACCGTTTTCGCTCTCTAGCTGGCTGCTTCTCAATCTATTTGCTAGCCTTCGCCTGTACTAAGTGGGAATACTGCTTGTGCATCAAAATCCTAAAACCCAAGTTATTCCAGATGAGTCCACCATATCTACCTATATGCGGTATTACCCTGCCATTCCAAGTAAATTTGCATGTGCCACCTCTAAAAACTTCAAATAAACTTCTATTTTTGTGTGCCTCGATTGTTCATAGAGCGACAGGGGGTAGTTGGTATCTTCCATGCTAAGCGGGTTATTCTCATGATGAGTGTTTATTCACTCGTCCTTGCACGAGAGGGGCGGTAATAGGGATTCCCAGTCCCGAAATAAAAAATTGCAAATAATTAAACAAAACTCCCCCAGGAATGATGTTGGTATGGACGGTACCGTGGATTCGGCTAGCCGTGGAATGTGATTGTTGGTGGAGGGGGAGTAACCTTTACTTTTATCGCTTGGGAACCGCCACTAATGTGTTTAGCATGGAAGATATTGATAACTTTCGGTCGTGACGTAAACAGGAAGGGTGCATTTCCCAAAATTACATTTACCTCTGTTTTAAAAATTCGAGCTCTAGCACCGCTGCAAATCCCTGCTTCCCTCTGCGAAGGGACTATCTATTTAATTTTATGTTGAGTCATCACCTTCTCAAATAAGCGCCAGATCTAAGAGCACTACTGTCATCCTCATGCATTGTGCATAGTTAATATTGGATGCATCATGACTTGATCTTTTCTACCATTAATTACAATGTTTAGTCGCTGCTTGAACTTTGGAGAATTTATGTTTTGCGGTCTCAGAAAGGGCTAGCGAGATACCACAGTTGTCATATTATATCATGGTTGTTTTGACAAAGTGTTGTCATTTGAGATATTTTATTATTGCTCGCTAGTTGCTTATGCCATTGATATGAGTTAACATAATTTCTAAGAGTTATTGTTGACATGGTTAGTCATAATCTTTGCTGAAAACCTGGGTGCTACTTAAGCTTATTTATGTAAACAAGAACAAAAGAGTTCGTAAAACCTTTTCTTTTTCACTTTCAGTTTTCAACTGAATTGCTTGAGGATAAGCAAGGGTTTAAGCTTGGGGGAGTTGATACGTCTCCGTCGTATCTACTTTTCCTAATGCTTTTGCTCTTGTTTTGGACACTAATTTGCATGATTTGAATGAAACTAACCCGGACGGACGTTGTTTTCAGCAGAACTACCATGGTGTTGTTTTTGTGCAGAAATAAAAGTTCTCAGAATGGAACAAAACTTTTTGGAGAATTATTTCAGAATAAAAGAAAAATACTGGAGCCAAGAACCACCGAGGGGGCCCCTGGGTGAGCACAACCCACCAGGGCGAGCCCCCCTCCAGGCGTGCCCAGGTGGGTTGTGCCCACCTGGTGGCCCCGCAGACCCTGATTCTGACTCCTTAAATACCTATATTTGGAGAAAAAATCAGGGAGGAAGAATTATCGCATTTCACGAGATGGAGCCGCCGCCACCTCCTGTTCTTCATCGGGAGGCCAGATCTGGAGTTCGTTTTGGGGTCTGGAGAGGGGAATCTTCGATCATCGTCATCGCCAACCCTCCTTCATCGCCAATTCCATGATGCTCCCCACCGGGAGTGAGTAATTCCTTCGTAGGCTCGCTGGTCGGTGAGGAGTTGGATGAGATTCATCATGTAATCTAGTTATTTTTGTTAGGGCTTGATCCCTAGTATCCACTATGTTTTGAGATTGATGTTGTTATGACTTTGCCATGCTTAATGCTTGTCACTTTGGGCCCGAGTGCCATGATTTTAGATCTGAACCATTTAAGTTTTCACCATTATATCTATGTTCTAGATCCGATCTTGCAAGTCATAGTCACCTATTACGTGTTATGATCCGTAAACCCCGGAGTGACAATAGTCGGGATACTTTCCGGTGAGGACCATAGTTTAAGGAGTTCATGTATTCACTATGTGTTAATGCTTTGTTCCGGTATTAAAAGGAGGCCTTAATATCCCTTAGTTTCCATATGGACCCCGCTGCCATGGGAGGGTAGGACGAAAGATGTCATGCAAGTTCTTTCCATAAGCACGTATGACTATTTACGGAATACATGCCTACATTTTATTTATGAACTGGAGCTAGTTTTGTATCGCCCTAGGTTATGATTGTTATATGTTGAATATCATCCAATGAATCCACCGATCCAATGCCTATGAATTTTCCACATATTGTTCTTGCTAAGTAACTATTGCTGTTGCTACTGTTATACTTGCTACAAAATCATTGCTATCACTGTTACCGTTACTGCGACTATTATCACTGCTATCAAAATTATCATATTACTGTGCTACTGATCACTTTGTTGTAGATAATTAATCTCCAGGTGTGGTTGAATTGACAACTCAACTGCTAATATGTACAAGTATTCGTTGGCTCCCCTTGTGTCGAATCTATAAATTTGGGTTGAATACTCTACCCTCGAAAACTATTGCAATCCCCTATACTTGTGGGTTATCATAGTTCATCCGGGAGCTGGTCACCTTGATGCCGGGAGGTTCACAAGTCGCCGACGTCCATGATGGCCAGGACCAAGCGAGCTAGCAATGACCCTTCCGTGGGACACTCGTCCCGTGGTATGCTCCCTCTCGCTTCATTCCCTTGGTCTTGTTCAAGTTTTACCTAGGTTCATCTATTCTAGGGTTCTTGTTCATCTCATGGATGCTCTCTTGATGCATGTCTCCCTATATCAATGTGATGCTCCCTTGACTAGATCCTAATTCCACTCTATGTACATGGTCATGAAATTCCCTATGGTCATGTTGCAATTTTGCCCTAACACTTGGCTTGCCCTATGCTCATGGACAAAATGTGAACTTTTCCATTTGTTAAATTTTGTGTTCTCCATGTCTACATCTTTGTTACATTCCTCTCATCGGTGTCCCATCTTCCCATCACTTTTAGATCCTTGTTGTCAGGGCTCCACCAACTCCGAGGAGAATGTTAGGCCAAAGAAGAAGACCACCACCAAGAGCCGTCCGAAGCACTGTCCTAGCCCCTCCTCTGCCTCTGATCTGGAGGATGAGGACTACATTGCTGAGGAAGAGGAGGATATTGTCCCCAAGTGATCAGTTGGCCAGTCTAAGCCTGGAACACGGCGTCCTCCGAATGCACCTATGCCTCAAGTTCGCGGATCCGCTATGCCTATCACTCATGGTCGCCACATTTCCATGGAGATGCCTCTTAGTGGGAACTGACCTATTCACAACTTCATGACCATGGGGGCCGGTCCATATCTGGAATTTCGGAGGGATTTGAATCAGTTTGAGATCTAGCTGATGCGAAAGACCCTCGGTTCCGCACTCGCATGCAGCAAGATATCTACACTAGCATGGTTCACAACCGTGGTCTTGCTCCTCATCATCATGTGGATCTTCCCTACATGCGGGCTCACCCTGCGTTGTTTCCTGATAACATTGTCAAGATCATTGATGATATGACTCTTGGTCCGACAATGACCTTCAAGTGTGACTGGAATGAAGCTGCTATTCTTCAGTTCTATGCCACCTACGTCTTTGGGCCAAACCACACTATCACTTGGATGACCGACAATGTTCAACTTAGCGTCACCTACCACCAGTTTGTTCATATATTGGGCTTGTCTGGTGTTGGCCATAAGATTCACAGTCTGGATCCTCTGCATAGGCCCATGGGTATTGATGCATGTATGCCTCTGGTCAAACCTACCAGTGAGCTCTTGGAGGATGAGGTAGAGTATCCACCCAATGAGGTATCCATCTTCAAGTCTCCCTACTACATACTCTTTCAGTGTGTGATTCACACTCTCTATCCCAAGAAGGGAGATCGTTCATGGGCTCGCGGCTACTACATTGACTTGATGGTACGCACATGATGAGCCCACGGAGCCACTTGATACTGCTCACTACATTTGGCATGGGATTCGTTTGTCGAGCTTTCTGCGATCGCGCCAGTTTCCTCATGCTCCATTCATTCAGGCACTCATCAATCACACTGCCCCTTTTGAGATTGTCAAAACCATTGAGCATACCTTGTGGAAGCCGACTGTTCACATGTCCAAGACAGCCACCACCACGGTTTCTGCAAAGGGCAAGACGCCAGTTAAGCCAAAGAAATCCACTGGCGCATCCTCATCCTCGAGTGAACCGTTTGGCCGCATTGCCTCATTCATGAGGAAAGCCTAGTCTGCCATTATGAAGGCTATCACGTTTAACTACAAGCAAAACCATGATGTTCAGAAGCGCATAATCCTCTCCAAGAATCAGCTCAAGCAGCGGCTTCGCGACCGTGGCAGTCCAGTGAGCGAGGATGATCCCATTCCTCCTGCACCATCCACTTCCTCCTTCGGTTTCCTGTCTCGCAACATGTACGCCGAGTTCTTTGATGGGGTGGTTGATGATGATGACATCCGCCAAGAGTGATCTAGCTTTGTGTCCACTAGTTATCTTCGCCCCCTTTTTGCATGTTGCTGTCAAATGGGGAGAAGTAGTACCTTAGATGTCGAGCTCTATGTTTGCTTTGCTATCCATTCGAACTATCTATGTATGCTATGCGTGGTACTTGAGTATGAGACTCTATCCTATTATCTATGAGATTATGAGTTGATGTTATATCTCATATATTTGCTATTTGCCTGCCATCTTTTCTCATCAGAAGATTCATTGATCACTATGGGTTGTCTATGGATTGGTTTGATTTGTGTCTTGACTTCTCTCCCATACGCAAACATATAATATGTGCATTGAATTATTGATAAGCATCTTATGCACACATTGAGGGGGAGCTCAATAAAAAATGACATATGTATTACATTGCAAAATATTTTTTGGTACTACATGTATGATTGTCATCAACAAACGAAAAGGGGGAGATTGAAAGTGCAATCATGCCCTTACATCATATTTTGATCTTGCTGACAATATACATGTAGGGGACTAACTATGTTTATCGAGTAAATCTCATGTGTTAGCCCCCGGATGACAAATGTGTGTGGATCATTGATTGCTTGTATCTGCGTTGGTAATTCCCCGAAGAGGAGAGGATGATGCAGCACAACAATGGTAAGTATTTACCTCAGTTATGAAACCAAGGTTATCAATCCAGTAGGAGAACCAAGCAACACTATGTAAACAACACCTGCACACAAACCACAAAAACTTGCAACCCAGTGCGTAAGAGGGGTTGTCAATCCCTCCTTGGTATTGAGATAGATTAAATTGTATGAGATTGGATAAATAGATCTAGCAAAAACAGAAAATAAATTAAGTAAAGAAAAAGTGCAGAAAGGTATTTTTGGATTAATAGGTCTGAAAATAATATGATAGGAAATAGACCCGGGGCCCATAGATTTCACTAGAGGCTTCTCTCGAGAAAATAGCATACGGTGGGTAAATAAATTAATGTTGGCAATTGATAGAAGAGCAAATAATTATGATGATATCCAAGGCAATGATCATGTATATAAGCATCATGTCCAAGATTAGTAGACCGACTCCTGCCTGCATCTACTACTATTACTCCACACATCGACCACTATCCAACATGCATCTAGTGTATTAAGTTCATGGAAAACGGAGTAATGCAGTAAGAACAATGACATGATGTAGACAAGATCTATTCATGTAGGAATATACCCCATCTTTTTATCCTTAATGGCAACGATACATGCATGTCATGTCTCCTTCTGTCACTGAGATTGAGCACCGCAAGATCGAACCCATCACAAAGCACCTCTTCCCATGGCAAGAAAAATCAATCTTGTTGGCCAAACCAAACCAGAGTTTCATAGAAGAAATACGATGCTATAACAATCATGCATAAGAGAGTTCAACAAAGACTCAAATAATATTCATGGATAGAACTGATCATAAACTCACAATTCATCGGATCCCAACAAACACACCACAAAAAGTCATTATATCAAATAGATCTCCAAAAACATCGAGGAGAACATTGTATTGAAGATCAAAAGGAGAGAAGAAGCCATCAAGCTACTGCCTACGGACCCATAGGTCTATGGTGAACTACTCACACATCATCGGAGGGGCAAGGGTGATGATGAAGAACCCCTTGATACGTCTCCAACGTATCTATAATTTTTGATTGTTCCATGCTATTATATTATCCATCTTGGATGTTTTATATGCATTTATATGCTACTTTATATTATTTTTGGGACTAACCTATTAACCTAGAGCCCAGTGCCAGTTTTTGTTTTTTCCTTGTTTTCGAGTTTTACAGAAAAGGAATATCAAACGGAGTCCAAACGAGCTGAAATTTTACTGTGATTTTTTATGGACCAGAAGAGACCCACGGAGTATCGAAGCTAGGCCAGGAGGTGGACGAGGAGTCCACAAGCCTAGGGGTGCCTCCCTAGGTCACGCCCCCTGGCTTGTGGGCCCCTCGAGCGTCCCCCTGACGTGAGACCGACGCCAAAAATTCCTATAAATCCCGAAACCCCCAGAAAGAAACCTAGATCGGGAGTTCCGCCGCCGCAAGCCTCTGTAGCCACGAAAAACTAAAAGGGAGCCCGTTCCGGCTCCCTGCCGGAGGGGGAATCCATCACCGGTGGCCATCTTCATCATCCCGGCGGTCTCCATGATGAGGAGAGAGTAGTTCACCCTCAGGGCTGAGGGTATGTACCAGTAGCTATGTGTTTGATCTCTCCCTCTCGTGTTCTTGATTTGGCACAATCTTGATGTACCGCGAACTTTGTTATTATAGTTGGATCATATGGTGTTTCTCCCCCTCTACCTTCTTGTGATGAATTGAGTTTTACCTTTGAGGTTTCACTATTATCGGATTGAATACTATTATGGATTTGAGAACACTTGATGTACCATGGTGACAATGGGGTGTTCTATTGATTCACTTGATGTATGTTTTGGCACTCAACTCACGGATTCCCGAGGTGACATTGGGGTAATCTATGCATAGGGGTTGATGCATGTTTTCGTCCTTGTTTCTCCGGTAGGAATCTTGGGGCACTCTTTGAGGTTCTTTGTGTTGGATTAAATATTATGAATCTGAAGTTGTTTGATGCATATCGTATAATTGACCCACAGATACTTGTGGTGACATTGGAGTATCTAGGTGACATTAGGGTTGATTGATGTGTGTCATATGGTGTTATTTTACTACAAACTCTAGGGCTGTTTCCGACACTTATAGGAATAGCTCAATGGATTGATCGGAAAGAATAACTTTGAGGTGGTTTCGTACCCTACAAGCAATTTCATCTTATGTTCTCCGCGATAGGAACTTTGGAGTGACTTTTGTCGCACGTTGAGGGATTGTTATATGATCCAATTATGTTATCATTGTTGAGAGAACTTGCACTAGTGAAAGTATGAACCCTAGGCCTTGTTTTCAAGCATTGCAATACCGTTTTTGCTCACTTTTATTACTAGTTACCTTGCTGTTTTTATATTTTCAGATTACAAAAACCTATATCTACTATCCATATTATACTTGTATCACCATCTCTTCGCCGAACTAGTGCACCTATACAATTTACCATTGTATTGGGTGTGTTGGGGACACAAGAGACCTTTTGTTATTCGGTTGCAGGGTTGTTTGAGAGAGACCATCTTCATCCTACGCCTCCCATGGATTGATAAACCTTAGGTCATCCACTTGAGGGAAATTTGCTACTTCCTACAAAACTCTGCACTTGGAGGCCCAACAACGTCTACAAGAAGAAAGGTTGCGTAGTAGACATCACCCGTCCATGATCGTTGACCCCTCCGGTAGAGTGCCAGAAAAGGCCTCTAGATTGGATCTCGTGGTTCTAGAACTTGCGGCGGCTGGAATTATGTTTCGTCGACTTCCCTAGGGTTTTAGGGATTTTAGAGTATTTATAGAGCTGATAGTCGGTGGAGAAGCCTCCCGTGGGCCCCATGATAACCCACAAGTATAGGGGATAACAACAGTTTTTGAGGGTAGAGTATTCAACCCAAATTTATTAATTCGACACAAGGGGAGCCAAAGAATATTTGCAAGTATTAGCAGCTGAGTTGTCAATTCAACCACACCTGGAGATTAATTATCTACAACAAAGTAATCATTAGCAAAGTAGTATGGTAGTTTTGATAGTAGTAGCAACAACAATAGTAACGGTAACAGTAATAGCAATGATTTTGTAGCAAGTGCAAGAGTAACAATAGCAGTGGTAACTTAGCAAGAACAATACGAGAGAAATTCATAGGCATTGGATCGGTGAATTCGTTGGATGATATTCATCATATAACAGTCATAACCTAGGGCGATACAGCACTAGCTCCAGTTCATAAATATAATTCCAGCCGCCGGTGGGGAGCATCATGGAATTGGTGATGGAGAAGGGTTGGTGATGACGAAGATCGAAGATCCCCCTCTCCGGAGCCCCAAACAGACTCCAGATCTGGTCTCCCGATGAAGAACAGGAGGTGGCTGTGTCTCCGTCTCGTGAAACGCGATAATTCTTTCTCCCTGATTTTTCTCTGAAAATATGACTTTATAGCATCAGGGTTGGAGTCTGCGGGGCCACTAGGTGGGGACAACCCACCTGGCCGCGCCTGAAGGGGGGGGGGGCCCTAGTGGGTTGTGCCCACCCAGGTGCCCCCCTCCTGTGGTTCTTGGCTCCAGAAATTCTCTTTTATTATATAAAAAAATCCTTGCGAAGTTTCGTTCCAATCCGAGAACTTTTATTTCTGCACAAAAGAAACACCATGGTAGTTCTGCTGAAAACAGCGTCAGTCCGGGTTAGTTTCATTCAAATCGTGCAAATTAGAGTCCAAAACAAGAGGAAAAGCGTTAGGAAAAGTAGATACGACGGAGACGTATCAACTCCCCCAAGCTTAAACCTTTGCTTGTCCTCAAGCAATCAGTTGATAAACTGAAAGTGAAAAAGAAAAACTTTTACGAACTCTTTTGCTCTTGTTTACATACATAAGCTTAAGTAGCACCCAGGTTTTCAGCAAAGATTATAACTAACCATATTGACAATAACTCTTAAAAATTATATTAACTCATAACAATGGCATAATCAACTAGCGAGCAATAATAAGATATCTCAAACAACAACACTTTGTCAAAGCAACCATGATATAATATGACAATAGTGGTATCTCACTAGCCCTTTCTGAGACCGCAAAACATAAATGCAGAGCACCTTCAAAGTCCGAGCAGCGACTAAACATTGTAATTAATGGTAGAAAAGATCCAGTCATGATGCACCCAACATTAGCTACACACAATGCATGAGGATGACAATAGTGCTCTCAGGTTCTGGCGCTTATTTGAGAAGGTGATGACATAACATAAAAGTAAATAGATAGTCCCTTCGCAGAGGGAAGCAGTGATTTGCAGAGGTGCCAGAGCTCAAGTTTTAAAACAGAGGTAAATGAAATTTTGGGAAATGCACCCTTCTTATTTACTTCGCGACCATTAGTTATCGGTATCTTCCATGCTAAACATATTAGTGGCGGTTCCCAAGTGATAAAAGTAAAGGTTTACTCCCCGTCCACCAACAATCACACTCCACGGCTTGTCCGAAACAACGGGTGCCGTCCATACCAACAACATTCCTGGGGGAGTTTTGTTTAATTATTTGCAATTTGAATTCGGGACTGGGAATCCCTATTACCGCCCCTCTCGTGCAAGGACGAGTGAATAAACACTCATCATGAGAATAACCCGCTTAGCATGGAAGATACTGACTACCTCCTGTCGCTCTATGAACAATCCAGGCACACAAAAAAGGATATTTATTTGAAGTTTTTAGAGTTGGCACATGGAAATTTACATAGGACGGTAGGGTAATACCGCATACAGGTAGGTATGGTGGACTCATCTGGAATAACTTGGGTTTCAGGGTTTTGATGCACAAGCAGAATTCCCACTTAGTACAGGCGAAGGCTAGCAATTAGGTTGAGAAGCGGCCAGCTAGAGAGCGAAAACGGTCCTGAACATGCATTATGCATAAGTAACATTGGATACTAGCATGAGTAGGATATGAACACCATGAACATAAATATCATAGAGGCTATGTTGGTTTTGATTCAACTACATGCATGAACATGTGCCAAGTCAAGCCACCCGAACATTCAGAGGAGGATACCATATAATCATACTACATCACAATTATTTTAACGCAATGTTGACATCCAAGATAAACCATTATCCACTCCTAGCTACTTAAGCATGGCATGAGAAACTATAATCTTTAAGGGTCATTGCAAACATGTTTGATCATAATGAGCTGAATCATGGATACTAGGTTAAACATATTTACAAAAATAGAACAAGTTGAGTTCATACCCTTTTCTCTCTGCCACAGCCAGTTCATCAAATATCGTCATTATTGCCTTTCACTTGCACGACCGAACGATATGAAAATAATAATAGTGCAAGGGTGCCATGGACTAAGCTGGAATCTGCAAACATTTATTCAAAAAGAAGAAAACAAGGTAATATGGGCTCGCTGTTAGATCAACAACAATGCATATGAGAGCCACTCAACATTTTCATCGTGGTCTTCTCCTTGGTATGACTCAATAAAAAGAAATTTAGAGAAACACACTGAAATATTTTTGGAGTTTTTAGTTTTCTGAAAGAAAGCAAATTTAAGAATGGAAAAACAAAAACGAGAAAAACTATTTACACAGGAGAGCTCCCAACAAGCAACAGAAGAACAAGGAAATATTTTGGGTTTTCTTTTTAAAAACTACAACTAATTATACTAGAAAGAAAAATAATAAAAAATAAAAAAAAGCAGGAAATATTTTTGTATTTTCTCAAAGTTTTTTAAACACACAAGAAGAAGGCGAGAAAATAAATCTAGCATGGATAATACAATGAAAAAGTGTGGACACCAACAACTGGAATGAAAAGTGTGAACATGAAAGTAATGTCGGTGGAAATACGTACTCCCCCAAGCTTAGGCTTTTGGCCTAACTTGGTAATCTCCATCAGTAGCCTGCATAATGGTCGGAGTGATAGCTCATGAAGGCTCTAGGTGCAGATGTCTCAGCCCGTCGTGTAGCCACAACTGCCGCGTTATGTGCTCGGGCCTCGCTCTCAAGAACATAATATCTTCCTTTGCTATGAACATCAAAGAGAGCAGCATATAATCGTTGCATGGCCATTAACATGATTTGGTGGCGGCATCTCGAATGGAATTTTCACTTGGTTCAACATAAGACCGGCGAACGGAGCTGCTACTAGAAGATGCCTCCGAGGACCTCCGCCTCGAAGAACTCCTTCCAAAGAGGTTCATCATATTCGCGTACAATTTTCTGAAAAAATTTGGGTCACAAATTTTTATCAACAAAACTTTACAAGATTGATAGCAACTACTCATAGGGATGCATAGAGGCCATATCAAGCATTCAAACTACTTAAAACTCTAAGAATTTAACATGCAAGCTCATCTACAGCAGCACCAAGAGCAACTAATGTGACGCCCCCGGCTTAATCGTGCACTAATCATACACACAAATGCACAAGATCAAGCCTAAGGGCACACGGGAAGATATCATAACACAACTCTAAAACATAAATAAAGTCATACAAGCTTTATGTTACAAGCTAGGGGCCTCGAGGGCTCGAATACATAAGCTTGCGAACAAGCGTCAGCGGAAGCACCAGATATCTGAGTACAGATACAATAGAAAACACAGATATGTCCTTAAAAGGTGGGGCAAAAGAAAATACTACGATCGAAAGGCGCAGGCCTCCTGCCTGGGACCCTCCGATCCTACTCCTGGTCGACGGCAAGCTCGAAGTAATATCCATCCTCGGGGTAGTAGTAGCGTTCGTCGGGGGGAGCAGCTGTCTCAGGGACTCCGTCATCTGGTTGCATCAAATGGGATATGGGGGAAAAAGAAAGCAAAGCAACCGTGAGTACTCATCCGAAGTACTCAGCAAGCAAGGATCTACACTACATATGCAACATTATCAACGAACGGCTGTATATGTGGACTAGGCTGCAGAAATGCCAGAATAGAGAGGAGGCCTAGTCCTATCGAAGACTAGCATCTTCAAAGGTCTTGCCGCATTAGAAGAGTGTAGATTAATACTGTATAAGTAGTAGTATCATTAAGTCTCAACCTCACCCAGAGATCCTTTCTCGACTCCCTGCGAGAAAGCAATCCCAGAGCCATACAGTCATCAACCTCGTCCTGAGATCCCTTCTCGACTCCCTGCGAGAAGCAACCCCAGAGCCATAGTATCCAATGCTAGTTGTATCGATCGGGATACAACTCCGAGTGTCCTTTACCGTAGGACCGGCTATCGATAGATGTTTTCTTCCCTATAGGGGTGCACCAACTTACCCACCACGCTCGCTTAACTCCGGCCGGACACACTTTTCCGGGTCATGCCCGACCTCGGCCAAACGACACACCGCAGCCCTACCTAGAGCTCAGCAGAGAGGTCCCCGCCGGTCTACATCCTAAGCGCAAGGGGGTCTTGGGCCATCGCCCCTCGCCCTCCGGGTCGTTGCGCACATGGCTCAGATCCAAGCACCACCTTTGTCGTGAATGGCGCCAATCACTCCATGCCGCACTACTGAACTGGACGTCTAACAGAACTTTCGGCTGATGCATACGATGCAGAACGCCCATACTATGCCCACATGATGGTTAGTGCTATCGGGCCAGAGGCCCACTCAGATCACATATCCAAATCATTAGTACCTTGGGGGTGCGGTAACGAACATAGACTCACGAAAGATGTGACCCCGTCGCCCCGTCTCGAGGACTTGCGGCAAGGACCAAGAATGCCCGGCCACGCCTCGTATTCATCACTCGGGCACCATACAGGCAACCCACCTTCACATCACACGCGGGTACCCCTCAGGGTCAACCCGCCTATCCAAGTAACAGTGTAAAGTCCAAGTATCCGTGTGTCCATAACATCAGGGGAATCCGATGTATCACCCTCGTTGAATTCCCACTCGTTGTATCCATCAAGGTGAACTCGGAGGCATCACCCTCGATGGGTTCACACTTGATGTGTTGTACGACGGCGTCGTTATCGGAAGTGGCGAAGGAGGATTCACCCTCGATGACCACGACCAAATAGCTACTCTACAGAGTTAACATCAGAAGTGCTACACGAGGTATCACCCTCGGCACTCGATAGTAACGCTGTAGTGTCGTACCTAAGGGGGGGGGGTGATGTGCGGTGTTGGGGCCTGGTCTTCGATCCCGTTGATCGGGTCTTCTGATAATCCAGCGGGGCAGTCGGGATAAGTGGGGTCACTGATAGGTCTCTACCCAGCCTATACTAGACAGTTTAGGATAAGCAGATAAGGTTTCAATAGCAGGTTACAATAAACAGGCTATGCATCAGAATAGGTAAAGCAGTAGCAGCAGCAATTCTAATGCAAGCTTGAGAAAATAGAATGGGCGATATCGGGATGATCAAAGGGGGGGGGGGGCTTGCCTGGTTGCTCGGCGGCAAGGGCATGGTCGTCAATGGTGTCTTCGGTCTCCGGAGCTGCGGCAGTACCGGGAACTGCGTCGGGGTCTAACGAGAGAGAAGAGGGGGAGGAAACAGTATAAATACACAGCAAACAGGAGCAACATAGAGTAGGCTACGCTAACGTGCAGTGCAGGGTTGCCTGAAGACATGTCTAAGTCATTTAGTTATTTTAGGAATTTGTTTGGATTTATTTTATTAGAGTCATACACTATTCATTTATCTAAAATAGGCAAAAAGTTGCATGTTCAGTTAGTTAGAGGCATCTAACAGGTATGTGGGTAGCGTATTCGGATCCGTCTCATTTTTCTGATCGTTTTTCATATATAAATTATTTTCATCGGAGTTACGGATTAAAAGATATGATTTCCTAAAGTTTTTATTGATTTTCTGAAATTATTTTAACTATTAAATACGAATTATCCAGAATAGTAGCAGCTGACATCAGCATGACATCAGCGGGTCAAACCAGCTGACCAGAGTCAACTCTGACAGGTGGGGCCCACATGTCATTCACAGTACTAATTAACAGAGGATTAAACTTAACTAATTAACCTAATTAGCTTGTGGGGCCCACTGTCAATGTCAGCTTTAGTTAACTAATTAGCTTAATTAGGATTAACAGGTTAATTAGTGTTTTATTTATTTATTTTAACAGTTTAAATTAGCAGGGCCCGCATGTCAGTGACAGAGCCGCCCAGTCAGCAGGGTTGACTGGGTCAAAGGGGCCAGCAGGGCCCAGATTCAGTGGCTGAGCGGTGGGGCCTGGGGCTGCCATGTGGGCGCCCGGTCAGCACCGGCCGCCGGAGCTACTCCGGCGAGCCCGAGCGCGGTGACAACTCCGGCGAGCCCGGAATCGAGCTACGGGGCACCATTTCGCGCGCTCTCTAGCTCTTTGGAACGAGCAGACGGAGCCGCGTGCGGTGGTGGGGTGCACGGCGGCAGAGGAGGTCGGGGTTGAGCAGGGCGACGACGTTGGCGGACGGCGGCGTTCGGGGGGGGGGGGGGGGGAGGGGGTGAGAAAAAAAGCATAGCAGCAGCACGCGCACGAACAAACCAACTACGCCGCGAGGCCCTACGCGATGTGGGGAAACTAGCGGACACGACCACGGGACCATTTGGTCACCGACGATGCTTCGGCGGCGAGCTCCGCGGCGTCCAGTACGACCACGAATGGAGCGGCGGCTACGACGAGGGGAAGAACACAGGGAGAGAGGGAGAGGGAGGAAAAGCTCACAGCGCCCTGCAGGCGTGCTAGCGTGGGCTCGGCGAAGACTCGGGGCGGCAGATCGACGGCGGCGATCTTCGGCGTCCGAGAGGGGAGGCGAGGTCGTGGGCGAAGAGGCAGGGGCTCCCGGCTCGAATGCAGGGGTGTAGGAGGCGTAGCCGGCGACGGGGAGCCGGTGGGCACGTCGGAGAAGCGAGTGGAGCTCGGTGGCCGCAAGCTCAACGGAGCGCGCCCATGGCTACGCTCGGTCTGGGGTGGAGAGCAAGGGAGGAAGGGAGAGGGAGGAGCCAGAGGGGGCCAGGGGTTGTGACACCCCCGGCTCAATCGTGCACTAATCCTACACGCAAATGCACACGATCAAGCCTAAGGACTCACGGGAAGATATCACAACACAACTCTAAAACATAAATAAAGTCATACCAGCTTTATATTACAAGCCAGGGCCTCGAGGGCTCGAATACATAGCTCGATGGCATACAAGCGTCAGCGGAAGCATCAGATATCTGAGTACAGATATAAAAGAGAAACAGAAAGGCCTTTATGAAGGCGGGGCAAAATAAAACACTACGATCGAAAGGCGCATGCCTCCTGCCTGGGACCCTCCGAACCTACTCCTGGTCGTCGGCAAGCTCATAATAGTAACCACCCTCGGGGTGGTAGTAGTAGTCGATCGCCGGCGGGGGTAGCTGTCTCAGGGGCTCCGTCATCTGGTCACGACAAACTGATATGGGGAGAAAAAGAAAACAAAGCAACCGTGAGTACTCTGAAGTACTCAGCAGGCAAGGATCTACATTACATATGCAACATTATCAAAGGGAGGCTGTATATGTGGACTGGGCTGCAGAAATGCCAGAATAGAGAGATAGCCTAGTCCTATCGAAGACTAGCATCTTCAGCGGTCTTGCAGCAATAGAAGAGAGTAGAACAATACAATATACTGTAGCAGTACTGATATCAACCTCACCCAGAGATCCTTTCTCGACTCCCTGCGAGAAAGCAATCCTAGAGCCATACAGTCATCAACCTCGTCCTGAGATCCCTTCTCGACTCCCTGCGAGAAGCAATCCCAGAGCCACATATCCAGGTATCATCACAGGTATCCAGTTCTAATTGTATCGATCGGGATACAACTCCGAGTGTCCTTTACCATAGGACCGGCTATCGATAGATGTGTTCTTCCCTGCAGGGGTGCACCAACTTACCCAACACGCTCGATTAACTCCGGCCGGACACACTTTCCTGGGTCATGCCCGGCCTCGGCCAAAAGATACACCACAGCCCTACCTACAGCTCAGCAGAGAGGTCCCCGCCGGTCTACATCCTAAGCGCTCAGGGGTCTTGGGCCGTCGCCCTGTGCACTCCGGGTCGTTGCGAGCAGGGTGGATACCAGCGCCAACACCACGATCCGACCCGGCCACAATGCTGAACTGGACGTCTGACAGAACTGTCGGCTGATGCTACGATGCAGAACGCCCATACTATGCCCACGTGATGGTTAGTTCTATCAGTCCAGAGGCCTGCTCGGATCAAATATCCAAATCGTTAGGGGACTAGGGCTTGCGGTAATGAGCAGAGACTCACGAAAGATGTGACCCCGTCTCGAGGACTTGCTGCAAGGGCTAATAATGCCCGACCACGCCTCGTATTCATCACTCGGGCACCATACAGGCAACCCGTCTTCACATCACACACGGGTACCCCTCAGGGTCGACCCGCCTATCCAAGTAACGATGTAAAGTCCAAGTATCCGTGTGTCCATAACATCAGGGGAATCCGAGGTATCACCCTCGTTGAATTCCCACTCGATGTATCCGTCAAGGTGAACTCGGAGGCATCACCCTCGCTGGGTTCACACTTGAGGTGTTGTATGACGGCGTCGTTATCGGAAGCGGTGAAGGAGGAATCACCCTCGATGACCATGACCGAATAGCTACTCTACAGAGTTAACATCAGAAGTGCTACAAGAGGTTTCACCCTCGGCACTCGATAGTAACGCTGCAGTGTCGTTACAACTAAGGGGGGTGATGTGCGGTGCCGGGGCCTGGTCTTCAATCCCGTTGATCGGGTCTTCTGATAATCCAGCGGGGTAGTCGGGACAAGTGGGGTCACTGATAGGTCTCTACCCAGCCTATACTAGACAGTTTAGGATAAGCAGGTAAGGTTTCAATAGCAGGTTACAATAAACAGGCTATGCATCAGAATAGGTAAAGCAGTAGCAGCAGCAATTCTAATGCAAGCATGAGAAAATAGAATGGGCGATATCGGGATGATCAAAGGGGGGGCTTGCCTGGTTGCTCGGTGGCAAGGGCAAGGTTGTCAATGGTGTGTTCGGTCTCCGGAGCTGCGGCGGTACCGGGAACTGCGTCGGGGTCTAACGAGAGAGAAGTGGGGGAGGAAACAGTATAAATACACATGACTCGTCTGGTCGCTGTTTTGTTGCTGTCAAAAGAGGCAGTCAACGCCACAGCAGCAAAGCTAGCTACTGCTACAGTAACTGAATGTTACTGTAGCAGTGCAGCACAGGAGCACGCAGCAGCTAGCAGGAGCAGCCACAGCAGCGGAGTAGTGGCTTAAGCAGCGACAGCAGCAACAAAGTAGCAGCGGCACAGGAGCAGCAAGCGGCAGCAGTGGCAAGCAGCCACGCAGCAGTAGTGGGAGCCGGCGACAGCAGGAGCACGCGGACGCGCGCGTGGACATGGCCAAGTGCAGGTGAGCGCGGACGTGGACGCAGGGCCATGGCGAGCTACGGGGGATGGCAAATGGCGACCAAATCGACAACGGGGAGAGGGGGCTTCGAAAGAGGAGCTCACAGCGGTTCCAACGGAGGCGACGGCGAGGCCGGAGGTGGACCGGAGACGAGGCAAACGACGATGGCGGCCGGCGATGTACGCGAAGGACTCGAGCTCGATGGCGAGCGTGCAGGCCTTCCCGGCTTGATTCAATGGTCGGGGACGAAGGAGACAACGACGAGGATGCTTCTGGACAACTTGTTACGGCGCGGGGAGCACGGTGGCTGCGATGGCGACGACGGCCATGGCGTACGCGAGCTCGGGCGAGTGGGCCCGTCGAGGGAGAGTGAGGCGCGGCGCGAGGAGGAAGGGGGGAGAGGCAGGGGCGTCCTAGGGTTCGAGGGGGAGGGGCGCCGTCGTCTTGTAGGCGAGGGGGAGCTGGCCGATGGCTGCCACCGCGGCCATGGCGCCGTGGATGGCTGCCACGGCCCCCCTCCTGTTCCTGTAGCGGGGGAAGGAGGTAAGTGGGGTGGGCCGGCTGGGCTGCCCACCTACCAGATGGGCCAAAAGCCAAGGGGGTTTTCCCTTTTGTTTCTTTTTTTTATCTTATCTTTTTCTGTTTTCATATTTAGCTAATGTTTTATGTTAATTTCAGCTAACAAATAAGTTTAGTTAAAAGTGCAATTTAGCACAGTAACATTAGGCAATATTTGGAGTATGTATAATAAGTTCCAAACATTTTTGAATTGTTTACATATTTATTTAAATTGAGATGGTTCGATTAAAACCTTTATGGTTCAGTTAAAATAGCTTAGGGGCATTTTATCATTCTGAAAAAAAAATGTTTATTCTTTCATGAAAATTTGGTAGTGAATATTTTCAACCTAAGGAACATTTTTAAATTTACTATTTTATAAAATTATAATTTGACTTGGCATTTGAATCTGGATTTGATTTTGGTTTGGGTGATGATTAGCAAAATAATTTTGATGACTTGGCAGTCATCAACAGGGGTTTACTGCAGCTTAATTATCCTAGCATTACAAATCTCCTCCACTACAAGAAATCTCGTCCCGAGATTTAAGTTGGGAAATAAAGAGTAACTCCGGGAGAAGTAACCCTTGCGAGGTCGATTAGCTGGTGGACAATTCAGGGAGTGTGGCAGAAGTATCTCTCGAGTTGAAACTGAAGAAAACATCGAGAGCAAAGTAAGAAGGTACAATAGGAAGTTTCAAGCAAATGGACAAATGATCGATACCTGAAGAGAGTGTGAGAAGGGGGTTCAGAGCATCGGGAATAGATTATCTCTCGGAGGGTGGCTCGTGACATGATACGAAGCCAAATGCAAGAATATTTCGGAATCAAGGTTATACAGGAGAGTCTGGTTCCGATCCTGTGGAACTGTGGGGGGGTGTCGATCAAAAGTAGGGAGAATGGTGGCATCTTACCGGTCAGGACAACAAGGTATGTTAGAGGTTAGTCTGTCAGTTATGTCGGTAACAACATCGATACCAAGGGCGAGGGACGAAGAGAGCCATTTTCCTGCTCGTTAAAACAAGGCGGCCCAACAGGCAAAGTTCTTGTCCATCGGGGGTTACCGGAATGTCATCAACAATAGTAACAGGGTCTCACTGACAAGGTTGTACATCGAGGTGTTTTCATAAGCAGAGAATTAATACTGCTTAGGTCATATAGATCACAAGAAAGGTTAAACAAACCAATGGAAAGGAAAAGTGATTAGTATACTAATCAGAACAATGGAAAGGAAATGTGTTTACACACAAGAATTGGGGTATATCCTTCCCAAGGAAAAGCAGAGCATGATATACATGAAAGGACAGCAAGTCCAAAAGCACTTAGATAACGGGGGCGAGGAAAGAATTATGGTATTACCCATACAACGGTGTTTGGATAATCGATCAAGAAACAATTAGTATTGCACTACCAATGTTCTTATTGATATTCGGAATACCCCTGTCATGCTTCGAGGTAGCATTAACATGGTGTTTCAAACAAAGATTGAATCTGAAGGTCACAAGAAGTATCAAGGAACAATTTCAAGAAAAGCAAGGGGCTCAAGGTATAGCCAAAACATGACCAAGTCTGTGTTGGCAGGAAGCAAGGATGTGGTCGATGATATCGCAAATCAACAAGGGGCAAGGATGGTATTTCTCATCATGAATTCGACTTATATCTTGGAAGGGCTTACAATATTGATGATGATCATGACACATTTGTCGAGAGGTTTAAAGAAGATGAAAGCGATCAGTAGGATGATCAAGGCAGAAGGAGTGAGGTTCATATTGTGTAAGCAAAATGATATGATGATGAAAATTTGACACGGGCTTAGCCCATTATCTGAAATGTGCACCGGGAAGGAGGACCCGGTAGCAAGGTTAGGATTAGCACGATAATTATGTAGCCGATCAGGCTAGGGATGGCATGATGGAGTAGTAAACTTCCCAGCAACAATACTAGGGGTATTGATTCACCGAGCGGAATCGATTCATTGTTCGGTGGTCTCGGTTGACGACAACCCAGAACCCGTGGAGTGACTATGTCAGGGAAAAGTATGACTCCATCGGAAAATTCATAGAACGTGGTACAATAGGATGATATCCTCGAGATATTAGGGGGTTAATACTCGAGGTAGTTCAGTACAGAGGCTTGTTAGGTGAATTGATCTGCAGAAGACAAGTATTTTAACTTGTCCGGGAAATGGAATCAAGGAGAAAATGCAACCACGATTCCAGAGGATCAATTCACAGATACAAGATAAACTTATTCCAAGGAAATAATTATTTTTATGAGCAGCTTCCATGATAAGTTCTACATCGGGTCCATGGGCATGAACGCAAAAGTTCAAGGTAGACTCCCACTTCTTCAATGCATAACCTTTCATTCACTCCTCATTTTCAAAGAAATTGTAGTGCTGAAGATTTATCTGGTGAAGCACCAGAAGGGTATGACTCGTAGAATTTTCTGGGTTCTCGGTGATGGCAGAAGCATAGATACAACCCATCGGGACATTATACGAATCCCTACAACCATCAACCAAAGCAAGGGATGCGAGTTCAAAAGCAGAGTATCGAAGTCAAAGCAGATGATACCATTTACTGGAGGTACTAAATACCAAGGGAAGAGCTCATAAGATGTTTGAATATGAAGGATACTATCGGATATTAATCCAAAAAAAGATCATGTAGACGACAAAGGATCTGACGTGAGTAGCGATACTCAACCAGAAGGAGAAGAAATGCAAGGGCATCGGTTTATGGAAACATATGAATAATTCGATGCTTAAATGTGAAGGGTTTACGATTCCAAAATTGGGGAATCAGAGGCAGAGGCTCTGATAAAAAGATGAGTATGTTGAATAGAATTAGATGGCCAATCAATCAAGGATTGATTTACCGAGAACCAGTTCGTGTCCAGAATGATGTCAGAGCCGGAAGGATGAATTAGTAGGAAACAACTGATGATAGGGATTATTCTCATTCATATTGAATCAATAGACTTGGAATGACAATGACAAGGGATGTTAATGAATATTGCCGGACATATGGTGTTAACCATAATGCAGACGGGCAAGACTTTCCAAAGTAATAGGTTGCAGAGAATTTTAGGGGGGATCAAATAGCATTTCATAGTATTTGGGAACCACATGAACAACTGGGGATGAACGGACCTCGGGTAAGTATGAGGATTTATTCGTAGGTGTGTTCAGACGGAGAGGAACTGCAAGGCAGTAGGTTCAGAGAATTCTAAAAATGTCGGATAGTATTTCGATATGTCGGATAGAACCCGAGAGTAACTGGAACGAATATATGAACGACAGTTGTAAGTAGTTATCCATCGGAGTTTATCGGTGGTCAGGAACTGCAAAGCAGTGGGCACAGGGTCTCGGGAAACATCGAGAAGTATCTTCAGAGTCTTCTGATGTAGCAGATGATCATCTGTGGAGAAGGGGCTCTCCGGGATGAAGTGGTTACGAGAACCTAATGTAGTTAGTAAATTCATTTAACCCGAATAAAAGAGAGATCAGAGTCCCAGAGTATAGACGAGGAATAAAAGATCCTAATACCACCCAATTGGCGACGTGGGCCCGTAAGCCACACAGCCAAGTTAGTAAATTAGTTTTTTTATGTCTAGACTCAACTTCGACCAAGGAATTGGAAGGGGCTTCCTACAGGCAGTCGGCTCTGATACCAACTTGTGATGCCCCCGGCTCAATCGTGCACTAATCATACACGCAAATGCACATGATCAAGCCTAAGGACTCACGGGAAGATATCACAACACAACTCTAAAACATAAATAAAGTCATACAAGCTTTATATTACAAGCCAGGGCCTCGAGGGCTCGAATACATAGCTCGATGGCATACAAGTGTCAGCGGAAGCATCAGATATCTGAGTACAGATATAAAAGAGAAACAGAAAGGCCTTTAGGAAGGCGGGGCAAAATAAAACACTACGATCGAAAGGCGCAGGCCTCCTGCCTGGGACCCTCCGAACCTACTCCTGGTCGTCGGCAAGCTCGTAATAGTAACCACCCTTGGGGTGGTAGTAGTAGTCGATCGTCGGCGGGGGTAGCTGTCTCAGGGGCTCCGTCATCTGGTCACGACAAACTGATATGGGGAGAAAAAGAAAACAAAGCAACCATGAGTACTCTGAAGTACTCAGCAAGCAAGGATCCACACTACATATGCAACATTATCAAAGGGAGGCTGTATATGTGGACTGGGCTGTAGAAATGCCAGAATAGAGAGATAGCCTAGTCCTATCGAAGACTAGCATCTTCAGCGGTCTTGCAGCAATAGAAGAGAGTAGAACAATACAATATACTATAGCAGTACTGATATCAACCTCACCCAGAGATCCTTTCTCGACTCCCTGCGAGAAAGCAATCCCAGAGCCATATAGTCATCAACCTCGTCCTGAGATCCCTTCTCGACTCCCTGCGAGAAGCAATCCCAGAGCCACATATCCAGGTATCATCACAGGTATCCAGTTCTAATTGTATCGATCGGGATACAACTCCGAGTGTCCTTTACCGTAGGACCGGCTATCGATAGATGTGTTCTTCCCTGCAGGGGTGCACCAACTTACCCAACACGCTCGATTAACTCCGGCCGGACACACTTTCCTGGGTCATGCCCGGCCTCGGCCAAACGATACACCGCAGCCCTACCTACAGCTCAGCAGAGAGGTCCCCGCCGGTCTACATCCTAAGCGCTCAGGGGTCTTGGGCCGTCGCCCTGTGCACTCCGGGTTGTTGCGAGCAGGGTGGATACCAGCGCCAATGGCACGATCCGACCCGGCCACAATGCTGAACTGGACGTCTGACAGAACTGTCGGCTGATGCTACGATGCAGAACACCCATGCTATGCCCACGTGATGGTTAGTGCTATCAGGCCAGAGGCCTGCTCGGATCAAATATCCAAATCGTTAGGGGACTAGGGCTTGCGGTAACGAGCAGAGACTCACGAAAGATGTGACCCCGTCGCCCCGTCTCGAGGACTTGCTGCAAGGGCTAAGAATGCCCGACACGCCTTGTATTCATCACTCGGGCACCATACAGGCAACCCGTCTTCACATCACACACGGGTACCCCTCAGGGTCGACCCGCCTATCCAAGTAACGGTGTAAAGTCCAAGTATCCGTGTGTCCATAACATCAGGGGAATCCGAGGTATCACCCTCGTTGAATTCCCACTCGATGTATCCGTCAAGGTGAACTCGGAGGCATCACCCTCGCTGGGTTCACACTTGAGGTGTTGTACGACGGCGTCGTTATCGGAAGCGGTGAAGGAGGAATCACCCTTGATGACCACGACCGAATAGCTACTCTACAGAGTTAACATCAGAAGTGCTACAAGAGGTTTCACCCTCGGCACTCGATAGTAACGCTGCAGTGTCGTTACAACTAAGGGGGGTGATGTGCGGTGCCGGGGCCTGGTCTTCAATCCCGTTGGTCGGGTCTTCTGATAATCCAGCGGGGCAGTCGGGACAAGTGGGGTCACTGATAGGTCTCTACCCAGCCTATACTAGACAGTTTAGGATAAGCAGGTAAGGTTTCAATAGCAGGTTACAATAAACAGGCTATGCATCAGAATAGGTAAAGCAGTAGCAGCAGCAATTCTAATGCAAGCATGAGAAAATAGAATGGGCGATATCGGGATGATCAAAGGGGGGGCTTGCCTGGTTGCTCGGCGGCAAGGGCAAGGTTGTCAATGGTGTCTTCGGTCTCCGGAGCTGCGGCGGTACCGGGAACTGCGTCGGGGTCTAACGAGAGAGAAGAGGGGGAGGAAACAGTATAAATACACAGCAAACATGAGCAACACAATGTACGACATGACAATATGCAGTGCCGGGTGTGTCCTAACGTATGGTTGCACGTCACCGAGGAAGGAGGAAAACCATCCGGGAGTGTTTTCCCGGTTCCGGACATTTGTCAGACAGATGACCGGAGGGGAACGGTTCCATGTTCGGATATTTAGGGACGTGTGACGGACGAACGGACGACGTATTCGGATTCGTCTCGTCGTTCTGAGCAACTTTCATGTACAAAGTTTTTCGATCCGAGTTACGGTTTATTTTCTATTAATTTTCAAAATTTTAAACAGTTATTTGGAATTTCCTGAAAATTGGCTGTGTGAGAATCGCTCAGTTTTAACACCACTTAGCTATTTTCCGAAGGCTATAACTGTTGTTCTGTCCATCCTATGGCTTAGTGCCCTTTACCAATTTTTATCATCTTTCAGTGATCTACATGACAGTATCATTGACATCCATGTTAGAGTTCAGTTGCTCAATCGAAACTGCATTTGAAAAGTGCCACTTGAAGTTAATTCCAGAAACTGTTAAAATATACGAACATAGGATTTTGTGATTTTCATAGGATTTAATTCTTACATCTTTTGAATTTGGTCCAATGGGATGTTTTGAACCTTGTCAAGTGTACTACCTGCCCGCATGAATTTTACTCATATTAGGACTCGTCTGGTCGCTGTTTTGTTGCTGTCAAAAGAGGCAGTCAACGCCACAGCAGCAAAGCTAGCTACTGCTACAGTAACTGAATGTTACTGTAGCAGTGCAGCACAGGAGCACGCAGCAGCTAGCAGGAGCAGCCACAGCAGTGGAGCAGCGGCACAGGAGCAGCAAGCGGCAGCAGCGGCAAGCAGCCACGCAGCAGTAGTGGGAGCCGGCGACAGCAGGAGCACGCGGACGCGCTCGTGGACATGGCCAAGTGCAGGTGAGCGCGGACGCGGACGCAGGGCCATGGCGAGCTACGGGGGACTGCAAATGGCGACCAAATCGAGAACGGGGAGAGGGGGCTTCGAAAGAGGAGCTCACAGCGGTTCCAACGGAGGCGACGGCGAGGCCGGAGGTGGACCGGAGACGAGGCAAACAATGATGGCGGCCGGCGATGTACGCGAAGGACTCGAGCTCGATGGCGAGCGTGCAGGCCTTCCCGGCTTGATTCAATGGTCGGGGACGAAGGAGACGACGACGAGGATGCTTCTGGACAACTTGTTCCGGCGCGGGGAGCACGGTGGCTGCGATGGCGACGACGGCCATGGCGTACGTGAGCTCGGGCGAGCGGGCGCGTCGAGGGAGAGCAAGGCGCAGCGCGAGGAGGAAGGGGGGAGAGGCAGGGGTGTCCTAGGGTTCGAGGGGGAGGGGCGCCGTCATCTTGTAGGCGAGGGGGAGCCGGCCGATGGCTGCCACCGCGGCCATGGCGCCGTGGATGGCTGCCACGGCCCCCCTCCTGTTCCTGTAGCGGGGGAAGGAGGTAAGTGGGGTGGGCCGGCTGGGCTGCCCACCTACCAGATGGGCCAAAAGCCAAGGGGGTTTTCCCTTTTGTTTCTTTTTTTTATCTTTTCTTTTTCTGTTTTCATATTTAGCTAATGTTTTATGTTAATTTCAGCTAACAAATAAGTTTAGTTAAAAGTGCAATTTAGCACAGTAACATTAGGCAATATTTGGAGTATGTATAATAAGTTCCAAACATTTTTGAATTTAGGGGTATGATACTAATGATGATTAAGCACTGTTGATCATGATGACATGGCATAATCAAAAGGGTGATTACTGTAGCTTAATACATGGGTGTTACAAATCTCCTCCACTAACAAGAATTCTCGTCCCGAGAATTAAGATGTAGAAGGAAAAAGTTCGGGGTATTCAGCACAGAGACTATCCTCGTGTTCCCAAGTGGCTTCATCTTCATTATGATTTGACCACTGCACTTTGAGGAACTTGGTAACCTTCTGACGGGTTCGATGTTCAGCTTCATCGAGAATGCGGATCGGATGCTCCTTATAAGATAGGTCATCTTGCAATTCGAGCACCTCGTGATCCACTGCTCGGTGCGGAGATTCCTTGAAGCATTTACGAAGTTGTGACACATGGAATTTGTCGTGGACATGAGAGAATTGCAGCGGCAACTCCAATTTATACGCCACCTGACCACGTCTTGCAACAATGCGGAAAGGACCAATGTAGCGCGGAGCTAGCTTGCCCTTAATTCCAAAACGGTGAGTGCCCTTCATAGGGTGACCCGCAGATAAGCTTGATCACCGGGTTGATAAGTCAAATCCCATCGTTTGCGATCGTAGTTGCTCTTTTGGCGGTCCTGAGCCGCCTTGAGATTCTCCCGGATAATACGAACTTGTTCTTCGGCGTGTTGAATAATATCCAGACCCACGAGCGGTCGTTCCCCAGTTTCTGACCAATTCAGAGGGGTTCGACACTTACGTCCATATAGTACTTCGAAGGGGGCCATTTTCAAGCTGGCTTGATAGCTGTTATTATAAGAGAACTCGGCATACGGGAGAGATTCTTCCCACTTCTTGCCGAAAGAAATGACACAAGCTCGAAGCATGTCTTGAAGCACTTGATTGACTCGCTCAACTTGGCCTTGGGACTGGGGGTGATATGCTGAACTCCAGGTGATATGAGTTACCATAGCTTCTTGGAAACTTTCCCAGAACTTTGAGGTGAAAAGACCGCCACGGTCCGAACTGATCTCCTTCGGAATGCCGTGGAGTGAAACAATTCTGGAGATATATATCTTTGCTAACTGACTAGCAGTGATAGTCTCCTTGACGGGCAGAAAGTGTGTAACTTTAGAAAGTTGGTCGACAACGAGGAGAATAGCATCGTGACCCTTCTGTGACCTGGGAAGTCCTGTAATGAAATCCATCTGAACCTTATCCCATTTCCATAGAGGAATAGGAAGTGGTTGCAAAATTCCAGCAGGCTTCTGATGTTCTGCTTTAACGCGACGACACACATCACATTCAGCAACGTACCGAGCAATATCCTGCTTCATTTTAGACCACCAGTACCTTTGACGGAGATCACGATACATCTTGGTGCTACCCGGATGAATAGACAGCGGGGTATCGTGTGCCTCCTTCATGACTTTGTCAGTCATAAGCTCGAAGCGAGGTACCACGATGCTGTCTCTGAAATACAAGGTTCCATCTTCAGACAGCGAGAAATCCCTGTACTTTTCGAGGTGAAGATTTTCCTTCATCAGATCAACTTCAGCATCTTTAGTTTAGTCATTCTTAACAGCTTTCTCAAGATCTGGTTGTATCACAAGGTTATTAAGAGAGCCCTGTGGAACAATACGCAGATTCAGCTTGCGCAGTTCTTCATAAAGACGAGGTTGAGCTCGCCTAGCCATGAGGTTGTCGCAATAGGACTTGCGGCTTAAGGCATCAGCCATCACGTTAGCCTTGCCAGGGGTATAGGAAATACCCAAATCATAGTCCGCAATGGCCTCCATCCATCTTTGCTGATGGAGGTTTAGAGATGGCTGAGTGAACAAGTACTTCAGACTTTTATGATCCGTGTATATCTCGCAACGATTACCGAGGAGGTAATGTCGCCACAACTGCAGTGAATAGATGATAGCAGCTAGTTCTAGATCATGTACCGGATAATTCTCTTCATGTGGGCGCAACTGACGAGAGCCATAGGCAATCACTTTACGCTCTTGCATTAGGACACAGCCTAATCCTTCACGGGATGCGTCACAATAAATCACAAAGTCTTTGCGAGAATCTGGAGGAGCAAGTACTGGGGCAGATGTTAGCTTGCCCTTGAGTGTTTGAAAACTTTCCTGACATTTTTCTGTCCATTCGAACTTAACACCTTTGTGAAGCAGAACAGTCAGAGGCTTAGCAATCTTGGAAAAGTTCTCGACAAATCGACCGCAATAGCTTGCAAGGCCAAGAAAACTTCTCACTTTCTTGACGTTCTTCGGAGGAGTCCAGTCAAGAATAGCCTGAACTCGTTCTGGGTTAACAGCAATTCCATCCTTGGAAATCACATGACCAAGGTAAGTTACTTCAGAAAGCCAAAATTCACATTTGGAGTATTTGGCATACAACTGGTGTTCTCGGAGCCTTTCCAGTACAAGACGGAGGTGTTCAGCATGTTCTTATTTATTCTTTGAATAAACCAGGATATCATCTAGATAAACCATGACGAACTTGTCGAGGTAATCCATGAAGATATAATTCATCAGGCGGGAAAACATAGCTGGCGCATTTGTTAAACCAAATGACATGACAGTGTACTCATAAGAGCCATAGCGAGTAACAAATGCAGTCTTGGGAATATCCTCTTCACGAACACGGATCTGATGAAAACCCAACCTCAAGTCGAGTTTAGAAAACATAGATGATCCAGCAAGTTGATCATACAAATCATTGATCCGAGGAAGCGGATATTTATTCTGGATCGTAGCTTGGTTAATGGGCCGATAATCCTGAACCAATCGGTTAGTTCCATCCTTCTTCTTAACGAAAAGTGAAGGTGCTCCCCAAGCAGAGGAACTGGGGCGGATGAAACCTTTCTTAAGTGACGTGTCGATTTCTTCCTTAAGCTCGAGAAGATGATGCGGAGACATCTTATAAGGACGCTTCGCAATAGGGGTAGTGCCGGGCTTCAAGTCGATGACGAATTCAACCGCTCTAGCAGGGGGTATTCCTGGAAGTTCTTCTGGAAAGACATCTTGAAAATCATGAACAACTGGAACATTCTCGATGCCTTCAAGAGGTGAGGCATTTAATGCATTCAGAACATATATTTGAGTCTCAGCATCCTGAGCTATTCGGGCTGAGTATTTGACTGTCTGGCCAGAAGGGTGTGTGAGGCGGACTGTTTCAGTGGCACAGTCAATCAAAGCTTTATGAGGCTTCAACCAGTCCATTCCCAGAATAATGTCTATGTTGGAGGTCTTGAGAGCAATGAGTGAAACGGGGAACATCAATCCTCCAATCACAATGTGGTTACCGTGGCTTACCATGGTAGTTTGCCAATTAGCCCCAGGTGACTGGATTACGAATGGAGTGGACATCTCCTCGAAAAGTATATCATGGCTTCGCGTGAAACTTTCGGACATGAAGGAATGCGATGCTCCAGAATCAAAGAGGACTGAAGCTGGGATTGAATTCACTAGAAGGGTGCCCATCACAATTTTGGGGTCCTGTCGAGCTTCTTCAATGTTGACTTGGTTGACATGAACACGCTGATTAGCAGGTGGTCTGGTTTCAACGTTCCTAGAAGGATGTTTTCGACGGCTCTTCCTGCAACTAGCAGAAGGACGTGATGCTTGTTGAGGCTGACTCTGACGGCAGTTGATAGTACGGTGCCCTGTTGTCGGGGTACGACACCTATCGGATCCCGAGAGACCCCTTTACGATTCGACGGGGGGAGAGGTATACGCAAAGAGCAGAACCAATGATTGACGCGGGGAGTTTTTACCCAGGTTCGGGCCGCTGATCAGCGTAAAACCCTACTCCTGCTTTGTGTTCTTATTAATGTTCTTGAGCCCAGCCTTCAGGAGCGCTCGCTATGAACAGTACGTTCAAAGAGCAGCTACGCATGCAGAATGGGCCAGAAGATCCTCCTCTGTAGCAGTTGCCTTGGGCCTCCTTTTATATGCTCAAAGGGGTCACCACAGTGGCAAAATGTACATACATTGAGGTGTAAAGTAGCTACAGGGTATCATACCTAACCCCTGACGGATTAGGACAAACGCATTGAATGCACCGTGAGATGTCCGTTTAGGTGTCCTCACTTTCTTGGGGATGGAAAAAGGGGCCATCCCATCAGCACCGCTTAAGCTTTCCTCCACTGGCGCGTTGCCACGCATCCAGAGAGGGACCCAGAATGTCAGACTTGTTACTGTGCCGAAGCGGTGGCACAGTGGCAGAATCTTTCCGGGCGCCGAAGCTTGCCGGGCGCCAAGCCTTGCCGGACGCCTAGCCTTGCCGGGCGCCAAGCCTTGCCGGGCCCCGCAGGCCACCCCGGCAAGGATCTTGTCGGGGAAGCTGGCCTTTGGATTCCAGCTCCTCTTATCTGCTGATCCTCAAATTTCTGACTTGATGATTTCTTTAGTGGCTTGAGTCGACCTCGAACTGTTCCCGGCAAGCCTTGCCGCGAGGATGACTACAACTGCCCGTGCACAAGTACGGGGTACTAGTGGCCCAATACTTAGTACACCGACAGGAGCCCCCAGGCCTAGGCCATACACGAGTGCGAGGCGTTGTTGGGCTAGGCCCAAACAGTGCACGGGCACGCGTGGCAGGGGATTAACTGCTCGTAAATATCTTGTTTTACTGTGCCCCCCCACTACACGCACCGAGCGCGTGACGTGGGAAGCGTGCCTCAAAGGCTGCAACTGCAATGCGCCCATAGAGGCGCATTCACATTGGGGAATAAAAGAGGCGGCCCTGCTCCTTCCCCATAAAAAGGAGAAGCCACAGAGGCACAAGCCTATTTACCCCCCTCTTCTTCTCAATCTGGCCGTCGCCATCGCCTTCCTCCTTTCGAGTTCAGAGCGAAGCTTTTTCCTCCTCCGCCCACCGCTTCCACGCTCGTTCCACCCCCGGCTTCCGCCATCACAGCCGCCATGCCACCCAAGGCCCGCAAAGGCAAGGGCAAGGAAGCGAAAGCCGACGTCCCGGAGAGCGAACTGGTGAAGATGCGGAAGAAATATGTCGTCTTCCCCCCATCGCTCGACGCTGAAGCTCTGAAGGGGCGGTACCAGTGCATGTGGGCAAAGGGGACGCAAGCTCACCCTGCCACACGCGTGATCCCAGGTGCTTGTTCCAAAGGTGGATCGGACAGATACCCTTTCTTCACTGTGTATTTCTATTGCGGGCTCTGTCCCCCATTTTCCGACTTCTTCAATGATATCATGTACACATACGGCTTTCGTCTTCTCGATTTCACGCCGAATGCGGTACTTTGCATGTCCATCTTTGCCCATCTCTGTGAAAACTTTGTCGGCGTGATTCCCAATTCTGCTCTTTTTCGCCATTACTTCTTCCCTCGCATCCAAAAAGGAGAGGCCCTCTTTGGTTCTATCGCCTGGATTCCAAGGGCTTGGAATAAGGAAATGTACCCAGAAGGAGTTTACCGTGAAAAGTGGGATGAATGGCGGGCTGAATGGTGCTGGATCCAGGAAGCAGATCCCCATCCGTTTTGTCTTCCCCGGCAACAGAAGGTGGTCCGCGGCAAGGATTGGAGCGATCTCGCTGCGGAGGACGAGAGGCTCACAATCGCCACCACCAGGATCCTCCGCCTGAAGGCTGCCGAGCTGACGATGGAGATGATTGGCTTCGACTTTCTCCGCCGCCGCATCGCCCCTTTGCAGAACAGGGGAAGGCCAGCTTGGGAATACAGAAACGCGGCAGATGTCATGAGATTGCGCCCCGGGCTGAACAACAATCTGACCACTATGCAACTTGGCGCTCTCCGTCAAAAACTATTCCAGCGCGAAGACAAGCATCGGCTGCCGGCAAGGATTGTCCCCTTGTGCAACAATTCTGCCTTGGGGTCAATCATCGCCTTCATGCCGATGTTCAACGCCCACGGTCTTGACCCGACCTGGGCCGAGCCAACCGAGGAGGAAGCACATACGTTTTTTGACAACTTGACGGAGAGACCTGTCCGGCAAGAGTCAGATTTCATCCGAGCCACCACCGACCAAGAAGTAGCTTACATTGCTACTAGGGTGGAGGAGGCAAATCTTGCCGCAGAGGCCGGTAACGTCGGCTTCACAGAATGGGAAGCCAGCGACGCAGAGGTAGTAGTGGAGGTAAAACCTGTCGGGGAGGACAAAGCTGCCGGGGAACAGAGTAGCGCAGCCGCTGAGAGCTCGTCCAACGAGGACACGGCCGAAGAAGAACCGCAAGAAGAGCTCCCAGCTCTGAAGAAGACGAAGCGTGTTCTTCGGAAGGCTGCATCTGGCATCCCGGCAAGCCAGCCTTCTTCGAGCGGCGAGGCTCCCGGCAAGAAAGTGGCCGGCAAGACTGCGCCACGGCAAGGGGCTCGTCAACAACCTGCGCGGCGCGTGAGACCCGCACCAGCGGCCACTGCTGGGGCGGCAGGGGTGTCTCGCACTACCGCACCGGAAGCTGCCCCGACGCCTGCCACAGCCAAGCGGCCTAGGACCCCTCCTCCGCCTCCCCACTCAGACATCGCAGCGGAGGTTGATTTTGACATCTCCGGCTTTAGTCCAGAGCGAGAGGAAGAGGAGTGAGTACTTTGCCACAGCCTTTATATTCCAATCTTGAATCGATCTTACTGACTTGCTCGTATTGTCTCTGCAGTGATGCAGAAACCTTGCTGGAGAGGATGGCGAAGAGGTCAAAGACTTCTACGGGCGACGAGCCCCCGGCAGGCTCCACGAGCGTGCCAGAAACCGTCGTTGTCAGCCCAGAGCCCAGTCCTCAACGCAGCCCCCAGCACAGCCCCCAGCGTAGCCCCCAGCGTAAGTTCATTGTTCTTTTTCCGCTGGCGGGTGCTGAGGCTTCCGTTCTCGCTGCTGATATCCTTGGGCTCGCAGGAGAAGAACGGCAACAAGGAGAGCTGTCGGAAGACATCCCCGTTGTGCCACCTTCATCGACCACTCCGCCCACAAGCACGTCCCTGGCAAGAGATCCTACCGACGAGCCCATCCTAATTGAGGAGGAGCCGGCAGGCGCGGACTCCGGCAACCCACCCCCGGCAACCGGAGTTGCCGGAAGGGGCGAGGCCATCTCCCAACAGCCCGACGCAGGTAATCGGTTGCCTCAGAGCGCTTGTTATTCTTTCCCTTATCTCTCTGTCTTTAGTCGCTTCAAACTTCAATCTTGATCTTATTCTGTTTTCCTCCCTCGTCCTTCAGAGTTCCCTGTGACGGAACACATGGACGTCGACGTCGTCATCGAGGAGACCACCAGGGATGCCGCTGCCGAAGCAGACAGGATCGCTGCCAGTGAGGCCACCAAGGATGACACTGTCGAGGCTGGTGGTGCTCTTGACGGGGAGGCCGCCAAGACTGCACAAGAGGAACCCGCCAAGGAACCTACTGAAGGGGGCGACAGGGAGGCTGATGACCGTATTGACGGCATTCCTGCCGCAGGAGCGCCAGGCGCTGCACTGGCCCCGGAGCCCCCTGCCACTGGTGAGGCGGTCGCTGAAGACCAACCATCAACATCTGAAGGCCCCTCATCCAGCAAATACCTCAAGGTTGGCGAGAACCTGTTCGTCAACTTGCCGGGGACGGCAAGCACTGGGGCACCAGCCGAAGGAGAAATTTTTGAAGAAATCATCGCTGCTGCCGAGCTCGAGGTTGTTGATGATCCCAGCGCAAGCAGCGGCAAATCTAAAGAGGATCAGCTCCTTCACGCCATGGGCGAGAACTTCCGCAAGCTCCAGGCTCTCCACCGCGCCTGGAAAGATAAGGCGGATTCCAGAATGGCAGTTGTCGAGGCGGCCGAAGCAGATTTTCAAAGGCGCGTCGAACAAATGCAAGTCTGGCACGCCGAGGCCCTCCAAGAGTTGGTTGCCGGCCGGGAACAAGTGAGCCAGCAGTGGACAGAAATCCTCCTGAAGCAATCCGATATGGAGAAGGCGCATGATGAAGCTATTCAAAGGATTGCCGCTGAAGATGCCCTCCTGACAGGGCGCCGCGTTGCTCTTGATGCTCATGAGGAAGATCTCACCGCACGTGAGCAGTCGCTCGCCGCCAAGCTTCACAGCAAAGATGAAGATATCGAGAAGCTTATCGCGCGGCGGACCCAGGAGCTGGAGCAAAAACATAAAGAGGCGCTCGAAGCTCTGACTACAAGTCACGCCGGCAAGCTCAAGGAGGCCGTCGATGCTGCCGAAGCTGCAGAGGCCACCAAGAACAAGCTGAGCGACAAGGTAAAGAAGCTAGAAACAGATCTCGAAGAGCACGGCAAGGAGCTCTCGACGCTCAAGGGTGATAGGGAAAAAACCCTCCACTCCTTGGCGGAGATGCAAGTTGCCCTGTCTAATAAAACCAAGCAGCTCTCCTCTGCGGCTGATGACGTTGTAGTCCTGGAATTGAAGCTGACCACGTTGCAGAAGTCTCTCAAGGCTGGCAGGGCCCGCGAGAAGGCTTTACTCAAGGATCTCCAAGGAGAGAGGAACCTGCTCAAGAGCGCCGCCGCCGCGCAACTCGATTACAAGAAGGGAGTGGAGATCTGGACTGGACGTCTCATCGCCACCGCGGAGAAGCTTACCGCAGAACTTTCAACCATGGGCCTGTCAAACTTCAGGTATTCTTCCGAGGAAAGAATATCTCCAAGTGCCAGGTTAACGCTGTTCTTTGAAAGCATCATCAACGCCTTGAGGCTGCTCCAGCCTAGCCGGGCGACCCAATTGGCCAACGAGACTCGCCAGCTTTGCCGGGCCGTCCTCCGCAAGGTGCTTATCAAGGTGGTGCACAGCAATCCCGGCATCGACCTCTCCAACACGCTCGGCCATCTGCCAAGGGACGCAAATGTCGAGGCACTTGAAGAATGCATCGTGCCTATCCTTGAGAAGGTGGACTCCATCAAAAGGATTGAAGGCCAGCGCAGGGATTAAGTGCTCCCCCTTTTCTTGCCGTCATCATTCCATGTAAAAGACAATTAAGTCTCAAGTTAGAATTGCGGCAACTCATGAATGTAATATAACTCGCCTATGTTTAGGTTCATGCTTGCTATTTTCCTTGACTGATTCCTTTTTGTATGGAATTCACCCTACGCTTACTGAAAAACTTGCCGGCGCGCAACCTGCCGCGAGCGCTGGGTGCGGGACTTCAGCAGCCTGCTGGAGGCGCAGCGGCCGGCAAGACTCCTTGGCGTTCTCAGTGCAGCCACTTAAATCGTTGAGCGGGCTAGAAACAAAATAAGGGCGCAACTGATTACAACAAGGGTTCCTTCGCGTGCAGATTTTCCATACAAGAGTCGGAATCGTCCAAGGGAATAACTTTGTAAGTAAAAGAAACTTGCTCTGGGTTTTTAGAACTTAGCTTTCTGTCTTTGCCCTTCCTTCGGCAAGCGTCGATTCCGAACGTCGCCAACTGGTACTCATATCTCCCTTCCCCCCCGGCAAATGTGCACACGAGGAATCCTTCTGTCTTTTGAAAAGAAAGAAGAGAAAATAAAGACATGAAACCTTGGCGGTTCGTTAGAACTTACTGGGAGTAGGTGTTATACAACATCTTAGACAAACATGCATATATAAATATGAACATGGGAATCAATTAGGGAATGTACAACACTTAAATTTATTCATCTGCGCTCAGGGTCTGCGCCTGGCTTTGTACAAAGGATTATATGCCTTGCCGGCAAGACTTGTACAAAAGGGTGGTTGCCGGGGGCCCCCGGCAACCGCGCCTTATGGGTAGAACTTGCGAAGATGTTCGATATTCCAGGAATTGCTCACTGGAACGCCATCTTCGGTCTCCAAGCGGACAGCGCCAGGCCTGGTGACTCGTACTACCCGATAAGGGCCTTCCCACTTTGGCGTCAACTTGTTTGAATTCTTGGCGGACTGAATCCGCCGAAGAACAAGGTCGCCTTCCTCAAGGCTTCGGGCATGAACTTTGCGGCTATGATAGCGGCACAAAGCTTGCTGGTAGCGTGCAGCTCGCACAGCAGCCTGAAGACGATTCTCCTCAAGGAGCACAGTGTCATCTTGCCGCAGTTGCTCTTGCTCAAGCTCATCATAAGCGAGCACTCGAGGAGACCCGTATGTGAGTTCTGTGGGGAGAACTGCTTCCGCTCCGTAGACCAGAGCGAAGGGCGTCTGGCCGGTGGCTCGATTTGGTGTCGTTCTGATTGACCAAAGAACCGCCGGCAACTCATCAATCCAGCATCTTCCGCACTTCTTCAGCCTGTCAAAAGTCCTGGTCCTGAGACCGCGCAACACTTCAGCATTAGCCCTCTCCGCTTGGCCGTTGCTTCTCGGGTGAGCAACAGAGGCAAAACAAATTTTGCCGCCAGTGTCTTGGACGTACTGCATGAAGGTGCGACTTGTGAACTGCGTGCCGTTGTCGGTGATGATCCTGTTGGGTACACCAAAACGGCAAACTATCCCTTTAAAGAACTTGACGGCTGATTGTGCTGTCACCTTCCTCACTGCTTCCACCTCCGGCCACTTTGTGAACTTGTCGATAGCAACGTACAAGTACTCAAAGCCCCCGGTAGCACGGGGGAAAGGGCCCAGTATGTCGAGCCCCCAGACCGAAAATGGCCAGGAGAGAGGGATTGTCTGAAGAGCTTGAGCTGGTTGATGTGATTTCTTCGAATGAAACTGGCACGCTTCACACTTGGTTACTAGTGCAGTTGCATCTCGGAGAGCGGTGGGCCAAAAGAAACCTTGCCGGAATGCTTTCCCGGCAAGCGCTCTTGACCCTATGTGAGAGACACATATGCCTCCATGTATCTCTGCCAACAGCTCTAGTCCATCCTCCCGAGGAATGCACTTCAATTTCACACCGTTTGGTCTCTTTCTGTACAGGACGTCATCGACGAACTTGTACATAACAGATCGACGGGCTACTCTCTCTGCTTCTTCCTGTTCCTCAGGGAGTTCTCCTGTCTGAAGGAAATGGACAATGTGCTGCGCCCATGCTGGAGCCCGAGGCTCGACAGCTAGGACTAAAGGCATCTCCTCTGCCGGGGGAACGTTCGTCTTGACAGCAAGGGCCTGAGGCCCTGCCGGAGCCTGTTGTTCCCCGGCAGGCATGTCGATCCCGGCAACTTCCTTGCCGGCGGCTCCGGGGAGCTCTGCCGGGAAGTACTGGCCAGAGTTCAACTTTCTTCTCTTTTCTTGCCGCATCGATGGCGCCACGGATGGTTGAGTTAATTGGAGCACAAAAGTTCCTGGTTCCACAGGCAACTTGAGGGCGGCACGCTTTGACAAGTCGTCGGCAACACTATTCTCGGCACGAGGAACGTGCTCCATTTGCAGACCGTCAAAGCGCTCTTCCATTTTCCTCACTTCATCCACGTAGGCTTGCATCAATGGACTTTGATAACTCTTGTTAACTTGCCTGACGACAAGCTGTGAATCGCCTCTGATGACGAGCTTCTTGATACCAAGGTCTGCCGCGATCCTGAGACCGGCAAGCAAACCCTCGTATTCTGCAGTGTTGTTGGTCGAACTCTCCCGGGGAATGTGCATTTGGACTACGTACTTGAGGTGCTCTCCGGTGGGTGCGACAAGCAGCACGTCAGCACCGGCGCCTTGCAGCGAGAAAGCCCAATCAAAGTACATAACCCATTGCTAATCGATTTCCTTGCCGGGGAGAGTTGTTTCCTGAGCCTCTTCGTCTGGCGTTGGGGTCCATTCTGCAATGAACTCCGCCAAGGCCCTGCTTTGGATTGTCGAAGTGCTTTCAAACTTGAGGCCAAAGCTCGACAACTCCAACGCCCACTCCACGATCCTGCCGGTTGCTTCCGGATTTTGCAAAATCCATTGCAGCGGAAAGCGAGTGACGACGGTGATTTCATGTGCTTGAAAGTAATGGCGCAGCTTCCTCGAGGCCATAAGAAGGCCGAAAAGCAACTTCTGCACACCAGAATATCTTGACCTAGCTCCTTGTAAAAGAGAGCTAACAAAATAGACTGGGCGCTGCACCACCTTCTTCTTCTGCACGGGTTCTTCTGTTTGCGCAGATCCTGTCTTGCCGGGATCAACCCTTGCCGAGGAAGATCTTGCCGCGTCATCTGGCGGTTCTACCGCTGGTGTTGCTTCCTCATCAGCCTCTCTCTGCGCCACTAGCGCAACACTAACCACTTGATTTGTTGCTGCCAGATACAGTAGCAACGGCTCTTGTGGTTTAGGCGCGACTAGCGTCGGCGGAGAGGAAAGGTATTTCTTCAAATCTTGCAGCGCAGCCTCCGCCTCCGGAGTCCATTTCATTGGACCTGCCTTCTTCAAAATTTTGAAGAAGGGCAGGGCGCACTCAGCAGATTTGGAAATAAGCCTGCTTAGAGTAGCAACACAGCCGGCAAGACGACGCACATCCTTGACGCGCCTCAGCGCTTCAATTTGCTCAATAGCTTTGATCTTGTCGGGGTTCGCTTCGATTCCCCGGCAAGATACAAAGAATCCGAGGAGCTTGCCGGAAGGAACACCGAACAGGCACTTCTCAGGATTGAGCTTCAAGTTGATCTTGCGCAGATTCGCAAATGTTTCTTCTAAATCTTGAATGAGCGTCGCTTTGTCCTTGGTTTTAACCACTATATCATCCATATACGCTTCCATATTTCTATGGAGTTGAGGCTCAAAACCAATTTGGATTGCTCTGGCAAATGTCGAACCGGCACTTTTCAACCCGAAAGGCATTCGTATGAAACAATACGTACCACATGGGGTGAAAAATGCGGTCTTCTCTTCGTCTTCTTTTGCCATAAAAATCTGATGATACCCTGAATAGGCATCAAGGAAGGACAGGAGATCGCAACCAGTGGTGGAATCCACAATCTGGTCGATGCACGGCAAGGGAAAGGGATCTTTTGGACAAGCTTTATTGATATCTGTATAATCGATACAAAGCCTCCATTTCCCATTCGCTTTCCGCACTACAATCGGATTGGCCAACCAGGTTTGATGAAGCACTCCTTTGACCAATCCTGCCGCCTCCAGCTTTCTGATTTCTTCGGCAATGAACTCTTGCCGCTCCAAGGCTTGCTTCCTGACCCTTTGCTTGACGGGCCACGCATGAGGACAGACAGCAAGGTGGTGCTCAATTACCTTCCTGGGAACACCGGGGATGTCAGACGGTTGCCATGCAAACACGTCAACATTCGCCCGCAAGAAAGCAACGAGCGCGCTTTCCTATTTGTCATCTAGGGTGGAACTTATGGTGAAAGTTCCCCCCGTTCCGTCCTCTCTGACGGGCACCTTCTTGGTCTCCGGCGGAGCAGCCTTGGATTTCTTGTTCTTGCCGGTGGAACTCTCTGGTACGTCCTCGACGGAAGCGCAGCACTCCGAGGAGGTGCGCTTGCCGGAGTTTGCGCCAAGATTCCTGCAGGCCTTCTTCTTCCCCCCGGGAGTTCCAGCGGCAGGAGCAGGTGCCCTAATGGCAGGTGCTGTAACTGCTTCCCGGTAAAGTTGGTCGGCACAGATGAGCGCATCCTTCTTATCGGAATGGATAGTGATGACGCCCAACAGCCCAGGCATCTTCAGAACGTTGTACGCGTAGTGTGATGCCGCCATGAACTTAGCCAGCGCTGGCCGACCAAGGATACCATTGTATGACATGGGGATCTTGGCAACATCAAACACCACTTTCTCGGTCTTGAAGTTGAGCTCGCTACCAAATGTCACTGGCAGCGTAATCTTGCCCTTGGGCTGAGTTCTTCCCGGATGGACCCCTTGAAACGTGCCCGTTTCCTCGAGGTCCTCGTCGGGAATTTGGAGCTTTTTGAGCACATCCGGTGAGATTAAATTTAGGCCGGCCCCACCATCAACTAGCATTTTCATCACCTTGAGGTTGCGAATCGTTGGCGAGACCAACAATGGCAAGCACCCGACCGCAGTTGTGCGATCAGGGTGATCCTCGGCGTAAAAAATGATAGGCGTGTTGGACCACTTCAGGGGCCTACATGCATCTGGGGATGGCTCTGCCGCATTGACTTCCCGCACCCACTGTTTGAGTTGACGGTGGGAAGAATGCAGCGAAGCACCTCCGTCGATACACATGGCCTCTGTAGCCTTCTGGAACTCTTGTTCACTGGACTCATCATCTTCTTCATCATCATCTTCTTCTTTGTCTCGGCCCCGAGCGGGCCTATCCTTTTGTTGCTTGGCCTTGCCGCGGCGACCCCCTCGGCCACCGCGCTTCTTGCCGGATCCATCAGCACCATCTTGGGCCTTCTCCTTATCTCGCCTCTCGTATTCGGCCCTCTGCTTCTCGGCAAGCTACTCAACTTGCCGGCAGTTCTGGAGATCGTGGCCCTTGGTGCGATGGATCTTGCAATACTGCTTGCCGGAGTTCTCCGACTTGTCGGCAGCTGCCAAGGCCTGACAGGAAGGGCACCCGGCAAGATCCTTGCCGGGGTCACCAACCTTGGCCTTCTTGGCGGTGCCGGGGTTGTCGGATTCCTTGACAGCAAGCACGGCCTTGCCTCCGCGTTTCCTGTTCCGCCGCCGGCCTTTCCTTGACGGGGCCGCGGCATCTTCTTCTTCGAACTCGCCCGCCGCGCCAACAGCCTCGCTAGGGAGTTTCCTCCCCTCTTCAGCTCGATGGCACTTGTCGGCCAGAGCGTAAAGCTCGGCAATACTCCTGACTTTGTTCATTGCCAGCTCTTCCCGCATTTTGTGGTTACGCATGTTCTGGTGGAACGTGCTAACGACAGCGGCAGGGTGAACGTCAGGAATATTGTACTGCACCCGGCTAAATCTCTAGATAAACTTGCGCAGGGACTTGCCCTCCTTCTGAGGGATGATATGTAAATCGCTCTCTTGGCCAGGAGCTTCGTGGCCTCCAACAAAGGCGCCAACAAACTGATGGCACAGATCTGACCAGGAAGAAATAGAATTCTCCGGTAGATGCATCAACCACGACCTGACGTTGGGTTTGAGCACCAACGGGAAGTAGTTGGCAAGTATCTTGTCATCTCGGCCCCCGGCAGCCTGCACCGCAATGGTGTAGATGCTCAGGAATTCCGAGGGATGGGTCTTACCGTCATATTTCTCCAGGACCTCCGGCTTGAAGGTTCGGGAATTGGGCCACCGGACTTGCCGCAGCTCACGGGTAAACGCTGGAGTCCCTACCTCATAAGGCAAGTCTCCTACGTCCCCTGGCGCAGGCCCGTCGACAGCCGGCCCCGCGCGCTTATCAGACTGATAGCGCGCTTCCCGTCACCGCTCGATGGTAGTTCGAGCGTCCTCCTTGCCTCGTTCCTGGAGAACTTGACGTGATCGCAGCGCATCCGTGGATTGGATGACGCCGTGGAAACTTCTTCACGGCGGTCGACCTGCTGGGTTGTCGGCCGCCGTTGGTGCCGCGGAGGAGAGTGTACTGTGGTTGCACCACCTCCGGTTTTCTCCACATCGGCTCGCGCCGGATCGATGGGCCTCCGTTGCGAGGGCCCTGCCTCTTGCGGTCCATCTTTGTTGGCGAAGCCGATAAGGCTCTGGATAGTAGCTCGCCACTCCTCCATCTTCTCCGGGGCTGGAGGAAAATCAAGGAGCAGCTGCGCACGTGCCAAGGCTTCCGCTGGCGTAGGCGGTGGCGACAGGTGCGAGGTACATGAGGTGCTCTGACTCCTAACCATATTAGAAGGAGCACCACCACGGTCACGCGACCGCGCGCCACCTCTGCCAGCAGCTCGGTGTGCATGCTGGTCCCGTGCATCTTGGGATCGATGCGCAGAAATCTTTTCCTGGGGACGCCCTGAACCACCAGCGCCATGACGTCGCTCATCGTGCATGACCTGGGTAGGTTGTGAGGCTTGCGCCGGTGTGGGAGCTCCAGCAGGTGCCCTCCGATCTCTAGAGTTCGTTGTGCCACCCGTAGGCAACACAGCGTCGTCTCTAGATCCAGCGGCGTGCAGGTTACCACTGCCACTGCGAACGATGCCGCTAGCCTGGCTCAGATCACCAGAACGCCGTGGGGGTTCTAGTCCTCTTCCTTCTGCACCCACGCCGTCGCTCGTACGCGAAGGTGTAGGCAAAACGGACGTGGACGGTTGCGCCGTCGCGACGCTCTTCTTCTTGGGCGGCATGATGATGAAGAAACTGAGGCGCCGATCACTAGATCAGGTTCACGTAACCTTCACTTCCCCTACCTGGCGCGCCAAAGATGTTGGGGTACGATACCTATGGGATCTCGAGAGACCCCTTTACGATTCGGCGGGGGGAGAGGTATACGCAAAGAGCAGAACCAATGATCGATGCGGGGAGTTTTTACCCAGGTTCGGGCCACTGATCAGCGTAAAACCCTACTCCTGCTTTGTGTTCTTATTAATGTTCTTGAGCCCAGCCTTCAGGAGCGCTCGCTATGAACAGTACGTTCAAAGAGCAGCTACGCATGCAGAATGGGCCAGAAGATCCTCCTCTGTAGCAGTTGCCTTGGGCCTCCTTTTATATGCTCAAAGGGGTCACCACAGTGGCAAAATGTACATACATTGAGGTGTAAAGTAGCTACAGGGTATCATACCTAACCCCTGACGGATTAGGACAAACGCATTTAATGCACCGTGAGGTGTCCGTTTAGGTGTCCTCACTTTCTTGGGGATGGAAAAAGGGGCCATCCCATCAGCACCACTTAAGCTTTCCTCCACTGGCGCGTTGCCACGCATCCAGAGAGGGACCCAGAATGTCAGACTTGTTACTGTGCCGAAGCGGTGGCACAGTGGCAGAATCTTGCCGGGCGCCGAAGCTTGCCGGGCGCCAAGCCTTGCCGGACGCCTAGCCTTGCCGGGCGCCAAGCCTTGCCGGGCGCCAAGCCTTGTCGAGCCCCGCAGGCCACCCCGGCAAGGATCTTGCCGGGGAAGCTGGCCTTCGGATTCCAGCTCCTCTTATCTGCTGATCCTCAAATTTCTGACTTGATGATTTCTTTAGTGGCTTGAGTCGACCTTGAACTGTTCCCGGCAAGCCTTGCCGCGAGGATGACTGCAACTACCCGTGCACAAGTACGGGGTACTAGTGGCCCAATACTTAGTACACCGACACCTGGCTGTCCACACTGGTGGCATAGACCATCATTATGGGGAGAAACACCAACATTGGGCTGTCCACTTGCAATGTTCAGTTGTCTTGGTGGTGGAGGCAGACGAGGTGCAGCATATGACGGCCTTGGTGTTGGAGCAGGTCGATGATGAACATTGTGTGGGATCTAGACTCAATGTTTCTGAACAGGTTGACCCGAGGATGAGCTAGCATCACGAGTGCACTTGAGCGACTCCTGGTACTTAGTCAGAGCCGTTTCAACTTGGAAAGATTGGCTGACAAGTGTTGCGAAGTCTGTGAAATCATGAACAGCAAGTGCAAGGTTTATATCAGTATGCAGTCCTTCACGGAATTTCTCCTGCTTGCGTGCATCAGTGTAGACGTCATCTTTAGCATAGCGGGACAATTCAAGAAACTTCCTCTGATATTCATCCACAGTCATTGTGCCCTGTGAGAGTTTGCGGAACTCCTGTTTCTTCTGGTCCATCAGACCTTGAGGAATGTACCGTGCACGAAAAGCTGACTGAAATTCCTGCCAAGTGGTTACAGTCTCTGCAGGCAACATACCCTTGTGGCTTTCCCACCATTGAGCAGCTGGACCCTTTAAGTGGAATGTCGCAAAGGTGACGTAACTGTCAGGGGCAACATTAGCTGACTCCATTTCAAATAGGATGTCACGAAGCCAATCATTAGCGTCCATAGGATTGGTGGAGTTGCGGAAAATGGATGGATTGAGGCGCGCAAATTCTGGTAGAGTTATTGGAGCATTCTAGTGCTGAGCATTCTGTGTTGGGAATTGAGCTAATACTCCGGTCATAAACTGACGGTTGAGCTCAAACTGCTGACGGTTGAGTTCAAACTGCTGCATCATTGCGGCAATATAGGGTGGAGGTGGAGGATCGTCAGCCATCCTGCCAATTCAACAGGGGGCAGTTTAGCAAGAAAAACTGCAGGTGTATGGAGTTATTCATGAAGTAACACGCACAACAGAAGGAAGTGCAATAGATACTTCATCATATTCGCACCAGACATTCAAAGCCACACATAGCCTCGGTTACAATCCGGCATTACGACAGTTGAAAGGGAAGGGCTAGACATCTAGGCGGCGCGCAGGCACGCGGCAAGGAAGTACACAATGAGACATAGCAAAGGCTACATCAACATCGGAGAAAACTGCTGGGGCGAGGGATCTGCAAGTGACAACACAGGGTGCCCTCGATAAAAGGATCCTGCAAGCAGAACCTGGCCCACAATCTTGAAGGAAGGGGGGAAATTTCAGAACACCGGGTGGATGTGATCGCGAGAACCTAATGTTGGAGTTAGTAAAATTTTAACTCGAATAGGAGAGAGATCAGAGTCCCAGAGTAAAGGTCGAGGAGTAAAAGATCCTAATACCACCCAATTGGCGACGTGGGCCCGTAAGCAACACAGCCATGTTAACAAATTAGTTTTTGGACCACTAGACTCAACTTCGGCCAAGGAGTTCGACAGGGGGGTTCCTACAGTCAGTCGGCTCTGATACCAACTTGTGACGCCCCCCGACTTAATCATGCACTAATCATACACGCAAATGCACACGATCAAGCCTAAGGGCACACGGGAAGATATCACAACACAACTCTAAAACATAAATAAAGTCATACAAGCTTTATGTTACAAGCCAGGGGCCTCGAGGGCTCGAATACATAAGCTTGCGAACAAGCGTCAGCGGAAGCATCAGATATCTGAGTACAGATATAATAGAAAACACAGATATGTCCTTAAAAGGCGGGGCAAAAGAAAATACTACGATCGAAAGGCGCAGGCCTCCTGCCTGGGACCCTCCGATCCTACTCCTGGTCGACGGCAAGTTCGAAGTAATATCCATCCTCGGGGTAGTAGTAGCGTTCGTCGGCGGGAGCAGCTGTCTCAGGGACTCCGTCATCTGGTTGCATCAAAAGGGATATGGGGGAAAAAGAAAGCAAAGCAACCGTGAGTACTCATCCGAAGTACTCAGCAAGCAAGGATCTACACTACATATGCAACATTATCAAAGAACGGTTGTATATGTGGACTGGGCTGCAGAAATGCCAGAATAGAGAGGAGGCCTAGTCCAATCGAAGACTAGCATCTTCAAAGGTCTTGCCGCATTAGAAGAGTGTAGATTAATACTGTATAAGTAGTAGTATCATTAAGTCTCAACCTCTCCCAGAGATCCTTTCTTGACTCCCTGCGAGAAAGCAATCCCAGAGCCATACAATCATCAACCTCGTCCTGAGATCCCTTCTCGACTCCCTGCGAGAAGCAACCCCAGAGCCATAGTATCCAATGCTAGTTGTATCGATCGGGATACAACTCCGAGTGTCCTTTACCGTAGGACCGACTATCGATAGATGTTTTCTTCCCTACAGGGGTGCACCAACTTACCCACCACGCTCGCTTAACTCCGACCGGACACACTTTTCCGGGTCATGCCCGACCTCGGCCAAACGACACACCGCAGCCCTACCTAGAGCTCAGCAGAGAGGTCCCCGCCGGTCTACATCCTAAGCACAAGGGGGTCTTGGGCCATCGCCCCTCGCCCTCCGGGTCGTTGCGCACATGGCTCAGATCCAAGCACCACCTCTGTCGTGAATGGTGCCAATCACTCCATGCCGCACTGCTGAACTGGACGTCTGACAGAACTTTCGGCTGATGCATACGATGCAGAACGCCCATACTATGCCCACATGATGGTTAGTGCTATCGGGCCAGAGGCCCACTCAGATCACATATCCAAATCGTTAGTACCTTGGGGGTGCGGTAACGAACAAAGACTCACGAAAGATGTGACCCCGTCGCCCCGTCTCGAGGACTTGCGGCAAGGACCAAGAATGCCCGGCCATGCCTTGTATTCATCACTTGGGCACCATACAGGCAACCCGCCTTCACATCACACGTGGGTACCCCTCAGGGTCGACCCGCCTATCCAAGTAACGGTGTAAAGTCCAAGTATCTGTGTGTCCATAACATTAGGGGAATCCGAGGTATCACCCTCGTTGAATTCCCACTCGATGTATCCGTCAAGGTGAACTCGGAGGCATCACCCTCGATGGGTTCACACTTGATGTGTTGTATGACGGCGTCGTTATCGGAAGTGGCGAAGGAGGATTCACCCTCGATGACCACTACCAAATAGCTACTCTACAGAGTTAACATCAGAAGTGCTACACGAGGTATCACCCTCGGCACTCGATAGTAACGCTGTAGTGTCGTACCTAAGGGGAGGGGGGGTGATGTGCGGTGTCGGGGCCTGGTCTTCGATCCCGTTGATCGGGTCTTCTGATAATCCAGCGGGGCAGTCGGGATAAGTGGGGTCACTGATAGGTCTCTACCCAGCCTATACTAGACAGTTTAGGATAAGCAGATAAGGTTTCAATAGCAGGTTACAATAAACAGGCTATGCATCAGAATAGGTAAAGCAGTAGCAGCAGCAATTCTAATGCAAGCATGAGAAAATAGAATGGGCGATATCGGGTTGATCAAAGGGGGGTGGGGGGCTTGCCTGGTTGCTCGGCGCCAAGGGCAAGGTCGTCAATGGTGTCTTCGGTCTCCGGAGCTGCGGCGGTATCGGGAACTGCGTCGGGGTCTAACGAGAGAGAAGAGGGGGAGGAAACAGTATAAATATACAGCAAACAGGAGCAACATAGAGCAGGCTACGCTAACGTGCAGTGCAGGGTTGCCTGAAGACATGTCTAAGTCACTTAGTTATTTTAGGAATTTGTTTGGATTTATTTTATTAGAGTCATACACTATTCATTTCTCTGAAACAGGCAAAAAGTTGCATGTTCAGTTAGTTAGAGGCATCTAACAGGTATGTGGGTAGCGTATTCGGATCCGTCTCATTTTTCTGATCGTGTTTCATATATAAATTATTTTCATCGGAGTTACGGATTAAAAGATATGATTTCCTAAAGTTTTTATTGATTTTCTGGAATTATTTTAATTATTAAATACGAATTGTCCAGAATAGTAGCAGCTGACATCAGCATGATGTCAGCATGACATCAGCGGGTCAAACCAGCTGACCAGAGTCAACTCTGACAGGTGGGGCCCACATGTCATTCACAGTACTAATTAACAGAGGATTAAACTTAACTAATTAACCTAATTAGCTTGTGGGGCCCACTGTCAGTGTCAGCTTTAGTTAACTAATTAGCTTAATTAGGATTAACAAGTTAATTAGTGTTTTATTTATTTATTTTAACAGTTTAAATTAGCGGGGCCCGCATGTCAGTGACAGAGCCGCCCAGTCAGCAGGGTTGACTGGGTCAAAGGGGCCAGCGAGGCCCAGATTCAGTGGCTGAGCGGTGGGGCCTGGGGCTGCCATGTGGGCGCCCGGTCAGCGCCGGCCGCCGGAGCTACTCCGGCGAGCCCGAGCGCGGTGACAACTCCGGCGAGCCCGAGCGCGGTGACAACTCCGGCGAGCCCGAGCGCGGTGACAACTCCGGCGAGCCCGGAATCGAGCTACGGGGCACCATTTCGCGTGCTCTCTAGCTCTTTGGAACGAGCAGACGGAGCCGTGTGCGGTGGTTGGGTGCACGGTGGCAGAGGAGGCCGGGGTTGAGCAAGGCGACGGCGTTGGCAGACGGCGGCGTTCGGGGGGTGAGGAAAACGTAGCAGCAGCACGCGCGCGAACAAACCAACTATGCTGCGAGGCCCTACGCGATGTGGGGAAACTAGCGGACACGGCCACGTGACCATTTGGTCACCGACGATGTGTCGGTGGCGAGCTCCGCGGCGTCCAGTACGGCCACGAATGGAGCGGCGGCTGCGACGAGGGGAAGAACGCAGGGAGAGAGGGAGAGGGAGGAAAAGCTCACAGCGCCCTGCAGACGTGCTAGCGTGGGCTCGGCGAAGACTCGGGGCGGCAGATCGACGGTGGCGATCTTCGGCGTCCGAGAGGGGAGGCGAGGTCGTGGGCGAAGAGGCAGGGGCTCCCGGCTCGAATGCAGGGGTGTAGGAGGCGTAGCCGGCGACGGGGAGGCCGGTGGGCACGTCGGAGAAGCGAGTGGAGCTCGGTGGCCGCGAGCTCAACGGAGCGCGCCCATGGCTGCGCTCGGTCTGGGGTGGAGAGCAAGGGAGGAAGGGAGAGGGAGGAGCCAGAGGGGGCCAGGGGTGCACGAGGCTCTGCCCTTTATCCACGGCGAGCGCGGCAACGAGCTGTCGTGCAGCGAGGGAGGGGAGACCGGGCTCGGGGGCGCGCACGCACGCTAGCTGTTCGACAGCGCGCCTGCGGTGTCAGGGGGTAGGGGGAGGGGGGCTAGTTGGGCTAGGCCGACTCTGTGCACTGGCGGTCCGGCACAGTGGGCTTCTTCTCTCTTTTCTATTTTCCCTTTTCTTTTCTGTTTCATTTGCCTTTTGTCTTTTGTTTTTATTTCAAAACACTTTTGTAAAATATGGAACTTGCTCATATAATAACAGTGCATTATTAGCCACTTCTAGAAATTGGTTTGGTGTCCATATCTTTTTATTTGGATTTTATTTAATTGAAAAGGTATTAAATAATCCTGCTTTGCTACTGTTAGAGTCTCTTAATTAATTTATTAATTATTGGTTATAATTTTAGAATGGTCTCTGGATTATTTACAATATTATGAACAATTTAGTTTTCAAATTTGAACAATTTTTATTTTCACTTTCAGTTTAATTTCCATTTGAATTTGAATTTGAAAAGAGATATGATACTAATGATGATTAAGCACTGTTGATCATAATGACATGGCATAATCAAAAGGGTGATTACTATAGCTTAATACATGGAGTGTTACAAATAATTATTCTAAATATAAACCACTAAAGCAAAAACTAATTGGACCAATGGAGGAGGCACATACCAAGCAACAATCCCCCGAAACAGTTTCGAAAACGGAGCTTCGAGCAAAGAGATCGAAATCCATGGGTTTGAGAGCAAGAACACAAGAGAGAGAGCAATGGTGATTTTTTTCTAGAGGTAGGTGATGATATGGAGTGAAGGGATAAGTGAGGGGGCCCACAACCCACCAGGGCGCGCTTGGGGGTGTTGGCGCGCCCAGGTGGGTTGTGCCCACCTGGAGCACCTCCCTCTGATATTATTTGCACAAAAAATTCTTAAATAATCAGAAAAAAATCGTATTAAATTTTCAGAACATTCTAAGAACTTTTATATTTGAGTCATTTTTTATTGCACGGAAAATTCAGAAAACAGACTAAACAAGGCATTTTATTTTATTTAACTAAGAAAAACGGAAAATAAAAGTAAAGGTAAAGGACAGAAGGTAGTGCTCACTGAATTCATCAACTTCATACCTCTCAAAAATGATTTATTAATAAGGTTGATCAAGTCTTATTAACAACCACTTCCGATTAGCATGAAACCGAAGAACTTCCATAAAACACTAAGTTACCTCAATGGGGATATGAATGCCCCCGACAATAAGCATTTCATATTTCTTTTTGGCAGTAGGTAGAGGTAGTTGAAAACTTCCAATAGTGATTGTAGGAGATTTTTTCAATAACATTAATACCATTCACTTGGAATTGTTTCTTCGAAAAGTGCACCGTATGCTCATTACCATTGATATGAAAAGTGACCTTGCTTTTATTGCAATCAATAACAGCCCCTGCAATATTCAAGAAGGGTCTACCGAGGATAATCGACATGTTGTCGTCCTCGGGCATCTCAAGTATAACAAAGTCAGTTAAGATAGTAACATTAGCAATAACAACGGGCACATCCTCACAAATACCGATAGGTATGGCAGTTGATTTGTCAGCCATTTGCAAAGATATTTCAGTAGGTGTGAGTTTATTCAAGTCAAGTCTTTTATAAAGAGAGAAAGGCATAACACTAACACCAGCTCCTAAATCACACAAAGCGGTTTTCACATAGTTTCTTTTGATGGAGCAAGGTATAGTTGGTATTCCCGGATCTCCAAGTTTTTTAGGTACTCCATCCTTAAAAGTATAATTAGCAAGCATGGTGGAAATTTCAGCTTCCGGTATTTTTCTCTTATTGGTGATGATGTCTTTCATGTACTTTGCATAAGGAGGCATTTTTAAGATATCAGTCAAGCGAGTACGCAAAAAGACTGGCCTCAGCATTTCAGCAAAGCGTTCAAATTATTCATCATATTTCTTTTTTGTTGACTTAGGTGGAAAGGGCATAGGTTTTTGAACCCACGGTTCTCTTTCCCTACCATGTTTTCTAGCAACAAAGTCTCTTTTATCATATCTTTTATTCTTGGGTTGTGGGTTATCAAGATCAGCTGCTGGTTCTATCTCAACATCATTATCTGGTTCTTTATTATTTGTTTGAGTGTCTTCATGAACCTCATCATTGTCTTTTTCATTTTTAGAAGGTGGGTGTTCACTATCAGATTGAGTTTCAGCATCAGAGATAGAGACTTCATTATCATTATCAGGAGGTTTTTCAACTTCAGGTTCACTAGAGGCATGCAAAGTCCTATCATTTTTCTTCTTCTTTTTCTTTTTAGAAGGACTAGGTACATCAGTGTCAACTCTTTGAGAGTCTTGTTCAATTCTTTTTGGGTGTGCCTCAGGATAGAGTGGTTCCTGAGTCATTCTACCTCCTCTAGTCATTACTCTAACAACATGATCATTGATATTATTATTCATTTCATTAAGCAACTCTCTTTGAGATTTAGCAACTTGTTCTAATTGAGTTTGAACCATAGAAGCATGCTTTCCTACACCTCTAACATCATTTGAGATTCTAAATAACAAGTCACTCAAGCGAGCAATCATATCAGAATTGTATTTCAATTATTTCATAACATTTGCATTGAAGTGATCTTGTTTTCTAATGTAATTATCAAACTCGTAAAGGCATTGACTAGGATGTTTATTATAAGGAATATCACCTTCATCGAACTTCAATAAAGAATTTACCTCTACCACCTTAGGTGGTGGTGGTGTTTCAAGCCCATGTATTTCTTTGATAGGTGGTAAATTTTTAACATCCTCTGCTTTAATACCTTTTCCTTCATGGATTTCTTTGCCTCTTGCATATCTTCAGGACTGAGATATAAGATACCCCTCTTCTTCGGAGTAGGTTTGAGTGGTGGTTCAGGAAGGATCCAATCATCATAATTTTTCAATATGTTATTCAATAATTCTTCAGCTTGTTCAACAGTTCGCTCCCTGAAAACACAACCAGCACAACTATCTAGGAAATCCCTAGAAGCATCGGTTAGTCCATTATAGAAGATATCAACTATTTCATTTTTTAAGAGGATGATCAGGCAAAGCATTAAGCAATTGGAGAAGCTCCCCCAAGCTTGTGGGAGACTCTCTTCTTCAAATTGCGCAAAGTTAAATATTTCCTATAAGGCAGCTTGTTTCTTATGAGCAGGAAAATATTTTTTAGAGAAGTAATAAATCATATCCTGGGGACTACGCACACAACCAGGAGCAAGAGTATTGTACCAAGCCTTAGCATCACCCTTTAGTGTGAATGAAAATAATTTGAGAATATAATAATAGCGAATCTTCTCATCATGAGCAAAAAGGGTGGCTATATCATTCAACTTAGTAAGATGTGCCACAACAGTTTCAGTTTCATAACCATGGAAAGGATCAGATTCAACCAAAGTAATCAACTCTGGGTCGACAGAGAATTCATAATCCTTATCATCAACAAAGATAGGTGAAGTAGCAAACTTAGGATCACATTTCATTCTAGCATTCAAAGTCTTTTCTTTATACTTGCATAATAATTTTTCCAGATCATCTCTATCCTTACAAGCAAGAATGTCTCTAGTTGTCTCCCCATCCATAACATAATCTTCCGGTACCTTTGGCAATTCATATCTAGGAGAACTAGGTCTAATAGGTGTTTCAAGATTTTCAGTTTCAAGCTCTTCATCAGTTTCAACAATTTCATTAGTTTCAGCATTCTCAAAAGCCTTAGTTCTAGCAAGTTGTTCATCAAGAAATTCACCTAGTGGCACATTATCATCAAGCAATGTACTAGCATCATCATGAGTAGCATTCATAGCAGAAGTAGTATCATCAATAACTTGCGACATATCAGAATTGATAGCATGTGCTGGTGTTGCAAGTCTACTTATAACAGAAGGTGAATCTAAAGCGGAGCTGGATGGCAGTTCCTTACCTCCCCTCGTCTTAGAGGGAAAAATCTTAGTCTTAGCATCCTTCAGATTCTTCATAGTGATAATTTGATAACCCACAAGTATAGGGGATCGCAATAGTTTTCGAGGGTAGAGTATTCAACCCAAATTTATTGATTCGACACAAGGGGAGCCAAAGAATATTTGCAAGTATTAGCAGCTGAGTTGTCAATTCAACCACACCTGGAGATTAATTATCTGCAGCAAAGTAATCAGTAGCAAAGTAGTATGGTAGTTTTGATAGTAGTAGCAATAGCAATAGTAACAGTAATAGCAATGATTTTGTAGCAAGTGCAAGAGTAACAATAGCAGTGGTAACTTAGCAAGAACAATATGAGAGAAATTTGTAGGCATTGGATCGGTGAATTCATTGGATGATATTCATCATATAATAGCCATAACCTAGGGCGATACATCACTAGCTCCAGTTCATAAATATAATGTAGGCATGTATTCCGTAAATAGTCATACATGCTTATGGAAAGAACTTGCATGACATCTTTTGTCCTACCCTCCCATGGCAGCGGGGTCCATAAGGAAACTAAGGGATATTAAGGCCTCCTTTTAATAGAGAACCGGAGCAAAGCATTAACACATAGTGAATACATGAACTCCTCAAACTACGGTCATCACCGGGAAGTGTCCCGACTATTGTCACTCCGGGGTTGCCGGATCATAACACGTAGTAGGTGACTATAACTTGCAAGATCGAATCTAGAACATAGATATAATGGTGATAACATAAACGGTTCAGATCTGAAATCATGGCACCCGGGCCCAAAGTGACAAGCATTAAGCATGGCAAAGTCATAGCAACATCAATCTCAGAACATAATGGATACTAGGGATCAAGCCCTAACAAAACTAACTCGATTACATGATGAATCTCATCCAACTCCTCACCGACCAGCGAGCCTACAAAGGAATTACTCACTCCCGGTGGGGAGCATCATGGAATTGGCGATGGAGAAGGGTTGGTGATGACGAAGATCGAAGATCCCCCTCTCCGGAGCATCAAACGGACTCCAGATCTGGCCTCCCGATGAAGAACAGGAGGTGGAAGCGGCTCCGTCTCGTGAAACGCAATAAATCTTTCTCCCTGATTTTTTCTCCGAAAATATGACTTTATAGCATCACGGTTTGAGTCTACGGGGCCACCAGGTGGGGACAACCCACCTGGGCGTGCCTGGAGGGGGGGGGGCGCCCTGATGGGTTGTGCCCACCCAGGTGCCCCCCTCTTGTGGTTCTTGGCTCCAGAAATTCTCTTTTATTATATAAAAAAATCCTCGTGAAGTTTTGTTCCAATCCGAGAACTTTTATTTCTGCACAAAAACAACACCATGGTAGTTCTGCTGAAAAAAACGTCAGTCCGGGTTAGTATCATTCAAATCATGCAAACTAGAGTCCAAAACAAGAGGAAAAGCATTAGGAAAAGTAGATACAATTGAGACGTATCACCCACTACCCACCAGGGCGCGCCTGGTCCTTCTGGCGCACCCTGGTGCCTAGTTGGCCCCACGGGCCTCATCTGGTGCACTTCTTTGGCTCCCTGGGTGTCTTCTGTCCAGAAAAAAATCTCCAAAAAGTTTCGTGGCATTTGGACATCGTTTGGTATTGATATTCTGCAAAGTAAAAAACAAGCAGAAAACAGCAACTGGCACTGGGCACTATGTCAATAGGTTAGTCCTGAAAAATGATATAAAGTTCCTAGTAAATGAGTATAAAACATCCAAGAATGATACTTTAATAGCATGGAACAAACAAAACTTATAGATACGTTGGAGTTGTATCACACTGGTACAATGAGGTGCTATACCAACAGTTTTTAACCCCTTTCCGCGACGGCATTTGGAACCGTCGCCAAGTGAGTGACTGCGAGAGGGGGGTCCTTCCCACACGACCCAGAAATTGTCGGGGATAGGGAGCCACCCAGACGCTGCATCCTTGCAACTCGTTTGTGCATTGCCATCGCAGTGGTATTCTGTGGTGCTACGTTTACGATGCGCGGCCCATCACAAATGGTTCACAATTATAGAATGTGTATGATAAGCAGACAATCACACACATTCACTTTTCCCAAACCGTATGCGATAACTAATTAAGAAGATTAGCTAATCGTCATATGAGTGTTGGACAGTATTACGAAACGTTGGACCGTCGTAACATCGTCGTACATGACAACTATCGCACACGCTATTCTGTGGTGCAACGTTTACGATGCATACCACATCAGAAACAATTCATGGTTGCGAATCATGTATGATAAGGCAACTATCACAAATGTTTAATTTGCCCGCACCGTTTGTGATATTGTCTGACATCGCACACGCTTTGCAAACGGCAACTGTGTGCATGCTTGCACACATTTCCTCTCCGTGAACCGTGTTGGATTATGGTGTATATCACAAACATTTGTGTTTTACCAACCATGTGCGCCGTAACGACCTACAGAGCGTTATTTCACCAAAATTTAATTGCCGCTATTTCAAATTGTACCTATTTGAATTTGAATGTATTCTATAGCTTTATACATATCCATCAGGTACAAACAACCAATGCATTACTCGATTCATAGGTACATATGTTCAAGAATTACATAAGAACCAAATAAAGAATGATGAACCATAGTTGTATACTTGTACTATTAAAGACGATAAAGAAAGAGGCGAAATAAATTCTGGTTGCTGAACAAGGTGAAGCGGAATGCCCATATTGTGCCCTCCTCCATGCAGAAGGCACGCATGACTCTAGTCCAACCCCTTGTGATGGCCGACCGCCCATCCTTCACGATCTTCATGAAAACATCTAGATAATCATCGTGTTCTGGTAGAAATACTTTAACCTTTGCATGCCCACCAATCATGTAGTTTGAGAGGTAATCTTGAGTAAACTTCTTTGGGAACCACTGCAAAGGAAAAATATTCAGACATTGTCTTCTAACACAACTCATTATGGGCAGTAAAAAGAAGGCTGCAGAGTTCTTACTTACCATCCTGCAGTTCGCTGTTGTCTTGGATAAAGTGTAAACAAATAGTTTAATTGCCAACTTTTGACCCATTTTACTAACAATCTTTATCAGCTTCCTCACTTGATGCTGGTTCATCGACATCTCATTGCCCCATACGCAGAAAGGGTCGAAGCACGGATCTTTACCAATGACATATGTACCTAAAAGCACCAAGTTAATATTAGAAGCTAAACGGCAATTGCACAATGATGTAGTACAACACTCTTTTATAATATCTTATAACATCCAATATACTCACATATTAGATGAACTAACATCTTATATTATGGGCTGAGTTTGAACCATAGAAGCATGCTTTCCTACACCTCTAACATCATTTGAGATTCTAAATAACAAGTCACTCAAGCGAGCAATCATATCAGAATTGTATTTCAATTATTTCATAACATTTGCATTGAAGTGATCTTGTTTTCTAATGTAATTATCAAACTCGTAAAGGCATTGACTAGGATGTTTATTATAAGGAATATCACCTTCATCGAACTTCAATAAAGAATTTACCTCTACCACCTTAGGTGGTGGTGGTGTTTCAAGCCCATGTATTTCTTTGATAGGTGGTAAATTTTTAACATCCTCTGCTTTAATACCTTTTCCTTCATGGATTTCTTTGCCTCTTGCATATCTTCAGGACTGAGATATAAGATACCCCTCTTCTTCGGAGTAGGTTTGAGTGGTGGTTCAGGAAGGATCCAATCATCATAATTTTTCAATATGTTATTCAATAATTCTTCAGCTTGTTCAACAGTTCGCTCCCTGAAAACACAACCAGCACAACTATCTAGGAAATCCCTAGAAGCATCGGTTAGTCCATTATAGAAGATATCAACTATTTCATTTTTTAAGAGGATGATCAGGCAAAGCATTAAGCAATTGGAGAAGCTCCCCCAAGCTTGTGGGAGACTCTCTTCTTCAAATTGCGCAAAGTTAAATATTTCCTATAAGGCAGCTTGTTTCTTATGAGCAGGAAAATATTTTTTAGAGAAGTAATAAATCATATCCTGGGGACTACGCACACAACCAGGAGCAAGAGTATTGTACCAAGCCTTAGCATCACCCTTTAGTGTGAATGAAAATAATTTGAGAATATAATAATAGCGAATCTTCTCATCATGAGCAAAAAGGGTGGCTATATCATTCAACTTAGTAAGATGTGCCACAACAGTTTCAGTTTCATAACCATGGAAAGGATCAGATTCAACCAAAGTAATCAACTCTGGGTCGACAGAGAATTCATAATCCTTATCATCAACAAAGATAGGTGAAGTAGCAAACTTAGGATCACATTTCATTCTAGCATTCAAAGTCTTTTCTTTATACTTGCATAATAATTTTTCCAGATCATCTCTATCCTTACAAGCAAGAATGTCTCTAGTTGTCTCCCCATCCATAACATAATCTTCCGGTACCTTTGGCAATTCATATCTAGGAGAACTAGGTCTAATAGGTGTTTCAAGATTTTCAGTTTCAAGCTCTTCATCAGTTTCAACAATTTCATTAGTTTCAGCATTCTCAAAAGCCTTAGTTCTAGCAAGTTGTTCATCAAGAAATTCACCTAGTGGCACATTATCATCAAGCAATGTACTAGCATCATCATGAGTAGCATTCATAGCAGAAGTAGTATCATCAATAACTTGCGACATATCAGAATTGATAGCATGTGCTGGTGTTGCAAGTCTACTTATAACAGAAGGTGAATCTAAAGCGGAGCTGGATGGCAGTTCCTTACCTCCCCTCGTCTTAGAGGGAAAAATCTTAGTCTTAGCATCCTTCAGATTCTTCATAGTGATAATTTGATAACCCACAAGTATAGGGGATCGCAATAGTTTTCGAGGGTAGAGTATTCAACCCAAATTTATTGATTCGACACAAGGGGAGCCAAAGAATATTTGCAAGTATTAGCAGCTGAGTTGTCAATTCAACCACACCTGGAGATTAATTATCTGCAGCAAAGTAATCAGTAGCAAAGTAGTATGGTAGTTTTGATAGTAGTAGCAATAGCAATAGTAACAGTAATAGCAATGATTTTGTAGCAAGTGCAAGAGTAACAATAGCAGTGGTAACTTAGCAAGAACAATATGAGAGAAATTTGTAGGCATTGGATCGGTGAATTCATTGGATGATATTCATCATATAATAGCCATAACCTAGGGCGATACATCACTAGCTCCAGTTCATAAATATAATGTAGGCATGTATTCCGTAAATAGTCATACATGCTTATGGAAAGAACTTGCATGACATCTTTTGTCCTACCCTCCCATGGCAGCGGGGTCCATAAGGAAACTAAGGGATATTAAGGCCTCCTTTTAATAGAGAACCGGAGCAAAGCATTAACACATAGTGAATACATGAACTCCTCAAACTACGGTCATCACCGGGAAGTGTCCCGACTATTGTCACTCCGGGGTTGCCGGATCATAACACGTAGTAGGTGACTATAACTTGCAAGATCGAATCTAGAACATAGATATAATGGTGATAACATAAACGGTTCAGATCTGAAATCATGGCACCCGGGCCCAAAGTGACAAGCATTAAGCATGGCAAAGTCATAGCAACATCAATCTCAGAACATAATGGATACTAGGGATCAAGCCCTAACAAAACTAACTCGATTACATGATGAATCTCATCCAACTCCTCACCGACCAGCGAGCCTACAAAGGAATTACTCACTCCCGGTGGGGAGCATCATGGAATTGGCGATGGAGAAGGGTTGGTGATGACGAAGATCGAAGATCCCCCTCTCCGGAGCATCAAACGGACTCCAGATCTGGCCTCCCGATGAAGAACAGGAGGTGGAAGCGGCTCCGTCTCGTGAAACGCAATAAATCTTTCTCCCTGATTTTTTCTCCGAAAATATGACTTTATAGCATCACGGTTTGAGTCTACGGGGCCACCAGGTGGGGACAACCCACCTGGGCGTGCCTGGAGGGGGGGGGGCGCCCTGATGGGTTGTGCCCACCCAGGTGCCCCCCTCTTGTGGTTCTTGGCTCCAGAAATTCTCTTTTATTATATAAAAAAATCCTCGTGAAGTTTTGTTCCAATCCGAGAACTTTTATTTCTGCACAAAAACAACACCATGGTAGTTCTGCTGAAAAAAACGTCAGTCCGGGTTAGTATCATTCAAATCATGCAAACTAGAGTCCAAAACAAGAGGAAAAGCATTAGGAAAAGTAGATACAATTGAGACGTATCACCCACTACCCACCAGGGCGCGCCTGGTCCTTCTGGCGCACCCTGGTGCCTAGTTGGCCCCACGGGCCTCATCTGGTGCACTTCTTTGGCTCCCTGGGTGTCTTCTGTCCAGAAAAAAATCTCCAAAAAGTTTCGTGGCATTTGGACATCGTTTGGTATTGATATTCTGCAAAGTAAAAAACAAGCAGAAAACAGCAACTGGCACTGGGCACTATGTCAATAGGTTAGTCCTGAAAAATGATATAAAGTTCCTAGTAAATGAGTATAAAACATCCAAGAATGATACTTTAATAGCATGGAACAAACAAAACTTATAGATACGTTGGAGTTGTATCACACTGGTACAATGAGGTGCTATACCAACAGTTTTTAACCCCTTTCCGCGACGGCATTTGGAACCGTCGCCAAGTGAGTGACTGCGAGAGGGGGGTCCTTCCCACACGACCCAGAAATTGTCGGGGATAGGGAGCCACCCAGACGCTGCATCCTTGCAACTCGTTTGTGCATTGCCATCGCAGTGGTATTCTGTGGTGCTACGTTTACGATGCGCGGCCCATCACAAATGGTTCACAATTATAGAATGTGTATGATAAGCAGACAATCACACACATTCACTTTTCCCAAACCGTATGCGATAACTAATTAAGAAGATTAGCTAATCGTCATATGAGTGTTGGACAGTATTACGAAACGTTGGACCGTCGTAACATCGTCGTACATGACAACTATCGCACACGCTATTCTGTGGTGCAACGTTTACGATGCATACCACATCAGAAACAATTCATGGTTGCGAATCATGTATGATAAGGCAACTATCACAAATGTTTAATTTGCCCGCACCGTTTGTGATATTGTCTGACATCGCACACGCTTTGCAAACGGCAACTGTGTGCATGCTTGCACACATTTCCTCTCCGTGAACCGTGTTGGATTATGGTGTATATCACAAACATTTGTGTTTTACCAACCATGTGCGCCGTAACGACCTACAGAGCGTTATTTCACCAAAATTTAATTGCCGCTATTTCAAATTGTACCTATTTGAATTTGAATGTATTCTATAGCTTTATACATATCCATCAGGTACAAACAACCAATGCATTACTCGATTCATAGGTACATATGTTCAAGAATTACATAAGAACCAAATAAAGAATGATGAACCATAGTTGTATACTTGTACTATTAAAGACGATAAAGAAAGAGGCGAAATAAATTCTGGTTGCTGAACAAGGTGAAGCGGAATGCCCATATTGTGCCCTCCTCCATGCAGAAGGCACGCATGACTCTAGTCCAACCCCTTGTGATGGCCGACCGCCCATCCTTCACGATCTTCATGAAAACATCTAGATAATCATCGTGTTCTGGTAGAAATACTTTAACCTTTGCATGCCCACCAATCATGTAGTTTGAGAGGTAATCTTGAGTAAACTTCTTTGGGAACCACTGCAAAGGAAAAATATTCAGACATTGTCTTCTAACACAACTCATTATGGGCAGTAAAAAGAAGGCTGCAGAGTTCTTACTTACCATCCTGCAGTTCGCTGTTGTCTTGGATAAAGTGTAAACAAATAGTTTAATTGCCAACTTTTGACCCATTTTACTAACAATCTTTATCAGCTTCCTCACTTGATGCTGGTTCATCGACATCTCATTGCCCCATACGCAGAAAGGGTCGAAGCACGGATCTTTACCAATGACATATGTACCTAAAAGCACCAAGTTAATATTAGAAGCTAAACGGCAATTGCACAATGATGTAGTACAACACTCTTTTATAATATCTTATAACATCCAATATACTCACATATTAGATGAACTAACATCTTATATTATGGGCCGGAAGGAGTTTATTGCATTTTTACAAATTATCGGCTGATTAACTGCTGTTGTATCCATGGGTTAGAGTTAGTTTGAGCTAGTTTGGGCTCAAATAGCCCTAAAGTATATCCAAACATGAGGGCTAGTTTGAGCTAGTTGCATCTAACCCACCCAAAAAAACTATCCCACCCAAGAGGTGCTAATTGGAGCTAGTTCTCCTAGTGCATTTATTGTCAATCTAACCCTGTCATCCAAACACCTCTTTGGATGGAGTTAGTTCAGGGTTAGTCATGAGCTAGAAACTAACTCTAACCTCTAGCTAAGTTGAGTATCCAAACAGGGCTGTGTTGTTGTTGATGATGGTGCTGCTCTTCTATGTATATCTAGACATCATCAGAACATTAAGGTAACACTCTTTCTTGTTGCTATGTAGCCTAGGATTCCATATTTAGACATTAAGTACAGTGCATGTTGCTATGTAACCTCAGATATATTACATATGGCCCTAGTTAACCTAACGATAAATGGGTTACAGATATATTCAGTTAAAAGTCTGATTCACCGATTAGTCCCTTATCAGCCCCCGACCTATATGGTACCAGCTACCGATATCCTGAACAGTGAGTATATATAAGCCATGGGATGAAACTAATCTCGATGGAAAACAACAGTCATTCCCAAAATTGTCCTGTGTAAGTACATCGAGAGGCATGTTAAGCATAATAGGCTAAACATCAACCAAATATATCCATGGCAGACAAAATAATCTCCAAAAGATAGCTTCAATGTGCAGGTTTAAGCACGCTAGTAAAGCAAAACAAGTGGAAAGGTGTGTTAACTGCAACAGGCATAACATTTAACAACAAGCAAACATAGTCATTCAAACTGGTATTGTGCCGGTCTAAGTACATTGGTTATTGTTAAATAAAAATGGAAAGGCATGTTAACTACAAGATGCAGCAACCAAATGTAGTCATTCATAGTGGTATTGTTGAAATTGGTATTGATGAAATTGAACTGCACAGTTCATACTTGCACATATAGGACATCACGTTGTGAATATCTGCAATAAACAAGGCATACTACGAACAACCAAAGATAGCATTTGAAACTGGACATATGCTAACTACAAACAACCGAACAATAAAAAAACTTTAAAAGAGGCATATGCTAGCTATAACAGGCTTAACAGCAAGCAAATACATGCATTCCTATCGGTATGTTTAAAACTGGATTGATGAAAATGTACTGCACAGTAAATAGTTGCACATACAGAGCATCACATTGTGAACAACTGAAATAAACAAGGCATACTACAAACAACCAAATATAGCAATTAAAACTGGACAATTCTCACTACACTACAAAAGGGACTCGACAAAACAAATCATGGGTTCCCCCCTATGAAGAGGCACGACAAAACAAATCATGGGTTTCCTCAATTGTCACAGATGGGCTCATTCCCGTGGGAAGAGCACGGACCCTGGATGCGCTCCATGTTGTCGCAGATGGGCTCCTTGCCCTTGGAAGAGCACGGCTGTAGGGTGCCATCCCTGATGTCGCAGACGGGCTCTTTCCCCTTGGAAGAGCAGATGGGCTCTTTCCCCTTGGAAGAGCCGGAGAGGGTGCCCTCCTCGTGGTCGCCGTCGATGAGGTCTGACTTGGAAGCTGTGGATCCCAAGCCAGTGTCGCAGAACATGTCCTTTAGAAATGACAAAAGGGGCTCGATGGCGATGTAGGATGGCAAATTATTGACAGCGAGCCAGAGGAGATCAACGGTGGGGCCATGGATGAGATCAACGGCAGTTGAACCCGAGGGGTTGGGGCTAGGCCACTTAACCTGTGACATAGCCTGCGCCAGGTTGTCGCTATCGACGACCTCGATGTTGTAGCCGACGTCCATGACATACCCGCATACTCTAGCCCGCTGATTGAGTTCCTGCGGCCAATAATGGTCGTCAGCTTCCTCGGCGGCCACCTCGGCGACGTCGGGCGAAGAGACCGCAATACACCTCTTTTGGGCCAATCGCTCCTCGAGCTCCATGGGAAGCGTAGCCGGGCTTAGGCTGCGACGCTCTGGAGTGGGGGATGGGGATGGGGATCTGTGGGACAAGGGGCGTTTGGCAGGCGTCATCTAAGAAACTCAGGGCAGCCTGGGTATGGAGATTGATGGGTAAGCTGCACGGGCAAAACGGCAGATGTTGACAATGGAGGCCTTGCGGCAGCGGCGGCGACCTTGCTCGGGTTTCGAGCGAGGGAGGGTGTGTGTGTGCGCGCGCGTGCGCCCGAGGAGGTTTTGGTGTGTGTGTGTATGTGTGGAGGGGGGGCGGGGGGGGGGGGGTGTTTGAGGAAATGACGTGGCTGCTGAAAATTTTACTACGCGGGAGTCAAACGCGGGAGTGAAATGCCAGGGCTATTGAAAATTTGGATGATGGTGCATCGCACACGGTCTGAAAATAACAACCGTGTGTTATGAAACAGAAAAACCCTCGAGGCAGGCAGATATTTTTTAGGGATGCAGGCGGGAGCGAGACCAAGAAACATCACACACGGTCGAAACATAATAACCGTGTGTTATCAAACAGAAAAAACCCTGCAGGCGGGTAGATATTTTTGAGAGGGGAAGCCTCGTGGAGCCCAATGTACCGTGCGGATGTGCGTGACAGGGGCACTGGCATGGCACATGGTTAGTGTGAGTGAACTGTGTCTATTGCATCATCCGACTTGTCTAATGTTCATAAATTTCGCGAAAATGACGCGGGAGAGGGTCAGAACACGAACACACTTGCATGTGGACCAAATATATGTATGAAAAAGGTGGTTTGATGTTCAAATACCAAATGCAACTTCGATGTGGCACCTATCTCGCAAAGTGCATGGTATTGCTTGCCCCCCCTCGTGTCGGCAGGAGGGGAATCCTAAGCTATGAATGCATGCCCCCCCCCCACGGAGGTTCACCTAACAAAGTGCAAAGTAGCAGTCCCCCCCCTCCCCACACACTTTCAGTCGGTGGGCCAGAGAGGGCATCTCACCAAGATGGATCGTAAAACGGACCAAGAATAATCCACCTTGGTCGTACAACCTCTCTCTTGTTGTTGGTCAAAGTGATGGCCGTCCATGCGACCCCGAAGATGGGCTAGCTCACCAATAATCACGCAAGTAGCTAGTCCCCGAACACAACCACTGCCTGTGTGTGGCCCAAGCATATGTATGGAGAGGTGTGTTTGAATACACAATGGAACAACTTTGATATGGCACCGTGCTTTCGAACCAGAAATCCCCACACTGAGTGAGGGTTAGTTGACGATGCATATGTATGTCACACCACACTTCAAGCCGATGACGGGGATTCATGCATGCATGCATGCATAGTATGCGCTCAAACTTAATTAGGTCTGAATCTCACCATGCATGACCTATACTACGATAACACAAACCAAAGGAAGAATCCGCCATGGTAACCTATCTTATTGTCGGTCAAGGTGATCATGGATGTCCACGCGGGCCCACGAATATATAGGCTTGTCACCGATAACCACGCGAGGGAGTGTACCGTTCGAAGACAACCACTACATGCATATGTATGGAGGTGCTGCGTGCATGCATGTTTAAATACCATTTCACAACATTGATGTGGCGCATGCGTCGAAAATCGTACAGTCCCCACACAGAGCGAGATCGGTTCATGACGTGTCGTGGTACTAGCCACTTCGACTCGATGGGAGGGGTTCATGCGTACACATGCATGTGTGTGCTCAAACTGTATCATGTCATCCCAGAGCATGACCTATATATATACCGTATTACAAACAAAAAAATAATCCCCTCCTTAGCCAAATTAACCTCTCTCGTTGTCAGACAAAGTAGTGATGGACCAAGCGGGCCCATAGATGGAAAGCATCGATATCGCTGATAACCGCTTAAGTGGGTGCGAGAGGACAACCACCATCGCTTTGCATGTGGGCCAAAACATAAGTTGAATACCCAAAATGCACAACTTTGATGTGGCACATGCCTCTAAAATCGTAATGTCCCCACACAGAGTGAGGTTCATGAAGCGCACTACATATGATGGTCCCCTCCCCCCTCTTCGACGCATACTATATGCTCCTACCGTAATACAACCCAAAAATAATCCTCCTTGATGGTGAAATTAATTAACCTCTCCCGATGTAGGTCAAAGTGAAGCATGCATCGACGATGGCCTCGCGGGCCCACAGATGGAAGCGTCACACATGAGTGTCCTAGGAGAACCACCGCCTGCATGCATGTGGCTCAAAGAGGTGTTGTGTGATGTTTGAATAGCCAATTTCACCACTTTGATGTGGCACGTGCCTCGGAAACCGAAAAGTCCCGACACTGAGTGAGGTGTACTTGTTCACGGACGCGTACGTATAGTATATATGCTAGTCCCCTCCCACCTATTCGACGTGTACTAAATACTCCCACCATAACACAAACAAAAAAGATTCTACCTTGCTAGTCAAATTAACCTCTCTGCCGGCTGTTGGTCAAAGTGATGGACGACGACCTCGCGGGCCCATAGAAAGCGTCACACGCGAGTGAGTGTCGTGTAGGACAACCATCGACTGCATGTGGCCAAAACATGTATGTATGAAAGGGTTGTGTAATGCTTTAAATAACGAATTCACGACTCTGATGTGGCACCTGCCTCACAAAACGGCCAACCCACATGGTGGCTCATGACTCGTAGTGTACTGCCAACCACCCCCATCCCCCATCCCCCAGACGCACACACACACACCGCGAATCCACCGCAACTACGATGCTTGTTAAATTATCCCACGGTGAACATATGTTACCAAAGGAGGGACGTTTTAATTTTGAAAAAAAACAGAGATCATTAAGACGTTTTAGTACATTGATTGATTTTCTACGGGTATAATGTGCAAAAATCAAATTTGAGCTACATGCACACGTGACAGTGCACCTAAATGGATTGCAAAAACACATTTGTCTCACTGGGTGCATGTTTACTCCCCGTGCAAGAAATTTCAAACATTGAGAATCTTGATTTTCAAATTCTAGTACATCCAAAACATATTTGAAATTCATGAAACTTATCGTGTTGTCATATGGACACCAATACAAAGTGGCATTGTACTTTTTTGTCAAATTTGAGACCAGTTTTGATGTAATCTTTATCTTCTTACAAACGGGAGATTATTAATAATTGGGAACCAATATCGCAAATAGATTATTTATTCAAACCATGAGCGTTAGACCAACAATGGATACATGCCATGCTTCGGTTAAGCAATAAAGCGGCAGCATTAATCATCCAAATAGAAAAACAATATACGTGCCGCCACGCGACCCGTGTGCCATGCGAGCATGCGTGAGTTGAAGGGACGCATGCGAGCAGTCTGCCGCGTAGGCAGACCGGGAGGCGTGCGTGCAGGTGTGTGAATTGACGGGAGGCGTGCTCGCTATGCAGTGTCATCTGGAGGCGTGCGAGTAGCTATGTAAAACGACGGTAGGCATGCCAGCAGTCCGGTGCGTAGGCTCACCGGGAGGCGAGCCAGCGGTTTGACCGCCGCCCGCCTCTCTCCCACTACTCCATATTAATGGCGCGCCCGAGCGGCCGCACCCCCCATCCTCGCCACACACACAATCCTCTCTCTCCGCTTGCATCCTCGACGCTGCCCTCAGTCCTCAAAGCCGTCAGTGTATGAGGATGCCGCCGAAGCGCCCCATCGGAGGAAGTGGCGACGCCGGGGCTGCTGAAGCACCGGAGCATGGCGTGGAGATCGAGACAGAGGTTGCCGTCACCACCGGCGTGGTATCGCAGCACCCTGACGTCATCGACGGCGTCATGCTTCCACAGCCGGAGATGGAGGTCCACACCGACTTCGGTGACAACCCCGGCGACGACCCCGGCGACGACTCCGACAACGACGGACAATCGGTTAGTCATATATACCCATTTATGTGTCAAATAGATCCTAGGGTTTCTCTGGTTACTCCTGCCTCCCCCTTTTTGGAATAGAAATCCTATGGTTATGTTCTCCCAATCCATGAAATCTAAGTAAGTTTCATTAGATCCATGTAGTGTATTGATTGTTTGAATGGTACAAGTGATTAGTTGTTTCATATGTGCAAATGATTTCTGCTACTAATCCGACTAGGGTTAGTGTTCGTGCTAATAATTCCTAGTCAGGACTTGACAATTGATTTTGAATGACCTACATATATGTTTGTGCCATTATTTTCTTCAAGATTGGTTTGTACATAGACGATTGTGCTTAAAAATCGAACCATAATCTCTGGATATGTATAAAAAAATAGCCATAAATTCCTAATCCTACTTCACGGCATGTAAACATTGATTTGATGCCAAATTTTGGCAACTGCCAAATGTTCGCTAGAGATTAGTTTGTAAACATTAATTTGACGCCACATTTTTTTTACTATTTGTATAAGTGCTGTCTGACGATGTGGACAACAAGGATGAAGATGGCCAGAGGAGGTACAAGAGGCAAATCCTGAGGGAGCTTTATGCGGGAATGCATAACAGGCGTATTAGGACCTGGGACGGCGGCTATCGATGCCCATTTTGCAACCAAAAGCTTCATGACGCGTATCAAAGTGTTCTGGCGCATGCAAGAGGACAAGCCATTGGCTCCTTCAAGTAGAAGTATTCTTGCAGGGTGGCGCACGCCGCGTACGCCGAGTACCTGGAGAAGCTTCGGGATCGTGCCGACAGATGAGATGAGATGTGGGATCGAACTATGTACGCTTGAACTATGTACTTATAGTTGAACTATGCTTGCGTACGCTTACTATCTGTGTCTGAGTATGTTTAATCTATGTTTACTTATGTCTAAATGTGGGATATGGATGCAATCAGTTCGGTTGATGGAATCTACCTCCGTCCTAGTTTATTGGTCCCCATTGTAATTTTGTTAAATTTTGACCAAATATTTAACTGACAAAATGTTAGTGCAGGTCAGCAAAAATTATATTATTGGATGCGTATTTGAACATAGTGTTCAATTGTATAATTTTTGGTGACATGCATAAACATTTGTTAGTTAAATCTTTGGTCAAAATTTGGTACAAATTACAAAGGGGACCAATAAACCAGGACGGAGGTAGTACGTTAATCACACACGGTTCCCAAAATTGGAACCGCGTGCAATGACTTTCATTTTCCCTGTTACGTCAATCACATACGGTTGGCTCTAGCAAACCGTTGCCTCCGAAACTCTTTGTGGGACAGAAAACCCTCACCACCCAATTCAAAAAAGAAAAAAGAAAACCCGCACCAACCCCAATTCACAAAAACCCTCACCCTGACCGCCACCCCCTCCGGTCCCCATTCACACCTGCACAAGCTCCTCCGTGTCTATGCATGGCACCTCATATCGCCGCGGCAACCACTTAGCTCGATGCCTGCCGCCGTCGCCAGGCTGCCGGCAAACCCCACCGCATTTTGCCACATCCGCTTGCCGCCGCCTATCACCATCGACTTTCTCGACGCTGCTCGCGGTCGACCCAGCTTTGCCCAGTTGGGGAATCCGCCGTATTGAGGGTTTTTCTCATGGACAACAAGGTAACTAATTTAATGAGATATTATCTCATCTCTTATCCCAGTTCATCTGCCTCCTTTAATCACCCGGCCGAATTCGCCGTGAACTCATTTTTATTCGAGCTGATTTGAGGGTTTTCTTTCATTCATAGAGTGTACAGTGCACTGACACATTAGGACTTTGCGGCCTCCACCAAACATCCATGGAGTTCCATCTCACCGTACCAGATGACTTGAGGATGCGCGCGGTATGTTCAATCTCACCCTAAATCGGTTGGCATGGCCTACTTTCCTGAACATATACTAAATATTGCTACATTTGGATAAAAGGTGCCACATGCAGCATATACGTCAAAGGGGATTTTTTTTCCTCTTCTCTCTATATTAGGCAAATTAATGATGTATTGTTCTTTCGATTACTCTCATATTTCCATGACATCATGTTTACCCTATCTGTTTAATTATAGATTTTTGTCCTTTGATTTCAACTATTGTACAGTTCTTTCAATTTGGGCCCATATTTGCATGTTACCATATTTTATTTAACAATCCTACCATTTTTTGCAGCACGTCCCTTGCTATGCAATAGAATCTGTAGTACACAATCTTTCCCTTTACACAAATCAAGACTGCAGGGATGTCATACGGAACACAAACCATGGATTTACAATCGTTGCTATTGTAAGACTTGATGAATGTGGTGACTCCTATTTTGGCACTGGCCTTTGGAAAGATATTTCTAAGTTTTATGTACTGAAAGCGGGCACTAAAATTGCACTGCACATAAAAGAGCCTGGTCATGAGATATATGCTAACTTCCCCGACGATATCATCCGTACAGACTTTGTTCGAAGTAAGTGTTCTTTTCAAGTATCTGCATGTTGACTTACCCAGCAATATCAAATGAATTGTGTAGTATTTAAGCAACCAATTGTTATTCCATTTTCTTACTCTATTCCTACCTACTAACTTCTAGTTACCAATACACTTTTCTATTGCCCTGTTTTAACTAAATATTCCCTGTACTCCCACTTCTATCAGAAAGTGCCGCTGACAAGGAGACTCCGAAGGTGGAGAACGGGGCTGCCAACAAGCGGAGGCGGGTCGAGCAAGAACCGCAAGCGACTCCAGCAGGTCTAGACTTCATCAGCAACCTCCCCGATGATATGTTGACAGTCATCATCTCCCTCCTCCCAATCAAATATGGGGCATAGACAACCGTCCTTTCCCGGCGGTGGCGCCCCCTATGGAACTCCACCCCTCTCGACCTCATCGACACCCACAAGCTCTGCCATGGCTATCGCAAAAGCTTGGATGCATTCTCCAAGATCCTCGGCAGCCACCCTATCCCAACCAGAGGCCTTAGCATGGGCAAGTTATGTTCCAATGGCAAGGACCGAGCCAAGCTTGATGACTGGTTCTGATCCCCTGCCCTAGATCAGCTCGAGGAGCTCACTTTTGATGATGGGCACATGCGCTCGCTGCCAACGTCCGCGCTCCAACTCGCGCCTATGCTGCGCATCACCAAGTTCAGGAACTGCCATCCCCTCTTAATGATGTGCCCGCTCTTATTCTACCATGACTGAAGCACCTCGAGCTCGTCGCCATCTGCCTCCCAAATGGTGACATGGAGCGCCTGCTCCGTGGTTGTACTGCACTCGAGTACCTTCATCTTCAGGCGATCAATGGGTTGAGTAGCTTCCACATCACCTCCATGACTCTCCAGACTATTTATGTGTGTTGCTGGTGCTGCAAGAAGACATCACAAGATGTGTACCATGGTATGGTCATTGAAGACACACCTTCACTTGAGAGATTACTTGTAGTTGATCAAGAAGGTCCAACAAGAATCAATGTCATTTGTGCGCTGAAATTGACAGTGGTGGGCTGCTTGTCTGACAAATACTCCAAACTTGTTATTGGATCCACACCCGTTCAGGTACAACAGCCGCCTTCTACCTCTTCTTCTAGAAATTAACATTATTTCTAATTTTGAAGATGTATGTTCGTCTGTCATCCAGAAAATGATTCCGACAAGCTTGACCCCGAAACTACGCACAGTGAAGGTCTTGGCACTAGAATCTATCAGCCCAACCTGGAGCAAGTTGTCAGTTTCCTGAGATGCTTTCCATTCCTGGAGAAGCTATATATCGAGGTGATATTCCTTTCCTGTTAAATATTAACCATAAGGAAGTTCAATTTGTGACACCTTTTTCCATGTTTACAATGACAATGTACGACGACTTCTGAAGGATTTTTTGGAGGATTTCAGTACATACATGTTCCCCCCCCCCCCATATTGGTTGCTTGATCCATATGGTTACAATCCATAAGCATTTCTCCTTTGGATTCATCTGTACTAGTTTTCTTAGGGAACTTTTCATCCACTCCGACCTCTTGTGAAGAAAGCTACATTTTTCTAGATTGTAATCACATGCCCATGTTAATCATGTTGGATCAAAGATGGCATGTTAGTGCATTTTACAAATCCTGCAAACCAAATAGGCATGTAGTAGTGTTCAAAACTGCGTGTAGGCACTAACGCATTTTCTTCTTTTGCAGATAAGATTAGGCCCGGTGGTGGATAATGTGATACAATATAACGATCACATCGAATGCCTAGATCTGCATCTCTCAGAAATTACTTTGAACTCCTACCGAGGGACCTTACCAGAGATTATATTCGCTAGGTTCTTTGTTGTCAGAGCAAGGGTGCTGAAGGTAATGAGGTTTGCCCTACATTTATTTCGCAAAAATGAATGGTTTGTTGATCAACGCCGGTGGCTGAGGTAGAATGGAATAGTCTCCGAAAATGCTGAATTGCATTTTGGAACTTCAGATGACAGAGTAATCGGAAGTCATCGTGTCAACCCCATACATGACTTCTCAGTAGCTGACCCCTTTGCAAAAATTATGAGGTTTTGAAACCAGACTTACAAGTGGTAATATTAGTTTGAACCTCTCTGATATGCATGTTCAGCGGATGAGCTGAATTTCATTTCTAATATCAGTTTGAACCTTGTAATCCTTGAATTTGAGCCATATAACTCTGGAATTTGAACCTTGTAATCTTCGAATTTGAGCCATATAACTCTGGAATTTGAACCTTGTAATATTTTGAGCTTTTGTGGTACAATCGTTGAAATGGCATCGTATGAGACTCGTATATTGGTTGCACCATTTTGACCTTAATATGCAATGGACATAGATTTTATTAACCATTCTCGAATCTCTTTACCTTGTCGATCTCATAGCACACAATCTGTATAGCTAACTCGACTGCGATCTTCGACATTATTGCACACAGTTGGTTTCTTCAACCGTGTGCCCTATAGAGCGCAGAATTAATTATCGCACTCGAGTGTCCATCATCACCCTTCTGTGTAACTTTGACCTCACCACCCACGGGTAAACTTATGACCGAAGTCATTCCACACACTTCGTTTTTACAAAGCTTTTTGCCAATAAACGCCCATGATTTGTCCCTCTTCTAGCCGACGCGTGGCCAAACTAACCGGGCGGGAAGCTTGCGTGGTAAACTGCGCAGTAGTGCGAGAACAGGCTCACCAACGATACATTTGGTGCCTCTTTGAGCCCATGCATGGTTAAACAAAACGCGTGCGGTGCGGTGTTGTCAAGCGTGCACTGGAATCCTCCGCTATGAACGCGGTGACAAGACGTGACGATTACAGGCCGGCTGGCCCCCATTTATTATAGCGGCCATTTAACCCTTATGTCTCTTCAACCTTTCGATCGCGCCCCACCATTGCAAGAAGCACACCCACCACAACAAATTCTTAGAGGGTATCCTGCGCGGCTCCAGTGGCGCTTCGAGCGGCTGCGGACGACGAGCAGTAGTTCACCATGCATGCCGTGGTGGACACCCACAGAAGGTTCACGGAGCTCTTGGTGGTGTACACCAACAACCCGGTCTGGGTGGAGCACTCCATCCACATCATGGAGCTGTTGCTTGCTGAGGAGATGTACAAGGTGGTTGGGTTCGACCTCGAGTACACCTGCGCTCATGCCGGGTCTCGTCCCAAGGTCGCCGTCGCCCAGATGTGCGTGCGTGATCACGTCCTCGTCTACCACTACTGCCTGGCCACAAGGCCTTTCGAGCGTTTCGCCAGGTTTGTCAACAGCCCCCACTACATGTTCGTTACAGTGGACATCACCAACAATGTAAAGGTGCTCAAGAATTCGAGCATCGCCTGCCAGAATCTTGTCGACATCCAGGGCCAATACAAGATCTGGGGCAGCAATGAGCATGAGAATGACTCACTGGTTCACCTCATCGAGGCCATCATCGATCCCTACTACAAAGACATGAAGGATTCCTGCAACAAGGACAAGCGTGCCTGGCACTCGGCCTGGATGGAGAAACTCGACAAAGCTCACATCGTGTACGCGGCCATGGAGGCGTACACGAGCTACGAGATGTACACGCGGATTGCTGACATGAGGAAGTGTCTCCTTCCCCAAAACGGCCAGGGATCCAGCCGAAAGCAGAGCAATGACAAGCATCATCGCAACAAGAAGTAGATGATTAGATGCTCGTTTCTCCTAGTTTAGTATGCATGTAATTGCTTACTTTGGTGTGTGGTTATGTGTGTAGTCACTTGTGTAATTGTATGCTTAATTTGGTTTTGCAATGTTGTCTTTTTAAGTATATATGTTGATGCTCTATATACAGAGCATAGATGCACTACAAAAAAAAGACACATCCGTGACATTTTGGGCTGAACGAATTTTTTTTCTGTCATGCTTACGACACTTCTATGATGATAATTATGACAAAACCCGGTATCATCATAGATGTGGTGGGCTCCTACTTCTATGACAAAAAATCATGACAGAAAATGGGCTTTTCGTCCTGGGCGGGCCGGAGACGCACCTGCATGACATTCTTTGCGCCGTCCATGACAGAAAAAATCGTGGTAGAAGCGAGGGCGAGGAAAATTTCGGGGAGTTCCCGGTTATGGTGGGTGGTCGGGGCCGAGCGATGCACGGAGGGACTGCGTGTTTCTCTCGTATGCGTGTGTGTGAGGCGTTGGGCTCTAACTGAACCCAAGCGAGGTGTTCGCTTACTGAACCCGAGCGATTGCACTAGCTACGTTACTGAACCCGAGCGATCGATCCCTGGCTGTTAACTGAACCCGAGCGATTCCTTCGCTACTACTGCTAACTGAAGCCGATCGAAGCTGCCTCTTGATGTACAGTCCCTGGTGGGGGTTGGATGAACAATTCCCAGTGGGGGTTGAATGAACAGGATCCCATGGCAGTAGAGGTCGTTGCCGCTGGATGAACAGGACCCCGATTGAGGAGGTGGGGGTGGATTAACAGTAGCTGGTGTAGGGACCCCGTGGAGGGCTGGTTGAACAGGACCCCGTGGAGGGTTGGTTGAACAGGACCCCGTGTGGAGGGCTGGTTGAACAGGAGCCGGTGGAGGCTGGATGAACAGTACCCCGTGGAGGGCTGGTTGAACAGTAGCCGATGGAGGCTGGATGAACAAGACCCCGTGGATGAACATTAGCTAGTGGAGGCAGGAGGAAGTCGGCGGTGGATGAACAGTAGCAGGTGGAGGCTGGAGGAAGTCGACAGTGGATGAACAGTGGCCCGTGGAGGCTGGAGCAAGCCAGTAGACGGTGGATGAACACTAGCCCGTGGAGTCCTGTTTTGCGGTACGCCACACCTCTCCCGATGAATAGGACCCCATTTCGACCGTAGGTGCTCCAACACAAGTCTGTTTCCTCCGTTTTGCAGTACGCCACACCCCTCCCGATCAACAGCACCCTGTTTCGACCGTAGGAGCTCAAACACAAGTCCGTTTCCTCTGTTTTGTGGTACGCCAGACCCCGTTTCGGCTGTTCCGTCCAAGACGGTTGGCTCCCGATGAACACGACACATTCTGACCCAGTCTGCTGCCTCCCGATGAACACGACGCTGTTTCTCCATTCCGACCCAGTCGGTTGGCTGCCGATGAATAGGACACCGTTGCTGTACGCGTTCGAGACCCCGCCTGTATGTACGTACGTAGCCGTATTTACTTTCTTGTAGCGTGGCTTTACGTACGTGTACACGATATAGATGGGACTGCCTGAACAGCTACTGCTCCTTACTGGGCCACGGTTCATCATGGCAGAAAGACCGATGGACCAGTATGTACGTACATGTTTGCGACCAGAATGACAACGCTATGTACGCTTCGATCGGGTGGGTCCTGGCTGTCAGGGAGGATAAGGAGGCACTTCCTTGCATTTGAAGATATTGATGGTGGGTCCGAGCTGACAGGGGGAGGATTCTTTTTTTTTGCGCGTAATAAGGAGGCACTTCCTTGCGTGCGAAGATGTAGCTGGTGGGTCCATCTGTCACCCTCACCGCGTACAGTCCTCTTCCTATGGCTGTCATTCATTGACCACATTGACCACGCCGCGCGGACAACACCATGCGGTGGACGACGGTGAGGCAGGGAACGATGCGGAGCCTGGGAACACGCGGAGGGTGGTACGAGGGTTGACTGGTTTGGCTGCGGTGTGAGGCTGCCGTCACCGCAGAATAACAGGGGGTGTGGGTGAGTAGAGGGATGGCCTGGCTAGCGGTGGGAGTAGTAGGGGGCGCTGAGGCCTGCGCGGTAGCACAGCCAGACATGGGAGGCAGGAGCATGCGGTGGTTTGGACGGCTGGAGCAAGAAAATCAGAGGTTGAAGAAGCAGTACGACCGTTGGATGTTAACAATCCAACGGTCGCTGGTGATAGAATCGTTTGTTGACTAAGTTGACAAAGCCCTGCGTACGCGTCAACTTAGTAGGGCCATAAGTCAGCCTCCATATCTGGTGGGCCCCAGCTGTCATGGGGAGCACTCGTTATTTTTCACTTAATAAGGAGGCACTTCCTTCCGTGCCAAGATATAGCTGGTGGGTCCTAGCTGTCATTGGGAGGATTCATTCGTTTCGGCGTAATAAGGAGGTACTTGCTTGCGTGCGGCCATGGACCATGTGGATCCCAACTGTCAGCCTCTCCATGTACATCCCTCTTCTGATGTTGTCGTTTGTTGACAACATTGACCACGCCATGCCGAGAACACCAACGCGATGGACGACGGCGAGACCCTGGAAGGGAATGACCCGGAGGCGGCGAAGCCATAACAGTGGAGGGATGTGGGTGAGTAGAGGGATGGCCTGGCCAGCGATGGGAGTAGTAGGGGGCGGTGAGGCCTGCGCGGCAGCACAGCCGGCCACGGGAGGCGGGAGCAGGCGGTCCCGCCAGCACTGGATTTGGTGGCTGGAGCAAGAAGATCAGAGATTGAAGAAGCACGACGGCCGTTGGATTGACATCCAATGGTCACGTCTGCTAGAATCGTTTGTTGACATATATAATAAGTAAAAAAATCTTGCATACGCATCAACTTAATAGGCCCATAAGTCAGACCATTCCCTATTTTTTTAATAATTTACAGCTCATTGCAACTTCTTATGCAATTTATTGCAGTCTTTTTTTTGTTGGCCAGGGCCAGGGTTAAAAATTTAAACAAAATTTCGCATATTTCGGTGGGGTCCAAATTATTTTTAATACCAAAATGTCAAGCCAGATTTAAAGTACTTTGAAGATATATTTAAATTTGGTTAAAGCCCAGTGAAATTGGAATCTGAAAATGTGAAAAAATTCAGAAATTTGAAAGTAATTGCCAATTTGACGTCTGTTTTTTATATTTACAGCCCATTTCATATTACTTTGAAGATTTGTAGCCATCTTGAAAGAGTTGCAGCCCAGCAGGGCGTAGAAAAATAAGTAGGCCTGGATTGGGTATTCTTCAGAAAAATTAAACTGGGCTCATTTTCACAAAGAAAAAATAGCTGGGCTGATCATGTGGTGAACATAAAATAGAAGCCTGGGCTAGACAGGCCACAGCCCAGTTGAAACCCTGCTCTGTCTCAAAAAAAAAAACAGTACTGCTCGAGCAGCTACGTCCCAGGTGTCAGCCGATCTTGTGCTGTTCTCTTGTCTATTGACTATACGCTGACAATGTCGTGGGTCCCAGATGTCAGCAAACCACTAGGAGGAAGCATTTTCTTTTTCTATATGCTGACAATGGAGTATATAACAAAAAATGAGGAACTTGCTTGCGTACGGCCATGGACATGGTGGGCCCCTACTGTCATCCTCTCCATGTACAGTCCTCTCCCGATTCCTCTTGTTTGTTGACCATGTTGACAATGCGAGAGGGCGGCGCCGCGGCGAGTGCACCAAAGCGCGCGGAGGACGACGGCGAGGCCTCGGACGTCAGCGTTAACAATTTAGGAGATGGTGGGGCGGCATGCATGCGCTGAGGCGCAGCCAGTCGTGGGAGGCGGAAGCAGGCGGCCCCGCCGGCGCTGGTTTGGTTTTGGCGGCTGGAGAAAGACAGGACTGAAGAAACACGACAGACTGTAAAAGCAGCAGGAGTACTTAACAACCTTAACTGAAACTAGCAGGGGCACTTAACAAGCATAGCTAAAAGCAGTATCAGTACTTATACAGGTTCAACTGTACAAAGCACGCCTTGAACAGTGCTACTTTGCCTACAGTTAACCAAGGGTGAGGCCACCAAGCCCCAGGACAAGGCCCAGGCGCCACCCCGCGCATCCACAACCTTCTGAAAACGGCTTCATCTCGCAATGTGGTCAATAAACAGGATATTTGCTTTAGAGCCATGGAAAAGCATGAGCATAACCTTCTGTCCTATTCTCCAAGTTGGATGAGCCTTCATTATTTGAGACCACCCATGAATAAGTATCTTTTCACCTCCAAGGAAATGAAGTAGGTCGATATAAACATCATGTTGTGACCAAGCGCAAGTCTGACTCGACCATGGTCAGGCATCTGTATAGGAACAATAGAACTGGGCAGTTTCTGTTTCAAGAAGATCACAGCTGTAAAACTGTGTATAAGAAAGAGTTTATGAACAACATATATAACAAAAAACAGCTCGTACCATAAGTTTCTCGACACAGTTGGACCTGTTCAACGTGTGCAGCAGTGGCACACATATCCCATGTGGCCTTCCACCATTGAAACGCCCCACAAGGACCTCAACACGATCAATAAAGTGTAGGAACTGGTGGATGTCGTCCCAGTCAACTTCAGTGCCATCAGTAACAGTCGAGTTCTTATAGAATAACAAACAAGTAGCGTGCTTAACTTTGAAATAACCTACATGTGCCACCAATTATAAGAAATATTAGTTAGAAGTAGCATCTTCGTGAGAGAAGGGAATCACAAATCGTTGCTACTTCAAAAGTTAAATTGTGATTAGTTAGACAGAATAGGTGGATTAAGAAGTAATCAAGGCAACATGCAAGAACCAGATACAAAACTAACATGGATGAACTACTGGAACGACATCGGGGTGGAAGATCACAGTGAAGATGAGACCAGGTTCTTCTATTTCCATCAACATTCGTGCGCCAACTTTCAGTCAGTAACACTTGAGAAAGTTTATCCAAGTTCGGCCATAAAAAAAGCAGCGATCTTCTTGGTTCATGAACCCAACTTGGAACTTATATCCATGGCTTGTCTTCAATGTGACCATTAAACTGGTGTATTCAGTTATGGCAAGGCCGACCATCTTGAGTGCATGTGTTCTGGCAGAGCAAGGAATGCACTGCAGGAAAAATAATATGGGAACACAATGTATTCGCTATCCAAATCTAGAAATAATTTCCTCCTTCATGTCAGTGTTGACCATGGTACTAGTACCTTTTATCCAAATATAGCAATCCAAATTTCGAAATTAGTCGATAGCATGTTCAAAAACCCCCACCCTCCCGGATAGAAAAGAGGATTCTAGGAACATACTGTGCGTGTTTTAAAATCATGTGTTAGGATGAGAAGGAACAAGTGTGGTGTCTCGCCGAGGGCGCAGAAACCTGTAGGGTCCTCGCACTTTGGGCACTGCAAATGAAACACACTAGATTCAGTAGGAAGAAAATGCATCAACGGCGGCGGCTGCCATCCTAGGATTACCCACGACCAAGGGACTAGGATTTATTGGGGATGGATGAAGAATTCGTACCTGGTTCTCCATGAGAAAACCCTACGCAATCGCCGAGAGGGGGTTTTCTCTGAACAAGCAGACGAGGGAGAAGGGGATTCAGGCCTAGTGAAATATTGCTGCTTCGTCCGTCCAGCTTACTGCTAAAGCTGGAAAGGTGGGGTTTTTCATGATTTGACGGCTCATTGGGCATTACTACGGCGCTACGACTAGGGTGAGCCTACCGTGCAGTTGTGCACTCTAATTTGGTGCATGGCACATGGACCCCATTGCCGGATGCCCCACATATCAGCGAAAGGAAATAGAAAGGCAGGAGTAACTAGTTACCCATAAATATATTTTTGACAGAGAGATACTCCCTTTGTAAAGAAATATAAAAATCTTTTATATCACAACTTTATACATAAGAAAAATCAAGGGGAATATATATAACATAATATGGGGGTTTAGCTGAGAATATAATACTCAGACAGGCTCACGGTTCTGGACTTTGGGCCACAGGCCGGTGGGCCTGCCTGTTTGGGGGCTCATGTGTTCTAACTCAGCGCATTTCATATTGCAAGCGATCAGTACGGCGCTGGTTTTAGATGCTGTCGCAAGGCGAATACAGAAAATTAAATAAAGCATGGCAGCTGTTAGAATGAAATCGAACGGCAGTTCCTAACCAGCAATCAAAGTTGCAATTCTTTCACGATATCATACGTGATAAATAATACTATCGTACAACTTATACACACAGGACACTTGTTTCACCATGCCATATTATTACATCAAAAGCTCTCGGAGGTAGATCAGTTCGGCAGTTGCGTGCTGCTACTGAAGAATTTCAAAGTTGATTTGGACCAGCTCTCCTTGCCGAGAAAGTTCGATTTTGACATCATCCCCTACCGCAAGATTTGATAGAGTTTTGAACCTTGACCGTCCTTTAGCATCAATCATCATGCGACCATCCTTTGTACTTACGGTATATTGAGCAGGTTCATTCACACCAAGGCTACGCATGGTAAGAGAAACTTGGCCACGGTCGCTCGGATTATTGAACGACTCCCACGTTGCTCTAGGAATTCTCTGTTTGCAAACAAGAAGACATACACAAACAGTTAGATCAACACAGTGGATCATGTGAAACAACATGGAAAGAAAAAAGAACGAAGCACTTGGGCGGCCAATGCTTACCAAGAAGGTGGAGATGTCGGTTTTTCTAAGGACTTTGGTATATGCAGTGTAAACTGCAGCCCAGTCTGTTGCCAGTGCAACTGCTGGTTCCGTTGCCGCTGCACGGGCCGGAGTAGATGCAAGTGCAACTTCAAGTGTTGGTGAAGGTGCCGGAGCCGTTGTTGGTGCCCATGCCGGTGCGATAGGTAGTGCCGCTGCTGCTGTCGGAGATGGTGCTCCTTGTGGAGCTGGTGCCGGTGTCGGAGCAGGTGCCCGTGTCGGTGCCCGATCCTCTGGTAGATCAGCCTGATCCGCTGACGCGGTCGGTGCCCAATCCTCTGGTGGATCAGACTGAGCTGCTGCCGCTGTCAGTGCTAGAGCCAGTGTCGTGTGAGAAGGTGCCGATGCTCGATCCAATGCTGAAGGTGGTACCGATGTGCGAGATAGCAGCGATCGTCTCTGGTCTGCTATGATTTCATACTTTAGCTTTCTAACTTAACTAGGCTCCGTGACCTTGATCCAGTCTTTTTCTTCATTTCTTTTAAACGCGAGAAGGACTAATTGTGGCGTGTTTGTTAAACCAAACTGTAGTTCATCATAGGGCTTCAGATTGTACTTAGACAATAGACTGATCCAATTATGTCCAGTAATATAAGTGATGGACAGTGCTTTCGTTACTGACACGACATAAGAAGTGAAACCTGCAAAAATAACCATCATAGAGCAAACCAAACGGTTTATTCTGTAACGAATGTCACATGGCAAAACCTGCATCGTAAAATTGCAGCAAAAGTAAGAAAACATGACATTAAATCAATAAGATTTAGACAGTAAATCAATAAGATTTACTTTATGTGACACGAGTGAATCCTTATCAGGAAATCACTATGTTCAAGTTCTAAACAGATGGTTGATCATCCTATTATGGGTGGCATGCAGGGCCCTCGCTTACACCCACAAGCAGGACAGTCCAAAGGTCGTGACAAATCGTATGGACCGTACATCAATGGGACTGGAAATCCTGGTGGGTGCGATAAACCCTGCAATGCATACAGATATTGGAGCGTGACTATAATTGATAAACCGTCCTCACAAAAAAGATGATCTGGATACTTCAAAATATATAGACTAAATTGAGTGGACAGACATTAACATGGACTGTTCTCAGGACTCACCACACAACCAAAGCGGCAGTACTAAACAATACAGGGTTCACACACATAAATCAAGTAGTGAACAATAGTACTTACTACACACAAGCAAAGTTGCACTAATTAAACTCTGCAGACTATTTCTTGCCACCGACCTACGAGATGTACCCCACATAACTGACTAGGCCATGGACTTCGTGAGAGATGTCTACAAGCACCATCGCCATCTCGTCAACCTTGGAGAACCTAACAGAGTGATCTTTCCACTCATAAACATGACGATGAAGACAGCCTGCATCAGATTTGTCGGGAAGCTTTACAAGAACCACACCCTTCATAATCGAAGGCACAGCTAGGAAATTGTTGTGGTGAAGTACACCCTCGAGAACACGCCTGACAACAATGCTACATGAAAATACTAGTTCACGACACGTGGCGACAAGGACACATCAGCTGGATAGTTTAGTAGAACTCATCCTCAGGTCTTCCAGTTCACACGACATGACTTTGAGAACATCATCTCCACCGCGGACCTGGTTCTAATTCAAACAGAAACCAAATATTTTATTACTACCTCCGTTCAGAAATATAAGATGATTTTCGATATTTTACTCCATATAAGACTACATATACGCACAGAAATGAGTGAACAAAGACACTAGAACATGTCTTCAAAGGCATGATAGCAGAGGGATTACATGCAATATCCATAACACAAGTTACTGAGGCTAATATACTCTCTTCAAAGGCATGAGAGCTAAAATCTTGCATTTCCTACAGCTAGCATTGATGTTCATAAAGTAGTTGAAAGTAATCTATAAGAAATCAGTGTCAACCTCTCGCATGTTTTGGTCAAAAGAGCAATTTAGAACCATCATTTGGCACACAAAAATCACATGCAAGATCACCCAGAAAGTTGTACTACTAGTACTAGTACTGCGTGTTAGATGAAAAAACACGATCAAGATCTCCAAAAAGATTGTCAAGAAGAGATATTACCTGGACTTGCTTAATGAGGGATCCCAGAGAGGGGGGCTTGGACAAGGCGATGGCCTTGAGCTTGTCTGCGGTAGTCTCAGTGGGGTGCTTGCGCTTCTTCGTACCCTGAGCCTCGACGGTTTTGGCCAGAGCCATAGACATCACTTCGGCCGGTGCTCCAGGGTCCATCAAGAAACTGTCAAATAGAAATAAAAGAAAAGAAACCATAATCACAAACCCAAAAGAAGAACATAGAGGGAGTTATAGGATCAGTCTCGGGGTTGCAAGACCGGGCCTTGGCCAGAATCAACACCATTGATGCGCTCACCTTTCCTTCTTTGGGAGAGAAGAACAATGGCAGAAGCGTGTCGGGGTTTTCTTGAAGAAATGAGGAACAAGATGAGGGAGAAGCGAGTTGGGGTTTTCTTCAAGAGAGGAAGCCGAGGGAGAAGAGTGAAATGATGGTTGCTTCATCCGTCCAACTTACTGCTGGAAAGGTTGGGGTTTTGTGATTTGACAGCTCATTGGGCATTACTGCGGCGCTTCGACCGGGGTAGTCTACCGTGCAGTTGTGCACTCTAGTACGGAGTAATTTCATGCATGGCAAGTGGACCCCGATGCTGGCTGTCCCACACGTCGGTGAAAGTGAGTAGCAAGGTTCCCGACGACCGTCGAGGAGGATCCGCACGGTAGAGCGTGTCCACTGTTTCTGAAGAAAAAAATGATTACAGCAAGCGTTTCCACTCTTACGACGGAGGAGTGCGAAACACGGCAGCCACTTGAACTTACACAGCACTCCTACTACTAGGCATGTGCAGTGGTTCATACGTCAGTACTACATAATCTTGTTGCTAGTGTAGTAAGGTATGATGATAACAAATGATGTTGTGCGCATGTCAACTATATGAACAGTAATGTAACATACCCCTTTTTTTACTGTCCGGTCGAGAATGAACGGTGAGATCAGTGTTAACAGATCTAGGTCTACAGCGCACGGAGAGTATGGTGCTACAGTACTCCATGAAACATGAACCATATGAAGCCTGAATCAGTGTTAGGCAGGGTGTATGAAGGGTGCATGGGATGGGAGCAAAAGTTCCCTTCTCGACCCACTTTTGGGTGTTTGGCAGAGTGCATGAAGGCTGCATGAGTCCACACTAGTAGGTTAACACAAATACACTAGGAGCATGCATGAAGAGGGGTGCTAAGATGAGCATGCACGAAGAGGGAACAACTATATTGAGATGAGAATGCAACCAAACACACCCACATGCTTTGTGCTATAGTGACTGATCTGCACCGTCTGAGTTTGATCCAACGGTCATGTTGCGCTGAGACATGGACATGCCCATGCAGATGACGCCTAAACACCACTGAAGTCCCTCTGCTTCTCGAGGCACACGACGTTGGTGATGCAGGGTGCCACCGCCCGCAGAGCCCGCTCCCGGTCGACGGGAGCCAGCTCATCAAAGACGGCGTCCAATGGCACGAATGGATTCCGGTGACGAAGCCCTGAGAGGATTCACGCGGCAATGGTAGCCCGCAACCCCTCCTTGTCCAGCTCCGCCCCCACCATCGCGCGGAGACGGCTCAGCTCCACGGAGATATAGGTGAAGAAGGAGACCAGGTCAGGAAGCCTCAGCTCGTTGAAGTCGATGGGGTGGTCGAACGGATTTAGCCCGACGGCCGGCATGGTCGCGCTGGCACGACGGTAGGCATCGCGTAGCCGCAACACGTGCGTGGCAACATGGTCCACCAAGTGGTTGAGGCGATCCTAGACCTCGTCACGATCGGCCCGCTCGGGCTCCAGCCGGCTCGGCTGACCGCCTATTGTATCTCCCGCTTTCTGCAGCAACGCCGCCGACGCCTCGAGCATCTTTGTGGTGGACGCCTGCCGCTTTTGAAGCTCCGTGAACTCCCGCACATAAAGGAGGAGCATGGCACTCCTCTCCTCCTTGAGCTCACGGAGCTCCACGTCCTTGGCCCTGAGCTCCGCATCCTTGGCCTGGAGCTCCTGTGTCAGGCGCCTCACCTCAGACTCCATGATCTGGTGCGCCGCCATGGAACCAGGTAGAAGCAATGGGGAGAGGAAGCAAAGGGGCGAAACGGCTGAAAGGCAATGCAATCTACGGGAAGGCGGAGGGAGCCAGCTGAGAAGCGGGGTGAATCTTTTGGTTTTCACCATGGGAAAACACCAGTCGCAACTTTTCACATCCGGGAGCAGTGGGTTTTACAGGCGGAGTCATCACGACTAATTGCTGCTGCGTCTGCTCCCATCAATCAAAAAAGTAAAAATCCTGCCGCGCCTGCCGCACCCAAAGACCAGAGCAACGTCGCGGTGGATATTTAAATTTACCTGCCGGCAAGGAGAGAAAAAAGGGGTGAAAAAACAAATGTGGCGGTGGCCTAGCTAATCGGTTGCACTAGCCCAACTAGCTAGCCACCGTGCTTCACTGATGTACTTGGCGGGAAAGGTGGGCTTTTGTGATATGATGACTCATTTACTTGCTTCGGCGCTACGACCGAGGAGGACCCAGAAAACGCGCGGTAGGCCGTCCCACGTCTCGGCAAGGAAGAAAATATGCGTGCACCACCCGGGAGGACCCAGAAACCGCGCGGTAGGGTGTGCCACGTGTCGGCACGGAGGAAAAATGTGCGTGTAAAAATATACTGTATCAGATGTACTACCTATGGTTCGACCTCAGGACCCAGCCAGTCGGTCGAAAACACCCCACTAGCCACACAGCTTCATCATGCTAACGTGGCACGGAGGATAGGTGTGGTTAGCTCCGTCTCGACCAGCCACAACGTCTCTTGTTCTAGGCGATTCTTCTATTTCCAAGCATTTTTTTTAGTTACTGGCAATGTGCCCGTGCGTTGCAACGGATCCAAAGTAGAATATTACTTGTTCACATACTTGAAAGAAAACACTCTTGTTTTGATATACATATATACCACTAAAAATATATTACTTTTCACTCAAAATATATTTCTTAGGCTATTTTGATGAGGTGAGGGAGGGATGTGGTTGCTTATAAGATAATAAGGGGTTTTGTGCAAATTGGAGCAGAGAAGTGGGCTATTGTTGCAAAAATGCCACAACTTACCTCACAGCCGTTAGATGCAGATCTAATGGTCAAAAATGACAGATGGCAGACACACCATCATCACCAACTGAGTCTTTTATAGGAGTAGAGAAATATATTTCTCAGGCTGTTTTGATGAGGTGAGGGAGGGATGTGGTTGCTTATAAGATAATAAGGGGTTTTCTGGAAATTGGAGCAGAGAAGTGGGCTATTGTTGCAAAAATGCCACAACTTACCTCACAGCCGTTAGATGCAGATCTAATGGTCAGAAATGATGGATGGCAGACATACCATCATCACCAACTGAGTCTTTTATAGGAGTAGAGATAGAGATAATAACACCACGGCAAGCTCGCGCCGCTCTTCGTGTGTGCCCATTCGTCTAAAGGTTAGACGATGGAGAGGAGAGAGAGATCGCAGACATGGGACCCACCAATAAGTAAGTCAACGGTCATGCACGTGTTGACGAGCCACTCCCTCTACTCTACTCAACGTAATACTGTATAAAATCAAGTTATGCGACAAAGCCAACAACCGTTGCTGTTTCAGGCTATCAACTTACGCTTTGTAGTCTAGGTTGCCAATTCGAATCTCGTCTTTCAGATTTGTTAGTTTTAGGTACAAATTTGATCAATGACAAGTGGGACCCCTGTGTGTTGTTCCGATATTTCAGTGTAGGATGTTTTTTTTGCACAAACACTTTGCGCGGTTAGACAAGTAATGGCACCAGTTACACGTATTTTGCAAGTTTAGGAACAAAAATGATAGCGGCATAGAATATCACATCCACCCCGCAGCTTAGATGCTATGGTGATGCGAGGTTTTACGTCGTTGGATCTGAGATCCAATCGCTTGGGAGTAGTCTTTGTAATTATGCGCAATTTCCAAACTCTCCAAGGTTTTTTTGCAATTAAAACATTCAGGCCTCGCGTGTGCCGCTGCATCTTGGATCCAACGGCTCCCATTAGCTCATATTAGGTGCTCCCAGTAGCTTAATTAGCCGCTACGGTGATACGAGCATCTAGGTCGTATGATCTATGATCAGATGCCACATGCGTAGTACTTGTACTTTCTGCGCAATTCCCAAACTCTGAGGCCTATATTGCAAAAACATTCAAACCTCCTACTGTGAGCCGTTAGATCTCTCGGGAACTCGTATCACCATAGAATCTATGGTGTGGGAGCACCTCATATTCTCCTATTCGAGAAAACATCAGGTGCTCTATCAGCTTGGATGCTACGGTGATACGAGCTTCGAGGTCGTTCGATGTGAGATCCAATGGCATCTAAGCAGTCTTTGTGCTTGTAAGCAGTGGCTGAACTCTTTGGGGGCTTTTCTGCAAAAAAACATTCAAACCACCAAGGAGTTGTTGGATCATAGATCCAACAGCTCCGAAGAGCTTGTATCACCAAAGCATCTAAGGTGTGGTAGCACATGATATTCTTACATACATGAGAATATGAGGTCCTCCTTCATCTTAGATGCTACGGTGATACGAGCTTCGAGGTTGTTGGATATGGGATCCAAGGGCATCTGAGTAGTTTTTGTACAAATTGTGTGCAATTCTCAAACTCATTAAGGTTTCCTGTAAAAATATTAAGACATCCTGTGAGCTGCTATATCTCAGATCTACAAGTTCCAAGGAACTCGTATCAGCATATAGCATCTAAGGTGTGGGGGCACCTGATATTCTCCCGGGGAGGGGGAGTGCACAACCAATCGGTGTTTGGGAGGGTGGGGACAAATATAATGTTCAAAAAATATAATCTAAACAATCCTAAACAGAGCTTCACAAATTTATCTAAGGTCGAGGGGTAACCCCCGACAATCTACATAGCTCCGCCTATGCAAGAGGTGTAGTGTGAGCATCTATGTGTGAGAGAGACAACATGAAAAAGCAAGGTCAGTCGAGTCATTTATAGAGGGAGAGATCGAGGGAGTGTGGCCTAGCGTACACTCGAATGTTAAAGACGATACACCGAGATATTGTGCGGCGAAGCTGTGGTGAGGGCTGGAGGGAGATAGTTACCGAGAGAGTGGCCTAGATTGACTTTGTGTGTGCGCGCACGGTGAAGGTGTTTTACAAAGGCAACACATGTGTCTTGAGATATATATAGAGAGAGAGAGAGGGAGCGTTTGTCATGGAGGGCACGACGAGGTTGTGTGTGAGAAATACATTTGTTGAGGGTGTGAGGGCGGGAATGACATAAATGGAGATTGAAACATGAAGAGCAATAATGAGCGCGCGTGTGTCGGATACCAATTGCTCTATTAACAAATAAATGAACATCAATCGATACATGAAGTATGTGTGTGTGTGTGTGTGTGGGGGTGGGGGGGTCGATGGAGAGACCTAAACACAACATTCGCATGTATGTAGTACTAGACTTAATATTCATGTTTCAGTTTCCTGTTCATTTTAAATATTGAATTGAGGACCATGCATGGCTTACATTTTACTCCCTTCGTTCCTAAATATTTGTCTTTTTAGAGATTTCAAATGGACTGCCACATACGGATGTATATAGACATATTTTAGAGTGTAGATTCACTCATTTTGCTCCGTATGTAGTCACTTGTTGAAATCTCTAAAAGACAAATATTTAGGAATAGAGGGAGTATTTTTGAATTCGTGTCATACATGCATGGTTTGGAAAAATAGATGCACTATACTTACTGGATTGTTGTTGTATTCGTGTGTGTGTGTGTGTGTCTGTGTGGTCATATGCTTGATACATACAAAGTTTTCTCACCACCATACCGTTCGTCTTTTAAATTTGAATTTGCAATGAAAAACTTATTGGGGATACCATGAAATTTGAAACCCATGTTGAGATCACTATTTCACAAACTCACTCTATTTCAAGAACTCATCATAAATCAATTACCGTGCCTTTTGGAATGACCAGTAATTTGCTAGGAAAATACGGGCATTGTAATACGTATAGATTCATTCGGCAATTTAAAATATTCCTTTTGTATTCTTGAATGGTAGCACCCAACAGCGTACCAACCAGACCCGGGCTCGTGTTGATCCTAAAAAAAACTCGGGCTCGTGTCCTTCTGGTGGCGTGCATGGTACGCTCGCGTTTTGAGTCGAAATATCTGGCGGCCAGAATTCCAGCCCTAGGAAATTCCCCTCATGTCCCCGGTCCATAATGACTACCGATGAACAATGGAGGGATGCTTTAGTAACTAGACAACGTTACCTATCGTGCCGAGCACGGTTCAATTCCCTTGGTCGCCACTACCCAAGGTCACCCGTCAACTCCATTGCCTAGTACTAATAGGAGTACTACACCAGGATGAGCACAGAATTGAGCCCCATTTGTTTGTGCCTAGTACTTGAGTTAATATATCAGGCAATGCACTGGTACGGAGGGATTATCCTTTTACTCTGCATATATAACTTGTCTGAAGTGCAACTAAGCAAAATGTTTGACCAAATCCTTTCTTAAGAAATATTAACATCTACAACAGTAAAGATGTATCGCTTGAAAATTTCCTGCATGATGCAGGTTATGATATTGTTTCGAATCCTGGATTTTAAATTTCAGAAAATCCAAAAGTGGCCTGAAATTCATGAAACTGAGCATGGTCTCGTGATATGGCACAAATATGCTGTCGTAATTTTTTTGTTCAATTTGAGACAAGCTGCTTATGAAAAGTTGCACAAATGAAGAGCCAAGGTATTTTGGAACAAAGACCTATCATGTTAACGCGAACGCTTTCACTATTCAAACTATGGGCATTTACGTGCCGCCACGAGTCCCGCTTCTCATCGGCAGGTGCCGTCTGAGCAAGCGTGTGAGTCGACGGGAGGCGTGCGAGTAGACCGCTGCGCGGGCTGACCGGGAGGCGTGCGAGCAGGCCGCTGTGCAGGCTCACCGAGAGACAAGTCCTTTGACTAGGCACCATCGCCACCTTCGTCCCAACTACCCCCACTTTTAATGGCGCCGGCGCCGTAGTTTAAAATCACCCCCACACTACCCAGTATCGCTACAATCTTCTCTCTTCCTCTCCGATTCTCCTGTCATCTACCTCCAACCAGCCTGACCTAACCGTACGCCATGCCGCATCACGATGGTCTGCCCTTAGTCTTCCAGTTTCCTGAGGAATACACCCAGCCGGAGTCTCAAGAAAATAAGGCACATTGGGACGAGCTTGAACTGGCCTTGCGGGAAGACACCGCGCCTATCCCCGCTCCCGTTCCGGCTCCCGTCGCCCCGACTGCGCCAGCGCCCATCCCCGTGGCATTGATGGGCTGGGAGCCGCACATTGTCGCCGAGCTTGATGCCACGGGGTTCCACGAGGTTCCCGCCGACTTTCACGCGCCCGTGCACCTGCCAGCGCATGCGCCTGCGCGTGCACTGACGCGCGCACCCGTGCCGGTGCCCGTGCACACGAATGTCTCTGCCGCGCCGTTGCCAGCGCTTGTCCCCGCGTGGGTGCCAGTTCCCCCCTCAGCGGCATGGAGCGCCGCCGTCGACCGCTTCCTTGCACCAACGCCAGTCACCTCCTCCCGCTAGTTGACTCGCTCCTGGAGACCGAAGTCCAGAACATTCTGGCCTTCCTTGAAGCTAGGGGCAATGTCCAGGAGTACACCAACAATGGCGCAAGATGCCGCCGTCGCCATCGGTCAGTGGCCCGACGGCACACAAAGCACAGCAGAGGAGCCGCTTCCCACTACAAGACGCCCCCGCTGCCGCCGCGTAATCTAAATTTGCCATGAAAAACGTTCGGATTGCCATGCTTAAAATCCGAATGTTTGGGATTTATCATTTCTGTTTATTTTAGTTCAATCGTCCTATGAATGTAAAGTCGGAGTCAGACTGAATGAAATCTATGGTTTGATCGATTGAATGTTCTGCTAGAGACGTATCAAATTAAATATAAAATGTCATCAAGCCACATGTATTCCTTCTCATCGCAAACATTTCGTATTAAGTACCACGTCAATTCCAAATTTATTTTTAGGGAAGTCAATTCCAAATACTTGTAGGACGCGACCAGTCCCCTTGTTCGAGCACTAGGCGATACATCTATTTATCTACGCATATAATTATGACGGAGTAGTAGATAAATAGTACTACAACTAGCCTAACTTGTCCGTCACGGTCACTTTTGTTCCTAAACTTGTTACATGTATAATACTACTAGTACGTGAAACTGGTGCCGTAACTTGTGAATGCGTCCAGATATGATCAACGGCAACATCGCCCGCGCGTTCTTCGTGTTTGCCCGTGCGTCTAAACGTAGAAGGGGAGGAGAGAGAGAGAGAGAGCAGACATGGAACCCATTAGTAAGTGAAGGCAAATAGTACGTGCTAACGAGCCGGTCCCTGAAGGCCCTGGTCGCATGTTCGATCCTCGTCCTTTTTCATTTTTAATTTATATATGGGTCCAAATTTGTTCCATGACAGGTGGGCCCCTCGGTGTGTAGTTTGTAGCACTTTAATTTGTTGGTCGAAATTTGTTCCATTACAGGTGGACTATCGATGTGTAGTTTGTAGCTTATTTGTAATAATTAAAGAGAACAACAAAGTTTTTTGCAAATATACCATGGTGCGATGTGGAAGGTGAGAAAGGACGTGCGAGAGAGCGGTGACCGAGCCAGAGGGAAATCAATTGGGGGAGGTGGGGGGGGGTTGCAACGGTGTTTGGAGTAGTTGTGGGCCGAATGCTACGAAAATATAATCTAAACCCACCGGAATAAATGCCTTCACAAATTAATCCAAGGTTGGAGTCCCCCTCGCAATGTAAATAGCTCCGGCTCTGCGAGGGATGGAGAGCTAGCTTCAATGTGTGGAAGATACGGCGTGAGAAAGCGAGGTTAATCGAGACACAGATAGATAGAGAGACAAAGTGAGTGTGGTCCGGCATTCGTTGAAAAGATATATATGCTCTGGAGAGATATTGTCCGGTTGAGCTTTTGGGAAGGGTGAGGGCAGTAAGATAGAGCTTGAGAGATGATCCAGTCACAGACATGTAGATATATTTTGTGCGTGGGAGGAAGCAAGGTCAATCGATACATAGATAAAGGGAGAGAGATTGAGCGAGTGTGGGTCATCATGCGATCGAAAGAGTGAGACGGGTTGGAGAGAGTGACCTAGATAGACAATGTGTGTGAGAGAGTATACAATATGAATATGTCGAATTGGGCTCAAACATAGAGAAATATCGTTTGTGTCTGAGAAAGAGCGAGGTCAATCGAGACATACATAGAGAGAGAGAGAGAGAGATTGAGCGAGCGTGGCCCGCCATGAGGTCGAAAGAGTGGGGGCGGCTTGGATGGACTGACCTAGATAGAGAATCTGCGTGAGAGAGTATAGAGTGTGTCGATCGAGGCCCGACCAGGGAGATATATCATTTGTGTGTGAGAGAAAGCGAGGTTAATCGAGACTTAGATAAAGAGAGCGAGATTAAGCGAGTGTGGACCGCCGTGCGGAAGAAAGAGTGAGACAGTCTCGAGAGAGTGACCTAGATAGACAATGTGCGTGCATGCACACAAGAGGGGGGGGGGTCTAGATAGGCAATGCATGTATCCAACGAGAGAGGGTGGGAGGGAGAGACAGAGAGAGCTCGGCATGAAGTGCAATGGCAGGTGTGTGAGAGAGATACATTTGGTAACAGAGTGGGAAAATGGGGCTGTGTAGTTGAGAGAGTTAGAGATTGAAACATGGAGAGAAAGAATGAACGTGTGTCGAAAACCGATAGCTTTCTAAGGTGGTTAGGAGAGGAAGATTGATCGATACAGGAAGTATGTAGCATGTGCGCCGAGGGGTGGGTGGGGCTAAAAACAACATTTGAATGTAGATAGTACGAGACTTAATATCGACGTTTCAATTTAGTGTACATTGTAAGATTTGAATTGAGGACCATGCATATGGCTTCCGTAATTATTTCGAATTCGTGCCATACTAGGTTTGGAAAAGTTGACATTGACTCGATTGTTGTGCTATTTTGTAGGTCATATGTTTGAATCCATCCAAAGTTTTCTCACTACCATGATGTTCAGCTTATACATATGAATTTGTATTAAAAAGTAGCGTGCATACCGTGAAATGCGAAATCCACGTTAGAATTGGAGATCGCTATGTGACACACACTCTAATTCAAATAACTCCTCATTAATTAATTTATAGTATCTCGTTTCGAATGACTAATTATTTGCAAGGAAAACACGAGCATGGTAATACATACAGATTCGTTTGCAAATGAAAGAAGATTCGTTTGCATTCTCAAATGTAGGCGCACCAGGCAGACCAGGGTCGTGTCGTGGTGGTCGCGTGTGTCGTACGGACGCTAGCACCCAGCCACCCCCCTCCGTCGCCCCCCGCCCCCCCGCCCGCCCCCCGCCGTCCCCCCCCCCAAAAAACGACGACAAAAAAAGTTCGCGCTTCCATGTTTCGGATTAAAATATCTGGCGGCCCCAATTCCAGCCCTGCAAAATCTCCCTTCTCCACCGTCCCCTTCCGCGCCTAGAGCGCTCAAATCCCTAATTCGCCGCCAACCCAAGCAAAGTTCGAATCGCCCCTCGTCTCTCCTCTTTCCCCACCTCTGTGCCGGACGACGACGATGAAGACGACGGTCGCGCTTCACCACCGCACCGGAGCTACCTCATCTACGCCCTCGTCCACTGCATCGGGTGGTCCACCGACAACGTCAGCCGCTGCAACCGACGTGCCTCACAGACACCGACTTCCACCGCATCAGGTGCGCTTCACCGATGCCGTCTCCCACCTCACCGGGGCTACTTCACCGAGCACATCGTCGCACCTCCACCCCCCGAGGCCATTGGGGCTTCACCAACGGTCTCGTCCACCGCATCATAGCGCTTCGCTATCGCTCAAGATCTGCATCCGTGCACGGCGAGCCAATGCCAGCGCATCACCCTCAACGGCTCTGAAGTGACCCGCACTCTAGCTAGGCGAGCATGCCCAAATGCCGGCCCGAACTAGGTATCCACATATCACTCCCTTGTGCACTGTTCTGATGATGTTTGGATATTCTTTAATGCTCTCTTAGCTTACACGCCTATGCAACTCTGACTTTAACTCTTATTTCTTCTGGAGATATCATCTGAAATAAGCAAAACCATTTTTTAGCGAAGCATGACGGCGCTACGGGATCTGGTACACATCCTGCACGCCGGTATAACCTTGTAAGTACCTGTCCTCTGGTACAACAGCAAGGTCGGTTCCTCTTATTTGATCAACCATTAGCCGTGTCAAAAATGCAGAGGGGGATGCAAGGAGCACAAGGCCTGCACATCCAAGCAAGTGGTAACATGGACTTGTGCATGGAACATCCCAAGCGCAAGCAGAGTTGCAGTGAGCCTGTACAACGAGCTAGTGTAAGTCCCTGCATTTCATTTGATTCATACTGGCCTGCGTGTATGATTTGTGTGCAGTGGCGGATCCACGAATTCAAGTTACCAGGAGCGAAAATTTAACTTAAGAAATACGAAGGCACTTGCACTCCAGAAATCAACATAACTTGAGAAATGTGAAGCTACATGCACTTTGAAAACCAGCTAATGATCCAAAGTAGTTCCAGATTATAAAACACTAAATGATGTAAGCACCAAAAAACACAAAATGCAACATGGTGTACAAGGACTACTAACATGGACTGTACCTACTTGAATTATTCGTTCTCTGGATGAAAATATCGAAGTGTAATTGCACCTATAACCAGTGCGCAAACTGCATATCAATATATCTATCCTGCACAAGTATGCCAATAGTTTCAAACAACAGATTAGAAAAGTATTTATGCTACGTTGTCATGATACGGGGACTTTCTGGTAGATGGCCTCGACATTTCCTCAAGCCATGAAAATGTACTATAATTTGCTTGTCATCGATTCCTGCAAACCTCTATCTCTCTCTCAACATAGCAGATCATCACTAGACACTAAATCCTTCAATGGGAGCTTGTAAAATGCTTGCATTAGATCCCTCATTAGACACTATATGTTCATCACCAGGAGCATGTAAAATGTTTGCATCAAATCCTTCATTAGCAGTCTGTTCATTAGACACTTCAGGCTCAAGAACAACATGAGCTTGTATGTTTGCACCAGAAACTTGATTAGACACATCAGGTTCAGTCAGTTCAGTATTGATTGGGGGAGTTATAAAATAAGCAGAAATTGGTTTCATTTTCTTATAGATTCCCTACAAACAAGCAGTTTTACAACACCGTCAGGTTTAACTATTGGCCAGAAATTGAACAGTTGAATTAGATATAATCAGGGATGTGATGTACCTACTCGTTGCGCATGCTACTCTTGCAAGCTGCGACTGTCTGTTTGCGCAAGCTCGATGCCATGCCCGTGCTGCCGCCGCTGCCTCCCATGCAGGCTACACCTAGTGTTGGATCTTCATCTTCTTGTCCTTCCATTCGCTTGAAGCCCGGCGACCGGCGTCCAACGAGGGCGCGAGGAAGTGCTGTGTCGGTCTATCCAGCGGCGGCTAGGTTAGGAGTGAACCAGACTGGAGGCTGGAGCAAACGAATTGGGATTTTTCCTGCTGTCGATCGATATGGGAGGCGCTCGTTTGGGCCGCGAGCCTGCTATAGGGCCTGCCTTGCACTTACATTATTGGCCCATCCAAATTGAAACATTTTTCTTCATTTTTTACAATGTCGACTCGTGCGCTGGGACGAACAAAACTAGCCTGGGCCAACCTGGACGACTCAAACTAGGTGCACACTTTCCAGCCACCCGAGGCGGCCGCCCATACCAGCCCCTACGGTGGCGTTGCCCCTTTTTGCGTGTATGATTGGGGTAGTGAAAAATATTCCAGTGGCGCTTTTGATTTACCCACAGAATGGTTGAATTGCTTGTTTCTATGAATTGAGTTCACCAATAATGTGAAGGATGCCAGTCTTTTCATCCTATTATAGATTGCTTAGATCTCGATATGCCAAATGTAATCACATGAAATATACAGTAAAAGCCAGTGTGATCTGTGTTGCTACAACTAGTCTAACAACCCGTCCTCATATAACATATCAAGGACGCACCAACTTATCAGATTAACCATTCGACTTACCAATGCAGTGTGGGAAGAAAGAAGTATTGGGACTGCGTATCCAAGCAATTGATGCCATGGACTCCTTCGTAGAACCTTGTAAGAGAAAAAGAAGTTGCAGTGTTCCTGTACAAAGACCTAGCGTAAGTTCAGTTACCTGCTTCTCGGAATTTTAGTTAGCCACTTATTGCAAAATTGTTCAATTATGTTGCTTGGCTTAATTTAGTTTGCTACTGATTACATAATGCCATAGCCTGTTAATCCTATTATAGACTGCGCCTATCTATGTGTTTGATACTTACTGTTAAGAATTACCTGTTTGCCTGAACTTAAATAGCTACTTAAGCACGTAGATAGCTGGTCATATGTACTTCTAGGGTGCAGCAAAATTCAAGTGTAATTTACGTTATGATACCCTGTTTGTTTAAATGGTTTGCTGTTATCACTTGTAGCACTAGTAATGTTTGCATGTTCATAGATAGACAACTGTCAGGTTTATATGAAGGACACCGTCTTATTAACTTATATATATGTGTCGGAATCATTTTGCTTACATCAAAGAAATTTACGGATGTCTGTGTTGCTGGTAAATGGTACCGACTTGTTACTTTAATACGTTGCCAAGAACTTGTTAGTTTTACTAGTTTATGTGTAATTAAATACGTTGCCAAAACTGGTTAGTTTTACTAGTTTGATGTTAGTTTCTTATGACTCTTGCAACACATTATTTATGATTGCTAACATTCAAGTTTGCAGGATCCAACTAAAACTCTGTTGGCACAACAGGTATGTTTTCAGAAACTTCCTTGTTTACCTGGTTTGTTGGTATAACTTGTTGATGTAATCATCTTACCAACTTCAAGTTTTCAGGATCCAATTGGAAGTCCAATTACACAACAGGTACATTTTCAAAAAATATATTTGTGTAACAGGTTTGCTGCTGTAACTTGTTGCTCTAGTCAAGTTACTGACTACTCAACTTTTCAGGATCCAAGAGAAACTCCAATGCCATAACAGGTTTCTTTTGCAAAACTTGTTTGTTTATCTGCGTTGTTGCTGCAACCAGTTGCTCTAATCACGTTACTGGCTACTCAACTTTTCAGGATCCAAGAGAAACTCCAATGCCACAACAGGTTCCTTTTACAAAACTAGTTTGTTTATCTGCTTTGCTGCTGCAACCGATTGCTCTAATCATGTTACTGGCTACTCAACTTTTCAGGATCCAAGAGAAACTCCAATGCCACAATAGGTTCCTTTTGCAAAACTTGTGTGTTTAACTGCTTTGCTGCTGCAACCGGTTACAATGCTGTTAATAACTACTTTTCAGCATCCAATCAAAACTCTTTAATTCCTTGTTTGTTTAACTGGTTTGCTGTTCTAACTCCCAGTTGAGATGTTTTGCTAACTTCAAATTTTCGGAATCCAATCGAAACTTTAATGGCAAAACAGGTTAGCCCAAGATCAAAGAGCGAAGTCCCCATGGACGTTGTATCATCCCACAGCAGTGGCACCAGCCCAATCGTGCATCATGAATTGCCAACTGCTGATGCTCTAGAGGCTAAACTATTGGTAGAAAGAGATTCTGCTTCTGCACTTAGAGATAAAGTTGGCATGTTGAGGAAGCAAACAGCACAATCACAAGTAGTACTCAAGACAACCATTAAATATTTGGTGGATTTCAAAACGAAGCAAGCTGAGACTGACCGCATTGTTAAGGTCCTGAAGGAAAAAAGGAAACTAAATTCCCACTTGGTAAATCATAGGTGAAATGTTTTTTCCCATCGTTGAATAACCTTTGTGTTGTTTGTTCATGTAATCAATCAAACCATTTGTTTTAGAGATCATGTAATAATTGTTTTTTGGTTTGTAATTTTTTTTAGCATGAGTCTGTATTAATTGATAAGACTCTGAGACATTTCATTTTGATTGCTGTGCCAGACCTACAAATATGCCAATCGGGCTGAATGTGCATTCAACAATAATAGTAGTATAGATGGTCCTTAGGTGGCACGCATCTGAAAGCGCCAAGATGTTGTACTAGCTTCGCTAAAAAAATGATGCTCTTCTAGCAAAAAAAAGTACAGCGGCCTGGCTTATGTATGTTAGTTGATATTATTGATCCATATACTCTATAAGTATTTATATGTCTGTTATTTTTGTACATTATTGGTTGATTGACTCTGTATTTTGAATCTCGAGACATCGCTTGTGTACATATCTAAATGGGAGTACACATTATGCTGCGTGTGACACTTGAGTTGGACATAAAGTGGTTTCAAATATTCAAATTCACCTTAAACTGGATTCTAGCTTCTGAATTCGAGTATCGGCGTTTGTAAATCATATTCATATATGACAGTGGAATACATGTTTGTTGTGCTTTTGAAGATATATAAAAATAGATAGAAAGATTTATAAAGATTCGTATAAGAATACAAAATGGATTCGAATTTAGCTGCCAGGGTAAACGCGGATGCTTATTGTCCCAAAATTCGAAAGAAGCAGCAAAATATCCACTCCCACGTCGGCTGCCTGAAACTAGTGTTTGCGAGATGGAAATTACTGTCTACCCCTTGCACGGACAATCCATCGGCCCGATTTCCACTGCTCTCAATAGGGGGTAGGTTAGTAACTTCAATTAGACGTGACAAGACCGCCTCTGAGCCCATTCAGACACGGTGAGCGCCAAACGTGGGCGGCAAAACACATTTGATTCAAGCTCGTCCGAAAGACCTCTGTCTCTCCCTCCATTTCCCCATTCATACACGGTGGGCGGCAAAACAGACTTGACTCGGCCGAAATCGATGTAGGCAAATATTTTCAATAGGGGCAGGTTTGTAACTTCACTCAGACGTGACACAACCGCCCTACCTGTCAGCCCCGTTCATACACCGTGGGTGCCAACCGTGGGCGCCAAAACACCCTCTCATCGCCCGAAATCGTTTTGGGCAAATATTGGGGAGATGCAAGATTACCGTCCTATTCCCAACCGATGAGACGTCCGAATTTTAAATGGGGGCTAAGTTCGTAACTTTCCCATATTTCAGACAGGCGCGTCCCAAAAACATGGTTCCCCGTACCTCTCCCTCCATTTTCCCATTCATACACCGTCCGCGCTAGTACACCATCCCCACACCAGCCTCCTCCGTCCTCCACCCCATCCATCGCCGCCGTCCTCCACCATGCCGGAGCGCCTACCAAGATCGTGTCATCCACTGCTAGAGATGGACGTTTCTCATCCACGGCGATGGACCAGGAGCCTTGCATCGCGTCCTCTCGCTTCATCGGCGCCGTCGTCCTCCTTGCCGGGGCCGCTCCCACAACCTTCTCGTCCACCACAACGGGACTTATCCCCTGATGCACCCGTCTAGCGTCACAGATCTGCTTCAACGCCACCGACAGCCATCGCACCCCCGATGCCTACCCGGCGCCACAAGAGAGGTGGTACTACTTCATATCTACTCAACTTTTTGATCTCAGCCAGAAAATAGATCGTAACTTGGTTACTGTACTTTCTTTTCAGCTCTTAGAATTTAGTTCTGAGTTCGAAGCAAACAATGGTTGCTAAATAGCATTTCTATGGTTTGCAGCTTCAAATCTGCCATGGCACAGTCATAATAGGGTTTAATTGATCATGCTTAGGGTTTCCCCCCTTTTATGATCACTATACGACCAGCATACGTGCTTCGTGTCATAATAGCACTGCTCCACCCATCAAGCTAAACAAGCTTAGTTGTTCAAATATGAATATGATATTATTAAAACAGAGTCATTTAATTGGTCAACTAAATGTTCCTAATTTGGTTTCAAAAATGCATGTACGCCGCTCGGGTGTGGATCTACAGGGTGCCCACGGTGGGCCGCGGCCCACCCTGGGATTTTGGGTCGGCCCAGGCCCCGATTCCCTTCTGTTCTGCTGCGCTTCCGATCTCTACTTGCCCCCAGCCGCCTGCCTCACTGGCGACTTGCCGTCCCCGGGCGGCATGACTCTAGGAGGAGACGTCGGACTAATAGGAGGTCAGGAGCCGCTCGCCCAACAGCGTCACCGCTGCCCGGGCGCGCTGCCGTGCCTACCTTCTCAGTCCGTTCAGGGCTCAGATGTGCCACTAAGCCAACCCGATTTATCCTGAGATACATCCTCAACACTCAGCAGCCACTCCTCATCACCCATTTTCTAATTGATTCATTACTCATTAGGCAGGACTGTCATTAGGGTTTGTTGTGTACTGAGTGCTACCTACACTTAATGGTTTAGATGTATTTCAGTAATCTTTAGTACCAGTAAAGTTCACAGGGTTTCAAAATTCCAGCCCTAGGAATAGACACTAGTCATTTTGGATTGTTGGTCATAGTGACATTGACCCAGAATACTACTGCAGGCCAGGTTTGTTGACAATTTTACTTGTTTTTCTTACTCATTCGATATGATATCCAATTATTCACGTCGATTAGTTGCAAACAATAAGTGTTAGACCAACTTCTTGATTCAGATTTTGGACGGTCTCTTACTGCAGTTACAATTCTGCATACTTGTCCTAGTAAGCTAACAAGTAATGATTGATTCACTACCTCTATGCTTGCCTTGTCATATTTGTTGTCAATATTCTTTTAGGGTGGACCACCCTGTTTGAAAATACTGGAACCGCAGACATGAGTGAATAGTATTACTCTGTGTGATCCCTTCCATCATGTGTGGGCAACGAACACTGCATTGTATAGAAAGAAAGTGTCATTTCCACCTTTTACATAGACTACGATCTTTTACATGGAATACAATCTGCCTACTTGCTTTGTGTCGCACTACCAGCACTCCACCCTTGAATCTAAACATTATGCCACTCATAATTCCTTAGTTTATTTGTTCAAATATGAATTTGATATGATTCTAATGTTCCTACTTCAGTTTTGAATTGTGTGTCTGCCTGTTATAGAGACATAAGAGGTTTGTATTTCTGTGTGTGGTCTGGTCAGCACGGTTAGACGGTGAACTTTGCATATGCAAGGGTTTATAGGGAGACACTCTTCGAGTTGAACCCGCAATGCATTCCATAGATAATCTGACTACTTTTTATGTTTTCATGAATCTCAGATACTGAACAACATCATAATGATTATGAGCTTGCGCGCATGAAAAGAATAAAGCAGAACAATGCCATGGCTGTCAAACTTGGCATTAAGGGACTGAAATCAAGTCTGGATGCAATGCAATGCAAACGCTCTCCACCTACAGATGCATGCTCAGAATATGATCCTAACAGTGATTCTGAGCTAGAGGGAGACCTAAGTCAATGTAGCTCCCTAGTGGAGGAGTCAGAGGCAGATGCCCTATCTTATTCACGCATCAAGGTGCTTGCTCTAACTTTCCAAGGTTATATTGGTCACACATACCTTGCAACTGATGCTTTGCATTGCTTCTACTTTGTTGCACTGCCATTAGCTTAGTTTACACATTGTGTATGTGAATACACCCTGCCTATCCATTTTTAGTACATATTCCATCTATCATCATACCATATTTATCCATTCAAATGATGTTCTTGTGTATCAGACGTTCAAAAGGAAGTGGGCGATTGCTGATCACGGAGGAGCACGAACAAAGTATTTGGAAATGGTAGTGACACCTGATAAATCAAATAGCCCATTAGGTGTAGTTACAATATCACCAGACCCAGAAAACACGGCCACAACTCTAGCAGACTCTAGCCCTACTACACTGGCCATCTCTGATGCCCCAACTCAGTAGACCCCAACTGCTGCAAACAGTATGATGATGCCAGTTGACATAGCACCAGCTCTACAATGTAAAACCCCCATTCCAGCAAAGAGTACACCAAATCCAGTTGCCAAATCCCTTTTCGAACGAGAGAGAGACCCAATTGCAGCAAAGAGGACTCCTGTTCCACTTCTTCCTAGTTTACAAGACAAAGCTTATATTGTTGTCAGGAACTTTGTGCGCATCTTTCCTTCATGGAAAGATTATACCGTAGACAAAGACCAATTTCCAATCTTCCTTCGGAACTTACGCGTAAGTAATGTACTAATGTTATTCATCGTAATTACTTCATATGTTTCTACTGACAGAAGGCACAAGATTTCACCCTTTTAAATAGGCGAGGACCAAACTAGATAGTCAAGACGAGCAAGGGTTGGTTGCACTTTTCAAGCACTCATTGATGAAGTATCATTCCTACCTGAGGCAAGCGCACTTCACTGGCAAGCCTCTAAACAAAATTTCTGTAAAGTCTCCGGTGCTACATTTATCAGACAGTGACTGGAATAATCTTGTTACACATTGGTCTCGTCTATAGCGTAAGGTACTGTCTATGATATCACATGACAATTTGAACTACATTTCTGCATGTGCCTTAACGTCTCACTTGTGCGAAAACTGTTTGCAGAAGAACATTCATTCTCAAGGGACCACAGAATCTCGCAACTATATTGCACACTGCATTGCTCTTATGAGTACCTCTTGCCCTATATGACCATACTTACTTTCATAGCTGGTTGATTATGTAGCATCACTGCACATGTTAGCCTCGTTATCCTCCATTTGGTGGACATTATAAGATCCGTATCGACTCTTACATAAATTTAGAATCAACCCAATGCTTTTGAAGAGGTTTAGCTCTGCAGTCCTCTTGTAAGGACTGAATGTCGTCCATCACTGTACTTACATTAACAGCTACTCCCTCCGTCCCATAATATAAGAGCGTTTTGTACAGTACACCAGTGTTCAAAACACTCTTATATTATGGGAAGAGGGATTGGTTCATTGTGTAGCATTCTGCATCTTATCTCCCTCGCCCACCATTTACTAAAAAATATCAGATCTATATTTAATCTTACCAAAAAGTTGAATACACAGACAATGCCAGTGCAGAAGTGTAGCCCATTGCTCTTGTCAGTACATTTTGTCCTGTAACGCTTGTACTTCCAAGGATTGGTAGTTGATTATGTAGCATCAATCTGCATCTTATCTTCATTATCCTCTATCCCTTCCAGTATTATCATATCTATAATTACTCTCTACAAAATGTAGAGTACAGGCAATGCTTATGAAGAAGATTCTGTGCTGAAATTCTTGAGTTATCCTTCCCTTGACATGGAGAAGGGCATTATAAAGCCGGTGTTAACTGTTAATGTAAGTCAGTCCTTCTAAAGCCTTTATCCTCAACTGCTGTTTAATTTGCTCATACTCCCTATCATTAACGGATGTTTAGTTTGTTGTTCCTATCAAAATGCATGTTCGCAACAACTGTAAGTTCCTAGTTTTACTTGTAAAACCAAATTCCTTATTCATACCATGCACATTACTCAATACTCCCTATATGTATGCTTGTTTTTGCGGATCTATAATCCAGTGTGTGGTGAAGCAGCCCACATTTGCACCTTGTCATCTCCTGTTTTATCTTACTGATGTGGCTGATGATATGAACAACATGCCATGCATATTAACCAAAATAGATACAATGATTGTCTTTGCCCTTCATCTATTCTTGTTTTGTTGACATGGTAATCCAGTAGTGTGGTGAAGCTCCCCGCATTATGAACAATGCCAAATTATGCTATTGATATTTTGAACTTACTCTTTATTTTCTAATTTGAAATTGGATGGAATTGACAGCACAGTTATCATCTTTGTTTATACATGTGCAAAACCTGTCATCTCTCTGCATGTTTCAGGGTGATATGCCTGATGGCATGCACAAGTCTGCTGAAGGCTGTGAGACAAACACAATATATATTGCAGCAAAGAAGGCAAAACATCTTGAAGATAGCGAGACAACCCCAAAGTCTTGTCTTGATGCAGTGTTCAAGTTACTTGAGACTAGTAGTCAAACAAGCTCACATAATTCGCTGTCTGAATCAGTTCGACTTCTTCAGTTCCAAGTTCTAGCAGAAAGGCATTCTGCAACTCAACTTCGACTTGAAGTCCTATCTCTAAGAAAGATTGCGGAGAACACCAATGAGAACCTCATTGCTAAACAGCTACACCTGGAAGCTATGACCGACATGCTAGGCCGGTCTCACAGCCTTGCTCAGCAGCTTGCGCAATAGTTCCCGTGCAAGGCTAACCTTTCTTGAACTGTCTTGGAAGTGGTCTTGGTTCAGTATTATTTTGTTACACTACAATGGCGCCTAGTTTTTGCAATCTGCTTCTTCGTTGCACTTTATGATCACTGGTGGCGAACTTCGATGCCCAGTGGATGTAATATACCATAAATCCTTTATTGTATAGTGTAGGTTTATTCTAAGTTACTATGCCATAATTTCTTTATTGTATAGAGTAGGTTTGTTCTTAATTCCTACTAGTTAGCGTATATGCCATCATTTGCTATCTGAAAAAAGGACGAAAATCTGATGTAGTCGACCGGGCCGAAACATTCGCCTCTAACGGGCCTGCATTTTAGCGGGCCATAATTGGGCCGGCCTGCAATCACACTTTGCGCCAGGCCCACAACTTACATGGGCCTATATTCGGCCCAAAGTTTAGTTGGGCCTTTAGTGGACCCAACGCTTAGTTGGGCCCATGTAGCTTCGGGCCATTAATAGGCTGAATATTCTGCTGGCCTGTTACGGCCCAGAAGAAACCATGGGCCTTTAGCAGGTCGAAATGCATGTTGGGCCTCAATTTTCACTAGTCGTCGACGGGCCTTCAGCAGGCTGAAATATAGATCGGGCCATTATTGGCCCAGTTATATGACGGGCCATTACTAGGCCAAAACATATCTCGGGCCTTAGTTGGCCCACTGATATCATGGGCCTTTAAGAGGCCGAAAGCTTAGTAGAGGCATCAACAGGCCGAATTATACGACAGGCCTTTAACAGGCCCAAAGTCACGTCGGACCATATATGGCCCATGGGCAGCACGGGCCATTCCCAGGCCGAAAGACACACCGGGCTGAAATGGGCCCATCTCTACAACGGGCCTCTAACAGGCCAAAATGTCACTGGGCCGTAATTGGGCCCAAATATTTGGCGAACAATTAACGGGCCAGATCTGGCTTCGGGCCATAAATGGGCCATGTTTAAACAGGCCGTTAGTGGGCTGGCCCACTAGTACCTGAGTAAATACTACGAACCTTTAACTGGGCCAGCCTTTTTAACCTATATGGGCCTCTATTGGGCCCTGCCACGTGTCGACATTTCATAGGCAAATCTCCTCCATTGGACGGGCGACATCTGGCCCACCGAGGAGCCGACACGTGTTTCCTCCAGCCAATGATGATTTTACACGTGGAAAATCCCCATTGGTCCGGGCTGTTAACGGGTTATCGGATCCAAACCGGAACCCGATAGCTTAACGGCGACCCGTTACGGTGGATGCCACGTGTCGGTTACCCTTGACGAAAGCACTTCCATGACGCACCATTTATCATCATGGAAGTGGACACTTCCGTGATGATAATTTTGTTATTGTCATGGAACACTTCTACGACAGCACATGTATGACTATCTTGATTCGGTCATAAAATCGTCATGGATGTACATGCATGACAAAAAATGTGACCTACTGTGACAAACACGTATCATCACGGAAGTGGTTTTTTTTGTAGTGATGTTATGCGGACAGAGCAAATCACATCGCACACGGACTAAACAATGGAACCCGTCGGTGATGATTTCATCAATCACTGACAATTGTATACCAGCAATCATTTGCTCACAACACACACGGCTTGTTAACAGGAATCGTCTGTGTTGTTATCGGTCTTCCACACATTTCCGATTATAGAGCTGTTTGCCGCGTATCACACACATCTTATTAAGTTGAACCGTTTCTGTTCTCTTCCCTAATCAAAAATAGTTGATTCGAGTGAACCGTATGCCGTATATAACACACACCTTGATCTGGCTGACCGTTTCTGTTGCTTTCCCTAATAGCAAACAGTTCATCAGAGCGAACTGTATGCTGTATATCGCACACACATTGATATGGCTGCCCGTTTCTGTTGTTCTGTCTAATCGCAAACAGTACATATGGATCAACTGTATGCCCAGCATCGCACACGCAACTATAATCTGAACCGTGTTTGATGTATCCGCCATCGCAAATGTTTTGCATCTTTTTTTACGGGGTTTTTACATCACCGTTTGCGATTAATGCATCACACACAATTTCGTCAAAGGGTCTCTGATCGTAGTGTCGCGTTAGCAGCATCCTACAGTAGTGTCAACATCCCCAAGCTTAATTCCTGCTCGTCCTCGAGTAGGTAAATGATAAAAATAGAATTTTTTATGTGGAATGCTACCCATCATATTCTTCACATATTCTTTTCTTTTGTAGCATGGACATTTGGACTTTAGATGATTCAGAGCAATAGTCTATAATTTGACATGAAGACCTCAATACTCAAGAATATCAACAAGCAACCATGTCTTTCAAAATATCAACACTAAAGAAAGCTATCCCAAGCCCATTATGCTCAATCATTGATCCATTAATGAAACACACTCAAATATTAGCTACATCCAATGCTCAAGCATGATAATAGTGCTCCCTAGTTGGTGCTTTATAAGAGAAGATGGAGACTCAATTTTTTTGCATAAAAGTAAATAGATAGGCCCTTTGTAGAGGGAAGTAGAGATTTGTAGAGGTGCCAGAGCTCATAGCTTAAATTGAGAGATAATTTTTTTGATAGGCATGCTTTTCCAGTCAACGAAAACGACCGAGAATTCCCAATACTTTCCATGCTAGATAGATCATAGGCGGTTCCCAAACAAAAAATAAAGTTTATTCCTTTTCCACCTTTCTTTCACAGTCCATGGCTAGCCGTATCCACGGGTGCCTTCCATACCAACACTTTCCAAGGAATTTATTATTGACAACATAAAGTAAATTTCTTTTTCAATTCGGGACTGGGCATCCCTATTACCAGCCACTCTCGTGCAATGACAAGTGAATAAACACTCATCTTGAGAATAACACATCTAGCATGGAAATATATTGGCCACCCCTGCCGCTTCATGAGCAGTACGGGCACACAAAAGGAAATTCATTTTGAAAATTAGAGTTGGCACATACAAACTTACTTGGAACAACATGGAAATACCACATATAGGTAGGTATGGTGGACTCATTTGGAACAACTTGGTTTAAGGAGTTTGGATGCACAAGCAGTATTCTCGCTTAGTATAAGGGAAGGCTAGCAAATAGATTGAGAAGCAACCAACCAAGAAACGAAAACGATCATAAACGAGCATTAAACATAACTAACAATGAATAATGCACCACAAGTAGGATGTAACATCATTGCATAACTATTGACTTTCGTGCTGGCATAGGGAATCACAAACCTTAACACTAATATTCTTACTAAAGCATAATTACTCACCAACATGACTCACATATTACTATCTCCATATCGCAAAACTATTGCAAGGAACCAAGTTTTAATATCCAGTGATCTTCATGATAGTTTTTACTTTCCCTCTTGAATATATATCACTTTGGGACTAGTTTCATATATTACCATTGATTATAACAAGCTCTCAATCAAATTTAAGTGAAGAACAAGAACATAAATATTTCTTCAAAATTTTCAACTCTCAAAATAATATAAGTGAAGCATGAGAGGATTTCTTCAAAAATTTACTAACTCTTAAAATAATATAAGTGAAGCATGAGAGCATTTCTTCAAAAATTAAACAACCACCGTGCTCAAAAAAATATAAGTGAAGCACTAGAGCAATTCCATAGCTCAAAAAATTTAAGTGAAGCACATAGAGCAATTCTAACAAATCATGGCATCATTATGGCTCTATCAAATAGGTGTGTCCAGCAAGGATGATTGTGACAAACTAAAAAGCAAAACAAGCATAGACTCATATAATACAAGACGCTCCAAGCAAAACTCATGATATGTGACGAATAAAAATATAGCTCCAAGTAAAATTACAGATGGTCGTTAGAACAAAGAGGGGATGCCTTCCGAGGCATCCCTAGGCTTAGTTGCTTGGCTCTCCTTGAATATTACCTTGGGGTGCCATGGGCATCCCCAAGCTTATGATCTTTTCACTCCTTATTCCTTCATCCATCGTGATCTCACCCAAAACTTGAAAACTTCAATCACACAAAACTTAACAAAAACTTTCGTGAGATCCGTTAGTATAATAAAGCAAATCACCACTTTAAGTACTGTTGCAAACCCATTCATATTTTATTATTGCATTATACCTACTATATTATAACTTTACCATGGCTTATAACCCCCCGATACAATCCATAGATTCATCAAAGTAAGCACACAATGCAACGAAAACAGAATCTGTCAAAAACAGAATAGTCTGTAGTAATCTGGACTTTGACCATACTTCTTTAACTCCAAAAATCTGAAAAATTAGGGAAACATAGGAAATTTGTATATCAATCATGTGTAAAAAATTCAGAATTTTATCACGCTCCAGTGAATTTTAACAATTCTACTACTGGACGCAAAAGTTTTTGTTTTTCAACAGGATCAAATCAACTACCACCCAACATGATCCTAAAGGCTTTACTTGGCACAAACACTAATTAAAACATAAAAAAACAATCATGATAGTAGAATAATTGTGTGAACACATAAAAATAGAAAAAAAATTGGTTTTCCTCCCAACAAGCTCTTTTCTTTAAAGCCTTTTAGCTAGGCATTGATAATTTTAATGATGCTCGCATGAAAGACAATTGAAGCACAAAGAGAGCATCATATAGTATGTGAAAATAAAATTTAAGTCTAACATACTTCCTATGCATAGGCATTTTATAAGCAAACAAATTATCAAGACAATAAATATCTAGCATATGCAAAGAAGAGGAATAAAACATTGACAATCTCAACATAACGAGAGGTAATTTAGTAACATGAAGATTTCTACAACCATATTTTCCTCTATCATAATAATTACATGTAGGATCATAATGAAATTCAACAATATAGCTATCATATAAAATTTTCTCTTCATGACCCACATGCATAAAAGTCTTATAATCTTCCAAGATAGTGGGATTAACAGCAACTAAAGTCATGACCTCCCCAAACCCACTTTTATCAAAAAAATTCATGAGATTGAACACTCTCCAAATATGTGAGATTATTTTTTACCTAAAGTTGACCCTCTTCCAAGCCCACTTTCAATATTATTGCAAACATTATTATCACTAACATATTCATCATGAGGCTTAAATATATTTTCAAGATCATAAGAAGAATTACCCCAATCATGATCATTGTAATAAGTAGTGGACATAGCAAAATTAGCATCCCCAAGCTTAGGGTTTTGCATATTATTAGCACAATTGACATTAATAGAATTTATAATAACATCATTGCAATCATGCTTTTCATTCAAGGAGATATCATGAATCACTTTATAAATTTCTTCTTTTAACACTTCATCACAATTTTCAGATTCACGAATCTCAAGCAAAACTTCATAAAGATAATCTAGTGAACTCAATTCACTAGCAATTGGTTCATCAAAATTGGATCTTTTAAAAAGATTAGCAAGTGGATGAGGATCCATATCAATATATTTTTAGCAAGCGAAGATTCAAGCAAATAGAAGGCACATGGCAACACAAGCAAAGATAGCAAACAAGCAAAAAGGCAAACAGAAAATATTTTTGTATTTTTGCAAAAACTTTTTAGAAGTGGGGGGATGAAAACAAGAGGCAAATGTCAAATAAAGTAATTGCAAGGAGATGAGAGTTTATGTGTAGGTACTTGATAGATGTTGATGATGTCTCCCCGGCAACGACGCCAGAAATTCTTCCTGATTGCTTGTATTTGCATGTGAATCTTCTCTTCCCTTATTAACTCTTTCATGAATTGCATCATTTACCAATGCTATGTTTGTCAACTTTCAATAAATTTTACCACTTGTACTTTTCCTTATGTGATGTCATTACACACCATAAGATTAGCATATGATCTTTTTCATTATTTTCTTTTATTTTGATTGAAACATAAAAGTAAAGAAGCAAAACTCAAACTAAACTTTATTACATAACTCTCACTCGATTACATAGATAGAACGATCACAAAGCTAATACTCGAAAATAATCATGCTAAATTTTTATTCAACTAATTCATGAGATAACTAAAGATCGAACTAAGATAGGTAAAGGCAATAAAAGTGATGGTGATACGATACCGGGGCACCTTCCCCAAGCTTGGCAAAAGCCAAGGGGAGTGCCCATACCCATGTACTCAAGTCTCCTTTGGTGGGGAAGATGATGATGGTGGTGGTGATGAGGTAGTAGCGAGCTTATCCTCCGGCTTCCAGGGCAGCGGCTCACCATCAAAAGAGGATGCATGAGTCTCCCGAGTCCCGCAATTGGCAGCTAAACTCATGCCTTTAAACCTTGCTTCATACTCAAAAACCTATTTTTGAAGATCATAGATTTGGCTTTGCAGAAAATTGATTTGCTCGTTGAAGGTGAAGAGGATGTCCTTCATGGACCGGCCATCCACCATGTGATCACGAGTGAATTCCGTGATCATGGAGTGATTGGCGTTGAGTCCACGCTCCACCATCCCATGGCACTTGAAGATGTCTTGTTCCATCGCCTCAAGCCTGGCCTCCACGCTCCCCATCCTCTTTGGCCCCTGAACATCTCGGATGTGGAGCACCCCCTCACGCATCTCAATGGCTTGAGGGTGCTTCATCACCTCCAGCAAGTACAGGTTGATGACCTTCTGAAAGAACCTGTCCTTGGAGGAGGTTGGTGGCTCCATTGCGATCTAGATCTGACAGGAAAACATCATGAAACAAGAATAGAAGATTTCTCTGTGATGCGGTGGTTAATACGTCCGGGGGTATACAAAGTTTTTTTAATCTCGGGAAATAAGCAAATGGAAGGAAAACGGAGTCGGGAAGGTTTCTGAGGAGGGCACAACCCACCAGGGTGCACCAGGAAGGGCAGGAGCGCCCTGGTGTATCGTGCCCACCTCGATTGCCTTCCTGGTTATTTCTTATTTTCCTAGTTTTTTCTAATATTCCAAAACTGACAGAAAATATTTTTGCGGATTTTTCGGAGTCCGTTTACTTACCGTATCACATACCACCTCTTTTTCAGGGTTCTGGAGTGTTCTGGCAGGTTTCTTTTATGTGTTCCTCCGGTGTCATGGTTTGGATAATATTGCTTTCAATATTAATAGGTATACCTGAGATATAGTGGTTAATTCTTTGCCCATTGACCAACTTTGGATTAGTGCCTTCGGCATTATTGATCTTAAGGCCTCTAGAATGATAAACCTCTTCGATAATATAAGGTCCTTCCCATTTGGAAAGAAGTTTTCCTACAAAGAATCTAAAACGAGAGTTGTACAAAAGAACATATTCACCAACTTTGAATTTCCGCTTTTAAATTCTTTTGTCATGCCATCTTTTAACTTTTTCTTTGAATAGTTTGGCATTTGCATAAGCTTGGGTTCTCCATTTATCTAGTGAGCCAATATCAAATAACCTCTTTTCACCGGCAAGTTTGAAATCATAATTGAGTTCTTTAATTGCCCAATATGTTTTATGTTCTACTCAAGAGGCAAATGACAAGCTTTTACATAAACCATTTTATATGGAGACATGCCCATAGGATTTTCATAAGCTGTTCTGTAGGCCCAAAGTGCATCATCTAGTTTCTTAGACCAGTTCTTTCGGGACCTATTGACAGTTTTTTGTAATATTAATTTTATTTCTCTATTGATAAGTTCAACTCGACCACTAGATTGAGGATGATAGGGTGATGCAATTCTATGGTTAACATCATATTTAGCAAGCATTTTTCGGAAAGCACCATGAATAAAATGTGAACCACCATCAGTCATTAAATATCTAGGGACTCCAAACCTTGGGAAAATAACTTCTTTAAGCATTTTAATGGAAGTGTTATGATCAACACCACTAGTTGGAATAGCTTCTACCCACTTAGTAACATAATCAATAGCAACCAAAATATGTGTATACCCATTAGAGGAAGGAAAAGGTCCCATGTAATCAAAACCCCAAACATCAAATGGTTCAACAACAAGTGAATAATTCATAGGCATTTCCTGACGCTTACCGATATTACCTATTCTTTGACATTCATCACAAGATAAAATAAACTTACAGGCATCCTTGAAGAGAGTAGGCCAATAAAAACCAGATTGCAATACCTTGTGAGCAGTTCTATCTCCCACATGATGTCCTCCATAAGCTTTGGAGTGACATTTCCATAGGCTTTGTTCCTATTCATGCTCAGGTACACAACGTCTAATAATACCATCTACTCCTTCTTTATAAAGATGTGGGTCATCCCAAAAGTAATGTCTTAAATCATAGAAGATTTTTTTCTTTTGTTGGTATGTGAAACTAGGTGGTATGTATTTAGCAACAATATAATTAGCATAGTCAGCATACCAAGGAGTATTATGAGAAACATTTATTGCAGCTAGTTGTTCATCAGGAAAGCTATCATCAATAGGTAGTGGGTCATCAAGAATATTTTCTAACCTAGACAAGTTATCAGCTACGGGGTTCTCAGCTCCTTTACTATGAGTGATATGTACATTAAATTCTTGTAGTAAGAGAACCCACCTAATGAGTCTAGGTTTAGCATCTTTCTTTTTCATAAGATATTTTATAGCAGCATGATCAGTGTGAACTATTACTTTGGAATCAACAATGTAAGATCTGAATTTATCACAAGCAAACACAACTGCTAAAAATTCTTTTTCAGTAGTAGCATAATTTGTTTGGGCACTGTCTAGAGTTTTGCTAGCATAATGGATAACATTTAACTTCTTATCAAATCTTTGTCCTAGAACAGCTCCAACAACATAATCACTAGCATCACACATAATTTCAAAAGGCAAGTTCCAATCAGGTGGTTGAACAATAGGTGCAGTAGTTAAGGCTTTCTTAAGTGTTTCAAAGGCTTCTACACAATCATCATAAAAAACAAATGGAACATCCTTTTGTAAAAGATTTGTAAGAGGCCTAGAAATTTTAGAGAAGTCTTTAATAAATCTCCTATAGAAACCAGCATGACCTAGGAAACTACGAATACCTTTGATATCTTTAGGACATGGCATTTTCTCAATTGCATCAAATTTAGCTTTATCCACCTCAATACCTAGTTCAGAAATTTTATGTCCCAAGACAATACCTTCATTAACCAAAAAGTGGCACTTCTCCCAATTCAAGACAATATTAGTTTGCTCGCATCTCTGCAAAACTCGATCAAGGTTGCTTAAGCAATCATCAAAAGAAGTTCCGTAAACGGAAAAATCATCCATGAAAACATCAACAATCTTTTCACAAAAATCAGAGAATATAGCATTCATACATCTTTGAAAGGTGGTAGGTGCATTGCATAAACCAAAAGGCATACGTCTATAAGCATAGGTTCCAAAGGGACAAGTAAAGGTGGTTTTCTCTTGATCAGGTTGTGAAACAGGTATTTGAGAAAAAATAGAATATCCGTCAAGAAAACAAAAGTGTGTGTGCTTAGATAATCTTTCTAGCATTTGATCAATAAAAGGCAGAGGGTAATGATCTTTTCTAGTAGATTTATTTAATTTTCTAAAATCAATTACCATTCTATAGCCAGTAACAATTATTTGTGGAATGAGTTCACTTTTATCATTAGGAACAACAGTAATACCTTCTTAGGGACACAATGAACATGACTTACCCATCTACTATCAGCTATGGGATAGATTATACCTGCTTCCAGAAGCTTTAGTATTTCAGTTCTTACCACTTCTTTTATCTTAGGATTCAAACGTCGTTGGTGATCAACAACAGGTTTAGCATCAGGTTCCATGTTAATCTTATGCTGACAGAGAGTGCAACTAATGCCCTTAAGATCATTAAGAGTATATCCAATAGTGGCACGGTGCTTCTTCATAATTTTTAATAATCTTTCTTCTTCATGTTCTGAAAGGTTAGCACTAATAATAACATGATATATCTTCTTCTCATCAAGATAAGCATACTTCCAGTGTCAGGTAATTATTTTAGTTCAAACACAGGATCACCTTTAGGTGGAGGAGGACCTCCTAGAGTTTCAATAGGCAAAATTATGTTTAAGCAGAGGTTGTTGTTCAAAGAATATTTTATCTATTTCATTTCTTTCACGCAAATGTATATCATTTTCATTGTCTAGCAAATATTGTTCTAAAGGATCAGTAGGAGGCATCGCAATAGAAGCAAGACCAATTATTTCATCCTTACTAGGTAATTATTTATAACGGGGTTGTCTACTAAACTTGGAGAAATTAAATTCATGAGACTCATCACCAAAGCTAACACTGACAGTTTGTTTATGGCAATCTATAGTAGCATTGACAGTGTTCAAGAAAGGTCTACCGAAGATAATGGGACAAAAGTCATCTTGTGGGGAACCAAGAACTAAAAAATCAGTAGGGTATTTTATTTTCCCGCACAAGACTTCAACATCTCTAACTAACCCAAGTGGTGTGATGGTGTCTCTATTAGCAAGTTAAATAGTAACATCTATGTCTTCTATTTCAGCGGGTGCTATATCATTCATAATTTCTTGGTATAAAGTAAAAGGAATAGCACTCACACTAGCACCTAAGTCACATAAACCATGATAATAGTGATCTCCTATTTTAACTGAGATAACAGGCATGCCAACAACAGGTCTATGTTTATCTTTTTCATCGGGTTTGTCAATTCTAGCAGCTTCATCACAAAAATAAATAACATGCCCATCAATATTTTCTACCATGAGATCTTTAACAATAGCAACACTGGGTTCTACTTTGATTTTCTCAGAGGGTTTAGGTGCTTTAATATTACTTTTGCGAACCACACTTGATACCTTAGCATGCTCCTTTATCCTAACAGGGAAAGGTGGGTTTTCAAGATAAGCAGTTGGCACAACTGGATCAACATTGTAAATGATAGTTTCATCTTTAGCTATTACCGGTTGTTTGATTTCTTCTTGAATAGGGGGGGGTGATATTTAAACCACTTCCCCTTTGGGAGATCAACATGAGTAGCAAATGATTCACAAAAAGAGGCTACTATCTCAGAGTCAAGTCCATATTTAGTGCTAAACTTGTGAAAAGCATCGGTATTCATAAAGATTTAACACGATCAAACTCAAACTTAATACCTGACTCTTTACCTTCGTCGAGTTCCCAATCTTCAGAGTTGCATTTAATTATTTCTAAAAGATCCCACCTGAATTCAATAGTCTTCTTCATAAAAGAACCAGTACAAGAAGTATCGAGCATGGATTGATTGTCATGAGAAAGCCGAGCATAAAAGTTCTGAATAATAATTTCTCTCAAGAGCTCATGATTGGGGCATGAATACAACATTGACTTAAGCCTCCCCCAAGCTAGAGTGATACTTTCTCCTTCACGAGGTCAAAAATTATATGTATAATTCTGATCACGATGAACTAGATGCATAGGATAATTTTTTTGGTGAAATTCCAATTTCAATCGATTCCAGTTCCAAGATCCAATATCATCGCATATCCTATACCATGTCAATGCTTTTCCCTTCAAAGATAACGGGAAAACCTTCTTCTTAGCTTCATCTCCAGGTAAACCTGCAAGCTTAAACAATCCACAAATTTCATCCACATAGATCAAGTGCATATCAGGATGTTCCATTCCATCTCCTGCATAAGGATTAGCTAGAAGTTGTTCTATCATACCCGAAAGAATTTCATAACCAATATTTTCAGTAGGTGCAGTAGGTTGAGGGGCAACTAATTGTGCTTCCAGTCGAGGTGAAGATACCCCGAACAAACCCCTCAAAGGATGGTTTTCCATAGTAACAAGTGACAATAAATTTCAGCAGGTAGTAATAATTTTTACTTACCAATTTCCACTTACCAAGAGCGCTTCATTCCCTGGAAATGGCGCCAGAAAAGAGTCTTGATGACCCACAAGTATAAGGGGATCAATCATAGTCCTTTCGATAAGTAAGAGTGTCGAACCCAACGAGGAGCAGAAGGAAATGACAAGTGGTTTTCAGCAAGGTAACTTCTGCAAGCACTGAAATTGTCGGTAACAGGTAGTTTGATAGCAAGATAATTTGTAACGGACAAGTAACGTAATGGTAAATAAAGTGCAGCAAGGTAGCCCAATCCTTTTGTAGCAAAGGACAGGCCAAAACGGTATCTTATAATAAGCAAAGCATTCTTGAGGGCACACAGGAATTTCATCTAGTCACTTTCATCATGTTGGTTTGATTCACGTTCGCTACTTTGATAATTTGATATGTGGGTGGACCGGTGCTTGGGTGTTGTTCTTACTTGAAAAACTTCCCACTTATGATTAACCCCCTCGCAATCATCCGTAACTACGAGAAAAGTATTAAGATAAAATCTAACCATAGCATTAAACATTTGGATCCAAATCGGTCCCTTACGAAGTAGCGCATAAACTAGGGTTTAAGCTTCTGTCACTCTAGCAACCCGTCATCTAATAACTACTCCACAATGCATTCCCTTAGGCCCAAAGATGGTGATGTGGCATGTAGTCGACATTCACATGACACCACTAAGGGAATCACAACATACATATCATCAAAATATCGAGCACATATCAAGTTCACATGATTACTTGCAACATGACTTCTCCCGTGACCTCAAGAAAAAAAGTAACTACTCACAAATGATATTCACACTCAAGATCAGAGGGGTATTAAATAGCATAATGGATCTGAACATATAATCTCCCACCAAATAAACCATATAGTAATCAACTACAAGATGTAATCAACACTACTAGTCACCCACAGGTACCAATCTGAGGTTTCGTTACAAAGATTGAACACAAGAGATGAACTAGGGTTTGAGAGGAGATGGTGCCGTTGAAGATGTTGATGGAGATTGACCTCCCAAAGATGAGAGGGTTGTTGGTGATGACCATGGCTTTGATTTCCCCCTCTGGGAGGGAAGTTCCCCCGGCGGAATCGCTCCGCCGGAGGGCAAAAGTGCTCCTACCCAAGTTCCGCCTCGACACGGCGGCGCTCCATCCCGAAAGTCCTCTCCTTATTTTTTCCAGGTCAAAAGACCTTTAGTACTAGAAGATGGGCATCGGAGGTGGGCTGGGCTGGCCATAACACACCAGGGCGCGCCTGGGGGGCCTGGCGCGCCCTGGTTTCTAGTGGTCACCAGGTGGCCCCCCTTCGGTAGTTATTTGCTCCAGTATTTTTTATATATTCCAAAATAATTCTTCGTAAATGTTCAGCTCATTTGGAGTTGTGCAGAATAGGTAGCTCTGACGTAGCTTTTTCAGGTCCAGAATTCCAGCTGCCGGTATTCTCCCTCTTTGTGTAAACCTTGTATATTATGAGAGAAAAGGCATTAGAATTACTCCATAAAGCATTATTATGCATTAAAACATTATAAATAACAGTAAGAAAACGTGATGCAAAATGGACGAATTAGGGACACCCTAAAAGAATTGAACAGGACTCTTAAAGGATTAACACTGAGGCACCTAGTCCTTCTAAAAAGAAAAGGAAAAATGATAGGACTTTGCATACCTCTAGTGAACCTGAATTAGAAAAACCTTCTGAAAATAAAAATGATGTCTCTATTTCTAATGATGAAACTCAGTCTGGTAATGAACATTCACCTAGTGATAATGAAAATGATAATGATGATGTTCATGAAGAGACTCAACCAGACAATGATAAAGAACCAGATAATGATGTTGAGATAGAACCTGCTGTTGATCTTGATAACCCACAACCTAAAAATAAACGATATGATAAGAGAGACTTTGTTGCTAGAAAACATGGAAACGAAAGAGAACCATGGGTTCAGAAACCCATGCTCTTTCCACCTAAACCATCTAAGAAAAAGGATGATGAAGAATTTGAATGCTATGCTGAAATGCTTAGGCCAGTCTTTTTGCGCCCTCACTTGACTGATATTTTAAAGATGTCCCCTTATGCAAAATACATGAAAGAAATTGTTACTAATAAAAGAAAGATACATGTTGCTGAAAGATACGTCTCCAACGTATCTATAATTTTTGCTTGTTCCATGCTGTTATATTATCATTCTTGGATGTTTTAAAATCATTTTATAGCAACTTTCTATCATGTTTTGGGACTAACCTATTGACATAGTGCCCAGTGACAGTTGTTGTTGTCTTGCTTGTTTTTTACTTCGCAGAAAATCAATACCAAACGGAGTCCAAATGCAATGAAACTTTTTGGAGAATTTTTCTGGACCAAAAGACACCTGTTGGGCCAAAGAAGTACTAGAGGGGGGCTCCGAGGGGAGCACAACCCACCAGGGCGCGCCTGGGGGCCCAGGCGCGCCCAGGTGGGTTGTGCCCACCTCGGTGGCTTCCCACACCACCTCTTCGCCCTATAAATTCCCAAATATTCCAGAAACCCTAGGGGAGTCGACGAAACACAATTCCAGCCGCCGCAAGTTCCAGAACCACGAGATCCAATCTAGACACCATCACGGAGGGGTTCATCTTCCTCATTGGTGCCTCTCCGATGATGCGTGAGTAGTTCATTGTAGACATACGGGTCCGTAGGCAGTAGCTAGATGGATTCTTCTCTCTTTTTGATTTTCAATACAATTGTCTCTTGGAGATCTATTTGATGTAACTCTTTTTGCGGTGTGTTTGTTGGGATCCGATGAACTTTGAGTTTATGATCAGATCTATATCCATGAAAGTTATTCGAGTTCTTTGATCTCTTTTATGCATGATTACTTATAGCCTCGTATTTCTTCTTCGAATCTTTGATTTAGTTAGGCCAACTAGATTGATTTTTCTTGCCATGGGAAGAGGTGTTTTGTGATGGGTTCGATCATGCGGTGTTCTTTCCCAGTGACAGAAGGGGCAGCAAGACACACATGTATCGTTGCTATTAAGGATTACAAGATGGGGGCTATTCCTGCATGAATAGATCTTGTCTACATCATGTCATTGTTCTTATTGCATTACTCTGTTTCTCCATGAACTTAATACACTAGATGCATGCTGGATAGCGGTCGATGTGTGGAGTAATAGTAGTAGATGCAGGCAAGAGTCGGTCTACTAATCTTGGACGTGATGCCTATATAGTGATCATTGACTGGATATCGTCATAATTATTTGATGTTCTATCAATTGCCCAACAGTAATTTGTTTACCCATCGTGTGCTATTTTCTTGAGAGAAGCCACTAGTGAAATCTACGGCCCCCGGGTCTATTCTTTATCATATTTGCTTCGAGATCTATTTTTATTCACTTTTATTTTCAGATCTATTATTCCAAAACCCAAAAATACCTAGTTGCACTTTTTTGCTATTTATTTTATTTCATGTTTTATTGAGATCTATTTATCCAATCTATCACAAATTTATCTATCTTTTTACCCGTAGAGGGATTAACAACCCCTCCTAATCGTCGGGTTGCAAGTGTTTGTTATTTGTGTGTAGGTACCGTTTACATAGTGTTGCTTGGTTCTCCTACTGGATTGATACCTTGGTTTCATAACTAAGGGAAATACCTACCATAGCTTTGTTGCATCATCCCTTCCTCTTTGGGGAAATACCGACGTAGTTCAAGCGGCATCAAAAGGAATTTCTGGCGCAGTTGCCGAGGAGACATCATCAACATCTATCAGGTTCCTAATCACAAATCTCATCTCCTTGCAATTTACTTTATTTGCCATTTGCCTCTCGTTTTCATCTCCCCCACTACACAAAAATTTGTCGTTTTATTCGCCCTTTTTTTCGTTCGCCATTTTCTCGTCAGATCTGTTTTTGTGTGCAATCTTGTTTGCGTAGTCATGATGCCTCAAAGAAAATATTATGATGTTCCTTACCCCAATATTTTGCTTGAAATTGAGAAAAGTACTAAGGAATATATGACTACACAATTTGAGCACAATAAATATTTTACCGAAGAACTTAAGGAACACTCTATTGTGCTGGATGCTATAACTAAACAACTTGCTAATATTAGTAGAGAAGTTTGTAATCTCCAATCTAAGTATGCTTTTTCTGAAAGTTTGCTAGGCAAAATATCCGATGCAGAAGCTACCCTAGTAAATCAAATGGCCGCTAAGCCAATTTCTTTAGAAGATAAAAATGATGAAGATCTTAAAATGATTGGGGTTTCTTCTATTGATTCCTTGTTTAGTAAAATTAAAATTGATGATAAAGGGACTGAAGAAGAGTCAACTTTAGTTAGAAGGCGTCCTGATAATTTGGAGGGTGAAAATCTTGATGAAAAATTGATAAAAGTGGGTTTGGAGAGGTCAAAACTTTAACTAGTGATTTGCCCACTCTTTTGGATTACAAAGACTTTAATTATGATAATTTCTCTTTGATGGATTGTATTTCTTTGTTGCAATCCATGATTAATTCACCTCATGTTTATGAACAAAATAAAGCTTTTACTAAACATATCATAGATGCCATGATGAAAGCTTTGGAAGAAAAGTTGGAATTAGAGATTTTAATTCCTAGAAAATTACATGATGAATGGGAACGTACCATCAAAGTCAAGATTAAAAATTATGAGTGTGTTGCTTTATGTGATTTGGGTGCTAGTGTTTCCACAATTCTGAAATCTTTATGTGATGTGCTTGGTCTTGCCGATATTGAAGAATGTTCTCTTAATTTGCACTTGGTGGATTCTACTATTAAAAGCCTTTGGGAAGAATTAATGATGTTCTTATTCTTCAAATAGGAATTATGTGCCCTTAGATTTTATTGTTCTTGATATTGATTGCAATCCGTCTTGTCCAATTATACTTGGTAGACCGTTTTTACGTACTATTGGTGCCGTGATTGATATGAAAGAAGGCAATATTAAATTCCAATTTACACTAAGGAAGGGGATGGAACACTTCCATAGAACAAGAATTAAGCCACCATATGAATCAATCATGAGGGCATCCTATGGATCTAGAACTAAAGATGACAATACTTGAATCTATGCATTATGCCTAGCTAGGGGCATAAAACGATAACGCTTGTTGGGAGGCAACCCAATGAATAAAATTTATTTTTGCCTTTTTATTTCTGTTCTTGAGTGTTTGCAAAATTATGCCTCTGTTATGATTGAGTTTTTTATGTTTTAATTAGTGTTTGTGCCAAGTAAAGCCTTTGGGATAGCTTTGGTAATAGTTGATTTGATCCTGTTGAAAAATAGAAACTTTTGCGTTCAGTAAAATAATTGTCTAAATTCACAGAATCGAAGAAAAATTATGATTTTCTTACACAAGATTGATATACAAATTTCCTCTGTTTTCCTAATTTTCCAGAATTTTTGGAGTTACAGAAGTATGATAAAAATTCGCATATTTACAGACTGTTCTGTTTTTGACAGATTCTGTTTTCTTTGCATTGTGTGCTTATTTTGATGATTCTATGGATTGTATCGGGGGGGTATAAGCCATGGCAAAGTTAGAATACAGTAGATATAATGCAATAACAAAATTTTAATGGGTTTTCTATAGTACTTAAAGTAAAGATTGGTTTTCTTATACTAACGGACTCACGAAGGTTTTGTTAAGTTTTGTGTGATTGAAGTTTTGAAGTTTTGGGTGAGATCACGATGGATGAAGGAATAAGGAGTAATAAAAGCATAAGCTTGGGGATTCCCCATGGCACCCCAAGTTAATATTCAAGGAGAACCAAGCAACTAAGCTTGGGGATGCCCCGGAAGACATCCCCTCTTTCTTCTAACGACCATCGGTATTTTACTTGGAGCTATATTTTTATTCATCACATATCATGAGTTTTGCTTGGAGCGTCTTGTATTATATGAGTCCTTACTTGTTTTGCTTTTTAGTTTGTCACAAGTATCCTTGCTGGACACACCTATTTGAGAGAGCCAAATTATGCTATGATTTGTTAGAATTGCTCTTTTTGCTTCACTTAAATTTTTTGATCTATGGAATTGCTCTAGTGCTTGACTTATATATTTTTTAGCATGGTGTGCTTTAATATTTTTGAAGAAATGCTCTCATGCTTCACTTAGATTAATTTGAGAGTTATTAAATTTTTTAAGAAATTATCTCATGCTTCACTTATATTATTTTGAGACACGAAAAAATTTATGCTCATGTTCTTCACTTAAATTTGTTGAGCTTATCAAAAGCAACATATGAAATTAGTCCCAAAGTGATAGATATTCAAGAGGGATATAATAAAAACTTTCATGAAGGTCATTGGGCAAAAAAACTTGATTCTTTGTAATAGTTTTGAGATATGATGATAGCGATATGTGAGTCATGTTGGTGAGTAATTATGCTTGAGTAAGAATATTGGTGTTAAGGTTTGTGATTCCCTATGCAAGCACGAAAGTCAATAGTTATGCAATGAAATTACATCCTACTTGTGGTGCATTATTCGGTGTTAGTTATGCTTAATGCTCACTTATGTGATTTTTCGTTTCTTGGTTGGTTGCTTCTTAATCTATTTGCTATCCTTCATTTGTACTAAGTAGAAATACTACTTGTGCATCCAAAATCCTTAAACCCAGTTTTGCCATATAAGTCCACCATACCTACCTATATGCGGTATTCCCGTGCCGTTCTAAGAAAATTTGTACGTGCCATCTCTAATTTTTAAAATAAATTTCCTTTTTGTGTGCTCGTACCGCTCATGAAGCGGTAGGGGGTAGCCAATATTTTCCATGCTAGATGTGTTATTCTCAAGATGAGTGTTTATTCACTTGTCATTGCATGAGAGTGCAGCGGTAATAGGGATGCCCAGTCCCAAAATGAAAAAGAAATTTACTTTATGTTGTCAAATAATAAATTCCTTGGAAAGTGTTGGTATGGAGGGCACCCGTGGATACGGCTAGCCATGGAAAGTGAAAGAATGGTGGAAAAAGGAATAAACTTTATTTTCTGTTTGGGAACCGCCTATGATATATCTAGCATGGAAAGTGTTGGGAATTACTCGGTCCTTTTCGTTGATGAGAAAAGTATGCCTCTCAAAAATGGTATCTCTCAATTTAAGCTTTGAGCTCTGGCACCTCTACAAATCCCTACTTCCCTCTACGAAGGGCCTATCTATTTACTTTATGCAAATTTTATTTTTATTTGAGTCTCCATCTTCTCTTATAAAGCACCAACTAAGGGGCACTATGATCATACTTGAGCATTGGGTATAGCCAATATGCGAGTGTGTTTCATGAATGGATCAATGATTGAGCATGATGGGCTAGGGATAGCTTTCTTTAGTGTTGATATTTTGAAAGACATGGTTGCTTGATATGCTTGAGTATTGAAATCTTCATGTCAAAACTAGACTATTGCATTGAACCATATAAAAGCCCAAATATCCATGCTACAAAGAAAAGAATATGTGATGAACATGTTAGGCAGCAGTCCACATCAAAAATTCTGTTTTTATCATTTACCTACTCGAGGACGAGTAGGAATTAAGCTTGGGGATGCTGATACGTCTCCAACGTATCTATATTTTTTGCTTGTTCCATGTTGTTATATTATCATTCTTGGATGTTTTACAATCATTTTATAGCAACTTTATATCATTTTTTGGGACTAACCTATTGACATAGTGCCCAGTGCCAGTTGTTGTTTTTTTGCTTGTTTTTTATTTCACAGAAAATCAATACCAAACGGAGTCAAACACATCAAAACTTTTTGGAGAATATTTTTGGACCAGAAGACACCTGTTGGGCCAAAGAAGTACCAGAGGGGGGCTCTGAGGGGAGCACAACCCACTAGGGCGCGCCTGGGGGCCCAGGCGCGCCCAGGTGGGTTGTGCCCACCTCGGTGGCCTCCTGCACCACCTCTTCACCTTATAAATTTCCAAATATTCCAGAAACCCTAGGGGAGTTGACGAAACACAATTCCAGCCACCGCAAGTTCTAGAACCACGAGATCCAATCTATACACCATCACAGAGGGGTTCATCATCCTCATTGGGGCCTCTCCGATGATGCGTGAGTAGTTCATTGTAGACCTACGGGTCTATAGGCAGTAGCTGATGGCTTCTTCTCTCTTTTTGATTCTCAATACAATGATCTCTTGGAGATCTATTTGATGTAACTCTTTTTGCGGCGTGTTTGTTGGGATCCGATGAACTTTGAGTTTATGATCAGATCTATATCCATGAAAGTTATTTGAGTTCTTTGATCTCTTTTATGCATGATTACTTATAGCCTTGTATTTCTTCTTTGAATCTTTGGTTTAGTTAGGCCAACTAGATCGATTTTTCCTGCCATGGGAAGAGGTGCTTTGTGATGGGTTCGATCGTGAGGTGTTCTTTCCCAGTGACAGAAGGGGCAGCAAGACACGCATGTATCGTTGCTATTAAGGATAACAAGATGGGGGCTATTCCTACATGAATAGATCTCGTCTACATCATGTCATCGTTCTTATTGCATTATTCCGTTTCTCCATGAACTTAATACACTAGATGCATGCTGGATAACGGTCGATGTGTGGAGTAATAGTAGTAGATGCAGGCAGGAGTCAGTCTACTAATCTTGGACGTGATACCTATATAGTGATCATTGCCTGGATATCTTCATAATTATTTGATGTTCTATCAATTGCCCAACATTAATTTGTTTACCCACCGTGTGCTATTTTCTTGAGAGAAGCCACTAGTGAAATCTATGGCCCCCGGATCTATTATTTATCATATTTGCTTTGATATCTATTTTTATTCGCTTTTATTTTCAGATCTATTATTCCAAAAACCCAAAAATACCTTGATGCACTTATTTGCTATTTATTTTATTTCGCGTTTTATCGAGATCTATTTATCCAATCTATCACAAATTTATCTATCTTTTTACCCGTAGAGGGATTGACAACCCCTCCTAATCGTCGGGTTGCAAGTATTTGTTATTTGTGTGCAGGTACCATTTACATAGTGTTGCTTGGTTCTCCTACTGGATTGATACCTTGGTTTCATAACTGAGGGAAATACCTACCGTAGTTGTGCTGCATCATCCCTTCCTCTTTGGGGAAATACCGACGTAATTCAAGCGATGTCACTGAAATCTCCACTATGCTTGCTAATTATTCTTTTAAGAAAGGAGTACCTAAAAAACATGGAGATCCAGGAATACCAACTATACCTTGCTCTATTAAAAGGAATTATGTCAAAACTACTTTATGTGAGTTAGGAGCTGCTGTTAGTGTTATGCTTTCTCTTTATATAAAAGACTTGATTTGAATAAACTCACACCTACTGAAATATGCTTGCAAATGGCTGACAAATCAACTGTCATACCTATCGGTATTTGTGAGGATGTGCCCGTTGTTGTTGCAAATGTTACTATCTTAACAGACTTTGTTATACTTGAGATGCCCGAGGACGACAACATTTTGATTATCCTTGGTAGACCCTTTTTTAATACTGCAGGGGCTGTTATTGATTGCAATAAAAGCAAGGTCAGTTTTCATATCAATGGTAATGAGCATACGGTGCACTTTCCGAAGAAACAATTCCAAGTGAATGGTATTAATGTTATTGAAAAATCTCCGACAATTACTATTGGAAGTTTTCAACTCCCTTTACGTCCTGCAAAAAAGAAATATGACATACTTATTGTTGGAGACATGCATATCCCGGTTGAGGTAACTTAGTGTTTTTACAAAAGTTCTTTGGTTTCATGCTAACTGAAAGTGGTTGTTAATAAGACTTGATCAACCTTATTAATGAATCATTTTTTAGAGGTATGAAGTTGATGAATTTAGTAAGCCCAACTTTCTTTCCCTACATTTTGTTTTCTGTTTTCCTTAGTTAAATAAAATAAAGTGCCATGATTATCCTGTTTTCTGGATTTTCTGTGCAATAAAAAATGACCCAAAAATAAAAGTGCTCAAAATGCCCTGAAATTTTAACACGATTTTTTTCTGAATATTTCTGAATTTATGGAACAAATAGCATTAGAGGGGGGGGGTGCCCCAGGTGCCCACAAGACACCAGGGCGCGCCAGCTACCCCAGGCGCGCCCTGGTGGGTGGTGGGCCCCATGGGGGTCCCCTCACTTATCTATTTAGCCCATGTCATCTCCTACCTCCAGAAAAAAATCACCATAGCTCTCTCTCTCGTGTTCTTGCTCTCAAACCCGCGGATTTCAATCTCTTTGCTTGAAGCTCCGTTTTCGAAACTGTTTTGGGGGATTGATACTTGGTATGTGACTCCTCCATTGCTCCAATTAGTTTTTGCTTTAGTGGTTTATATTTTGAATAATTAGCTACTCTAGGTGCTGCTATAGATGGGCTTGCATGTTGAATTCTTAGAGTTCTAAGTAGTTTGAATGCTTAATATAGCCTCTATGCATCCATATCAATAGTTGCTATCAATCTTGTGAAGTTTTGTTGATAAAAAAATTTGTGGACTAAAATTTTCATAATTTTATTTATAGGAATAAGATAAGTATCTTCATGAAGTTTTCCTCCAAAAATAATGCCAAGGGAGTCATTGGAGAATCATCGGACAATGACCTCAACACTCCGAGAATGGCGGAGGTGCGGCCGTGCGAATGGCCGTATATTGCCTTCATGGAGGAGGTCGGGTTCCATCTAGAGTTTGCCCAATTCATTGCAATTGTCGGGCTGACCGACTTCCTCGCAGCTGAGTGTGACCAACACCACCTCCTTGCAAATTCCTTTGTGCAAAATTTTCATTTTCTGAGTAGGAACAATCCTCCTGAGGTGCGGTTTAATTTATATGCTGAAACCCGTCAGATACAGCTCACTGACTTTTGTGACATATGTTTGATCCCTTCTGATGGGGAATTAAGGGAGCCTAGACCGGCAGAGTTTGAGGATTTCTCCTCACTTTGACAGTGGGGGATGAGAGAGCTGTGTCGAATGCCACTGCCACTAGTTTGCAGTTTCCTTCTATGCATTACTTTGCTTAATTCATCGTGAAGTGTTTAACTGCTAGGGAGAAGGTCGGTGCACTTAGTGCCCCCGGCCTCGCCATTTTATGCTGTGCACTACACAATGATCACACCTTTAGCCTAGGGGCTATTATTGCACATCGTCTGCACCTTAACAGAACTAAGGGCAAAATTCATGGTGGTATTTATGCCACTCGCTTAGCGAGTCATTTTAATGTTCAGATACGCCAACATGATTATCCTTTGTCCCGAGTTTATCTAGATCACCAGGCGATGGAGGATCATCAGTTTATTGAATCTACTGATTCATTTCATAACATTCGTTACAACTTGGTTTTTAGTGTGGAAACCCGTGATGTTATCCCGTTGCATGCACCTGCTTTGTTTGATTCTTTTGCCAGGAACGGATATAGGGTCATGCCCGAGGACATTATTGCCTACCGGAACAACCAGGCAACGGCAGAGCAGGAGCCTTAGGAGTGGGATGCTCAGGTGTTGCCACCATAGAACTACTACATGGGACCGGATGGCTACTACGGGTGGTGATTACCAAGCTAGGACAAAATCCTAAGCTTGGGGGAGTATGTATTTCCACTGACATTATATTCATGTTCACACATTTCATTCCAGTTGTCGGTGTCCACACTTTTTCATTGTATTATCCATACTAGATTTATTTTCTCGCTTTCTTATTGTATGTTTGAAAAACTTTGAGAAAATCCAAAAATATTTCTTGTTTCTTTTCGGTTTTTCTTTCTAGTTCAATTTATTTGTAGTATTAAAAGAAAACCCAAAAAGATTTCTCAATTCTTCTTTTGCTTGTTTGGAGCTTTCCCGTGTAAATAGTTTTTCTCGTTTTTGTTTTTCCTTCTTTAATTTGCTTTCTTCAAGAAAAACTAAAAACTCCAAAAATATTTCAGTGCGTTTCTCTGAAATTCTTTTATTTTATTGAGCCGTAACGAGGGGAAGACCACGATGAAAATGTTGAGTGGCTCTCATATGCATTATTGTTGATCTAACAAAGAGCCCATATTATTTTGTTTTCTCCTCTGAATAAAATGTTGCAGATTCTAGCTTAGTCCACAACAGTCTTGCACTATTATTATTTTCATACCATTCGGTCGTGCACATGAAAGGCAATAATGACGATACTTGATGAAGTGACTGTGGCAGAGAAAAGCGGGTATGAACTCAACTTGTTTTTGTTTTTGTAAATATGTTTAACCTAGTATCCATGATTTAGTATATTATGATCAAACATGTTTGCAATGACAATTAGAGATTATAGTTTCTCATGCCATGCTTAAGTAGCTAGGAGTGGATAATGATTTATCTTAGGTGTCAATATGCATTAAAATGATTGTGATGTAGTATGATGATATGATATCCTCCTCTGAATGTTTCAAGTGGCTTGACTTGGCACATGTTCACGCATGTAGTTGAATCAAAACCAACATAGCCTCCATGATATTTATGTTCATGGTGTTCATATCCAACTCATGCTAGTATTCAATGTTGATTATGCATAACGCATGTTCATGACCGTTTTCGCTCTCTAGCTGGCCTCTTCTCAACCTATTTTCTAGCCTTCGCCTGTACTAAGCGGGAATACTGCTTGTGCACCAAAATCCTTAGACCAAAGTTATTCTAGATGACTCCACTATATCTACCTATATGCAGTATTACCCTGCCGTTCCTAGTAAATTTGCATGTACCACCTCTAAAATTTCAAATGAACATATGTTTTGTGCGCCTGGACCGCTCATGGAGCAACAGGGGGCGGTCAGTATCTTCCATGCTAAGTGGGTTATTCTCATGATGAGTGTTTATTCACTCGTCCTTGCACGAGAGGGGCCGGTAATAGGGATGCCTAGTCCCGAAATCAAAAATTGCAAATAATTAAACCACTACAAAAAAATACACTTCCGTGATGATACGTGTTTGTCACAGTAGGTCATGTCATGCATGTACATCCATGATGATTTTATGACAGAATCAAGATAGTCATACCTGTGCTGTCGTAGAAGTGTTCCATGACAATACCAAAATTATCATCACGGAAGTGTCCACTTCCATGATGATAAATGGCGCGTCATGGAAGTGCTTTCGTCAAGGGTAACCGACACGTGGCATCCACCGTAACGGGTCGCCGTTAAGCTATCGGGTTCCGGTTTGGATCCGATAACCCGTTAACAGCCCGGACCAATGGGGATTTTCCACGTGTAAAATCATCATTGGCCGGGGAAACACGTGTCGGCTCCTCGGTGGGCCAGATGTCGTCCATCCAATGGAGGAGACGTGCCTATGATACGTCGACACGTGGTAGGGCCCAACAGAGGCCCATATAGGTTAAAAAGGTTGGCCCAGTCAAAGGCCCATAGTATTTACTCAGGTACTAGTGGGCCAGCCCACTAACGGCCTGCTTAAACATGGCCCATTTACGGCCCAAAGCCAGATCTGGCCCGTTAATTGTTCACCGAATATTTGGGCACAATTACGGCCCAGTGACATTTTGGCCTATTAGAGGCCCGATGTAGACATGGGCCCATTTCAGCCGGGTGTGTCTTTCGGCTTGGGAATGGCCCGTGCTGCCCATGGGCCATATATGGTCCGACGCGACATTCAGCCCGCTAACGGCCCGTGATCAATGTGGCAACAGTTCAGCCCAACGTGACTTTGGGTCTGTTAAAGGCATGTCGTATAATTCGGCCCATTGATGCCTCTACTAAGCTTTCGGCCTCTTAAAGGCCCATGATATCAGTGGGCCAACTAAGGCCCAAGATATGTTTCGGCTTGGTAATGTCCCGTCATATAACTCGGCTAATAATGGCCCGGCCTACATTTCAGCCTGCTAAAGGCCCATGGACGACTATTGTAAATTGAGGCCCAACATGCATTTCGGCCTGCTAAAGGCCCATGGTATCTTCTGGGCCGTAACAGACCAGCAGAATATTCAGCCTGTTAATGTAGGCCCGTGTAAGTTGTGGGCCCAACTAAGCGCTGGGTCCACTAAAGGCCCAACTAAACTTTGGGCCGAATGTAGGCCCGTGTAAGTTGTGGGCCTGGCGCAAAGTGTTAAGGCCCTAATGGCCTTTCAGGCCCAAGAAAGTTGCAGGCCGGCCTAATTGTGGCCCGCTAAAATGCAGGCCCGTTAGAGGCGAATGTTTCGGCCCGGTCGACTACATCGGATTTTTGCCATTTTTTTCAAATAGCGAATGATGGCATATACGGTAACTAGTAGGAATTAAGAACAAACCTACTCTATACAATAAATAAATTACGGCATAGTAACTTAGAATAAACCTACACTGTACAATAAAGGATTTATGGTACATTACATCCACTGGGCATCGAAATTCGCCACCAGTGATCATAAAGTGCAACGAAGAAGTAGATTACAAAAAACTGGGTGCCATTGTAGCGTAACAAAATAATACTGAACCAAGACCACTTCCAAGACAGTTCAAGAAAGGTTAGCCTTGCGCGGGAGCTGCCGCGCAAGCTGCTGAGCCAGGTTGTGAGACTGGCCTAGCATGTCGGTCATAGCTTCCAAGTGTAGCTGTTTAGCAATGAGGTTCTCATTGGTGTTCTCCGCGATCTTCCTTAGGGATAGGACTTCAAGTCAAAGTTGAGTTGCAGAATGCCTTTCTACTAGAACTTGGGACTGAAGAAGTCGAACTGATTCAGACAGCGAATTCTGTGAGCTTGTCTAACTGCTAGTCTCAAGTAACTTGAACACTACATCAAGACATGACTTTGGGGTTGTCTCGCTATCTTCAAGATGTTTTGCCATCTTTGCTGCAATATATGTTGGGTTTGTCTCACAGCCTTCAGTAGACTTGTGCATGCCATCAGGCATATCAACCTGAAACAAGCAGAGAGATGATAGGTTTTGCACATGTATAAACAAAGATGGTAACCATGCTGTCAATTCCATCCAATTTCAAATTAGAAAATAAAGAGTCAGTTCAAAATATCAATAGCATAATTTGGCCTTGTTCATAATGCGGGGAGCTTCACCACACTACTGGATTACCATGTCAACAAAACAAGCATAGATGAAGGGCAAAGACAATCATTGTACCTATTTTGGTTAATGTGCATGGCATGTTGTTCATATCATCAGTAAGACAAAATAGGAGATGACAAGGTGCAAACGTGGGCTGCTTCACCACACACTGGATTATAGATCCACAATAACAAGCATACATATAGGGAGTACTGAGTAATGTGCATGGTATGAATAAGGAATTTGGTTTTACAACTAAAACTTGGAACTTACAGTTGTTGCGAACATGCATTTTGATAGAAACAACAAACTAAACAGCAGTTGATGATATGGAGTATGAGCAAATTAAACAGCAGTTGAGGATAAAGGCTTTAGAAGGACTGACTTACATTAACAGTTAACACCGGCTTTATAATGCCCTTCTCCATGTTAAGGGAAGGATAACTCAAGAATTTCAGCACAGAATCTTCTTCATAAGCATTGCATGTACTCTATATTTTGTAGATAGTAATTATAGATATGATAATACTAGAAGGGATAGAGAATAATGAAGATAAGATGCAGATTGATGCTACATAATCAACTACCAATCCCTGTAAGTACAAGCGTTACAGGATAAAATGTACTGACAAGAGCAATGGGCTACACTTATGCACTGGCATTGTCTGTGTATTCAACTTTTTCGTAAGATTAAATATAGATCTGATATTTTTTTAGTAAATAGTGGGCGAGGGAGATAAGATGCAGAATGCTACACGATGAACCAATCCCTCCTTCCCATAATATAAGAGTGTTTTGTACACTGGTGTACTGTACAAAATGCTCTTATATTATGGGACGGAGGGAGTAGCTGTTAATGTAAGTATAGTGATAGACGACGTTCGGTACTTACAAGAGGACTGCAGAGCTAAACCTCTTCAAAAGCATTGCGTTGATTCTAAATTTATGTAAGAGTCGATACGGATCTTATAATGTCCACTAGATGGAGGATAATGAGGCTAACATGTGCAGTGATGCTACATAATCAACCAGCTATGAAAGTAAGTATGGTCATATAGGGTAAGAGGTACTCACAAGAGCAATGCAATGTGCAATATAGTTGCGAGATTCTGTGGTCCCTTGAGAATGAATGTTCTTCTGCAAACAGTTTTCGTACAAGTGAGACGGTAAGGCACATGCAGAAATGTAGTTCAAATTGTGATGTGATATCATAGACAGTACCTTACGCTGCAGACGAGACCAATGTGTAACAAGATTATTCCAGTGATTGTCTAATAAATGTAGCACCGGAGACTTTACAGAAATTTCTTTCAGAGGCTTGCCATTGAAGTGCGCTTGCCTCAGGTATTAACGATACTTCATCAACGAGTGCTTGAAAAGCGCAACCAACCCTTGCTCGTCTTGACTATCCAGTTTGGTCCTCGCCTATTTAAAAGAATGAAACCTTGTGTCTTCTGTCAGCAGAAACATATGCAGTAATTACCATGAATAACATTAGTACATTACTTACGGGTAAGTTGCGGAGGAAGATTGGAAATTGTTCTTTGTCTGTGGTATAATCTTTCCATGAAGGAAAGATGCGCACAAAGTTCCTGACAACAATATAAGCTTCGTCTTCTAAACTGGGAAGAAGTGGAACAGGGGTCTTATTTGCTGCAATTGGGGCTCTCTCTCGTTCGAAAAGGGATTTGGCAACTGGATTTGGTGTACTCTTTGCTGGAATGGGGGTTTTGCATCGTCGAGCTGGTGCTATGTCAACTAGCATCATCATACTGATTGCTACAGTTGGGGTCTGCTGAGTTGGTGCATCAGAGATGGCCAGTGTAGTAGGGCTAGAGTCTGCTAGAGTTGTGGCCATGTTTTCTGGGTCTGGTGATATTGCAACTACACCTAATGGGCTATTTGATTTATCAGGTGTCACTACCTTTTCCAAATACTTTGTTCGTGCTCCTCCGCGATCAGCAATCGCCCTCTTCCTTTTGAACGTCTGATACACAAGAACAACATTTGAATGGATAAATATGGTATGATGACAGATGGAATATGTACTGAAAATGGATAGGCAGGGCGTATTCACATACACGATATGTAAACTAAGCTAATGGCAGTGCAACAAAGTAGAAGCAATGCAAAGCATCAGTTGCAAGATATGTGAGACCAATATAACCTTGGAAAGTTAGAGCAAGCACCTTGATGGGTGAATAAGATAGGGCATCTACTTCTAACTCCTCCACTAGGGAGCTACATTGACTTAGGTCTCCCTCTAGCTCAGAATCATTGTTAGGATCATATTCTGAGCACGAACCTGTAGGTGGAGAGTGGTTGCATTGCATTGCATCTAGACTTGATTTCAGTCCCTTAATGCCAAGTTTGACAGCCATGGCATTGTTCTGCTTTATTCTATTCATGTGCGCAAGCTCATAATCATTATGATGTTGTTCAGTATCTGAGATTCATGAAAACATAAAAAGTAGTCATATTATCTGTGGAATGCATTGCGGATTCAACTCGGAGAGTGTTCCGTACAAACCCCTATGTATACAATGTTCATCCCCCAACCGTGCTGACCAGACCACACACAGAAATACAAACCTCTTATCTCTCTATAACAGGTGGACACACATTTCAAAACTGAAGTAGGAACATTAGAATCATATCAAATTTGTATTTGAACAAATAAACTAAGGAATTATGAGTGGCATAATGTTTAGCTTCAAGGGTGGAGTGCTGGTAGTGCGACACAAAGCAAGTAGGCAGATTGTATTCCATGTAAAAGATCGTAGTCTATGTAAAAGGTGGATATGACACTTTCTTTCTATACAATGCGGTGTTCGTTGCCCACACATGATGGAAGAGATCACACAGAGAAATACTATTCACTCATGTCCGAGATTCCAGTATTTTGAAACAGGGTGGTCCACCCTAAAATAATATTGACAACAAATATGACAAGGCAAGCATAGAGGTAGTGAATCAATCATTACTTGTGAGCTTACTAGGACAAGTATGTAGAATGTAACTGTAGTAAGAGACCGTCCAAAATCTGAATCAAGAAGTTGGTCTAGCACTTATTGTTTGCAACTAATCGACGTGAATAATTGGATATCATATCGAATGAGTAAGAAAGACAAGTAAAACTGTCAACAAACCTGGCATGCAGTAGTAATCTGGGTCAATGTCACTATGACCAAGAATCCAACATGACTAGTGTCTGTTCCTAGGGCCGGAATTTTGAAACCCTGTGAACTTTACAGGTACTAAAGATTACTGAAATATCAGAACCATTAAGTGTAGGTAGTACTCAGTACACAACAAACCCTAATGACAATCCTGCCTAATGAGTAATGAACCAATTGGAAAATGGGTGATGAGGAGTGGCTGCTGAGTGTTGAGGATGTATCTCAGGATAAATCGGGTTGGCTTAGTGGGTGCTGCACGCCTGAGCCCTGAACGGACTGGGAAGGTAGGCACGGCGGCGCGCCCGGGCAGCGGTGATGCTGTTGGGCGAGCGGCTCCTGACCTCCTGTTATCCAGCGTCTCCTCCTAGAGTCATGCCGTCCGAGGACGGCAAGTCGCCGGTGAGGCAAGTGGCTGCGGGCGAGTAGAGATCTGAAGCGCAGCAGAAGAGAGGGGAATCGGGATCGGGGCTGACCCAAAATCCCAAGGTGGGCCGCGGCCCACCATGGGCACCCTGTAGATCCACACCCCAGTGGCGTACATGCATTTTCGAAACTAAATTAGGAACATTTAGCTGACCAGTTAAATGACTCTATTTTAATAATATCATATTCATATTTGAACAACTAAGCTAGTTTAGCTTGATGGGTGGAGCAGTGCTATTATGACACGAAGCACGTAGGCTGATCGTATAGTGATCATAAAAGGGTGGAAACCCTAAGCATGATCAATTAAACCCTATTATGACTATGCCATGGCAGATTTAAAGCTGCAAATCGTAGAAATGCTATTTAGCAACCATTGTTTGCTTCGAACTAAGAACTAAATTCTAAGAGTTGAAAAGAAAGTACAGTAACCAAGTTATGATCTATTTTCTGGTTGAGATCAAAAAGTTGAGCAGATATGAAGTAGTACACCTCTCTTGTGGTGCTGTGTAGGCATCGGGGGTGCGATGGTTGTCGATGGCGTTGAAGCAAATCTGCGACGGTAGATGGGTGCATCGGGGGATAAGTCCCGTTGCAGTGGACGAGAAGGTCATGGGAGCGGCCCCGGCAAGGAGGACGACGGCGCCGATGAAGCGAGAGGACGCGATGCAAGGCTCCTGGTCCGTCGCCGTGGATGAGAAACGCCCATCTCTAGCAGTGGACGACGTGGTCTTGGTAGGCACTTCGGCATGGTGGAGGACGGCGGCGATGGATGGGGTGGAGGACAGCGGCGATGGATGGGGTGGCGGACGGAGGAGGCTGGTGTGGGGATGGTGTTCTAGCGCGGACGGTGTATGAATGGGAAAATGGAGGGAGAGGTACGGGGAACCATGTTTTTGGGACGCACCTGTCTGAAATATGGGAAAGTTATGAACTTAGCCCTTTTTTAAAATTTGGACGTCTCGTTGGTTGGGGATAGGACGGTAATCTCGCATCTCCCCAATATTTGCCCATAGCGATTTCGGGCGAGGAGAGGGTGTTTTGGCGCCCACGGTGTATGAACGGGGCTGACAGGTAGGGCGGTTGTGTCACGTCTGAGTGAAGTTACAAACATGCCCCTATTAAAAATATTTGCCTACCTCGATTTCGGCCGAGTTGAGTTTTTTTTAGGGTTGAGACAGTAGGAAAGGCTCCTACTGCATATATATTAAGTCAGTAAAGAATAGTTACAACGGTGGTAATTACATGGGAGGCTCAAACTAAAATATACAACACTAGGTGAGAGAGGGGGGGTACTGTGGTAGGTTTTGCAGGAGTGTAGAAACAAAATGTCTCTTATGATCCGGCAATCTATAACGTAATTTATCAAAATCACTCTTAAACCGACTGAACCAAGAAGCAATGGAAGGTGACACGTGTTCGAAGTAGTTATTATTGCGTTCCTTCCAAAGACTCCAAGCTACCGTCAAGAAGATCTCCATGATCATTTTTCGGGGGTGTTGTGTCTTCAAATGTTCCACAAGATGCATCCTAGTGCCTTGTGCATTCCATGTGATATTCAGCAGTCGCCAGCACTCCTTGCTAAAGGTACAATGGAATAAGAGGTGTTCCACTGTTTCTTCAATGTGCAGCCCACACAGCAAGCAGTCTAGATTGGTGCCAATATTGTAGTGTCTTCGTTTTAGCATGTTCCTTGTGTTGAGGCGATCAAAAAGCAAGAACCAGCCAAAAACCTTGATCTTGGGTGTACACTTAGTTTTCCATAACCATCGAAAGGCCACGTGGGCCACCACGTCTCGGAAGAAGAATTGGTAGTACGCTGCGGTCTTGAAAGCAAGCGATCCCCAGCAGTAGGACCAGATGTCATTCTGTTCTTCCAGAGTCAATGTGCTCATTTCTGCTTGGAGAAGCTTAAGTTCGTCATGGGCTTGTAGCGAGAGTGGTAGATGAAAGGTTGTATGGAGGGTGGGGGCCGTCAAAAAGGCCCTGACAGCCAAGTCTTCATCATTGACATAAGAAAAGGCTCATGGGTATTTCTCAGCATATATGGCCTGGTTCCAATTATCTTTCCAGAAGTAGAAGTACCACCTTTAACCTACACTTGGGTGATGCCACGATAGATCGGCATTAGGTGTATGAGATCACGCCACCAGAAGGAGCCACAAACATCTGCTGCATGGGGGACGGAGTCGATGTAATATGTGTCCCAAATAAGTTGCACCCATGGGATGTCCATTTTGTTGTAGAACTTGTGCAGAAATTTGAGAAGTAGGGCATCATTTTGAACTTTCAAATCAATTACACCCAGGCCTCCACTCTTTTTGGGCCTGTAGACCATGTCCCAAGCAGCTAAGGAGTTGTGTTTGTCACCATCAGAAGTCCGTTTGTTCCATAGGCAGTGCATGCGTATTTTGTTCAGCTGGGCAAGTATTTTAGGTGGGAGTCGCAGGGTCCCCATGGGATAGATGGCTAGCGAGGTAATGAGGGAGTTAAGTAGGGCTAGCTTCCCAGCATAGGACATGAGGGACATCACTGCTGTGATCTTCCTTTCAGCCTTGCATACGAATGGTGTCATGTCAAGAACCGAAGGCCTAGTGGTACCAAGAGGCAAACCAAGGTAAGTGAAAGGCATGCTGGCTTGTGTGCAGCCAAAAAGAGTGGCCAGGTCATTGCATTTGCTAGCCGGTGTGTTGATGGACACAAGTGTGGATTTGTGAAAATTGATCTTGAGGCCTATAGAGGTGGCATAGTCTTCGAGAATTTGTTTGATCTTGGCCACCTGGTCTAGGCATGCAGGCAAGACAATAATTGTGTCGTCTGCGTATTGAATCACTGGATATTTTGCATCACCTTTGGGCGGGATGAGGTGTCTGATCAGATTGTGCTCTAGCGCTTCATTGATGGCAGCCTGGAGTAGATCGGCTGTGGGGACAAAAATCAACGGAGACATTGGGTCCCCTTGACGCACACCACTGGAATTGGCAACCCGGTACTCCATTTAATAGAACTAAGGACTTTCCAGATGAAAAAATACTCTCCATCCAAGCAAGCCATTTTGGTGGAAAACCCATTTTTTTCATGATTAGAAGCATGGCTGAGTGTTCAATGGTATCGAAAGCTTTGGCAAAGTCCAGTTTCAAAAGGACTATTTCTTTCTTGGAGGTCTGGCATTGATAAATGTATTCGAATGCCCAAGCTAGGAAATCATGGATTGATCTCCCACGAAGAAAACCATATTGGTTTCGATGCATTAATGAATGTAGTCGAGTTTGTTTTGCCGCCCACCATGTATGAATGGGGAAATGGAGGGAGAGACAGAGGTCTTTCGGACGAGCTTGAATCAAATGTGTTTTGCCGCCCACGTTTGGCGCCCACCATGTCTGAATGGGCTCAGAGGCGGTCGTGTCACGTCTAATTGAAGTTACTAACCTACCCCTATCTCGCAAACACTGGCTTTGGGCAGCCGACGTGGGAGTGGATATTTTGCCGCTTCTTTCAAATTTTGGGACAATAAATATTTACGTTTACCCTGGCAACTAAATTCGAATCCATTTTGTATTCTTATACGAATCTTTATAAATCATTCTCTGTTTTTTATATATCTTCAAAAGCACAATAAAGATGTATTCCACTATCATATATGAATATGATTTACAAATGTTGATACTTGAATTCAGACGGTAGAATCTAGTTTAAGGTGAATTCGAATATTTGAAACCACTTTATGTCCAACTCAAGTGTAACATGTATGACACAAGCAGCATATAGTGTACTCCCATTTAGATATGTACACAAGCGATGTCTCAAGATTCAAAATACTGAGTCAATCAACCAATAATATACAAAACTAACAGACATATAAACACTTATAGAGTATATGGATCAATAATATCAACTAACATACATAAGCCAGGCCGCTGTACTTTTTTTGCTAGAAGGGCATCATTTTTTTAGCAAAGCTAGTACAACATCTTTGCCCTTTCAGATGCGTGCCACTTAAGGACCATCTATACTACTATTATTGCTGAATGCACATTCAGCCTGATTGGCATATTTGTAGGTCTGGCATAGCAATCAAAATGAAATGTCTCAAAGTCTTATCAATTAATACAGACTCGTGCTAAAAAAAATTACAAACCAAAAACCAAAAAACAATTACTACATGATCTCTAAAACAAATGGTTTGATTGATTACATGAAAAAACAACACAAAGGTTATTCAACGATGGAAAAAACATTTCACCTATGATTTACCAAGTGGGAATTTAATTTGCTTTTTTCCTTCAGGACCTTAACAATGCGGTCAGTCTCAGCTTGCTTCGTTTTGAAATCCACCAAATATTTAATGGTTGTCTTGAGTACTGCTTGTGATTTTATTGTTTGCTTCCTCAACATGTCAACTTCATCTCTAAGTGCAGAAGTAGAATTTCTTTCTACCAATAGTTTAGCCTCTAGAGCATCAGCAATTGGCAATTCATGATGCACGTTTGGGCTGGTGCCACTGCTGTGGGATGATACAACGTCCATGGGGATCTCACTCTTTGATCTTGGGCTAACCAGTTTTGCCATTAAAGTTCCGATTGGATTCCGAAAAGTTGAAGTTAGCAAAACATCTCAATTGGGAGTTAGAACAGAAAACCAGTTAAACAAACAAGGAATTAAAGAGTTTCAATTGGATGTTGAAAATTAGTTATTAACATCATTGTAACCGGTTGCAGCAGCAAAGCAGTTAAACAAACAAGTTTTGCAAAAGGTACCTGTTGTGGCATTGGAGTTTCTCTTGGATCCTAAAAAGTTGAGTAGCCAGTAATGTGATTAGAGCAACCGGTTGCAGCAGCAAAGCAGTTAAACAAACAAGTTTTGCAAAAGGAACCCGTTGTGGCATTGGAGTTTCTCTTGGATCCTGAAAAGTTGAGTAGTCAGTAACTTGATTAGAGCAACAAGTTACAGCAGCAAACCTATTACACAAATATATTTTTGAAAATGTACCTGCTGTGCAATTGGACTTCCAATTGGATCCTGAAAACTTGAAGTTGGTAAGATGATTACAGCAACAAGTTACAGTAGCAAACCAGGTAAACAAGGAAGTTTTTGAAAACATACCTGTTGTGCCAATGGAGTTTCAGTTGGATCCTGCAAACTTGAATGTTATCAACCATAAATAAAGTGTTGCAAGAGCCATAAGAAACTAACATCAAACTAGTAAAACTAACCAGTTTTGGCAACGTATTTAATTACACATGAACTAGTAAAACTAACAAGTTCTTGGCAACGTATTAAAGTAACAAGTCGGTACCGTTTACCAGCAACACACACGTCTGTAAATTTCTTTGATGTAAGCAAAATGATTCTGACATATATATATATACACATATATATACATACATACATAAACACTATTCTGATCACGGGATCAGAATATTATTCTGATCACAACCTGAACTTCCTGAGTTACACAACCTGAACTTCTCTTTGTACGAACCCGACCTTCGAGCTATCTTCGCAACCATGTCTCCCCACGCGAATTATTCTGGTTAGTCATGTTCTATGTGATGTAAGTGTCATCTGCAAACGGTTTTTAGCAACTAAATGCCCGTTTTAAATAGGAATCTCACTCATTGGTGGATTTTGCTCTCGGGTCGTGATGAACATGCGTCTGTTGCAATTTTACTACCTGAGTTGTTCGACCTGAACTTCCCCCAGTGCTAGGTTAAACTACCGCAAACATTGCCCAAATGGGGCTTGCAATATACCGTTGGAAAGCTGTGGACACGAGTATCACGACCCAAGTTAAATTTTTGGCAAAATGTAAGCGGTTTAGGAGCAGTTTTGAAAACCGTTTTTTCTTCATACAAAAAACGTGAATCGTATTTTCGATCGCATTACTAAATTGTTTATCGGAATGAGGCAAATAATATGGCGTTGGAAAACTGCTTCAAAACCACTCCTTCCACATGTTGATAGTTTTCTCTAATTCCCTATAGTTAAAGAGTAATTTGGAAAATCGTAAAATTTCGCAAACCGAACAGCCGATTTCGTATTTTCGATGCCATTTCTAAACGGCTAATCCAATTGAGGCAAATGCTATGGCGTTGGAAAGCTTATGAAAATGCGCTACTTTTTCATGTTGAAAGTTTTTTTCTAATTTTGAACGCTTTAAGAGTTATTTAGAAAACGGTACAAGTTCCACCGAGTTCGTATTTTTTAGTTAATTTTTTAACCGTACGTCTGAATGCAGCAAATGATATGGCGTTGGAAAGCTTAAACAAATGCGAAACATTTTGGTATATATTGTTTCTCCCAATTCCTTACGGTTTTAAGTCAATTTTGAAAATGTCTAAAAACGTATTTTCGCCATAATTTCTACAAACTTTATCGGGATGGGGCAAATAATATACCGTTGAAAATCTACAGAAAATGCGAAACTTTTTCATGTTGATGGTTTTCTCTGATTCCTAGCCGTTTTCAAGTAATTTCGAAAACGGCGAGATCATTCGTTCTGTCTTTATCGCAAAACAGATTCTTCGAAAATGCACCGCGTGAAGAACTTGAACTTCTCGGCATGTCAACTTGAACTTCAATCTATTTTTCATGTGCTTTTTTAGCTTGTAGCTCTCCATCCACTCACCGCAATTGAGCAAGTGATATACCGATGGAAAGCTGCTGTAAACACGCAACTTTCCCGTGTTGATCATTTTTTCATACTCGCAGCGGTTTTAAAAGTTTTTCATCTGAAATTCATTTAGTGTAGTAGTTGAACTTCCTGTTGTTGTCACGTTGAACTTCTGTGACGTATTTTCGTTTGTAATTTTCTCATCCATTCATCAGTGTTACACAAATGATATTCCTTTTATACAAACCTCTCTCACAATAATTTTTTTAACTTTCTCCGACCGAGGACTTGAACTTACACAAATGATATTCCTGCCGTTATCAAGTAATTTAGAAAATGGCGAGATCAGGATTTCTGCCTTCATCGTGAATGGAAATGCACTGCGTGAAGTACTTGAACTTCTGTGGCAATTCTGTTTGAACTTCACTCTGTTTTTTACGTGCTATTTTTTGCCTGTAACTCCCCAACCACTTTCCAGAATTGAGCAAATGAAATACCGATGGAAAGGTATTGAAAACACGCAACTTTCCCATGTTGATCAGTTTTTCATGCTCGCGATGGTTCAAAAGAATTTTTTGAATACATAAAAACGTGTTTTAAACGGTATACATGAAAATTTTAAACCGTTCATCGGAATGTAGCACATAATACACCGTTGGAAAGCTATGAATAGCAGCAAGTTTTTCATGTAGACAGGTGTTACAAATTCGTTGCCGTTTGAGAGCAATTTTTAAAATGGCAAAAGAACGTTGTTTTTTGCCTTTTTTTTCAACATGTAAATGAACGACGGACGTCTCGCACATGAATTTTGAACTATGCTAGGAGGAGCACGTGAACTTCTTGCAACAAACCTTTTAAGCTTTTAGCTTTCTGTTCTTATATTCTTATCTGAAACGCATTCCGTGTAGTAGTTGAACTTCCCGCTGTTTTCACCTTGAACTTCTGTTACGTATTTTTGTTCAATCTCTCTCACAAGAATTTTTTAACTTTCTCGGGCCGAGCACTTGAACTTCTAGCAACAAAACTTTTAGCCTTTGATTTTTCATTCTTTTTTTAATACAAAATGCACACCGTGTAGTATGTGAACTTCTGGCAGTTATCAATCTGAACTTCTCTCGGTTACGTGAAAATATCTGAGTTTTTTATAGACATCGAACCACTCTAACTTTTTATTTGAACTTCTTTTGTGTATTTTAGAGATGTGAAGATTGGAGTTTTGTTAGAAACATCAAACTTCTTCGTTATTTCAAATTGGACTTATTGGTTTTATTCTTTAGTAACTGAAAAAAATGATTTTTCAAATAAATGTCAAACTACTCCGTTTTTTTCCAATTGAACTTCTTGGTTGTTTAGTAACGAGAAAACCTTAGTTTTTTATATACATTGAACTAATCCGTTTTTTAAAATTGAACTTCTTGGTTTTAATCTTTAGTATTGGGGAAAACCTGAGTTTTTATAAACATCAAACAACTTCATTTTTTTTAATTAGGACTTCTTGGTGTTATTCGTTAGTAACGGGAAAAGTCCTAGTTATATAATAAATATCGAACTACTCAATTATTTAAATTTAAACTTCTAGGTCTTTTTTTAACAGAGCAAAAATCTATTTTTATAAACTTTTTGAACTGCTCTGTTTTTTTAATTTGAACCTCTAGGTTTTTTTGTAGAAACAAGGAAAATCCATTTTCTCTATAAATTTTGAGCTACTCTATATTTTTAAATTTGCCTTCTTGGGTTATTCTTTACTAACGAGGAAAATTCTAATTTTATAATAAATATTGAACCGCTCCGTTTTAAAATTTGAACTTCTAGTTATTTTTGTTTGAACTTCTAGGGGGTCTTGCTAGAAATGGATAAATCTGTTTTATATTAAAAAAATTGGACTGCTATATTATTTCAATTTGACTTTCTTAGTTTTATTTTTAAAAACAAAAAAATCATTTTTAATAAACATTGAACCATTTTGTTGTTTTAACTTGAACTTCTTGGTTTTTGTTCGACCTGCCACCAGGTTTTCGTTCGACCTGCCATGAACATTCTGTTCGACCTGCATATGGTGCAATCTAGGAGGGGCTAAACAGCAACATGTGCCAGCACGGCTCGGAAGCACGCACAGAGGACTTGGCGATGTATCAGCCACGCTGCACGGCGGCTCTTTGACCCGTTGAACACAGACAGGAGGTGGCTCTCCATCGCTGCCGGGTGTGCCATCCAACTGTAGGCCGAGTCCTCCTCAAGCTGCGATGACAAGACAGCTACATGCACCCATCGGTGCTCACGCAACATGGAGGAGATGGGGATGCTGGGCACAAGATCCTGTCCGCAAGCAGCAGTGCCCGGGCGTATGTGGGTTACAGCGTCGGAGATTGGGTGCATGGCGTCCAATCTACAAGCATAGAAAGGATGTAGTTTCAGAATTCAGATAATGGTTTTACACTTTTTTCTGAAGTCCAAATACATATGTGCAATTCTGGCCTACTAGATGCAGAGCAAGGGCAGGGGAAGAGGCGACCGTCATGGCTGCGGCGCTGGTAGGTAGAGCGGTGCGACCTGCAGCAGGAAGACTCCCTGAACTGCATCTGGATTTGGCACGGCGACCGGAGCGATGGGTGGCTGGTTTCCCTCGCGGGTGGGGCATGCAGTGGCCGTAGTGGGAAGCACGCAGGTCGCGTGGTGAGGGAGGGTAGAGGGTCGGCGGGAGCGGGCCAGGTGCGTCAGACGATGGGGCGCTGGGCCTCACGATAGATGGTCGATGAGGTCCTGGCAAACAGTGGCGGAATCCGACTGTTCTAGCAGCGACGGTGGTGGAGGATGGCACATAGAGGAGGGGCGGCCTGCCGGAAGCAGGGGAGGGAGGCCGTCGCCAGAGTGGAAGCAGGGGGGAGGTAGGTCGTCGCCGGGGTGGTAGCAGGGGGAGGGAGGCCGGTGAGGCGGTGGAAGCAGGGTAAGGGAGCCCAGCGCGGGGTGGAAGCACGGGGAGGGAGGTGGCGCCGCGGCGGAAGCACAGGGTGGGAGGCCGTTTCCGCGGTGGAAGCACGGGGACGGAGGCTGGCGGTGCGGCGGAAGAATGGAGAGAGAGGCCGGCGGCGCAATGGATGGGAGGGAATCTGGAGGTTAGGGAAGGAGTGGGTGAGTGCGCCCCTATTTTTTCCTCTGTCGTACCGGTTCGGCTGGGTTCGGGAACAGCCGATCACCCCTATATAGGGCGCGCCGTGATCCAAATAGTTATTCTAATGCTGGAATTAGAATAGTGTTGTCCTATATATATATATATATATATATATATATATATATAAGTTAAAAAGACGTTGTCCCTCATATAAACCTGACAGTTGTCTGTCTATGAACATGCAAACATTACTATTGCTACAAGTGGTAACAGCAAACCATTTACACAAATAGGGTATCAGAACGTAAATTAAACATGAATTTTGTTGCACCCTAGAAGTACATATGACCAGCTATCTACGTGCTTAAGTAGCTATTTAAGTTCAGGCAAACCGGTAATTCTTAACAGTAAGTATCAAACACATAGATAGGCGCAGTCTGTAATAGGATTAACAGGCTATGGCATTATGTAATCAGTAGCAAACTAAATTAAGCCAAGCAACGTAATTGAATAATTTTGCATTCAGTGGCTAACTAAAATTCTGAGAAGCAGGTAACTGAACATACGCTAGCTCTTTGTACAGGCATACTGCAACTTCTTTTTCGCTTACAAGTTTCTACGAAGGAGTCCATGGCATCAATTGCTTGGATACGCAGTCCCAATACTTATTTCTTCCCACCACTGGTACAGCGAGGTGCTATACAAATGGTTTTTAACTCCTTTCCTTGACGGCATTTGGAACCGTCGCCAAGTGAGTGACTACGATAGGGGGGTCCTTCCCACACGACCAAAAAACCGTCAGGGATAGGGAGCCACCCAGACGCTGCATCCTTGCAACTCGTTTGTGCTCGCATTGCCATCGCAGTCGGTATTCTGTGGTGCTACATTTACGATGTGCGGCCCATCACAAACGGTTCACGATTATAGAACATGTATGATAAGCAGACAATCACACACATTCGCTTTTCCCAAACCGTATGCGATAACTAATTAAGAAGATTAGCTAATCGTTGTATGAGTGTCGGACAGGATTTTGAAACATTGGACCGTCGTAACATCATCGTACATGACAACTATCGCACACACTATTCTGTGGTGCAACATTTACGATGCCTACCATGTCAGAAATAGTTCATGATTGCGAATCGTGTACGATAAGGCAACTATCACAAACGTTTAGTTTGCCCGCACTGTTTGTGATATTGTCTGACATCGCACACGCTTTGCAAATGGCAACTGTGTGCATGCTTCCACACGTTTCCTCTCTATGAACCGTGTCGGATTATGGTGTATATCACAAACTTTTTTGTTTTACCAACTGTGTGTGCCGTAACGACCTGGAGGGCATAATTTCACCGTAATTTAATTGCTGCTATTTCAAATTGTATCGGATTTGAATTTGAATGTATGCTATAGCTTTATTCATATCCATCAGGTTCAAACAACCAATGCATTATTCGATTCATAGGTACATATGTTCAAGAATTACATAAGAACCAAATAAAGAATGATGAACCACAGTTGTATACTTGTACTATTAAAGACGGTAAAGAAAGAGGCGAAATACATTCTGGTTGCTGAACAAGGTGAAGCGGAACGCCCATATTGTGCCCTCCTCCATGCAGAAGGCACGCACGATTCTAGTCCAACCCCTTGTGATGGCCGACCGCCCATCCTTCACGGTCTTCATGAAAACATCTAGATAATCATCGTGTTCTGGTAGAAATACTTTAACCTTTGCATGCCCACCAATCATGTAGTTTGAGAGGTAATCTTGAGTAAACTGCTTTGGGAACCACTGTAAAGGAAAAAGATTCAGACATTGTCATCTAACACAACTCATTATGTGCAGTAAAAATAAGGCTGTAGAGTTCTTACTTACCATCCTGCAGTTCGCTGTTGTCTTGGATAAAGTGTAAACAAATAGTTTAATTGCCATCTTTTGACCCATTTTACTAACAATATTTATCAGCTTCCTCACTTGATGCTGGTTCATCGATATATCATTGCCCCATACGCAGAAAGGGTCGAAGCACGGATCTTTACCAATGACATATGTACCTAAAAGCACCAAGTTAATATTAGAAGCTAAACAGCAATTGCACAATGATGTAGTACAACACTCTTTTATAATATCTTATAACATCCAATATACTCACATATTAGATGACTTAACATCTTATATTATGGGCCGGGAGGAGTTTATTGCATTTTTACAAATTATCAGCTGATTAACTGCTGTTGTATCCATGGGTTAGAGTTAGTTTGAGCTAGTTCGGGCTCAAATAGCCCTAAAGTATATCCAAACATGAGGGCTAGTTTGAGCTAGTTGCATCTAACCCACCCAAAAAAATATCCCACCCAAGAGGTGCTAATTGGAGCTAGTTCTCCTAGTGCATTTATTGTCAATCTAACCCTGTCATCCAAACACCTCTTTGGATGGAGTTAGTTCAGGGTTGGTCGTGAGCTAGAAACTAACTCTAACCTCTAGCTAAGTTGAGTATCCAAACAGGGTTGTGTTGTTGTTGCTGCTGCTGCTGCTCTTCTACGTATATCTAGACATCATCAGAACATTAAGGTAACACTCTTCCTTGTTGCTATGTAGCCTAGGATTGCATATTTAGACATAAATACAGTGCATGTTGCTATGTAGCCTCAGATATATTACATATGGCCCTAGTTAACCTAACGATAAATGGGTTACAGATATATTCAGTTAAAAGTCCGATTCACCGATTAGTCCCTTATCAGCCCCCGGCCTATATGGTACTAGCTACCGATATCCTGAACAATGAGTATATATAAGCCATAGGATGAAACTAACCTCGATGGAAAATAGCAGTCATTCCCAAAATTGTCCTGTGTAGGTACATCGAGAGGCATGTTAAGCACAACAGGCTAAACATCAACCAAATATATCCATGGCAGACAAAATAATCTCCAAAAGATAGCTTCAGTGTGCAGGTTTAAGCACGCTAGTAAAGCAAAACAAGTGGAAAGGTGTGTTAACTGCAACAGGCCTAACATTTAACAACAAGCAAACATAGTCATTTAAACTGGTATTGTGCCGGTCTAAGTACACTGGTTATTGTTAAATAAAAATGGAAAGGCGTGTGAACTACAAGATGCAGCAACCAAATGTAGTCATTCATAGTGGTATTGTTGAAACTGGTATTGATGAAATTGAACTGCATAGTTCATACTTGCATATATAGAACATCACGTTGTGAATAACTGGAATAAACAAGGCATACTACGAACAACCAAAGATAGCATTTGAAACTGGACATATGAACAACCGAACAATCAAAAAACTTTAAAAGAGGCATATGCTAGCTATAACAGGCTTAACAGCAAGCAAATATATGCATTCCTATCGGTATGTTTAAAACTGGATTGATGAAATGTACTGCACAGTAAATAGTTGCACATATAGAGCATCACATTGTGAACAACTGAAATAAACAAGTGATACGTCCATTTTGCATCATGTTTTCCTACTGTTATTTATAAAAATTTTATGTATAATAATGCTTTTTGGAGTAATTCTAATGACTTTTCTCTCATAATATGCAAGGTTCACACAAAGAGGGAGAATACCGGCAGCTGGAAACCTGGACCTGAAAAAGCTACGTCAGGCTACCTATTCTGCACAACTCCAAATGAGCTGAAACTTCACGGAGAATTTTTATGGAATATATAAGAATTATTGGAGCAAATAAGCACCAAAGGGGGCCCACCAGGTGGGCACAACCCACCTGGGTGCGCCAGGGAGCCCAGGCGCGCCCTGGTGGGTTGTGCCCTCCTCGGCCCACCTCCGGTGCCCCTCTTCTGGTATATAAGTCATTTTGACCTAGAAAAAATAAGGAGAGGACTTTCGGGACGAAGCGCCACCGTCTCGAGGCGGAACTTGGGCAGGAGCACTTTTGCCCTCCGGCGGAGCGATTCCACCGGGGGAACTTCCCTCCCGGAGGGGGAAATCATTGTCATCATCATCACCAACAACTCTCCCATCTTGGGGAGGGCAGTCTCCATCAACATCTTCAACAGCACCAACTCCTCTCAAACCCTAGTTCATCTCTTGTGTTCAATCTTTATACCGGAAATATAGATTGGTGCTTGTGGGTGACTAGTAGTGTTGATTACATCTTGTAGTTGATTACTATATGGTTTATTTGGTGGAAGATTATATGTTCAGATCCAATATGCTATTTAATACCCCTCTGATCTTGAGCATGATTATCATTTGTGAGTAGTTACTTTTGTTCTTGAGGTCACGGGAGAAATCTTGTTGCAAGTAATCATGTGAACTTGATATGTGTTCGATATTTTGATGGTATGTATGTTGTGATTCCCTTAGTGGTGTCATGTGAACGTCAACTACATGGCACTTCACCATATTTGGGCCTAAGGGAATGCACTGTGGAGTTGTTATTAGATGATGGGTTGCGAGAGTGACAGAAGCTTAAACCCTAGTTTATGCGCTATTCCGTAAGGGACTGATTTGGATCCAAAAGTTTAATGCTATGGTTAGATTTATTCTTAATACTTTTCTCGTAGTTGTGGATGCTTGTGAGGGGGTTAATCATAAGTAGGAGGCTTGTTCAAGTAAGGAAAGCACCTAAGCACCGGTCCACCCACATATCAAATTATCAAAGTAGCGAACACAAATCAAACAAACATGATGAAAGTGACTAGATGAAATTCCCGTGTACCCTCAAGAACGCTTTGCTTATTATAAGAGACTATTTTGGCTTGTCCTTTACCTTAAAAGGATTGGGCTACCTTGCTGCACTTTTGTTACCATTACCGTTACTTACTCGTTACAAATTATCTTGCTATGAAACTACTCGTTACTTATAATTTCAGTGCTTGCAGAAAATACCTTGCTGAAAACTACTTGTCATTTCCTTCTGCTCCTCGTTGGGTTCGACACTCTTACTTATCGAAAGGACTACGATTGATCCCCTATACTTGTGGGTCATCAACAAGGCATACTGCAAACAACCAAATATAGCAATTAAAACTGGACATATTCTCACTACACTACAAAAGGGACTCGACAAAACAAATCATGGGTTCCGCCCTGTGAAGAGGCACGGCAAAACAAATCATGGGTTTCCTCACTTGTCACAGATGGGCTCATTCCCATGGGAACAACACGGACCCTGGATGCGCTCCATGTTGTCGCAGATGGTCTCCTTCCCCTTGGAAGAGCACGGCTGTAGGGTGCCCTCCCTGATGTCGCAGACGGGCTCTTTCCCCTTGGAAGAGCAGATGGGCTCTTTCCCCTTGGAAGAGTCGGAGAGGGTGCCCTTCTCGTGGTTGCCGTTGATGAGGTCTGACTTGGAAGATGTGGATCCCAAGCCAGTGTCACAGAACATGTCCTCTAGAAATGACAAAAGGGGCTCGATGGCGATGTAGGATGGCAAATTCTTGACAGCGAGCCTGAGGAGATCAGCGGCGGGGCCATGGATGAGATCGACGGCGGTTGAACCCGAGGGGTTGGGGGTGGGCCACTTAGCTTGTGACATAGCCCGTGTCAGGCCATCGTTGTCGACGACCTCGATGTCGTCGCCCGCGTCCACGACATACCCGCATACTCTAGCCCGCTAATTGAGTGCCTGCGGCCAGTAATGGTCGTCAGCTTCCTCGGCGACGTCGGGCGAAGAGACCGTGATACACCTCTTTTGGGCCAGTCGCTCCTCAAGCTCCATGGGAAGCGTAGCCGGGCTTAGGCGGCGACGCTTTGGAGTGGGGGATGGGGATTTGTGGGAAAGGGGGTGTTTGGCGGGCGTCATCTAAGAAACTCAGGGCGGCCTGGGTATGGAGATCGGTGGGTAAGCTGCACGGGCAAACCGGTAGATGTTGACAACGGAGGCCTTGCGGCGGCGGCGGCGGTGACCTTGCTAGGGTTTCGAGCGAGGGAGGGGGTGTGTGTGCGTGTGTGTGCACGCGCGCTCGCGCCCGAGGAGGTTTTGGTGTGTGTGTGTGGAGGGGGGCGGGGGTGTGTTTGAGGAAATGACGCGGCTACTAAAAATTTTACAACGAGGGAGTCAAACGCGGGAGTGAAATGATGGGGCTATTGAAATTTTGGATGATGATGCATCGCACACGGTCCGGAAATAACAACCGTGTGTTATGAAACAGAAAAACCCTCGAGGCGGGCAGATATTTTCGAGGGATGCAGGCGGGAGCGGGAACAAGAAACATCACACACGGTCGAAACATAATAACCGTGTGTTATAAAACAAACAAAACCTGCAGGCAGGTAGATATTTTTGAGAGGGGAAGCCTCATGGAGCCCAATGTATTGTGCGGATGTGCGTGACAGGGGCACCGGCGTGGCACACGGTTAGTGTGAGTGAACCGTGTCTGTTGCATCATCCGACTTGTCTAATGTTCATAAATTTGGCGAAAAATGACACGGGAGAGGGTCAGAACACGAACACACTTGCATGTGGACCAAATATATGTATGAAAAGGGTGGTTTGATGTTCAAATACCAAATGCAACTTTGATGTGGCACCTATCTCGCAAAGCGCACGGTATTGCTTGCCCCCGTCGTGTCGGCAGGAAGGGAATCCTAAGCTGTGAATGCAATCCCCCGCCCCCACGGAGGTTCACCTAGCAAAGTGTGAAGTAGCAGTCCCCCCCCCCCCCACACACACACTTTCAGTCGGCGGGCCAGAGAGGGCATCTCACCAAGATGGATCGTAAAATGGACCAAGAATAATCCACCCTGGTCGTACAACCTCTATCTTGTTGTTGATCAAAGTGATGGCCGTCCATGCGACCCCGGAGATGGGCTAGCTTGCCAATAATCACGCAAGTAGCAGTCCCCGAAGACAACCACTGCCTGCGTGTGGCCCAAACATATGTATGGAGAGGTGTGTTTGAATACACAATGGAACAACTTTGATGTGGCACCGTGTGCTTTCAAACTAGAAATCCCCACATTGAGCGAGGGTTAGTTGACAATGCATATGTATGTCACACCACACTTCAAGCCGATGATGGGGATTCATGCATGCATGCGTGCATAGTATGTGCTCAAACTTAATTAGGTCAGAATCTCACCATGACCTATACTACGATAACACGAACCAAAGGAAGAATCCGCCATGGTAACCTATCTTGTTGTCGGTCAAGGTGATCACGGATGTCCACGCAGGCCCACGAATATATAGGCTTGTCGCCGATAACCACACGAGGGAGTGTACCGTTCGAAGACAACCACTACATGCATATGTATGGAGGTGATGCGTGCATGCACGTTTGAATACCATTTCACAATATTGATGTGGCGCGTGCGTAAAAAATCGCACAGTCTCCACACAGAGCGAGATCGGTTCATGACGTGTCGTGGTACTAGCCACTTCGACTCGATGGGAGGGATTCATGCGTACACATGCATGCGTGTGCTCAAACTGTATCATGTCATCCCAGAGCATGACCTATATATATACCGTATTACAAACAAAACAAAATAATCCCCTCCTAAGTCAAATTAACCTCTCTCGTTGTCAGGCAAAGTAGTGATGGACCAAGCAGGCCCACAGATGGAAAGCATCGATATCACTGATATCCGCTTAAGTGGGTGCGAGAGGAAAACCACCATCGCTTTGCATGTGGGCCAAACATATGTTGAATACCCAAAATGCACAACTTTGATGTGGCACATGCCTCGAAAACCGTAAAGTCCCCACATAGAGCGAGGTTCATGAAGTGTACTACATATGATGGTCCCCTTCCCCCTCTTCGACCCATACTATATGCTCCTACCGTAATACAACCCAAAAAGAATCCTCCTTGATGGTGAAATTAATCAACCTCTCCCGATGTAGGTCAAAGTGATGCATGCATCGACGATGGCCTCGCGGGCCCACAGATGGAAGCGTCACATGTGAGTGTCCTAGGATAACCACCGCCTGCATGCATGTGGCCCAAAGAGGTGTTGTGTGATGTTTGAATAGCCAATTTCACAACTTTGATGTGGCATGTGCCTCGGAAACCGAAAAGTCCCGACACTGAGTGAGGTGTACTTGTTCACGGACGCGTACGTATAGTATATATGCTAGTCCCCTCCCACCTCTTCGACGCGTACTATATACTCCCACCATAACACAAACAAAAAATATTCTACCTTACTGGTCAAATTAACCTCTCTGCCGGCTGTTGGTCAAAGTGATGGACGACGACCTTGTGGGCCCACAGAAAGCGTCACACGCGAGTATCGTGTGTCATGTAGGACAACCGTCGACTGCATGTGGCCAAAACATGTATGTATGAAAGGGTTGTGTAATGTTTTAAATAATGAATTCACGACTCTGATGTGGCACCTGCCTCACAAAACGGCCAACCCACAAGGTGGCTCATGACTCGTAGTGTACTGCTAGACGCACACACACACCGTGAATCCACCGCAACTACGATGCATGCTAAATTATCCAGCGGTGAACATATGTTACCAAAGGAGGGACGTTTTAATTTTGAAAAAAAAACAGAGATCATTAAGACGTTTTAGTACATTGATTGATTTTCTAGGGGTATAATGTGCAAAAATCAAATTTGAGCTACATGCACACGTGACAGTGCACCTAAATGGATTGCAAAAACACATGTGTCTCATTGGGTGCATGTTTACTCCCCGTGCAAGAAATTTCAAACATTGAGAATCTTGATTTTTAAATTCTAGTACATCCAAAACTTATTTGAAATTCATGAAACTTATCATGTTGTCATATGGACACCAATACAAAGTGGCATTGTACTTTTTTTTGTCAAATTTGAGACCAGTTTTGATGTAATCTTAATCTTCTTACAAACGGGAGATTATTAATAATTGGGAACCAATATCGCAAACGGATTATTTATTCGAACCATGAACGTTAGACCAACAATGGATACGTGCCATGCTTCGGTTAAGCAATAAAGCGGCAACATTAATCATCTAAATAGAAAAATAATATACGTGCCGCCACGCGACCCGTGTGCCGTGCGAGCAGGCATGAGTTGACGGGACGCATGCGAGCAGTCCGCCGCGCAGGTAGGACGGGAGGCGTGCGTGCAGGTGTGTGAATTGACGGGAGGCGTGCTCACTGCGTAGTGTCACCAGGAGGCGTATGAGTAGCTATGTGAACCGACGGTAGGCATGCCAGCAGTCCGGTGCGCAGGCTCACCGGGAGGCGAGCCAGCGGTTTGACCGCCGCCCGCCTCTCTCCCACCACTCCATATTAATGGCACGCCCGAGCGGCCGCACTCCCCATCCTAGCCACACACACAATCCTCTCTCTCCGCTTGCATCCTCGACACCGCTCTCAGTCCTCAAAGTCGTCAGTGTATGAGGATGCCGCCGAAGCGCCCCATCAGAGGGAGTGGCGACGCCGGGGCTGCTGAAGCACCGGAGCACGGCATGGAGATGGAGACAGAGGTTGCCGTCACCGCCGACAAGGTATCGCTGCACCCTGACGTCGTCGACGGCGTCATGCCTCCACAGCCGGAGCCGGAGGTCCACACCGACTCCGGTGACAACTCGGGCGACGACCCCGGCGACGACTCCGACGACTACTCCGGCGACGACTTCGACGACAGCGGACAACTGGTTAGTCATCTATACCCATTTATGTGTCCAATAGATCCTAGGGTATCTCTGGTTACTCCTGCCTCCCCCTTTTTAGAATAGAAATCCTATGGCTATGTTCTCCCAATCCATGAAATCTGAGTAAGTTTCGTTAGATCCGTGTAGTGTATTGATTGTTTGAATGGTACAAGTGATAAGTGATTAGTTGTTTCATCTGTGCAAATGATTTCTGCTAGTAATCCGACTAGGGTTAGTGTTCGTGCTAATAATTCCTAGCCAGGACTTGACAATTGATTCTGAATGACCTACATATATGTTTGTGCCATTATTTTCTTCAAGATTGGTCTGTACATAGACGATTGTGCTTAAAAATCGAACCATAATCTCTGGATATGTATAAACAAATAGCCATAAATTCCTAATCCTACTTCACGGTACGTAAACATTGATTTGATGCCAAATTTTGGCAACTGCCAAATGTTCGCTGGAGATTAGTTTGTAAACATTAATTTGACGCCACATTTTTTTTACTATTTGTATAGGTGCTGTCTGGTGATGTGGACAACGAGGATGAAGATGGCCAGAGGAGGTACAAGAGGCAAATCCTGAGGGAGCTTTATGCGGGAATGCATAACAGGCGTATTAGGACCTGGGACGGCGGCTATCGATGCCCATTTTGCAACCAAAAGCTTCATGACGCGTATGAAAGTGTTCTGGCGCATGCAAGAGGACGAGCCGTTGGCTCCTTCAAGCAGAAGATTCTAGCAGGGTGGCGCACGGCGCATACACCGAGTACCTGGAGAAGCTTCGAGATCGTGCCGGCAGATGAGATGAGATGTGGCATCGAACTATGTACGCTTGAGTATGCTTAATGACGGTTGAACTATGTACTTATGGTTGAACTATGCTTGTGTACGCTTATTATCTATGTCTGAGATGTTTAATCTATGTTTACTTATGTCTAAATGAGGGATATGGATGAAATTAGTTCGGTTGATGGAATCTACCTCCGTCCTGGTTTATTGGTCCCCTTTGTAATTTGTGTTAAATTTTGACCAAAGATTTAACTGACAAAATGTTAGTGCAGGTCAGCAAAAAATATATCGTTGGATGCGCATTTGAACATAGTGTTCAATGATATAATTTTTGGTGACATGCATAAACATTTGTTAGTTAAATCTTTAGTCAAAATTTGGTACAAATTACAAAGGGGACCAATAAACCAGGACAGAGGTAGTACGTCAATCGCACATGGTTCCCAAAATTGGAACTGTGTGCAATGACTTTCATTTTCCCTGTTACGTCAATCACACATGGTTGGCTCTAGCAAACCATTGCCTCCGAAACTCTTTGTGGGATAGAAAACCCTCACCACCCAATTCAAAAAAGAAAAAAGAAAACCCTCACCATCCCCACGTCACAAAAACCCTCACCCCGCCCGCCACCCCCTCCGGTCCCCATTCACACCTGGACAAGCTCCTCCGCGTCTATGCATGGCAATGCCTATCACCGCGGCAACCACTTAGCTCGACGCCTGCCGCCGCCGCTAGGCTGCTGGCAAACCCCACCGCATTTCGCCACTTCCGCTTGCTGCCGCCTATCGCCATCGACTTTCTCGACGCTGCTCACGGTCGACCCAGCTCCGCCCGGTTGGGGAATCCGCCATATTGAGGGTTTTTTCTCATGGACAACAAGGTAACTAATTAAGTGAGATATTATCTCATCTCTTATCCCGGTTCATCTGCCTCCTTTAATCACCCGGCCGAAATCGCCGTGAACTAATTTTTATTCGAGCTGATTTGAGGGTTCTCTTTCATTCATAGAGTGTACAGTGCGCGGACACGTCAGGACTTTGCGGCCTCCACCAGACATCCATGGAGTTCCATCTCACCGTACCAGATGACTTGAGGATGCGCGTGATATGTTCAATCTCACCCTAAATCGGTTGGCATGGCCTACTTTCCTGAACATATACTAAATATTGCTACATTTGGATAAAAGGTGCCACATGCAGCATATATGTCAAAGGGGATTTTTTTTCCTCTTCTTTCTATATTAGGCAAATTAATGATGTATTGTTCTTTCGATTACTCTCATATTTCCATGACATCATGTTTACCCTATCTGTTTAATTATAGATTTTTGTCCTTCGATTTCAACTGCTATACAGTTCTTTCAATTTGGGCCCATATTTGCATGTTACCATATTTTCTTTAACAATCCTACCATTTTCTGCAGCGCGTCCCTTGCTATGCAACAGAATCTATAGTACACAATCTTTCCCTTTACATAAATCAAGACTCCAGGGATGTCATACTGAATGCAAACCATGGATTTACAATCGTTGCTACTGTAAGACTTGATGATCGTGGTGACTCCTATTTTGGCACTGGCCTTTGGAAAGAAATTTCTAAGCTTTATGTGCTAAAAGCTGGCACTAAAATTGCACTGCACATAAAAGAGCCTGGTCATGAGATATATGCTAACTTCCCCGACGATATCATCCGTCCAGACTTTGTTCGAAGTAAGTGTTCTTTTCAAGTATCTGCATGTTGACTTACCCAGCAATATCAAATGAATTGTGTAGTATTTAAGCAACCAATTGCTATTCCATTTTCTTACTCTATTCCTACCTACTAACTTCTAGTTACCAATACACTTTTCTATTGACCTGTTTTAACTAAATATTCCCTGTACTCCAACTTCTATCAGAAAGCGCCGCTGACAAGGAGACTCCGAAGGTGGAGAACGGGGCTGCCAACAAGCGGAGGTGGGTCGAGCAAGAACCGCAAGCGACTCCAGCAGGTCTAGACTTCATCAGCAACCTCCCCGATGATATGCTGACAGTCATCATCTCCCTCCTCCCAATCAAATATGGGGCGCGAACAACCGTCCTTTCCCGGCCGTGGCGCCCCCTATGGAACTCCACCCCTCTCGACCTCATCGACACCCACGAGCTCTGCCATGGCTATTGCAAAAGCTTGGATGCATTCTCCAAGATCCTCGGCAGTCACCCTGGCCCAACTAGAGGCCTTAGCATGGGTAAGTTCCGTTCCAACGGCAAGGAACGAGCCAAGCTTGACGACTGGTTCCGATGCCCCCTCCCCCCACTTAATGACGCGCCTTCTCTTATTCTACCATGACTGAAGCACCTCGAGCTCGTCGCCATCTGCCTCCCAAATGGTGACATGGAGCGCCTGCTCCATGGCTGTACTGCACTCAAGTACCTTCGTCTTTAGGCGATCAATGGGTTGAGTAGCTTCCACATCACCTCCATGACTCTTCGGACTATTTATGTGTGTTGCTGGTGCGGCAAGAAGACATCACAAGATGTGTACCACGGTATGGTCACTGAGGACACACCTTCACTTGAGAGATTACTTGTAGTTGATCAAGAAGGTCCAACAAGAATCAATGTCATTTCTGCGCCGAAATTGACAGTGGTGGGCTACTCGTCTAACAAATACTCCGAACTTGTTATTGGATCCACACCCGTTCAGGTATAACAGCCGCCTTCTACCTCTCCTTCTAGAAATTAACATTATTTCTAATTTTGAAGATGTATGTTCGTCTGTCATCCAAAAAATGATTCTGACAAGCTTGACCCCGAAATTGCGCACAGTGAAGGTCTTGGCACTAGAATCTATCGGCCCCAACCTGGAGCAAGTTGTCAGTTTCCTGAGATGCTTTCCGTGCCTGGAGAAGCTATATATCGAGGTGATGTTCCTTTCCTGTTAAATGTTAACCATAAGGGAGTTCAATTTGTGACACCTTTTTCCAAGTTTACAATGACAATGTACTAAGATTTCTGAAGGATTTTTTGGAGGATTTCAGTACATCCATGTTTCCCCCCCATATTGGTTGCTTGATCCATATGGTTACAATCCATAAGCATTTCTCCTTTGGATTCATCTTTACTAGTTTTCTTAGGGAACTTTTCATCCACTCCAACCTCTTATGAAGAAGGCTACATTTTTCTAGATTGTAATCAAATGCCCATGTTAATCATGTCGGATCGAAGATGGCATGTTAGTGCATTTTACAAATCTTGCAAACCAAATAGGCCTGTAGTAGTGTTCAAAACTGCATGTAGGCACTAACACGTTTTCTTCTTTTGCAGATAAGATTAGGCCCGGTGGTGGATAATGTGATACAATATAATGATCACATCGAATGCCTAGATCTGCATCTCTCAGAAATTACTTTGAACTCCTACCGAGGGACCTTACCGGAGATTATATTCGCCAGGTTCTTTGTTGTCAGAGCAAGGGTGTTGAAAGTAATGAGGTTTGCCCTACATTTATTTCGCAAAAATGAATGGTTTGTTGATCAGCGCTGACGGCTGCGACAGAATGGAATAGGCTCCAAAAATGCTGAATTTCATTTTGGAACTTCAGATGACAGAGTAATCGGAAGTCATCGTGTCAACCCCATACATGACTTCTCAGTGGCTGATCCCTTTGCAAAAATTATGAGGTTTCGAAACCAGACTTACAAGTGGTAATATTAGTTTGAACCTCTTTGATATCCATGTTCAGCGGATCAGCGCGAGTGTTCGCAGCTGATGAGCTGAATTTCATCTCTAATATCAGTTTGAACCTTGTAATCTTCGAATTTGAGCCATATAACTCTGGAATTTGAACCTTGTAATATTTCGAGCTTTTGTGGCACAATCGTTGAAATGGCATCGTATGAGACTCGTATATTGGTAGCACTATTTTGACCTTAATATGCAATGGACGTAGATTTTATTAACCATTCTTGAATCTGTTTACCTTGTCGATCTCATAGCACACGATCTGTATAGCTAACTCGACTGCGATCTTCGACATTATTGCACACAGTTGGTTTCTTCAACCGTGTGCCCTATAGAGCGCAGAATTAATTATCGCACTCGAGTGTCCATCATCACCCTTCTGTGTAACTTTGACCTCATCACCCACGGGTAAACTTATGGCCGAAGTCATTCCACACACTTCATTTTTACAAAGCTTTTTGCCAATAAACGCACACGATTTGTCCCTCTTCTAGCCGACGCATGGCCAAACTAGCCGGGCGGGAAGCTTGCGCGGTAAACTCCGCGTTAGCGCAGGAACAGGCTCACCGACGATATATTTGGCGCCTCTTCGAGCCCACGCATGGTCAAACGTAACGCGTGTGGTGCGGTGTTGTCAAGCATGCACTGGAATCCTCCGCTATGAACGCGGTGACAAGACGTGACGATTATAGGCCGGCTGGCCCCCATTTATTACAGCGGCCATTTAACCCTTGTGTCTCTTCAACCTTTCGATCGCGCCCCACCATTACAATAAGCACACCCACCACGACAAATTCTTAGAGGGTATCCTGCGCGGCTCCAATGGCGCTCCAAGCGGCTGCCGACGACGAGCAGCAGTTCACCATGCATGCCGTGGTGGACACCCACAGAAGGTTCACGGAGCTCTCGGTGGTGTACACCAACAACCCGATCTGGGTGGAGCATCTTTAGCTTGTCATCGACTTGAAGCCTGGCACTACCCCTATTGCGAATCGTCCTTATAAAATGCCTCCGCACCACCTTCTTGAACTTAAGGAGGAAATTGACACATCACTTAAGAAAGGTTTCATCCATCCCAGTTCCTCTGCTTGGGGAGCACCTTCACTCTTCGTTAAGAAGAAGGATGGAACTAACTGATTGGTTCAGGATTATCGGCCCATTAACCAAGCCACAATCCAGAACAAATATCCGCTTCCCCGGATCAATGATTTGTATGATCAACTTGCCGGTTCCTCAGTATTCTCTAAGCTTGATTTGAGATTGGGATACCATCAGATCCGTGTTCATGAAGAGGATATTCCGAAGACAGCATTCGTTACCCGCTATGGTTCTAATGAGTACACGGTCATGTCATTTGGCTTAACAAATGCTCCAGCAACATTCTCCCGTCTGATGAATTACATCTTCATGGATTACCTCGACAAATTTGTCGTGGTATATCTGGATGATATTCTGGTCTATTCAAAGAATAAGGAAGAACATGCCGAACACCTCCGTCTTGTACTGGAAAGGCTCCGAGAACACCAGTTGTATGCCAAGTATTCCAAATGTGAATTCTGGCTTTCTGAAGTGACATACCTCGGCCATGTGATTTCCAAATATGGAATTGCTGTTAACCCAGAACGAGTTCAGGCTATTCTTGACTGGACTCCTCCGAAGAACGTCAAGCAAGTGAGAAGTTTTCTCGGCCTTGCAAGCTATTGCCGTCGATTTGTCGAGAACTTTTCTAAGATTGCTAAGCCCCTGACTGATCTTCTTCACAAAGGCGTTAAGTTTGAATGGACAGAAAAATGTCAGGAAAGTTTTCAAACACTCAAAGACAAGCTAACATCTGCCCCAGTACTATCTCCTCCAGATACCCGCAAAGACTTTGTGATTTATTGTGACGCATTCCATGAAGGATTAGGCTGTGTCCTAATGCAAGAGCGTAAAGTGATTGCTTATGGCTCTCGTCAGTTACGCCCACATGAAGATAATTATCTGGTACATGATCTAGAACTAGCTGCTGTCATCTATGCATTGCAGTTGTGGCGACATTACCTTCTCGGTAATCGTTGCGAGATCTACACGGATCATAAAAGTCTGAAGTACTTGTTCACTCAACCATCTCTAAACCTCCGTTAGCAAAGATGGATGGAGGCTATTGCAGACTATGATTTGGGTATTTCCTATACCCCTGGCAAGGCTAACGTGATGGCTGATGCCTTAAGCCGCAAGTCCTATTGCGACAACCTCATGGTTAGGCGAGCTCAACCTCGTCTTTTTGAAGAACTATGCATGCTGAATCTGCGTATTGTTCCACAGGGTTCTCTTAATAACCTTGTGATACAACCAGATCTTGAGAAAGCTGTTAAGAATGCGCAAGCTAAAGATGCTAAAGTTGATCTGATGAAGAAAGACCTTCACCTTGTAAAGTACAGGGATTTCTCGCTGTCTGAAGATGGAACCTTGTATTTCAGAAACCGCATTGTGGTACCTCGCTTCGAACTCAAGACTGACAAGGTCATGAAGGAGGCACATGATACCCCGCTGTCTATTCATCCGGGTAGCACCAAGATGTATCGTGATCTTCATCAAAGGTACCGGTGGTCTAGAATGAAGCAGGACATTGCTCGTTATGTTGCTGAATGTGATGTGTGTCGTCGCGTTAAAGCAGAACATCAGAAACCAACTGGAATTCTGCAACCACTTCCTATTCCTCTATGGAAATGGGATAAGGTTCAGATGGATTTCGTTACAGGACTTCCCAGGTCACAGAAGGGTCACGATGCTATTCTTGTCGTCGTCGACCAACTCTCTAAAGTTGCACACTTTCTGCCCGTCAAAGAGACTATCACTGCTAGTCAGTTAGCAGAGTTGTATATCTCTAGAATTGTTTCACTCCACGGTATTCCGAAGGAGATTAGTTCGGACCGTGGCGGTCTTTTCACTTCCAAATTCTGGGAAAGTTTCCAAACAGCTATGGGAACTCATATTACCTGGAGTTCAGCTTATCACCCCCAATCCCAAGGCCAAGTCGAGCGAGTCAATCAAGTGCTTGAAGACATGCTTCGGGCTTGTGTTATTTCTTTCGGTAAGAAGTGGGAAGAATCTCTTCCATATGCCGAATTCTCTTACAACAACAGCTATCAAGCCAGCTTGAAAATGGCCCCCTTCGAAGTACTCTATGGACGTAAGTGTCGAACCCCTCTGAATTGGTCAGAAACTAGGGAACGACCGCTTGTGGGTCCGGATATTATCCAACACGCCGAAGAACAAGTCCGTATTGTCCGGGAAAATCTCAAGGCGGCTCAGGACCGCCAGAAGAGCAACTATGATCGCAAACGATGGGGTTTGACTTATCAACCTGGTGATCAAGTTTATCTTCGTGTCACTCCTATGAAGGGCACTCACCATTTTGGAATCAAGGGCAAGTTAGCTCCACGCTACATTGGTCCTTTCCGCATTGTTGCAAGGCGTGGTCAGGTGGCATATAAATTGGAATTGCCGCCGCAATTCTCTCATATCCACGACGTATTCCATGTGTCGCAACTTCGTAAATGCTTCAAGGAATCTCCGCACCGCGCAGTGGATCACGAGATGCTCGAATTGCAAGATGATCTATCTTATAAGGAGCATCCGCTCCACATTCTCGATGAAGCTGAACGTCGGACCCGTCAGAAGGTTACCAAGTTCCTCAAAGTGCAGTGGTCAAATCATACTGAAGATGAAGCCACTTGGGAACGCGAGGATACTCTTCGTGCGGAATACCCCGAACTTTTTCCTTCTACCTCTTAATTCTCGGGACGAGAATTCTTGTTAGTGGAGGAGACTTGTAACACCCCCAATGGTTAACTACAGTAATCCCTTTTTGATTATGCCATGTCATCATGATTAACAGTGCCTAATCATCATTTGCATCATATTGCATTCCAAACCCCTAATCCAAACTCCAAATTTGAATTAAAGTCAAAATTAAAAGTTTTCAAAAATGTCAAAACTAAAATGTGCAAACTATGACTAATAATCCATAGAAAATATTGGTGGAGAAATCATCCTTTTATAAATTGTCTAAGTGCTCTAAATAAGTAACATGGCTAACAGCACACAGTTAATAACCTTTTATTTAATCTAAGTTAATATGACATTATATTTTACCCAAACTAGTTTTGGTGGTAGGTAATATTGCACTGTAAAATTTGAACCACTAACCCTTTTTACAAAACTCAGTTGGAGGCCTAACAATTAGCAAACAGTAGTTAAGAAAGGAAAACAGAAAAGGAAAAATAAACAAAAGCAAAGCAAAAAAAAAAAAAGGAACCCCCCCGCCCACCTGGGCCTCAGCCCAGCAGGCCGGCCCACCCCCACCCCTCCCTATATGGCCTACCCCGGTCACCCCCGAAACCCTAATCCCCACTTCCCCCAATCCCCTCTCTCTCTCCATGATTCTCTCCTCTCCCCCCCCCCCCGACTGGATCAGGGGGCGCCGCCGCTCGCCCCGACACCGCACCTGTCGCCAGGCGCCCGACCCCGCCGACGCCCGTCGCCACCCTGACCTCGACCTGACGCCTCCTTCCCCGCCGCCACGCCAGCGCCCCTCGTCGAGGCCACCTCGCCGTCCCCGTCCCCCTCCCGACCAGGACTGAGTTCGGGGCCGCGTCGCCACAGACGCCGGCCCCGAAGCGCCCCGCCATCGTCGCGTCCCTCGCCGCCACGCTCGCCGACGTCGCCTCCTCCCCTGCGCCGTCGTTCCCCGTCCCCCACCACGAGCACGCTGCCGCCCCCCTACAACTCGCGGTGTAGCACCGCGCCCGCCCGCGCCCCTCCTTTTCCCCCTCGGCCACCGCCGGCTCACCGCATCCGGCCTTGTGCGCGTCGCGCCCTGCTCCTCTTCCCGCGCGCTGCGCTGCTGCTTTGTCTCGTGCTTCTGAAGCTCGAGCCGCCAACGCGCGCGCCCGCGCTGCCCCGCCCTCCTTCTCCCTCTTCATCCCTCTCCACACCTCCCCCCTCGCGCGCCCCGCATCCTCGCCGATTCACGGCCACCACTGCGCCCGTCCGCTGCGGCCCCGCTTGTTGCTCGCCTGCGATCGCCGCGCCGCCGCCCTGCCCCCCTGGCTCCGCCTCGCCCGCGCCTGCCCGTCGCCGCGCACGCGCTCGCGCGCCGCGCCCGTTGCCCGTTAGCCCGCGCCCCGCCACCAGCACGGCCGCGCCCACATACCCCCGATGGGCCACTGCCCAGTGGGGCCCCCGCGCCCTGTGCCACAGACAGAACTGGCCCATGCCCTAAAAACGATTTAAAAAAAGAGAAAGAAATAAAAATAATTAAAATTAATAATTAATTAATTAACCTAGTTTAATTAATTAGTTTAATTAAATAGTAATTAGTTAGCTAATCACTAATTAACCTAATAGTCTATGACAGGTGGGACCCACGTGTCAGATGACTGCTGACGTTAGCATGTGGTCATGCTGACGTCATCAACACTGTTTCGGATAATGTTTATTTTATATAATTAAATAAATTCCAGAAATTAATAAAAACTTTAGAAAATCATATTAAATAATCCGTAACTCCGATGGAAAAACTTTGTACATGAAAGTTGCTCAGAACGACGAGACGAATTCGGATACGCGGTCCGTTCGTCCGTCACGCGTCCCTATCTATCCGAACATGGAACCGTCCCCCTCCGGATCGTCTGTCCGATAATTCCAAAGACCCGGGAAATATCGTCAGATATTCTCCCGCTCCGTCTGATACGTGTAGTACTGCGTTAGACTACCCCTAGCACCGTGTATCGTATTTGTCATGCTCATGTTTGCTGTGTATTTATACCGTTTCCTCCCCCTCTTCTCTCTCGTTAGACCCCGACACTGACATCGTCCCCGAGACTGATGCAGCTTCGGAGACCGACGCCACCATTGACGACCTTGCCCTTGCCGCCGAGCAACCAGGCAAGCCCCCCCTTGAGCATACCGATATCGCCCATTCTATTTCTCATGCTTGCATTAGAATTGCTGCTGCTGCTTTACCTATTCTGATGCATAGCCTGTTTATTGTAACCTTGCTGTTGATAATTACCTACATATCCTAAACTGCATAGTATAGGCTGGGTAGAGACCTATCAGTGACCCCATTAGTCTCGACCGCCCCGCTGGATTATCCGAAGACCCGATCAACGGGATTGAAGACCAGGCCCCGGCACCACACATCACCCCCTTAGTTGTAACGACACTGCAGCGTTACTATCGCGTGCCGAGGGTGATACCTCGTGTAGCACTTCTGATGTTAACTCTGTAGAGTAGCTATTCGGTCGTGGTCATCGAGGGTGATTCCTCCTTCACCACTTCCGGTAACGACGCTGTCGTGCAACACATCAAGTGTGAACCCATCGAGGGTGATTCCTCCGAGTTCACCTTGACGGATACATCGAGTGGGAATTCAATGAGGGTGATACCTCGGATTCCCCTGATGTTATAGGCACACGGATACTTGGACTTTACACTGTTACTTGGATAGGCGGGTCGACCCTGAGGGGTACCCGCGTGCGCCTGAGAGGCGAGTGTTGTGAAGACGGGTGCCTGTGTGGTGCCCGAGTGGTGAATACGAGGCGTGGCCGGGCATTCATGGCCCTTGCCGCAAGTCCTCGAGACGGGGCGACGGGGTCACATCTTTCGTGAGTCTCTGCTCGTTACCGCAAGCCCAAGGTACTAGCGATTTGGATATTTGATCCGAGCAGGTCTCTGGCCTGATAGCACTAACCATCATGTGGGCATAGTATGGGCGTTCTGCATCATAGCATCAGCCAACAGTTCTGTCAGATGTCCAGTTCAGCATTGCGGCCGGGTCGGATCGTGCCGTTGGCGCTGGTATCCACCCTGCTCGCAACGACCCGGAGTGCACAGGGCGACGGCCCAAGACCCCTGAGCGCTTAGGATGTAGACCGGCGGTGACCTCTCTGCTGAGCTCTAGGTAGGGCTGCGGTGTGTCGTTTGGCCGAGGCCGGGCATGACCCAGGAAAGTGTGTCCGCCCGGAGTTAATCGAGCGTGTTGGGTAAGTTGGTGCACCCCTGCAGGGAAGAAAACTTCTATCGATAGCCTGTCCTATGCTAAAGGACACTCGGAGTTGTATCCTGATTGATACAATTTAGAACTGGATACTTGAATACTATGGCTCTGGGATTGCTTCTCGCAGGGAGTCGAGAAGGGATCTCCGGATGAGGTTGATGACTGTATGGCTCTAGGATTGCTTTCTCGCAGGGAGTCAAGAAAGGATCTCTGGGTGAGGTTGAGACTTAATGATACTGCTACATTATATTGTACTGTCTACACTCTTCTATTGCTGCAAGACCGATGAAGATGCTAGTCTTCGATAGGACTAGGCCTTCTCTCTATTCTGGCATTTGTGCAGCCCAGTCCACATATACAGCCTCCCTTTGAAAATGTTGCATATGTAGTGTAGATCCTTGATTGCTGAGTACTTCTGAGTACTCACGGTTGCTTTGTTTTCCTTTTCTCCCCTTATCAGTTTGTCGTGACCAAGATGACGGAGCCCCTGAGACAGATGCCCCGTCGATCGTCTACTACTACCACCCCGAGGATGGATACTACGGCGAGTTGGTTGACGACCAGGAGTAGGTTCGGAGGGTCCCAGGCAGGAGGCCTACGCCTTTCGATCGTAGTGTTTTATTTTGCCCCGCCTTTCTAAAGGCCTTTCTGTTTCTGTTTAATATATGTACTCAGATATCTGATGCTTCCACTGACGCTTGTTCGCAAGCTTATGTATTTGAGCCCTCGAGGCCCCTGGCTTGTAATATAAAGCTTGTATGACTTTATTTATGTTTTAGAGTTGTGTTGTGATATCTTCCCGTGAGTCCTTAGGCTTGATCATGTGCATTTGCGTGTATGATTAGTGCACGATTGAGCCGGGGGCGTCACAAGTTGGTATCAGAGCCGGCTGACTGTAGGAACCCCCCTTTCCAACTCCTTGGCCGAAGTTGAGTCTAGTAACCGAAAAACTAATTTACTAACTTGGCTGTGTGGCTTACGGGCCCACGTCGCCAATTGGGTGGCATTAGGATCTTTTACTCCTCGACCTTTACTCTGGGACTCTGATCTCTCTTCTATTCGGGTTAAATTTTTTACTAACCCCAACATTAGGTTCTCGTAATCACATCCACCCGGTGTTCTGAAATATCCCCCCTTGCTCCAAGATTTCGGGCCAGGTTGTTTCACTTGCAGATTCCTCGCCCCAATAGTTTTCTCCGATGTTGATGTAGCCTTTGCTATGCCTTGTTGTGTACTTCCCTACCGCGTGCCTGCGCGCCGCCTAGATGTCTAGCCCTCCCCTTTCAGCTGTCGTATTGCCGGAATGTAACCGAGGCTATGTGTGGATTTGAATGTCTGGTGCGGATATGATGAAGTATCTATTGCACTTCCTTCTGTTGTGCGTGTTCCTTCATGAATCATTCCATACATATGCAGTTTTACTTGCTAAACTGCCCCTGTTGTTTTGGCAGGATGGCTGGCGATCCTCCACCTCCACCTTATACTGCCGCAATAATGCAGCATTTTATGACCGGACTAATGGCTCAATTCCCAAATCAGAATGCTCAACAGCAGAATGCTCCAATAACTCTGCTAGAATTTGTGCGCCTCAACCTGTCCATTTTCCGCAACTCCACCAATCCTATGGATGCTGATGATTGGCTTCGTGACATCCTGTTTGAGATGGAGTCAGCTAATGTTGCCCCTGACAGTCACGTCACCTTTGCGACATTCCACTTAAAGGGTCCAGCTGCTCAATGGTGGGAAAGCCATAAGGGTATGTTACCTGCTGAGACTGAAACCACTTGGCAGGAATTTCAGTCAGCTTTTCGTGCACGGTACATTCCTCAAGGTCTGATGGACCAGAAGAAGCAGGAGTTCCGCAAACTCTCTCAGGACAAAATGACTGTGGATGAATATCAGAGGAAATTTCTCGAACTATCCCGCTATGCTGAAGATGACGTCGACACTGACGCCCGCAAGCAGGAGAAATTTCGTGAAGGACTGCGTACGGATATAAACCTCGCACTTGCTGTCCTTGATTTTGCAGACTTCGCAACGCTTGTCAGCAAATCTTTCCAAATTGAAACAGCTCTGACTGAGTACCAGGAGTCGCTCAAGCGCACTCATGAAGCTGGCTCATCCTTGGGTCAGCCTGTTTAGAAGCGTCGAGTGTGGATCCCGCACAATGTTCATCACCGACCTGCTCCAACACCAAGGCCGTCTTATGTTGCACCTCGTCTGCCTTCATCGCTGAGACAGCTTACGGTTCATGACGGACCGCCTGATGCTATGGCTTCCCCTCAAGTGGTGCCACGTCCTCCTAATGATCGTAAGAAGAATTGTCAAAACCACCGCCGACGCAGAAACCTTAATGTCATACTCTACTATTGTACTTGGCCATCCAATCACGGGCAATGCTGAAAGCTACAGAAGAGACCGACTATCGTCTGGAACACTCTCTGTTGAATCTCAGTCCAACTCTTTTCTTTTTGATTCAGGGCATCACAGTTCCTTTTGTGTCCAGCAATGTTGCACAACTCATGGGGTGAGCGATGAGTCATTACCCACTCCTTTAGAAATCATCGGCTATGCTCCACGTTCCCGGGTGGGCAAACCAAAATGGTGAAGTCAGCAACAATCAATCAGAATGTAAGGTGATGTTTTCTGCTTCCCTTATTGACTCGTTGACCCTTCCGACATAGACATCATTCTCGTATGGAACTGGTTGACCGCCCATAATGGCTTTTGATTGCTGTGCCGCTAAGAAAGTCCAATTACCCATTCTTCGGTCCAGACGTTCAGATACTACTAGCCCGAATTAGCTCAAGATGCTAGAGCCAGATATATGTTCTTGAATGCATTAAATGCTTTCGACCTCTTGAAGCATCGAAACCGTTCTAGTTGTTTGTGATTTTCAAGATGTATTTCAGAAGAACTTCTAGGAATACCCATTGCCTAGAGCGTGTCGATTGTCATTGACTTGAGCCTGGCACTAACCCCTATTGCGAAGGCGTCCTTAAAATGCCCTGCACACCCTTCTCTTGAACTTAAGGAGGAATCGACAAATCACTAGAAAGGTTTCATCCATCACAGTTCCCTGCTTGGGGAGCACTTCACTCTTCGTTAAAGAAGAAGGATGGACTAACTGATTGGTTTGCAGGAGTATCGGCCCATTAACAAGCCACAATCCAGACACAATAATCCCGCTTCCCCGGAATCAATGATTTGTATGATAACTGCCGGTTCCTCAGTTCTTAAGCTTGATTGAGATTGGATACATCAGATCCGGTCATGAAAGAGGGGATATTCCGAAAGACAGCATTCGTTACCCGCTATGTTCTAATGAGTACACGTGATGTCATTGGCTTAACACAATGCCCCAGCAACATGTCTCCCTCTAGAATTCATCATCTTCAGGGTTACCCTCCGACAAATTTGTCGTGGTATATCTGGATGATATCGGGTCTATTCAAAAGAATAAGGAAGAACATGACCGAACAACCTCCAGTCTTGTACTGGAAAAAGGCTCGACGATAACACCAGTTGGATTGCCCAAGTATTCCAAATGTGAATTCTGGCTTGTCGAAGTGCATACCTCGGGCCATGATTTTGCCAAATATGGAATTGCTGTTAACCAACGACACGAGTTCAGAGCTATTCTGACTGGAACTCCTCCCGAAGAACGTAAGCAGAGTGAGAATTTCTCGCCTTGCAAAGCATTTTGCGTCGATTTGTCGAGAACTTTTCTAAGATTTCTAAGCCCCTGACTGATCTTCTTCTTCACAAGGCGTTAAGTTTGAATGGACAAAACATGTCAGCGTGAAAGTTTTCAAACACTCAAAGACCGAACACTCTGCCCAGTACTAATTCCTCCAATATCCCGCCAAGACTTTGTGATTTTATTGTGACGAGCATTCATGCAGGATTAGGAGTGTGCCTATGCAGAGGTAGTGATTGCTTATGCTCCGTCGTTAACGTCCCACGAAGATTAATATCTGGTTACATGATCTGAACTAGTCTGCTGTCATCTAATGCATTGCAGTTGGGGCGCATGACTTCTCGGTAATCGGCGGACTACTTCCGGTGTTCTAAAAGTCTGACCTCTGTACTGTGTTCACTCAACCCCCATCTCTAAACCTAACCCCGTTAGCAAAGATTGGCTGGGAGGTATTTCCACGACATATGATTCGTCTGGGTATGTCCTATACCACCTGGCAAGGCTAACGTGATGCTGAGCTCCTTTAGCCGCACGATTCCTGATTGCGACAACCTCCTGGTTAGGCGAGCTCCAAACCTCCGTTTTTGTTGTTGTAACAACAGCAAGCCTCGCACATGCCCCGCCAACAACAACGTTTTGTTGGACTGTGTGTGTTGTTGTCAATCCCCCACCCAACCACTCGCCGCTTTTGGTCCACAGGGTTCTCTTATAACCTTGTGATACAACCAGATCTTGAGAAGATTTAGAATGCGCAAGCTTAAAAGATTGCTAAAGTTGAACTGATGAAGAAAGACCTTCACACACCTTGTAAAGTACAGGGATTTCTCGTTGTACTGACGATGGAATTCGTTGTATCTGTAAGAAACTGCGCTATTGTGTACCCTGCGTCTTCGAACTCATGACTGAAAGGGTCATGAAGGAGGCAATGATACCCCGCTGTCTATCATCCAGAGTTTAGCAAACAAGATCTATCGGGATCTCTCGTCAAGGTTACTGGTGGTCTAGAATGGCTCGCTAGGACATTGCTCGTTATGTTGCTGAATGTGATGTGTGTCGCTCGTTAAAGCAGCTATCCTCGACTATCTAGAAACCAGCTGGATCTTCTGCACCACTTCCTATTCCTATATGGAAATGGATTCTTTTAAGGTTCAATGGATTTCGTTACAAGGCTTCCCAGGTTCACAGGAGGCGATCACGACATTGCTATTCTTGTCGTCCGCTCGACCAAACTCTCTAAGTTGCCAGCACTTTTGCCCGTCAAGAGACTATCCTGGCTAGTCAGTATGCAGAGTTTGTATATCTCTAGATTTTGTTCCTCCACGGATTCCGAAGGAGGATCTAGTTCGACCGTGGCCGTTGTCTTTTCACTTCAATTCTGGGAAATGTTTCACAAACAGAGCTAGGGAACTCATATTACCTGGAGGTCACGCTAGCACCCCCAATCCAAGGCCAGTGAGCGAGTCAATCAAAGTTGCTTGAACGATGCTTCGGGCTTGTGTTTATTTCTTTCGTAAAGAAGTGTGAAGAAATTCCTCTCCATAGCCGAATTCTCTTGACAACAAGGCTATCAAGCCAGCTTGAAAATAGGCCCTTCGAAGTACTTATGGACGTAAGTGCGAACCCCTGAATTGGTCCGAAACTGGGCACGACCGCTTGTGGGTCCGGAATGATATCACACGAACTCGAAGAACAAGTCCGTATTGTCCGGGAAATCTCAAGCGGCTTCAGGACCGCCAGAAAGCAACTTATCGCAAACGATGGGGTTTGACTTATCAACCTGCAGTGAATCCCCAGAGTTTTATTTCGTGCACTCCTATGACCAGGCACTCACCATTTTGGTAAACCAGGGCAGTAGTCGCCTCCACGTAATTGGTCCGGTTTCCGCATTGTTGCAAGCGTAGGTCAGGTGGCATAGAATTGGAATTGCGCCGCAATTCTCTCATACACGACGTATTCCTGTGTCGCAACATTGCGTAAATGCTTCAAGGAATCTCCGCACCGCAGGTGATCACGAGATGCTCGAATTGCAAGATGATCATCTATAAGGAGCATCCGCTTCCACATTCTGATGAACGCTGAACGTTCGGACGTCAGAAGTTACCAAGTTCCTCAAAGTGCATTGTCAAATCATACTGAAGATCGAAGCCACTTGGAATGCGAGGATCATTCGTGCGGAATGACCCGACTTACTTTTCCTTCTACCTCCTTTAATTCTCGGACGAGATTCTTGTTGTGAGGAGGAACTTGTAAACCCCCAGTGGTTAACTAACAGTAATCCCTTTTGATTGTGCCAGTTCATCATGATTAATCGTAGCTGATGGAACTTCATCAACTCCTTCATAACCCTCTAATAGATCAAGAGTTCGGAGGGACGTCACGACGGGGATGACGTTGACTTGTGCTGATACTCGCGAGGTGCGTAACTTCGGTGCTTGTGCAGTGTGGATCCGAAGACGTTCGACTTAATCAACCGCGTTAAGCTAACGCTCCGGTTTCGGCTAATGAGGGTGTGGACACACTCTCCCCCTCTCATTGCTATTGCTCTCCTAGATAGATCTGCGTGAGACGTAGAACTTTTTTTGAATTGCCATGGTACATTCCCCAACAGTGTATCAAGAGCCGGTCTATGCGTAGATGATCTGCATGAGTAGAACCAAAGATTTGGGCGAAATAGTCATACTGCTTACCACACCAATGTCTTAACTTTGTTCGGCGGTATGTGGATGAGGGATGGAGAAGGTAGGAACGCGGTAGTGCGGCCAGACCACATTACATGACCCCTGTCATGAGACTGGTTCTACCAGGGACGTCTCTTTATCACAGGGTGTCTGGCGGGTTGTCTGTTTCTCCAACTTTAGTTGATCGAGTTTGACTAGGCCGGTCCCTGTTAGTAAAACAGCACAACTGACCAAAAATCCTTGTGGCGTTGTCATGCGTAGTAAGACACGGTTCGTGTTCTAGAACCCCGTAGGCAGCCCGTAACAAACCTTGCAACAACAACGTAGAGAGGACGTTCTAAACCCATTGGTTTTGCGCCTTGACGTCCCCCAGCAAACCCTGTTGACCCCCCTGTGATATGGTCAAGACATGATGGATATAGTTCACCACTCACTTTGTAGTGAGATTGATCATGTTTTGTAACCTAAAATAAGTTCTCGCAAACTGCGAGGAGCCTGTAGTGTGTTCGCTTTATTGTATGAAATCCCTCAAGTCGACATGTAATGTGCTTTACTTTACTCCACTAAGCGGTGGTAGCGAGTAGTGTAGAACAATGTTGGCGAGACGACAACACGTCTACGATTGAGATCAAGAGGTAAGTCGCCAGCCCGTGAGCATGGAGATCAATGCATGGGTGCGTTGGCGATGGAGATCAGAAGTCACAGAGGATGATGGCCAATCAGTCACATATTTTTGATTACATGTGATTTGTGTTATTCTTTTATGCAACTCTTATTTTGCTTAGTACGCGCGGTAGGCTTAGTTTCACATCCCACCCCCCCCCCCCCACCCACCCGGTCAGTAGATGTCCCTCCTAAATTGTCAAGGTATAAGTTTGTTCTCCTGAGTATGCACACAGTATGCGATAGTTCGTCGTCGTGCCGAAGACGACCACGTGATGATCGGGTGTGATAAGCTCTACTTCACATACACGGTGTATGATCCCGCACTAAATTTCAAGGTATACGTGTTCCCCCTGAGTATGCACCGTGCGACAGTTCGTCGTGCGGACACCATGTGATGTCGGGGTGTGATAAGATCTACGTCCACAACAACGGGTGCAAGCCAGTTTCGTTTTGCACGTGCCCAAATACTTGCGGTTTAAACTTGACGAGCCTTAGCATATGCAGATAGGCCTCGGAAACACTGAGACCGAAGTTTCGTACTTAATCATATAGTAGTATATGATCAACATAGAGATTGTTCACCAGTGAAACTATCTCCATCTCACGTGAACACCCAATCGACATGGGTTTACGTTATAGGATCACGTATCATAATTAGGACTAGAGGGTAGTCTATCTAAGCTGGGCTCAGTCATCTTAAGTCATATGATAATTGAACTTTAATTGATCTCAGAACTTATGTACTTGATAGTTTTCCAGTCGCGATATCTATGTTGTTTGTAGATCAAATGGTCCCTGCTACCGTTCCCTTGAAACTTTATGCGTTCCTAGAGAAAGCTACAGTTGAAAGATGATTGTAACAACTACACGGGATGGGTCCCTAACTGAGGATTATCCTCATTGCTGTCACAGAAGAATTAGTCCTTGATCACTGCTAGGTGAAAGGCATGCTGGGAGGAGCAAGATGCTGATGTCTATAATGTCTGGAAGCTCCGTTCTGCATGACTACTCCGATAGTTCCAGGTAGTGCCATGCTTAGTGGATAGAACGGCGGCTGCAAAGACGTTTTGACGTCATGGAGATATGAGAGTTCCCAAAGTTTGAAGTTCAATATTTCAAGCAAATGCCCGAGTTGAGAGATATGTAATCTCAACAAGTTCTATGAGATGCAAGATGGAGGATATAGTATCTGTCAGTGAAATATAACTCAGATGTCTGGGTACCATACCACTTGACTCAGAGCGGAGGTTAATCTCCTGTGATAGTGTCATTGACAAGTTCTTCAAATCAGCCACCAACGCTTAAAGGCTTCATGATGAACTATAATATGCAAGGGATGGAAAAACAATTCCCGCAGCTCTTCGCAATGCTAAAGGCGTGTGGAGGAGAATAGAAATCAGAAGGAGCATCAAGGTTTTGTAGTTAACAAGTACCATAGTTTCAAGAAAAGGGCAAACAGAAGAAGGGGAATTCACGAAGAAATAGCAAGCAGGTTGCTACTTCTGGGGGTAAGAAGCCAGTTCCTGGACAACGGCCTCGCAAATGAGCTTCTACTCAACCCAGGGACTGAGTGCACTGGAAAGCGAACTCCCCCAAGTATGTTGGCGGATATAGAAGGATGGCAAAGTGAACAGGCTATATTTTGATATACATGTTTTTGAGTGTACCTTACTAATGCTCATTAGTAGCGCCTGGTATTTGATACTGGTGTCTGTTGACTCATATTTTGCAACTCGGAACAGGGGCATACGAGTTAAAACGAAGAATTGGCTAGGAAGCGAGGTGACGATGCGCGTGGAAACTGCGTTCCAAGTCGATGTCGATCCGTCAGTCACGCTACCTCACATCCTACTTCCTGGATTAGTTTTTTAGACCTGATAATCTTTCTTATTTGGTGCCAGCGTTGAGCATGAATTAATCTGGATCTTATTTAATGCAGACGGGGATTTATTCATTTAAATCAGGAGAATAATGGTTTCTATTTATATGAGTAATATGCTGTTAATGTCATTTGCTACCCTTAAGAGTGGTCTATTTTTTGGGTGAATCTCGATTGTAGTGATACACGAATTTCATATATTGAAGCCAAAAGATAAAAATTATAATGATAGATGCCAACTTATTTGTGGCACTGCCGTTTAGGTCTAGTTTGGTGCTAAACAGCTCGATGAGAAACTCCATGCTGATGGGCTTTTGAATCACTTTGATTATGAACAACCTTATAATCGAACCATGCCTTCCATGGGCAAGATGACAAGACACCATTCTCTGGAACAATGGGCGAGCCAATGAACTATTGGAAAAATACATATCGAGTGTATGCGGTGCCGATGATTGAGCCGCCGGGCGGGTAATCGTTATTTTTGACCTTCACAATGATTTGAGCAGATATGGGTATATCTACTTAATGAAACATAAGTCCTAAAACATTTGAAAAGTTCAAGATCCGAAATTCACCGAAAAGTTTGGGGGACAGTGGGATGAACGATAGGCGAGGTAGAATAAGAGGGACAAGTGAGGGTTCGAACGGGAAGGGATAAATAGAGAAGTTTCATGGCGAGGGTCGATCTCAGAGGCGACTAATATGTGAGTTGCGAGTTTGTGTCTTCATTTAAAATAATGTGAATTATTCGCAACTCCGCACATGGAACACCACACACAGTAAAATGGTGTGTCCGCTAACATCGTAACCTGTACTTTATAGATTAGTGCTATCTATGATGTCTCTTACTGATTACCACTACTGTTTTGGGGTTTATGGCATTAGAGACACTGCTGCATTCAAGTTAATAGGGCACCATCTAAATTCCTTGAGATGACCACGATGAACTATGGTTTGGCAAGAAACCTAAGTTGTCGTTTCTTTTTAAAGTTGGGGCTGCGATGCTTATGTAAAAAGCTTCACTTGATAGCTTCGAACCCAAATGGAGAATTGTTCCTTCATAGGATACCCAAGGAGACTGTTGGGTACAACCTTTACCAGATCAAGGAAGATATTCATTGGTAAGAAGGATTCTTTCTAGGAACAGTTTCTCTCGAAGAGAGTGAGTGGTGGGAAAGTAGAACTTGAGATAATTGTAACCTTCTCCCCGAGATTGGAAGTATTCATCACAAAATCAAGTTCCAGTGATGCCTGGCACAACTAGTGAGGGGGAAGTTACTGATGATATCATGAAACTTCGGATCAAGTACTACACCGAACCTCGTAGGTCCAACAGAGTACGTTCCGGCACCAGAGTGGTACGGAATCCTGGTTCTGAAGTATGTACCTAGACCCATGACGAACCTCAAACTAGAGGAACAGCGATGATGAGCCCAGATTCCGCAAAATGGCTGAGAGCCTGACATCTGAATGGGATCCAGTATGTAGAACAAAGTATGGACTTTGGGTTGACTGCCTGATGATCGGCAAGCATAGAGAATAAATGGTCTTCAAAAGAGAACGACTGGCGCTGTAACGGTAAGTTACGGTCTACCAACTTCGACTTGTGCGAAGGTTTTGATTACAGTTTAAGGAGTTGACTACGATGAGAGCACGCATCTACCCGTTAGCGATGCAATCTGTCCGAACTTATGTTACAATTGCCGCAGTTTTATGATTGAAATCTGGCAAATGGATTCAAAACTGCATTCGCTTATGGTTTCTCAAAGAAGAGTTGTATATGATCCAACCAAGGTTTTGTTGATCCGAAGCGGTGCTAACAAAGTGTGTAATCTCCAGTGAGCCTTTAATGGACTTGTGCAAAGCTCTCGGAGTTGGAACGATACGCTTTGATAGGTGTGATCAAAGCATATGGTTTATCAGACTTTTGGAGAAGCCTTGATTTACAAGACGAGTGAGTGGAGCTCTTTAGCATTTCTAGATTATATGTGGATGACATATGGTTGATTGAAATGATACGAATTCTGGATGAGCATAAAAGGATACTTGAAAAGAAATTTTTCAATGAAAGAACCTCGGTGAAGTACTATATATATTAGGCATCAAAGATCTATCAGATAAGATCAATAACCTTTAATTGGACATTACAAAAGCACATACCTTGATAAAGTTTTTGAGAAGTTCAAAATGGATCAGCCAAGAAAGGGGTTCTTACCTGTGTTGCAAGTGTGAAGTTGAGTATGACTTCAATGCCCGACACCACTGCAGAAGATAGAGAGAAATGAAAAGTCCATTCTCATGCCTGCAGCCATAGGTGTATCATGTGCTGTAATGCTGTTAACCAGAACTGATGTTTGGGCCTGGCTAAAGTTTTAGCAGGGAGGTACAAGTATCCAGGAGTTGGACACTGGACAGCGGTCCAATGAAACATACCCTAAATACTGTCCTGAAAAGGACGTAAGGATGATTTTACTCGTTTATGGAGGTGGACAGAGAGCTTGTCGTAAATGGTTACGTCGACTGCAAGCTTGACACTTGATCCGGATGACTCAAGTCACAAACCGGATACGTATTTATATTGAATAGGTGGAGCTGTTCAGTTGGTGCAGTTGCGCAAGGCAGGACGTCGTGGGATCTAGTGTGAAGCGGAGTACATATGTCTGCTTCGGAATCAGCAAGAGGAGTCTGGATGAAGGAGTTATATCCGCATCTAGGGTTATACCTAGTGCTCGGTCCAATGAAAATCTTGGACAATACTGGAGCAATTGCCATCCTTGGCCATAGGACACCCCCGATTCACAAGTCCCCACCCCCCCAGTAGCACCCACCACACACTCCACACGCTCACCAAGACGCCAGTCAACTCCATCGGATCAAGTCAAGAGGAGACATGAGATTGCAAAAAATAATATGGATCTGAATGTTGCAGACCGTTGACTAAAGCCTCTTCCCGAGCAAAACATAATCAGCACAAATGAAGCTCAATAGGTGTTAGAATATTACGATGTAAACTAGATTATTGACTCTAGTGCAAGTGGGACTGAAGGAAATATGCCCTACACGGCAATAATAAAGTTGTTATTTAATTTCCTAATATCATGACAATTGTTATTATTCATGCTAGAATTGTCTTAACCGCGAACTTGATTACATTGTGAATACTAGATCAAACACAACAGTGGTCCCTAAGATGACCTCTAACTAGACTAGCTCGTTCCAAAGATGGTAAGTGTTTCCTAACCATAGACATGTGTTGTGATTTGATGAACGGTGGAATCAATCATTAGAGAATGATGTGATGGACAAGACCCATGCCTGTTAGCTTAGCATAAGATCGTTAGCTTTTATTGCTATTGCTTCTTCATGACTTATACAATTCCTCTGACTATGCATGACATGCAACTCCCGAATACCAGAGGAACAACTTGTGTGCTATCAAACATCAAACGTAAACTAGGTGAGTAAAGATGCTCTAACAGGTTCGCCGAAGGTGTTGTGTTGGGGTTTGTTGCATAGATCGAGATTAGTTCTATTTGTCACTCCGGTATCGGAGAGGTATCTATTGGGCCTCTAGCGTAATGCACATCACTAAAGCCTTGCAAGCAATTTGACTAATGAGTTAGTTACGGCGATTGCATTTACGGAAAAAGTAAAGAGACTTGCCGGAACGAGCTTGAACTAGGTATGAGATACCGACGACTACATATCGACAAGTAAACATACGTGACAAAGTGGAATGACGATGTTGTTGTTGGCGGTTTGACCGATAAGATCTTCGTAGAATTGTAGGAGCCATATGGCACCCAGGTTCCGCTATTGGTTTGAACCGGAGATGTGGGTCTCGGGTCATGTCTACATTAGTTCCGAACCGTAGGGTCCGCACGCTTAACTTTATCTGATTTTGTGATTATGAGTTATGGTTTTGGGTGACCGATAAGATTGTTCGGAGTCCTAATGAGATCACGGACCATGACTAGGAGTCGACAATGGTCAAGAGTAATATTCACATATCTGGAAGGTTATTTCAGAACATCGAAGGTCCGAGTGATTCGGGTGATTTTTACGCGGAGTACCGGGGGTTACGAAACCCCCGGGTACGTGTGGGCCCGCATGGGCCTAAGGGAGAGAGGTGGAAGCCCGACGGGGCTGGTCCATTAGCGGCCCGTGCGCCGCCCCCTCTAGGGAGTCCAAATAGAGACAGACGCAGCGAGGAGGGGGCGGCGACCCCCCTTCCCTCCGATCCCTCTCCTTCTTTTTCCTCTCCAGTGGAATGAAAGGAAAAAGGGGGGGGGGGGCGAATCCCTACTTGGACTAGGAGTCCAAGTAGGATTCCCCCCATGGCGCGACCCCTCCTGGCCGCCGGCCTCTCTCTTCCCTCATCCTTATATACAGTGGGCAGGGGCAGGCACCCCAAATGGCACACTCAATTGTTCTACCGCTCTTGCCCAGTGCATGGGAGCTTAACGCCCCCTCCACAGTTTACTCCTCCTCTACCGTTCCATAGTGTCGGTCAGTAGTCTTAGAGGTAACTCTGCGGTCCATCACATCACACAACCCAACGTCTACCACGCCTCGTGCTGCTTAACGGAATCATCAACTCCTTCGTACCTATACTGGGATGCAGACGTTCGAGGACATCATGCAGCTATACATGGCTTCTGACCTGATGGTGATGCATCGTCGTGTGCTTGTAATCGGTTGGATCGCGAAGACTTCGACACAGCAACCGCGTCAAGCTTCCGCTTCCTGCTTTAGGCCTAACAGGGTAACGGGACACCTCCAACTCCCTCCCCCCTCTCATTGCTATGCAAATCTCCTAGATAGATTCTTGCATTTTGACTAGAGCGTAGAACTTTCCTTTGAAATTCACTGCTATGTCACCCAACTGAGGAAATACCATTTTGGGGTAATCAAAGGTATAAAAAGTTACCATTATCTGTTTTCTTAATGGCCAAATGACTCCTCGACAACCAAATTTTAGCTCAAATCACACTCTATTGAGTACCTGATCCTAATCTTGTTCTTGACCAAATTTGTAGTTGCAAACCAACCCTGTTTAAATATTGGTTCCAAATCCCTTCCCAACTTCACAGGAAGTTTTCCCTTCCTACCCCTAATCCCTTGTGACATCTGTTTCATTCATATCATTAGACATTCATTTCACCTCAGGCTATGCCCAAGTTTGCTACGGCACTTCAACAGACCCTTCCTATCATCTCACAGTGTCTTAGTCGATCATAACCTCTAGTGTGTCATGGAAGACAAGAAAAGACGCTAGACAATAGCTGCCTGCTCTCGAAGTCCTGTTCTTGGAGATGGTCATGCGTGTACCGCGCAGCTGGCATGCCAGTGCGCGCGCTCTGGCTGGCTTTGGCGACTTCAAGGCGGCTTTTCTACCTCCGTCCCTCCCCTTCCTGTTGTTCTCTCATGGCCAGGCGTCTGGTAGGTATTCCTCCATGCCGTCGCCCATCCTCTGGACTCTCTCACCGTCCGAAAGTTCTTCAACCCACACCGACCGGGGCCGCCCCGTTGAGGACAGAGCACGCCCATGACCGCTGTGTTTCCTCTTTGTTGGACCTTCCTCCTCCCCACGAGGCCATCACCCCCTCCCTCGCTCTCTTCAGGTCGGCAAACATCGCCATGCCGAGCCTAGCTGCCACCGACCGGTAGTTTTGCGCACTGGAGCTCCGGCCAGAGCAGCGCCCGTGCCGTTGCTCGCCCAACCGACTTTCCCTTGCTATATAAGCCCTCCTCGCTCCGTGAGCATCTCATAGCCTCCTCACCGCCTCCTATCGTCCTCCCCATCTACCTGCCCGAGCCCAGAGCCGCTCGTTGCTCCCCACCACCGCCGCCTTGGCGCGCGGCGGACCCGCTTAATCGCCTGCCCCGGACCCCCTCCTCTCTCTAGGCCTCACCAGCATCGCCCTCCACCACATCCTTGGACCCTTCCCTAAGGTAGTCGCCTCCTCTCTTGGCCAGGGGTGGTCCATGGCCCAACTCCGACCGATGCCACTGTCCTCCCGGCCAGCACCCCCGCTCGTCTCCAAGTTCCTCGCGGTACCGTGCCCTACTGGGGGGGACCGCCTCGCTCGTTGACCTCCTCGCGGTACGCCGGCGCCGCCGATGGTGGAGCCGTTTTCACGGGACCATCGTCGGGGCCGGCCCGGTCCTTTGTTGCGGGCGACTCAAGCCACAGAAGAAAAGGAGCGGAGGAGAGAAATCAGCACAGGACCCCACTCGTCACGCCACAGGAAGTCGGTCTAGCGGATAAGTGGAGACGTCTTTTAGAGAAATACGTTTTCCAGCTTCTGTATTTAAGCGTACTTTGATCTTGCTTCGTTTAAGAGAGTTTCTCTAGGCCGAAAGGACGTTTCAGTCGGAAGGCGCTTCTTTCTGTTTTCCAGCCATGGGCTTGTTTGTGAAGATTTTTTTACAGATGTCCCTGGCATTTCAATTCGACCCGTATCTTTTCAAACCGTAGCTCCGAATCAGGTGATTTCCAAAGCCCACGTTCTTTTGTCTCCTCGAGCCGCGATCTATGGTACCATTTCACTATTGTGTTCCGACTGGAAATGACCATATTGCCCTTGCCCTATCTAGCCCCCCCTCCGAGAGAGAACCGTTCGGCGAATCGTTCCACCAGCTCATTGCACTTCTCCCTGTGTTACCTTCATCCCCAGCAAGCCAACGACGCCACTTGCATGATGGTCTTGCATAGGCCATGGTTTCTACTTGTACTAATAATTTTTAGCATGTTTAATATTTATGAAGGTTATAGATATGCTCGTGGACTCCATGCTTTCTGTAGGATATGATCCTTTGCATTTGTTGGTTAACGTATTACTTACTGCTAGTATATATCATGTTTCTTTCGTGGTAAATAGTTTTTCCACACTGCCTACTGTCATGCGGAATGTTTCATATGTGTTATTGCGTGCTCAGTGCGTTTGCCATGCTCAGTGCAATTCCAGTAGGGTAAATGATTTTGTTGCCTGATAGGTTAAATAGTGATTGTTTTGCTCACTCCATGCTCATGTTGATATCATGACTTCATGTATACGTCCCTTTTGCATCAGTGCCTTTTATGTTGATATTTTTGCATTAATTGGTTGTTTATTACACATTAGAGCACAATATTGACCTTTCTCTCTCTTATTTTACAAAGTTAACATGAAGAGGGCGATCCGGCAGCTATGAATTCTAGGTCTGGAAAACAGGAGCAATATTAAAGAACCTATTCTGGCACAACTCCAGAAGTCAAACACTTATCGAGAGTCTTTTGGAATTAATCAAAATATTGGGTGCAATAACGCACCAGAGGTGGGCGACCAGCCCATCCACAAGGGGGAGAGCTCTTGACGTCCCCCGGCCCGATCGTGCACCATAATCACACGAAATGCATCAACGCGTCAAGCTAAGGACCGTGCACAGGGAAGGATCACAAACACAAACTCTAAACATAAATAAATTCATACAAGCTTTATATCCAAGCCGGGGCCCTCGCAGGCTCGAATACATCAGCTTGCGTGACAAGCAGGTCAGCGGAAGCATCAGCTCATCTGAGTAAGATCCATAAGAAAACAGACACAGCGTCCACTACGATATCAGGCGGCCGGCAAACTAAAACACACTTACCGCACAGTCGCGCGAAGTCTAGTCATGTTCTTCTACCTGCCTGGACCGACTCTCCTGTTCACGTACAGTCGCTAAGAGTCGTAGTATCCATTTCTGGTGTAGGAGGTTTGGGGGGCTCGCTTGAAGTGTATACCCGGCTTTATCTTTCTCCTGAGGTGTATCGTCAGTAGTTACGGATCTCCTGCTCGTCTCCAGGTGGCCATCCTGTCCTCAGGTCCCGTCAAACACTGATATGTTGGGAGAAAAGGAAACAAGCCACCGTGAGTACTTGAAGTCCAGCAAGCAAGGATCTACACCCCTTAATGCAAACATTACAAGGGGAGGCGTATATTTGGACTGGGCCTGCAGAAATGCCAGAATAGAGAGAATGCCTAGTCCTAATCGTAAGAAACTAGCATCTTCGCGGTATTCAGCATAGTAGAAGAAGTAGAACAATACCATATAATGTAGTAGTAATAATATGCAACCTCATCCCTAGATCTTTCTCGGAAACTCCTGCGAGAAAGCAATCCCAGAGCCATACATCATCAATCTGTCCTAGATCCCTTCTCGAATCTCCATGCGTAGAAGCATCCCAACCATATAACCAGGTCTCACAAACCGGTATCCAGTTTCTAAATTGTATCAATCATGATACACTCCGAGTGTCTTACCGTAGGACCGGCTATCTATTAGATTGTTCTGCCCTGCAGGGTGGCACACACTTACAACAAGCCGATAACTTTCTGCCCGGACACATTTTCTGGGTCATGCCCGGCCTCGCAACAACGACCATCGCAACCAGTACACTACAGAGCTCAGACCGAGAGGTCCCCGCCGGTCTGAGCTAAGCGCAAGGGGTCTTGGCCAGCCGCCCCTCGCCCTCCGGGTCGTGCTTACATGGGCCCAGACCAAGCACCACCGAAAAATTGGCGTCGCCAATCACCTCCATGCCGCACTGCTGAACGAGGACTCTGAGAGCTTTCGGTTCTGATCATACGATGCGAACGCCCATACTATGGCCACACGTGATGGTTGTGTCTCTCAGACCAGAGGCATACAGACATATCTGCTCGGAATTCAAATACTCGAAATCGTTAGGACTAGCTCGGGGCTTGTTCAGGTAACGAGCAGAGACTCACGAAAGATGTGACCCGTCGCCCCGTCTCGCAAGGACTTGCGCGAAGGGTTAAGAATGCCGCCGAGCGCCTTCTGCGTTCTATTCAACCACTCGGGGCACCACACTGGCCAACCGCCCTTACGATCACACGCGGTAACCCCTCAGGGTCGACGCCGCCTTTTCCAAGTACAATGTAACGGTACCACGTATCCGTGTTTCCATATAACATCAAGGGAATCCGAGGTCTCACCCTCATTGAATTCCCAATCGTGTATCCATCAGGTGAAACTAGGAGGAAATCACCCTCACTGGGGGTCCACACTGTGAGGTGTGGTACGACAGCGTCTTATATCGGAAGCGGTGAAGGGAGAATAACCCTCGACTGACCACGACTGTAATAGCTACTTCTACCCCAGACGTATACATCAGAAGTGCCTACAAGAGTTTCACCCTCGGCACTCGATAGGTAACGCTGCAGGGTTGTCGTTTACACTAAGGGGCGTGATGGTTCGGTGTGCGGTCACTGTCCTTCATCCGTTGATCGGGTCTTCTGACGATTCCAGCGCTGCAGGCGGATAAGTGGTGCACTGATAGGTCTCTAACGCACCGCCTAGACCTAAACAGTTTAGGGATAGTAGTCATTATCAACAGTATGGTTACAATGAACGGCTTTGCATCAGAATAGGTAAGCAGTTCGCACGCAGTAAGTAATTCAATGCAAGCATGAGAAATTTAGAGATGGGCGATATCGTCATGTCTCAAGGGAGGGGTTGCCTGGTGATCGGGCGGCCACGGGCAGTATCGTCTATGGTTTTCGGGATCCGGAGCTGCGCGGTTCCTCCGGGGACCGACGTCAGGGGTGGGGGCATACTAGGAAGAGGCGGGAGGGGAAAAACGTATAAAATAATAGGCAATACAGAGCATGACAAAATACGATACACGTGGTTAGGGGTAGTCTATCCGCGCTATCACGCTACACAGACGTGAGCGGGAGAATACTCTGACGATATTTTCCCGGTCCTGGAATTATCGGAAGAGGAATAGAGGGGACGGTTGCAAGTTTCGGATAGTTAGGGACGCGTGACGGTGCGAACGGACCGGGTATTCGGATTCGTCTCGTCGTTCTGAGCAACTTGTCATGTACAAGTATTTTCATCTGACTACGGATTATTATTTATGATTTTCTATTAAAAAAAGTTTTTTATTATTTCTGGAATTAATTAATTATTTAATTAACCATTCTCCGAAACGGTCTTGCTGACGTCAGCATGACGTCAGCATGACGTACAGGACCAGTGGGTCCCCCACCTGTATAGGGTGTTAGGTTAATTAGTGATAACTAATCAAATTATGTTTAATTACACTTACTACTAATTAAATTAACATAATCAGGATTAATTACTTAATTATTAATATTTAATTAATTAACTTAATTACATGTAATTATTTTATTTTTTCTTTCATTTGTTTTTTATTCATTTTTTTTCTAACTTTTTGGGGCTGGGCCCCGATACTCGTTTCGGGGCACAGGGGCCGTACCGGGGGTGCGTTGCTCGCGTGCGCTAGTCGGGCTCGGCGAGGCGGCGAAGCAGGAGAAATGCCCAAGCTGGCGCGGACGGCAGATATCGCGAGCGCGCGAGGGCATGGCGGCGGCGGGGTCACACGGGCAAGCGCGCGGGTGTCGTCTCTGGGCCGGAGGGGAGGGCGGCCAGGAGCGGTGCAGGGCCCCGACAGGCGCGCAAAGGGAACGACGGGGACGCGCGACCGCGTGTGCATGGCCGCGGCTACGCGTAGTGCGCGAGCGTCGAGCGTGCGGGAAAGAGAGAGAGAGGGGGGCGCAGTCCGGCCGGGGCTCACACGAGAGGGGGGGAGTAGGCTGGCGGCGACGGTGTGGTGTAGTGGATGGTAGGGCGATGGTAGACGGAGAGGCGAAGGGCGGCGGAGTACGAGGCGACACGACGACGGTTGTCGGGCGCTCGGGCGCGGCGTTGTGGCGACGCTGCCCCGATCCCCTCCTGGATCGGAGAGGGGGGGAACGGGTAACGTGAGGTGGCCTCGACGAAGGAGCGCCGGAGTGTTGCGGCGGGGACGAGGCTGCGGCGGCGGCGGCGGTAGCGACGGCGTCGGGCGCGAGAGCGAGGCGGCGACGGGCGCGTCCCGGTGGCGTGGGAGCTCCCGATCCCGGATCAGTTTGGACGGGGAAGGGAGAGGGGGGGGGATGGGTAGTTAGGGTTTGGGTGGGACCGGGGGGGGTTAAAAAGGGGGCGGGCGGCTGGGCCGGCCCGGGTGGTGGCCTGGTGGCCAGCTGGGCAGGCCCATTTGGTCCGGGGGGGGGGGCTTTTTCCTTTTTCTTTTCTTTTCTCATTTATTTATCCATACCCCTGGTTTGTAAATTAGTTGAGGGCTCAAATTGGACATTGTTGTAAAACCTGTGCACCTGGACTGGTCCATAAATACCAGTGCTTAATTCCCTAACACCTAAAATTAGTTTGGAGCAAACATCATTTCATACTTTAATTTAGATTTAATAACTGGTTATAAATATTGCTGTTTATTCGACTGTTTGAAGATGTGTTGAGCACTTACCCAATCCAATGATGTTGTTTCAATTTTAGAATTGCTCTGATTTAATTTTGCTATTAATGAACAATTTAGTTCTTCTATGTGACAACTTTTATTTTCCACTTTCATTTAATTTGAATTTGAGTTAGAAGCTGAAATGCTTATGATGCAAATGTGATCATGCACTGTTATCTCCCTGACTGCGGCATAATCACAAATGGGTTACTGTAGTTAAACAACCGGGGTGTTAGCATCTCTTACTAACAAGAACTTCTCGTCCGGTAAGAATAAGGAGGAAAAAAAAGTTCGGAGTGTTAGTCCGCGACAAGATTATCCTCGGTCCCAAGTGGCTCATTTGTTCAGTATGTTGACCACTGCCTAACTTTGAGGAAACTTGGTAACCTTCTGACGCGGGTTCGACGTTCAGCTCATCGAGAATGCGATCGGATGCTCCTTATAAGATAGATCATCTTGCAATTCAAGCTCTCGTGATCCACAGATCGGTGCGGAGATTCCTTGAAGCATTACGAAGTTGGCGACACATGGAAGACGTCGTGGATATGAGAGAATTGCGGCGGCAAATCCAATTTATATCCCCACTTGAACCCACTCTTGACTAATGCGGAAAGGACCAATGTAGCGTGGAGCTAACTTGCCCTTATTCCAAAACGTGAGTGCCCTTCATAGGGTGACACGTAGATACGCTTATCTCACCAGGTTGATAAGTCAAACCCAATCGTTTGTCGATCATAGTGGCTCTTCTGGCGGTCCTGAGCCGCCTTGAGATTTTCCCGGACAATACCTTGTTCTTCGGCGTGTTGAATAATATCCGGTCCAAACAAGAGTCGTTCCCCGTTTTCTTACCAATTCAGAGGGGTTCGACACTTACGTCCATAGAGAACTTCAAAGGGGCCATTTTCAGTACTGGCTTGATAGCGTGTTGTTATAGGGAACTCGGATATGATGGAAGAGATTCTTCCCACTTCTTGCCGAAAGAAATCACACACTCGTAGCATGTCTTCAAGCACTTGGTTGACTCGTTCAACTTGGCCTTGGGATCCGGAGGATAATAAGCTGAACTCCAGGTGATTATGAGTTCCCATAGCCTTTTGGAAACTTTCCCAGAAATGACCAGTGAATAATGCCTGCCACGGTCTGAACTGATCTCTTCGGAATACCGTGGAGATGAACAATTCTTAGATATATACCTCTAACTGACTAGCAGTGATCGTCTCCTTGACAGGCAGAAATGTGTGCAACTTTGGAGAGTTGGTCGACACGACAGATAACATCGTGACCCTTCTTGTGACCTGGGAAGTCCTGTAACCAATCTCTGAAACACCTTATCCATTTCCATCTAAGGAATAGGAAGTGGTGCAGAATTCCAGCAGGCTCTTCTGAGTTCTGCTTGTAACGCGACGACACACATCACATCAGCAACATAACGAGCAATGTCTGCTTCATTCTGGACCACCAGTACCTTTGACGAGAGATCACGATACTCTGTGCTACCGGATGAATAGACAGCGGTGGTATCATTCCTCCTTCCTGTACTTGTGTCAGTCAATAGACTCAAGCGACCTCGGTACTCAATGCGGTTTCTGAATACAAGGTTTCCATCTTCAGACAGCGAAAATCCCTGTACTTTACAAGGTGAAGGTCTTTTCTCATCAGATCAATTCAGCATCCTTAGCTTGCGCATTCTTAAAGCTTTCCAGGTCGGTTCAACAACCAAGGTTTTTAAGTTCCTTGGGGAACTTCTCGAGATTTAGCTTCGAAGCCTTCATACAGAAGTGGTTGCTGTAGCTGAACCTAAAGTTCGGCAGCAATAGGATTTGCGGCTCAAACGCATCAGCCATCACATTAGCCTTGCCATTATAAGAAATACCCAAGTCATAGAGTCCGCAATGGTCTCCATCCATCTTTGATACGGAGATTCAGAGATGGCTGATGAACAAGTACTTCAGAACTTTATGATCCGGTAGATCTCGCAAACGATTACCGAGGAGGTAATGTCGCCATAACTGCATGCATAGATGACAGCAGCTAGTTCTAGATCTGTACCGATAATTATCTTCATGTGGGCGCAACACTGAGGAGCCCTAAGCAATCACTTACGCTCTTGCATTAGGAGACAGCCTAATCCTTCACGGGATGCGTCACAATAGATCACAAAGTCTTTGCGAGATCTGGAGGAGCAAGTATAGGGGCAGACGTTAGCTTGTCTTTGAGTATTTAAAACTTTCCATAATTTTTCTGTCCATTCAAACTTAACGCCTTGTGAAGCAGATCAGTCAAGGCTTAGCAATCTTAGAAAAATTCTCGACAAAACGACGGCAATAACTTGCAAACGAGAAACTTCTCACTTGCTTGACGTTCTTCGGGAGAGTCCAGTCAAGTATAGCCGAACTCGTTCTGGGTAACGGCAATGCCAATCTTTCGAAATCACATGGCCGAGATATGTCACTTCAGACAAACCAGAATTCACATTTAGAATATTGGCATACAGTTGGTGTTCTCGGAGCCTTTCCTACAAGAACGAGGTGTTCAGCATGTTCTCCTTATTCTTTAATAAACGCAGAATATCTCTAGATATACCACGACAAACTTGTCGAGGTAATCCATGAAGATATAATTCATCAGACGGGAGAAATGTGGCTGAGAGCATTGGTTAAGCCAAATGACAATGACAGTGTACTCATAAGAGCATAGCGAGTAACAAAGCAGTCTTCGGAATAATCCTCTTCACGAACACGGATCTGATGGTAACCCAACCTCAAATCAATTTTAGAGAAAACTACCGATGATCGCAGTAAGTTGATCATACAAATCATTGATCCGAGAAGCGATATTTATTCTGAATGGTGGCTTGGTTAATGGCCGATAATCCTGAACCAATCGGTTAGTTCCATCCTTCTCTTAACGAAGAGTGAAGGTGCTCCCCAAGCAGAGGAACTGGGGCGGATGAACCTTTCTAAGTGACGTGTCGATTTCTCTCTTCCTAAGCTCGAAAATGGTGCGCGGACGGCATCTTATAAGGACGCTTCGCGTAGGGGTGTTGTGCCAGGCTTCAAGTCGATGACAAACTCAACAGCTCTAGCAGGGGTTTCCTGGAAGTTCTTCTGGGAACTCCATCTTGACATTCACGAACAACTGGAACGTTCTCGATGCCTTCAAGAGTGAACGTTCATGTGCCTTTAGGACATATATCTGGCTTACGCTTCCTGCCTTCACGAGCGCGAGTATCTGACTCTGCCGGAATGGTGTGGACATTGGCTTCGGCACAGTCAATCAAAGCTTTATTGGGCCGTCCAAACCAGTCCATACGCAGAATAATGTCAATGTTGGATGTCCTTAATGGCGGACAGACTGGCGAACATCAATCCTCCAATCAGCATGGATTACCGTGGCTTACCCTGGTGTTTGCCAATTACCAGGTGAATGGATTACTAATGGGAGGACATCTCCTAAAGTATATCAGCTGTCGCGCAAAGAACTTTCGGACATGAGGAGTGCGATGCTCCAAAACAAAGAGTTACGACTGGGATTGAATTCAACTGAGAGGTGCCCATACACAATTCTGGGGTCTGCCGAATCTGCTTTCCCTGTTACTGGTTGCACTGAACCACGTAGATTGCACCTAGCAGGTGCTGAGTTCTCTAACGCCGAAAGGATTTTTCGACGGCCTTTCCACCACTCAGAAGGACGGTGGATTGCCATCCTGCAAAACAGACTCAGGCGGTCCGTCATGGACCGAAGCTGTCTCGCGTGAAGGCAAACGAGGTGCAACATAGGACGGCCTTGGTGTTGGAGCAGGTCGGGTGTGTACATTATTGCGGATCCACACTCGACGTTTCTAAACAGGCTACCCAGGGTGATCCTCTTCCGAGTGCGCTTGAGTGACTCCTGGTACTCAGTCAAGCTGGTTTCAACTTGGAAAGATTGCTGACAAGCGTTGCGAAGTCTGTGAAATCATGGACCGCAAGTGCAAGTTTTATATCTAGTACGTAGTCCTTCACGGAATGTCTCCTGCTGCGTGTGTTGTGTCGACGTCATCTTCAGCAGTACGGGACAAATTCAAGAAATTTCCTCATATCCGATATTCTCCCAGTTTGTGCCCTGGGTAAAGTTGCGGAACTCCTGATTCTTTCTGATCTATCAGACCTTGAGGAATGTTCCGTGCACGAAAAGCTGACTGAAATTCCTATCCCAAGCAGTGGGTTCTGTTTCAGCAGGCAACGCCTTGTGGCTTTCCCACCATGAGCCGCTGGCCCTTTAGGTGAATGTCGCACAAGGTGACATAACTGGCAGGGGGCAACATTAGCTGCTCCATTCTCAAACAGGATGTCACGAAGCCAATCATCACATCCATAGGATTGGTGGAGTTGCGGAAAACGGACGGGTTGAAGGCACACAAATTCTTTTGGCAGCAAGATCGGTCCAGGCTCCTGACGAGCTCATTCTTCCAAACGTTGACCAGATCTCGTTGAGCTGACGTTCAATTCAAAACGCTGCATTCATTGCGGGGCAATATAGGGTGGAGGTGGAGGATCGTCAGCCATCCTGCCAAAACCAGGGGCATTTAGCTAAATAACTGCAAGGTGTAGGGATTATTTATGAAGTAACACGCCAACAGAGGAGGAAGTGCAATAGATACTTCATCATATTCGCACAGACATTCAAAGCCAGACCCACTAGCCCTCGGTTAGCAGCCGGCATCTAACGACAGTTTGAAAGGGAGGGCTAATCTGAGTCGGGCGAGGCCCGGATATGTGGTATCACCGAGACATAAGCAAGAGGCTAGATCACGTCGAGAAAAACTTTGGCGGCGAGGAATCGCAGTGACAAAAGTGCCCTCGTATAAAAGGATCCTGTAAGCAGAACCTGTCCCATCTTGAAGCAAGGGGGATTTTCGAACTCTCCGGGTGGATTGAACATAGAGCCTAATGCCTGGAGTTAGTAATCATTACCCGAATAAAGAGAGGTTTAGAGTCCCAGAGTAAAGGTCATCAGGAGTAATGATCCTATAATATAAACACCCAATTGGGACGTGGGCCGTAACCACACAGCCAAGTTAGAAAATGTTTTCTCTCGTATCAGACTCAACTTCGCCAAGAGTTGAAGAAGGGGTCCTCAGTCAAACTCGTGCTCTGATACCACACTTGTGACGCCCCCCGGCCCATCGTGCACTATCATACACGCAAATGCACAGATCAGCTAAGGACTCCCGAGAAGGGATCACAACACAGCAACTTAAACATAATCAAGTCATACAAGATTTATATAAACAGCCAGGGGCCTCGGGCTCGAATACATAAGCTTGCGTCCCAAGCGTCAGAGGAAGCATCAGATGATCTGAGTACATATATAAAGAACAGAAGCCTTTAGAAAGGCGGGCAAATAAAACACTACGACTGAAAGGCGAGGCCTCCTGCCTGGGACCTCCGATCCTACTCCTGGTCGTCACGTCAACTCGTAGATATCCATCCCTGGGTGGATTAGTAGTAACGATCGATCAGGGGCCATCTGTCATCAGGGGGCTCCGTCCTCTGGTCACGCAACTGATATGGGGAGAAAAGGAAAACAAAGCAACCGTGTAACTGGCAATACCTCAGCACTAAGCGGATCTACACACATATGCAACATTAACAGCGAGGCTGTATAGTGGACTGGGCTGCAGAAACTTGCTCAGAATAAGAGAATGCCTAGTCCATATCGCGAAGACTGCATCTTCAGCGGTCTTGCAAGCAGTATAAGAGAGTAACAATACATATAATGTTAGTAGTAATAAAATATCAACATCAATCCTGAGATCCTTTTGACTCCCTGCGAAAGGCAATCCAGAGCCATAATCAAATCAACCTCTCCGATCCCTTCTGACTCCCTGCGAGAAGCATCCCGAGCCATATATAAGTATACACAGGTATCATAATTGTATCAAGTCAGGATACAACTCCGAGTTCCTTTACGCGTAGGACAACGGCTATCGATAGAAGTGTTCTTCCCTGCAGGGGTGCACGAACTTACCCAACACGCTCGATTAACGCGGCGCGACACACTTTCTGGGTCATGTCCGGCCTCGGCCAAACGACACCCGACAACCCTACCTAGAAACACGCTCAGCGAGAGGTTCCCCGCGGGCTGTCAAGTCCCTAACGCAAGGGTCTGGCCATCGCCCCTGCCCTCCCGGTCGTTGCGACCTGGCCAATCCAAGCACCCCCGAAACGGCCCAATCCACTCCATGCCGCACATGCTGAACTGACTCGACAGCTTTCGGCTGATGCTACTATGCAGAACGGCCACATACTATCCACTGATGGTTCGTGCATCAGACCAAGATGCTCGGATCAAATAATCCACATCGTTCACTAGGGCTTGCGTACGAGCAAACTCACGAAAGATGTGACCCCGTCGCCCCGTCCCGAGGACTTGCGGCAAGGGTAAGAATGCCGGCCCGCCTTAGTCTTCACCACTCGGGAACCACACTGGCACAACACTCCTTTCGTCTCACGCGGGTACCCTCAGGGTCGACCCGCCTTTCCAGTAACATTGCAAGTCAAGTTCCGTGTGCCATAATCAGGGAATCCGGGTATCCCCTCATGAATTCCCTCGATTATCCATCAGGTGAACTAGTAGAATCACCCCACTGGGTCCCCTGAGGTTTGACGACACGTCGTTAGCGAAGCGGTGAAGAGAATCACCCTCGATGACCACGACCGAATAGCTATCTACAGAGTTAACATCAGAAGTGCTACAAGAGTTCACCCTCGGCACTCGATAGTAACGCTGCAGTGTCGTTACAACTAAGGGGGTGATGTGCGGTGGTGCCGGGTCCTGGTCTTCATTCCCGTTGATCGGGTCTTCTGACGATCCAGGCGTGGCAGTCGGATAAGTGGTGTCACTGATAGGTCTCTGACCCAGCCTAGACTAACAGTTTAGGATAGTAGGGTATTATCAACCATAGTTACAATGAACAGGCTATGCATCAGAATAGGTAAAGCAGAGCACAGCAGAATTCTAATGCAAGCATGAGAAATAGAATGGGCGATATCGGTATGCTCAAGGGAGGGCTTGCCTTTGCTCGGGGGGCAAGGCAGGTCGTCGTATGGTGTCTTCGGGATCCGGAGCTGTGCGTCGGTCTCGGGACGACGTCATGTCGTCGGTATCGAGAAAGGGGGAGGAAACGCTTATAATATATCGCAAAACATGAGCATGACAAATACGATACACGGTGCTAGGGGTAGTCTAACGCAGCATCCACACGTAACAGACGGAACGGGAGAATATCTGACGATATTTCCCGGGTCTTTGGAATTATCGGACAGAGGAGAAGGGGGAACGGTTGTGCAGTTCGATAGTAGGGACGCGTGACGGCGACACGGACCGCGTATCGGATTCGTCTCGTCGTTCTGAGCAACTTTCATGACAAAGTATTTTCATACTGAGCTACGGTATTTTTATATGATTTCTAAGTTTTTATTAATTTCTGGAATTTAATTAATTATTTAATTAACATTATCCGAAACAGTGTCTTGCTGACGTCAGCATGAACGTCACTGACAGTCATGACCGGTGGCCCACCTGTCATAGGCTGTGTAGTTAATTAGATGATTAAACTAATCAAATTACTGTTTAATTAACATTAACTAGCTTAATTAAATTAACCTAATCAGGATTAATTCAACTTAATTATGTAACTATTTAAATTATGTAATTTAATTATTTATTTTTTATTTTTTCATTTTCATTTTTTATTCATTTTTTTTTTCTAAAACGGTTTTGTGGGCTGGGCCCCGTCTGTCGGCGGCACAGGGGCCGGACCGGGGGTGACGTGGAACTGGAGCCCAGGCGTGGGGATGGCGGAGGCCCCGGTAGAGAAGGGGGAAAAAACAGCCGGCGGCGGAGCGACTATGCGACGTAGGAAGTCTCAGGGGCCGGCGGCGGTGTGGCCTTTGCAGGGACGTCGTCCTAGTCGGCGTTCGTGTCGGCCGGAGGGGAGGCGCGGGCCAGGAAGCGGTGCAGGGCCCCGACAGGCGCGCAAAGGGAACGGACGGCGAGCGCGACGCGGTGAGGCCGCGGCTCGCGAGGTGCGGCGAAGCGTCGAGCGGTCGTGGGTGGCAAGAGAGGAGAGGGGGGGGCGGTCAGTCGGCCGGGGATTCCATCAGGGGGGGAGAGAGGTGGCCGGCGACGGTTTGGTTGGTGGTAGGGTGAGGAGGGACACGGGTCGACGAGAGGCACGGGGGAGACGACGAGGCGACACACGAGGTGTACGGGAGCTTGCGGACCTCTGGGTCCGTTTGAGGTACGTCTCCCCTATCCACACTCCTGATCGGGAGGGGGGGGACGGGGGGGTGGGGATGGTGAGTGGCCTACGAACGAGGAGCGGCGCGTGGCGGCGGGGGACGAAGCGGCGGCGGCGGCGGCGCGTTTAGCGACGGTACGTCGGCGCGAGAGGCGAGGCGGCGACGGGGGCGCGTCGGTGCTGAGCTCCCGATCCCGATCCAGTTTTGGGGGGCATCGGGGAAAGGAGAGAGGGGCGGGGAGTGGGTAGGTTAGGGTTGGGGTGTGACCGGGGGGGTTAAAAAGGGGGGGGGCGCGGGCCGGCCTGGGTGGTGGCCTGTGGGCAGCTGGGCCACGGCCCAGTTGTTCCGGGGGGGGAGTGGGCTTTTCCTTTTCTTTTTCTTTTCTCCTTTAATTTATCCATTACCCCTGTTTTAAAAGTTTAAGGTTTTAGGGCTCAAATTGAATTTTGTAAAAACATTTACTGGTCCATAAATACCAGTGCTTAAGTTCCCTAAACAGCCTAAAGATTAGGTTGGGACAAAACAATCATTTCATACTAAATTAGATTTAATATAATGTGTTATTAAATAGTTGCTTTTTAGTCGCCTGTTTGAGAGAAGTGTGAGGTGTCACGTACCCAACCCAATGATGTTGGTTTTCAATTTAGAATTGTCTTGATTTTATTTCTCATTAGTGAACACATTTGTGTTTCATTAATGTTGGACAACTTTTATTTCACTTTCATTTAAATTTGAATTTTGAGTTAGAAAGCTGAAATGGCATTACTGATGCAAAATGAGATATCCATGCACTGTGAATCATGCGTGACGGGCATCAATCAAAATGGGATTACTTTAGTTAAACCCGGGGTGTGTTACAAAAGAGCCCACCCTACCCCCTGGGCACGCCCCCACGCCTTGTTTGCCCCTAGAAGGCCCCACGATGCCCATCTATCTGCTATATGGTGTATTTTGAACTGGAAAAAACAAATCAAAAGAAAGCTTTCGGGCCGAAGCGCTCGCCATCCTCGAGGCGGAACCTGGGCAGAACCAATCTAGGCGCTCGGCGGACGTGTTCTAACCGGGGAGAACTCCCTCCGGGAGGGGGAATCGAAGCCATCGTCACCGCCATGATATCCTAACTATCGAGAGGGGTGGTCACTCCATACAACATCTGCAACCAGCAACCATCTTCCTCTCAAACCCTATTCATCTCTTGTATCGATCTTTGTATCAAAACCTCAGATTGGGTACTGTGTTAGCAGTAGTGTTGATTACTCTGTAGTTGAGCTAGTTGGTTTATGTCGGTGGAGATATATTCAGATCCTTATATGATAATTAATTTCTCTGATTATGAACATGAACTATCTTTGTGAGTAGTTACGTTTGGTTCCTGAGGACCAATGGGGAGAAGTCTTTGTTATAATAAGCAAAGATGTGAAATTTTGGTTTCGTTCGATATTTTGATGATATGTTCTGTTGCTTCTCTGAGGTGCTATGTGGAACGTCGACATCATGACATTCCCTGATTTGGGCCATGGGGAAGGGCATTTGGGGAAGTAATACGTAGATGATGGGGTTGCTAGAGTGACAGAAGCTTAAACCCTAGGTTTATGCGTTGCTTAGCTGATCAGGGGCGATTTGATCCTATGTTTCTTGCTATGGTCTAGATTGATCTTAATTCTTCTTTTCGTTAGTTGGGATGCTTTCGACGAGGGGTTAATCATAAGTGGGAGGCTTGTCCAAGGGAAGGGGCAGACCAAGCACCGGTCCACCCCACATAAAAATATCAAAGTAACGAACATGAATCATAGGCATGATATAAACAACTTGCACACAAAATCCCCATGGTGCCTCGGGTCGCGTTTGCTTATATATATAAGTGTCGTCCAGCTTGTCCTTCTACAAAAAGGATTGGGCCATCTTGCTGCACCTTATTACTACTTTTGTTACTTGGTTACCCGTTTAACTAATTATTTATCACACAAACTATCTGTTACGATAATTTCAGAGTTCTTGCAGAGAATACCTTGCTGAAAATCGCCTGTCATTTCCTTCTGCTTTCCTCGTTGGGGTTCGAACAAGTCTTACTTATCGAAAGGACCTACATAGATCCCTATACTTGTGGGTCATCAAGACTCGTTTTCGGCGCATTGCTGGGGATGAAGCGCCGTTGGTTAAGAAACATTTATATAGTGTGCTGAAAATTTATGTTACTTTTTACTATGGCAAAATACTCCTTTGAGGGGTTTGTTCGGGGCCATCTTCACCTGACCGGAAGAGCAAAGAGGTTCCCCTCAACCCTACTAGGACACCTACTCGAAAATATTTATTATGAAAATTCTTAGTCGGGTATGATAGAGGAAACTGCTTAGACGAATCCTTATACAGGAGATGAACACTACTCCTTATATGCATCAATCATGTGGGATGAGTTTGTGGGATTATTGAAGCTTGAAGGTTTGCCCGAGGATAACCAAGGAAGAGGTATTCCTTTATCTTGAAGGAGAAGGGCATTGACATAGTAGAGGCTATGTGATGATATGGAATATGGAACCAACTACAACCATGTGACATTAGGAATTTTCATCAGAAGTTTTTAACTATGCATCGGGTTCATCGTGATCGGAATTATATTTATAATTTGTGCCCTCATGAAGGAGAAAGTATCCACAAGCTTGGGGGACGCTTAAAGTCAATGTTAGTATTCATGTCCCAATCATTGAGCTCTCAAGCGAAATTATTATTCAAAAAATTTTATGCTCAGCTTTCTCCTAATGATCGATCCTGCTGATATACTTCTTTACTGTTTTATATGACAGAAGATATAGAATTCCAATGGGATTTTTGAAAAGAATTAAATGCAACTCTGAAGATTGGGAACACTCGACGAAAGGTAAGGAGTAGTATAAACCGTAAGGTTGATGTGTTAAAATCTTTTTGGAATACCGATGCTTTTCATATTTTTAGCACTAAATATGGACTCGACTCTGACGATAGTCAGCTTCGTTGCTGTGAATCTTTGGCTACTCTGTGGATCTTCCTAAGGAAGTGTTTAAAATCCCGTCCCATTGAAAGCTAATAGTAAGTTTGAACCTATTAAAGTTAAGAGAAAACTATTACTTATTAATTTTCCTTATTGTTCCTACTGCTTATATCGAGAAAACCACCTTTTCCTGTTGAATAAACGCGATCATGCTAAAGCTTACAACTGTGGTTCGTAAGAGTTTACTAGAACACCTACCCCTGAACAAATCCAAAGTTGAACCTAGCATGCTATGGTTACAGATCCTGGTTATATAATTGGATGGGCATGTTATTATTTCGTCTGATGAAGCTGCCAAATTGCTAACCCGATATTACAGATAAACATAGACCTATTGTTGCATGCTTGTTTGTTTCTGTTAACAATAGGAGTTAGCATTTTATCATGGCTGTTGGATTGATGGGTGGTCTAGGTGAGTCAATTCCTTTTGAGCTTTAATTAAGAATTTAAATGTATATTGCACCTGTGAGATAGAGGATATATTGAGGTTCTATTAATTGGCCATAGAGATTACAATATCACAATTTGGGATGTTGAGATGTGAAGTATGTGTGGGAAAAATGAAAATACCCTACTGATTTCTTGTTCTTCTGCTTCCCACAAGATGCTTTTGTCCCATATATTTTGGTAGACCTTTCTTGAATACCGTTAATGCTACAGATAGACTCAAGAAAATACTTGGTTACTGGTTGGATTAACGGGGATATCTCTCATGATTTTAATTTCTCTAACTTCATAGACACACCCATGATAAGAATTGTCCTAGTAGATGATAAATTATTGGGTCTTTCTTCTATTGCCGTCTCCTACTGATCCTTTAGAACATATTTGCTAGCATGAAAAATTGAATGTTTATGAATGAAGAAGGGAATAGATGGAATATTCTTTACATCAAGGGCCTATCTTGAAACAACAAACTTGCCGTTGAAATCCAAATCTTGGGATCCTCCCCACCCAGGGTGATTCCGTGATTTGGCTTAAACCATTACCTGATACTTGAAATATGCTTATCTTGATGAAAAGAAGATATATCATGTTATTATTAGTGTTTAGGGAACCTTCAGAGCATGAAGAAAAGAAATTATTGAAAACTCTGAAGAGCACCGTACCCTATGGATATACTCTTGATGATCTTAAGGGATTAGTCCGCACTCTACGATGTCAGTCACAAAATTAATTTGGAGCACTATGCATAAAACGCAGTTGTGATCCACCAACGTGTTAAATTCCTATATTGAAAAAAAAAGGGGTAAGTGGTAAGAAATGAAATCACAGCTTCTGGAGGAGGATATAAATTTATCTACTTACTGTAGCAAATGGGTAAGTCATTTCATGGTGTGTCCCTAAGAAGGGAAGTATGACTGTTGTTCCTAATGATAAGAATGAATTGATTCCACAAAGAATGTTTCAACAGGTTATAGAATGGTAATTGATTTTCCGCAAATTTATAATAAAAGCTACTAGAAAAGATCATTACACCTCTACCTTGTATGATCAAAATGCTAAAACACTATCCAAAAATACACATTTTTGCTTCTAGATGTTATTCTGGTTTCTCTCAAATACCTATGTTAAAAGTATCAGGAAAAGACTACTTTTACTACTTGCCCTTTCGGTAGCCTTTGCTTATGGAGTATGCCTTTTGGTTTATGCAACTGCACCTGCTACCTTTCAAAGATAGATGGACTGCTATATTCTCTGACTTTTGGTTGAAAAAAGATTTGTGAGGTTTCATGGATATATTTCGCTTCTCGTTTACGGAATCTTGTTGATGATTTGCTTAAGGCAAACCTGAATTGAGTTTTGTATGATATGTGAAGAGAAAACAATCTGTCCTTGAATGGGGAAAGCGCCATTTTTATGGTTAATGAGGTATTGTACTGGGCATAAAATTCTTTGAAAGGGTGTGAAGTGAAATAAAGCTAAAGTAAATGCTATGAAAAAGATGTGTGTCCTAAAGATACCAAAGGTTATAAGAAGTTTTTCCTTGGTATGCTAATTCTAATAGTGAGGGTTTATTAAGACTTCTCTAAAATTTCTAAGGCCTCTCACTAACTCTCTTGCAAAAAGGTTCCTATTTGTTGTTTGATGATATTGTGGAGAGCATTTGAAAATCTCGTAAGAAAGCCTTATTCTTCTGCACCTATTGTTCAGCACCTGATTGGAATTTTACCCTTTGAAATATTATGTGTGCTGCTAGTGGATTAATCTGTTGAGCTATTTAGGGAAAGAGTTGATAAGAAATGAATGTTATTCATGATGCTAGTAAACTCTTAACACGCCCAACGAAATTAGACTACTATGAACAAGAATTTTTAGCATTGTCTTTGCTTGTGATAAATTCAGATGCTTATATTGTTGATTCCAAAGTAAACTGTCACACTGATTCATGCTACTATTAAAATCTATCTGGAACAAAAGATGCTAACCTAGAACTTATAATGGTCTCTTGCGTACAAGAATTCGGATTTGCATTTATTGATGAGAAAGGGAGCGAGAACCGCCGTGCAGCCACTTGTCTAGGTTAGAAAATGTTTTCTTGATGACCACTGGCATATTGATGATACTTCCTGATCAACAATTAGCTGTCATAAATGCTTCTCGGAATACTCCATGTAATGCTGATTTATGTAATTACATTGTTGTAAATTTTATACCACCTATTTCACATACAAGCAAAGATAAAAGGTGTTCTATGTATTTAGACACTATTTTGGGATGACCCCACCTTTATAAGAAGAGTAGATGGTGTTCATTAACGTTGTTACTGAGGCATGAACAGGATAAGATCCTACGCAAGCTGCCACTCCGGTCTACGGCCGGAGCACCACGCTGGAGATAGGACTCACATAAGGTTATTACAATCAGGTTGTTTATTGGCCTAACTCTCTTCAAGGATGCCCGGTAATTTTGTTTTATCTTGTATGAATGTCAAAGAATTGTAATTTATTAGACTCATGAAATGCTATGAATACTCAATTGTTATGAACTACATTTTGTTTGGGGCTTTGATTATATGGGGACCATTTTTCTTCCTCCACTGGGTAATACACATATTTTAAGTTGTTGTTGATTACTTACTCACGTGGTTGAATCGTTCCAACGTAGTAGTGACTGATCATAACACTTCTAGTAAGATGCTTAAATGAAGTTATTTTTCCGAGGTTTTGGATCCTAGATTTTAAGACTGATGGTGGTTCCCATTTATTCCTGGTGCTTTCCTCCGTAAATGGTTGATCTAAGATGATGTAACCATTGACCCCCTTGCATCTCTTATCATCCTCAGCTCTAGCGGTCAAGTAGAATTGAGCAATAGAGAGATTGATAAACTTGATTTCGCAAAAGATCTATTATAGATCTAGAAAGAATTGGTCTAAAACAACTCTATGACTGCCATGATGGCTTATAGAGTGCTTAAAAACTCAATGCGATATGTCTCCATAAAAATGCTTTATGAAAAGGGCACTGCTCACTTACATCTGAACTAGAACACAAAACTTATTGGGCAATCAAAGAGCTCAACTATGTATTTCATAATTGCCGGCTAGAAGAGGTTATTTGACACTAAGCTCGCTTGATGAAGGAGAACCAAGCCTAAAAGCACCACGTTGTTAAATGAAAAAGTTAAAAAATGGCAAACAAAGGATACAAAAGCATGCAGTTTAGAGTGGTGATCATGGTCTGTTGCTATACCCAACTCTCATTTAGATTTTTTGCAGGAAAGCTCTCTCAAATGTGGAAGAGTCCTTATCATTATCGAGGAGGGAGATTCGCAAGTATCGTTTCCGGTGCCATAAAAATCAAACAACCGCCGAAGGCCAAAATCCAAAGGGTGGTTAAAACGGTCATCAAGAGAGAGAAAATTCTTCTCAGGGTAACCCATAAATGTTGAGGACAAATAAATTGACACCGTAAACCGGAGGAGTACATAAGGGACACTTTCCAGAACGTTCCAGATCCGAAAAGGAGATAGGTAGTTGGTGCGGGTAATAAAACCGCTCCAAAACATTTTCCAATATAAATGTTTTTCTCCGTTTTGGAAATATTAAAAAAATTAGAAAATTAAAAGGGTAGTCCGAAAGTGCACGAGGAGGCGACCACAAGGGTGGAGGGCGCCCCTACCCCCCTGGCGCCGCCCCCCTGCCTTGTGGCCACCTTGTGTGCCCTTCGGACTCCATTTTCTTGCAAAAAGAACTTCTTTTCTTGGTCAATAAAAATTCTTAATTATATAATCTCTTCCGAGGTTTGACCAAGTCCACATCAAAAATCCCCCTGTTTTCGTTTTTAGTGTTTTCTGTAGCCATTTAGAGCAATATGTCATCCTAAATTCGGAGGTAGAGAAGGAACATGTAGCTGATTACATGCAGAACCCCAAGGTCTACGGGGATTGGAGCATGATGATTTGGAACTAGAGGAAGAGAGTAAGACTATGATCCGAAAAGGAGAAAAAAGGAAGAGACAAGCTAGATGAGAGAGATGTCCCACTACCCCAACCCAAATGGGGAACTTGCACCGTGGCGTTTCAAAAGTAGTCTTTCCTAATAAAGCAAAGATACTAAGAGAGTTATGATCCCTTTTCGTATCGCAGGAAAACAAACAGGAATCTGTAAAAAGATACAAGGCTTGAGTAGGAGATCGGTGACTTAAGGAGGAAAATTCTATCCTTACGCACAGCTGAGAAGAAGGATACAACATCATCAACCAACCACTACCCATCATCATACAGCCATCCGAAAAGAAACATAAATACAGGGGTAAGGCACTCCCATTGGCAACTCAAGCCTTGGGGGAGGTGGGGGGGGGCCCCGTATCGCTATCACACTATACACACGTTACTTTCTATGTTTTTCCTTTATGTCGATCCTTTGGCTGTATATCTTGATCTAGTAGAATAAAGTTTTAGTATGATGACGAGGCTTTAGGAGGGGGGGGGTTTTGTTTTGATATTTTAGTAAAAAATGTAATCGAGTCCGTGAGAGCTATAGTAGTAAAGAGTAGTTTTGAGTTGAGGCTTTTAACTTTCTTGCTATGATCTTGAGGGAAAAATTATAAAGAAAAGAAATAAAGGGGAATAAAGAGGATTATATATTGATCTTATGGAGAGTAATGACTTCAACATATAAAGAGTATGATGAATCAAATTTGTGAATGAGTTGACAACATAGTGTTGGTCATGTCCTTTAATTATTAGGAGTGTAATAATAAAGAGATTTCACATATAAATATTACTATCTATTGGACATATTTTGTGATTGAGCACTCTTAAAATATGACATGCTAAAAGTTGATGTTGGACAAGGAAGACACATAATGATTATGTTTATTATAGCCGAACAGAAGTTATATTGTCAGGGATCCTCACAACAGTTGAGCTTGCTTTTCCCTCTCATGAGCCAACTGCTTTGCACCAAGTAGAGATATATACTGTGCTTCCAAACATCCTAAACTGCCAGTTTTGCCATGGAGTCCACCATACCTACATATGGACTGTGAGTAAGGTCCTTCAAGTAAGTTGTACGGTCAAGCAATAAAAATTTGCTACTCAAAATATGTTGATCTATTAGTGTGAAGAAATTAAGCTTTATACGAAACTGTGATATGGAAGAAATAACAGCGATGGACTGCATAATAACGTTCGTTCTCACAAGCGCAATGGCCATATAAGTGACATTCTTGCATTAAGATTTTGTACACAATCCATTTAAACACATGAACAACCTCTCCTGCTTCCCTCTACGAAGGATCGCCCTTTACTTTTATCTTCTACCCTATATAGAGTTCATGGTGTATCTTCACTTTCCTTTTTACCACTTTTTTTCCTTTTGGCAGCTAGCACTAGTGTTGGAGAAAGATCCAGATATATAAATCCACCAGATGTAGGTCATCATAAGAGTTTAATTGTTGAACATTCCGAGTTAAAAGGTTGGGAGGCAAACTATAAGCCCTATCTTTTCGTGTCCGTATGAAAGCTTGAACCATAAGTATCGCGTGAGTTTGCAATGTGAAAGACTAAGATTAGTTGAGTATTGTGGACTTGCCTGAAAAAGCTCTTAAATGACTCGTTCCGAGGTTAGATACATGCAATTGCTTCAATGACTGAGATCATAGTTGTTTTGGTTTTCAATGAAGTTCTGCTTGCTTCATCTGTTACTGTAAAGTAATTGTTACTTTGGCATAAGAAATTATAGACAAATATGTGGCTGCTTAAAATGATGACATGATGCCCTCATGTCCAGTTTCTTTATTTTATCGACACCTCTATCTAAACCATGTTGACTATTTTTCGTTCGGTCTTCCACTGAGGACAAGCGAGTAGGTGTTACAGCGGTGGGGTAGTTGATTCCGTCCATTTTGCATCAATGCTTTATGTTGATATTTATTGACTTATGGGCTGTTAATCTACACAATTATAGCCACAAACTTATGCCTTTTCTCTCTTATTTTACAAGTTCACATGAAAGACCGGGAATGCCGCAGCTTGGAATTCTGGAGGCTGAAAGTAGCAAATATAGAGACCGTCTTCGCACAACTCCAAAGAGTCTGAAAACTTTCACGAGACGTCATTTTGGAATAATAAAAAATATTGGGCGAAGAGAAGCACCAGAGGGGGCCACCAGCCACTCCACAGGGGTGGAGGGCGCGCCCTCCTACCTGTGGGCCACCTGGCGGCCCCCATGCCCTCTTCTGCTATATGGTGTGTTTTTGACCTGGAAAAAAATCCAAGAAGAAGCTTTCGGGATTGACGCGCCGCACGTCTGGAGGCGTGGAAACCTGGCAGAACCATCTAGGGCTCCGCGGAGGTTACTGGCCAGCGAAACTTCCATCCGGAGGGGGAAATACGAAAGCCATGTCCTCACCAACGATCGCTCCATCGAGAGGGGGTCCAATCTCCAATTCAACATCTTCACCAGCATACATCCTCCTCTTCAAACCCTAGTTCATGCTCTTGATCCGATCTTTGTCTCAAAACCCTCCAGATGGTACTGTGGTTGCTAGTAGGTTGATTATTCCGTTGTAGTGATGCTAAGTTGTTTATTCGGTGGAAATCATATGTTCAGATCCTTAATGATAATTAATATTCCTCTGAGTTATGAACAGGCATATCTTGTGGGTAGTTATGTTTGTTCCTGCCGAGACATGGGAGAAGTCTTTTTATAGTAATCATTGAATTTGTACGTTCGAGTTGTTGATGAGAGGGGTATGTTGTCTTTACCTCGTTGGTGTTATGTGAACGCGACTACACATACAACTTCACATCATTTGGGCGTCATGGGGAGAGAGGAACAATGGTAGTAATAAGTAGATGACTGGGTTGCATGAGAGGTCACAGAAGCTAACCACCTACATGTGATCGCGTGCGTTCATAAGGGCTGGAATTGGATCCAATGTTTCCATGCTATGGTTATATTGATCTTAATTCTTCTTATCATAGTTGCGGTATTGCTTGCGAGAGGGGTTAATCAAAGTGGGCAGGCTGTCCAGAGTAGGGCACACCCATACTCACCGGTCCACCCACACTATCAACGATTAATCAAAGCTAACCGAAACGAATCTGAGGATGATGAATGAGAACTAACTTGACACACAATTCCCATGTGTCCTCGGAAGCCGCTTTGCTTTATATACAGAGTGTCGTCGAGGCTTGTCCTTTGCTACAAAAAGGATTGGAGCACTTGCTGCACCTTAGTTCTTTTTGCCTACTTGGTTACCCCGTAGAATTAATTTTTCACAAACTATATGTTATACCGATAATTTCCAGGTGCTTGATAGAGAATACCTGCTGAAAACCGTTGTCATTTCCTTCGTGCTCCTCGTTGGTTCGACTATTATCTTATCGAGAAGGACTTGATAGATCCCCTTATGTGTCATCAGACTCACATCATTGTTTCTTGACGGCCATCATGTTAGTGTGGAATCGGCTTCATTACATTAAAGTTAAACCGGACTGTTATACAACTTGAACATCTTTTGGCTGAGTTACTAGTGCCATCGAATCGAGTCCCTGAACGATTCAGCAACAACTTGCCTTAGGGGGGCCCCTGATGTTGGTTATGTCATGCTGCTGCACCACGGTAGCCTCCCAACTAGGAAGGTTCATACGGTGTGACGCTACCCATGTCTGATCAGGTAGGCCGATATAAGCCTTGTGGTCCCGAGTTGTTTGCGCGATGTTGTCCCCATTTGGGACCGTTATGTTTGCCACGACGTGGCTGTTGGGTGTCACGAGTGTGACATCGGGGGGACCCACCCAGGACCTAGCCCAAAGGGGAGTTGTCGGAGGGCAGAGAGAGGTGTCATGCAATAGAGTCGGTAGTTTTGTCAGACGCCGTGGTCCACCCGAAGAGAGTACGAGGCCCTGGGTGTCCATGGTTTTGTGGGTACATTGTACTACCCTCTGATGTGTATAATGTATCGTTCCGCGCAGTGGATATGGGCCCAGTTCGTTAGTAAGGTGTCCAACTATGGGTCAACGAATAAAAACCTACTAATAACAACCCCGTTCGATGAGGAAGAAGTTGGTGTTATCTTGATGTGGCACGGGAGGAATCACGATGGTATTTCTGATAATGATGACGTATGATCTTGTTAGGATCACAGATGGTATTCTTGAAATGAGGAGAGGACTATGTGAGGAATCACAATGTTATTCTTGAGATTGATGAAGTGACTCTGTTGACCCACGATGGTACGTTAAGATTGGCCTATCTATGTGTGGTACGAGGGCAACCCCCAACAGGATAAGTGTGGTCCTGTTTATTTAATTACATGTGCATGTTAGTATCATCATTGTTCAATGACTTACACAGAACAGTTCTTCGCCATGCTCACTAATGTTCTAGAGGTTATTCCGTTCACCATGTAACATGCATGCTTCCTAGTTTATCATGCTCCTTC